>OX352244.1:7721149-9124020 GCA_947086465.1 Eupithecia exiguata
GTTAGCACCCTATGTTTGTATGTTTGTATGCTTGTATGTTTGTATGTATGTGGCCGATTTCTTTGTTCCCACGTAGCGCTAAAACTACTGGTTCGATTTCAACAAATTATGTATCGATTGATTCGTCTCAATACCCCGATGGTTATAGGCTATATGATTTAGGGCTCCGACCCCGAATAAGCCTTCAAAACGCGTATTAAAGTTTAGGTAGCCGCAGGCTGCAGGCCCCATAGAGAAAAATTACAATACCTACGACCTATTTTCATTTTCAACTCTATGCCTATCAAATATAACCGATACGTCATTCTATTTTGTCAATGTAAATGTCATACTATACTTACAAATCTGTGGTAAATGTTTCAAACTTTTATAACTTTCACGTAGTCGGGTTTTAGTTTTTAACTTTATCTTTTTTTAATGAAAGCATCTTGGATTGAGGTGTCTTTATTTGCTGCAGTTCTCAGTGTAGGCGGGGTACTAGAAAATGCAGGGCTGGCCTTAGCTTTGCGAGGCCGGCTTTTTGTCACGGTTTGGTGTTTTGTTGTTTGGTTTTTTTGTTTGTTGGTTTTTTTTTTGTTGTTTGTTGTTGTTCACTAAGGAAGAATTCTGGCCGAAGAATGTGCTGTTCCGGCGTTTTCGCGGACGATTACCGGTCGCAGCACATATCGCGTGTCACACGTCGCCGACTCTACGTGGTAGTAAATAGGTATATATTTTATGTATGTTAGAATAAGGTATATATTTTATATGGGCCGTAGTTTTTAAGTATTTTACATCCTGTACTAGACTAACGTTGCCTGAAATAAATGTTTTATTATTTTATTATTATTTGTAGAATCAAAATTTTAATATGATGCTTGTTGAGAAATGCTTAGTTATAAATTAGGGCTGTACCCTTCGATCAAAAATAAGTAGTTCGCGGCCTCCCCCGTAGATTCCTAGAGCCTTACATAAATGTCACTCAAAATTGTCTACGTTTTGTTTTGACGCAGACAGTTTGCGCAGAGCCTGACAAGTTTTTTCCATACGGAACAAGAGATTGGTGGAGTCGAATTCATTTTATTTTATTTTGTAAGTAGGTAGGTACCTTCCTGAGAATTATATACCTACCTACTCAGTTTATTTTCTATAAGGATTAATTAACAGAATTCAGGTAAAGATAACGAATCATTTATTGATGAAACTATAAATTGGTGTCTCAACAGTAGGTATTTATACAAAAGGGTCATTTCAGACATACAACAATTTAAACTTAAAATACAATTTCAGGCAGGCACTCTAGATTAAAAAGATCTGGTTCCTGTCTGCGGCTTTGCACGAGTTTTTTTTACGGGACAAAAAATAAACGTTTTATAAATTCATACTTCTGGTAGAAAGACTAGGTTCTTACCTACCTAGGTAAGAACCTAGTCTTTCTTTTATTAGAGAGTCTACGCAAATGAAATTTTAGGGCGGGCCAACTAGTTATTTTAAAAATCATCAACTAGTAATATTAAACTTATTTTTATGAAAAATATATTAATACATACTAAAAATGAAAAAAAAAATTTAAAAGAAATAGCCTCTCCATTTATCAATTTAGAACAAAATTAATATTTTAACATAGGCAAACCAAACAACAATATTTTATGCTGATTTCACAAGTATATGACTCACATCTCAATATACGGGTAAGAAATATATATAAACTTACTGAAAATAAGAAATTCCATCCTTTTTCAGCACTTTGGACGAGTGATTCTTGCATTTTTTGTACGAGCACTTACCCATGCTTTTTGTCTGAACGCTAAAATGACACTAGTTGAAAAGCTTTCCTAACATGTCGAAATGTTTCTCTTTTGCTACTGAAGGTTGTGGCGTGCGCATTGTGAATCTAAGGGGGGCCGGCAAAGCCGGACATTTTTGATCGATGGCTGTACCAAAGTAAAGTATTATTTATTGCGTGAAATACATGTGCACAAAGGTGGTTTAGGTATAAACATGATTCAAATCCGATAAGATCGAATCAGTAAAATTTAAAAAGCTTGAAATTTTTTCTCCTTTTTAGGTAGTAAATAAGGAAACAAAAGCAACCATGGCGTTTTTCATCATTACAATTAAGGACGTTTATGTACCTTTTCAAATAAAATCCAATAAAACCGCTTTAGTTTTTCCAATTCGCAAACACTGGCCGGTTTCGATACCGAACGAAAATACATCGCGTAATCTGGCTTCCTCGAATATATCCATCTTAGACCGGGAGCTGAAGTTCAGAATGCCAGTTCCAGTCTCAACGGAGACCAGGTGCGCAGGACATATTATAGGGCACAAGAGGACGCGCAAACACAGGTGTACTCTCTATTCCCTCACTCTCATAATCCGATGGTACGGCAGACCGGCACGACTGGAGAGAGGCACTGGACCAACGGTTTAAGGCGGTGATATGTGTATTGGTCGAATTTGGGTTTTATTAAAACCTTTTTTCGCCTTATTCTTTATAGAAAAAGTTTCGAAAAAAATACATAATGATCTATGACATACAAGGCATATCGTCTTTTTTCAAAAATTTAAAATAAAAAACATTTTAAATAACAAAAATAATTGTGCAAAGTACCATCTGTTTTCTTAGTTATTACCATTTTCTCCTAAACTATCAATCATCATCACCATATTAAGTAAAATAATACCAAGGGAACCTTTGGCGTATTTGTGCCAATAAATGACCCAATTAATAGATAATAAGCAAAAACATGATTTTTGGGCTTACTGAGCTCAGCTTTGTCCCGCTCGCTCCTATGAACGCAAAAAATCCTATGCCTATCTTTTTAACAAAATCGTGTCATAGGTCACCGCCTTAAGCTGAACGTGCATCTATCGGCGCTACCGGCAGGCATTACCGGCAGTCATCGCATTTCCTCATGCCATTTTACAGAAATGCCGGGCGCTCGGTGCCTATAGGTGCGCGATGCTGCATACAATTTCATTTAAAGATTTAGGAACTTCGACGACTGCAGGGAATGCCGCGTCTGCCGTGCTCCCAGGTGCGCGCTCACCTCTTTCTGTAGCACGGGGGTGTAAAACCGTCAGTTTCCTGACTCCGGGTTGCTACTGTGAATTTTTTGTTACACATTAGACATATCAAGATATCAAGAACTAACACGAGCTTTGCTTACTTTGGGGCTAGATGATGCTGTGTCGATTTTTCAGCATTTTTTATTTACATCTATCTCCTGAACTATAAGGATTAAAAGTTTAAATTATTTCAACAGATTAATATGTATATGATAAAAAGGGATACACAGTCGGATTGTCGCCACTCTCACATTGCTAATTTAACTTTAAATCCTCGTGTTCTCTGTTAACTGTTATGGGTATTTATTGTTTTTAGTTGTTAACTGAACGTCGAGGCAATCCAGCTCCTCGACAACACGGACATAGTGAGAAGACTCAAATAGAAATTTCAAAAATTGTTTTGAAATGTAAAAGTAGGTTCAAAAATTTTACCCCCTTTTTTGACCATTTTAAAAAAAAAACAATAATACCTTAGAATTTTTCAAAAAGTCTTATTTTTACACACTTATTAAAAGAAAAAAAAACAAAAAATAAATGAAAGAAAATGTTCATTTATTTTTTGTTTTTTTCTTTTAATTAGAAATGGCGCACGAAATGTATTATTATTTCAAATGTCAAGTTAATAGCTGCGGTAGTTACTGTGATATTCAAGAAAGAAGGAAGACGGACAGAGCGGCCATAAAAGGGTTTCGAAGCCGATCTCGAAACCCTAAAAAAAGAAACACAAACACTTTCAAAGTATAAGTTTATTTGCTTACTTTAAGAACACCGTTCAGTATAGTTTGGGTTCCACCACTCCCTAAAATCGTGGTACGTGATATCATAAGTCAACCAATGAGGATTGTTCAGAGCTGTACACAACTGGCACACGTCTAAAACGTCGGATTTTTTGATAGTATACTCGTTCTTCCATTTGAAGAATTCTTTGTACCGAGTGTGGTTTGTCACCACTTCATACATCACTTTGGCAAGCTCTTCCACGCCTAGCTCAATGGCGTTTAGGTAAGAGTTCGGAGGTAAATATCTGTGGAATAAATTATATACTTAATGGAAACAAAACTAGTCGCATGCTGGGCGCAAATATTCAAATATTTTCGTCCAATATAGGGCAGGTCGTTTAACAAAGGAACTATAAAACTTCAAGTCTTTTTACGAACTTTTTTGTCAAGAATTTGGTCTACCAAAAAAGTCAAAAAAATGTCAATAACTTTATTTCTTTAGGCTTACAAAATAAGCACTTAGACAAGTCAAACCGTACTTACGTACTTGTTCTGTGTAAGTCTGTAGGTATGTTTACGTAGTTTATTTTGAGTAACCGTACTTACGTACTTAGTCAAGTCTATCAAGTATGGTTACGTAGTTTATTTTTAATATCGACATTACGCTTCCGACTGGTATTTTTATTGATCAGTCGAGCTAGATATAGATAGCCTGTAGATTGTTTGCGACAGTTGCAGTTAGCTCAATTGTTTTAATTGTAATTTTAATTTAGTTCTATTATTTGATTGTAATTTTCTTTGTAAATAAAGCTTTGCTTTACAGTATATTTTAATTCAGTCGAATAATTTGTATGTTTGAGGCAACAACTCTTTAATATATTATGCGACCAACTAAACTGGGACAAGTCGTTTATTACATTTTCCGTTACGTTCTTCATTTATGGCGGTTCAACGTGGGTTGGAGTGAGATTCAATTTTTTTTTGGTTTTAATATTTTTTTTTTGCTTTCCACAAGCAATAATACTAGCAGAAAAGTAATTTGTCGCAAATCGTAAACCATTTTCTTTGAAATCATGATAAAACCAACTTTGAATTATTTGTATTTTGGGAGCAAATAGGCAAATAGGCTTACATCCGTAATGAATTCGTCAAACTACGATAGTTTTTATAGTAAAATAGGAAAATGATGATTTGTAACACAAAATCTCTCATTTACACAAATACTCCAAAAATACCGTAAGTTTTATTGCTTGTGGAACGCAAAAAATGTTATGCCTTCTTGCCTTCACCTTAAGGCGCCTACCCGACCCAAACTAGCGCCGCCACCTACTTTATCTTATTATTCAGTTTAAGAAAATTTTAAAAATATATCGCACAGTTTGTGATACCTATTATAAGTTTTTTTGAATGTCACTGTAGTAGTTTTATTCTATTTAGTTTAGGCAGTTGGCTAAACTAACTAGTGTAAGCTAGTTTGGGTCGCGTATGCGCCGTAACACGATTTTTGGCAAGAACAAAGCTGGATTTTACCTTTCATAATCAGCTTGTCCATAAACAACTGGAATAGCATTATTATCATAAGCATACAACACATCTTGCGTTACGTAATCATCATCCAAAGAATCTTCTAAAGCCAGGTAGAAGAAATAAATCTTCTTTAGCTTCCAAAAACACGGCTTCATCGTCTTCTTCCTGCACTCTTTTTTGCCACATTTCCCGAAGACGTCTAGCGTCATGTTGTATGGAGCCATTGTTCTTGTTAGTTCTACTACAAAATCTTCACGTTTGCTTCTAGAAGTGCAATCGTCTAAGAATGTAGCTGCAGCGATACTTTTGTTTGTTACTATTCTGACCGCATCGTTTTTGTATTTTAGGACTTTACTGAAATGATTGCCTATTTCTTCACGATTTTCATTGTAAGCGGTGATGAACCTGTATGGTACAGTTGAATCGGTCCTGTGAAAATATGATTAAATAAGTATATAAATAAATAAATAATGCTGGACAATTTACACAGCATTATCTAGCCCCAAGCTAAGCAGAGCTTGTGTTATGGGTACTAGATAACTGATATACATAATATAATACAATACATAGATAGATATTTTTTATTATACATAGATAAACGACCAGAACACCCTGAACAAATGTCTGCAGATCGTACACACATTTGTCCCGAGGCGGGAATCAAACCCACAACCTCCTGCGTCGCAGGCGGACCTTCGCCCGCCGCGCCACATTGGTCGTCAAATTTAATATATGGTAATATATTGCACTCTTAAACCAAAAGGTTATACCGCTCAAGAGCGTTCTCTACCAGTTAACCTTGAATAGGATTATTAGATAGTAGAAGGAGATCTGTGTGCTTATTCTCCTTCTGAACTGCCTATAAGTCCACTGCTGGACGCAGGCCTCTCCCTGATAATCACCCTTATTGACTCTTATCTCATGAGGGTAATGCTCATAATCCCGACGCTTATGTTAAATTTGTATTTCTTTACGCTTATAGTTATTTGTTATACAAGAGTGCAAAGTTGCTTTTTAACCGCGTGCTCAATTTTTATGACCGAGCTAGTGAAGGATTTTAAAATCACGAGCGCAGCGTGTGATTCAAAAATTAGAATCCTGAGTTAGCGAGGGAATCAAAAGAGCACGAGGTAAAAAATCTTTGCACTCGAGTACCAAACGTAACTTTTCATCCCACCTCATCTCGCAAAGAGTATTTTTGCTCTTCGATATCTGAATGCAAAAGCGTGTGCACGATGTTCTTAATTCAATATACTTTATCCTCTAGTGGATAAAAACGGCTTTTGCACTCAGATATCGAAGAGCAAAAATACTCTATCCGAGATGGGGGGCTGAAAAATATATTTCAAACGTGTGTGCGTTTCTCATCTAACCCCGATTAAGGAATATTGAAGGAACGGCTTCATCATCATATATCTCCCAACACCTATATATCAGCCAACACCTCCATTGCTGGACAAGGGCTTCAAAACGCAAAAAAATTTATGTAAATACGGTACCTGTATGTCCAAGTCCAGTTGAAGAAACTGTCATAAACAGGATTACACACTGGATAGTTATCCGCTGAGTCGTTTGCGGCAAAAATATACTTCTGATAATGACCCCTTTTAACTGGCTGCGTCTGAACACCTTTACTTACATCTTGCAAGTTAAAAATAACAGCGTCAAAGTATTCAATCTCGTCAAGGATTGACTTGTTGCTGGTGAAATAACAATTGATTTTCTTACACCCTTTCTTTATAAAATGTTGCTGTCCCTCTAGGTCGATGCCGTGGATAGGAGTCCAGAGTAACAGATACCTCAAGTCTGGGAGGAATCTATCCAGGGTTTTGGGTTCTGAGGGTTCAGATTCTCTGGTTAAATTGCAATAAAGGAATAATACACAAAACAAGATCCCGGTCTTCTTGAGCAATTTTCTTATGATCAACATTTTTTTTTTTTAACTTAATTTGGTAAATAAATTTACAACACGGATCATTAACTCTAAGAATTTGTACAATATTGAAATTTTCTTTAAGTTTTTTTTTAATAATGTCTCAAAAATTAACGCACTAAACGGGACTTGATTTGACTTGACTTGACACAGTTCGAGAACGAATGGTTAGTCCAATAATCAGAGAGAAACTGGTTGTCTGGATACGTTTTTTATGTTACCTTTTGTTTACAAAACACTTTCGATCGAGAACTCTACATTTCCAGGAAATGTGTTCAAATTGCAATTTGCTGATGCAAATTTCTCTGAAAAGTATTGGCAAAGATGCTGGACTGGACAGTGTTGCAAATACCTAGCTATATTTTGTACTAATTAAATAAATAAATAAATAAATAATGCTGGACAATTCACACAGCATTATCTAGCCCCAAGCTAAGCAGAGCTTGTGTTATGGGTACTAGATAACTGATATACATAATATAATACAATACATAGATAGATATTTTTTATTATACATAGAAAACGACCAGAACACCCTGAACAAATGTCTGCAGATCGTACACACATTTGTCCCGAGGCGGGAATCGAACCCGCAACCTCCTGTGTCGCAGGCAGACCTTCGCCCACCGCGCCACATCGGTCGTAACATAGAAAATTAAAAATAAAGAATAGAAACAAATTACAACTAGTATTTACATTAAAAACAGTTGAGCTTTACACTAAAAACTGCAAACTGTTTCAAATAATCTAGGGTCTAAGCTACCCTTACTAGTTTGCAACTGCAGTTTGCAACTGCAAACTAGTAAGGGCAGCTTAGACCCTAGATTATTTGAAACAGTTTGCAGTTTTTAGGTACTGATCCATATCAATTCCTTTCACACCAGTTCTTTATTTTCCTTGTGCTTTGTTCCGAATGAAGATAGTTGTAATTAAAATTTCTTACATAATTTTTTTTATGAATACCTTTTTGGAAGCGTCTCCAAGACATTGGCCTACTTTATGGTATTGTTGATGCGCGAGGAACTCAACAGCTCTCGTAAATTCGTCGTCATCGTTTTAAAAACAGGTCACGTGACTTACAGACTGGTATCGTCTATCTGGAAATCAACTAAAGATATGAAAACGTGGTCAAAAAAGTATTGGTTCTTTTTGTCTATATAACTATATATAATACCTAATTGATTACAAATTGAAATGTAAAATAAAAACAGTAACATACAAAATTATGCAAAAATTCTACTGTCACAAAAAATAGGGTTTAAATACTATAAAAAAGAAATTAAAAATACAAAATCTTTTTTATTCAATAAATCTTTCTACTTGGGCTATATTGAGACCTGCTTATTGCTATACTTATGTTTGTTTGGTCAGTCAAAAACCATTTTTGTAACTCCCAACACCAAAAGGCATGTTATCATCAATCAGAAAAAGGAAAATGAATAAATTGAATGCGAGAAAAAATTAGATTTCATTTGACACAATGAGATTTCGCGCTATTTTCAAAACGACAAAGCAACGCGTGCTTTGTCCTCGTGACATGGGTCCTTACTGTCAGGAAAATTGTCCTGACTTTTTTGAATAGCAGCCCGATTAATGTACAAGAAAAACGCTTTGATGGACGCTTTAGAAAACATTTTTTTTGTTGTGAATCCGTGGACGTCACGTGAAGGGGACCGACGGTAGGGTTTGTGATTGTGATTTACCTTTCTGTAATAAAATTATGTTTTTACCTTTAAATGCTACGATTTTATACAGCCTTACAAACTGTCCAACCAAAATGAGCAGGTGCAGATAATAGGCTATTTGACTTCATTAAAAATAAGTTCCAAATTGTTTTCATACTAGTCAGTGACAACGTAACAAAACGTAATCAGGTGATTTTTATAAAATATGTTTCAATTGACGACATTTAGTTTTTTTATTGGAATATTTCGGGATTATGCACTATACAATAGCAAAATAATTTTTTTAATCGGTCCATAATTGACGGAACACACATAAGAAATGTATATAGTCGAAAAAAATAATGCCTCCTCCTGAAGTCGGTAAAAAAGCTTAAAAGTTTTTCAACCAAAAACCAACGGCAAGGTCCTTAGCTCTCCTTAAAATTCTCCAAGTCACTCATTATCCGTCTTTACATAAACATGGCGTCTGGTTTTGAAATGTAGATGTCGTCTGCGAGTCGATGCAAATCGCTGAATAATCATCTTATTGAGATGCGGTCACAATGAGCCAGGACAGTTGTTCTACATCTATCATAAGGGTGCGGTTTTCGTGGTTAGCGGTAGCGGGAGTGGATGCCGATTTTTGACAGTGTAAACACATCCCTAGGCAGGGAAGAGGGAGAAGATGATGACAAACGGTTATCGCAGATATGGACCGCCGCACTGCCGCACAGTACTTAAATGTGCATTCAAATATGGGCTATTTATATATATATATATGGCGCCATTTTGTTAAAAAGATAGGCATAGGATTTCGTGTTTATAGGAGCGGGACAGAGCAGGGCGGCGTAAGCGCAAAAATCAAAATTTTGATTATTATCTATTAATTAGGACCTTTATATGCATTAATAAGCCGAAGGTTCCCTTTGTATTCTATTATTTAAAACGGTAATGACAATAAAAAAATCTGGTGATTGATAGTTTAGGAGAAAAACGGTATTAACATAGAATAGAGATGGTACTTTACACAATTATTTTTGATATTTAAAATAGTTTTTTTTAACGAAGGGATCTGCCTTGTATACCATAGACTATTATGTTTTTTTTTCGAAGCTTTTTCAATAAAGATAACGAAGAAATAAGGTTTTAACGTAACCCAATTAACGTTAACTCACGTAAATCCACGTCTTTACATTTTGATTCATTTTACAGCGATGGCATAGAGTAAGCCGACAGCGTGCGGACCACTTGAACCTTGCGGTAAGCTAGACGTCACTGTAAAATATGTAAAAAAAGACGAGTTTACGCCCTTTTTCAATGCGTAGATGTAGTTGTGCAATACGGTAGCGGAGCTGGATGTGCTTACTAGCTCCGTGGTTTCACCTGCGTTAAATTCGAATTTCACATTTCTAGGGGGATTATTCTCGTAAATCTCCCATGGGAATTTGATGTTTTACCAGGACAAAATTTAGTACCTACTTTCAACTACCTCTATGCCAAAAATCAAGTCGAGTGGTTGCTTAGTTAAGGCGTGAAGGAAAGACAAACAAACAAAAAACAAACACACTTTCGCATTTATAATGTTAGTTAGGTATGAACAGTATTTTTCGAAAATTTAAAGTCGAAATTTTTCGTAATAATTTTCATCCGTTCTGTGACCGAGTCTGAAAAACTCCTGAAAGTTTGATCCGCACTTTTTGTTACACCCTGTACATCGTGTAAGGCAAGGTACCCATCGTCAGTCAACAGCTAACGGCGCGTACATCAGGAACCGCATTGAAGTTACCCTATTAGCTGAACCAAATCACGAGTTATGAACCGGCCCACGGAACCCTATTATAGCTTGTAGTGTCGAGCCGTTCGCGTACAGATTAATCAAATCTTTTTGGAGAAGGACGTATCTATAGAAAATTGACATTTACCTTCTGCTGTAGCGTAGTCCCATGAATGATCAATATGATCATTTATTAATTTTTTTTATTTAATTTAATTTATTACTGTGAACGACCTCAAGCCTATTACACGAATTATAATTATAGTCAAGTACATCATATCAAATTAATTATGATTTATAATAAGATACCTGACGATTTAAAGGATACATCTGACATTAATTTCAATAAATCATTAAAGGAAATTCTTATTCAAAAATGTTGTTATTTTATGAATTTTTTGACAATAAGACTAATTAATGTGATATTATAATGTAAAGTACCCATCGATTACCTTTGCTACACCCTGACTGGGTACATAATTATACAACAATTTCGACTTCACCTCATCTCAACAGCCAGCCCATATGGTCCACAACTGGACACAGGCCACCCCTGATTAACCGCCTTATTGGCTTTTATCTCATGTGGGGTACTACCCGTAATCCCCACGCTGGGCATGCGGGCTGGGGATCGCAGTTCCGTGGTAGATCTATTCTGCAAACGGCGCTGGAACTTCGAACCTAACAAAATATAAAACTTTTCTCACGTCTTACAGCTTACTCTGAACGGTCCCTATCGCGAAACTTTAACCATAAAATTAGGTATAACCTCCGAAAGATCACTCAACTCGAATTTATGTTTTATGAGGAAAAATTGCCAGCGGAAGTGGGTAAGGCATACCTAAATATCCGGTCATGTTAACGGCTTTAAATAAATTTCGGTTCGGTGCCAATATTTAAGAGCTATGATCAAAGTGTTAATTGAAGATATTTTAATAGAAATCGATATATTTGCTGATAATCTTCACTCTGCCATAGCGTTCCTACAATAATAATAATAATAAATAATGCTGGACAATTCACACAGCATTATCTAGCCCCAAGCTAAGCAGAGCTTGTGTTATGGGTACTAGATAACTGATATACATAATATAATACAATACATCCATAAATATTTTTTATTATACATAGAAAACGACCAGAACACCCTGAACAAATGTCTGCAGATCGTAAACACATTTGTCCCGAGGCGAGAATCGAACCCGCAACCTCCTGCGTCGCAAGCAGACCTTCGCCCAGCGCGCCAGATCGGTCGTCAATGAAAACACTATATAGTTTGTATTGATCAAGTAACCGACTTACACCTTAGCCAAACTCCTTGAAGAATTTTTGTAAACAAACCGCCCATACATAACCTAATATTCCTTCTGTTGCCGCGTCCTTTTATACGCAACTACTTACGTGTTTTACGTGTCGATTTGAGATCTTTTCTTCAATAAATATTGCTTACAATTATACAACTGCGACGCAGGAGGTTGCGGGGTCGATTCCTACCTTGGGACGAATATTTGTACGATCTGCAGGTATTTGTTCCGGGTGTTCTGGTCGTTTTCTATGTATAATAAAAAATATCTATCTATGTAATGTATTGTATTATGTAGGTATATCAGTCATCCTAGTAACCTTAATACAATCTCTGCTTAGCTTGGGGCTAGATAATGCTGTGTATTTGTTTATTTTATTTATTTATCTGAAACTCGACGCCAAGCGTGTTCTAGTTATTTGTGTCGTGGTTGGTTTACAAACCTTCTACATGCAGTTTGGCTAAGACTAAGGTATAAATAAGTACATCAAGTTCCTGAACAGTATAAAGGTTACTACCACGACTATCTGTGTTTACAGTAACTAGCTCTAATTATTACATAATTGAAAGTAAATTCTCCTAAGAAAATGTATAGCTTGAGGCTTTTTGAATTCCTACCCGAAGAAATTCTGAGTATTTCCCGCTGCATCGTAAATCAATTTACGCAACGTTAAATAGTTGGCAGTACTGAGTCAAGTATGGTGGATTATATCTCAGCTAGTCTCAAATAACGCATACCGAACCCAGCAGGGCGCGCGAGGAATTATGCGAAGGTAGAATGTCAAATGGTAGTTTTTAGTAGCCAATGGGATTGCAGTGGGATTTTTCCCGCCAAGAATAGAGCAGGTTATTTTGACAACCTGCTTAATCTTCCGCTGTCAGGTAGCCCGAATTGTAACTCCCCCGCTCGTGTAAGGATAGAGCCCTGAGTTGGGTTTGACGAAAGTATCGAGACGTCATCGTCGCGTATAATTTTTTAAGGATTTCGGTGCATCACCTGAACTACGCAAATCACTCATGAAAAAGAGATGACATGATGAAGTCTCAATATTGACGTCAAATCGGTATCAGGGATCAAATCAGGGCGACCTCGTCTCTCTAAAAAACTGGCGTTTCTGAAGGACGGAATTAAGAACTGGAACAGTCTTCTAAATACCACAGAAGAACCCTGTGCGAATGCGTAGTTAGTAGGTACCTAACCTAGTAGACACTTCGTTGATATATTTGAGATTTTATTTTACAGACTTACCTATTAAAACCAAACATCCCGTTTCATATTTTTAATTTGACTTTTTATTTTCATATTAGGCTGCGATTTTGCTAGTTATTTTGGAATTTCAGACATTCTATCCTCATCTACTTGTGCGGTGTTGTCTAAACTATCGGGCTGGCGCGCGGGAGTGGCGATATTGCATATTTTGACGTAACGTCCAAATCAAGCCCAACACGATATTCAAGGGGTTTAATTACCGATATTAAGGGGCTGGGTCGGACCGCAGTATGTCTATAGCCTTACTTAATGTTGCGTTGAGTTAAATATAACTAGCTTTTACAGTAGTTGTAAGTTATTTGTGTTAATAACATGTATCCCACTAATATTATAAATGTGAAAGTTTGGATGGATGGATAGATGCATGGATGTTTGTTACTCAATCACGCCAGAACAGCTGAACGGATCCGGATGAAATTTGGCACAGAGACAGATTATAGTCTGGAATAGAACATAGGCTACTTTTTATACCAGAATTCTCACGGGAACGGGAACTACGCGGGTGAAACCGCGAGGTGCTGCTAGTTACTACATATACGGTTGTTAAACTAAACCTAGATCCCACTACTCACGTTATCCCCCCGTGGTAAAAACTCGTATTACTTAAAATTCTATTTTTGTTCTTTGGTTCCTTGACACGATTGAAAAAAAAACGATGCATAAATCATCAACATGCACTGATTTGCAGATAATTTGGTCGAGACCTCAGGAATCCTGTGGTTTATTGAAATTACTTATTTTCTAGATCCTGATCTTTATGTATACAGCCTGGTGACAGACGGACAAACGGACAGCGGAGTCTTAGAAATAGGGTCCCGTTTTACCCTTTGAGTACGGAACCCTAAAAATATACACGCTGTTAGCAGGCAAGATATTGAGCAGATAGATAGCGAGTGACATGAGGGCAAACTTAAGTAGGTTGGTCGGTTGGTCCTACAGTTGGTCGTTGGTTATCTGTCAATTGTCTATCTGCCATACGGGTAATGCAGCCAGCGTCTTGGGCACGCTTCCGACTGGCATTGATATGGATCAGTTGAGATACCTGTAGATTCTTTGCAACAGTCTGCAGTTTGCTCAATTACCTATTTCAATAGTAAATACTAGTTTTTATTTGTTCCTATTATTTGATAGTAATTTTCTTTGTTAAAAAAGTTAATAATCAAGGAAAAAGCATTAAAATCAGGTGACGGGTGCGACAAATGCATGCGGTTAACGAATTGCATTAATTATTTGAATTCTGTGGTTTAAATACCAAATGCCCATGGTTTTATGATAAACGGTTTCAAAAACAATGCACAAACAATAATAATTTGGTTGTTGGAAAAAAATAAAAACCGATTGCAAATTCCTTTTACACTGTTTTTTTGTTTTGTAGGACTTAAACTAAGCCATCGGGAATAAAAAAAATTATGGGACCTCTTATATCCTGGATAACTTAAGTTACTTTTGATGCCGGGAAAGTGCAGTGTCTCCGTGGGATGAAAAATAATTCAAATGTGTTTATTAACGTCGGTAACACGGGACACCACTATTATTTATGAATGTCTTGTTTTCGAAGTTTTATAACGCACTTATTTACTGAGGCCTTAGTCGGAGTTAATACAAAAAACATTCGATAAACTCGGTAATCGAGAACCATTTATGTTTTCCACGAAAAAAGCTTAGAATGGTAATAGACACAAACAAAGTGTAGCCAAAAAAATGCGATAAATGAGTCTCATTTTCCTATTCGTATTAGTATACGTGAAAGTACTGAAGTTGTAATTATGTTTGTCAACTTACACATAGAATCTTTATTAACAAAGAAAATTACAATCAAATAAGAGAATTAAATTAAAACTAGTATTTACAATTGAAACAATTGAGCTAACTGCAGACTGTTGCAAACAATCTACAAGTAGCTCAACTGATCCATATCAATACCAGTCGGAAGCGTGCCCAAGACGCTAGCTGCATTGCCCCGCTGTATAGCATTTTTTTTACTTACACATACATGCATAGATTCGTTTTTATCTTAGAAATCAAGAGAATAGTTGAGTGAGGGTGTTGTACCTCTATGATTGGCGTGTTTGGTACGCTACGCTCAAAGGATGCAAAGGAAATACTTAGATTCGGTGCAAGTACCCAGTGAAATGTTTTCACGTGTGTTCTTATTTTTCTTGAAGCACAAATTGAAGGCATTTCTGTGAACAAACTATGTTGGAGGTGCTCTATCTACTTACTTTTATGACATCAATGCCACAAACGCGACTGCCGCTATCATGTCAAAGTGCAAACAAACTCAAAATAATTCGAAAACCATCATCGAGTTTGTTTGTTTGTTTGTGTTTTGATAAAATAGTCAAATTTTGACAAAGTCGTTACAAGATTAAAAATAAAAAAAATACGATCAGTTCAACTCGTTAACTTTCAGTTGAACTTATTGGAACAGAGAAAGTGCTTCTACCTTGTACCTAGTTCTGAAACGAAGTATGTTTAACTTATATCTATATCTAATAGTAAAAGTTACAGCTGGTTTTATAAAACCCCATCACTAGAAACTTCTTTGTGGGTGCTCTAAATGGGAATAAAATAGGTGCTTGTATTCGGGGGCTAACTCCGAATACTCAAACACAACTCAGATATAAGCACGTCTCAACAGACGAATTTTTGACTGATTTTCATTCAAAACTGTCAAAAAATCCCGACTTGAGACGTCCTTTAATCTGAGACGCGTTTAAGTATTTGGTGGTTATAAGGTGCTCTTAAAAATGAAGCTCTAAATACGAATACTTCAATTTTACTCCAGTAGCTATATTTTACTATACACAGGAAAATGTTACCTAGTAGATATTCAACTGGCCCGAAGCCAAACTATGATGCTCTGATAAGACGATTCGACGGTTTCGACGCGCAATGCTATCTTGCTTGGCCTTCTTTTCAATGTCTTTTCCTAGCTGTACTCGATTCTTGAATCCAAGATATTTTATGTCAACAAAGACATTTTATGAATGAAAACTCAACAAAAACTAATGATGATATGTCGTTCTAGCCGAATTTCGGCCATGGCAGCCAGCTCAATGGAGACAGTGCAGGATGTATTATTGCGCAGAATATCTATACCAAGAACAGGAAACAACATAGAAACTAAAAAAAACAATCTTCAACAAAGAGTAAATTAACTGCAGCGAAAAAGGTTCCAAGGCATGCTCGAAAACAGACGACAGACGAATTAAACTAAGAATTAAGCCAAAAAATTTGCACCTATGTGATAAAGAGTATTTATTGAGTGTCATAAAGTATTTTCCAGCAATGTTTGTTTACTCAAACATAAAAAAACCAACAACAACGTACCTACTAACCCACCGCACGTTACAAACAAGAACATATCAAAAAATTTATGAACAGATAAAAAAGTGCGCAATATGGTGACAAAAAGCGAACATCTCCTATGGAATGTATTCAAGGGACTCCACTGTCCCACGCATGTGTCATCGCCAGTGGCCCCCGGGGAGGAAAACTGAATATTGCAGATATGACGGCATTATTGTTGCAAGGGTCCATTGTTTAAGATGGGGCAGAAAAGTCGGATATGTCGGTGACAGAATCCTTTTTGTGACAGAACCAGTCTTGAATTAGATATCTCGATATTTTTTTGATGTGCCATTCATGGTATTATTTCTGTATGAGATTTGATACAGTGCTTGAGTGGACAAAAAATTTAAGCGAACAAAATCAATAACATTTTGTTTCTTATTTGATAATAATTACTATTTATAAAACTGTTTATGTACAAAATTTGACTTGTCTAATTGCTTATTTTGTAAGCCTAGCCTAAAGAAATAAAGTTATTGAATTTTGAATTTTGCTTCTACCGTACGGACATGAAATTACTCCAATCCCATACAAAAATGGACGTCATTAACTGACTACCTACTTTGGAGATTTTTATTTGACAAACCAGTTTCAAGTCCGTGAACTAAAAACCATTTTGAGCCCCGATGTTTGATGACCATTTATGCTAAACTACAAAATAAACACCTTGCCAGTAAGCAACTATCTAAGATATTAAATAAAAATACGATTTCGGTGGGATTTGAACCCGCGACCTACCCTAAGTAGGGGTATGCGCTAAACATCTGCGCTCCGAAATAAAGTAACCTCTTATAATGGTCCACTGCTGGACGCAGGCCTCCCCCTGATAATCGCCTTATCAAGTAACCGCCGAGTCGAAAATCTTTAGGACTTTCTACTGACTCTAGCGCCGTTAGCTCCACCTACACGGAAAACATTGACTCCAATCCTGCTCAAGGACTAAAGTTACATTTAGTTCGTTTGACGAGAGATACGAGAGATGCACGATGCACCATTGCTCAAGTCCCGCCGAAAACAATTTTTTTGGGAGACCCAAAATAAGTGTACCTAACAAAAAAGGTCCCAAAGAATTTCACAGAACAGAAATATTAGTTAAAAAAAACTTAAATAACTTATTAGTAAAGGGGTTGTTTTGTAGTTTAGCAGTATATTGGCATTGGACGGACATGGCTAAAAGTCTCTAAATAAAAAATCTCTAAATAACATCCCAAAAACTTTTTTTTGGGATGTTATTGAGAGATAGCCAGTTTTGAGAGAGTAAGGGCTTACGCACTATAATAACGAGACCTAAGAAACCATCTTTCAATGTTTTCGGGGACGGGCTACACTGTTCTAGGTGCTAAGAAAAATATCGTGTAACAATGAAAACACACCGTACTCTGTCTTATACATTATGTATAAAGGGACGACTAGTTTCAATAAAAGGATTTTTTGCATGCCCTCCTCACATTCAAGATATTGTAACGTCATTTCGTAGTAGGTACCTTGCCTTTTTATACGAATCATGTCTAAAACCTCATTCATATTAATATGGAATGGTAGGTATTGTTCTATTGTATTTTATCGGTTCTGTTCTAGGCATTTTCTATGACAAATTTTCTTTATTGTCTATTCAAGCAATGCAAACCCTATCGAAAATCCGAACAACGAAAAATTCACATGTTTATTTGTAGTCGAGATACAGATAAACATAATATTTTCTATTGGAGAAATCTCAAATCGTCAAGTACTTTAAATTATGTTTAAAAATCAATAGGTAACAAGAAAGTTATTTTTTTATTAAGTTCTGATCCACAGAATAACTAAATAGTACGTAGGTACTGCGAGATTGTTTTTCTTTTTTGCAGATACCTTGGTTCGGCGCGAGATTAAAATTTTCTTGTGGTTCAAATTTTTTCCGCGTTCTACAACTTTTTTTTAAAAATCATTTTGAAAGTAACGGAATGTTTGGTAGTTATTTCAAAACCAACCATAGACAAGACATTTTGCGAATGCAACCAGAGTGGGATCAGAGTTACGTTCTATAATAAAGATTTACTTGAGTAGAGATTCTTACGCTTGAGTAGAGATCACGCAATGACTGCATAAGTACCTAATACTTGGGGAAGCTTTCATAACACGGGCCGAGTCGATGATACACCTGAAATCGCTTAGCATCAGCGATCATATTTTTTTTTCATATCTTCCATAATAAAAAAAAGCATTTAACTTGAGATAAATTAATAATATGATTTAGTTCAGGATTGATGCTAGTGTTTCAAAAACACAATTACGTATAAAAAATTCTCGACTAAACTAAACTGTGCAATAAATCCTCGCTATTCAAAAAGTACTTTAAAAGAAGCCCTGACACTTTGTACCGTAAATAAACAGAATATAAAGCAGCCGATGTGTGTTTTAGATTTTCAAAATTACCATAATTTTTTTAGATGATAAGCAAACACTGTATTTTTGCACATCGTTCTGCTCTGTCCCGCTCTTATGAACGGGAAAGCCTATGTCAATCCTTTTCACAAAATGGCGTCATAGGTCCCTTAAGAATTTATAAATGGCGTCTTTACAAACGTGTTCGTGATGAGCGGCATAACCAGCAGTGTCAGTGAATTATTTTTTAAATTTGTAAGTTACGTGATTTTTTTTGTAAAAAAAGTACTTGTAACTTGTAAGTTTTTTTCGATAAGTTTTAGTTTTTTCCTAAAAAAACTACTATATGTATATGCGTTAGAATAGAGATGGAAATCTGTGTCGCCCCAGTCTCCCCTTTGCCCGATCATTCACTTACTTCGGCGACAGAGGAACAATCGATCAACGAGATATCAACAAATGTGCGGCTAACGACCCTCAAGGGAATCCTCATGTTGAAATATGCCTACTTTGTAGCTCAATAATAACACCTATCTGGTTGGATATAAGATCGGTTTTGCTACAAACTGAAGTAGATCTTTCGTGCCGTGGCAGGCGAGACACAGAAGTGTGGGCTTAATTTTTACGCCGCGATCGCTCTTACAATTGAAATAGTTGAGCTAACTGCAGACTGTTGCAAACAATCTAGATTTAGCTCAACTGTTAATGGATAGGTACTTGAAAATCATGATCAATAGATGTTGTAGATTATAATAAGAAGCTCTCTGACTTTTTGTGAGACGCTGAGAATGGGCAACGTCTCACGTGATTGGGAAGACTTTTCGTGTGACGTTGGGAATAGGACTGTCTCACGTGAGACGTTGGGAATAACCCCAGCCCACAGATGTTGTAAGAGTCGACTGTCACAGATCAGGTGCGCACCGCTACCGGACAGCACAAAAAAGTGCATTCAAATATGAGCTTTAACTCGTACCATTTGGATGCATTTCATATTGTCGGCATCATATATGACAGACAACTCGCAGGCCACTTGTTTGAACCTTTTGGGATAATTTTGTCACTGTAAAATGTATCTAAAGATAAAGAGATTAAGCCTATATTTGAATTCACATTTTTGTGCTGTACGGTAGCGGTGTTGGACGGACGTCATGAATCCGCCGCAATTTTAAAGAATTCGTATGAAGGAAGCATAACCGCGCCTCATATTCTACATACATAGAGATCACGAATTGTACGCGCCGCGACTACGCCGCTACGACGTCGCCTCGACCTCGCATCGACTTACCAAAGAGCGACGAGCCCTAGGCTTACTTGTTTACTAGGACTTGTCTAATAGATCCCTCCACTAGTGTGTTGGTGGCTAGTTAATAAAATTATTTGAAATCCCTCTTTTAAACGAGAACTCATAATAAAACACTGTTTTAACCGGATTGATCGCGTATATTTTATATTTTTCACTTCTCTTGCTCGAAAAGTGTATCATAATAGTGTAGCTTAGCAGGCCTAAAACTCGAGTTTAATCCCTCGGGCTAAAAAGTAATTTTTCTTTTTAATTTTTGTCTAAAATCATCAGCCAGTACAAAGCATTCGTTCTCTTACATAAAAACTCGACTTCTTGGTGCTCCGTCAACCTTTTTTTTGAAAATAGAACCGTCTTGGTGATGTTTTATGAAGGTTGATTCTTCCCTTCACGGTAGAATGCGAACTCTTTCGTTGCGGGTTAAATAGAGATTTAAAAAAAAAGATGGTATTGGCGCTAAATCTCTAGAATTTTCTTCATTCCAAATCACAAACTTTTACGTTTAACTTCCTGACTTTTACTTCCAAATTGTGAACGTGAAAAATGTCATCAAGTGATAGTGAAGATGCTAATATGCAAATGGAAGAAAAGGGCAAAGAAATAATTATGAATCTGTTGCCGACAAAATCACGTGGAATATATTTAAAGAGTTACGAAAATTTTATGAAATGGAGAGATGAGAAACGTGTGGATTCTTTTACAGAAGGGGTTTTTCTCACTTATTTTGATGAATTATCGAAAAAATTCAAATCGTCGACTCTTTGGAGCACATATTCAATGTTAAGAATGACCTTACAAACGAGACACGACGTCGATATTAAAAAATATGTAAATTTAACGGCTTTACTGAAGAAATTGTCCACTGGATACAAGGCAAAAAAATCTAAAGTCTTGACGACACAAGAAATCGAAACATTTTTAAATAACGCTCCAAATAAACAATACTTGGCAACAAAGGTAACCTACTACTTATGTACTCAACTCAAACTAAATAAATAGATACCTACCTACATACCTAAATTATGTACCTAGGTTATTACGATTAATAACACACTTATTTTTTTGTTCAACAGGTTGCTTTAATTTATGGAATCAGCGGTGCATGCAGAGGAATAGAGCTTGCTAATATAACGCTAGAAGACGTAGAAACGGATACAAACCTACAAGCTGTGAGTCTGCCGAACACGAAAACAAACAAAGAGCGTAAATTTGTCATCAGTGGAGAATACCTTAATATAGTTAAAGCCTATCAGGAGTTACGTCCCACTAATGTTTCAACGTTTGGATGAATATGTCAACTCAGCTGAAGCCGCACTCAGATCTTAATAATGCACGAAACTCAAGCATGAGTCGAGTCTCTCCAACTTTTACTCCACAACAATCAACTCAAAATATTACACACACATCCCAATCACAGAGAACCGAAATAAAATTGCCCGGGAAAAACATATCACTAAACATTCAAAATTGCTCTAACTGCACATTTAATTTTTAATAAAATTTCTGAAAATTGTCTAATTTTGAATTGTTTTATTTTCTCGCAATCGAAGTGAAAAGTAGAGTGTTTTACTCGGGCCAAAACCACCCATTATAACTCGGTCTTGTCATCCTCCCTCGCTACGCTCGGGAGTATAACAACCTCGTATATAATGGGATGGTTTAGTCCCTTGTAAAACAATCTACTATTTGTTTATAACCTGACGTTTCGGAGGCTTTTCAGCTTCCATGGTCACAGGCAGACTGAGGTGACATTTGTCTTTTGCATACAAGTAATTTGAATTTTGCATAATAATTGACGGTAGATATGCAAAATTCAAATTATTTGTAAAGACAAATGTCACCTCAGTCTGCCTGTGACCATGGACGCTGAAAAGCCTCCGAAACGTCAGGTTATAAACAAAATATAAAATATACGCGATCAATCCGGTTAAAACAGTGTTTTATCCCTCTTTTAATATCAAAAAATCCTTCAACCTTGCTTTCCCTAAATAATATAATATTTGAATCACATTAGCTAAACTACAGTGGCGAATGGCGATGATTCAACATATTCTGGCGAACCAGGGAAATCACTTAGCATATGACAAATAGTTCCTGAGTGACATGCTTTTAAGGCGAGAATAATCGTGCTTGAGTGTGTGTAGTGTTTTTGTGCACTTGTAGCAATTTTGCAGTCGGGTAGTAGCAAAAAATTCGCTTCTTCCACTAGTGGACAAAAAATTGAAGCGAACAAAATCAATAACATTTTGTTTCTTATTTGATAATAATTACTTAAGCTGTTTATGTATAAAATTTGACTTGTCTAAGTGCTTATTTTGTAAGCCTAAAGAAATAAAGTTATTGAATTTTGAATTTTTATTGATGTCTTCTAATATAGCAGCTCCCGCCGGGGCAGACAGGAGGAGGTGTTCGCACAGGTAGATTCTATCGCCTGTGCGAAGCCGGGCGCCTATGTTCATCAGGGATAATGTAGGATTCTAATGGTGGAACCCCCCGAAGAAAATCCTTCAGTTCCTAGCAGCTGTAAGGGTAAGTGGCGAACTCTGAACGCCGCTGTCCTAGGGGTGAACACATTAAAGTGGCGATCACAATAGGCCTATCATGGCCGTAGTGATAAGAAAGTAGTTTCGGAGTAGTTTCGGAGCCTATTTAATTCAAACAAACAAATCTTTCCTCTTTATAATATTAAGACTAGCTGTTGCCCGCGGTATTGCACGCGCTTTTCAAGTAGCCTATGTCCGTCCCTGAGATACCATTTACCTCCCTGCCAAATTTATTTAAGATCCGTTAGCCGTTATGGCGTAAAAAGGTAACAGACAGACATACAGTCAGACGAGTTCCATTCGAACATTTAATATACGAACAGGGTGACGTCCTAGTTTCATTCTGATCGCGCACAGATTATAATCCTAATTGAATAAAGAGCAGGCCAAAATGTATTTTTCTCCCATATCCAATAAAAACGCCGATAAAGAAACAGGTGGGATCTATTATACGCTTTTAGATGTTTCCCATTTTCCAAATCCAGCAACTTTGTGTTGTTATTTCTCTCAAATTCTTTGATAGACTATTGAGCGCTAATCCCCTTTCGTTCCAATTGTGAATGTGGATGGATAACGAGTGTAGATGGATGGATGGATTCATATATTAACAAAAGGCTGCCCGTGGTGCATTATCTACTTTATTAGATTTTTGTGTTCTGTAGTTTTTGTTTCTTGTAGTGCAAAAAAGAATACCTAGTTGTATACAGGGTGTGTCAAGACTACTACCGAAAACTGGGGGGGTGCAATCAGACCATGATTTTGAAAATATTTAGCGAAAAAAAAACGCGAAAAATATGTCGACCCATCAATTTTTTTTATTTTTTTTTCTAGATACATACCCATAGCACAACACTATAAGAACATATCTACCTAAATAAGTAATTTAAATAAGCAAAAAATTAATAAAATAAAAAAAGCAGCAATGTATTGCAAAACACCAACCGCCCCGCACAGCCAAATAGGTCACTATCCGCGCGGGCGCGGTTATTACCCTACCGACACGTGAAAGTTCCGCGCCTACGAACTTATCTTTTCAATAAATAGTTAGTAGGTAGGTACATACTACCTACGATTTAATTCTCGGCCATGACCTTGAAAGCATACCTAGAATTCATTAGAAACATACAAATTTAAATACATTTTAATCTGTCTAAAATAAATAGGTACCTACATTTGTTAAAAACAGCTGACAGACCCGCGTTTATTTTTAGAGGTCATCGTCCTGCCTAGAGAATAGGTAGTTCGGCTTTCCTTTGACACGCGCGCGGCTACGATATAATTCGCGGCCATGACCTTGAAAGCATGCCAAGAATTGATTAGAAACATCAAAATTTAAAATACATTTTAATCTGTACATTTTAATTTTTTAATCAGTCTAAAATAAGTGCCTACTTTTGTTAAGAACAGCTGACAGACCCGCGTTTATTTTTAGAGGTCATCGTCCTGCCTAGAGAATAGGTAGTTCGACTTTCCTTTGACACGCGCGCGGTAACGATTTAATTCGCGGCCATGACCTTGAAAGCATACCAAGAATTGATTAGAAACATCAAAATTTAAAATAGGTACATTTAATCTGTCTGAAATAAGTACCCACTTTTGTTAAGAACAGCTGACAGACCCGCGTTTATTTTCAGAGGTCATCGTCCTGCCTAGAGAATAGATACCTAGTTCGGCTTTCCTTTGACACGCGCGCGGCGCGGCGGCACCTCTCCAAACTTTCCGACAAAGGCCGCGGACGCACGTGTAACGCCTTTGACTTTTACCGACAATTTGCGCAAATTTTATTTACTTTAACAAATTGGTTCCGTAGCTTTATTTTAAACGATGTTACTGCAAGGTAATTCTAAACATACCAACCATCATGAGTGGTACCTATTTTATCTATCTCGTAAGAAATAAGATAGGTACCTACTGTTCTGTGGGTACCTACTTATAGGCTAGTAGTTAGTTATCTCCTGAATTTTATTTAGATCGATGGGTGATCGATCACTTGATCACAAACTTGAGCTTCTGCGGAATAAGGGTGATCGTCGCCGGTTGGCGCGAAATTCAAATTATTTTATGGTATTTTTACCTGCTTTTTACAAAACATAAAAGTTACGGAAAAATACCGCACTTGTCCGTAGTTCTATTCTTTGTAATTCGCTGAAAAAATTTAAAACCACGAACAGACGACAGACAGCCGAGGTTTTATAATAGGGTCCCGTTAGCACCCTTTAAGTACTGAACCCTAATTACAAATAGGTAATAGGCATCAACTGTGTCGGCCTACATTTTGTCAAAGAAAAATGTAGTGTAAAAGGAAACTAAATCATATGACTGTATTAATAAGACACATAATCATAAGAGATTATGACAGAGCAATGTCGTTCGGCGTTTTTCGGCTTTTTAAAAGGACATTATTAACCTAATTTCACTAATCTTTTGATTCATTTTGTTTTTAGTACGTGTTGATTATTCGCAGTGAACACTTGCGCGGTGCATAAAAATTGCAATACGTTCGTGTTTTTCTTCTGTTTTATGAGTTTTTCTAATTAGGTATTAGGCAGTTTAGTTTAGTTTTCAGTTAGTTTTGGTGTGTTTTTATTTCATTAATCGTTAGTCTTAGAGTACTAGGTCTTTAATTATGTTAGTGTTTTGTTTACAAGTTTATTATGTTTAGTGCGAGGGAGTATGGACAGTTGCTAATGTGTTATGGTGAAGCGAGAGGAAATGCGTCACGAGCCTTGCGCATTTACCGGGATAGGTACCCCAATCAGACACATCCGTCTGATGCTAAAGTCTTCACGGCTGCATATCAAAGGGTCCTGAATAATGAACGTATTACGCCCCAAAGGCACGGGGGTGGCAGAGGGGTAGGTGTTCAGGTGCAAGAACAGGTCTTGGACTTTGCTAGGAGAAACCTTCGAGTAGGTACGCGGACTGCAGCGTAAATGCTGGGGTAAATGCGAGAAGCGCCGAGGATCCTACATTCCTGGATCGTGTTCATCGGTCCACAATCAGACGTGCTCAGCTGTGCCATGAACGAGGAGGAGCGCAGTTCGTGCCATTTCTGATTCGACCGAGACTGCACCGGAATTAGGTAAGACTAAGAACGTACATACCTATTAGGTACTAACTTACGGCACTTGTAAACTTACGTGTACATTGCTGGCTAGCAAAACAAATAAAAATCTTTAAAAATTCATATCTCCCGCTAGAATTTTTTTTTCGGACAACGGTTTTTTTTATTCGTTTTGTTTTGGGGTGCTGCACCACCCCCCTTTGTTTTCGGTAGTGGTCTTGACACACCCTGTATAGTGTACTAGCGACCCGCCTTGGCTTCGCACGGGTGCATTTATTACGCTTAAAAACTTTTCTCTTGAATCACTCTAGGTATCTATAAAAAAACTGCATTAAATTCCGTTGCGTAGTATTAAAGATCTAAGCATACATAGATATTTAAATAATGTGGTGGTCATGGTCTTCCTTTAATTTCTGAGACTATGTTATTTAGCAAAAAATAATCCTTATGATGAAGCCTTTCGATCGGTATGATAAAGCTACAGAATGATTATTTTTCTCGTGTAACGGCTTCGATTCCTGGTTTAACCATGTAATTATTTAAATATCTATGAATTACAGTTTTTTTTAATTCAAATAATGTCTTCTTTCAGTAAAATGTTCCATCTACAATATTCAAGGTACTTTCCCTCCATGTGGCATATCCGTATGGGACGCCCTGTATGCAAAACAGGATTTTTGATGGAACGATGGGACTTCTTGGTACCAAATTGTAATCGTCAGGAAAAAGACTATTAAAATTGAGGATTGTTTATTTCACAAACAAGGAGGTAATGATAAGCATGAACATGTGTTTATCATTCATTCTCATTTGAAGTCCATTACCATTTTGATACACAATTAGTGCGCTGCCGCCGGTCAGTAAGGGGAGGGTGGGCTAAATGAGTGAACTTTTCGCATTTCCACCGCGGGTTCGACTAAGTCTATCGATCAACTTGGCCCATCTACTCGCACGTCTACTTTGCTTGTTTTGGGAGGATTAAACCAGCCGCAATGTTTGGTTATTGATTTTTATAAGGCTATCGAAGCATCAAAATAAGAAGACTTGAAATTAACCTATGTAACCTTCTAAAAATTCTAGCAGAGTTTAATTTATCGTAACTTAGAAAAATGAAGTAATTTTGACTTTTATCTCCGTTCTCCCATTTCTTTCGAAGGTCTTGCATTCGCCAGCTTTTTAGGTAGATACTAAGTTCATACAATGAAATTACAAAAGTAAATTTATTTTTTACAAAACGTGGAGTTATGTAGGTACCTAATTACAGAGTATATTCTGCTTATAGATGGTAGATAGGTAGGAACAATTTCCTGCGACAGAAAACTAATAGCAAACAACGTTATTGTCCCCAAACAGAATTAGACAAATAACGTACAAAGAACTTTGTTTTATTAGTAGCCCATGGACCCCTATTTCCGACGGAACCACGGGTACATTGACCACCAATATTTAGAACAGCTGGTTCAAAGTACTATTCAGGCCACGGCTGCACTGCAAGGTAGTAGTGCATGTTGTTTCGATGGTGCCTAGGCGCATGGGTTAGGCTTCCTGCCCATTGACGCGAATCGAGACAACGGAGCGGAGCGGGGAGTTAAGATTCGTTTATATCTACAAACGTTGAGCGTGCCAGACACATGCCGTGGAAGACAAAACAATGTTACTATATACTAGTAGACAAAACAATGTTACTAGACTTCGCGATATAGCCTTGGGCAACAAGCGGAAATTTTATGATTTACTCAAATACGTCTGAACAGTCCTGTAGAATGAATTGGACCAGCGGTACTCATTTAGCTGTGCAACTGGCTAACTAGCCACAAACTGACTCCTCTGTTTACTTTCTTTTGTGTAAAAGTTCCTTTAGTTTGCAATGGAGGCCTTTGTGTTCATAGATTGATGTTGTATTTGTAATTAAAAGTTCTAGCGCGAAAAGAACAAGAAAAGGGTCTATCGAAGTGGTTTGGTTAAGAGTGCCATAATGCAAAAAGCAAGCTAAATGTGTATTTTTAAACACTTAGATTTATGGTAACGAACGTAAATGTGCAGATTAAAAAATGCGATAGGTAGGGAAAAACCTGGAGAAGTCGAATAGAATTTATGAAAATAAATGGTTTCTTAAATAAAAAACATACAAATTTCGCATTAAAAAACGGTTTTAATAATTGCAATGCTCTTAGTTATCAGCGAAAACACCAAATTATTTTTTACGAATCAAATAGCCAGACGAATGTTTTCTTTGATTTGTTTAGTTTTTCTACTTAATGCTTATATTTTGAATAATTAATAGATAATAAGCAAGAACTTAATTTTTGCACTTACGTTGCTCTGCTCTGTCCCGCTCCTACGAACGCGAAATACAATGCCTATCCTTTTCACAAAATGGCGTCATAGATCGCACCCATAAAGTATGGTGTCATGTGATGATGTCTTTCTATCCGAATTTTGGCCACGGCGCGGCGGCAGCCAGTATCAATTACAACTAGCCATGACAAGTTATTATACTACCTACACAAGTGTGTACGCTAACACAGATGCACTCTCTTTTCCACTCATTTGTTATCATATGTACCTATAGTGTAGTAAGTGGTTTCACAACAATGACGATGCCTGTACATAATAATAAAATATAATTTCCCTACATAATCGTCCAAAAAATTCTAACCTTATTACAAAAATATTGATTTCAACCCATTCAGCAGATCTCATTACAAAACCGTTATCCAATGAGGTACCGGAATTAAAAACTCATTTAATATGGAGTAAGTGTGTAATCCTTTTAAACTGGTATAAGCTTAGGCCGTATCCACACTGGAAGTTTTAAGCCGCGGTTACACGCTCGCCCCTTTTAGCTACCTACACATAAACTTTGTAGGGGCTATTATTTCAATGTAGGTATTACATTTGTTAATGAAAAGAACCTGTTTTTACATCGAACTGTCATCTTAGTTCACAGCTGGACATAGGTCTCCTAGTGAGCACCGAAGCACCCAGCTTAAGCTTGCCGCCTCCAACATCTGCCTGTAAAGTAGTCCTTCGGAAGTCGTCATCCAACTTGACAGGATGGTCCTACACTAGGTCTGCCGAGTCGCAATCTTTACTCAAGAAGATTTTTACGCTAGTGCAGACGGTTCTTCACGAGATATGGCCGGCTTATTACCACTTCAGCTTGCTAATTCTTTGAGTTATGTAGATATCTTTGGTCTCATCGGTCGGTCACCATTAGATACATAATATGTATGTATGTATTATGTCATCGTTGGATAGTAAGGTCCGTAAAATTATAAAAATCTTAGTCACTTTACAATTTTACGTAAAATAATTAACATGGCATTATCACTTACAATCTAACGCATAAATTTATATAAAATAGAAACAAAAGAATTATAAATGTAACTCATAAATTTATTATTTTAAACTATGTGATGTCAAAATAAAGTTAAGACTAGGTTATCTTTCTTGAAGTAGGATACATCTAGGACATAGGATGACGAAACTCAATCATTCTGAGCATCTCAACTACCTTGTGTTGATTAATGATAAAATAAAAAAAAAAAAAACAATATTAGCTTATTTTATCCTAGGTATATAAAATTTGGAGGGTTACCAGTGCTTGGCGAAAATGGAGAAAACCAAAAACATTATCTACACGATCCAAAATGGTAGAACATACATGGGGTCCAATCGATGCCTTCTATCACCCTACTTCGTTTGATCCATGTATAATGAATCACAATACAGATATTTTTAGGATATTTTATTACGATTAAACGTCTATTTCATAAATCATCTTCTCGGCTCGTTGTACTCTGCAAGAACAATGGCGTGAATCTCGCTCCCGCTGTCTCGAACACTCTTCTCTTCATATTTAATATCTTCCAATGTGTCTCTTCTGTATCGTACTCTTCACTAACATCAGGGTCGTAAAGAGCATTGACCCGGCCAGGATGGACGAGAAATTCTCTAGCATTATCATTTTCGACGCTTAAACGAGGTATAAAAGGTGGTTTGGTTTCGTATTTTTCATTTATTTTTTCAATGAGCATGGAATAATGATTCATTCTTTCTTTAGTTATCTGAAAAGAAAGACAGTGACACATAATTCCTTACTTTGCGACTTTGTTTTCGGATGACTATACGGCCTTTAGTCAACTGAGGCCGCTCGAACTCATCCCGCGGGATTGACCTAAATATTATGTAATATACATAATATTTAGTTTTAAATATTTTTTAATCGGTCAACTGATCCCATCGATATATTTTATGATTTGTATAGACACGTAAGCGTAACAAAGTGTTTCGATATTAAATGACACATAACTAAATTACCTGGCGGATTTATTTTGAGAAAAAAGTACTTTCGGTACACAATGTAATCTCATCTCATCTCACTAATATTATAAACGTGAAAGTTTAGATGGATGGATGGATAGATAGATGGATCTGGATGAAATTTGGCACAGAGATAGATTATAGTCTGGAATAGGACATAGGCTACTTTTTATCCCGAAATTCCTACGGGAACGGGAACTACGCGGGTGAAACCGCGAGGCGCTGCTAGTTAAATAAATAAATAATGCTGGACAATTCACACAGCCCCAAATTAAGCAGAGCTTGTGTTATGGATATGGGTACTAGATAACTGATATACATAATACAATACAAAACACAGATAAATATTTTTTATTAAACAGAAAACGACCATGACACCCGGAACAAATATATTTGCAGACTGTACAAAAATTGGTCCCAGGGCGTTGAATCGTTGTGATAGTACCTATTTAAAACAATCACAATAAGACTCCAGGCAGATGCTGGATGCGGCAAGATGAAGACAGGGCGTTATGGCGCTCAGTAGGGAATGCCTATGTCCAGTAGTGGACTACTATAGGCTGATGATGATGATGACAGTAAGGTAGTCGCAGAGCCGTGACGTTCGTGGCAGCGTACAGCCGGAAATACACCATGCCAGTAAAACGAAACAGTACCTAGCTTGCATAGCTATCTGCAAGTCTGATTTGGCACAACCTTAGCTGGCACATTTTTCAATCTAGTGCACGTGTCAAGCGGACACGTGTCAGTTTCACGCTTTCTCATCAGCTGGTATGCCGTAGCTGTGGCGTGCGCTCACACGTGCCGGTTTTGCAGCCCCCTGTGTCCCCGTATTGCATGCCATGGTATCCTCATATTGCATGCCAGTAAATCAAATGGTTTGCGATCTACTTGCTTGCCAGAAACAGGCATGCCAGTTTGTTTATAAACAGGCAATAGGTAGCACGTGCAAGGAGCTGTTATGCATGTGTTCCTGTTAATAACATGTGTATTTTCGGCTTACGAACCGACGATGCCTCGAACTCATTTCGTGGATATCGTAGGAGTCGATTAATAGAACCTAATAGAGAAAGGGTATCAGCTACTACAGCAACCTTCTGTGTATGTCTTTAACACCTTCACTGCGCTCACCAACACGCCTGCCAAGCGTGGTGATTATGAAAAAACCCCCTTTGTTTTCGGATGAGTTTTTTTTTATTAAAAAAGGAACGCCAACAGCGTGTACATAGAGCATTCATATAGATACGTAGAATATATAAAGCAGGTTCTAATATATACGCTAATAACAGGCAGACACAACACTGTTAAAAAATATTGAAAATTAGTTGTTCAGCAAAGGATGTATTATGGAAGCCGCGAATCTAACTACAATACACTGACTTTTACATTTATTTATGAATTAGCAAAGAAAACTTACAGTGCAGTGATTTTCTGCCACGCTCAGTAGAAATATCGACAAGAAACTGATAATTTTCATATTTATTACATCTCTGCAGGCTAATAAACTTGAAGCAAAGGAAATTTAATCAACTATTTTATGGATACTGAAGTGAAAATAACCGTGATAATTATCGAAACGAGACTTTACGTTGAAATTATTTGGAGAAATGATTTATTAAACTATTCGTCAACGCCCATTTTAATTCTCCAACACGAAATTTCGAATTTCAGTTAGTTTTAACGTAAAGACTCGTTTCGATAATAGGTTATTTGACTTCTATTGGGAATTAGTTCTTACGTATTGTCTGATAAAAAATAATGCAAATGATACTAATAGGTATTTCTTCAAGGCTTTCTATGTATTTGCTGTGAAAATTAATTTAAAAGTTTGAATAAAATAATGGCGCCCTAAAACACTCATGGCTCCGGCGACATGATTCGATGACGTCACAACTCCTTTCGTCAACCAACACCATGTCAACCGTGGACGGAAGAAATCACCCCTCCCTTGATGGTACACACTTCACACCGTAGAGTTATTATAGTACTAGCCATTTAACTCTATGCTTCACACCCACCACATTGTATGATAGACACCATAGAGTTTATATAGTACTTATATAAACTCTATGTATGACACTCTGAAACAGACACTGGCGGAGTGCCCGAACACGAAATCAGAGTACCAATTTGCACAAAAAAAGAAATAAAACAATAGATTGCGCATGATTGACGACCTCTGTGGCGCGGCGAGCGAAGGTCCTTCGACGCAGGAGGATGCGGGTTCGATTCCCGCATTTGGAAAAATATATGCTGAGTGATTGATAATGTTGTGGCAAAGTTTATTAAAAATTTACGTACCATCAGAAAATCAATTAGGTACTTACAATTTGATAAAAACGTCAGAATAACCTTACAGATTAAAGAATGACTCTCGCTTGACCGTGCCGGGTCCGAGCTGAGTGTCGGCCGTAGCACGGTCAACTTATCTCACTATCTCACTAATATTATAAACGTGAAAGTTTAGATGGATGGATAGATAGATGGATGGATGTTTGTTCCTTTACCACGCCAGAACGGCAAAACGGATCTGGATGAAATTTGGCACAGAGATAGATTATAGTCTGGAATAGGACATAGGCTACTTTTTATCCCAAAATTCTTACGGGAATGGGAACTACGCGGGTGAAACCGCGAGGCGCTGCTAGTATTACATATATTTTGTATGAACACATTCACGCTATACCGAGCGGCAACCGAGTGACGGTCAACAAACTGTCTCAAGTATTACTGTAACAAACATTTATAAAGTATTACTTGAGTACATTTTTCAAAACAGTTTGAGACCAAACTTGATTTAATTGATTGAATTTAACATTGTCTCAAAAGCACTCGACAGATTTGACCTTACTAAGTTACCAGCATAATTCATCATTATATTTTAATAATATACTAAATGTAATTTATTTTATCATTTCATATTTTATCATATTTTATAATGAAATGTGATAGGTATACAGATGAAATATTAATCATATTTCATAATATATGGCGAGAATTAAAATAATGCTTTTTTTGTGATTAGACTACAATATTACAGTTGTCGGATTTTTCCCTTTACTTGTGCTATAAGATCTTGCTTCTTGCCAAATATCATGATTCTTGGTCAACGGGAAGTACCCTATAGGATTTGTGTGCATGTGATTCCCTTGAAAATTCAAAAAAATTGGACGTAAACAGCTGTAACTTTTGATTGCGTTGACGTAGTTTGATTTATATTGAGGCTAAAAGAGGTTACGAATCTGAGTATAGGATGTGAATTTCAACTCGATACCTCCACGCATTTCTGAGAAAAGAGGGTTGACAGACGGATAGACGGACAGACGCACAGACGGACAGGCGGCCAACAAAGTGATCCTATAAGGGTTCCTTTTTTCTTTTGAGGTACGGAACCCTAAAAATATAACAAAAATATATATATACTATACTCCTGCGTACACGGCTAGCTTCCGTGGAATCTGGCCGCTGCTGTGGCTGAAAATCGTTTAGTTTTGCTAGTGATAGTAAAGATAGTCAATAAAACAGAAGTGAAAAATATTGTCTTATTAAAAATAGAATATCCCCTAAACGTTTTGTCGGATTTCAGTTTCAAGGGAGAAAATTTAAATTTGTTGGTTTCCAGTTTTCCCCAGATTTGGGGTATTTTCCAGGGGAAATCTGTTTTTTACGATTTCGGATTTCCCCTTACGCGATAGCGAGTGGTTTCCTGTGGCAAAGTAATACGAAAGCCATAATACGCGTTTGTTGTCGGAAGCGAGAACATAGGAGTAAATTTAGCCCCCGCTTTCTCAAATGCTTTCCTTTTTAAATCTAAAATTTCTTGACGATCCCTCTCTTTGGCTCCTATCGTCGTTTCTGCTATCGTTCCTGCCGGTATTTCCTCGTAAGTAGGTGTGGTTTCTTCATAAATATCGAGACCGGAATCAGGTTCTGTGGGAGGTAGAAAAAACGGTGTGAATCTTACGCCCGCTGCCTCAAAAGCTTTCCTCTTAAATTCATCTGTATCTCTTCCATCTTGCCCGTGGATAATATATTTCATTTCTCTACTTATGTCATGACTACCGTGCTTCATTCCCAGCTTTTCCCAATTGGGAGGAAGTGTGTAAGGTTTCTCTTTAGATTGGTCTTTCGCAATTTTAAGATATTTATCAATTGATTTGATTTTAATTATTGTGTCCATGATGTCAACATACTGGTCAACGTCACGAGAAACCTGCAAAGATAGACAATTATTTTTTATGCACTTAATTAATAATATTTCACACTAGCACACGGCTTCGTACGGTATTTTCAGGGTTATAAGTATTTTTCAGTATTTTCAGTATTTTATTTATTGCATTCATACAGTCAGGTCTTAGTAGTTAGGTGAGTGTTCATAAAATGTTCACAGTATGTATCCATTTAGGGTGTTGCAATGGAAGACAGGCCAGGTTTCATGCCTTTCTACTTATGATGTACTTACTTATTATTAATGCATTCAATACCTATTACAAAGATTACGAGTCGCTTAATTTATCATTGAAGAAATCGTCAAGTTCGTAAAAATATTTTTTTATGAGTATCGCTTTTAGTTTGCCTATGTAAGCCTAGTAGTGTCTTTTCGTTGCCTAAGTAGCCTATGTCCTTGTCCGGGTAACCGGGGTATTCGTAGTATTCCCCGGGTAATCTATGACCTCACTTAATTTCATAAAGATCCGTTCAGCGGTTTAGGCGTGAAAGTTAACAGATAACAGTTAACAGAGACAAAATTATTGTACAAATTATAAAACCTCTCTTGTGCGGGGGCCGCCATCTTCGATATTGTACTTGTGTAAATCTTGGTTCCCTCAACGAACATGGTTTTTTTATGGTTTTTTTGTTTTTGTACACTAATATTATAAACGTGAAAGTTTAGATGGATGGATAGATGGATGGATGTTTGTTCCTTTATCACGCCAGAACGGCTGAACGGATCTGGATGAAATTTGGCACAGAGATATATAGATTATAGTCTGGAATAGAACATAGGCTACTTTTTATCCCGGAATTCCCACGGGAACGGGAACTACGCGGGTAAAGCCGCAAGGCGCTGCTAGTTATATTATAAAGAGAAAAGATTTTATTTGAGATGTAACGAAAAAACTTGCAAAATACTGAACTGATTTCAAAAATTCTTACACCATTAGAAAGCTTACTTTTCAGGGCTGACATAGGCTATGTTTTATCCCGGAATTCCCACGGAAACGGAAAACCGCGGGTGAAACCGCTAAGCGTTGCTAGTATTTCATAGTTTTGTATGAAAAGTACTTTATTAGCACGTGTAATAAAAAATTATCTAAAATAAACTTAAGATTATCCTGACTAAGTTTTGTTTATTTATGTGCCTGTATATTTCCAATAATGTGAATAAAATTCGTAAACACCTAAATTCGTACCATAGAAAAAACACAATGGAGATTATTAGTTTGTAATAGGTATTATTAAATAGTAAATTTATTTGCATTAGACAAAACTACAAAGTCTGGTTTTAGCTATGGTACATAGTCAATATGGTAGAAACATAAAAATACGAACAAAAACAAAGGAAACAGAAAAAAAAGCAGTCTTACACTTAAGTGACTTCCAGCGACATTCAGCGCAAATATCGATAAGAACCTGATAATTTTCATATTTAAAGCATCACTGGTATTTCGAGTACGAACATTCATTTAAATCTGCTACTAAATAGTTAAGTGAAAATTAACGATTACCGAAGCGAGATTACTGTAGAGGGCTTTCCACCGTACTGGATAGAAGAGGAGAGCTGTAAATTTAGGTAGACCGAAGGTTTTTGAACCTGAAAAATATACCCTCGTATGTCCACCATCGTTATTTAACATTGTTTAGATGATCGACGACCTCTATGGTGCAGCGGGCGATGGTCCGCCTGCGACGCAGGAGTTTACGGGTTCTATTCGCCTTGGGACAAATGTTTGTATGTTTTTTTTTAATAAGTCTGGGTATTTCCTATGAAAAAAAAATCTATGCATGTATTCTGTCAAATATCAGTCATCTAGTACCCATAACACAAGCTTGGTGCTAGATGCTGAGTGGAAGGTCCAGCATTATTTATTTATCAAACCCCCTCGGAAAGGATGTAAAGCCGTTGCTTCTGCGCCTGGCCTCTTCCCGGTCATGTCGGCATGCCATCCCATCGGGTTATGAGAGTGAGGGAATAAAGAGTGCAAGAACACACTGTCTTGTGCACTATTATAAAACCGGCATATATAGTCTTTTCATAGTCTAGTAGTGAACTACTATAGGCTGATGATGATGATGAGGTAAAAGTGGCTCCTGCCCTTCGCATCACATTATTCTAGTTAAATAGTAGCCTACGTTAATGTTATTTCAGTTTTATAATAACATTTTACCCGATTTCAGCCTGTTTAGTAGTTTTGGGTATAGAGTTGGCGTTTTTAAAAAAATGTAAGGTTTTTTTAGTGAATCGTCGTAGTCGCAGCTACCTTAGTAGTGTGCTGGTGTAAGGTGTGTTATAAGCGACTATAAATACCTTCACGGATGACTACAACAGCTGCCAATAGTTTTGGCTTTCATAGAGGAGAAATTGACTCAGTTGGGTCCTAAATTCTGTTAATTTTTAATGTAATAACTAATTAATAATGCACTTTTTGATAATTGTAAAAAAATTATATATAAAATGAAAGATACCTAATTAAATATTGTTGGAGAGACCTATTGTGTGGGACGCTACATGCGTCGACACACTTTCGCCTTCCCATCTTCCTAGACTTCCGTGAGGGCTGGTGCGGCGGCAGATTTGGCCTGAATTCTCAAGAGGTGCAAATATGCAGGTATCGACAGAGCCTACGCATTCGCTCCTTTTGGAGTAGAGACCCTGGTCCGTGGGGTACCGAGGCTCTTCGGGATTTAAAAAAAATATCTGAGCGTCTGGTGACCAGTGAACCGTGACCAGGGAGCTGGTGATTATCTGGCGCACCCCATCAGCATTGCCATACAGCAGCGGGGCAATGCAGCCAGCGTCTTGGGGACGCTTCCGACTGGTATTGATATGGATCAGTTCAGCTACCTGTGGATTGTTCGCAACAGTCTGCAGACTCAATTGTTTCAATTGTAAATACTATTTTTAAAATATTCTATTATTTGATTGTAATTTTCTTTGTAATTAAAGTATTAAATGTACAATACAATTTTATTTAAATTATTCAAATTGGCCTCCCCCATTTTGAATGTCCAGTCATCTATCGCAGCACGCACCACATGCATATCTTTCCGACGTTCTTTTTTCAAAATTAGTCGAAGTTTAACTGGCTAGTATTCAAAAATTAAGAGTAAAAAAGTTGTGCCAGAAGTGTCAGTAATGAGCGGTTTTGGATTTACATTTAAAAAAAAAATTGTTTCAAATATCTCGATAGGTGGCAGGGGGCGTCAACTAGAAATTAGGGTATGTCAATGTCAAATGAAAGGAAAACAACCATTAGATGGCCTGAACCTCTAAGCTCCCATACAAACGTACTAGGTTAATGAAATTTTGCATACATAATCGGATAAGAAATAGCTATGTTAGTATCGTTTTAGTTTTTTAAAATACATAATCATCATTAAATTTGAGCGAAAGTAATAAAATCGCTTGAAAATGGATAAAAATTAATATTCGCTCTTACTTTAGGATGATTATGTATTTTGAAAAACTACAACGATACTAACATAGCTATTAATCGAATAGTACGTTTGTATGGGAGCTTAGAGGTTCAGGGCCTTCTTAAACGTCAAAATGGACCGATTTGGAAAATTCAAAGTTTTCCTTTCTATGACTTACCATAATTCCAGTTGACGCCCTACCACCTATACTTGGAACAATTGTTTTCTTTTAATTACAAATCGAAAACAGCTCATTAGATTTTGAGTCGATGAAGATCGTAGGTGACGCACGTACCTAATATGTGTAAACCATACGTGGGTCATTTGCTTCGTCTACCTATAGATATACCTATCTTGGTATATCTATAACTCGATAGGGAAACCCCTTTGTTCAGCAAAATGATAATCCGATCATAAAACATTGTTCGTACTCGTACATTCGATTGTTCCGTATTCATAGTCCTCCTTCACGTCATATGGGATAACAAATCAGTCTCCGAATGCAGTGCAAGTTAACGTTATTTCGATAACGGTTATTAGGTTGGATATCTGTTATTTTTATCGATGATGTTTAACATATTACATACATATACAGAGAAATCATGGGAGTCTGTTAAATAGTGTTGTAGTGTTCCTTATACATAAATAAACTTCCCGTGGTTAAGGTAACGTGTTACCTGAATAAAATGTAGTCTATGACACTCAGGCCGGTATTATGAAAGCTTGCTCAGTTATCGATCTATTATTGATTAGCGCTTTTCTATGGTGTAAAGTTCAATCAAGCAAGCAGATGTATGACGGTCGTTTTTTATGGCATTACGTCACTCAAGCATAGATATAATGACTGAGCAAGCTTTCATAATACGGGCCTCAGAGAAGTTAGAGTTCATGTAGCTATCTATTGATTAAATAATTTTCAGAATCAGATCAGTAGTTCCGGTGATATCTCCTACATACAAACACTTTACCTTCCATCTTAACTTAAATGAAACTAAAAGTGTATTCATTACAATAGCTGAACGCACAATATTCTTGAAAAAGCGGCATTTGGTGTAGAATATTTAAGATGACCATAATTCTAACGAATCACGGTTACTATGCTAATTGTAATGAATACCGATACTAAAAGCATTGCTTTTCTGTACAATAACTACGGAATATTCCTAAATCTGATTGAGAATAACTTTAGTTAACGTTATTCAACGAAACACAAGAAATATGCATAGTAGATATTAGCCACCAGCTGAAAATACCGTTGGCAGCCCTACCGGTTGCAGTTGCGGTACAATAGCTGCAATAAATAATGCTACCTGTCGTTACCGACAATGCCATCTCTGACGCGACAACGTTATGAATAACTAGTGATCCGGGCGTATCCCGAAATAGTACTACAACACAATCCAAAACGGGCTCACATTAAAAGGTTTTAATGTTATTTTACATGGTATAATAGAGATGTAGGTAGGACCTACTTATTCGGGCATACCGAGACACAACGGTCACGTGGGTGACACATGCCTACGTCATCAACACCATCGGCGAATGAGAAAACGAATCTGTTTTCTGGTGAAGTCAAAGATCTTAGGGTGAAGTAAAAGACTTCATCATCATCAGTCTACGTTAGTCCAGGGCATATGCCTCCCTAATAACTATAGAGCCCCGTCTTCAGCATGCCGCATACAGCATCTGCCTTCAGTCTTTCACAGATCGTTATCCAACCTGGCCGGGGGGCGTCCTATACTACGTTTGTCAAGTCGCGGTTTCCATTCAAGAACACGTTTACCCCAGCGGTTGTCGATTCTTCGCGAGATATGGCCAGCCGACTGCAGCATGCTTATTCTTTGAGCTTTGTTGCTAACTTTGTTTCTATGTCGGATGTATTCATTACGAATCCTATCCTTTCCTTAAACTGCGAGCAAAGTTGCCAGCAGCCAGCCCGCTCTACCGTGTGTGGTGGAATAATCTTGCTAGTTAATTATCCTAACTAGATAGCTAGTCCAACATAGGATAGTTAGAAACACGCTTAATCTTGTTACCTTCTGCGTCAAACGGAGCAGTAGCGTTATGCTAACGGCGAAAGACGAGAACAAGTAAAAAAATACTAGCAGATTTCGCTAAATTTATGCGATAGATGAACGAAATATACTTCAGGTGGTGACTACCACCTGAAGAACCAACCTGAGTGCGGATACAAGAGTACACATACATACACACACACACACACACACACACACACCACCTGAAGTATATTTCGGTAAAAAAAGGCTAGTCGAGTAGTCACTTGACTAACTATTTTTTTGAGTTTTTGCAACTAAATCTGTTCTTACATCAGAACCATTGAATCAGAGCTTGTTCGCTTTATTGATTGGTACACGTTGTTTTGTTTCAGCAGTCCATTAATCACAGATCAAATAGAGCGTATAAAAGTCTAAAAACACACAGTACATCGACGTGCATCAATCAGAGGAGTACTAACTTGTCAGATTGGAGGGTGATCGCTCAGCCCTCCATTACGCGGAGGCTATCCGTCAATTTGGGTGCGTTCGCGTTTGTACACGATACTGTGATTTGAGAATGGGAACTGGTATGACCTTAGATGAAAGTAAAAAGGGGAGATACGGTACGTTCTCCCAGCGCTAACTCAATAAATGGTATGTGTTGTGTTACCAATCGCAAAGACACGCTATTTCCAATTTTGTGCAATGTACCTACCTTATGAACAACAAATATGGAAAGACATACCTAGATCGAAGTGCGACCGAGATACCATACGTTACCCACGGCGACTCTCAACAATGGCGAAATAATCGGAGCAAACACGCGAAACATGATCAGCTCAGCTGTCTGTGTTTCCAATAGCAGCCAGACGACAAAAGGCCAGAAATACCGCGAGATAATGAAAACGCACACATTGTTTAGATGAAGATGGATCGCGGCGAGACGCGTGGTCACCCTGTCCGCACGGGTCGATGCGATAGCTCTTCCTTGTTATGCTCGCCTGGTACTTTACCTTGCGTACCTATCGAAACGTACTAAGCGTGTTAGATTATAGATAGATTCTTCGACGTATGTACGCATGTACTAACATAATAGGCTACTTGACTACTACTGGGAAATAATTCTAACGTATTGTCTGATAAAAATAACGCAAAATGTAATTAATATTTATTCAAGACCAGTCGTAGGTATTATACTATTTTTTAAGTTTCAATAAAATAATGCCACGCCAAAACGATAATTTCAGTCATGGCTCCCGTTTTCCAAGCTATGACGTCACCCCGCCATACCACACCTTACAAGAAGAATCATTGGCACTGTAATCTGTAAAAGTGTGACGTCACTTGCGATCCAACCAAACACATAACGTTTTCGGTCACGTGATCATATATAAAAAAATGTGTTATTTTTATCCCGTTTTTACCTAGAAAAGGCATATTTTTAATAAAAATCACCTGATTACGTTGTCACTGACTAGGATGAAAACAATTTGGAACTTATTTTTAATGTAGTCAAATAGCTTATTCTATTATAATCGCCTAGTACTCAGTCATCATTCATTCAAAATCGGGGATACACGTGCATTTTGTCATATTTCATGAAAACCCCCAAATCGGAAATAATGCAACCGAAAAAAACCGTAAAAAATATTCTACATTGACTAAACTATTATAAAATTAACATTCTCACCTGCTGCCATCGTTTTAAATATGGAGTACCTATGTCTTTATCTAAATTTTACCTAGGTACACTAATATTATAAAGAGGAAAGAATTGTATTTTTTGATGTAACAAATAAACTTAAAAACTACTGGACCGATTTCAAAAACTCTTTCACCATTAGAAAGCTTACTTTTCTGGGGGTGACATAGAGTATAGATAAGTAATTAAATTTTGTACTTGGACGTGATGTAAGTTGTAATGTAGGTACGTGTTTAAAAACTGTGTGTTCATTTTGGTAGTCCCGAGGACACCGGTCTCATAAGAGCATTTCAAATTGATACGCGCTCAAAGCCCGCCAGCCACTTTGATCACAAAACAAAACACTATTTGCACAAAAAGTGAGCAAAAACACATAATAGACTCATCAATACATCGCAGGACAATGCGAACGCGTTGTAGATGAAGATAGATCGAGACGCGATGCCTGGTCACCCTGTCCTATAGAACAGTGCACACCCTGTCTGCTGCAGAGGGTCGATAACTCTTCCTTGTTATGTGCGCCTGGTGTTGTTATCTATACAGTGGTAGTTTCAATCATTATCTGGCATTTCAAAGGGAGAAAGAAAGCGCACTTTGAAAATTTCCTTGTGTTATTTTATTAAGTACAGTTTTTTTTTTCATTATTTCAGATTTTATTTGTGCAAAGGTAAACTTACTCAAGCAATAAAGTACTATAAAGTTACTAAATCAAGATGTGAGACAAACTTTTGACTAATTTTTATTGAAAACTGTCACGACATCATGGATTGAGACGCCCTGTCCTGTCATGCGGATTTCCAACTGCGTGCGGATCTGATCCGCGTGCAAATGGCCTCTCCCATTTTGAATAATTTAAATAAAATTGTATTGTATTTAATACTACATTTAATACTTTAAAAAGAAAATTGCAATCAAATAATAGAATATTTTAAAACTAGGTAACATTTACAATTGAGTCTGCAGACTGTTGCAAACAATCTACAGGTAGCTGAACTGATCCATATCAATGCCAGTCGGAAGCGTCCCCAAGACGATGGCTGCATTGCCCCGCGCTGTATGGCAATGCTGATGCGCTGCGCCAGATACTCACCAGCTCTCGGGTCACGCGTCGTCGCTTCGACCAGACAAAAACCTTAATTGTTGGTTTTGTTTTTTGTTGTTCATTCCTCATTATCATTTAAATACATAAATAGATTTGCATGTTTGAGGGAGGATCTATCGCCGAGTCACATCGGATTGTTTTTTTTTTGTTTATTTTGGAAGCTTGTTTTCTTTTATGTCCAGGGGGATGACCAACACAAACGGAACAAAGCGAAATGTTTCGCTGCAGCTCAGCAAGGCTTTCTCAATGTCAAACTCAAGTACATGTAGTGTCCGATGATATTTCGTTTAGAAGCGAACTTGACTTTATTTCATACTAGCAGCGCCTCGCGGTTTCACCCGCGTAGTTCCCGTTCCCGTAGGAATTTCGGGATAAAAAGTAGCCTATGTCCTATTCCAGACTATAATCTATCTCTGTGCCAAATTTCATCCAGATCCGTTTTGCCGTTCTGGCGTGATAAAGGAACAAACATCCATCCATCCATCTATCTATCCATCCATCCATCCATCTAAACTTTCACGTTTATAATATTAGTGAGATTGTCGTTGGTGTGGGCTTTTCTTCTTATCAGTGTATGTTCTTAAGCTTAGAGGGTAAGTGAATTGGCAATTATACAACGTATGGTTTTATCTTCACTGGTGCCCATTTGCGAGAATCCGTGCACGCAAATTGCATTTGGTTGGATTTTATCAGAACTTTTGCGGGGAATAGTTACTAAATATTTCAAATTTACTATGAACTCAAGCCTGTTAATTACAGAGAGAACATAAGTACCAAACTTTATTTAAATCAGTTCAGGCCTACATGAAGCCAAATTTAATTGGCAACTATAACTTTTTGGGTCCCATTATTAGAACAAATTGAGTTGTCCAAGTTATTAGCCGTCTCAAGGTGAATAATGGACTACGCTAGGTTAATACCTACTTATAGTAAGGTAGCTCAACATTGTTTGCAACAGGCTGCAATAAGCTCAATTTTAAACAGGTACTAGTTTGAATTTAATTCTATTATTTGATTGTTATTTTCTTTGTTAATAAAGAACGTACCTTATATTTCTGTGCTCAGTTTTTAAGTAAAATTTGACTAAAACATAAAACCACCGAATGACAAATAATATCATCGTTCACAAATCCGGACGTGTTAAACAAACATAATAGACAACGCATTTAAAGTAGGTTTCACACAACACCTCACGTACCTACTCCGAAATGTCATTATTAGGGAGCGCGCTCACTGGAGCAGCGACTGATCTGAAATGCAAACCGCGAGCCAAAGAATCTCATTAACGAGACGAGACCTGCTGTTATCTAAGCTGGAGGTGTATTCTGGATTTTTGAATTAAAAATGTTTAGAATTTTTGTTAACACTCAATAATTTCAACAATCTAGTCGACAATCGACTTCGATAAGAGGTGCAGGTTCTTTGTTTCGCTGTATGATTGTTTGTATAGTATACTCACTGATTTTTTCATCTTTTTCGATTTTGACTATTCTGTTGGTTTTGTGAAGAGAATGATACCGGGACAACTCCGGGTTGGTACCATAGAAATTGTATTCCCGAGAAATCACCGTGTGTCCCGAATAGTCCCGATAAACTAAAAAAAACAGTATTTACATCTCATTGAATTCGAAGTCTCATTTTGATTTTTATTGTAAACTAGCGGTCGGCCCCGGCTTCGCACGCGTATATTCTGCTATGATCATCAGGGATAATGTAGGATTCAAATGGAGAAAGAATTTTTCAAATCTATATAATTATATATTAATATATATATTAATATATAATTATAGTATGGATAACAATGTTCTAATTTGACGTTAAGTGCCGCGGCCGCGCAGTTCCGCTGACGCGTAGTGCGTTTGCACTCTAATTTATGCTATAAAATAAATAGACATTATGTAAGCTTCACATCCATAGTGTTCAGTATCAATGCTCTTTACAATACTCTATATTCTATTCCCGGAATACGCCCGTGTCGGCACAGTGAAGACATCTCCGAAGTACCGGCTTGCTCATTGGAAAATCACTGCCGCTCGGTGAATACTGAGCAAACGGGACTGTATTGCTGACTGCGGGAGGATTGGATTGTGTGCGTTAGGCGGAAATATAGAGAAAACGATCATACTCGTAGTACTCTGGCAATCTGTAGCGCATCTGCAATGTTTGCCGACACTCAGGTAGACGGGTTAGCGGGAATAATGCGCAAAAGATCGTCCCTGATGCGCAGGGTGCGTCACAGACCCAACAGCTACCTGTGTCTGATAGCGGAGAGACTGGACACAGATTGTCATAGAAATGAAATAAGTCCCAAAAATTATCGGTTTCGGCGGGTTTCGGGGGCCGAAACCGATAATTTTTGGGACTTATTTCATTTCTTAGAGATACCCAGAGTGCGGGTTAGCACTATAACAAAAAACCTTACAGATTGTCATTTTATGGAATGTTGGACCAGAGAGCATGTAAGGTTCTCTTGATCTTTATAATATGAGTTTTAAGTTAGTTCTAGATGTTAGTTTAGTGAATGCTTATAAATGTAAATTTTTCACAATATGGACTATTTCATGTATTCAATAATTGTGTTTAGTCTGAAATAAAAGATTTCATTATTATTATTAATAATAGTTTTCTCTGTATAAAGAATGTCGCATTGAATACCCGATAATCCTTTAAAAACTATTAGAGCACTCTTATAAAACTATATTCTTAATATGAATTCAACATTTTAACAACAATAGGTAGTATATTCTAAGGTTATTTTCGCGAGAACTCATAATAAAACACTGTTTTAACCGGATTTATCGCGTATATTTTATATTTTGTTTATAACCTGACGTTTCGGAGGCTTTTCAGCTTCCATAGTCACATGCAAGTTGTATAATTGACGGTAGAGATGCAAAATTCAAATTACTTGTAAAGACAAATGTCACCTCAGTCTGCCTGTGACCATGGAAGCTGAAAAGCCTCCGAAACGTCAGGTTATAAACAAAATATAAAATATACGCGATTAATCCGGTTAAAACAGTGTTTTATTAACAATAGGTAGCAAAAACTTGACTTTAGGGCTTAAAAATAGTAGTAATTTTGAAAATCTAAAACACACACCGTCTGCTTTATATTCTGTTTGTTTACTGTACAAAGTATCACGGCTTATTTTAAAGCATTTATTGAATAGCGATGATTTATTATACAGATTAGAGATAACTTTGTACTTTTTGAGATAATTTAATGTAATGGTGTTTTCAAAACATTCTAGCATCAATCCTGGACTTTACATATATTATTTTCAGAGTAAATGCTATTTCAGGTATAGTGTAATAGGTAAGCATAATATATAGCATAATAATAGGTAAGCGTAATAGGTAGGCATAAGTACATGGTCCCTAAGGTTAGTCGATCGAGAATAGATACAGAAATTGACACTCCCTGTGGAAGTTTTCAGAATTATCAAGTTGCCGCGATAAAAGAACTGTAAGCCTCAAATCCTTATTCACAGTGCGATTTAAAAATAAAAGTGTTTAAAAATTCAAGAACTTCCACCGGGATCCGAAGTCAGTTCCTAACTCCGGCAGAAGCTTAGCGAGAACTTCGTGAATCGCTTGAAAAATTCAATACTTTGAACCATTAGATAGTGAATTTAAAATAATATTTATGGCTTTAACAACTATAGGTACTGAGGCTAAGTATGCCTAGATTTTTTGCCCATCTATTTAGTTTTTTTGACTGAGCTGTCAGTTTGTGTTTATAATATTTCACATGGCTTTAGGTACAGTGCGCGTCACAATTAAGTATCCCCCTATCTCAATGTATGTGGGTTCAAATCCTGTCAGCGATCGTTGGAGATTGGGTGATCAAAATTACATGTTTTTTTATAATTTTCCATTTTCTTTTCATATTTTTGACTTTTCCAACAAAAATTTTATGTTCTGTATCATTAAAATGTAATTTTTGTATAAATTGTTTCATTTTAATTTCATTTAATTTGGTAACCTTACTTAAAATTCGATGGCAGCAAACCACACGGAATAAGACGAGTGACAATTACTTTGTTCGCTACAAACGACAAAGTCAAACCCTACCCGCATCCATATAAAAAATTTAAGAATTGGCATTAAAATAGGGACTAATTAGACCGATAGACAAAATTTGACGCATTGTTCCAACAGCTAAATAGCTCAGTTGATCTAATGCCGAGAATTCGAGTCTCCATATAAAGGGTGGGTGGTTCGATCCTTAGCGGCTTGATAAGTTTTTGCATTGAAAATTAGTCACAAGCGAATAGAAGTTAGAAAATATTTTGTAGACAAGGGGGATACTTAATTCTGACGCGCACTGTACATACTTTCCTAACCATAATTATGAAAATCTTTTTTTTATCGTGAATATGCCTTCGTTCGTTTGACTAATATGTCACCTGATGGTAAGTGCCGATGTAGTCGAAGATGTTTGACGAAGGTCTAGCAGCCATCTATTCACTCTCGTCTTTTCAAAATCATAACTTTAAATAACACATCCATACGGCATGATTATACTGACTTTTGATTAACTTATTTTGTGTGGAACGAAAAAATAACTTCTAAAAAGCTTCTCACTCGCATTTACCGTTCTTTTTAAAGATTCTCTTCAACAGGCTAACAAGCTCTATATTGACGAACCAAACTGTATATTGTCGTTAGGCTAGCGTTTTGCGAAATCCTCACTTAACGACTCTCTGCGAAATCGCAGCGAATCTCTGAAACTACACACGCTAGACTTTCAGCTAATGGCTCAAATGAAAGGTTGGACAGAAATCTACATTTTTGATGACAGCTGTCAAAACTGAAACGGACCACTTTCTGTCACATTGGACATTTGCTGTGACATTTGTTTTTTGTCATTTTTAGTCTTTTATGAGATGTTTTTGATTTTTCTGTCATTATCTGTCATAATTGACATTTACTGATTCATTTTCCATCTTTTTGCGTCGAGGTTACAAAATTAGTCAATTGACGTAATGGTCATTTGGCGTATTGGTCATTTCACGTATTGGTCATTTTGCGTATTCATGATGTTATTTCCATTGGTCATTTTGCGTATTCATGGTGCTTTTTCTATGGTCATTATGTGTATTAGTCATTGTGCGTCTAAACGGAAAACACCATCTATCGATAACCATAGACATATTGGTTCGTTTCGCAAATCCGCGGCATTCTCGACATTCATGCATCCATAAACGTTTCATAACAAGCCCCCATGCTATGTAACAAAGCGGTTCAAAACGTTGCCTTTTTATTTTTTTCTTGCGGACTGTCAGTTTGCATCGTGACAGCACTATCTGGACGCATTCCAGCTTATTGGCGCGGCATGCGACGGTTTTGCAAGTGTCAGTCGAAAGCGCACCGTTTTTACGGTGGCTTTTTAGCTGACATGCACGGAGAGTATTTAAGTCAAGCTAAATTATATGGCTATTGGTGCCGTTTTATTATAATTGACGTACTAAAAATAGAAAAGACAATGTGAATCTCTAATTTCAACCAACCTCTATGTACATATATTACAGTCGCGTTTAAAGCAAACCAACAAGGTTTCTAGGCGGCATTTAAAAACAATGCTTAAAATAAGAATGATTTACATATACATATGTATTATTTGATCTACTATCGGCGATCTAAGCAAACACAGCGTTTTCGGTCACGTGATCATGTATCAAAAAATGTGTCTTTTTTTTACACAAAAAAGGCATGTTTTTAATTAAAATCACCTGATTACGCTTTGCTACGTTATCACTGAAAACAATTTGGAACTTATTATTAATGTAGTCAAATAGCCTATTACATATCAGCTGTACATTTAGCTCTTTGAGGTGATGCTGGTGACTCTACCTACTTACGTAATATACCTCTAGTTGAGTATTGTTCGTGAAGCCTGACCTATCTATGCGAATACATTAAGTGTCCAAACACAAACATGACCGATGACTTAGTATCTGTCACTTGATTTTGACAAGTGGACGCTTAGAGAAGACGCACTGACGCACTATGACTGACAACCATGTACCAAAGCACGTTGAGGAAGATTAACAGCCTCACTAAGTCATTACAGTGCCACTGAATTATCTGTGAGTTGTGAATGGGCTTGGAACAAACTGGCTGCTCATTTGATGGAACTCCAGTTTGGATGTTTGAGGCAGATTCAAGTCAAAAATCTTTAATTCTCTCTTGCTGCCAGCGGCTTCGCACGCGCTTTTCAAGTAGCCTATGCCCGTCCCTGAGATATCATTCGCCTGCCAAATTTCATTGAGTTCTGTTCAGCCGTTTAGGCGTGAAAAGGTAACAGACAGACGACATTACTATCGAACTTATACGAGTAATATTAGTAGGGATTGATTAACAACAAACATGCTACTTACATGAGAAACTTAAGCTAAGTTTAACATTATGTTTTTTCCAGCATATTAAAACATATCAAGGATAAAATCGAACGCAGCGGGTAAACCTTCAATTGAACCAACCAATACCTGATCAGGCTCTAAACGAACGTGTAGAAGTTAAAGTGTGTAAGGTAAAACCACCAAAACTAGAGCTCCATGGTACTGTACCGTGTTATGCTCGCTCAGTCATAGATAAATATGCTTGAGTAACGCTTTTCTAAGGTATTGACGTCACTCAAACATAGATATATGGCTGAGCAAACGTTCATAATACAGGGCTTGATTGTCACACACACTTTTAGCGCCTCCCCGTATACTTACCAAAATGAATTTCACCGACATGTTTTGCTAATTTAATTACCTTGGAAGGAAACAAATTGTACACACAACAACAACAAATATAGAGCCACTTTTCTGCGAAGCTAGTTTAGGGATACTGGTTGACTATAAACTATAATAAATGATAAAAACTATCATGTTTGTGTGATGTGTCTACTAAATAATTTACTTTCTTTCTTTTTTCAAAAACGATATTCCACATACACTTCATGACATGATGACAATATGGTGAACCGTGACGTCACGTTTAGAAATTTAGCGATTGAGTCTTAAAATATCTACTTTTCAATGGTAAAAGTAAGAACTGTGTTAATATTTCTATACTAATAGAGAAAATAAATAAAAATTATGAGCTTTTTTATCGTCACATGCTTAAAACCTATTTTAAAGTGAGACCCTTTATGACTAGACTATTAGAGGACACATTAGGTGCATCGAGAAATTGATAGAATCAACTCTCTCGTGTAACAAGGTTTCTCAGTTTTCAGCTAGCTTTTAACTAATTAAACTCTGCACAACAAAATACAGTTATCAAAGGAAAGCTTTTAGTTTGAGTAGATACCTAACGGGAATTCAGGGCTTCCGGGTTTTAGATACTAGGTTTATCTATAGGTAGCTACTAATAACAATGTACATTAAGGTTTTTTTGATATCACCAAAAAAACCTTAAACCACATTCTTATTAGTAGCTACCTATAGATAAACCTAGTATCTAAAACCCGGAAGTCACAGTGCGTAATGTTGAGTTTTTTTTCACTGGTACAATTTTTATTTTACTCAGAAAATTGTTTTTTTTGAGAGAGGGTTGCGAGTTTAAGTTCCGTCGAAGTAGATTTTTTTTGGGACATTGTTATATTTTCGTAAGAGTTTGTTTCTAATTATAAATCAAATGCTGGACATAATACACATATTTACCTAGCCCTAAGCTAAGTAGAGCTTGTGATATAGGAACTAAACTCAATAGTTAGCTACTTGATTATTTGGCGTGTTTTAATAACTATAAACTAACGTCAAATTCCTAAATAGTGAATTAGGTGGAAGGAACACTTCGATAACGCGATCTAATTTTAGTTTAGTTTTAGAATGAAATATGGTCTTTTGGTTACCTTGGTTGTTACAAATGAAATGTATTTTTTTCTTAAATTTTATTCCTCGCAAAAAAGAAAGTTAAAAACAAACTAAAAGGCTCTGAAGCTCAGCGCATTTACCGTATATTTTACTGTTACCAACACCCATCGATTCTAAACTAATATTTTACACATTCACGTAAACAAAAACGGATATATTCACGGATGTTGGCTGCCCCAGTTTGGAATGGGGTAACTGCTATGCAGGGTGGCTTTTTGAGGTTGAGAGTGGATGGCCAAATCTGAAACCATGAGAGTTAGAGCAAAGTCGTAAAAGGAGTCATGTGTCCAATTTATGGGAAAATCGCGCACGTAGAAAAAGTAACAAATGCATTGATATGATTATGTTAATGTATTTTAAAAATATTCACATTCAATAACAAAACTTAAAAAATCTCTTCATTAACAAGGAAAACTACAATCAAATAATAGAATTAAATTAAAACTAGTATTTACAATTGAAACAATTGAGCTAACTGCAGACTGTTGCAAACAATCTACAAGTAGTACAGATAACAAAACTAATATCGGGGTATCTTATCGCGTAATTTAGCTTCAGTGACATTATTAACTCTGTGACTCGGTGTCGCGGACCGTAATGAACCATTCGCAGCTAGTTTCATACATATTACCCGTCTCGTTGTTAACTTACTGACTGCACATACGCTCGCTGTGGAACACGTTACATATAGCCCCGGCCAGTGCCCATCTCAAGAGGGCGCAATGCGCGCCATTTTGTGCAAAGGATATCCTTTGCTGTCAGAGCAGCAGGACAGAGTATGCGTTTTTTGGAACGGCGCAAGTGCAAAAATGAAGTTTTTGCTTATTTACAAGAAAACTACACAACTTATGAAGAAACTGGTTCAAGGAACCAAATAATTAGTAATAACCTACGAATCAAACCATAAGAAATTCCAATAGACCGCAGGGTTTCTGAGATCCCAACCAAATTATGTGCGAAACAGTGCACTTCCATGACTTTCTTACCGTATTTTTTTTCTTAATCGTGTTTTCACATTCAAAGACCCAAAGTAAAAATGTTGAATTTTATGTAATTCGACTTCGTACTTCGTTTTTACTACGAGGATCCTGTGAGTACTGAGATCTAGGCCTGGTTTGACAACCAAACCCGTAAGGTTCACCTCTTAAATACGATTTCAAAAATGTATACTTTCAATACTACAGATCAGATACATGGTTTCAACTCTCAGCAGAGAGGAGCGAGCTTGGTGCGGCGCGGTCAACCGCTCAAATGTAAATTAAATGATGAATAGACCCGTGCTCCACTGCGCCTCGCCACAACGAAAACAAAAACGAAAAATATATGAAAATACCACCATTCAAGCGCTGTTTTGGTTCTACTATCTTGCTTTCGCATTAATTTTAAAGTTTGATAAGATGTACAGAATTTATTTTATGCACAAAAGTTATACTACTTAAATTTGAATATTCGATCTCTTTGTTCTAAACTATTTTTTAAAGTTTTGCGGGATACATACTAATCCCTCGGGAATTAAATTCAATCAAAAATGATTATCTTATTTCGACCTCTGTGGCCGGTGGGCGAAGGTCTAGAACCGCACTCACCCTGAAGAAGTCCCTCGTTAAGGGATGAAACGTTGGTGTTCTTCCAACACAAATAAGGTTCGTAGTTAACCCGCTTACATCCGTAATGAACTCTAAAAATAGTTTGAGAACAAAGAGATCGAATATTCGTTTTTAAATCGTTTTCAAAACAATGATCGTATACATATATCTCCAAAGCTTACCATGGAACATCCCGTTCCAATCTAAGTAATGAAGGCAATAGTTTGGCAATTTTCAATCGCATCCGATAGAAAACGAACCCTCGGGAACAGAGAAAGGGCGGGCCTGCGCTGATGAATCAGCGTCAGCTAAATCGACTCCTTGTTACAAAAACGATATAGAGCAGGAGTTTTGAGTTGATATTTTACTGAGTTCCAGTTTTGTACAGAGATTGTAATTTCGTAAGGTATCTAGGTTCTTGCAACTTAAGCTTGCTCACTGTTCTGCCACTGTATGATGAAGTAATAGGTATTTGTTATACAAGAGTGCAAAGTTGCTTTTTAACCGCGTGCTCAATTTTGATTGTAAAATTGAATAACGAGCGCAGCGAGTGATTAAACAATTAGAATCCTGAGCGTCAGCGAGGGAATCAAAAGAGCACGAGGTAAAAAATCTTTGCACTCGAGTGCAACACGTAACTTTTTCTTATCCCACCTCAGCGAGGAAAGAGTATTTTTGCTCTTTGATATCTGAGTGCAAAAGCCGTTTTTATCCGCTAGAGGATAAACTAAATTCAATTTACTTTAACTTGAATATGCCTTCTATTTTAGCACAGAAAGACAGACATTTAACTCTGACGGAGAAGTACAAGCTAAAATGAACTTAATTTCGCTGCTACTAGAATGTTAAACGTATTTTTTCCAGGCCCGGATCGATAGGCCAGAAGAACTCATGTATTTTGGCCATAAATTAATGGAATTTATGACCAAAATACAGTTACATAATGAGATTAAAAATATCTTAAGCCATACCATAAGAACATCAATCTCCCGTTCTACAAAGATTCGCTTCAAAAGTAACTTCCCACAATTGAGATTTACTCGTAACTTCTGGAATTGCACCTGATAAAACGTTTTATTCCACCGCACTAGTTTTAAAACAATTTGCAAGTGCCGTGTGATTTTTAGAAAAGGAATTTGTCATGGCCTTACCGTCAAGGGTTAGATAAAAAATATTAATCAGAACTTCTACAGAAGCAGACTCTTAAAATAATCTGATTGTTTTGTAAAAATTAAGAGCCCGACTTCAAATTCCTTAATATTTACACAGTTTTTTAAAATTTTCAGGACAAATTATGTTCTTGTCCCGCAGGAATAAAAATTTTATGGGACCACCTCGGGATACAATAGCGAAAGAATTTTCCAAATCAGGTATTTTTTACTATATCTTCATTTATTTAAAATCATGAATCTCTATTTTGACAGGATATATCTACCGCACCGCACTCACCCTGAAGAAGTCCCTCGTTAAGGGATGAAACGTTGGTGTTCCTCCAACACAAATAAGGTTCGTAGTTAACCCGCTTACATCCGTAATGAATTCGTCATACTACGATAGTTTTTATAGTAAAATAGGATATATCTAATATAATATATATATTTATAAGGTACCTCACCTTATAAATGTTTTTTTTTAAATGATATTTTTCCTTAAAGTTTACTATCTTATTTTATAGAATAAAATTGAATTATTTTTGTTGTTTTATATGCTACTTGCTGCTACCCGCGGCTTTATTTAATACTTCATTCATTCATTCAGTCCTCATTCACTCACCTATCAACAATTAGGGAACTTCATTCATAGTAATTCAGGTACCAAACCAAAAAGAAATTCGAGGACAGGGTATCAAATAATCGATTCACCATATTATTATTTTTTTAAGTGACGTTATTAATTTTACGTTTTTTTCTCTTCTAAATTATTAATTCTCATTGGTGTTTTTCTGTAGTTACCGGTCATATTATTATTTTAACCCCGCCTCCATTTCATGACTGTGAAATTTCTATGAACTAGACACTGGCAGAAAAGTGACAAAACAGTCGCATATTGCCAATAACAAAGAAGTCAAGTCAAGTCACAGTGGTTATGTCTCGGAATGACACATTTTGGCATTTTACTTTCATGAAAGAAACTACAGATGGAGGGGCCATGTCAAATGTTTAGTTTATTATTCTACATCATGTAACATTACAGTTTCATACCAAACCAATGTGTTACAATATGTAGGTACCTACTTAAAATAACTAACCTAACTGTCTAAGTAGGTAGGCACAAAAATAATACATAGGTACGATACAATACAGATAAACGACAGACAGAAAGGTGAAATAAAAAAATGCATTAAATGTGTCAGTCAAGGTATACAATATAACACAGACCGATGACAAACAGAGAAGAGAAAAAAATAGCATTAAAAGTGTCATTAAAGTTAAGGTTAATACCATTCCACCAATCTCTCAGTGCAAACAGCACCGCACGCTCTTTCTTTCATCTATAGACGACTGCGACGATACCATCATCATAGTAAAGCGATTGATTAGCAGATTTAAGCCCCTGTTTTGTACCACACGATGAGTTGTCATTTATATTAAAAGCCCGCACTTTACGCGACATTGCATGCGACTCAAAAAGTGGTTAGGTACGCTCGTATGGCTTCACCCGCTTCAAAAATAAAACACTAACCGCAAGGCCACGACATGCCCGCCCGCGCGTCTTGCGTCTGCGTCCTCGGCGAGAACAAATCAAAGAAGTTGTTTGACTGTGTCCATGAGTCGCCGCGGTGCGGCTTGCGGAAAAGTGACATAACGACCCCAGTCGCAAGACGCGCCGAAAGACGCATCGCCCGATGTCGTGGTGTAGGTCTAAGTCTATTCTTTCATATTTATTACACCTTGCCCCAAAAGAAAACACTAGCGAATATAAAAACAGTAACACCAGTAAAACACGAAATAAATTGAGTCGCGGAGAAAAGCTGCAGTTTGCTAAGTCCATATTTACAGAAGACTACGCTTACTGCTACTGTTAAAAAGCACACACTGCACCTTTGTAGGATTATATCTTATTTTAATCCGAAGTTTGTATATTCAAAAGAAATAAGGTAAGGATATAGGTATGTTTTCTAAAACTTAGAAAAGATATGACATGATTTTGTGAAAATTTAAGGAGTAGATAGTGTGTACAGTTCAAAAAGTCAAAAAAATTTCATACCCAACTTGGGTATGACTTTTTTTGACTTTTTGAATCTAGAAAACTGGACCAAAATTCCAAAATATTTTAATTTTTCCTTTATTTATACACTAAACACGAATTGTGTTCTAAATTTGAAGCTTCTATGTCTGCTAAAGTGCCTTAGAGTTTTGATGATCGGTCAGTCAGTAAGTGACAATTTTATTTTTACTTTTAGCCATAATTCTTAGACTACTGGTTCAAATTAAATGAATTTTGAAATATACCGTATTTATACAATGCCTGCTTATTACTGAAAATTCAGGCTTCTAGTTTTATACACAACGAAGTTATAGGGGGTCAAAAATGACCTGAACTGCTTCAAGAAAAGGATGGTACGGCCGTGCCACCTTTTTGCTCGACTTGGCCGTGCCCCCAGATTAGTTTAAAAATAACTACATCAAAATTGCATTTTTACCGCGCGTTTATCGGAGCTCTTGATTTGTATCGCACACAACCCATTCACATTCTGTACGGATTATCTCCTTATCAAACCATCGTCAGTTAGCTCCCTGTATACTAGTTCGACCGAGCTCGCACCTCGTACAGAGTACGCCAAGACGAAGTTTCCGGACGTTTGTTGAATAATTTCTACTTGTGTTAGAGGACTATGACTGTTACGAATTTCTGTGTGTTAGAACCGCAGTTAAGCTTTAGTACTTAGAAGCCATTTTGCAAGTATCTTACAGTTAGGTATGTATCTACGTGAATCTATTTTTGTGACGTAATCTGTGGCAAAGGTAGCGGAAGTCTGCCTCTGACGCAGATGGTCTTGGGTTGGATTTCCAGCGCGGGACCAATGTTTAAGCTTTTCCCAGCGGTGATCCACCAATTGCATACAATAGTGAGTCTGTGGTTATTCCACATGTCTGGGCGTTCGCGAGTTCAATCTGAAACAAAATGAAACGGAATGAACTAAATGTAATGAAATAAAGATGGCCGCCGTTTGCAGGTATTCAAAATACAAACGAGAAAACCGCTGCTCTTCCTATGGTAGTTTCCTTTAGTCGGCTCTTACGACATCCACGGGCTGAGCCGGAGGGGTCGATTCTTTAGTCACGACCGCTATAAAAGGAGAAATATGTTCAGCAGTGGACATAATGTATGCTGATCAGTTCGGTTGTGAATGTGTGTAAAAGATACAGCATTTATTATTTGTGTATAACATTTACGCCTAGTGTGAACGCCCACAAAGGAAGAGAAACTAATTAACAAGTTGAACTCGTTTTGCGGAGATTTCGTTAGCTAAACAGTTATTTTCGGTTCAACTTCGCCATGCTATAAGCTATAAACCTACGCGAAGTTGGACCCGCTAAAGGACAACTTAAATGGACGGGGGGAGCGTAGGCTATAGTTTCGTTTAACACTTCACTTCAGTAAATTATATCTCTTCACTCAATGAGTTAAGATTTATGGCCCTATCTCATTAGAACCGAATATCAGATTATCTAGACGATAACAAATCTTGGGACGACTTTTGCTCCAACTCGAAAACTATCATTCTAACAGGGTAAAGGTTTCTTGTTCGCTTCTTTACTTTGGAAATTAATTTCTATCCATGCATTGTTCCAGGATAAAAAGAAGCCTATAATTATGTTATTCAAAAAGTCAAAGTCAATAACTTTATTTCTTAAGGCTTACAAAATAAGCACTTAGACAAGTCAAACTTTATACATAAGCAAAGAAAATTACAATCAAATAATATAACTAAACTGAAAAAAACTAGTATTTACAATTGAAACAATTGAGCTAACTGCAGACTGTTGCAAACAATCTACAAGTAGCTCAACTGATCCATAAGCAGCTTTATAATAGTATTATTATCAAATAAGAAACCAAATGTTATTGATTTTGTTCGCTTAATTTTTTTTGTTATTCTATATTAACAACTACATGTACAAAATTTAAGCCAAATTCCTGTATTCGTTTTGGTAAGAGTGTGACATTTGCGTCGAGTTGTATAAATTTCGCTTGGTTCAATAACATTCGTCGACTGTATCGAATTTCTATATCCAAACTTTTCATCGACGCACTAGAGAGCGCGAGTACTGTGCAGATACACAAATATAAAATAAAATATCTCGGAGAAATATTAAGATAAACTTGCAAAGTTCCCCAACGCAAAGTTTATTTATTTAAGCAAGTTGCAGGAAAATGTGCTTAAGTTATGATTGGGCGTCCGTACCTGCGAGGTGCATTGCGTTGGGATAGTATGGATCCATACTACCTGGGCAATCAAAAGTCAATAACTTTATTTCTTTAGGCTTACAAAAAACCACTTAGACAAGTCAAATTTTATACATAAACAGCTTAAATAAACAATATGCCCAAAGTTCTTTCTTCTCAGAGACTGTGGGATGAGCCGCTATGTGAGTTGGTACGGAAAAACCTTATTAATACGTCTACCAGCTCATCAGAACGCGCTCGTTTACTTGCCGTTTCCGAGTGGGAATCAGGACTTTGGTTATATGTTTTGCCTTCTAAAAATCTAGGTACCCTTTTAGACAATAACACATTTCGGGTGGCCACCTCTTTGCGTTTAGGTTCTCCCTGTCTAGTTGCACACCGTTGCCAGTGCGGTGAAACCGTTGATAAGTTCGGTCACCATGCACTGGCATGTGTCTCTAGTGCAGGACGTGTGTCCCGTCATAGTTCAATTAATGACATCATCCGTCGGGCTTTTACCAGCGTCAGTATGGCAGCTACTCTCGAACCACGTGGCCTAATGCGAGATGATGGTAAAAGGCCTGACGGTATGACTCTGATTCCTTGGAAAATGGGTCGGCCTTTAGTTTGGGATGCCACTTGTGTAGATACCCTAGCACCTTCTCATCTTGCAGGGACATCAGTAAGGGCCGGCTCCGCAGCAACATCAGCGGAGTCCCTCAAACGGCGGAAATACGCTAATCTCGACCGAGGTTACCTATTCGAGCCGTTTGGGGTGGAAACCCTAGGTCCTTGGGGTCCTGGGGCACATGGAATATACAAAGATCTAGCAAAACTCCTAATAGAGTCCACAGGTGATCGGAATGCTGGCTTTTATTTCGGTCAACGAATTAGCATTGCCATTCAACGTGGCAATGCTGCCAGCATTCTGGGCACTTTGCCTTCTGGTGACGGCTTAGATTTTTAGAAAATAGATTTAAGTGTAAATATTAGTTGTAATTATTATTGTATTTTCTTTAGTAATAAAGATACGACTCCAAAACTAAAAAAAAAAAAAAAAAAAAAAAAAAAAAAAAAAAAAAAAAAAAACATAAACAGCTTTATAAATAGTAAATATCAAACAAGAAACAAAATGTTATTGAATTTGTTCGCTTCAATTTTTTGTCCACTTGTGGAAGAAGAATGGAGGCATAGTTAAAAAAACAAATGAAAGGACGCACGTCAAATGTTTTGAAGGTTGAAACCATTCTATCAATACCTCTGTGAATATAGCACACCGCACACACTATCCACGGGCCTCTATAAGGTCGAAAGGGAATAAAGAATTTGCACCATTTTCCCACAACCCATATACTAGAATGAATCTTAACAAGCAATGTTTTGTTTATTCTCTGTTTGCTCTTGCATTTTTTAAACTCCGTCCAGGCAGTCGCATCCATTACATTCATCACGCATACTGCATTCGTTTCCAACTTATTCGAACTTCAAAACGTACATGTTTGTCTCTTACTTCAGACTAATGACGTATAGCTGGACTTGCTTATTTATATTTAAATTTTAAGTACATTGAAGCGAAACTTGGAATTAAGTTTGCTAGTTTGATGAAGTAAGTTTGTAAGATTTCTCTGGTTACTCGTTAGGGGCGTTGGTGCATGGTTAATTAATTTTCACGTCACTTTGTCGATGTAACAAGGTTGCAGTTGCTTTAACTCATAGTTATGGCGATAACGAGGTTGAAATTAAACCTGTGGTAGACCCGTGGCGGTGCGAAATACTTAAAAAGAAACACAAATATATAAATTTTGTAGTACGCAGCTATGAGATATTAATTTTCCTTATTAATAATAATGAAGAAAATTATATATCATATCAAAAAAATTATACTTAGTTTTTGCTTTTTGGGCAATGCAGCTAGCGTCTTGGGCACGCTTCCGACTAGTTGATGCTTGATATGGATCAGTTGAGCTACCTGTAGATTGTTTGCAACAGTCTGCAGTTAGCTCAATTGTTTCAATTGTAAAAACTAGTTTTAATTTAATTCTATTATTCGATTGTAATTTTCTTGGTTTTTGCTTAGTTTTCAATTTTATTTTACTCCATCCACGAACTTTCAGATTTGAAAGAAGTAATGAAAAGAACACGCGCGTTCTACTTTAAATATCTATGGCCCGTATTATGAAAGCTTGCTCAGTCATCAATTGATACTTGAGTAACGTTTTTCTATGGCATAAATGTCACTCAAGCATAGATCTACGACTGAGCGGGCTTTTATAATACGGGCCTAAAAGTAGTAAGTAAAACGAGAAAACCCAAATATTTTTTCGCATTTCATCTAAAACGAAGGCTTACCAGGAAAAAGCTTGGCCATCTGCCAGTTCATCAATTACTGTACATTATCGGATCAGTCAAAGGCAGTCAGCACAATTTTAATTATATTACAAAAAAGGCGGTGATGACTCCGTCGTAATTGGAATTATATTTGGGCTTAAATAATGAGATTTCGTAAGAGGATTGTAGATTCCCTCTTGTGGAGCTTTTACGGTAAGTAACGAATTTGAAGCTGGACTTTTAAATAGAAATCGTGGACGCGTAGAGCCTACTGTGCAGACGAGGGTGTACTCGTGCAAAAAATATAATTATCATAAAAAACCAAAAACGGCCAAAATAGCTACCTACCTAAAATAATGGGTCAACCACTTTACAATATTTACTATAAGATCCCTTTAGAGTTGAAGCTAATTAAAAATGAAAACAGATTTAATCTAGAGTTAAGAAATATTTTACTTCACAAAACGCTGTATAGCATCAAAGAATTTTTGGAAAATGATTACAGTCAATATTGCGTACAATTCGTAAAAAAAAACACCTTACATTTCCGTAACATCACCTAATCTTGAGTGATAAGAAAAGGCACTATTATGATTTTAAGATAATTATGTACATTAACATGCCCATACAGCAACATTGTATTTAATTTTATCGTGTTTGGACGAGTCATAGCCTCAGCATAATTAAGGTACCTGTATATTGTACACTTTTTATATAGTATATTCTAAGGTTATTTTCGCGAGAACTCACAATAAAACACTGTTTTAACCGGATTGATCGCGTATATTTTATATTTTGTTTATAACTTGACGTTTCGGAGGCTTTTCAGCTTCCATGATCACAGGCAGACTGAGGTGACATTTGTCTTTACAAGTAATTTGAGTTTTGCATATCTACCGTCAATTATACAACTTTAATTATAACGTTCCGTATGTACGCAGTAATCACTAACAATGTCTTGATGGGTTGTAGCTATGGATTGCTGGGTGTGGGACCTGACTCGATGTAGGACTGGATCCCAAGCAGCAGGCAGTCAGGTTATAAACAAAATATAAAATATACGCGATCAATCCGGTAAAAACAGTGTTTTATCACTTTTTATATGTTTGATTTATGACAGTAAATAAATCTGTATCTGTATCTGTGACTCTACAGACATAACTCCCCTCTGCATCAAACTGCGACATAACCATATAATTTACTGATTTTTCTTTTTATTTTATTTATTAATGATTTAATTGTGTATAACGTTTAGGAATAATTAATGTAACATGATGTACTGACTAGAATTAAGTATAATTTGTGTAATAGGCTTAAGGTCGTTCAAATTAATAAATTAAATTAAAAATTAAAAAAAAAAAATTAAATTAAATCAGAGCCTCCTCTCTAGCTCGTAGACCCTCTACGCTCGAGGGTCTACGAGCGTAGAGGCTTTACGTTTGTCTGTGGCTGGCCGTGGGATGTCCGGAGGGGCATCTGTGGCGGGGACATCCCACGTCCGCGCCGACCGTTAACCTGGCATTTTGAATAATTTTAGACTTAGACATTTCCTATCCTGCTCAAACTTGCACAGAAGATACCCTACCAAACAAGGATGGCAAACCATCACATGCTATAAACCTAAGCCTTAATTTCGATTATTGCTCGATTTTACAAAAGTCTCCTTTTTTTCACGGAGCTGTCAGTTGCGGACGTGGGACGTCCGGGCCACAGACAGGGGTCTTCTAAGGTTAGATGCAGAAAGGAGCTATGTTTGTAGAAGTTATTTTTGTACAAGTTCACAAAAAAATATGATATATGCTCTGATAGTCCATTTAGTTCTGTTCAGTTGAAGTGTCTGATATTTCAAGAACAATCAATTTTATTCACATATTCGAAAAAAAAACACCATCAACTATAATTGATACGAAATACTTTCTTGATCTTTATCTTCATCCATCTCAAGCTGTTCATCGCACAAATCAGCATTATGGTCATGCCACCAGTCCCTGAAGTGTGGCAACACTGAATGCTCTTTGCTGGGGTTGTTGAGAAGCTCACACAGCTTGCATACGTCTTTACTCGTGGTTGTTTTGTAAACGTAGTGATTGTGCCATCTGGGAAAGTGGATACGTTATGAAAAGCAAGAAATTGATATGCTGTTTAGAAGAACTTATTATTATTTAATATTTTAACACTCTCCAAGCCTTAGGGGAGGCCTATGTCCAGCAGTGGACTGATATAGGCTGATAATGATAATGATGAAGCCCTGGGTTTGTACAAAACATGAATATGCGCGTATATCTATACGCGCATATTCATGTTTTGTTTAAATGTGATGTTTGGTTTTTCGATTAAACTTACTTATAACATAATTATAGATTGTTATAGTTATAAGATTGTCATAATTGTGTTATCCACATATTTAAGTACACACAGGAGGAATAAATAAAATATAAATAAATGATGCTGGATAATTCACACAGCATTATCTAGCCCCAAGCTTAGCAGAGCTTGTGTTATGGGTACTAGAAAACTGATATACATAATACAATACATAGATAGATATTTTTTATTATACATATAAAACGACTAGAACACCCTGAACAAATATCTGCTGATCGTACAAACATTTGTCGCGAGGCGGGAATCGAACCCGCGACCTCCTGCGTCGCAGGCGGACTTTCGTCCACCGAGGTCGTCGAAGGAAGTAACTAAGCTGAAACTAAACATTAAGCTGAAACTTTAAATTCAAAGTAATATACCTGAAGTAGTTTCTGTACACTTCCTGATTGTGGATAGCTTCATACATTAGTGCTGCAACGACTGAGGCATTCGATTTACTTGCATCTATGTATGAGCCTGGCGGAAGAAACCTGTAAAATAGTTCACCTATTATGGGGGTACCAGACGACGCCATTTTGTGACACGGATAGACATAGGATTTCGCGTTCATAGGAGCGGGACAGGGCATAGCAACGCAAGCCCAAAAATCTAGTATTTGCCTAATACCTATTAATTAGGACATTATTTGAAAAAATATATGCAACATTTAAAATGTTCTTTATACTTAGTTCAATTACCATGTTTTTTCTCAAGAACTTAACTTCTGTATTTATTGCGAAATCAAGGTTTTTGTAAAAATGTTTATGTACTTTTGCGATTTTTTTCTATCGAGAACATTTTATGTAATCGTGTTTTCGAAACATATTTTATGATTGATAGAGTAAGTGCTGAACTTTACCATATATTAATTTAAAAGTTAAATATGTAGTAGTTTCGAAGATATGGAGGTCCGGCGGAGTTGATTTAAGGTAGTACAGGGCGTCAACCACATAGATCTCATCGTAAACTGCAACCGCACATCGCCAAAAAATTCTAGAGAAACAAAAGCACTACTTCTGATGGTCGCGACGTGACCTGCCTCTGGTCTGTGTGGTCTATCTACGTGGTACATCGGGTTTATCCAGCACAATGTGGAGTGTAAGCCAATTATTTTACCCTAATCTGCACCAAAATAAGCAGCTTTAAATGTGTCTACAATTTACTTTATTTTCCTTAGTGAATTGATTTATGGCAAATAAAATAATGTTTCTCCTTATATTTAATTATAAGTATGTTACAGTGACACAGACAGCGCGCGGTAAGTGAGCTCGCCGCCGCGCCGCCGTGCCGCAAGTGAATGAGGTACCTCTAAATAAAATAAAAGGTTACCTTGAATAATTAGCTCCCCCAAACACCACTGGCACCGCCAAGTGCTGGAGCGCATTCAACAGCTGCTCAGACACGTAATCCATCACCAAGTTGTTCTCAAAAGCAAAATAAAAGTAGTACTGGTCCTCCAGAAGCTTCCAACAATTTTCTGTTTGATCGCCGGGACAGTTTAACGATCCACACCATCCGTACGTATCAAGATATAGTTCATACCGCTCCAGCTCTCGGGATATATCTTTTACCACTTCTTCTCTCTTACTTGATGTCTTACATGACAGGGGAAACCAAGCAACAGTTTTTTTCTTTTGAACAAGTCTATTTATAATATTACGGGGCGCCGTCTTTAGCATTGGGTCGACCCACTTCATTTCTGTTTTCGGACCGACAGTATTACCATCCGTGTCTTCAATCGTGATTAAAGACCAGCGGATATCAGAGTCCAGTTTGTAGGTCCAGGTTAGGTTGTAGAAGGAATCGTAAAAGGGGTCACAGAAGAGATTGTTGCTGTCAGAACTTGATGCTGCGAAGATGTATTTCTGATGAAATGAACGGAAGAAAGGTGGCAGATCCCACATTTGCTCCGCTTGGAATATTATTGCGTCGAAATATATGTGATTCAGTAGCAAATTCTTGTCGTGAGTGAGATAGCAGTTGATGTGCTTGCATCTGTTCTTTATAAAACTCATCTGTCCTTCAAGATGTGGGTCATCCTGATATTGGTAGGTTTTGGTCCATTTTAGTATGAATTTCAAGTCTTGGGGCACTCTCTTTAGTTTTTCATCGCTGAAAATTTGTTTGGTAATATTCAGATGCATTTTTTTTCTTATTGTACGGTCGAAAATTATTGATTTGCTTATTTTTTTTGAAGGTTTCAATATGTAATTTAATTCAGCGGAGCTACGGTTCTCTATTCTTTTTTGGAAGTGTATAAGTACTAATGCACCAAGTACAGAGAAAAATGCTAACCTCCATAACTTTAACATGACTAAAGAAAGAGCAACATCGAACTGATAAACGAAAGTTTCCTCGTAATGAACAAACTTAATTCTTCTCTTTGTTGTTTGTAAGCAGCCATTGTCTCCAAAGACGCACGGTATTTTTCAGATTGACAGAATTTATAACATTTCATCCAAAAACAACCAGTTATCGGTTAGAGGTCTTTGTGCTTTTTCCATGTATACCTTAGCCAAACTCGTTGTAGAATATTTGTAAACAAACCGCCCATACTTAACTTAAAATTCACTCTGTTGCAGCGTCGGATACGGAATTTACGTTACTTGTCGATTTGAGATCTTTCCTTCATTTATTAGACAGAATAAAATAATTATTATTACAACTAATATTTACACCTAAATCTATTTTATAAAAATCTAAGCCGTTACTAGAAGGCAGAGTGCCCAGAATGCTGGTAGCATTGCCACGTTGAACGGCAATGCTAATTCGTTGACCGTAATAAAAACCAGCATTCCGATCACCTGTGGACTCTATTAGGAGTTTTATTTCTCCTACATCATATATTTGAAACACGACGTCAAGCAAGTGAGTTTTAGTTATTCGTGTCGTGGTTTGTTTACAAACATTCAACAAGGAGTTTGGATAAGGTATAGATGCGTAAATTATTTTCTATTATTTTCTATTCATTCTTCCCTTCGCGTCATCTTCATTCATAACTTCCGGTTTAGGGCGTGAACCAGCTGTTCTAGCTGTAGGAACCATTTCAAATTAAAAGGTCAAAAGTCTCGATATCAAACTCAACAGTAGAAAACGTCCTGAGAAATACCGTCAGACAAGATCAAATCAAATGTTATTCCAACACGGCATAATAATTTGAAATTCCGTCTTCGCTGAACGCGTGCAAGCGTTAAATGAATGAACTTTTATAAGTTAGGGTCTCGGCAAGTTGGCCTTTAATGCGGACTTTGAGGCGAATTTCGGTATGATGAACAGCGCCCTTACTTTTAATGACTTTTTGCTAATATTCAGAGCGTCGAAAAAAGTTTCGCGAACGTGAATTTTCGAGTTTTCGATTTTTTGAATACAGTTTGTGCTTTTCGTAAGTTGCCAGGCTATCTAATAAATGGGTGGTTATATTAAAGTTTACGAGTAAAGGTTCGAACTTTTTAGCATAACCTTTGTACTCAGATATCGAAGAGCATAAATACTCTTTCCGAGTTGGGGGGATGAAAATACTTTTATACTTTTTTATCGCCTACGAAACTATTGAAAATCTGACCCCACTCGCGCCCTATACCCACTTATAACTGAAACGCACTCTATCTAAGGTTATCCATATTTCGTCCACAGTATATTATCTCGATAAACTCGATAGCGAGTGATAATTGCAAAATCACAATCATGGTCCGCTATGCAAATTGAGCCGAGTTGTCACTCGACACCCGTCGACAGCTGTAGTTGTGTCGACAGCTTTGCCTATAACTTTGAGCAAAGCTAGTTATTCTGTGGCTTGGGTCGACTTTGTAGTGGACTTCATTGTTTACTGTTTGAAGCGATCGCAGGGTATCTGTCTGCTATGTTTTGTTGATACGGTTTGTTTGACGACCGATGTGGCGCGGTGGGCGAAGGTCTGCCTGCGACGCAGGAGGTTGCGGGTTCGATTCCCGCCTCGGGACAAATGTGTGTCCGATCTGCAGACATTTGTTCAGGGTGTTCTGGTCGTTTTCTATGTATAATAAAAATATCTATGTATTGTATTGTATTATGTGTATCAGTTATCTGGTACCCATAACACAAGCTCTGCTTAGCTTGGGGCTAGATAATGCTGTGTGAATTGTCCAGCAGTTATTTATTTAGTTTAAAATTGCAAGGTTTCCCAACTGTGGTTAGTATGGCAAAGTAGGTTACCCAGTAGTTTTAAAACAGTTTATAATAATTATGAACGTAGGTAAGTACGTGGCCTTGTGGTGCCGTACACTCTTCCTGCGGTTGTCGTAAGAGGCGACTGACTATTTTATGACACTTGCCATTGACACTTGACTTTTACGCAGCGCCATCTAGTAAAATAAAAAGCGTGATTGTTTTTTTTTTAAGATTCCATTGAAAAGCCCTCGTTGATGCAAAAGGATATTTAGGTTTATAAACGTATTTACATCTACAGCCTATAATGGTTCAAGCTAATCGGTGGTAGAATATTTCTGTGTTGTTGCATACTCCAACGGTGGAAACCCTTTCCATGCAACAACAATATTCTACCACCGAACTGTCATCCCCAACCCGCATGCCCAGCGTGGGTATTATGGGCATTACCCCCCCCCCCCGTTTAAAAGCCAATAAGGTGTTTTTAGGGGGAAGTCCTGCGTCCAGCTTGAACCATTATAGGCTGTAGATGTAAATACGTTTATACACCTAAATATCCTTTTGCGTCAACGAGGGCTTTTCAATGTAATCTTTAAAAAAAACACGCTTTTGATTTTACTAGATGGCGCTGCGTAAAAGTCAAGTGTCAATGGCAAGTGTCATAAAATAAACAACTAAATAATTTTCTGTTCCAAAAACAATCACGCTTTTTATTTTACTAGATGGCGCTGCGTAAAAGTCAAGTGTCAATGGCAAGTGTCATAAAATAAACAACTAAATAATTTTCTGTTCCAAAAACAATCACGCTTTTTATTTTACTAGATGGCGCTGCGTAAAAGTCAAGTGTCAATGGCAAGTGTCATAAAATAAACAACTAAATAATTTTCAGTTTCCACCTGATTTTTGACGAGTTTCATACAGCGCCATCTTCTTAGTCTATGGCAACTATTTTTTTTAAAGGTTGCTTTGAAAATGCCTCATTTGAGCGAAATGCAAATAGTGCCTTACCAAATTTAACCTCCGAAATAATTGAGATTCTTTTAAACCATAACCCTTCAAATTGTAATCTAATTTCACAATAAAATCACAGAGAACCAAACTCTTAAATTCTTCCAAGTTTTGTTCGAGTTGGTTTCCGCACCATCGATCTTGCCTTAGATCAAGGAATTACTCACGCTTAGCTAGAGACGATATTGAGACATTAACAGTGCACGCAACTTAATTAACCAACATTTTAACAAAAAAGTAAAAATACCTACTGATAGGTATTGTTTTCAATTGTTAATACTAGTTTTAATAAATTTTTTTTTGTTTGTTTTTTTTGTGAATAAAGACTTGTTTATGAACGAATAGCTATTCAAAACTTATATAACTAAAAATTTTTGGAATTATTTACGACGTGTATTATATTTTCCTCTGTTTTTGCTTAGACAAAACCTTGTCTAGTATGTTCTATTCATGATGGCAGACTACGTGGAAAAAAATACTTAGTTTACCTACGTAACGCAGAAAAAGATTCTAAAACATATTTGTGTGAGTTGTATCTAGAAAAGGACGCCTTCCTTGCTCTGTATAGACCTCACCCTATTAGTGATAATTAAATCTAACTTTAAATTTGTATTCAAAGGCTTGAGTTTCCACAGAATCCTAAAATCGCTTTATTTAATTGTTATTTTAATTCGTTCTAATTTTACCTTAATTTTCATGGGAGTAATGGTAATTATCGCGTAACCGGATAAAGCTAATACCTGAGGTATAAAATTCAATAATTTTATTCCTGCAAACCTACCTATTAAGTTTTTCATTCACATTTCAAAGTAACGTTTTGACGGCGATTTTCTCTAGAATGCTCGAGAATTCATTGCTAACATATTTGTGATATTGTAGTTCGGGCTCTTTTCCTATCATTTGAATTTCTGCCCGCACGCGGGTCTGGTCCGCATGCGGGCCAAACACGAAACTATTAATTGCTCCAGCCATTCGCGTTCCGGGTGCGTGTGGCCCTTGTGATAGGGAAAACATATTTGAAATTATAGTTTCGGGTGAATAATCAGCGATAGGAAAAGTAAACAAGTCTTCACACCAAAGTCGGCGGGCCGCCGCCGCCCGTGCCGACATGTTGTCAAAACATCGTCGGCTGCCTTCACTGAAATGTCGCACTAACCCGATGCCGGACTGTGTTGGCAACTTTGGGTGTCTTCATTAAATTTAAACAGAGCATTAAAAACATGATATTTTTGTCCCATGTGTCACTTCTGTATGGTACAAAGACATTTAATTTCAATAAAATTAAAACGAATAGAGAAAAATTACAACTAGTCTGATTGTTTTTGTTATTTAACGTTATTTAAATAATTATGCTGGAAAATTTACACTGCATCATCTAGATCCAGTAGACTGGGGTTAGCCCCGAGTTAAGCAGAGCATGGGATATGGGTACTAGATAACTGATATACATAATCAATACATTAAATAGATAGATATTTTTTGTTATACATAGAAAACCACCAGCCTGAAAAAATATCTGCAGATCATACACACATTTGTCCCGAGGCGGGAATCGAACCCACAACCTCCTGCGTTGCAGGCAGACCTTCGCCCGCCGTCGTCGATTCGAGATTAATCTAATTTTTTTTTTCTTTCTTTCGGTATACCACTTGATACCATAGATTCAGTTCCAGTTTTATTTTCCCGTATCAGCTTTTATTCCTTTAAAAATTCAGAAAAAAACAATACTATTCCAATTTCAAATTTTAAAAACCACCAATAATAATTTTATCTTCAAAAACACCAGTCCCTAACTACGCCGTTCCTTTAATATCTCTTGAATATAAAATTATCACCTCCCCTGGCTTGCTCAGCGAATTTAACTTCATTTTAATAAAAAGTCCGCGGAAAAAAATATATCTGACTTGCCAATGTCTATCGTCTTTGGCTTTTTATTGAATTTGTTCTGTGGGGGAGGAAAAAGTGTTTTGATTAAGGTTCGTCTGCTTTCTGTTAAGGTTGACTTTGCAAGTTATGTGAAGATAAACTAGAAAATTCTGGTTTTCTCCTGATTTGTAGAACAATCTAGTATTTACTGCATATCTATCACAAAGACCGACAAATCGACTGGTATTGATATGGATCAGTTGAGCTACCTGTAGATTGTTTGCAACAGTCTGCAGTTAGCTTAATTCTTTTAATTGTAAATACTAGTTTTAATTTAATTCTATCACAAAGTCCATTCACATAATTGAAAATGAACACATTTGTTTTTCTATAAATAATCTATTTATTTTTTCTGTATATTTTTATTGACTGAGCAAAATGATATTTATGTTCTCTTAGTAACGTTGGCATATGAAATCTAATATGCGCTTATAGCTAAGTGTTTTTAAAGGGCCTAAAACTTAAAAACATGGTATTTCATACCGTTTTTAGGGTTCCGTACCCAAAGGCTAAAAACGGGACCCTATTACTAAGACTTCTCTGTCCGTCTGTCTGTCTGTCACAAGGCTGTATCTCATGAACCGTATTAACGGGGGCTCCCATACAACAAACGTGTTTTTTTGCCGTTTTTATAGATAATGGTACGGAACCCTTCGTGCGCGAGTCCGACTCGCAATTGGCCGGTTTTATTTTATAGAGTTCCTCTAAAATTGGATCAAAAATATCACAGAACAAAAAACGTTTACAGAAATATCTTAATGATACCGGCAGAAACAGAAATGAATGAAATTCGAACTCGTATTCAAGAATTCTAAATTCCACCGCGAAAAGTGGCAGCTTCCAAGTTTCATGTTAACATTTGAGTTTCTTAAGTTTTTGCACTTTGTGTTAACACTTGGCTTAAATCCAAAAAATTAATTGGAGTAAAGCGGAGCGCTTAGCTGAAGTAGCTTTTAACCTGGGACCATGTACCATCGAGATAACTTTAAAAGCAAGTAAATATTTTGAAAACATCTATGGTTCAGAGGGTGAAAGCCCGTCTGGAACATATTGTGGGTTCTATTCCCGCCTCGAATGTTCGATCTACAGATATTCGTTCCAGGTGTTCTGGGTGTTTTGATTTCTATTTTGTGTGTGTGGGTGAAAAATCTATGAATTCTATATTTTTTTCCCTTTTTTCCGGGAGTTCTCTTTTGTGCAACTCAATTGCGCAACTCAGTTGAGCAAATTTTGCAACGGGACCCTTTCTTATCAAACTTATTTTGTTCCCCATTGCTCAACTCAGAAAATCAACAAGGTATAAATCAGTTGAGCTAAATTTAGATATGTTTGCATCAGTCTTTAGTCAGTTCAACTGTTTCAATTATCATATAAGTCTGCTTATTTAAAGGTTTATTATTTCTCAGTCTGTCTTCTTCTATTGACATAAGCCAGAGTGAGATATAACGCAGCTTAGCAACCGTTTTATGTTGGCGGACCATTATGACTTAATGAATCTAAGTTTTCTAGAACCCTTATCACAAGCTTTGGGGTTAGATGATCCTGTATGGATTTTCCAGCATTATTTATTTATATCTTGGGCTATAAATCGAATTCATACAATATTTCAAAGGTTTCTGGGCGTATCCAGTTAAAGCAATAGGTTTAACATGTTTAAGTTAACAATAAATAACTATAAACTATGAAGAGTCAGCGATGATACCATTGTTAGTTTCTTTATATATTTATTTTCTGTTTATATTTATATTTTTTCTTCTGTTAATTTAGACTTAATTTTCATCATAAAAGCACGCCTTTTGTTGATGTTGACCCTATGTGGTTGGCAGGCAGAAAATGCCATCGGCATTATGCCCACCATTTGTATACTTTTTGTGTAATTGTGTGCAATAAAGAATTAAATAAATAAAATAAAAAATTGTCATAGTGAACCGATTAATAAGCTGAAATTGGGCCTTAGCCCGCGACGCAGCCGCTGCATCTCTTCGCTGTCGGCTGTGCCATCTAATGTATTAATTTAGCGTCCACAGTAACAATCTCATAGTTCCCTCTCAGCTAAAGCACTACTCCAGCGCTGTGTGTAATTAGTGCAATCAGCCTGAATCACGTTTAGTCAAGTGCGAACCGTTATGTCGAGTGAACAGCTTCAGCATCCTTGTCGGCTGTTACAGTTCGCGCCAAAGTTCTTGGCCGATTGGTTTACGATCAGTTTGTCCACCATCCCCTTCCACTCCAGGTCAAGGAGACGCACAGCGAATTACCACCCCTACTTGGTGGATATACAGTCCACTCGCACTAAGCGAACTTCCTCCACCTTCATCTTTCGTACTGCTGGGGCTTGGAACACGCTCCCTGCTGCTGTTTTTCTTAAGACAAGAGTGAATAATATGTATCTTCTTGACCTTCGTGATACATCGTCGGCCGCATCTTCACTTTCTATCAGGTGAGATTGTGGACAAACGAAGGTCTACAACAAAAAAAAACGTTTGACACTAAATAAAATTTATTTTGACCTTTGTGGCATAGCAGGCGTAGGTCCGCCTGAGATGCAATAGATCGCGAGTTGGATTTGCTAAAGACGTTTGAAAATTATTGTATGGAGATCTATTTTTTAGGGTTCCGTACCCAAAGGGTAAAATAGGGACCCTATTACTAAGACTTCGCTGTCGGTCTGTCACCAGCCTGTATCTCATGAACCGTGATAGTTAGACAGTTGAAATTTTCACAGATTATGTATTTCTGTTGCAGCTATAACAAAAATACTAAAAAACAGAATAAAATAAATATTTAAGGGGGCTCCCATACAACAAACGTGATTTTTTTGCCGTTTTTATAGATAACTAGCAGTGCCTCGCGGTTTCACCCGCGTAGTTCCCGTTCCCGTAGGAATTTCGGGATAAAAAGTAGCCTATGTCCTATTCCAGACTATAATCTATCTCTGTGCCAAATTTCATCCAGATCCGTTTAGCCGTTCTGGCGTGATAAAGGAACAAACATCTATCCATCCATCCATCTAAACTTTCACGTTTATAATATTAGTGAGATGGTACGGAACCCTTCGTGCGCGAGTCCGACTCGCACCTGGCCGGTTTTATTTTTGTTTGCGGTGCACATTGGAAAAAGGGATATTAAGGAAAAAACAAAACAAAGTCACTATCGCGCTTTTGTTAAAATCTTTATGTGCAATAAAACAACGAAAAACTTCGACAAGAACTTACAGAACTCAAAAAAAAAACAGAAAATCGCAGTTAGTAACATTTTATATCATTCAAAACCACTATCTAAAAGTATGAGATAGCACACGTCTTAACGAATCAAAGACATTCTTGAAGGACTCCACTCTTTTCGGAGGGAACAAGAGGTCTAAAAGACCTCTTTGGTAGTGCTTCTTCACTGGAACCACTTTGATGATGAAGTCTGGGTCTTCTGTGGTCGTGGTTGTTGGTGATGGGGCGATGGTGGACTCGTTCAACATGTTGGCTGTCAGAATGTACCTGGAGATAAAGTTTAATTTATAATAGGCAACCAGAGCTCTGTCTTTATTTTGCTATAGTATCACGGCGTTATCGCGACGTCTCTTAATTGTATGGGATTTGCGTAGTTCCTACAATAACATTCCTAAAAAAAAACAACTTCAAATTAAAAAAAAACTAAAATACCACTAGACTGACGCATGTGCTTATTAGTCTTAAAAACGGCCTAGGTAACTGTTTAAATCCCCTTACAAAAGGGTTATTCCTGTTTTGCCCCCTGAAATCCCGCTTGAGGGGGAAAACTGGAATAAAAAAATATGAGTTCCAGTTTTCCCCCTTGAAAATCCCCCTCAAGGGGGAAAACTGGAATGGGAAACACATCACATCTTTGACACGGGTCGTTGACGCGACACCATCGGAGTGGGCGACGCGCCGCCTGAGACTCGGTAGGTGGAACCACAAAGGCATTTTTGGATTTTTCTCGGTTCTATGACTATCAAGCACATGCATCAGCTATTGCCTAGTAATCATTATCGTTATTATTTATTTGATCGAAAAACAGAACGATTATTTAAAATATTTATCCCTTGTTCTATTAACAAACCTGAACCCCTCCTGAAAGTTTGGTCCTTAATCTTTTTATACCATGTATTGTCTGATTACAAGTATGCATAATACTTACTTTGGTGATGGCGCAGCCGGAGGGATTGTTGATTCTGATTGATAGAAAGACTCCACTAATCTTGAAGTTATCATCAACTCATCAACATTTGTAGTAACCTCCGTAGTTGTTTTATCATTCTCGGTTCTTTCATCCATCTCGTACATGATTGCATCTCGTTCGGACTTGAGTGTTGGGATTACGTTCGTGTAGATGTCATCAAAGTTCATAGATACTGGCGCGTATTGCTGGTAACCAGTTTTCTCCTCTGATGAATCCGTTGATTCGATTTTTGCCTGTTGAATGGAACATCGATCAATTAATAAAGACAAGGGTGTGAGAGAGATCCCTGTCTCTCTCTCTCTCTCTCTCTCTCGATAATTTTAGGAGTGGTGTCTTCTAGACCTTTTATATACATCATCAGCCACATCGTCACTTAGGTATCATATAAGTATTTTTGCGGTCAAGTGCAATAGTAACGCTTCGGGTTGTTCATATTTTAAAAGAGTTCTATCTTGTTTAGAGATGCTGGCGCGAATACCTGGTATCCAGTTTTCTCCTCTGATGAATCCGTTGATTCGGTTTTTGCCTGTTGAAAGGAACATCGATAAATTAATAAAGACAAGTGTGAGAGAGATCCCTGTCTCTCTCTATCTCTCTCGATAATTTTAAGAGTGGTGTCTTCTAGACCTTTGATATATATTATCGGCTATATCGTCACTTAGGTATCAGATAAGTATTTTTGCGGTGAAAGAAAAAACACAAAACGTGTTTGTTCTTTATTAAACGTGAAGTCATTAAATGCTATAAGCTGCAGAGCTTCATTGCTGTTTCAAGGTTAGATATATGTAAAAAGTTATATTATATTATAATTGATAGAAAAATAGAGTTCAATTGTTTCAATTGTAAAGTATTAATTTAATTCTTTTATTTGATTGTAATTTTCTTTGTTAATAAATTAATAATATTATATAAGATGTTGCATTGGTAAAACTTTCACTGCCCCAAGGTAGAATCACTTACCGAAATCAAGAGAAGGGTGAAGAATTTCAAACTAATACACATATCGGTAGTAGTTTCTGCTGTCCAGACCTATCTCCTCTTGAACACTGAAAGACAGCTCACCGTTGACACCAATGAAGGATTGTATTGTATTAACAATGGTATTTATAATTTGAAACCTACAAACAACTTTATTTGATTGACATTGTTTTGATTCATTGTTTGATCAAAATTGTCGTCTTAGGAATATTTAGATGACAAGATTGTAGGTCCACTCACGGTTAGGCTGGTCCACCAGTTTAAAGTCGCTCAGCGAGCTATGGAAAGAGCTATGCTCGCAGTTTCAATGAAGGATAGGATTCGTAACGAATTCATCCGACAGCGAGCATCTCCAAGATATTCTATTGGCAACTTTTTAGTTACCTAACCTTATTCGCATGCTAAGAGTACACGAAGGCCTATCTCGGGGTTTCGCGGCGCGCCGCTAAAATCGCATTTGCCTACAAATAAAAGGAAGCCCGAGCTCCGTACGTAGGTACACTGATGTATGAGTTGTTTGTTTCCATTGGCTTATGGCAATTTATTTTCGCTGATTCATACATATTCATATAGGTATATATAGTGTCGACCTCTGTGGCGCGGTGGGCGAAGGTCCGCCTGCGACGCGGGAGGTTGCGGGTTCGATTCCCGCCTTGGGACAAATATTTGTACGATCTGCAGGTATTTGTTCCGGGTGTTCTGGTCGTTTTCTATGTATAATAAAAAAAATATCTATCTATCTAATGTTTGTATTATGTATATCAGTTATCTACCCATAATACAAGCTCTGCTTAGCTTGGGGCTGGATAATGCTGTGTGAAATGTCCAGCATTATTTATTTATTTATATTTTTACTAGCCTGATAAACTTCGTTCCGCATTAGATCAGAGATGACGGTACATACGAAACTGTATGTGAAAAGATTTTCTTTGTTTTCCCCTCGTGAATTTTTCATATTTTTAATTCGTTATTCTGCTATTCGGGACGGAGACAGGTCCAAGAAATTAAATATTATCAAAATCGGTCCAGCCGTTCCTGAACTAAAGGTGTCACTAACACGTCTTTGTTTTATTTATACAGATTCGTTCGAGTATAATGAGGTATTTTGTATGTCATTAGCGTCAACAATAATTGGGATTTTAACATTCAGGATGAGACAACGAACCAATGTTTCCATTTAGGTCTATACTCTAGCTAAACTCGATGTGCAATGTCTGTAAACAAACCACGACACAAATAACCCGAAATTGAGTGCAGTTTCATTTATCAATATATCAAAAAATAAAATAAAATAAAAAAATAAAAAAGTAGTAAAAAAGTAAAGTAATAAAATTAATAATTGAAAAAAAAACTATGCATATAGAGTATGCATAGTGTGGGTACACTCAAAGTGCTCGGAGGGACGCGGAACGCGCGCGCCTAGAACCGCACTCACCCTGATGAAATCCCTCGTTAAGGGATGAAACGTTGGTGTTCTTCCAACACAAATAAGGTTCGTAGTTAACCCGCTTACATCCGTAATGGATAATGAAGATGTTGATGCCCTCCCTGAATACCAGATGCGCAGGACATTATTTGAGCCCAAGTGTGTGCGCAAACACTAGTGCATTCTCTATTCACTCTCACTCACTCATAATCCGATGAGATGGTAGACCGACCCGACCGGAGACCGGAGATTCCAGGCTGATGATGATGAAAGCCTTGAGCAATGGGAACAAACTCTGCCTCCACGCCCGAAGGATACCCATGATGCGGTCTTGCAGTTTATTTAATTTCCTCAAAGGTATTCCGGCGAAGGCGCGTTCTGAACAGCCACTTCAGCTACGCAGCCTGGCTTGTTGGAAGGTGAAAGAGCTTGCTTTTTGCTTGAAGTTTGCCAGACGGTTATTGCTATTGTAAAGATGAAACAAAATAAGGTAAATTAATTTCAGAAAATAATTTAAATTTGAGATATAACTTGCGAGGAATACGATAAAAGTACATTATATTTTGGAACAAGTAAAAATATTGTGTTTAATATGTTACATGCATCTACGGGTCTCATAAGTAACTGAGAAATACGATAAATTGAAAACTGTTTCATCAGCAACTGTTCATCAATGTATTGATGACTAGTTTCTGCTTAAAGTTATTTCAATCTCATCATCTCATGGAATAAAACATATATGAAACATATTTTTATCCCATGTTTGATGATTCAGGACAAATGTTTTCAGTGAAAAAAATATCACTCAAAACATTTAGAATAAGAATATGAAAATTTCATTGGTTCATTATACACAAGAAAAAATAGTGATATAAGAGAATTAATCATACAAAAACAATGCGAGACCAAAAGGCTACTCAGCGTGAGCTGCAGGAGCTCGGGGAGCACTGCAGCGCTGGTCTTCCGCAGCACCTCAGCGTAGAGCGCGTCACTGGCTATGGACGGAAGGAAGGAAGGAGATGACACAGGTGAAGTAAACAACTAAGAGATTTTAACATGATAGATTAAATCGAAATAACCCTGAAAATAATTTTACCGTGAAAACTTTTGTTTATGAATAGTTAATTTTCTTTTTTCTGATTTTACAGTTACTGCCCAGTCTCAGGTGTTAATATTTTTTTCCACGCAGGCTTCTTTCACTGCACCGAGAAGCCAAAGAAAAACGTTAGAAGGAACATTTTCGTCTCCTGCAATTGGGGCTTTACGTTGCTCCAATCTAGTTTAGGAGTTTCTTTTGAGCGACACTTCAGTGACAAATTGTATAAAGTATTCGCACTTTGCGATACCCAGGAGTGTAGGGGTCCGACCACGAGACAACAGGATTTGGCGAAGTAATGGATTTTGGCAAGGCTTGCGTGTTTGAAGATTTGTTTGTGAAGACTGCTTTTTGTCTATTTTACGTTATTAAATCGTGACATCAAAATGGGTCTTATTGATTATTTCTCCTAGTAGAACCCAAACTCTCTCAGTTATTATTAACGATAGTTATTAGTTATACAAGAGTCCAAAGTTGCTTTTTAACCGCGTGCTCAATTTTGATGACCGAGCAAGCGAAGGTTTCTAAAAAATTTGGATCTTGAGCGTAGCTAGTGATTCAAAAATTATATCTTGAGTGTTAGCGAGGGAATCTCTTTCTGAGAGGAGGGATGAAAAGAAAACTACAATCAAGGAATTGTAATTAATATAGGTAACTAGAACTAGTACGGCAATTAATACATTTGAGCTAACTGCAGACTGTTGCAAACTACCTTTATACCTACACAAAAGTCTATGTATATTACTATCTTAGTACTTACACCTACCTACATTATATTAATTGTTTTACCTTGTTTTTCTTAAATATTTTCTTGTACATCCTATCTTATATTACACGTTATATAATAGACATTATGAACTAATTGTTTTGCTTATTATGAATATATCCTGCTTTCCATATCAATACCAGTCGGAAGCGTGCTTAAGACGCTGGGTGCATTGCCCCGCTGTATGGCAATGCTGATGCGCTGTGCCAGATACACACTCTCTCTCGGGTCACCGTCGCTTCGACCTGAACCTCAAATAATTTTTATACTTATTAAGATTCAACGTAATCATTCACTTAAGAGTTGCTTCAGAGTCGGGGCTTCGGATTCGATTGTGAGACGAATCGTGTCGTCTTTGTGTGTGAGAAACTCACTTTAGTTGTGACAGGCTTTAAAGGGTTCGTAGATTGATATGCTTACGAAAGGGCTTGCGAAAGTACCTATCAGTTCCAGTATTTGCAACCTTCTTTGTTGATCAAATGTTTTTATAAAGAGGCCTTCGCTCGAGTTTGCTACCTAAGTAGCATAAGTAGGTTCTGTCTAAGGGTCAACTCACCGAGACGCGACACGACGCGACTCCAGGCGTCTCGAGATACAGCGCTGCGCCGCGCGGAGCAGCTCGGTATGAACTGACTCTTAGACACAACCTACGTGGTACGTAGCAAAAGTGAGAGGCTTCTTGGAGTTTCATAATATATCAACAAAATTTGTATCTAAAAACATACAAATTTTATTGATATGTTATGAAACTCCAAGAAGCCTCTCGCTTTTGCTACGTTCCACGTAGGTTGTGTCTAAGAGTCAGCTCATACCGAGCTGCCACGCGTTAATGCACAAAAGTGCATTAAATTAAGTTATATTTTGATTACCTGTCATAAAAAGAGCGCGCTGCGTCACGCGACATAACGCTGCGCCTCTTGACGTCGCGCGACGCAGCGCGAGCAGCGGGGAGTTTTCGTACTATGTCAATAAAATTTGTAGCTTTTTGCGTAGTAAATAAAGTTGTATTTTGAATCACTATCTCAAAAAGTGCGCGCAGCGTCGCGTCGCGTCAAATCTCAGTGTGAGCGGACCCTAAGTAGCACAAGTAGGTTCTGTAAGTATAAGAGCGAGTGCACATTAAAAGTTTTACAAACGCGTTTCTCGGAATTCAAGAACTGTATTGGATGTGTACGGGCGGATGTAACGGATCAGATGGTTTTTAAATTGGTCGTTATGAAGCACGAGCCTTTCTAAACACAAAACGTGTAAGTAGACCCAAATTGGTGTAGCGCTGTTTCGCACTAAAAATTCATTTTTGCAGTTTCTTTCCAAAAAATGTCAGCATTTCAACCGACACAAAAAAAAAAAATTTTTTTTTCGGCGTTTCTACCCAAAATTTGTTTCCGTTTCTCGGTTAGATTTATTTAGGTATTATCTCGAAAACACCTGCCAGCAGCAGCCAGTGGACTAAAATTAACAATACATATAGGTACCGACTTTATCTATTATGTATTGTTAATTTTAGGTTCACTACATATTATGCCTAGGTTTACTTGAGCGTTCGGCGGGCAAGATACGACCGATACCGATATCTAACAATGGTCCATGCATCAAGTCGATAGCTGCTCCTAATCCGTGTTCAGTTGCGAACCTGCTTTAGTTCGCTTGCACCAGGGGCGGCTCTACCCCTATGTAGCGCCCGTGTGCAACTTATATCCAGGTGCGCCCTCAAATCAGCGCAATAAAAATGGATATATTATACGAGAAGGCCTATTTTGATTCTCCAAACACGCAATTTTCGAGCAATATGGCACCCTAATTCGGTGTCTAAGTGTACCAACGAGCCAAAACGAAACACGTAATTGTGTGTTGCAGATTCAAAAAAGACCTCCAGGGCCGTCTTAACCATATCGGGCGCCAAGGTGCAAAATAATTATAAAAATATAGAAAAACAAAAAGAAAAAAGACGAATTTCAAAACATTCTCTTGCAGCCAGCGCAAAGGTTATTGACGTCATTTCAAATAAATTAAAACAGATGCCACGCATTCCGCCAGCGGTGGCCGTGACGACAAGGGTGCCTAAATACTACTCTATAAGAGCGTTGCAGCGGGAGCGCAGGCTCCAAGGTGGCGTCGAGCGCTGCAGGGTCAGATAGTCGCCGTCGCCGCCGGTAGTTGCTGCCACGGCCTGTGGTGCCAACGCAGCGGCCCCTACGCGTTCTCTAGGACGGGGCGCCCGTGTGCACCGCACACCCTGCAAACCCACTAAAGCCGCCCCTGCCTTGCACGTTATCGAAATACACACGCCTACTGACTGAGTAGCTAGTATGAGTTCGCAAAATACCATAAGGTATATAATATTGTTATTTATCATATGTTATTGAATTTCTCTTCACTTCAATTTTTGTCCTCTTCTGGAAGAAGTGAAAAAGAAACCACTAGTACATTTGGGGCAAGATGATGCTGTGTGAATTGTCCAATATTATAATTAAGTATCATAGACTTCATTAATTTAAAATCTCGGTGTTCTTAACGGAGACACGGCCTTGTGTGTAGAACATGTTTATAGTTTACAAGTGTGTGCGTAAACATAGGAGCATCTAATTATTCAGGGCATTATCCCTTCTGATGCTGGGGTCTGCCTTTCTCGTCTTGTTAGTGAGATGTTGGATGCCAATGCCACAATCATTCACATATACAAAGGCAGTTCTGTACTTCATTAATCTGACCACCCAGTGTATAGATAGATCTTGTGGATTAATTAGAGATGGGCTCTTTGAATACTTGCATAGAAGGCCACATAGTACTTGCAGTTCAATGTATCTGAGATTGGCGGCCTTTGTGGCGTAGTAAGCGAAGGATATACCTATTATCTATCTATTTATCCTTCGCATACCTATCTTATCCATATAAATTACCTATCATAATGTATATCTATAAATGTGCATGAGCATTGCCACGAATGGCAATGCTAATTCGTTAACCGCAATAAATCCTGCATTCCGATCACCTGTGGACTCTATTAGGAGTTTTGTCAGATCTTTGTATATTACATGTGCCCCATGACCCCAAGGACCTTGGGTTTCCAACCCAAGCGGGTAAAATGGGTAACCTAGGTCAAGATTAGCGAATTTGGTCGTTTGAGGGATCCCGCTGATGTTGCTACGGAGCCGGTCCTTACCGATGATAAAAGATATATTTTTTATATATGACAATTATTCGAATTGAGATAGGTCTGCAATTTTTCACAGATCTTTAAATCATATTAATTACTGGAGAAGTAATTAACGCTTTCACGGCATTTGTTAAAAACTAGTCTCGCCGCGACGACGCCAGGAATGGTGTTATGCCACATGCCTCAATTGTATTATTCTTTTGACAGCTGCCAAAAATGTTTTAATCTTTTGGCATAAATTTAGTGTATCGAAAGCGTATCTATCTAGAGTTTAGACTTAGACAATTTAACCCGCTAGATAATCGTTTAAACTAAAGAACATATGGTGCCCATGGCGCAGCGGGCAAAAGTCCGCTTTCAACGCAGGACGTTATAGGTTAGATTCCCGCTACGGGTCAAATTGTTTGTACGACCTGTAGATATTTGTTCCGGTTGTTCTGGGTGTTTTTATAAAGAATAAAAATCTATATAATGTAATTTAATATTAGTTATCAGTACCCACAACACAAGCACCTACTTAGCTCTACGTAGTCGGTCTCCCGGTCCGCCGGAGCTCATCACCGCTCTACCACAAGGCTACCATGACAGCTCCCCCTATGGGAGCTGACATGCTCTATAGCAACCAATAGGTAACTATGGCGGCGCATTGCACGAGCAGCCGTTCATTAGGACCCCGTCATAACCACTACGAAGAGTCTACTAAGAAGAAGACTTATCAAATTATCTCATTAGCCCGTATACGTCTGTTAAAAATAGGCCTACGCGCGTGTGATGTCCCTGATGTTACAGGCGTCCATAGGCTGCAGTAACCGCTTCCCATTAGGTGGGCCGTATGCCTGTTTGCCACCTCGGTAGTATAAAAAAACCCAAACGACACGCCACGAATAGTGTTCCTAAGCTTTTCCCATCGACTCTCACAGAGGAAGATAAAAACCCTTCGACCCGATACATAAAAAATATATTTTGGTTCCCTCTCGCATGCTACCAGCCCGCGAGGGCTGCTGGCAACATCTTGTACTAATTGGTCCACGATGCGAAGATGTTCCACGATTTATAGCACGCCTCGGCACCTTACAGTCTGGGGGATTTTATGCTAGCGCGATTTCAGATAATCTCAGCGATGTGTAGTCAGCTGTAGGTTAAATATCGAAGCTGCTCCTATAAATCACACTAATATATAAAATTAAAAAGTTTGGATGTTTGTTATCTCATCACACAATAAGTACAGAATGGATCGGAGAACTTGTTTTTCCACCAGTTATCATGAGATATAAATAGCCTGACACGTTTCAATAGAATCAATGCATGTGAAGCCGATGGCAGAAACAAGAACATAATATTAAGGCGCATACCCCAGTCAAACTAGCGCCGCCGCCACCAACTTTATCTTATTATTCCGTTAAACAAAGGAAATTTCAAAAATCCATCGCTCAGTTTGTGATACCTATTATAAACTTTTTTTGTCGTCGTGTGTCTGTTATAGTTTTATTCCATTTAGTTTAGGCAGTGAATCGAAAATAGATTTTGGTGGCCACCAAGGGCAACTTTGATTCACTGCCTAAACTCACGCACTTTTTATCCTATTAACGTCTTGGAACAAAGCAACAATCGTGCGAAGCCGTATAATATTATATAATATAATAATGCAAGACAATTGACACAGCATTACCTAATCTCATTCTAAGCAGAGCTTGTGTTATGGGTACGGGTATGTGTTATTGGTAAGATAACTTACCTTTCCTAAATTTTCGCACAGCTGTCCGTTTTATTTCCATTTTCAAAGCAAAAAACACGTAGAAAATCAAAGTAAAAAAAATGCCGGACGGACTGCTTTATAAAATATTAGGTGCATTGCGCTCTCCTACTTCTTTTCTCAGAAAGTTATGATTGGGTGAAATCTCACTAGCTTGACTTGGCTTATTATAGCACGGTCTGATGTTGCTTGCCACCTGGCAGCATGTGGACATTCCTCTTGCAATAACTAGTTTAGATCTTTAATAAAAGAAAAAAATTAGAACTAGCATTTATAATTGAAAAAATTGAGCTATCTGTAGACTGTTGCAAACAATTTAAAGGTAGTTCAACTATCAACACAACTAACAATGCAGCTAGCGTCTTGGGCACGCTTCCGACTGGTATTGATATGCATCAGTTGAGCTACTTGTAGATTGTTTGCAACAGTCTGCAGTTAGCTCAATTGTTTCAATTGTAAATACTAGCTTTAATTTAATTCTATTATTTGATTGTAATTTTCTTTGTTACTAACAATCCAAATCAATACCAGTCGGAAGCATCCCCAAGACGCTGACTGCATTGCCCCGCTGTATGGCAATACTGATGCGCTGTGACAGATACACAGCAGATACTGACCAGCTCTCGGGTTACGCGTCGCTTCGACCAGATGCTCAGATAATATTTTGAAAACCCAAAACCCAAGGGGAGCAAATGTGTAGGCTCTGTCGAGACCTGCATATTTGCGCCTCGTGAGATCTTCGGAATTTTCATATCTATTTATTTACTTGATTTTTAGTGGAAATATAACGGCCATGTCCATGTTAACCTTTCAGAGTCCCGCCACCGCCGTACTCCAGTCGCGTATGGAGGAAAATTAGACTTTTTAAACTTGCCCCGGAACTTCGATTTTACCTCATTGCTCCAAGTTTGGCCTTATTCGCCTCAGGTGGGTTGCATGCTTATTACCTACATAGTTTTGACAAGACTTTTACTGAAGATTTGGGAAATTATGGTATATTAGCTTTTGCTCGCGGCTTCGCAAGCGTTGATTCTATGGAAACGTTATTTTGATCCCATGGGAACTGATTGACGGGATAAAAAGAAACCTATGTTTTATTCCAGGACCTACGTACTCGACATAAAATTTGTGACAATTTTTTTGTACACTGCAGATATTTGTTTAGGGTGTTCTGGTCGTTTTCTATGTATAATAAAAAATATCTATGTATTGTACTATAATGTACTTACCTATATCAGTTTTTTATTTTTCTGTGTGAATTGTTCAGCATTATAATTTTATTACTATTATTGTGGACCAATCCTTGTCATATGAGCATAATATTATACGTTATGCAAAATTCAGCACGATCTTTTCAGTGTCTAGTTTAATCATATTTAAATTTGCCTATCAAGTTTGTCTTTATTAGTTAAAACTAGTATTAACAATTGAAACAATTGAGCTAACTGCAGACTGTTGCAAACAATCTAGAGGTAGCTCAACTGATCCATATCAATACCAGTCGGAAGCGTGCCCAAGACGCTGGCATTAAATAATATACCTAATTCTATTATTGTTGATAGATTTTTTTTTGTTAATAAAGTTTTTTTTTATTAGTTTCGTTTTGAAGACACCACTGAATTAACATACCTGCCCCCCTAGCACGGGGATTGTTGTCTAGGGTAGAATAGAGAAAAATTACGTCACTTCGTCATCCAATACGTAAATTATTTGAAATGCATTCCTTCACCTTCAATAATGTACGCAATGTATGGCGATGTAATGTCATTATTGTCTATTCTACCCTAGACAACAATCCCCGTGCTGTAGTGTGATAGAGAAAAAACATCCAAGTTTGATTATGACTTCCCAAATACCTTACATAGCAGTCCTAAATAACTGGAACCATCTGGGCTCAGTTGATAGGAATGCTGAATTCCTGGCGTCTTGAATGCCGGCTGCGGTTGACGACAAAACGCTTGCGGCAATACCTCATCGATCAACGTACAGTTATAGAGTGCCTTGCTGCCTTTTGGTGATTAACTAGTCTCTGTAGATCTAGAGCTACGGTCTAGACTTTAGCTCTAAGTCTACAGTGTTAATGAAATGTGTCAAGACTGGTAAGGAAATACATATTGTCTTGGTTGAGTATGCTAGGACAAGCAGGTTAAACGTTGAAGTGTCTACATGGCAAAACTAGCTGGCAAGGCCTGGGGTTTTTAGTTTTTTTATGTGGAGGGTGGCCACAACATCGGCCACCAGCTTGGTTTTTTCAAAATCGCGGCGCATATTGAACCTTATGATGTTAGACACTCATGCAAATAAAAAATGGCATTTAATATATATGTCACCGTAGGATAGTAAAACCCGTAAAATTATAAAAATCCTAGGCACTTTATTATTTTCCGGAAAATAATCAATTGGGCCGTGTCACTTACAATGTAACGCATTTAAACACGTCAAATTATGATTTTACGAAATCCACCCGTAAAATAATAAACTGGTAAGTGACGGAACGCAAGACGCCCGCTGATTGGCTGATGGGCGCTGGTTCGCGCTGCCATCTTTTGCTGTCATTCATATACATCGTATACATATAATGTCCTAAAGAGTCAGGTTTCTCAGATATACACATGGAAAAAAAAAACCTTTATGAATATCTCAGAAACCAGACGTTTTAGGACATTATAAATGTTGCTTACTTCTTCGGATGAGATGCTTTATATAATTATGATTGAACTTCACTTGGTAAGTTCGTTTAGTTATTATACTATCTCTTTCTCGAAATAAGTATCCTGAAAATAAGAATTATTTGCAATATTAAGATATTTTTTACTTCTCTAACCTATATCACATTTTGAGGTGTTTCTTTGTAATATCTAAAAGAGAATGCTTAAAAAGGAGTCTGTAGCTCACCGATTAAGGCTATTTAGAACGACTTCAACTCCTACGAAAACTTTTTTTAATAATATCCCAAAAAAATTCGATTTCGGCAGGATTCGAACCCGCGCCTCACCTTCAGTACAGGTACAGGACTTCTACTCCATTCATTCTATTTAGATATTTCACGAAGTATTTCCGCAAAGTTTCACCTGAGTCTATTATTTATGATGATCTACGTGGCAGCGGACGACGGTCCATTTGCAATGCAGTAACAGGTTGGATTCTCGCCTCGGGACCAATGTTTGTGCGATTATACTACTGCTTAAAATAAATAGGCGGTGCAGTGTGGATTGTCCAATAATATTTATTTATTTAACTGTTGTTTTATCGGCAAATACCCCAATGGGTTAATGCATAAAGAATGAATATCCTAACGAGCAGTAAAAATAATAAACACAGTTAGAACGTAGTTGACACGTTCCGTCTGTCACGCTCCGAAGGGGTATATTTTTATGGAATACGTAATTCTGTTTGACTTCATACGCGATGTCCATATTTGCCGAACACTCTACGTCCTACATGCAAAGAACTTGCGCGTTTCCACTATCAGCTAATACGTTTTATCGTTTCAAAAGTCATCAGTGAGTAAGTTTCAAGTAGTACGTATTGTCGTTTCAAAAGTCTTCAGTGAGTAAGTTTCAGCTAATCAGTTTTATCATTTCTAAAGTATTCAGTGAGTAAGGTTCAGCTAATACGTTTTACAAATATCTTTATTATCAAAGAAAATTACAATCAAATAATAGAATTAAGTTAAAACTAGTATTTACAATTGAAACAATTGAGCTAACTGCAAACTGTTGCAAACAATCTAGAAGTAGCTCAACTGATCCATATCAATACCAGTCGGAAGTGTGCCCAAGACGCTAGCTGCATTGCCCCGCTGTATAGCAATGCTGATGCGCTGCGCCAGATACTCACCAGCTCTACTCGTACTACAAACAAGCTTTCGCTTTTATATTAAAGTAAACTCGGACTATGGAAACACGCAACGCCTCTAACGAAACAGGTCTTAGCAAATAGAGGGAGACATCGAGTGATAGAAAAATTTCCTCTAGAGCTTTTTAGCTGCCAACTGACAGACGAATCCCTTTGAGATGTTCTTTGAGCATTCTCCTCGGTATATGGAATGCGGAGCAAGATTGTATTTTGGGGTATTGGAATTGAAGTTGAAGGCGAGAGTTGCATAAACATTTGAATGGTAATATGTAACTAATTAATTCTTTCCATTCCCGCCTCGGGACAAATATTTTTACGATCTGCAGATATTTGTACCGTTCTGGATGTTTTCTATGTATAATAATAAATATCTAAAGTTTTGGTGCGTAAGCCCTCTGGGTAATCTCGTAGAAATTAAACAATATCCCAAAAACAATCCGCCGAAATAGTTGTTTTTTGGGAAATTATTTCCTTTCTTATAAAAATATCTATCGATGTAATAAATGTATTAAGTAGTGTATCAATTATCTAGCACCCATGACACAAGCTCTGCTCAGTTTGGGGCTAGATAATGCTGCGTGAATTGTCCAGCACTATTTATTTATTTATTAAATAGACAAGCAACTGTCCATCGAAAATGCAGAGTTTAAGTGTTTATACTCGTAAAGGAAAATAACTGTTTATTAGGTGTTTATAACATCAATTCATTTTGCAACCGTAGGTATGACTAAAATGCTTGGCATTCACGCCAACACAATACAGTGTTGTGGAATCGCAATACTTTGTTTGTTAATAGATTCTTTTAATTGAAAAGTGTCTGAACAGTTCATTGTTGTATCAGCAGTGATGAGAAGACGGTAAAATGTATCTAGTGTCAAGAAAAGAGACGTTTGCAAAACTTTTTTTCTTACTCAGTTTCTCCGGTTTAGTGATGTACATTGTTCTTGCGTTTTATACCTTCCACACAGCTTATTTAAACTTGTCCAGAACAGAAAGGTTTAGAATAGAAGTTGCCTCAAGAAGAATGAAGTTAGAAACAAGAAAAAAACACACCCTTGATATGAAAAATATCCTACTGTGGAGCAATCCGTTGGATCCTTCTAATTTTACATTTAAAGGACAGGACATATTTCATATGGGCAATTGTTCGTATCAAAATTGTTTTGTGACCGCAAACAAAACTTACCTAAAAGCGGTAAGTGACTTCGAAGCGATTATATTCAACCAGAGGTCTTTGGGTGCTGGACGCTGGAAAAATCACGTACCGGATAAAAGGTCTCCAAAGCAAAAGTATATATTCTTCTCCATGCTTCCATCACTAGCCCCAATTTGTAATAATGAATCGGATAGCTTCTTTAACTGGACATGGTCCTACAAGCGGTACTCAGACATTATGACTCCATTTATAGAAGTGAGAAACATGTCTAATATAGTTGTTGGTCCAATACTTGATGACAGTAAAGAAATCAAAGCGATCAGTAACGAAAGCGTGATCAATTTCGACAGTGCTGTAGATATGACCACTGAAGACTTCTACGATACTAAGCATGGAAGAGCTAATAAATCAAAAACATTAGTCATTTACTTAACGAATTGTAATATACCTTTAAATTTACGTTTATATATGATGAAATTAAAGAAAACGTTAAAGAACAATGGTCAAATTTTTGATATATTTGGCTGTGGATACGGAAAATGCCCTAAAGACGGATGTTTGAAAGCTATAGAGCGAGATTACTACTTTTATCTGGTGTCCCAGAACCATGTAACCGAAGATTATGTGACTGACGAGGTTCTGAAAGCTTACGATTATAATACTGTACCAATAGTTATGGGAGGAATTGATTATTCGAGGTAAGATGGCTAAGACTAGCTGTTTGCACAAGTATATATTATTTTTTACCGACAAAAACAAAAGTGGAGTATGTTCTATGTTCGACTGTATGTAGGCTGTAATGGTGTCAAAATACATAGTTGCCGCATACGCGAAAAAAAACATAACATTGAAATAGTGCACTCATTAGGGGAGGTCTATGTCCAGTAGTGGACAAAAATAGGCTGATGATGATGATGATGATGATGACAGTCATCCTTCCCTTAAAAATTGCAATAACATTTTTTGTTTGGATTTTTTTCGATGCTACTTACACAATTTTTTCAGAAAATTTCTAATGGCAAACTCATTCCAGGTTCCTACCCTCTGGTTCATACATCAACGCTGCACACGAGTCTTTGGATCTCCTCTCGGCCCTCTTATTATATACCATGACATCTCCGGGGGCATACCAGAAGTTCTTCTCGTGGAAAAAACACTTCAAAATTCAACGAACATCCATAGCAACAGGATTCTGCAAACTATGTGCAATGCTCAACGATCAGAGTAAAATGGAGAAACGTACCACCTACGAAAATTTCAGAAGATGGTGGTACAATGGGGATTTAAGCACGAAATGCTTACCAAAAAGCACTGAGCTACTTTCAGATGTGCTGTCGTATAGGAAGAAAGAAGATAAAAAGAAAAATGATAAAAAAATGGACGTTAAACCAAAGGCACACCCGACATACAAGCAAAAATTACTGCAGCAACAAAAAACGGCATTAGATAATATTGTTAATAATAACTTCTTTTCTGATGCACAAAGTAAAAAAGATAACATTAAATAAAAAATAATTATGTTTACTGGTACTCGTACGAAAAAAAAAACAAAATTCTTAAAAAACTGAAAATATTATACAGGGTTATTGGTAAATTAGTGACAATACTACCTCTATATAGATTAAAATAGTCTGCAGTTAGCTCAACCGTTTCAATTGTAAATAGGTACTAGTTCTAGTTTGTGTCTATTCTTTGATTGTAAATTTCTTTGCTAGTTAAAAAGTTTTCTATTATTATTATTTAATACTGCAATAACTCGATCGAGACACCCATTGTACTTTTTTTTTTGATTGTGTATTAAGGTGAAAATGTGCAAAAAAAAAATTTATGTAATATGTAGTTTTATTACTTTTAAAACAACCCTGTCAGGGTTGTATGCACAATAGGTCCAAAGTTTTCTTTAGAAAAGAAAAAGCTGACATTTCACTTCTATTGACTGTCAGCCCCCTTTATTGTCAATAGGTTTAGCATCAGAACGTTTTCTATTGTCCGTAAAATTTTCCTTTCCTTTAGAAACAAGCAAGCTGTATCAAGCAAAAAAGGATGTCCTACGTTCGGCTCAATATTTTTTTTGTATCTTAGGCGATTTCTCCGTCAATTATAAACCGATATGGATTTTTTTTTGCTTTTGTATGGAGAAAGATTCCAAGTTGGTCGCATAAAATTTTTATTCCCCAGGGAATTATGAAACCATAATTATTTGTCCTGAAAAATTTGGAAATCTTTAAATACTGAGAAATTTTAGGTCGATTTTAGTTTATTAAAAAAAATCGGGTTCGCATAAGTAATTTTCATCTTGTCCGTTTATAAATCAATATAAATAATATAATTTTTATTAAATTTTTAGTACAAGTACCTATTTAATTTACCTACATACAAATGAGTTTTGGCCTTGGAACCTGAAAACTATTGATGATGAGAAATGTATAGCAAGACATATTGCAAGCTTTATAAAAATTAATGACAATAACCGAACATAATATTGACATTGACATCGGTTGAGAATACGTGGTCTAAAATTCAGCTGCAAGATTGGTCCCCCACATTCGTACACAATGTACTAACGTAGGTATGCACTAAAATGCTAATCCATCAACTAAAATATTATTAACCCCTGCAACCTACATTATAAATCCGGATAATATTTTTCGCAAGCTTTCAATCTCGAAAGGTCTCCCTTGAAGGGTTCATTACAACATAAGTAGGTAGAGTCAGCAACTGAAGTCTGTAACTGGTTAGCATATCGTCGAGATCGTTGGAATATTCATCAGCTCTTTGTTGCTGACCCTCCTTCTCTATGCTAATGCGCTGTTTGTTCCGAAACAAACGTTTGATTTTATTAATGAAAGGGAAAAACGGAATTTATGAGTTGACCCGCTTGGCGCTTGGTGAATTGAAAATGCAAGGCGTCAATTGTTTTTGTTAAGGGCTCTTCAATTCTATTTAATTTGTAAAAAAAACTAAAAAAATTGCAAAAATTTTGTATGCAGACCAAGTTGGTATTTTTTCCCTTTTCTGAGAAGGGCCGGGTGTTTTTCTAACTATCCATAATCTTTGACATAATTATGATAATGTGCTACTCGAATTTTAGTACTATAGCCACCGATGAAGGTAAAAGTGTTCCTACGCTACTTGACCTTACTACAAATGGTCTATCGTAGGTAAGCTTTATGTCTTCGTTTGTATTTTGACGAATTGATTAAGAATGTAAGCGGATTATCGGCGCGTTATTTTAGGAGAAACCATGGGAACTGATTAGTGGGATAAAAAGTAACCTATCTTTTATTCCAGCCTTAGAACTACCTACCTGTATGTGAAATTTCAGCCCGATCCGTTCTGTAGTTTTTGCGTAAAGATGTAACAAACATCCATGCATACAAACTTTCGCTTTTAATAATATTTTTGTGAATATTTTCTAATGTGTGTGTGTGTCAAACGATAAAGAATAAATTCTGAATCAACCAGCAGAGAACCTGTCTTACACCAGCAAGCAAGCTCTGCTGGCATGGCCCCGGTACCAACCCTAGTGAAGTTCAGATGTCAATAATTTACAAACTACATCCTACACATAATATCAAATGCATTAGAAGCATTAATTTACCTCAATTGTCTACTAATTTAGGCAGGTATTACCTAGACCCGGCCGCATAGTAATCGAGTTGGTTGATGAATATTCGAGAAGACTAGACGCCATGACACTCGCGAGTCGAGAGGGAGCCACTGAGCTCCGTTTGAATTATGCTTGGTCAGGCTCTCGGCGGGAAAAGGATCTCAAGGTGTCATCTTATTTTATGGAGACGGTTTTTTTCTATAAGTAGTTGGGGTATTTTTGTCATTATTAAAAAAAATATCTAGTGCTCTGAAGCTTACGACTTTTTAATGATTGTTTTGTGTTTCCTATAAAAATAAAATAACACATTTCTTACTTTACTAAGGCTCCTAACGTACAGTAAAATGCCTAGATACTAGTTTATAATTACGCTGAAATTAATAGATATAAGCCATTTCTAGTTTTATTACGTTTGTTTAAACGAAAACCACTTCAATAATTTAAAAATAAAAATACATTATCAGTACCACAAAACCTATGAATCTAAGTGACAAAACACAATTTGGGCCACTACATATTCAATTCGTCCCAGTATTTAAAGTGTCCCAGTAAAAATATATGGGCAGAAAGCAATTATACAGGATTGCATGTAATTGTTCTGGATCCGATGCAAGCGAGGTGTTAACCAACGCACCTGCTGCTGCAATGTTACTAGAACTACTAGTTTAACTCGACTCATTCTCACTCGATAAGTAACCGCACCAAGGACAATGTTGTAATCAGGCGTACTTTAGAAATCAGTAGATGGAGCAGATCTTTCGCGGAGAGGGTAGAATCTACCTCTTTGATTGCCAGCTCCACATGCATTACGCAACCGCCCTGTTTTCAGAGTCGCTGTTCGAAATATTAAAAAAAAAGTTGCTATAGCGAGTCGAATGAAACGAACGAACTCTGATAATAATCGTTCAACTTGGCGCAATGACAGCGCGGTAACTGCAGGTACTTATGGGAGTTTCCACAACACAATTTGTTTGAATTTATTTATTGATAGATTTTGGAACTCACTAGAAGTTTTGTTGTAGAAGCGTATTATACATTGCCCTTTAAAAGATACATTATTCGGGCGTTAATGTAGTTTCATAGTAGGGCCCGTGTTCGAGGTACTGCCAGATCTAATTAAGCGAACGTATGCGTGGAAGTGCACCTGAGCCGATAGTTGGACGTATCGCACAGATTATATAAGTTTCAGTTAATATTTAAATTTAATTTGACAAGAGACAATAAGAATAGATAGATAATATTTATTTGTTCCACACAAACACAAAAAACCGTACAGAAATAAATGCTACGAGTAGACGAAGTACAAAGGCGGCCTTATCGTTATGAGCGATCTCTTCCAGGCAACCTTGGGATGGACTGGACATGTAAGAACAACAAAGATGGTGGCGCTTGAAAAAAAAGGAAATCGATAATACTTACACTAAATACTGTAAGGATGTTTTAATAGTTGCCATTCGTGACGTAAGAACATCCATCCTTCCAATTCGGTTTGTGGATCTCGTAATTTTAACACCTTCATTGCGATCACCAATCCGCCTGCCAAGCTGGTGATTATGGCAACACTCTTGTTTGGACAAGGCAATTTTAGTAGTGGACGTACATATGTGTACTGAGCTAAGCGCTAGTTCAAAACGGGTCTAGAAGGAGGCGGAGATACAATAACCCATCGCCATTTATTTCAACTAGCTAACTTTGCATCCCTGTAAGGGCAACACTGGAGTCAGAATAGCTCTATTCCCATTGGACCCATCGGAGGTAATCAGTTATTTAGTGTTGTCAACAGTTTCGGATCAAGCAGGATAAAAATGGCGTTGTTTTGTTGTTATCGGCATCAGTGCTAATATATCACCGAGCCAATTAAATGATGAAGGAAAGCTTTAAAATCAGCTCCAATATGAAACTCGCTACCTGTAGATTGTTTGCAACAGTCTGCAGTTCTTTTTTTCATCTGTAGCTCAATTGCTTCAATTGTTATTACTATTATTAATTTAATTCTACTATATGTTTGTAATTTTCTTCGATATTAAAGAACTATTAGTATTGAATAGTGATTTTCCGAGGAAAGCTTTTTTGGCAGTGAAACACTATGGCAGTTTCCCCTTCTTATCGTAGGTATACGAAATTACGTTACAATACGCAAGCAAAAGGTGCCTAGGAAGTAGTAACGTAGAGATAGATAATAATTGTTTCTCCATACGTGTACACCACGTAGTTCTATCACGTAGTAGACCACTAATTACGTGTTAAATCACGTAAAACGACTGGCGGGACGGGACTGTGGCCCTTGTTGTTTCCGTGATTTACACTTTCGAATATAACACAATAGGCTTTGTGAATGTGATATGGAATTTTGTTGAAATGCATCTGAAATGGATGTTTACCATTTTAAAGCATTTCCTGTTTATTTATTATTTAGAACTTAGGCAGATCCTAATGATTATTTTACTGTAATACAGGGTTATTGGTAAATTAGTAACAGTACGTGAACTGCAGGTTCAGCCCATCATCACAAACACGTTTGTGAAGACGCCAAGACTAAATTCTAAAAAAATATACACTCACCTCTGATACTAAATGAAAAAACATCTTTGTCTGGAACCCAACGAGTGATTTCTGAAGGAACTGTATTTTTTTTTAAATTTCTTAGAACTGTAAATCCTGGTCACCAAGTTTAACTAAACCGCGTAGTTAAACATTACACTACAGATAAATAAAAAAAAACATACTTCAAGCTTCCACGTCAAAGAATTAATATCAACCCGCTTTACCCTTAACCCAACTCACACCCCGACGGACCCTGCGGTCGCCAAATGGAATTGAAACTACGACAATCCAGTTTTCGCGCACTTTTTCTCCGATCTAGGTTTGATTGAGTCCACACTGTGCTGACAATGGCACGCTTTGATCAAAGGGTATGGAGATTGTAGGCGATTGATTGGAAAGGCTTCTCGTTTTTAGATTTTTAGATTTGTATTCTTGTATTCACAGACATGGATTGAGTTGGGGATTACGTCTGAAACCGATGAACAATTTATCCGGATAATAATTGTGTAAAACAAATGCAAACCTATTTTATGACATTATGAAAGGAACATGTTTACTTTCCATTAGGTGAGAATGTGGTCAAACGAAGGACTATGGAATATAAAAAAACCTGTATTTACGACCTCTGTGGCGCGGGGGGCGAAGGCCTGCCTGCAACGCAGAAGGTTGCGGGTTTGATTCCCGCCTCGGGACAAATGTTTGTACGATTTGTAGACATTTTGTTCAGGGTGTTTTGGTCGTTTTCTATGTATACTATGTATATTACTTATCTAGTACCCATAACACAAGCTCTGCTTAGCTTGGGGCTAGATAATGCTGTGTGAATTGTCCAGCATTATTTGTTAATTTATTTTTTACCCTCGACAATCAATCTCATCGTTTAGTCGAAATTGGATTACATCTCACTCTTCTGCTTTGTTTACTTATTTGGTAGCAGGTGATTTGCTGTGTGGTTTTCGGCCGTAATCGTATTATAGTTAGTTAGTTATAATCGTATTATATATATGTATATATTATAGTAATGCCGAAAAAATCCAAGATTTTACCTAAATCAGAAAACGATCGCTCCAACAAATACTCAAGACCTGTCCAGACTCAATCTTTAAAGATCCTTTAAGATAAAAATCCTTAGAAGTAAACATGCTTTTACCTCACAAAGGTAAGGAAAACAATTAGAGACAGCATTGTGATCTGCTATTAAGTACAGTACAAACGTATCTGAGGGCTGTAATGGGGTACTTCAAACAGGGCGCCTCAAAGAAATCATTATTCCGCGAGGTTCCTCGCGCGACCACTTGGAAATTTAGGGATGAGTCCCCAACATTTGACTAAACACAGGTTATCGATATTTATTTTAAAACATGACGCGAAAAGTACCTTTTTTAAATGTTCGTGAGTGTTGCATCATAGCTCCTAGCTGTAGCATCAAAGGAATAATTAACTGATTTTGATTTAGTTTTTAAAATGAGCGTCGCCGATCTAAGACTGATTAAAATTTTGCTGATTAAAAAAAGAAACTTGGCCAGGGCTTTATTTTAAATTAACTTGTTAAGTTAGCGTATTGTTTAACTTCATCTTACAAAAATCATTTTAAAAAATTGTTTCTGTTTCCTAAGATTAAGTAAAAATCGTTGGCTAAAATAGAAATCTTAAGATTATGTGGATGAAGCTAACTTATAGCAAATTGTAAAATATTTCACAGTAACACAGAACGTTCTCATGCTTCTCAGCAATTCACAATTAATGGTGACCTTGGAGAAAATAGGTACAGGTAAAAAATTGGCTTCCATTTCGTTCATTGAGTGTAACCTAGGACAGCTTATTGCTAACGCTGCTGTTCTGAAACGCCTTGACATACCAATCACGACCTTTTGTACACTGGACGAAGGTCCGCCTTTGACGCAGGAAGTTTTGTGTTCGATTCCCACCTAGGGCACAAATTTGTTTGGGATATCTGTAGTTAAAGCTGGTATGTGTAATTTAAGTACAAATTTAAAAACTTATCTTTATAGAAGGGAAAGGATTAAGTGAACATTTACTATCTAAATTCAGAAATAAAAATCTTGCACATATCGTTGAGTGACAAACAAATCCTCTCACTGTTAGGGGTTAAACGTTGTGGTTCTCCAACACAAATAATGGTTCGAATATTAACCTTACATTCATAATGAAATCCTGCCATCAATAAATTTTATCGACATCTTATATATTGCAGTCCCCTCCCTACGTCAGGTACGCGCACCGCCGCCGGGTAACGAAGCTAATCTGTACTCAAGTGTCGACAATTTGAGTAACAACACAGAATAAGACAACCCGATGTTGGCTGAACTTAATCTAAGTAAACTGGCAGCGATTCCTAATGATCCCTTCTTGTGTTTTCGCGTTTCATTATTTTTATAGCTGTATATGTGTGGGCCTGATATCTTAAAGGTTGCAGGATAAAGCTCAGCGCAGATTAATTCAACGCCGCAACTACGCAGAACAAAAATGTTCCTTAAGAGAGCGAATAATTCAAGCAAAATGTGAATTTCAATTAATTTAGGATCCCGATTGACACCCGGGAGGGATACGTGCCCCACTACCGAAAAAACCAAAATCAGAAATCAAAATCAACTTCTTAGGGGCTTAAATGTAGCTAAGTCATTATCATATCAGTAATTGTATATCTACATCTACAGGATTTTTTTTATTTTAATATGATAAGGTACGTGCGTATCTCCGTCGACGTTATTATCCCTACTTTACCGTTTTAAGTTCCCCGTTACTTGATAAGTCTGACACTTTGACTACCACCGAGCGATGTAGTTGCCGCCGTCGCCGCCGCCGCTGCCTTCCTACAGGTCACATTGCATCTCTGAAGTTCGACATTGAACGCGCTTACTACACGTTGACTACCACCGACGCACTATGGAAAATTTAGGTCAGTTTCGGATCAAAAATCTGTAACTTCATGAATTTTTAACATACTTTGATGAAATTTGGTACACATATGCAGTAATGTATAGAGATTCAAATAGTATATACGTTTTAGTAATTTCTCATATATGTATATATGTAATAGAGCATAAAAAATAAAAAAACTGAAAAAACACGGAAAAAATAACTAAATAATTTAATTTAATATTTAATGTGAAATACAAGGTTTTAATTACCAAAAAAGTTAAAACTACGGCTAATTACAATAACAATAAATAAATAAAAATAGTTTTCTTAAAGTAAATATGACTTTAAGAAAACTATTTTATTATTGAATAGTACCTACCTAACTATCAACCTAATTACCTCATATTTTCGAGCTACTGTAAAAAAGTGAAAAGTAATGGTTTTTGGAGTGAATACACTGGAAAACAAAATATCACCATCTGCTCAGGCTCTACTCATACTCGTATTTCAGGGTCAGTTGTAAGTGGTGCAACTTTTAGAAGACTTAGTACCTCTTCTTCAAGATCTTTGTCATTTTTTACGTATGGTTTCTTAAACTTGTTATATACGGATCTGACGTGTACAAAAGAGTTTTAAAGACATCTTCATTTGTAGCTGCTCGGGAACATTTTCTGGCATGATATAGTCGCATGTTTCTGTAGTATTTGTTGCGTGCCTCTTGTGCATCTTCCGATAGCTGTCCAATAGGAAGAACTGCGAAATATTCGATAATATTTTCTCCGTGTAAAAGTATATTGTGGACAGAAGATGTAATACCAATTATATTCATTCACATATATTCTTGCAGTTTCCTTTGCGTATTCGCCAAATTTTTTGGAATCGATCATCGTTTCTGAAGTAAGAACTTGTAAAATAATGTAAAGGCGTTTAATCATTGTTTCATCCACACCTGTAATTTCCGCAGAGCATGTGGTGTCATAGAAAAATCTTCGTGCGGTATTCCCATCGTTAGTGTTCCCACTACCTTGCCGAGGTTTATCTACTATCAATCCTTACTCATCCCTGAAACGTTTTTGAACAAGTTCTTTCTTTTCCTTCTTCAATCTCTTGTTTTCTTCACTTGTAGCAGACCAAGTTTTAAAAGACAGATTATAGGAAATGTGTAAAATCATTTCCATACAGCGAATCCAGGCATGTAAGGTGGACAGTCCGTACTGGTAGGCGCTTTCATTTTCAGGTCTGGCAGTAATTTTCGACAAATCAATCATAAGTCGCGGAGTGGCCACGGTCTTCCTCGTTGGCCAGAAGTTGATTGTGTAGAATATTGATCGGAGTCCGGTAAATTCAACGAATACCCTGAGTCCAACCAAGTGCTATTCTTCTGTAAAAACTATTCTTTAGTCCGGGATGCCATGGCCCAGCGTTTGTTAAACGTAGGAACAATGTGCCTTTGTATGTCACTTATTATAAAATAAAGGTCGTTTTCAGAAACATTAAATTTTTCCAATAAAACTTTGGACACCGATTCCAGGGTTCTGCCACCCTCTATGTAGGGAAGTATGAAATTGCGTTTAGTACAGCTGAATGAAAACATTTTAGAACTTCAATCCACGGAAATTACAAGAGTAGATGAGCTTCACTTCACTTTGAAGTAACACTTATTTGAAAGGCTTGAAAGGCTCGCGGTTTCACCCGCGTAGTTCCCGTTCCCGTAAGAATTTCGGGATAAAAAGTAGCCTATGTCCTATTCCAGACTATAATCTATCTCTGTACCAAATTTCATCCAGATCCGTTTTGCCGTTCTGGCGTGATAAAGGAACAAACATCCATCCATCTATCTATCCATCCATCTAAACTTTCACGTTTATAATATGTATTAGTGAGATTTTGCAATACTGAATGGGTACCTAACCTACATCATTGATAACTTACATTCTCTCGCAAAATGCACGAATAATAAAAAAGATACCCACAAAATGTCTATACTATTCATGCGAACAGTCTCTGTGATAGATAAACCACAAAAGATAACAAATTTCCTACTCCGAATTTTATCACTTTTTTTCTCATAACTTCTAAAGTGGCAAAAAGTGGCAGCTGATTTTTTTGGATAATGTGTATCTATAGTTAGACTATTAATTAACACCAAAAGTAGCGCATGGGGAGCCGTGGGCAACAGTGAAAAGCTTCAACGAAATTTTTTTTTTGTGAAAAATACGGTATGTGACGTTTTAAGTACTTACTCAAAAATAATAAAACAATATGAATATTAATTGGCTGTTTCGTAAAATACATAAAACAACCTTTTTAAAAATGTAATATACTGCATATCTCTGCTAAATATTTATTTCACAATATTGCATTGAAACATGTACATGCAAAGGCTTGAGTTTGGCACCGCTTCTTCAACGTACTTCTGACTATGAAAAATAATATTATTTTAGGTATTAAGTGGCAAAACCTTATTAAATAACATAATTTGACTATTCGAGCATCTAATAAAATCAAAATAGTAGATAAATTATGACATTTGTTAAAACCATTTTTGATATGCTCTTGTTCTACCATTTTCCATAGTGCGACGCCAACGCTACCGTCCCAGGGGTGCTTGCAGAGAAGCGATGCGCTTTCCGATTCGCACCGTAGAAGCTTAGCAGTGAACACGTTAACAAAGAATTGAACCGTTTTTAGCAAGCTCCAAATATAGTCGATACAGAACGAAATAAGCCGATAAATCAGCTTAGCAAGTAACGCAATTTAGCGTACTCCCCGTCCTCACACATGCTACCATTCCTATATTTTTTACCCATAAATTAACCGTCGGATACAGAAACGAGTTTTTCATATGGCAGTAGGTTAAACTGGTGACTTTATTGCGAAATTAAACGCATAAATTATGTGAACGATACTCCCACAAAACTTACCCTAACGTGTTCAACTTTTAATCAAAATACCAAATCAAACAGTAATTTTGTTCAAAGGGTTAAACGACGCGGAATAGTGTTTTCAATGGTCGGTTGAATTGTTAAACATACGTATTATTATCTGAATTTGATTAAAAATCAATTTTATTTTTAGTTATGTGTGGCAGTACATTCGGTTCAAACATCATGTAACGTGTTTGGATGTTTGATAAAAACATTTTTTGTTTCTTGTCTCCTTCTTTGTTTGTCAATTTGGCAGTTATCGCAACATCTATAGAAATCCTTTGGCAAATTCCCCGAAACCGCTGCTATTTGAAACCATGTCACTACAATTTACTACCGTTAATAATGCCAAACAAGTCACAGTCGGAAACCAATCACAAAGTTTGGTAAACAAAGGTTTACGCCGATATACACCAATTCAAAACAACATTCCACAAATACCACCAAATTACCAAAGAATCAGTAAACACTCAGCGAGTTCATTGTAATGATGCACAGTCCATGATCAGAGTTTGCAGTGTGAACAATAAAATGAGAATCATGAAAGAAAAGTTGAACAATAATCAAACGAAGAGTGCACTGCCTATGGAGAGCTTCAAAAGAGTGTTCACAAAGTTTGGAATTTACATGATATTGTTAGGTATAGCAGTTCTTATAGCGCTTCTTCCTAATATCGTGATAAGCAAGAAGCATAATCTGTCTTCCCGACGGACGAGATATGCGATGGATCTAAAGTATATCCTCATTTGGAAAAGTAAAAAAAGTTCGCCTCATAAAAACATTTTGAAATTGGGCGAAGTATACCCGGAAGGACAAAAATCTTTCATCGCTCAAAATTGCCCTCACATCAACTGTTATATAACTTACAATAAAACTTTACTCCGAATAGAGCAGAACTTTGATGCGATTGTCTTCAACCTGCCAGATGTCGCGAAGCTAAACGCTTACAATGTGAATTTGGGGCGATATTCACACCAAAGGTTTATTTTCAAGTCGTTCCAGTCTAACCTGAAACACGCTGTCTGCAACCCATGGTTTGACGACTTTTTCAACTGGACGTGGACCTACAGACTAGATTCAGACATTCCATATCCCTTGATTCACATCTACGATACAAATAACACGATAATCGGACCATCCAAAAACATGAAATGGGTACAGCCATTCAAAAACACACAGAAACATATGAGCAAAATCAAACGTAAAACGAAAGCTGTAGCCTGGTTCGCTTCAAGTTGTAATCTTCAGAAAAAACATAAAGATTTCGTTCAGGACTTGAAAATGGAATTATCAGCTTATAATCAAACTGTAGATACGTATGGACCGTGCAGTGAGTACAGAAAGTGTGGGTATGAGAAGAACAAAGACGCTTGCATGAAAAAAATTGAGAAGGAATACCATTTCCAGTTGGTTCTGGAAGATTCGGTGACACAAGATTACGTGACGGAAAGACTAGTTAGAGTTATGTCACGGGACATTGTACCCATTGTTCTTGGCAAGAACTTTTCAAGGTAATTATAGTTACGTATCTTCACCTCCTGCTGTTCATCTACCGCTAATTTCAAAATTCAATATTTTCGTGATTTTAAGACTTTTTATTCTTCAATGTCAATTCAAAACGATGAATTGCCTGAATATTAATTTCTCAGAATCCCTTGCACTAGATATTTTACCTTTGTTATCAAATCGAAAAGTTTATATTTATATTTTATTTCCAAAACCAACTCATAATTATTTATTTAAAGACCAACAGATATAATATTAAAGGTTTACAAGTAATTTCTTACACCTATACAGCCCTTACAGGTCTTTGTGCAGCCCTTACAGGTCTTTATACAGCCCTTACAGGTCTTTTCTTATATTGAAACTACAATCACAACAAAGTTAAAGCTATATACTGAAATTAATATTACTGCTGTTTGCAAGAAATCGTTCACCAATTTGTTTAATATTTTACAGCTTCATTCCTCCCGGTTCTTACATCAACGCTGGAGCCTTCGACATAAAGAAACTCGGTGCCATCTTAAACTACCTTGCTAGAAACCCCAAAGAGTACTGTTTCTTTCTTGACTGGAAAGACTACTACCGCTATGAAACTCGGTCGAAACATGACGTCTGTGACCTTTGCACCAAGATGAATGAAGATCATGCAGAAAAGAGATATGAGAAGTTCCGGCAGTGGTGGAACAAGGACTACGAAGAGATGTGCGAGAGTCAGTACCTGCATCTTAAGTTTAGCAAAGACTAGATTGTTATACATTATGTATACCTATTATATATATCTATATATTATATGACAAGGATCTCTGGCTAACTCGGGCTGCTCCGTAGTTAGCACGATCGTCTTTTGGTTTTCGGTTGAGCATGCTGTAGTCAGCATCACATCTGGAGGCCGAATTCTGCTAAATAATCGCTTTACTCGTCGCAGAATCGGCTTATTCCAGTTTTGCCCCTCAAGGGGGAAAACTGGAATAAGCCGATTCTTAATTTTTTAAAAGTCCAGAATGTCCCCTCACCTTTTTTTCATATTCCAGTTTTCCCCCTTGAGAAAATTTGTTCAAGGGGGATTTCTGGAATACCATTTTTAAAAAGTCCAGAAATCCCCCTCAACGGTTTTTCGTCCATAGATGAAAGAAATTGTCTAGATAGTGCCTGCGATGCTATTTTCATGGAGAGGTTGATATATTGATTTGACCTTGAGATTTTTGACACTTGTTCCTCCGTCTGTAGTTTCTTACATCAAAGATCAAATGCCAAAATGTGTCATTCTGGGACGATACCATTAGTATGGTAAAGCGATGAATTTATTGGGATTCGGGCCCTGCGTAGTCACTTCAATAATAAAAAACAATACATACCAGCATTATTTGACAGTGTTATTAAAGCTTGCGCCATTTGACTTTTGCATATATCCACTTGTTGATCGTTTTATGAGCATAGACTCAGGTTTGCTTATCTCTGTTGTAAATAGTTTCTTCGTTATACACCATTAAACTCTGCTCGAATAATTATAATATTTTTAGGCGATGCTTCTAAGAAGACTACGCCAAACAGGGACAAAAGCATGCTGTGACGCGGGTTTGTTTCTTGGGTACACTCGGGATAACCCAGTTTTTTTAAGTAAGCGTATTAGACATTATAACGGCTTGTAATTTTACAATTAGCTTGCCATCTGTTTGGGTTTAAGTAAGTTTTTTCTTAGATCAATGTATGGAAAATAGATTGGTCATTAAATTGTCGATTATTAATATAATAGGAGTTTCATTTAAGATGATCAGCCAGTATGATAAACCTCAGAGAGATAACTTATTTCAATTATTATCATTTAATTCTAAATCCAGCACCGCTACCTTACATCACAAAACTAAGCATTCAATGAGCATAAACTTCAGATACATATTACAGTGACAAAATGGCTTAGCACAAGCTGCAAGCGAGTGGCACAAGAGCTGTCTGTTATCTAATGCTGTCGATATAATGCTGGACCATTCACACAGTATTATCTAGCCCAAGCTTAGTAGAGCTTGTGTTTTAGGTACTAGATAACTGTTATACATAAAACAATATATAGATAGATATTTTTTAATATACGTAGGAAACGACCAGAACACCCAAAACAAATATCTGTAGATCGTACAAACATTTGCCCCGAGGCGGCAATCGAACCGGCAACCTCCTGCATCGCAGACGGACCTTCGTCCACCGCGCACAGAGGTCTTCAAATGATATACGCAAATGGAATGCACATTGTTTGTGCTCTGGTGCGGTCCACTTAGCGACAACCTTCATTGGTCCAATGCCTGTAACTTCCCAACCAACGAATGATTACAAAAGTTCAGACAAAGCCGTTTACAGAAGCTATCTTACAATATTAGTTATTTAAATACACTTTTATACATTCAGACACGGAATACCCAAGCGATCCCTTCCATTATTAATTCCCTGTTTCCTCTCCATCATTTTGCATTTATAGGATGCCGATAGCAGTCCTCGGGGACGCATCTGTGATCGACGTCTCTAAGGCCAGATTTATTGAATATTTTTTGCCCTTTTTGACAATGAGATGATCCATCTTCTTTTACTAATCTTTGTTTGGAATACGACGGTAATGTGGAAAGGCTGCGAGGTTTTTTGCGCGACTGCGCAAAAAGGATGATAGGAATCATTTAGAACGGGATATTTACCATGATTCAATTTTTGAGTTTTCCAATATTTCGGAAAATTTTCATGCGCCATGATCACGGAAGAACTAAAGTCACTGCGAGTTGGTTATTATTGACAGACATACCGATCTACCCTCATTCTTTGTCTTTTGCTACGAACATTACCACTACCACCGGTTTCATGTTACTGTTTAGTAAAATATAATCAGGGTTCGCTAAGTGGTGTGCGCTGTGCATTACCTACGCCGTCAATGAGCAGTAAATTGACTGCGTGGCTTGCCCGGCCCGCAGCGTTCACAAAAAAATGTCTTGCTATTATTAAATATCTATAAATAATAATTTAATTGCTTTGTAAAAACTAAAACCGACTTCAAATTCCTTAATATTAATACTGTATTTAAATTTTTGCGAGAGAAATATTATTCTCCCGGAAATTTAATTGTAATGGGACAATTTCGGGATTTTTTTCTATATAATAGCGAAACAATTATCAAAATCAGTGTATAATTGACGAGAAATCGACAAACAAACATAAAGAAACATAACAGAGTGGATCAAACCTATGACGTCACTGTTTGGTCCAAACGAAAGGAGGATGATCAGCTGTAGATACACAGGATACCTACAGCTGACCATCCTCCTTTCGTTGAAGTCGGTTAAAAAGGTTTCCCAACTTATCTGACACTGTATAGCGCGTGCAGATACTTTAGCTAGATTTGATAAACGTAATCGAGAACCATTAATGTCTTCCACGAAAAAGGGTTAGAATGGTAGTCACAAACATAGTGTGGCCAAAAAAAGTCTCATTTTCTGATTCGTATTAGTGCTATGCGTGAAAGCACTGAAGTTGTAATGATGTTTGTCAACTCACACATACATAGATTCATTTTTATCTTTGAAATCAAGAGAATTGTTGAGTGAGCGTGTTTTACCTCTATGATTGACGTGTTTGGGTTAAACTTTGTAAGCTCATAGGATGCAAAGTAAATACTTAGATTCGGTGCAAATACTCAGTGAAATGTTTTCCCGTGTGTCCTTATTTTTCTTGAAGCACCAATTGAAGGTATTTCTGTTGTCAAGCTATGTTGAAAGTGCTCTATCTCCTTACTTTTATAACATCAATGCCGCAATCGTGACTGCCGTTGTCATGTCAAAGTGCAACAAATCACTCAAAACCATTCGAAAACTATCATCGAGCTATTAAGAAACGATTGGATCGTTGTCAAACTACGATAAGTAGTTCCTCTCGATCCGGTAGAGGCGCTACAAGGCGCGAAATGTACCTACAGGAAGGACTCGAATTCGATGGAAGTATTCGAGAGATAATGCGTACCAGTCGTACTAGGGCCCCAGAGCTAAATAGTATAGCTTTGATGGACTCTAGCTATTATCTATGTAGATCTGTTTTAACTCCCAACTCTCTCTTCTCTACTCATACCACGAGTATGGTCGTCGCTCATTGGTTAATATTTTGTTATTTTTAGGGTTCCGTACCCAACGGGTAAAAATGGGACCCTATTACTAAGACTTCGCTGTCCATCTGTCCGTCTGTCACCAGGCTGTATCTCATGAACCGTGATAGTTAGAGAGTTGAAATTTTCACAGATGATGTATTTCTGTTGCCGCTATAACAACAAAACTAAAAACCAGAATAAATAAATATTAAAGGGTAAAGGTATCCCATCCAAAAAATGTGATTTTTTTGCCGTTTTTCTAGATAATGGTACGGGACCCTTCGTGTGCGAGTTTGACTCGCACTTGGTCGGTTTTTTTGTTCGTAATCATAATTCAGCCAATAAATAGCGAAATTAGTATGAATGACTGGATTACCAGCTGCTGGTGAACCATCTTTTTGTACATTTAACGTTTGTTATTCAAGTAATAATTATAACCTATATATTGTAAAGAGTGTGTCCATAGCCAGTGACGCGCTCTACGCTTAGGTGCTACGGAAGACCAGCGCTGCAGTGCTCCCCAAGCTCCGGCAGCACACGCTGAGTGGTAGCCTTTTGGTCTCATATTGTTTTTATGATTAATTCTCTCATATCACTGTATTTTCTTGTGTATAGTGAACCAATAAAATTTTCTTATTCTTATTCTATTCTTAAGTAGAATAGGGTGAAGTTGAAGTGTAACGAAGTATAAGGATTTCGTCAACTTTCAAAGTTGAGAAGAGCTCGCTTTGTTTAAAGTTTTCCTCGTCTTTCTAGAACGGGTTTATCACAGATAATTTTCCGGGAGAATTTATAAAAGTTACTACTATGAACCAAATTCTACCACCTTCTGTTATATTACATTTGTTTTCATCATTTCGTCTCGGGGGATCCCTCTGGGGGATTCCGGTGGCCTTACCCAATTATTAAGATGAGGGATTATTCCACAAAACTTAAAAAAAACACCCTCTACTAATAAAAAATCTAATTCGGTTTTAACTTTTTTCAAAACACTTGTTCTTCTAACGGTACTAACGTGAAAACCACTTGCGACGCGCGGCACGGCAAAATTACTTTAGCTGGCTCTTCAGTGTTTGATACAAAGATGTGTTTACCGAATGGAGCTCATGAAATGGTTTTATTCGACCAACAAATAAACCGATGCTTTTGAATAAACAACAGCCTTTTTAATTCTTGAAAAAAAGAAATAGCGTATTTAGTTTTGACCAATTGTTTCTCAAACTCACCGAATTAAAGTATATTTAGAGAATAAAAAAACCCTCCTGAGGCCCGAGTTCGGTTTGATGACAGTAACGAAACATCATCGTTACGTAACGTAACTTGGTACAGAGCCTCTATTAATCATTTGCAGTTAAATTAATTAACATAGTACCAACATAAACTCAATATACTAGAACTGCATTTAAAAAAATGAAAACGTTTATTGCAGTATCCGTTTTTTTACAAACATAAATGGATTTCGGAGCCTCCATTTAAGCAAATATTTGTTTGTGTTAGGTTGGTATATGCAGTTTTAGTATATTTAGGTTGGCACTTGGAAAAGCGGAGTCTTGCCAGTGCATATAACTGGCAAGACTGCGCTCTTGCGAGTGCATTGATATATTATATCAACCTAAATAAACTAAAACTGCATAATACTCAATATGCTTGTTAAGGATATAGCCCCAAATTATAGTTTACAGTCTGAATTAAATAGCAAAGTTTCTAACCGGTACCTATAGTACATTATATTTGTATAATAATGTTCAAAACCCTCGGCGCGCGAGTTATACTCGCACTTGACGAATCTTGTTTTTTATTGCACTTCCTTTGCATATTCCTATTTTACCTTACCGTTAAACAAGATCTTTTTTTTTATTTGTATTATGACTGAGAGAATAGAATAATATTTTGAATTGTAACATCTGCCATTACTGTAATGAAAAATACTGCATCAGGTTCATTGAGTGAAAATAGCATAGATGGTTCCTATCTCAGAGCGACCCGTTACGTTGTGAATTCTACACAAATTTATATGATACTTATTTCCGTTGCGCAGCGAAATACTGAAGGACATCATCATCATCATCAGCCTATAGTAGTCCACTGTTGGACATAGGCCTCTCCTAAGGAGCGCCATAGCACCCTGTCTTCAGCTACAACAGAAAACAAGAAGTACAGATCAAGGTTGAAGTACAATCATCGTGAATCAAAATCTTGCTGTAAACCATGCATCAGGCTAACCAAGGTCAAATCAAGGTCGACTTTAAATCTTAAAAACTGGATTAAATTTATTTTACTGTCGTTATTTTTTATGTTATATCATTTGAATATTTTTTCCATCATTTATTTGTACTTTCATGTTATGTCTTGATATGTCAGGATATTATTATCCTGGCATAATATCCTGACATATCAAGACATAACATGAAAGTACAAAAGAAATTTCAGTTCATCCACCCGTTAATAACAATCTTCCTAACTCAAACAAAAGAGCCATTGTCTACCAGCAAAAGCCGTTAAAAACCTACTAAAGTGGTCCTCACATGCAAGTTGCAGACAAGTAGCTGTTGCCGGAAGTTGCCGCAAACAATATGGCGGCCAGCCACTTCCGCCGCAGAGTTTCCGGCTGTGCCAACATTAACAACTTTCAAATGCGTAATGTCATTTGAAATAGGTTGTGGAAGTCACCTGTGTGGCGTTTTTAACACGTTGCGTTACTTTTATGGTACACACACACACATCACACATCACACTTTATTTTATAACTACAAAAACTTAGATAGTATGTTTCCTACTTCGCACCAAAACTACTGAACGGATCGAGGTGAAACTTTGCATAGTTGTCCATCAAGACCTGGAATAGTACAGGCTACTTTATCCCTTAAATGAATCCCCATGCGTAAAAAATTACAAAGGTAAGATCTTTGTGGACTTGGTGCAACATATCAATAGACTAGGTACTTCTTATCCTGAAAACAACGAGTCCAAAGCCGCGGGCAGAAATTAGTTTAAAATCAGAAAAAAACCTTAGAAAACCTAATCCGATAAAAAATTAGACCCAACTTACCACATCATTTTTTTTACCTACTGTGCGTCAGTCATAGCACGTAGCACCACAGCGTAGCAGCTCTACGGCGTAGCAGCTCTACGCCGTAGCGGCGTAGCACGTAGCGCGCTTCCGCCGGAAGTCGGGTCGCAGACAACATGGCCGCGTGGACGCTTCCGGTACGCTCTATCGCACATCCTTATGTCTCTGCTAATCTATTCTAGACGATGTGTGTGATACATGTAGGGCGATACTGTATCTTTTATGTTTTAAGTTTGAACTATGAGGAACAGAGGATTAGAATGAAGTGTTTAAATTTAGTCCTTAGTATTATTGTAAGACTCACTATTAGGATAATAGGAAACATATTACTGGATCTCCAGATTTTAGTCGACGGATATGGCGCGGCGTGGCCTGCCTACGATGCAGGAGGTTATGGATTCGATTCTTGACTTGGGACAAAATTGCTGTCCAATCTGCAAATATTTGTTGCGGGTGTTCTGGTTATTTTTTATGTTTATTAAAAATAGATCTGTGCTAACGGCATAGATCTCGTAATGTTATTTCGTCTGTAACAATTATCTATATTTTCATATGGTATTGGTCATATTTGTGTTTTGTTTCATCAAATATATTAGATTTTGATGTTAATTCGTTTTAGAAAAATATCTTAGCCGTTGCTGACAGAATTGGGCCGTTTTTCACGGAGCCCCCTAAATATTATTTCATGTTATTTCAAGCCTTAAACAATTGAGGGAAACACCTATCGAGACTTAAAACCCGACGCTTATTTTTTGTATTCTTTACTGTGATTCATTTCAAAACTACAAAAAGTATTGTTTTATGAAATATTTAATCGTGTAGATCAGATATTGATCATATTTTGGGATAAGTGCATTAGATTCGTTTTATAAAAATCTTTGAAATGGGCTTATAGGGAATTTTTTTCGCGGCGCGCCCCTTTAAATGAAAAAACATTAAGGAGAGTATCAATAAACATTTTATTAATACAACTGAAATTCAACACAAGCATATCTACATAGTAATTCCTTAGGTACATTACAGTCGTATAATATAGCCACTACACAATGGCCTACTTAGGTATATCAGTTATCTGTTATATTTTTACCGGAGTTTTGATAATAACAGCGTTTTTACAAGTTTACAATTACTACAGAGCTAAATTCTTACACTTATAATAAGTTATACATATATTATATATCTTCAGGACTACCACAACGAAATAATAAAAAAAAAAATTAATTTTCAATTCTAAGAAAAAAAAACTGTTTCTTCGAATAATTTTATGCTTACATTTTTTTTCTACATTTTAATATCTCATGTAAATCTAAGCTTAAAAAGTTATTTATTCTTTGCAGTAAATATTTTTACAGCGTGGACGTATTTATGATACTGTTTTTAATTTTTACGTAATAGTTTGTTTATACATTTATTATATCAATTCATATTAGTTCTATCCCAAACACTTTTTTTTTCTATTTTGCGGATGTTTTGCGTACGTTTTTCTAAGGGCTATGTTACATTTTATTCAAAGCACTGTTTAGATAAAAACTGCCTATGGTTAAGATTTGTACATATATTGTCTATTAAATTGACAAGAAAAGCCCTAGGCTAACTCAATTTTTTATTTATAAATCTTTATAAAAGAAGATCTTCGAAAAGTACACTACTCAAAAAACTAAATATTTCCAAGCAGGTTTACCGAGTCTATTACTACATTTTTTTTGGAAGATCATTTATTTTTTTCTATATTTTGTAACAAAATAATATTAATAATAAATATGACATTCCGTAATTGACAATTAGCAGCATAATGCTCAAACATTCAGCATTAAATACACGCTCGAAATTAATATTATCAAAACTCTAATTACATATATTTTTTTTGGTACCTATTTGTTACCTATTTTATTGCAAAGCATTACGAATATAGTTTTTTTTGTTTGAGTCATTATGGTCATTTTTTTATATTTGTGGAATGGTATAATCTTCAGCGCTTCTGTACCGCATGCTGTGCTCCCGGGGCCATTGGGTTGCTGAAAATTATGTAAACAATTAATTTTATTTTAATATAATATTGAGTCACAATTAAAGTTTTTAGTTTTTAGTTACCTTTATCACTCTTCCGTGTATCCATTCTAAGGACAACCAATTATGTGTACGCATTACCATGAGTAGAGTGTACCCTATATTTTGCCATACAGCGCAATGCAATGCCGTCAGCGTCTTGGGCTTGCTTCCAATTGGTATTGATCAGTTGTGATACCTCTAGATTATTATTTGCATCAGCCTGCAGCTACCTCAACTGATCAACTGATCAAAATTCAAAATTTTGAATTTTGATCAATTGTAAATACAGTTCTAATCGGTTTCTATTTATAATTTACTTTGTTAATAAAGAATATGTTTAGCTATCGTAACAAAAACTGGCCACTAACTCCAATATAAAATAAAAGCTCTACGAATACACAAAAGCATACACAAAAACGTGGAAAACTAGGTGTCCATGCACTATACCTAATTTTTTGACATTTCTTAGGTGTTTTGCGGTGTTTGCATGCAACACTTTTTTTGGATCGAGACTTTCGGGCATAACGTGCTGAAATTAATAAAAATATTATACAAACATTCCAAAATGTAAACAATAATGATTATTTGAATACGACTAAAACAGTGCGGAGGAATACTTTTCAAATCATAAAAATCGCCAGAAATTTCATATATTTTTCAAATTTCAGAATAATTTACTCGGGTATTTATTTTTTAGAGATAGAATTAAGGGACAAATAGTTTTACCTCGGGAATAAACCACTCCAGGATTATTTTCTAAGCAAAATCGAAAATATACAGGGTGTGGCGTGAGACACCCTGTCGTCAAAGAATGGTCGAGCCTTTACTAGGGGTACATCATATACCCCTAGTAAAGGGGTATATAAAAATAAATTTCGAGTTTTTTGACATACCCATTTCTTTGCAGATTGTAATTTAAAAATAGCAAGTTTTGTACTATTTCGGAATCTAATTGAAGAAGAAAAATTTTTGAGTAGTCTGTTACTTAGATGACAAAAAATTGTTTTAACACCACAGGATATCTAACTTTTAGAATAAATTAGCTAACACTCATGTTTGTTTACTAAACATGTTGTTAAAGAAAAACTGTTGCTTTGGCACACAAATGGCAGTTAGCATTATGATAACACAGATAACGAAGAATGCTCAAAAGCAAATTTAGAAAAAATCTTTGATTTGAAAGTAAATTTTGAAAATGTCCAATAACTAGAAAACACTGAGACTTTTACGGGGTACTATTTTTTATTTTCTAAACAGTTATGATGCCCCCTACCCATAGGTTGACCACTCTTTGCGACACACCCTGTATAGGACTGCCAACTATCACTTGCGTTACAATTGTTTCATTTGTTGATTTTGTGTTCTTAGTTTTTTCTTAGTTTAGTGCAATAAAAATATTTTCTATCAATCAATATCAATCGCAAAGATGTCGGGAAACGAACTCTGTTTTCAAGGTGGCTACCAATAATATGAATTGATTTAATAATAAAATAAAATGATATTTTGTGTGGAAAAATATTTTAGAAACATTTTCATCACTCTCTATAACAAACTGTTATTCGAAACACGGAAAAACATGCCTTAATACATGCCCCATTCCAGTGCACATTTGAAATGCAATAATATTATAAACATTAAAAAAAATATTACCTGTATAGTGCATGTTACGGTACATATCGGGGCAGTTCGTGGAGCTCTGGAAAAAAAAATAGTCAGTAAAAAAAAATATACCTAAATGATCATATGTTTTGCATAAATAATGTAAAAAGATGCTGGACAATTCACACAGCATCAAGAAGCCTAGTATGGTCAAAATAATACTGATCAATCTGTGGAATGGGTGTCACTTTGCAATTAAGTTTTTTTCGTGTTTCCTTTTTCTCTTTTGCGCGATTTTCAAAGATCTATGCACACTTTGTTTGTCATTTGTGTTAGATATCTTGCTCAATATCGCAAGATACATTTTTTGGTATTTTATTTCCTCTTTAAAATTACTACAATTAAGACTAAGGACGTAAGAAAATGGGTGTGGCCTTTCAGAAGGTTTTCCGAAAGGTTTCTACCCTATTGGGTAAAACCTTCTTCTAATGGGCAAACTCGCGCGTCAAATCGACGACAGTGATATTTTCTTGCCCGTTACGGCTTTTCGCCCTAACATATAAACTATACCGACAAACAAACAAACTGAGTTCACAGTCATCTTTCAGTCCGCTTATCTGTGTAATGAACGAAGTAGCACAACTCTGGTTTACAGTTCATTGTGCGCTGAAAAGTTTTTATTCTGATCGTAATTTTCGCTTGTAATGACGCTCAAACGGCGTTTTGTACATTGTGATACTTTTGTGTAGAATTTAGTTTATAGCTTTCAAACATAGAATAAGTACTTTTGTTTGTTAAGAAGACTATTAGGTCACTTAATAACCTTCGTAAGTTATTAAGCACCTTTTCAAAAGATGGTTAACTAGTACTCAGAACTTAAGCTCGCTAGCTTCTTGGCCTCAAAAGGCCAAGAAGCTAACATCAAAGACTGAGTCAATTTTAAACTACTAGCGTCCGTCCGCAGCTTCGCACGCGCTTTTCCGGGATGAAAAGTAGCCTATATCCATCCTCGGGATACCATCTTCCTCCCTGCCAAATTTCATTGAGATCCGTACAGCCGTTTAGGCGTGAAAAGGTTACAGACAGAGTAACATTCGAATTCATAATATACTAGCAGCGCCTTGCGGTTTCACCCGCGTAGTTCCCGTTCCCGTAGGAATTTCGGGATAAAAAGTAGCCTATGTCCTATTCCAGACTATAATATATCTCTGTGCCAAATTTCATCCAGATCCGTTTTGCCGTTCTGGCGTGATAAAGGAACAAACATCCATCCATCTATCCATCCATCTAAACTTTCACGTTTATAATATTAGTGAGATGGATGAACAGTACTTTAGGAGAGGAAAAGTTTTATGGAGATACAGAGAGATGATGGAAGAATGTAAGTAGGTACCTCCTTCACGTTTATGCTACCCTAGTACCTAGTTAAGTCAATCTTGAAAATAATACTGGACAGCACTATAATGAAAAAACTATAAAATAATAATGGTGATAGGGATTCCTCCCGGCCTACCACCAGTAATAGGTGGCAGGCTGGGTCCGTACCGGGGGCTTTCTAGCCCCAAATAGTTTCATCAATTCATCATTTGATGCTGTAGGAATTTTCCATGTCCATGTTATTTATCGTTTAAGTCTAGCTATTGATAGAGAAAAGTGGAAGGAGGAAAGGGAGGCCTTTGCCCTGCAGTGGGATCCTGTAGGCTTATAATAATAATAATTGTTATTTATCGTTTAATTTTTGAATACAGCTGCAAACAACATTTCCACAAGTTTCATAATGACATGGAAACACCATGGTAAAACAAATAGATGACTTAAGTAAAATACCCATAGAGCTATGAAACCATAGTTGAACATTGCTTCATAGTTAAGTATTTTAGCCAAGCACGGGCAGAGCGTCCGAGTTGTAGGCTTAACCAAACTGCATAGTACAAGACAATAAATTGTACAAAGTCTTAGCTAAGCCCTTTTAGTAAAGGTAGTATAACTCACTATGATATCAAAGGCATTTCGTAATAGTCAGAAAATGCTGTTGGTTCTCTATTCCCTTAAACTTTGTACGATCGAATGAACAACTTATTTGAAGCATGGTATTTTCTATTTTCAAAATGAAAAAAAAAAAGAAAAAGAAAATGAAATGATTTATTTGACATGACACATTAGAACTACCATACATCCGAGGAAAGAAACTAAACTAGAACGAGTGACAGGTAAGTGCAATAACGGTTAACTATACTTAGTACAAACTAAATTGTCAGAAATGCTACTAACATTATAAAGCTGAGCTTGTGAAATGTGAATTTTAGGATGTTAGTTACCTTGGACTTCGAAAACTACCGAACAGGTGAAGATGAAATTTGGCTTACATTTAGAACATAACCTAACTTACTTAATAATAATTATAGAAATTATAGGTTACTTATTATATTGAAGACACGCGTGCAAAGCCGCGGGCGGAAGCCAAAACGGTATTGATTCTTAAAATGCAAAGATATGCTCGACCGAGGCAGACTCAACCTAAAAAATTCCGTCTACTCTCATACGCCGTGGTCTCGAACCAGATAGTCTAAATCATACAATGACCAAGTCAACTAGCTTGTATAGTAGAGAAGTTATGAGTTTTTTTGTACAAATTCATTAATATCTGTTTAGTTTTGAGATTTAAATCAGGTTTTATTATTATTATCGATAGATCGAGTCGTTTGCCTAAATGCAAAAAAATATATGGGTGCTAGATAATGCTGTGTGAATTCTCCAGCAATATTTATATATTATCATTATTTCTTACCGCAATCCCTTGCTTGTTGAAGTTGATGTTAGTTCGGACAGTGCGGTGATGCAGCGGCTGCACTGGCCTCGCGTTGTTGCCAAGAGGAGCTTTCGGTGTAACCTGGGAGCCCTGCATCAGTCTACGGAGCGCGTACATCTGTGAAGATATCAATCAGATCTAGAGGAGATGCACGAACATTATTCAGTTTTTTATTTTCCTCTTTATGGGTAATCAAGATCATGTCAACTCCGATTAAATAGTAGGAAGAAATTTACGACTTCGAGTCACAGAGTCGTAAGTCTCTTCTAAGACTGATCGCCGGCGACTCAGTCCCTCGGCGACCAAAACATAGGCCGAGTCGCCCGGGCGACCGACGACCAAGTGCGTAAACACCTATTTAAACTATAGTAAGTCACAGTCGCCGTCGACCGAGTTGCCGGCGAACAGTCGACAGTGCGTAATGGCTCTTAGTCAAGCTGATACCAACCTCTTGCTTAGAAATATAGAGTGGTTTGTTGAAGATAATCCACACAGCTGTCTCCCAGCAGCCAGGATGTGTGGTGGAACCCTCATACGTCAGGTACTGCTGTGTGTTGGGAAGGAGCGAGCTGAGTGGCAGATGCTTGATGGGGTATGAGCTGCCTGGGAAGATCAAATAACGATATTTAAAACATAAGTTAAGTCATTTATTGAAAACTATAAAAAAAGACGACTCGGCCTCCACTTTCGTCAGTCTTGTTTGTTTTGGCGAATTCACCTTAATTATATATTTGCTTATACCTGAGCCATAGATTAAAAAACTAATTACTTCGTATTATTTTTTTTGATCGAGATTAATTATTATTTTGTTAAATTAAAACTACAAAATACAGCAATCCGCCATGACACGTTGAACACCAATCAGAGAATACTGATTTGTGACGTCATGCTGTCACAATATGTAAAGGCCAGAATCACTGAAGGACTGACATTCTTCTCTTGTCAATACTATGGTCATTCTGTACCATTAGATGTTCGTGCAGCGGTGACGTCATAGACAGTCACCACCAGTATTATAGCGTCTTAGAGCGACATTTAAATAGCATTTTTAAAGCTCAATTTAATATGATTTATTTTGTGTTTCGTAGATGTCTACAAACATTTCGGAGTAACTTCTCAAAATCAGTGATCGTGCCTATTCAAAGGAGTGTTTTGAAACCTCAATCATTAAAATCAGTACGTTTTGTTGTTTTGATGTAACTATGCGGTTCAGCCAATCACAAACATAGATACGCACGACGATACGATAGCTCATTAGGGGAGGCCTATGTCCAGCCGTGGACTAATATAGGCTGATCATGATGATGATGATGAATGTGAGTAATTTTGTTGAGAATTTTGGATGACACAGATGCTTTAAGACGCTGGCTTCCATTTTTGTCATGAAACTAACAATTTGTTAAGAGTATGAACTTCTCTTAAATGCTTTCAAGAGTGTTAAAGAGTACGTCTTGGGCACGCTTCCGACTGGTATTGATATGGATCAGTTGAGCTACTTGTAGATTGTATGCAACAGTCTGCAGTTAGCTCAATTGTTTCAATTGTAAATACTAGTTTTAATTTAATTCTATTATTTGATTGTAATTTTCTTTGTTAATAAAGAGTAGTTTTAAGGATAAAAAAAGAGCATACCTCTGAATATGACTTTGTTGAAGGTGCTGGTGATCAATCTCAACTCCTTGTTTGTTGGTTCCCCAATCTGAAAACAAAGAAAGTTAAGAAATTAATAAATCCCAAAAATTTACGATCTCGACGGGATTCGAACCCGCACCTTCCCCTTCAGCGCAGGGTTGCTCTTTTTCCAACTAAGCTACGTGATCTTATCTAGTCGACCCGAAAATCTTTGGGAGTTCTTTCGGCACTTACGCCGTCAGCGCCACCTACAGAGGAAACAATGAAGTTATCCAATTCTGCTCAAAGACCAGAAACGAATTCCAGACCGAATTCAGGAACGATTTTCTTAGAAATTACCCAGAGTACTATAATAAATAAAACCTTAGAAGAAAGTTAAATTGTAAAACCATCACTATTGTTTGTTTGTCTGTATGTATTGTTTAATGCAGCCGAACTGAACATATCAGCCCCAAACCGATTTGCCAAATGTAAAACATTCGAATACCTAATATTCGGATCTTTTACCCCTATACTAGTAGTAGTTTTCCCCCTTAAGGGGGATTTTTCAAGGGGGAAATATGAAATAAGCCTGATATATATGCCTTGGCAATTGCAGAGTAAGAATCTACTCCTCCAACTCGGCTGAATGTCGTTAGAGGCATCTATGGGAACCTACCAGAGGAATGGAAACAGGTTCTTTCTTTGTACCCCTTGTCTTTTTACACGGTAAAATACAAAAAAAGGGGTAACCAAAGTGAAGAATATAGCTTTAGTTATTTCTTACCTGGACCATGAGTGAGATTCCAACTACACCTTGCGACTTGTGCTGTGCTTCAGACATGTTGTGGTACAGCTCTTTATTGAAACCGTAGAGCTGAATCTAGAAACAAGAAGATGATGCTTTAGGCATGTATTTTCGGGCTTAACGAGTTACTATAAAATAACATTACGTTGGAAAAACACTAACGTTTCATCCCTTAACGAGGATTTATGCAGAGTGACTACGGTTCTAGACGCAGGTTTGAAATGTTGGTGTTCTTCCAACACAAATAAGGTCCGTAGTTAACCCGCTTACTTCGTCAAACTATGATAGGTTTTAGTGTAGCGACATGAGCCGAAGGTACGGTGAAGAAAGTTCAGCGGCTGAAGTTTCAGTCGTAATATTCCGTTGGTATGACAAACCAAACGCTCAGAACGTGGCGTTTTTTTCAGTGCGCTACGCGACGGAAAATTATGTGAGTCGTCGTCAGTCGGCCTTAAAAATACATTGAATGCGTTTTGGCTGAAATAATCACTCAAAGGCAGGTTCGGCGCTACGCAGAACGCGACGTAATTTTGGCTGATTTTGGCTGGTGTCATAGGGAACTTGAAAAACACTGCGAGCGTATTGAAACGAGCAATCGGCGCCGTACGTTTCGGAGACGTGTCGCGACACGTATACTCAAAACTACTTATACATATTCAAGCATACATAATTATAAATATAATCAGAGGTAAATTCCGATGAAGTTTGTCTGTGGGTATGTTTGTACTGAATACCGCAATTGTTTTCCTGAAACAATGTTAAAACCGAAACTGAATTCCCCGTTATAAAATTTCAAATAACCGTTAACCGCCTTTGTAAAAGTTCCTGAAATATTTCAAGCAAACCGAAAACCTCGCTCATTAGGACAAAGTGATTAAAATAATACGGTCATTCGAAGCTTTGAAACGGCCGCAAACCTCGAGGTAGGAACAATCCACCGATAGTACTGTTTAGGTAGGATATACATATAGCCCGCAGATACAGTACGCCACACATGGCTGTACTTCTCTGCAATGATCCTCTCCAAAACACCCACGTAGCAATAGTCAAGACGGAGCAATGTCTTTGTATCGGCATAAGATGATTTTAGAAATTTTTAAGTTCAGTCTGGATGATTCATCATCAACGAACCCCATGATAAATATTTGGTATCCTCAGAAAGTACTTAATAATTTTGTGCTACCATTTGTTTTGCTTTTATTCATAATGTTTAATAGTTAATTTATTAATCGCTAATAAATAATGCTGGACAATTCATACAACATTATCTAGCCCCAAGGTCAAGATCTTGTGTTATGGATACTAGATAAGTGACATCTACATCTACTCTATAATATTATAAAGAGGAAAGATTTATATGTTTATTTTGTAAGTAACGAATAAATTTAAAAACTACTGGACCGATTTCAAAAATTCTTTCAACATTAGAAAGCTTATTTTTCAGGGGGTGACATAGGCTATATTTTATTCTGGAATTCCCACGGGAACGGGAACTACGCGGGTGAAATCGCGAGGCGCTGCTCACATTGCTAATATAGACAAACATTGCAAAATAAACTATTTTATTCTTTGTCCTTACCCTTTTGAACGCGATAAGTGGCGAGCACTGTACCAATATTGTCATCGATTAATTAGGAAGTAGCCGATAGCACTCAGTTAATTGGCGAAATTACTTTGTGATGGAGGATTTTGTTTCGTAATTCAACCGTATTACGAAGTTATTTTAATTAGTCTGAATACTTTGATGTTTTTGAAGTCGGTGGCTTTTTGGTTATCTGCTGAAGAATAGATTTAAAATGACGACGATGTAAATATAATTATATATAAGACGGGAAGTAATGAGTTATCGTACTTAAATATATATATTTAATGCCATTCACTATCGTAATTTCTATTCTCATTTGTATTCAATAACCTACAAGAATATAATTGAACACAAGGACTGCGACTTCCGTAAATGTTGACGTTTAACATGCATTCATGTCCGAATTAATACTATAAAATTTTACTTACATTTGACCAATTCAAATCGCTCATGAATTGATTTAAATAAATAATGCTGGATTCGCACAGCATCATCCTCATCATCATCCGCCTATAAAACTATCTCTATCGTGGAATTAATGGCAAACCAACAATTAGGGAAATAAATATTAACTACATAAATTTTATGTAGTTAGAATTTATTTACACAGTTTATTTAGACAGTTCTGATATTATTAAATTAAATTTATTTTATTATTAAATTAAAATTCACTGTTCAGTCATGTCATGAGTCGACCATGTAGGTCGAAATTTCCACATAGAAGAATCATGAAAATGTCTGCCTATAGGTACATACCAGCACATATGTATATACGTACATACTTCCAAAAAGCAACATTACAATATTACCGGAATCAGCCTACAAAACAATCAAAAGATCCCAGACCAAAACAAAGACAAAGGGAGCTCGAGGACTTTCCAAGTTCATCCTCCGAGACCAATTATTGGTTCGGATAATGACGCGAACTTCGAGGTGTTAATTTATAATGAACTGCGTAAACGATTAATGACTGAAATACAGTAATAAATGTCGAAGTTGGGAGAAAATTGTAAATTGTGGTCGGTGGGATAATGATACGGAAGCTGTGTAAATATTTTCGTTGAACTTGGTTGTGAATACTTTATCAGATATTATTCATTATTTCTTACATAAAAGTCCACCGAACACAGGCATAATAATATCTATTAAAAAAAGCCAATATCATAGTTTTATTTAATATTGAAATTGTGTATCTCTAAAACAAAGCCGGCTAAGTGAGAGCCACGCTCGTACACGAGGGTACCAAACCATCGTACATAACTATTTCGGAAAGAGAACCATATGAAACAGATTAAAAAAAAATTACATAGCAAAAAGCCGTCATGACGCGGTCACCCATCCAAGTATGACCGCGCCCGACGTTGCTTAACTTCATTGATTGGTACTCAACTTTGTATGGGCATTTAGAGCCCTTAGTTATTAATTATCAATTTCTCGTTTTATAGCGGCAATAATAATCTATATCCTGTCAAAATTTCAACTATCTACCTATTACTGTTGAGAGATACAGCCTCGACAAAAGTAGAGTAAAAATTACATAGAATAAAACAGTTTTTTATATGAGAATAATATAAAAATAAAATAAATATTAAGATTAAAGGACCCCCCTTTAATCTTAATATTTATTTTATTTTTATTTGTTGTTATAGCAGCAAGAGAAATACATATTCTGCGCAAATTTCAACTATTTACCTTTTACGGTTCTAGAGATGTATCTCCGTGCAAGGTAGACCGAAGGTAGAAAGGTCTGTCTGTCAGTTGGCTACAGCCCGCTGATGGACAGACGGACAGGCGGACAGACGGCGCAGGCTTAGTAATAGGGTCATATTTTCAACCTTTGGGTACGGAACCCTAATAACACCCCTTAGAATAATCCTGAACTTGGCTGACGCTCTCTCGCACATAAATAGGTTACCTACACTTATTAAGTTCTTTTAAAGGAAATACGTGTGTAAAGACATTTGCAGAGGATAGTTATCCAAAACAACATTTATGAACATGTAATCAAGCGCAGGCAGTTCAAAAGAATATTAATTAGACAAAAATCAGTATTCCACTGAAATGCAAATGAGAAACAGAAATGCAGAGAGGAGAGGAGTTAATTAGAAATCGAAGATTGTCCCAATAGAGAGGAAGCCGGAGGAATGCGAAAATACGAAATTCGTACTTTTCAGTCATGTCATCTCTGTATGTTTTATGTGTGTTACTTAAAAAAAAAGCAAACTTAGTTGAAAAGTCAAATTTTCATAAATAAACCTTGATGTTACCTTTTGTGTTCTGTTCATGTTATCAGTTTTTGTTTGTGTGTTTTGCCTTTTATAAGTAAATGTATTTTTTCTATCTTTCTTTCAAAAAATATATCCTACTAAAGCTTCACGACAATAGGGTGAACGGTGACGTCATGCTTAGAACATTTGCGTTCTGAACGGCACAGGTTGAGGCGTTGTTGATAATTAGTTTCAGAGTAAAGTTAAATTTTTTAGCCCCAGCGTTTAAAATTACTTACTTCTCCTGGAAACGTGTGGTGATCAATCTGATGCTCCGAGCCCCTGTTGTCCTCCATGCCATAGTGGAAGTAGATCTCTTCAAACTGGTATCTGTAGGAGAGCGGCCCACCGCTGATGTTGACTTGATGCTTAGAGTCTTTTTCCACTCGGAAGACCAGGGATTGTCCGGTGTTTTGGAGGATGCCGCTCACCTGCGAATTACCCATTTTAATAACGAAGACCTTTGTGACGTACACTTGAGACGGAGTTTTTCCCAAGAAGAAGAAAGAGGAAATACATTTATATATGACAACAGTACTATAATAGAACTAATAAATAAGCTACGAATCAAAACATAAGTCATTTCAATAGACTGCAGGGTTCCTAAGATCTCGAACAAATTATGAGCAAACAGTGCAATTTCATGATCTTTTTCTATCGCATTTTTTTTCTTCATCGTGTTTTCACGTTGATGAATTTAAAGAAAAAATTTAGAATTTTATGTAATTCGAGTTTTTAACCACGGGAATCCCTTGAGTACGGAGGTCCTATTTTTGATGACAGCTGTCAAAACTGGAACTGACCACTTTCTGTCACATTTGACATTTGCTGTGACATTTGTTTTTTGACATTTTCAGTCTTTTATGAGATATTTGTTTTTGATTTTTCTGTCATTATCTGTCATAATTGACATTTACTGATTCATTTTCCATCTTTTTGCGTCGAGTTTACAAAATTGGTCAATTGACGTAATGGTCATTTGGCGTATTGGTCATTTCACGTATCGGTCATTTTGCGTATTCATGATGTTATTTCCATTGGTCATTTTGCGTATTCATGATGCTTTTTTCATTGGTCATTATGCGTATTAGTCAATGTGCGTCTAAACGCCTAGTTTGACAAGCAAACACACTAGGTTCGCCTCTTACGAGTAAGTCCGATCAGTCGTATAGGCCTGACAAGGTAACAGACAGACATAGTTACATTAGTTTTTATCTCATTAGTGAATATGGATGAGTTTGTTTGTAATACGCAATCACCGAAACTGGAAGATTTTAAAATATTTTTTAAGAAGCCACTTAAGAAACGAATGTTTTATACATACATAATAATTTTACCAACAAAATAATCTATACTCCGATTCAGAAATCTGGTTATTTTTTGTATACAAAGGGGTTACTAAACCCAAGGGATGTTGGTAGAAAATATTTAAGGACATCTCAAAACAAGTTATGGTTTTGAAAGATGAAAGCTCATCATTTAATTGTTCTCTCGGTCGATTAAATCTCACATATTTCGTTACATATGTGACATTAAACGTTGTTGAAGTTTGTGTTGAGTTTTTGGTGAAACCTTGATATTACGAGGATACAGGCGACTGTGCCCATACATAACTAGGACCGCGGTCCCAGTTACCTGATCACATTTTTAAATCGGTCGACTGGGACCATATACCTAATTTGCTTTAAATTACCTTTTGTTTTCTGCTATTATTGTCAGTTTTTGTTAAATAGTGATAGTCAATTTGTTTTTAATTGTCACTCAACTTATGGCCAATACAGGATTTACTTTATGTAAATCCTGTATTGGCAATAAGTTGAGTGAATAAGTACCTATGTCAATTTTAGTTCTCTGAGGCTGTGGATTTTGTAAAATAAAAAGACAGCTCACGGACCACTCGTTTGAAGCTTGTGGGAAACCATTTTGTCATTGTAAAATGTATTTAAAGATAAGTTTAAGCCCATATTTTAATGCATATTTTTACTAATTTGTGCAGAGTTTAATCGTAGTTAAGGACTAAGCTCAGCCTCAACCAAATACGGTTTAATCCGTCGATGCATACAATGCCGATTTAAAGTGTGTTCTATAAAGCGGCCCACATTAACGGTAATGTATACGGAGATACTGTATCGCCCGGACACGGTGCATTTTTGTCCGACGACGGTCGCATGGTGACGTTCATCGTATATTATTATCGTACGTTTATTAGTAACTAGCCGCTGCCCGCGGCTTTGCACACGCTTTTTAAGTAGCCTATGTCCGTCGCCGGGTACTATTAACCATGCCTGCCTTATTTCATTCACATCCATTCATCCGTTTAAGCGTGAAAAGGTAACAGACAGACAGACAGTTACTTTCGAATTTATAATATTATGTTATACTCGTATTAAGCATATAGTAGTAAAGTTTAAACTAAAACGTACACGTATCAAATTAGAAAACGACAGACACAAAGTTTCAGACACAAAAAATTTATTGTGAACAACACAGTACCAACTCCGATTGTCCGAATTATAGGATAGGTGCGTAATTAAACGACCGTTTCAGTAGAAGTTATTTATTTGAAATCTCAAACTGAGGTCGTCCTCACCCGTGCGTTCTCGTCAGCGCCATTCAGCCTTCGTGCACTTTTAATCGCGACATCTAGTTAAAACTTAACACACTAAAGTAGGTAGCCTCGTATCTACATCTTAATTTTTACATTAAACACATTGTACATTTCGTTATCACCCGTGTAATAATGTTTTTTTTAGACGAGCAGGTAATGCTTAACACAATATTCATGGGTATCGTAAACTACATCGGTCGGCGGGGGCGTAGCGCTCCCACTTTATCTACTTCTACCTGACAGAGGATCTGATAAGTGCTGGATGTGGCATAGTCTAGTTTTTATTTATTTCGATATAGCCTATCCGAGTTTCCTTTGACTCTTTCCTTCACCAGTGACTAGTTCAGAGAACGAGAGATTTCAAATTTCAATAACTTTATTTCTATAGGCTTACAAAATATGGCATAAACGTCACTCAAACATAGAGTTATGAGTGTTATGACTGAGCAAGGTTGCATAATACGAGCCAGCTCTAAGGCCCGTATTCTGCAACCTTACTCAGTCATAAATCTTTGTTTGAGAGACGTTTATGCCATAAAAAATCCTTACTCAAGCATCGATTGATGACTGACTAAGCTTTCATAATACGGGCATTAGATAAGTCGACGAATTTTAATACTATTCATTATTATCAAATAAAAAAGAAATAAGATGTTATTAATTTTCTCTTCACCTAATTTTTTTGTATACTAGTGACGACCAAGTCCACAAGTGAAAAATTAGAGTAACATTGCACTTATTTCTTTTTTAGTACATGTTAACAAAGTCATAACAAACCTTGACGCCAGCAAAGTTCTGTACGGACTAAAATACCTCATTCCAGATTAAAACTTTCATGGCTTATTATGACGCACATAAACGTCTATCTGCTCGTAGAGCTGCGGCCGCGGCGCACCGCACTGCACCTTAGGGTCACAGAGGCTGGACAGTGAATGCGTTAACGTTATCAGACTACCCTACCTACGTAAGAGTTGTTATAACTTTGCAGTTATTGATTCGTTGTTTTCCTTAATTTCCTTCGGGTGTTCTATTTATTTTCGTATAGTTAACTAAAATTGATAATCGATTCAAAAACTAAAAAATAAAACCAACCAAGTGCGAGTCGGACGCGCGCACGAAGACACACGAAGAACATTATCTATAAAAACGACAAAAAAAATCACGTTTGTTGTATGGGAGCCCCCTTAAATATTTAATTTATTATATTTTTTAGTATTTATTGTCATAGCAGCAACAGAAATACATCATCTGTGAAAATTTCAACTGTCTAACCATCACGGCTCATGAGATACAGCCCAGTGACGGACGTACAGACGGATAGCGAAGTCTTAATAATAGGGTCTCGTTTTTAACCTTTGGGTACGGAACCCTAAAAAAACTATACATATACCATATTGGATGTTAAACTGTTACTTTTTTTTCTCAAACTATATTTTCATGTACCTACTTATGTTTTGTACTGCAGCAGCAAATAAATGAATGTCTATGTCTATTGAGTCTGCCTTATCCAGATTTCTAGCATCTTCGTTCAAAACATTGCGTGTCAGGAGGCAATCTGTCATCTCCACTCAAAGCGCATAAGTTGCCGAGCTTTAATCAAGGTGTGGTCATTGATTGATAGAAACGCCGCTGTAACCACTGGTTATACACTATTGTTACACTGTTATTGAACCTGTTTCCAGGCTTTGGAAGTTGAAATTGAATTGGTTTTTGGGTGATGGATAGTGCAGTATAAAATAACCTTTAGAATTGTAAATACTAGTTTTAATATTATTCTATCATTTGATTGTAATTTTCTTTGATAATAAACCTTTAGAAAATTCGGCGGTATACTGTTTTTGTTTTTGGAGAAATTAAGAAAAAACAAATAGAGACTGGTGAAGATAAGTAGAAATATTCTGTTGAGGAAGCAAACTCTTACCTGGCACTAACTGCTTATTGCACACGAGCGACAAATCGCGAGATCAGGTATCTTCAGGATCCAGTTGGATGGTTGGCTGTGTGGTCACGAAGTTGTTCACAGAACAAGGAATTCACAGTTTGTTGATAAAACGGCTATCTTGAAAATACTTAACATGGTTATTACCAAGAGAATGAAAATGCACGAAAAAACGTGTTCACTCATCGACGCGCAAAGCGGTTGTGTTTAGCCATTCGTAGTGTACCCAAGGCTCGGTCATCGACAGTGAAAAACTACCCTCAAATTATTAGCAGAATCGGAGATGGATGATTTTTTTTTATAATTGGTTTTCCGTAGATTATAGACATTATCTAAAAAGGAAACTGCCGTCTTCAATTCCGTTTAACATTTTGTTGGCCTTCGATGCACTCGTTCATCCGGAGGTCCATGTAGCTATGCGGCGCGCCCCAGCGGGTCGCACCGGCTGGCCGGCTGGACAGAGCTGGGCAGTGAATGCGATATACTAACACTTCCATGGCCCTGGACGCATTGGTTTATACGGAGCTCCTTGTAGCCACTACAGGGACCTGGGCAGTGAATGCGTTAAGTTTGATCGTTTCTGGTTGGCGCGAGATTCAAATTTTTGACATTTTAAATTTTTTCTTCGTTCTACAAGCCTTAAAACTACCGGCAAAGTAATTAGCCGCAAATCGTAAGCCATGTTCTATTAATTCATAAAAAAAATCTTCGATTCATTGGTATTTTTCTAGAATTTGGTTGAGTAAGAGATTTTGGTCAAAATCAAATTAATTTTATACTCGAGCCAACACGAAATGATCAACCATAAACACCGTTTTTGATCGAGATACAAGGTTACACAAAAAAATTCTATGTAAGTACCTATTTTATTACTTAAATATCAAATACCTAGTATTTTTTTGTAGGCACATTTTGTGTTATTTTCCATCCTATTTACGTAAAAAGCTTGGCACAACTGCACTGCGTATCAGCCCGCATGTAAAAACACTATCGCGATCGTTAGCTTTCCATGTTTTAGCATAGGATCACTGGATTTTGCATGTTAATTTGCATGTTTTAAACTTTATCTGAAGTTTTTAATATGTAGATTTGTTTATATATACTAGTATGAACTGGGTGTTTTTTCAGGGGATTTTAATAACTTTATTCGCGTACGGCCTGCGCGGATTCGCTGTTGTATGCAATTGGTGAGCTGAGCTAACGATGGATAGGAAGAATTATTTATGTATTCTACCTACATACAGGGTCTGGTCATCGGTATGGGGATAATATCAGTAAATTGTATCGACTAGTGATTTTTCGATAAAATATATTTATTATAATTATTTTGAGGAACCTTACCTTATGTTTATCAAACTGTATATCCCTGAGCCAGGGGTCAAAGAGTAGCTTCTCGGGCTCAATGTTGACGGGGCTCTGCCGGCGACCCTTGTTGCACATGCTCCATTGAGGGTTGATCAGCCCCCAGAAGCCAGGACCTAAAGAAAGTAGGAATATGATTAGATTGACTCAGAAAACAAAAAAATGTCGAAGAAGGTAAAAAAAATTTTTTTTTTTACTACAGCTTAACTCCCAAATACGCCATAAAAATCCCTTAAAATTTAAGAGCTTCTGTTGCTTTACACTTGCCACATGTTAAAGACAAGGCGCCAAGATCTATCCTTACGCGAGTGGAAAATTAATTTGTACTAACGAGTGGTTCGTATGTTCTTATTATTCATAAAGCATCAGTTGAAGGCATTTATTTGTGTGTTCTAGTGAGTTTTATTTTTGTTATGATTGGTGACGACTTGTGCTTATGGCCGAGGCGACGACGTTCTGTGCATGTACGAGTGCTTAGTACGGGCTGTGCGCATAATCTTACGAATACTTTCATCGTTTTCAAGCCCCTTCTATACACTTAGCGCCTTAAAGCGACCCTATCGGATCGAGAAGAACTACTTCTCGTGGTATGACAACATCCAATCGTTTCTAACAAACTCGATGGTAGTTTTCGAATGATTTTGCGGCAGTAACGTTTGCGGCATTATTGATATTATAAAAGTAAGTAGATGGAGCACTACCAACATAGCTTGGTCATAGAAATGCCTTCAATTGATGCTTTAAGAAGAATTAGAACACACGGGAAATCATTTCACTCGGTATTTGCACCGAATCTACGTTTTATTTGCGATCTATGAGCGTACCAAGTATAACCCAAACACGTCAATCATCGAGTTGAAACACGCTCACTCCACAATTCTCTTGATTTCGAGGGCAAAAACGAAACTATGTGCGAGTTGACAAGCATAATTATAACTTCAGTGCTTCGCATACAAGCGCACGAATACGAGGAAAAAGAGACGTATTTGTGTCTACTACCAATCAAAGCTTTATGACGACGACGACGTCAATGGTTTCGATTAAATTTATCAAATGTTTTTTTGTATTGAGTCGGAGTAAGTGTACTCGTACTAAGCCTACTGAAAGTGATTCCTTTGACTCAGTTCAGTCTAACCAATCGCTGTTATTAGAGCAGCCCCATCTACCTTCTTTATAATATCTTTGTCGAAAACGTTTGCCGTTCGATCTGTCTGCTGTCTGTATCGAGAACGTGATAATTTACTACCGTTGGTTTATTATAGTTATCAAACTAAATGGAACATATCACTCAAAAATCATTTCTAGCTCTTAAGAATACTTTGGATCGCTTTCAGACAAAAAGTAGTTCCTCTCTATCTGACAGGAACGTTGCAAGGCGCTAAATATATGGAAGGAAACGAAAACTTTTATAGTTTTCGTAAACAATGCACATTTACAACCCATACTAAGGACTCTGATTAGGTTAGTACAAGAGAATTGATGCGAGATAAACCCCGTTTGAGTTTTCGAGTACGTATTAAATCCTGACAGAGTCCTAAATAGCCTGGTAATTACGAAGCCAGTCGACACCACTCTCGTAAAAGCAGTGTAACGGGCAACGGCCGTTAATAGCAGAAACTCAAATGCCATCGTAAATGTTCAATGCGTTCAGATATTAGGGAATTCTGATGCTGATGTCAAAAACTCATCGAATTCTCATCTTATTTGACTTAACTATCAGATAGTTAAGTTAAATAAGATGAGAATTCGATAAGATTTAACAAAATGTAGTCCGCTTTGTAGATGAAAAATCACATCAACTAGAAAGAATCAACAGGACGCAGCACGTCTTGTTTGACAGTAATCCTATTAAAGAACTTGATAGACGAAATAAGCATATCTTAAGGTGGGTGCCCCCCCCCCATACAAACGTAATATCCGATTCATTTGGAAACTACGTCCCTGATTTTAATAGAAATAGCCATGTTTGCACCGTTTTAGTTTAAAAAAAACATATAGTAAACATATACATATAGTATGTATCTGCGTGACTGGTTTTATTTTGCAGATAATTAAGCAATCGAGTATTAAGAAATGAAATAAATTTCCAAAAATTTTCACCACCCTCAGCACGAGTGTGCTCTAACCAACTAAACCACGAAACTCTAGTCTTTTCAACTGAAAATCTTTGGGACCTATTACGGACTACAGCGCCGGTGGCTCCGAGTAATCGAGTATTACACACCAAAGGGTAGTTAGTTGACTATGTTAAAACGAACCTAAAAATGGAATTCTGGCTTATTAATTTGTCCAAAATGATCTCATCCTGATTTCACCTTAATCAATTTTACAAACACACATATTATTATAGTGCCGAAGTGTTTACGAACACAGGTGCACTCTCTAACTCTCTTACTCACACTTTGTTCTTCTTTGTTAGTCTAAGATGAGAAGAACCAAAGCATTAGCGTTAGAAGTAGTTAGACAAAAAAAAAGATTTCCGTGTAAATATTAGTTGTAATTATTTTATTAAATAGGTATGTTGTTGTAATTTTCTTAATTGATACCAATTCTTTATTAACAAAGAAAATTACAATCAAATAATAGAATTAAATTAAAACTAGTATTTACAATTGAAATAATTGAGCTAACTGCAGACTGTTGCAAACAATCTGCATGTAGCTCAACTGATCCATATCAATACCAGTCGGAAGCGTGCCTAAGACGCTGGCTGTATTGCCCGCTGTATGGCAATGCTGATGCGCTGCGCCAGATACTCACCAGCTCTCGGGTCACGCGTCGTCGCTTCGACCAGACGCTCAATAAATCATAATAATAATTGAGTGTAATTTTCTTAATAAAACTGCACTCAATTTTCGTTAGACCTAATTATTTTACAAACTTGATTAATTCTAAATTTAGATAGAGTACCTGCAACCAATTAGTGTATTATTCGATCGGTTAATGATGAACATCCCACACACGCTCCATATGCGTGTTACGGCTAATCTCATAAGGATTTTCTGTTAAAGAGGTAAAAAATTCGGTAAGTAAATGTTCAGTTGGTATGTTTTTATTTTTATTTTTATTTTATTTTTTATTTTTATTTTATTAATTTTACAAAATCCACAGCTCTCTTAAATAAAAGTAACTTAACATAAAAATATCACTTACAGCCAATAACAGGATTTAAATTTTATAAAATTAGAACATTAAAGACGACAGTCACCAAAATTTGTCGAAAAGATAAACAAATACTTAGGCCAAACTACTACCTACATACATTATAATGTGTCTAGCAAAAAATAATAACATGCATAAATCAATCTATTAGTAACAATAGATCTTTGTGTGAAAACAAATTGTGTCATATATGACACAATTTTGCTCTCATGTTGTACAATTTCGACGACTTTTGGCTGAGATGGTGATGAAAGAATTGACCACCATTTTATAGGAATTTCTCAAATTTTTTACACATTACCTACGTCAGTCCTCCAAGACCTTGATGAATTAGCAAGCTGATGTAGCAGTGGGGTAGCCAGATATTACTTGTTTTTTACTTGTTTTTTGTTTCTTTAATATTATTTGTTTGGCGATCGTCGTATAGGTATCACGGAGCAATAGGGGAGACGAAGATGGGCTGGATTGTAATATTATAAAAAACGTCAAGTGCGAGTTGGACTCGTGCAGGGGAGTTTGCTCGTTTCGTACAAACATGTAGGTACGCGTAAGTAATCAAACATTTTTTTTGTTTATAACAACACATTTGCGTTGACTTAGAAGTTTTATTTATATCGCGGCTCCAAGAAGATACGAACCTGAGTATATGATGTGAATTTCAACGCATTTCTGAGAAAAGAGTGTTGACAGACGGACAGACAGACGGACAACAAAGTGATCTTATAAGGGTTCCTTTTTTCCTTTTGAGGTACGGAATCCTACAAAACGAATATCAGCCCCGGCGCGCGGCGGCCAGTCTCAAGGAACACTAACTATAATGCGAGAAATTATTGTAGTGATCAAGTGTGTGCGCAAACACATTATGCTATCGTCCACAGGTGATTGGAATGCTGGCTTTTATTTAAGTCAACGAATTAGCATTGCCATTCAACGTGGCAATGCTGCCAGCATTCTGGGCACTCTGCCTTCTGGTGACGGCTTAGATTTTTAGGAAACAGATATTAAGTGTAAATACCACTTGTAATATGCTATTTGACTACATTAAAAATAAATTCCAAATTGTTTTCGTCCTAGTCAGTGACAACGTAACAAAGCGTAATCAGGTAATTTTATTAAAAATATGCCTTTTTTAGGTAAAAAAAGACGGGATTAAAATAACACATTTTTTGATACATGATCAAGTGACCGAAAACGCTATGTGTTTGGTTGGATCGCCAGTGACGTCACACATCTACAGATTACAGTATCAATAAGTTCTTCTTGTTAGGTGTGGTGTGGCGGGGTGACGTCATAGCTAAGAACACGGTAGCCATGACAGAGATTATCGTTTTGGCGCGGCATCATTTTATTCAAACTTTAAAATTTGTTTTCATAACTAATAAAACTGTCCTTGAAGAAATATTAATTACACTTTGCATTATTTTTGTCAGACATTACGTTAGAAATATTTCCCAGTAGTAGTCAAGTAGCCTAATGTTTTATTCTGTGACTGTAAGTTTCAAAACTTTTCCTGCTTTCTCTCATAATTCTGACTTCTGACCTCACCCCGCTCGTGTCGGCTCGTCGTCCATCCCATCGGATAATGATACCTTTCCAACTAAAAGGTTAATAGCTCATAAGGTAAATTAAGTTCTCCGATGATTTTCCAAAACCGAGTGAATTAGGTAACTCATACGGAAAACTATTGAATCCCTATCCGATATCACTGAATAGGAATCCGGCCGCCGCAGAATTTGGTCATCATGGTGTATTGAGTCGTATGGAACGTTTTATGGCGTCTGCTTTATAGTAATACTAGTTTCAGCTCGCGGCTTCGCTCGCGTTGTTTCTGTGAAAACGTTTAACGTCTATTTCTATTGTTTGTTTATTTTTCTCACATGTACATGTATACTGCTTAGATACAGCGGACCTTCGCCCACCGCTCCACAGAGGTCGTCTATGATAAAACATAGGCCTTTGCTATGTTAAGCCCAGAACTACCTGTATGCAAAATTTCATTTCGATCTATTCATTCAGTAGCTATGGCGTATAGTGGTAACAAACGTCCAAACATACTTTCGATATTACGAGTATAAAATGAGACATGTGTTTTTATTTAAAAAAAGTGTTTGAGAAATTTACATACAATTGAAAGGCGAGGGGTTTGAGAGACCCCCGTGAGAGCAGTGATTCTTTATGATATTACCTCTAAATAATTTTAACCCGTACGTTGCCCATTTCCTGGGTTATGAATACCTTAACCATTAACACGGCTCAATGGGCCCCATATCCAGAGGGAAGAACAAGTTTCTCGAGTTTTCCTTGTCCATTTGAGAACGTATTTTACACGTATATTATTATCATCATCATCATCCGCAGCCGGATTTTACCCACAGCTGGGTGGTGACCTCCCGAAGTTTGTGCCATCCACCACGGTCCTGTGCTAACCGCCTCCATTGACGCCCCCGACGCGACTTATATTATAAAAGAATTTATTTTATCCAAAAGAAAGCGTGTATTTCTCTTCCTCGTTTTTATATTACGCACGTATCTATGTTTTATTTGCCATATGAACAGAATGATAGAACACTTGGTAATGTAAAATTTACATACGGCTATATAAATTTTACATCACAAATTTGTACAAAAAATTTCTTCAATAATATAACATAAGATATCGTATTACTATTATTATTAATATAACCCTTACATAAGTATTCCTTTCTATATTATTTCTAAGTTAAGTGTGCAACAAAGTCTTTTCTATATAACTATCCCAATTTTTTTATGATTGAAAATTGATTTAGAAAAGTGTAAGTATAAAATAATGTTAGATACTCTACGTCATGCTAAACAGTTGTAAGAACATCCTTTTAAGTATGTAAATATACACGTGCCAGGAATTCCTGTTCTTCTATGCATGGAATTGAAACCAAAACGAAATTCTACCACAAAATCTCTTAGTACCAAGATCTCAATAGACTTAGGCCCGTATTATGAAAGCATGCTCAGTCATCGAGCTCTGCTTGAGTGATGCTTATGTCTAGTTTTGAGTGAATACTAATTTTCAAACAATGCTTGGGAGCTCATGTCAAAATCTACACTCACTCAAGTAGCCGTCAAGAGCGGATTTCCTCCGTCCACGCCTTCGAGTAACTGCTTAGACATATTATTGAACGGTTACCAAGCATTACTTGAGTAATTAACGCTTGAGTAGAGATCACGTAATGACTGCTTAAGTAATGCTTGGGGAAGCTTTCATAATACGGGCCTTACACTCAATTAGAATAGTTTAATCAAGTAAAAGAAGGATCATGCCGGTCCACCGCGCCGCTATACTAATGACACGGTCGGACGAGCACTATCATTTGATACTATCTGTGATCATTACCCAGTATCATTATGGGGTCACTTGTCCCCGTTTTACTAGGGGTTTCGGGGGTCATGGCGTCGAATGGGTTAAAGGGCTGGTACAATAGGGTATTTTACTCTATACGAGAAAAATCTTAAAATACATTAATAAGATAGCTGAGGGAAAAAGGACTCGGAAAATGTTCGTTTTAGTTCATAAATTAATTTTAAAATTTAATTTAAAGTTTTCAGCTTTTTAGGGTTCCGTACCCATAGGGTAAAACGGAACCCTATTACTAAGACTCCGCTGTCCGTCTGTCCGTCTATCACCAGGCTGTATCTCATGAACCGTGATAGTTAGGCAGTTGCAATTTTCACAGATGATATATTTCTGGGGCCCTAGTACGACTGGTACGCATTATCTCTCGAATACTTCCATCGAATTCGAGTCCTTCCTATACATTTCACGCCTTGTAGCGCCCCTACCGGATCGAGAGGAACTATTTATATAGGTATCCATTGGTCTTTATATTGTTAAATATGTATTTTAGATGGTATTTTGGATCTTTGGTAACCCCCCTGCCTTTCTTAAAATCACAATTCTTTCCATCCAAAGGTTGCCTGGAAGAGATCGCTTCTTAGCGATAAGGCCGCCCATTGTACTTTTCTTATGTGATGTCTCTTTTTTATGTTATTTTAAGGTGTACCATAAAGTATTTTTGTATTGTAATGGACTCTTGAATTTATCTTTCTCTTCTCTTGAATTCTTATCGTAGTTTGACAACGTTCCAATCGTTTCTTACTAGCTCGATGATAGTTTTCGTATTGATGTTATAAAAGTAAGTAGATAGAGCACCTCCAACATAGCTTGGTCACAGAAGTACCTTCAATTGGTGTTTCAAGAAAAGTTAACACACAGGAAAACACTTCGAATTTCGGATCGGAGAAAACCACGAACGGAAAACTACTGTATGTTTGCGATAGGTCCATAGATTTGTACAGAGTTACTGCATTCGGAATCCTGAATCGATATTTCGAATCGAAATCCCGACTGTATGTGGCCGCTCTTATAGTGTTTTTTCAATGAAATGAGCCAACTATCTCACATAAGCTAGGGTCATAGTCGTTCAGGAAACATGAATGGGCGTAGTGACTCGTGATATTGGCGACAAGGATATACAAAACTGGACGCGGTTAGGTTACTATGGTTGAAGACGAAGTTTTTCTTGGCCACACTTAGATCCATTACGCACTGTCGACTGGTTGCTAGCGACTCAGCCCCTCGGCGACGAAAATATAGGCCGGCGAACGGACAAAACAATAGACAGAGTCGGGCGACCGATGACCAAGTGCGTAAAGCCGTAAACACCTATTTAAACTATAGTGAGTCACAGTCGCCGTCGACCGAGTCGCCGGCGACCAGTCGACGTGCGTAATGGCTCTTAGAGCAAGATCGCCGCGCAGTCAACTTGATTTGAAATCGCGTGCAAACCGCCACCAGTGTTTTAAGGCTCTTACTAACGCGATATGCAGACAGAGCAACTATTGCGGCAACTTGCAACTAGCTGTTTACATAATAAACTGTGCCTTTAAGGTGGTTCGTCGGTTAGCGCGAGATTCATTATTCATTTTCCCAAATGCTCCAAAATTATCATGAGTTTATAGAAATTGGTTTACGATTTGCGGCAAATTAATTTTTCGCTAGTTTTATTGCCTATGGAACTCAGAAAAAAATAAAAACCACAAAAGAAATGAATTTCGCGCCAACCCGCGACGAACCACCTTAACTCATAGTTTCGGATTTGGCAATCCCATCACATAAAGACAACCCTGTATATTTTGTCTCGAACAGGCATCTAGGTACCTAGGTAGATACCTGTTCGAGACAACAGACATAAATGTAGGTATGGGGCAGTAGAAAACGAACTTTTTAGTAGCACCTCTTGGATAAAAAAAATACCAAAAAACTGGACGAAGTGAGGTGATAAACTTTCAAGTCCTTCTCGGTCGCATATAAATGTTTTTCAGGTTGGCAGGTCAAGCCACAAATTCAAATCGAAACAGGCAACGACCCAATTAATGTTAAGTGGTGGCCATCGCCTACCACAAAGCATCAGCTCATAAGTCACGCCATGACTATAATCACATGACATGTGACGACTAATGACGTCACCTAAGGCTATTACACCTATTTTTATTATATAGTGCTAATAAACCAGTAAACAATATATGAAAAAAAAAACAATCGATAGGTGCCACAAAAACGCATTTAAAATTAAGATTTTCAAATTTTGCGCGTAATTTGACGAAAACGCTGCACGCAGTGGATGCCATTTAGCTCTGTAGTCATGACGTTATTTTGCTGTAGGTACCTAAAAACGCTGATGTTGCTGATGACAGTTGATACTTTTTAGTTCACATAAACAGCCGTATGACGTAATAACATTGCGCCTACTATTTCATGGTGTTGAAAACAGATTTAAATAACTGAAAACCATGAATTTAATTTTACAATTTCTTTTTCGATGTTAATAACTAAAATTAAGATATCTTAACCGCTTCTTGCCTATGCTATCCATTTAATACATTTTTAGATTTTTCCTCACTTAGAGTAAAACCTTTTTAAACAAAGTTGACTTGTCTAAGTGCTTATTTGTAAGCTAAGGGAATAGTATTATTGAAATCTGAAAATCTGGAAACACAAACTGGCTCGTTCATAGTGTGATTTAGGGGTTCGATTCCAGTTTGCAGAAAGGTTATTTTTTATTTTCAAAGTGACCTAACCTGCTGATTACGATGTTCTTATTGAGAACTGTACAATTAATGCTTGATCTCAATGTTATGTCTCTCCTCATCGTATACCTAACACAAAACGTCTTTCACATCATCAATGCCTTTATCAGTCCACAGCTGGACGACCTCCACTAATAAGCGCCTTTTTGGCTCTTGTCCTATGGGGTGGTTTATCTTACCCTTTACCATCTTACCCTTACAGCTGCAGTTCCTAGCAGCTGTAAGGGTAAGTGGCGAACTCTGAACGCCGCAGTCCTAGGGGTGAACACATTAAAGTGATCACAATAGGCCTATCATGGCCGTAGTGATAAGTAAGCCACCAAAAGCAAATTTAAAAAAAAAACGGGTATTAACCATGCCCGTAATCCCTACGCTGGGCATGCGAGTGGATATCGCTATCGTAGTTCGGTGGTGGATCTGTTCTGCAGAAGGCGCTGCTGCCCACCTCCCGGTGGATATCCCGTAGTTGCCTCTTACTACACCGAGAAGAGTTGACGTGGTGCAAATTCTAAGCCGTTACTACAATAAAATTTATTAACGAACTGTTATTTACCTGAAATGCCATCGTAGGTCCACCATTCTTCCCAGCTACCGGATATATCTGTGAACAATAGAGTATTTTAGACAAAGAGTTAAATTGAATTTAAATTTCATTCTTGTCGTGAAGAGACCCAGATTGCAGTTGGCCGGGAATAGAACCAAGTTATAAACTTAGTTGCAATAGGTTTTTGGAATTAATATAAATAGGAGCTGAATTCTGCTAACATTATCGCTTAACTATGACAATGGTATCGTTTCAAAATCATCCATAGATAAAATAAATTCAAGGTATTGCGTGTGGTGCTATGTGCACGGAGAGATAGGTCGATTGGTTTCAACCTTGACAATTTTGACAAGCGTTCCTCCATCTGTACTTTCTTTCATCAAAGATAAAATGCCAAAATTGTGTTGTGACACATTTTAACCTCTAGTGTGTGGAGGAATCACGATTGGGTTATCTGTCATTATTGCTTGTGTGTGGAGGAACCAAGATTTGGTTCGTAAAAAAGAAAAAAAATCGAGCTTTACGCAGAGGCACTATACTCACTAAAATAAACTCACTGCACTCCTATAATAAATAAATAATAAATAAATAATGCTGGACAATTCACACAGCATCATCTAGCCCCAAGCTAAGTAGAGCTTGTGTTATGGGTACTAGATAACTGATATACATAATACAATACATTACATAGATAGATATTTTTTATTATACATAGAAAACGACCAGAACACCCGGAACAAATACCTGCAGATCGTACAAATATTTGTCCCAAGGCGGGAATCGAACCCGCAACCTCCTGCGTCGCAGGCGGACCTTCGCCCACCGCGCCACAGAGGTCGTAATACAATACAATAATATACATAGCACTTATCCTGACTAAGTTTTGTTTATTTGTTTTACGAACCAAGTCTTGGTTCCACCACATAGTAAAGGTAAAAAAAGTTTAAACTAATGTCAAAAATAACAAGCGTTCGAAAAACTGGCTAACCATTATTTGGCAAGGACACTACCAACCGCCCTACCAGAAGTGTCGTTTACAATTAACGACACTACCAAGCCAATTTTTAAATTAAATTGTTCTGTCAACACCTCAAAGTGTGACGATACCATTGTATGGTAAAGTGATTAATATAGTGGAATTCGGTCCTAGGAGTTATGTTTACCTTTGACAGTAACACATAGGAGGGTAAGAATAAGCAGCAAACATTGGTGCATCTTGGCGATGCGAGGTCACTGCGGCAGCGACGGCATCTATGCAACTGGAACAAAAGAAAATTGGTTTAGCTCTAAAACAAAAGACAATCTTATCTCAAACCTTCTATCAAACTTTATTACTTTTTTAAGGGTATAGCGCTGTTTCGTACCACAGGTTCTCACCAAAAATTCATTTTTGCTGTTTCATACATTCTTTAGACTGACGCAGCCTGCGGTGGCGGTCAGTGCAATTTGACGAGAAGGTGTTGTCAAATTGTACTGACCGCTACCGCAGGCCGCATGAATGTGTAAATGTCATCACTCCTCCATACTAATTAGAAAAAATGTTAAATAAATATACCTAGTGAGTATCTGGCGCAGCGCATCAACATTGCTATACAGCGGGGCAATGCAGCTAGCGTCTTGGGCACGCTTCCGACTGGTATTGATATGGATCAGTTGAGCTACTTGTAGATTGTTTGCAACTGTCTGCAGTTAGCTCTATTGTTTCAATTGTAAATACTAGTTTTCATTTAATTCTATTATTTAATTGTAATTTTCTTTGTTAAAAAAGTAAATTGTTGGATAAAAAAAATCAAGTTCATAATGAGACACCCGTTAGTTTGCTATATTTATTTTTTAGTGCGCCTAAGTCTTCTTTTTACGTGAGTTTCTTTGAATAAATTAAATTTTTATTTATTTATTATTTGACAAGTTCTTGTACTAGATAGATTATTTAGATCCTAGATAGATTATTTAGTTTCTGAATAATCTAATAAATTTTTGTGATTGTTCCCACTAGGTCTAGTGGAACCAAACGCAATGTTTATTCGTTAAACCCCTTGCATCCCAATGATAATTAGGGTTTCAACTATCCAGGCCGCTGTGGTCCGATTACGCAGCTTACAAGATAAAGGGTATTTACAAAAGCCACGGTTTTTGTAGTGTTTTTAGATAAGGGACTTTGTTGCGAAAACTTTTGTGCGGAGAAATTCATTAAGGATAATTATTTGGGGACCAATGATTGTAGATAAGGTTCTTTTTGGCTTGTGTTTTGGTTTCTAACTTTTGTATTTAATTTAATTTATTTTACTTTGAATTTTTTACTAAATTTCTCTGAATGAAGTTGATAGTAACAATATTAACATGATAAAAACAATAATTAATTACTTTCTGCCCTATAAAGATTAATAATAATAATAATCCTAGACAATTTACACAGCATTATCTAGCCCCAAGATAAGCAGAGCTTGTGTTTTATGATATCTTTTACTATCATAGAAAACGACCAACCCTGAAAAAATATCTGTAGATCGTAAAAACATTTTTCCCGAGGCGGAAATCGAACCCGGACCTTGGCCCACCACATCGGTTAAAACGATTATTTTCAATATCAAAACAACACCATTTTCAATACACTGCTATAAACCCTTACATTGGGGGTGAACAAGCGATGCCTTACCTCGTTTAGACAACGGAAGTGATGTTATCGGTGCGCTTACACCGGAAGTGGGAGGTGCTAACGACTTGAGATTGCGGCTCAACACCTCGTGAAGATTCCTCAAGACCAAGGAAAGGGGTGGAACAGGGTGAAAGTTACAATGGATTCAGAGAGTAATTTATTTTGACGGGTTCCATGGTTATAAGGGATTCTAAAATTGTTATTTATATTTAATTATGTTTTATTTATATTTTTCTGGTGAATTGGCCAGCATAAAGTTTTATTTTGTTTTAATGGTTTTGATCAGTAGGTCACAAAGTGTGATATTTGCTTGTAATTATGTTTTCGGTGCTTATTCAGACTACACACAATGAGCCCGTGAGAACAGTATTAGTGAGTTCTTCTATGTTTTTATAGATTGACAGACAGGTTACTTTCGTGTCTCTTGATAACTTGAAGCACACCTTTTTGTAAGGAAAGGACATTGACCCCTGTGGCATTGTAGTAAAGTATCTACAAGATTTCTACTAGGGGCACAGAATAAAGTACCTAAGGATAGATAGAAAATGATGCAAGTAAATGAGTGAAAAGGTGTAAAACAACGACGAAAATCAATTACAAAAAATTTCATTCAAATTCTTTCCATCCAAAGGTTGCCTGGAAGAAATTGCTTCTAAGCGATAAGGGCGCCCATTGTATTTTGTGATGTCTCTTTCTAATTTTATTTTTTGTTGTATAGAATGTCTCTATTGTATTGTATCGTAAAATCAGAGATTCTTAGAAAAGTTATTAAATAAATAAATATTGCTGGACAATGTACACAGTATCAATTACTTACCTACTTTATGCAAAATCAATGAAAACCCACAAAACAACAAAAAACAATTGAGGTGGGACTGAACCTCTCAGTTCCCATACAAACGTACTATTCGATTAATTTGCAAACTACGTCCCCGATTGTAATGAACTTTTGCATAGGTACATAATCGGATAAGAAATAGCTGTTTGTATCGTTTTAGTTTTTCAAAATACATAATCATCATTAAATTAGAGCGAAAGTAATAAAATCGCTTGAAAATGGATAAAAATGAACTTTCACTCTCACTTTATGATGATAAGGTATTTTGAAAAACTAAAACGATACAAGCGTAGCTATTACTTATCCGATTACGTATGAAAAATTTCATTAAAATGGGGACGTAGTTTCCAAATGAATCGAAAAGTACGTTTGTATGGGAGCTTAGAGGTTCCGGGCCTTCTTAAGAAGTGTAAACGTTTCTTATAGGAACGTTTACACTCGCATAAAACAGGGCTGTCAGCACACCGACCTAAGCTTTTTCATTTTCCATATCTTAAATACAATATTCATTCCCCTCGCCTAAAACCCCAATAATATTCGACTTCCATTGGCTTCCGAAAGGCGCCAAGAAGCAGACAGTCGAGTCTTGTCGGCAGACTGTCTGGCGCCAACTTATCGATGTAGGGGCTTCTCGATGCAGACGTCACCTTATCTATATAGGTAGCTACAGATTCAGATGGGGTGTGTTTTTCGTAGACAGAGGGAGCAGGGCTGAAGTGGCAGATTTTGGACAGTTTTCAATACTAAAATGTGTGTGCATATACGTAAACTTGAATGATCAAATACTTTAAACAGAAGATTAAAATTATTAACCTCAAAGTGCTATAAAGTCTTGACTATTTTTAATGATATATTGTTATTTTACTATAAAAACTATCGTAGTTTTACGAGTTCATTACGGATGTAAGCTGGTTAACTACGAACCTTATTTGTGTTGGAAGAACACCAACGTTTCATCCCATAACGAGGGACTTCTTCAGGGTGAGTAACAAATAAGAACAAAACACAAAGCAAAACACAAACAAACACAAATAAGATTTGTAGTTAACCCGCTTACATCCGTAATGGTATATTGTTGTTAGTTATTAATGTTGAATGCCATTTCTCTACCTTTTTTGCATACTGTATCCGGTCCAGCATGTCTTCCTCATCTTACATTATTTGTTACCTTCCTTAAACATGGTTTTTAGCCAAATTAAAAAAAGTTTAACACATGATTCCTATGAAAACTATTTTAATATGGAAACTACCGTAGTTTGTTTATCATTGCATCGATGCATGCATGATAAAACAAAATAGTTTCCAGGATTTTATTATTTTAAAGTTCCGCTTACATCTGATTTTACAGATTTCCGCTGATGGCAGATGTAAGCGGAAAACTATAAAATCATTTGAAAGGTGTTAAAAATTAGAACTGTTCCTTTTAGGAGCAAATCAGATCGTAGACTACTAGAATTGTCTTCTTTGAAATCAAAATCATCCCCCTTTCAAGAACATGCCCATAAAGAACAAATAGATTTATCTTTATTCTGGGCACTCTGCCTTCTGGTGACGGCTTAGATTTTTTGAAAATAGATTTAAGTGTAAATTATTATTGTATTATATATTGTAATTTTCTGTAAATAAATACTACTCGATGTATGATGAAATGGAATGACATCAATGAAAAAAAAACTATATATTTTATATTTTTTTTATTGTACTATGGTTCAAAAGCCATGCAGAAAAGATGAACGGTGAACATAGATTTTAATAAGTCTTTTTGTTGTTTTTATAGTGCTAGCCGCACTAAAGAGTTTTTTTTTTATATTCACGCCTTTCCAACACCATAGTAGAGCAACCTTTTAGGCATCCTATATAACGCTCCTCTACGAGCAGTTTTACTTTACTAATCTACTTTGGCCGATTTTTTTTCAAATAAAGTAGTTTGTTTTTCAATTAAAGAGTGGATTATTTTGGATTAACTCTGTCTTGCTCCAAGAGACCGTAATTCGCCATTACACGAAGATAAGATAAGAAAGTTCCCGTCGTTTTCCGGGGAAAATCTTAGAACAACATGGTTTTAAATGTCTTTAATAAAGATCTTTGTTGAGTTAGGAGGTAGCGCAAGCTCTGCTTTGTTTGGGGCTAGATGATGCTTTGTGAATTGTCCGGTTTTTTTTGCTGTGAACACTAGGATTTACGATAATAGGTAGCTAGTTTTAAAATTGAGAGTTGTACGATATATTTGATGACCAGGGAAACAACAAAATAATATGTTAGTTTATCCCAAAATTTTATGATGTATTTTATTATTTAAAAATAAATAATTTTGAAGATTAATAACCAGAGCTTGTGAGCCATATTTTCTGAAACTACAATTTATAGTTGTTTAAAAAAACATGTAAAACCGCTGAAAGAATCGTATCATTCAGTAATACTTAACATAAAACAACAATCTCAGCAAATGGCTCATTAAACGCAACTTTCCAAGGAAAAATAATTCTTTTCCTACACACATAAATTAAACATGTTTGCAAAAGCGAATTTAAACCTTATTTTTGCGAGGTTTGGGGTCGGAATAGTGTGAAGAGTTCACAGGATGTTTGACGTCGGGTGGTAGACAAAGCTTGTAGCTCACAGGATGTGGGGTCTTAGTGGCAATGCAGACGAACCACTATTTACTGATTGACGATATTGTTAAAACGTATAAATAACTAGTTCGCACTCGTTGTTTAAGGTTATTTCTATTCTACGGGAACTATGATTTACGGGATAAAAAGTAGCTTATGTTTTATTCCAGGCTTCGAACTACCTGTATTTAACATTTCAATCCGATTCGTTTAGTAATCTGGGCGTGAAGAGTTATCAAACATCCAAACATCCAAATGTCGCATTTATAATATTAGTGTGATGTGATGCGACGTGATGCGATGCGATAGTGTGATGTGGTGCGACGTGATGACATGCGATAGTGTGATGTGATGCAATTCCAAATTGTAGCAAATGGCCTATCCACTGATGCTTTCACTATGTATACTTATACGGCGTGATCGGATGAAACTGTTTGACGTGATCGGATGCACCGTGATCGGTTCCAACGTGATCAGATGGGACTTCCTCGTATTAGGGTGGCTAATAATACAATCTACTCAATCTTTCTTTCTTAAATAAATCGAATTAGTCCGTCAGTTACATTATGAGAAGATATTGAGCATGTTTTTTTAAGTATGCCAATCAAACAAAAAATTTCAAGCGCGTCAAATTTTAGGAGTGGGGCCTCGTGACATCACAAATTTGCTAAAATTGTCGCCCGGTGTCACGTCACGCGGAACCATCGAGCACATATCCAGATATGTGCTCGATGCGCGGAACTTAAACTGGTTATATTTTCATAATTTTTTGTTTCACTGACAAAAGAAAAAATACGTGTCCAATATCTTCTGATAATGTTACTGAAGGACTAATTCGATTTTTGCCAGAAACTAGCCTATTGTCTGCTTATTTTTTTTTTACTATCTGCAGATTCTTGTTCCGGTTGTCCATTAAAAATAAATATTGCTTTACACGCCACCGTCTATACTTCTTCTATCACTCCTTGTCCATCCTAAGGTTGCCTGGCAGAGATCGCTCTTAGCGATAAGGCCGCCCATTGTACATTATTTGTTATTGTTTTTGTTTTCTGTGATTTATGTATTTTTTTAATTTATTGGTGTGCAATAAAGTATATTGTATTGTATTGTATTGCTGCACAATTCTCATAGCATGACCTAGTCCTCAAGTAATAGAGCTTGTGTTATTGGTACTAGATAACTGATATACTTAATATGTTACTTATATAAATATTTTCGATTTTCAATAGAAAACACCCCCAATAAGTTTCTGCAGGTCGTACAAACATTTGTCCCGAGGAATCGAGACCACAACCTACTGTGTCGCAGGCGGATCTTCGCCCGCTACGCTACTTAGGTCGTCCATTTGTTTGACAGATCGCTGGCCCAAGTGACAGTTGCTAGTTTGCACCAACCCTTAGCTTTCTAGGGCCATGGGCCTTTAACATCGCTTAATTACCATAGATTAACACGAAGTGATACCAGGTTGGGAAATAAAAAACTTGTAAAGGGTGTATTTTGTAGCGGTTTATGGCAAATTACTTGTTTTACCGTTGATACTTTATGATCTTACTTAACGACCTCATTGGCGTAGCGGACGAAGGTTCGCCTTCGACGCAGGAGGGCTAGATTCCAGCCTCGGGACAAATGTTTGTACGATCTGCAGATATTTGTTCCGGGTGTTCTGTAAATCGGGATCGGAATGGAAACCGAACCTACAAGCTCCTGCAGGCTGACTTTGGCCCGTTGCGCCACAAAGGTCAATAATAATAATAATAATCATTTATTTCAGACTATAGAACAGTTATAGATCTTATTTTAACTTATTCTACGGTCCATAGTAATATATACCTTAAAACTAACATACATACAATATTAAAAACTAAAATTAAAGACAAATGTTCAATGTTCGGAATACTTTTTTTATTGGTATCCTTTTCAAATTTCGCAATAAGGACGAAAATTACAATAAATCTAACTGTGCTAACAAATCGCGAAAATTTTATAACTTCCAAAGACTAACTATTTTTAAAGTTACAAGCAATATTCAGTTGCAAACATTCACAACCCCACTGTTCTTAGCAATATATCATCTTTGTAGTTCTGTTCTCGTTATAGAGATACACAGTTCCGGGGGAGGGTGCCAGACGCTAGACTATGCGTCGCGACTTTGTGGCGCCCCAATGTCGTGTACAATAACCACCCATAAGGTGGTTCGACGCGGGGCGGGTTGATGCTAGATTTTTTTTGGGATTTTTTTTTCTCCGTTCCACAAGCAATGAAACAAGTGGAAAAGTAAATTGCCGTAAATAGTAAATTATTAACAAAGAAAATTACAATCGAATAATAGAATTAAATTAAAACTAGTATTTACAATTGAGCTAACTGCAGACTGTTGCAAACCATCTACAGGTAGCTCAACTGATCCATATCAATACCAGACCATAAACCAAAAATAATTTATCATCAGTCTATATTTGTCCAGCTGTGGACTAATATAGGCTAATGATGATGATGCGGTGATGATGATGATGGATCAATCATTTTCTTTGAAGTCATGATATAACCATGTTTTTGGAGCATTAGGGAAAATACGAGATTTGGTGCTAAAAATCCACATTACCAAAATACAAATTAAAGTCAAAGTTCGAAGTCGGTTTTATTATAGTTCATAGAGAATGGTTAACGATTTGCGGCTAGTTATTTTTCCGCTAGTTTCACATATAACTTGAGGAACGCAGAAAAAAAATAAACAGGATATAAAATTGAAACTCGCGCCAACCCGCGTCGAACAACCTTAAAGTACCGCATACCGACGACATAACAACCAAACCAATCTTTTGTTATGGACTACAACGTGTTCCAACCTTTATTATTTACGTCATCATTAGTAATTACAAAGTTCCATTTGTTTCTGTAATTGCTTCAATTAAAAGTTTAATTAATTCGCAATAATTATGATTTTAAGGGATTTCTTATTCTTTTCATACTCTTTAACAATCTTTTAATTAATGATTACCCACTGGTGGTATAAGGTTCTTGTTTTTAGAAAAATTAAAATAATTTTTAATTTAAGAGAATTTTTGGAACATAAAATTTTCGTGAGAGTTCAAGTTTTACGAGCCTCAGAAGCAGAAGAAACAGTAGTCTGAACTAGGTAAGATTTGAGGGTCTGAAGCAGATCAGAGTAAAGAAACCAATCATTTGAGGAATCAGGTATACAACTACTCTTAAACAGCTATAGAATCACTAAATCAAGATATTTACAAGCAAACATTAACAACCACCATTGTAAAACCATGAAACACAACAAAATAATCAATAAGATGGTTTTTATGCAAATTGTCCAATACTTTTCCAAAGTTATATTGCGAAACCAGAACACCGCAGTACGAGTTACGCACTATAAAGCAAAAAGCTAAAAATTTAAAGAAAAAATATAACAGAATGGTTAAGAGAGGTAAAACTTTTCTGGTGGTTTCGAGGAAGCAAAAATCATCTAACTTGTACTGACTATTGCAAGCGACCTGACCAATAAATCGGTACATCCATCAGGTCACTTGGATTTGGAGTGGGACCATCCCGCTCGGGAACTCTTTAGGCAGGCTAAGATATTGACGATACTAAGAGATTCTACAAGCGGTGATCGGAATGCTGGCTTTTATTTCGGTCTACAAATTAGCATTGCCTTTCAACGTGGTAATGCTGCCAGCATTCTGGGCACTTTGCCTTCTGGTGACGGCTTAGATTTTTAGAAAATACATTTGAGTGTAAATATTAGTTGTAATTATTTAATTCTGTTATTGTAGTTGTCTTTAAATAAATATATATATATATATGATTTCATCATCATCATCAGCCTATAGTAGTCCACTGTTGGACATAGGCCTCCCCTAATGAGCGCCATAGCGCGATATGATTTAAAAGCGGCTAAATATGTCAGAAATCGGCTGAAGCTCACAACTATCCCACTAGACACCGTCACCGACTAGAGCGATCCAAAATAAGATTAACGAAAGCTAAAAATAAAATTAACTATGTAGATGTAACAATCTCCACTAAAATTATAAAGAGGAAAGATTAATATTTTTGTCAAAAATTCTTTCACCATTAGAAAGCTTACTTTTCAGAGAGTGACATAGGCTATGTTTTATCCCGGAATTCCCACGGGAACGGGAACTGCGCGGGTGAAACCTCGAGGCGCTGCTAGTTTACAATAATCTGCCGTAATTCATAACGAACGAATCCTATCCTTCAGAGAAACTCCGAGCAAAGCACTTTCGATAGCTCAAAAAAAGTATGTAGGTAGGTTAATAATAAAAAGCAATTCTATCCTACCTAGCTTTATCTGTCAAATTACAATAGCATCTCATAAAATGGAATGTCTCACAAAGTATTATGCCATTTTTGCCGATCCAATACCATTCGTTTGTTGGTTCGAGGCTATCGGATTCCTCTATTCCAAATACAAATAACATTGGCTACGTTCACACCGGTGAGAACTTTGTTTTGTTTTTTTCCATCGTCTTTTGTTTTCTTGTTTCCATCGTTTTTAGGGTTCCGTACCCAAAGGGTAAAAACGGGACCCTATTACTAAAACTCCGCTGTCCGTCTGTCACCAGGCTGTATCTCATGAACCGATATAGTTAGACAGTTGAAATTTTCACAGATGATGTATTTCTGTTGCCGCTATAACAACAAATACTAAAAATCATAATAAAAGTCTTCAGTCTTCTAAGAAAATTTAATGATGTCCTAAAAAAATCGACTTGAACCCGCAACCCTACAACGTACGGGACGCGCTGCCAATTACGCCACGAGGTTTTGACGACGAGTTCTTTATTTGTTTCTTAGTTATGTAAACGATAAAGAATGTTCTATCTGTCTAAAACTAATTTTCTACAGAAAGCAACAATTTATATCATAGTGTGTAAGCCCTCGCACTCTGGGTAATCCTTAAGAAATTAAATAAGACCCAAAAAATCGATTTCGGCAGGATTCGAAACCGCGCCCCACTCTCAGTATAGTATAGTGCTCTAACCAACTAAGCCACGAAAACTTAGTCGGTTTCGTCGAAAATCATTGGGACTTTTTACGGCTCCAGCGTCGTTGGTACCACCATATTTTTTTTTAACAAACCCTTTGCTTTCAACTTGTATCCAGTTTTTTCTAAAATAAATCTAATAAAAAATCCATTACACTACAGTGTAACAAACATCCTAATGCAGTAACAAGTAGGTACTAGTGAGTTAATTTAGCTGAGTGGATTCGCCCGTGCATTGTCGCTTGTTTATCGTCACCCCCTAGTCGCCTTTACCCCACCGCCCCTTCCGTTGGGGCAACTTAATGGTATTAAACTTTTTGATATAAATGTGTTTGAGTTCAGGATTTTTTGCTTTGGCAACGATGAAAGGTTCGATGACCTTGGTTTGCGAAAGTGGTTTTCACCGGGTGAATGTAATGTTGCTAGCTTTCCTCGCGAAAAATTCCGAGTTTTTGTTAATGGTCTTTATTATTTTTTAGTATATTAGTTATGCCTTCAAATTACAGCCAATTTTTTAAATTTACTGTGATCCAAATTGTTTATCAGGTTAGTCGTTTGTCACGTAGGTATAACCTTACATTTGTGTACGCTATTTGCTTAACTCTAAGTTCGCTCGATAGAAGGGCTGTATTAAATACCATCGAAAATTAAAATCAGGGTTCTGCTCAACATTATTGGTCTTTGGTTCTGCTTTAGTACAGTCAGCTGCGTAAATATGTATACACTCCCATGTTTTGAAATTTGACTGAATAGTAAGTGTACAGTCATTGTGATAATTTATATATCGTATTCTGACAAGAACGATGACTACTTAGTATGGAAAATGTGTGCGTAAATTTTTATATGATAAGTTCCGAGTAAAATAAAAGTAAAAACTTGGAAGTGTATACATATCTGAGCAGCTGACTGTACATCAATTTTTTAATATTTAGGTATTTTAGAAAACAATGTAAACAAAGTCGCGAGCACATTCTAGCTTAGCAAATACGCCTTTTAAAGCAGCAAGTCACGCCATCTCGTTTGTATAAAGATAATTATTATTAATTAACATTAGGGCTTTATAAATGGGTAAGTCTGAAACAATGGATTTTCGCTGCATCACCATGGAGTTATAAATTTTTATTTAATGATGGTAAAAGGTTGGCAACCCAAGGTGACCTAATCTGATTGAGGTCAATAAACTAAAACGAGTAATATTATATTTCCTGATTACAATTACTTTAATCAATCTTTTTTTTCTAACATAAAATGTTAATCTATATAAACCTAGTGACATTTGTTATTAGTTTGTCCAAAACTAGTTTTGTCCAATTACAATTAAAATGCATTACATCCAACACGCGATTTGTTTAAGACGCGTTAGTTACATAAGTAACAGCATAACTGTTTTATAGTATGTACCTACCTAAAGTTTTAAATTGTCATTTTCATGATTGAATAACTAAAATAAACAATTGACATACAAAGTCAACCTTTAAATACAATAAATTACTTACAAAAAAAATATACATAATTACGGTTTTATTACATTACAACTTTTATTACTAAAGAAAATACAATAATAATTACAACTAATATTTACACTTAAATCTATTTTCTAAAAATCTAAGCCGTCACCAGAAGGCAAAGTGCCCAGAATGCTGGCAGCATTGCCACGTTGAATGGCAATGCTAATTCGTTGACCGAAATAAAAGCCAGAACTATATATATATAACTTATAGGCCTTGACTTTTTAAGTCAAGGACTATTTAAGTTATTTGTAAGTACCTATTTTACTACCATAAGTTACAAGTAATATCCGCAATAAGTAATAGAAGAAAACACCAGTAACGAGCTAGCTTACTTCCCATTTACGAAACAAACCACGAAAATCTCGTCAAGAATTGCATTAGCCTCTTCAATTATGCAATCCTACTTTATCGCGGAGATTCCGTCGACTACACATCCCTTGAATAATAGATCAACATGGATTCCCTTAATATTGCACACCTTAATTATCTCGGATCAGGCGGGACGTAAGGTACACCTGAACCGTCTTGAGGTTCGGCTGTGAGTGGTTTGGAGAAGAGCGACGAGAGTAGCGATAAAAAGTATAGTTTATTCAACTTTCATGCTGTACAAACATAACGTGGAACAGCAGGGAAGCTTTAAATTGGATGCCAAAAGACGCAAAGCAGAAACCTAGAGCTGTACTTCAGGTTTCTGACTTGTGGTCCCACCGATTTTGTCCCACTATTACTCATAGTACTAATAGTAGGGCTCGTGGTCCCACTGTCACGCATGAACATAAATTATATTTAAAACTTTTCAAATATACTTACCAACCACTACAGTATACCAGACTTATCACAGACACTATACACTATGAACAGTAACACAAGGCTGAGAGGACACTCGCTGAAGCTGCAACGCGGGCCAAGTACCAGCAAACCAAGAGAGCACATTATTGCCAAATCGCGTTGTGAAGACTTGGAACCGGTTACCGGAATCAGTGATCAGTGCCCCCTCAGTGAACTCTTTTAAAAATAGACTCGACAAACATTTAAAGTGCACTGACAAAGACTATGATATGCACGCATCAGCTTAAGAGCTGCCTGTGTATTCAAATAATAATAATAATATAATGAGGACTGGCCACTTACAACAATAATAAGGAGAAAAATATATTTGAACAACATGTGAAACATGAGTTTCCCGCGCAAACGGTAACGAATAGTACTTGGTAGTTAACCAAAATGAGTTTCTTGCCATTTTACCTTTTTTATTCAAAAATAAATATTTGCTCGCTCATCGTAATGAAAAGTGTTGAACAAATATCTATATCCCAGTTGATTTTCGGTGGATGCGGGAGAATATAATTTTGACAGTCTTCAAAGCAAATTCTACAAACGATCTTCACGCAGCGAGCAAATACTAAATTTTTATTACCATCTATTATGTCTGTCACTGTCGTATTAAAAGTCTGTACAGTCCCTGGCCCGTGTCGGGGCGGGCCAGCGACTGTGTAGACTTTTAAGGCAGTTTTAAGGCAATTTTGCAGGTAGTCGAGAGTTTCTTTTTGCCTGCTGACAGGTTAAAAAAGTACTCTCAACTCCCTGCAGCATTCATACACTGAAATAAACGCACAAACCCGCCGACAAAGCCCGTCCGTTAAGCGATATTTCAAGCGTATCGTTCCGTTCCCTTTAACGAACAGCCTTACGATAAGGGGAGCACAGTAATTTGCCTCAATTCAGTGCATTTTGCATCAAGCACGGCGCCGGCTCGCTTGCTTGCAAGCTGATGAATGTTTCTGCTTAAGGACTGACGCATTTTAAATCTTACTCTCATCAGCACGCATACTTCCACCGCTGAACATTTTTTCAGGAGATTGCGAGTTCGATTCCCGCTTCGGGATAAATGTCTGATATTTTGTTACGGATGTTCTGGTCGTTTTCTATGTTGATTAAAAATATGTATTTATGTAATATTGATAGATAGATAGATAGATAATTCTTTATTGTACCACACAAACACAGAAAACAGTACAGAAATGAAAGCTACGAGAAGAAGTACAAAGGTAATATTGTATTATGTTTAGCAGCTATCAAGTATATTTTTAAGTGTGTCCCTGAACGGATATTTTTATTTGGAACCCACAACGTAATTCATTCATTACAAAAGAAAATAGAAAGACCACATTTAATTCTAAACTGTATCTCTAAGCATGTGTAGTAAAAGTATATTTTATGTTAGCAATTAGGTTTCTCATGATATTGTCTGATGGACCTCATAGGATTCAGCCTATGAGAATCCACAGCTGGAGATAGACGTCCCTTCATGAGTGCCATAGCATCCTGTCTTTAACTTGCCACATCCAGCATATGCTGCAGACTTTCGTAGATCGTAATCCCATACCACCTGGCCACATAGTTACCGACACTTGAAACATGAAATTAGGAACTGTTTCAATTGTAAATACTATGCACTAAGTTGTCCTTTTTTTTCTATTAGTTGTAATTTTCTTTGTAAAATAAGATGTTTTTTCATCCAAAATAAAACAAGTTTGTATAATTTTCTCTCTATTCTTGTTTTCCCTCAAACAAAACTTCAAAAAGACGTGTGAAAGTTGGTGAAATTGTTAGCAGTGGATCCCAGCCAAGTGAATGGATGTCTTTATAAAACACCGGCGCGCTGACGCCGCACTCAATTTCACGAAAAAAGTTGCAAAATTTATTTTACTCGAACAGGAAAAATTTTGTGGTGTTTTTGCACTGAAATCAGTTTTCTATCAAAGCTTCAATGTTCGAAGCGTAGTGGAAGAGCGTAGATTTGCAGGGTAGATTCCGTACAAACACTAAAGAAGAAGAAGCATTTTTGTGTACAGCTGCTTTGATTACTGATTGTTTGGTGCTGAATCTACGAATCAGCACCAAATGCTTTGATTAGGGAATCAGAGAGTTTCGTTCCTAAAGTAAATTGAATTTTTTAGTACCTAAACATCGTCCTACAAACAAACCATTAGTCATAAAAAAAACCTTTAAGTTTCTACACCTGGACTATTATCAAATATCTATACTACTGTTTTACTCTTATTAATGTATTATTTTTTGTGTAAATGTAAATCAGTTATCTAGTACCTACCCATAGCTCACTTTGGGGCTACATACCTAAGGCTGTGTGAATTGTCCAGCTTTTTTTGTATAACGGATTATTTCGTAAACCTAAAAAAAATGTAGACTGACCATATAATGCGGTTATCAAGGGGTTACTTCAATATTTTCCGCCATTATCAAAATTTATAACGGCTGAAACTACCCATGAACAAATAAGTAGTTAACTGTACCTACCATTATTTTTACCCCTTACACACGAACGAAGACAAGGCAGAGTTTTTGACGCAGTTACGCCGAAGTTGCCTTTGTGTTCTTTTATAAAAGTTGCTTTTGTCGGATTAAATTTATTTTTGACACTTTCAAGAAAACATTCTGCAACGCAAATGTTGCCGTAAATTTTCTTTGTCTGTAAGTTGGGTTTTCTTTGATTGTGTGTGTTTTAAGAATACCTAGGTACTGGATTGATTTATTTGATGCGTTGTAAATTAAATTTAGGTGTTAGACTCGTCAATTAAAAAAGATTAAAAATAGTTTGAAACTTCAAAAAACAACATGCGAGAGTATAAATTCTTCTTTTATTTACATTGCTCACAAAAAATAAAAACAAAACTGCTCCCGAATGACCTTACATTTAACCCTCCAATAAAAAAAACAATATCCAGCCTTAAATGCCAGTTAATATACAAATCCGCGCCCAAAAATATAAAATCTTATATTTTCCTTAACCGGTGTAAAATGCCGCGTTTATTTTGTGACAATACGTATTGTTGTAAGCTGCCCGCACCGGGACGGGCCTATTGTACCCCCGTATCCTTGATTAGGTTAATGTAGGGTTAACAAAATCATTTTTATTAAGTTGGTCGATTTTTTTGATTAGGTAGATAAGTATTATTAGTTTTACAAAATTAGGTAGGTACACGATAAGAGTATTTTTTCACATTTTTATTAGGTAAGTACTTTGAAAGGAGTTTAGTAAGAGGGATTTTCAAGGAAATAAACCTGGAATAAACCAATATCTTTATATTGACCATCCTAGGGTTCAATTATTTTCAAAGAATATTCCAGCTAAATAATAGAAACAAATAAGAATAGTATTTACAATTGAAATAGTTGAGCTAACTGCAGACTGTTGCTAAACAATCTAGATGTACCTAGCGCAACTGATCAGTACCAACCTGAAGCGCTATGGCGCTAGCTGCCGTGTAAATATTAAAATTGTATTTTTGATATTTATACATTATCTTAAATTCCTAAAGTACAGTTCACAGCTCAAGTAGAAATTTTCACAAAATAACAATGTTTTATACCATACAAAAATTGCTTAATGAAAACAAATTACATTGTTATGTATATTATACATAATGGGTTTGCGTGATGATGTTAAATAGTATTCAATAAGTAGGTATCTAGTGCAACAGTTCGTGTATGTAATTTACATACATTTATTTATCAATCTTCGTTCACGTTACCGTTTTATACATTGGTAAGTACCCAATAATGCGTAGTTAAGAGCAAGGTACATTCAACAACAAAAATCCTCAATGTCTTCCATAATCCTGTTTTGATTAAATGTGATATCCCCATTTTTTTTAAATTAAATAATGCTGGACAATCCACACTGCATCACCTAGCCCCAAGCTAAACATAGCTTATGTTATGGGTACTACATGACTGATAAATTTAATACGATGCATTACGTAGATAGATATTATTTTATTATACATCCAGAGCAAATATTTGCAGTTCGTATAAATATTTGTCCCAAGGCGGGAATCGAATCCGCAACCTCCTGCGTCGCAGACGAACCTTCGCCCGCCGTGTCACAAGGTCGTCTCCATATTTGAGACTGTTGAAATTTTAAGGTAGGTATCATATATACCTACAATATGGTCGCAATTAAACATTTGATTTTATTTATTTTTAAACCTAATATTAACTTTAACCAGTTTAAGATAGAAAGATGCAGTTTTACTTTATGAAAATGCAAAAGTCGTTTAACAAAAACGCGTTAGTTATTTAGCTATAAAAAGCTACAGCGACGATATTTAAAACAAAAGTTACGCCTCATTTGCACCTAGGAGCGCTTTTGGAGAGTTAGGTTAGTTCGTTTTCGTTTTTGTACTTGACTGTACCGACGCACGCAAGTATAGGTAAATTAGGTACACAATCCTTCAATGTTACTTTGCAATGATAATAACCGTAATTATTTTGTTCTTGAACCAGGCAACACCGTTTAGTGTTAACCCAAGCGTCACTATCGCAGAAGACATTGGTTGAAATGCTAAACTGCTGAAGATGCAAAATATGTATTTAAAACCACGGTTGAACCCCAGTGCCGCATCCAGCATCTGCCAGCAGTCTTTCGCAAATCGTCATCCCACCTGGTCGGAGGGCGTCCTACACTACGTTTGCCGAGTCGCGGTCTCCACTCAAGAACACGTTTACCCCAGCGGTTGTCGGTTCTTCTCGCGATATGGCCAGCCCTTCCTAATCCTTTGAGCTATGTCGACAACCTTGGTTCTCTGTCGGAGGTTTTCGTTGCGAATCCTATCCTTCAGAGAAACTCCGAGCAGAGCTCATAAAGATTTACTCCCCATGAACCTTCTAAAAAAAGATTATTCATAAAACTTCATAAGATATCAAATACCGCAAAATTAACTCCTAAAGATCCAAAAGGATTACAAAGTTGCGGTAACTCCAAGTTGATCCGCAGTTCGAACAGGTGGGAATTACTTTGTAAATATGCTAATCTAGCTAGAACTTCGAGGTGAGGGGAACTGGGTGACTGGCAAGCAGATTGCTTGACATCCACTCTTGGCTTTTGTTTTTTCGTTCATCTCCGTACTCTTTTAATTCTCCAGAATCAGCTTTTGTTTTTTCGTTCAATAATTTGACTACATTAAAAATAAATTCCAAATTGTTTTTATCCTAGTCAGTGACAACGTAACAAAGCGTAATCAGGTGATTTTTATTAAAAATATACCTTTTTTAAGAAAAAAAATGGGATTTAAATTACACATTTTTTGATACATGATCTCGTCTCTCGGTCTCTGCCTGGAAGAAATCGCAGTAAGCAATAAGGCCGCCAAATCTATTGCTGTTCTGTTAAATGTTTTTAATTTAATACAATCTGTTGTCTGTTGTCAAAACCGGTAAACTAAGCTAGGTCTATACGAAATAGAATGCAACGGCTGAATTGCAAATTATAATTAGATTATAAAGCTATTTGAAAATGACCTAGACCTTATTTGTGCATAACGAAAATTATTCCAATGCTGTGATGAACAGCGCTATTTGAACAAAGGCTTAATTTTCAGCTGGTTTCAGCCAACAACCCAACCAACCTTTATCGCAAAACAAGTTAATATTCTTGGCTCTCCGGGATTTTAAAAATTATATGTGCGTCTGGTCGAATTGACGAGTGACCCGAGAGCTGGTGAGTATCTGGCGCAGCGCATCAGCAATATCATACAGCGGGGCAATGCAGCCAGCGTTTTTGGGACGCTTCCGACTGGTATTGATATGGATCAGTTGAGCTAGCTGTAGGTTGTTTGCAACAGTCTGCAGTAAGCTCAATTGTTTCAATTGTAAATACTAGCTCTAATTTGTTTTTACTAAAATTAAAACTAGTATTTACAGCAAATAATAAAATTTGACAATTCACACAGCATCATCAGAGCGTAGGTTATAGGTACTAGATGACTGATATATTTTATATCCATTGAATGTAACATAAGCTCTGATGATGCTGTGTGAATTGTCAAATTTTATTATTTATTTATTTATTCGTTAAATTTGGCGTGTAGAAGAAACAAATACCTATCCTACCACATATCCATCCAAACATTCGCATTTATTACTTGTTTCTATCCGCGGCTTTGCACACCGTGTTTCTATGCAGACCTTTAATGGCTTTGTAAAAAGCCTTTTTCGATTTCATGGGAAAGGATTTTTTTGGGATAAAAACTACATGTAGACTATATCTCAGCCTGATCCGTTGGCATGTAAAAGTAACAAACATCAATCCATATCGATAAATCCAAACTTTTTTGCATTTGCATTTAAAATATTAGTGTGATGATTACTAAATTTGCTCTTTAGCAGTGGCCTATGTCCAACAGTGGACTAACATAGACTGATGATGATGGGGATTACTGCATCAGGTGAGGACCCACTATTCTTGGATACAATGAAAGAAAAGATTCCCATTTCACCACCTAATGTTAGGTTCGTCAAAACCATTCAGACGCATAGTACCAGAAACGCAAATTACCTTATACGCGGATGGCCAGAAATGGATTTCGCAAATTACCAGATACGCAAATTACCAGATACGCAAATTACCAGATACGCATACGACCAGATTTTGTTTCGCAAATTACCAGATACGCATACGACCAGATTTTGTTTCGCAAATTACCAGACACGCATACGACCAGATTTTGCTACGATACCCTAAGTTTCAGTCAATTTAACTCGGCAATATACGCGTGAATAAGCCCGATCCTCCAAACTTTGCGTTTATATAGGCAGTTTGTTATTTTTGTGCAGAAGATTCCTTATAAGGATTTATCCCATTATGCATAAATTTGTTTATTCAATTATCAATTATGTTTCTATTTAGTATGATAATTTAGCATCATGATAAATCTTAATCCATTCACGCCTTGATTAAATAACCTTTGCCACGCAATGCGTAGCCTATAAAACTATTGAGTTACATTCACGATTCATCCAAATGATTTTGATTTTTATCGTCGCGTTGTTAGGCTTTTGTGATTGCACGCCTGGCGGTGCAGTCGGTGGCTATGGTGGTTATAAAGACCTGATAAGTAACTGGAAAAGTAGTGAATACGGAGGAAAGCAAGACTACGTCATCCCTTATGTAATAGATAAAAAAGATCTAAAAAAAGACGACGACAAAAATGATGGCTATGTACAAGATTACAAAGGATACGATGACGGCTATAATAATGATAATATAAAAGATGGTAAATATCAATCGGGATATGATGAATATGTATACGATAAAAATCACTACAAGGATTTTGATATAAGGGAATATGACTACGTACTCAAATGTGATATTAATGTAAAGGAATGTAAAGATGGTCGAGATTGCTATGACAAAGCCTCTGATCGCTCTGGATATGACAATTGCAAAAATCAATATGGCGACGAAGGACGTTATTACGACATAGACGATCGTTATTCTGGCAGCAGGTACCGAGAAGACGATTACGATGATCGTTACGACAAAGAATGTTACGATAACTATAAAAATAGCGATGACTACGATAAATGCAGAAACCGTAAGGATAGTTACAAAAATGATTATGACAAAGACTGTTATGATCACACCAAAAATCGAGAAGATTATAACAAATGCCGACGGTATTATAGAAGATGTCGAAGAGACTACGGGCGGGGTGACAGGTATTCCTACAATGAGAGGGACTGGAGAAACGACAGAAATTGTTATGACGATGATCGACAACTTGTTGGATTAGGTAAGACAGCTTATACATCTTGTTGGACTCATAAGACAATTTTTAAAACTATTAATTTATTGTATTACTTTGTTATTTTATCATCAAGTTCATATAAATTACACTCTTTGAGTAAGTGATGGCCACTTTTATAGTCTACTACCTGCTTTATTCTAACTACTAATCTTTTTTTTATTTTGTGATTACTTATTGCATTTTAGATTTAAAAATATAATTTATTTTTATTATACGCACGAAATTCAATATCTTCGATGTTATTATTATTCATTGTGAAAAATACATCATATTTAGGGTTCCGAACCTCAAAAAGAAAAAGGGAACCCTTATAGGATCAATTTCTTATCCGTCAGTCCGTCTGTCCGTCTGTCAACCCTCTTTTCTCAGGAACGCGTAGAGGTGTTGAATTTTCATTGTTAATAATTCTGAGCTAATACATCGCAGTAGAATAGTAGAACGATAAAATTTATATTATCCTATTTGTAACAGGTAGAAGGGATCGCGAAGACCAGCTTATCAGACCCTGCGCACTCGACGATCGCCAATGCATTCGCAAGTACTTAGCCAAGAACTCGAAGTGCAAGCCAGCCTATGGACCGATCCCAGATCCTCTCTACTTCAAGAGAAACACCGTATACTTCCCAAACGCCAATCTCACTGTCCTAAGAACCAGGCTGCGCGTGACTGGTTTAGCCAGCATAAAAATCAGTGAATTCTAGTAAGTATGACTATTTTTATCATAATTATAATCATTCTGGTCATCAACTGACAAGCTACCATCCCAGGGGCGATTGAATGACAACCGATTGTTGAAAGTATTTTAAGAACCACCTTTTTTTTCCACCATTTTATCAGTACGGTGGTTTTTTAATTATACATTTAGATTTTCACTATTAAGTATTGTATGCTCCTACAAATAATCTCATAAATAAAAAATAATAAAAAAAAATCTTTACAGTTTCAATATAAAATAATTATTTTTCAGCGTCAACAAAGACACAAAGAACTTAGTTATTGCGTTAGACTTTCAAAACCTTAACCAGACTTCACCCAGAGCCTTCTTCAGGTACAAGAGGACTGCTAAGGAGTCCATCGTTTTGGATGATTATGCCTCTGAAGAATATAGTGAGTAACGAATTGTACTTGTGCATTAAATTATCGACAAGCTTAAGTTTGCGAATAATTTAGTTCTCTGCTTATGTTTGAAATTAATGGATACTTAACCGAGTCAAATCAAATGAAAGAAATCGTTTGAAAAAGTCGTAAGAATACACATTACGCGCACAGTTGTCGGGCACATACATCGTCAGTATTCATTTGATTTCAATTTGATTCATTCGACATTAACACGGCCTGTTCGTTGACCATTTATGTTGTAAAGACAAGCTCAAACTCTTCAACTAAAATTCTTTATTGTTTTTAGAATCTGGAACGTTTACCGCTGTGATTCCAAGGATACCACACCTACGTTTGGACTTGGCGGAAGTACATGCAGACATTGATGATCTTATACCTCGTATTATCATAGGACCAAGAGCCGTTAATAAAGGTAATGTTAAGTGATACTCCCCTTAAGTCCCCTGGAACCTGCTTGCAGAGGCCCGATGTGAACCGATATACGAGTATACTAAAGAATTTATCTACTAAGCTTTATGAAAAAGTTTAAAAATACATCTTTGTATTATTATAGAACTTTATATGATATTTTTTTTAACTTTTATAGATCCTGACGTCGTTGCTTCGGTTGCGAAATTTTTTGCAAATCTTCCGACAATAACTCAAGAATTTTTCCTCTTCTTAAGTCAACTCTTCACTGCTATCTACATCCAGGAAAATCTCTGTGACTTTGGTCTCAAATTGACGAGTATATAATTCTCGCCTTTGTATAAATAAGTTCTTAATTCGAAAATAAAAACCTTTTTAATATATAATTTTGTTTTTGTACGTCTCTGAGAGTCAATACAATACACTTTATTGCACACCAAAAAAAATACAAAAGAAAAGAAAGAATACAGGAGAATAATAAATAACAGAGTTGCACAATGGGCGGCCTTATCGCTAAGAGCGATCTCTTCCAGACAACCTTGGGATGGACACGAAGCAGTTGTACTAGTATAGACGGTGGCGTATAACTTAAATATACAATACATACATACTATACATATTACTAAAATACATACAAAATACAATATAAAATACATGTTAATAATACATACCAACTTTGTAAAACAGATGTAAAATAAAAAAAAATAGAAATTAATGACTAAAGAAAGATAGTGTTGATATACCATGTTCTTAAATATAGGGAGAGACTTACTTGACTAGATATAATATCAATAGACTCCTAGTGATTAACATTCAGCCATTTCAGATACTACAATAATAGCCATTGTTCTATCTGAAATAGCTTTCGAACACTGTATATCCTTGACTTTAATACCTTCGTTTGGGAATGGACTGTTTAGGAAGTAGACAAAAGTTGAATTTGAGGAGTGAAAATGCAGTAAAAGAACAAGACGATTTAGCAAGTGGTCAACTTTGGAAGTGGTCAAGTTAGGAAGTGGACAAAGTCGTCCTGAGGGCTTCAAAAGTCCTTTCATTGATTTTTTCATAGATATTTTTTGTTTTTATGAAACAGGAGCAGCTTCGACTAATCTGTCCCTGCTCCATCAATATTTATTTATAGTCTTATGTAAATATTAACAGACTTTGAGCATAGATTGTGTTATTTGTGGATATGGTGCTGAAAAATTATTATTTACTAACTGTTTCCAGCGGTTTCACTCGCGTTAAATTCGAATTTCACATTACAAGGGGGAACATTCCCGTAGATCTCCCGCGGGAATTTGATGTTTTACTAGGACAAAAAGTAGCCTATGTTACTCTCTATTTTTTTCAACTAACTCTATACCAAAAATCAAGTTAATTGTTTGCTTAGTGAAGGAAGGACAAACAAACACAATTTCGCATTTACAATATCAGTTAGGATTTATTAATTCAAACAATCATCATACATTACATCTTCCTGCTGGCCACCCAATTTTAACAACAATTCTTAGCCACGCGATGACTTAAAGACTATAAAACCGTAGCTGCGTAAGAGTTTAGTTAAATTATCCATCCAAATGATTCTTATCTTTATAGTAATTCTGTTAGACTTACGTTACTGCACGCCCAGCGACGGTGCAGTGAGTGACTATGGAAGTGATAGAGATCTGATAGATGGCTTGAAAAGTAGTGCATATGGAGCCGAGCATCACCAACAAAAAGGCTATGTTATAAATCATGATTATCTAGAAGTGTACAAAGATTACGACGACGGTTTTGACAATCATGAGGTTCATGACGATACTAAAAACGATCAATGGGACTATGAAGAATATGTACATGACAAAATCAAGGATTTTGATATAAGGGAGTATGACTACGTACAAAAGTGTGATATTAATGTTAAAGACTGCCAAGATGGACGAGACTGCTATGATAAAGCCTCTGATCGCTCCGGATATGAAAATTGCAAAAATCAATATGGCAACGAAAGAAGTTATTATGACATAAGTGATCAATATTCTGGCGACAGGTACCGAGATGATGATTATGATGATCGTTACGACAAAAAATGTTACCATAACTACAACAATAGTGATTATTACAACAAATGCAGAAACGGTAACGATAAAAATGAAAATGACTTTTACAAGGATTGTTATGATAACACTGATAATCGAGACGATTATAACAAATGCCGACGGTATTACAGAAAATGTCACAGAGAATACAGGCAGGGTAACAAATATTCCTACAATGAGCAAGACTGGAAAAACTCGAGAAATTGTTATGTCGCCGATAAAAATCATGTTGGATTAGGTAAGATACGTACCCACTGAAAACCACCACCAAAACGATAGGTTATATTTTCATTGTGGTTACTTTATTTATAAGGTAGGAGAGATGTGGAAGACCAGCTTTTCCGACCCTGTGCGCTCAACGATCGCCAATGCATCCGCAAGTACTTGGCCATGAACTCAAAATGCAAGCCAGCCTATGGTCCGATCCCAGATCCTCTTTACCTAAAGAGGAACACCGTATACTTTCCACTCGCCAACCTCACTGTTATCAGGACCAGATTACGCGTAACTGGTTTAGCCAGTATAAAAATCAGTGAATTTTAGTAAGTAGTAGTAGGTATTTATTGGGAATTCTAACATCCTTTTTGTTCTCAAAAACCGATTGGGCATTCTAAATCACTTGTCTCCTTTCAGTCGACAAAAACGGTGATTTAGAATTCCCAATCGGTTTTTGAGAACAAAAAGGATGTTAGAATTCCCAATAAATACTTCTGTAATTTAGAATGCCCAATCGGTTTTGAGGAACAAAAACTGAGTAAGATTTTCAAATTAAATACTTTTGATCGTGGGCTGTGCGGTCTTATGGTAATTTTGAAGTCATTGTGGCCGTTTGCTCAGAGAATGTGTTTGTCTCTAGACCGTTTGCTCGTGCCAAATCAGTATCGACACCTAGAGAATTCTCTCACAAGACTTACTAGAACCGAAATCCATAGTTTTAAGTTTTAGTTCGATAATGTGTGAAAGATTATCATATCTGCTGACTACACATGTCTTAGGTTATTTTAAGTCATTGCGGCCGTTTGCTCAGAGATGTGTTTGACTCTAGTATGTTGTATATTTTTACTAACAACTAGAGAATTCTCTCACAAGACTAACATACCTTGGTAGACTCAAAATACAGCAGCATATCATAATCATACAGTTCAAAGCAATGTTTAACCAATTACTGTTCAAGCTCGGATTCATGCAGATTGTGTGAAAGATTATCATATCATTCGACAACACTTTTCAGGTTATTTAAGTCACTGTGGCCGATTGCTCAGAGAATGTGTTTATCTCTAGGTCATTTGCTCGTGTCAAATTATACACCTAGAGAATTCTCTCACAAGACTAACCAGAGTCAAATTATTTATGATAACTAACACTGCAGACAGGAGTTGAACAATGAATTGGTAACGCTGAACTGAATGAAGAGACGATGTGAGTAAAGTTTTATGTAGGTAGGTACGTACAGTTGATGATAAAAGTTACTGAACATTTATACATATAACATTTATTCATTCTGGTTTTAGGAACTCGATAATTGTTACAGTAAAATTAAGGATAATAACTTAACACAAATTTTACGTTGATTAGTTGAGAATAAACATTATTAATACTATAGTATGTATTCGTTTCATAACTTTTTTATGTATCTACATGGTAGGTACATGTGTCGTGTGTGTGTGTGTGTACGTCAAATAAACATTAGGTTTTTATGTCTAACATAAGCATTATTATAACTACAGGTAAAACAGGCTTTTAGCCGATTTACCTTGTCCAACGATTTTTGTTGTCGACTGTACCTGCTGTTTCAGATTACGGATTCTTCAGTAATACTTACCTAATGTAAATCGATGACGCTACAACATGCAGGCATCGCTATCACGACCTTGATTTATAAATATTACCTATTGTAAAAGTAAAAGGCATTGTTTTAAGGATTTGTCCTTTTATAACACAATTACCGTCCTATTTTAGGAGTCAGAACTACTAACTTAACTTTTATTGATAAATGGTGATACATAAACAGGTGTTACAGTTCAGATGAAAAATAATTTTAGAAACCTATGTACATTACATAATGTTAATCGTACGTTACAAATTGCAACCATTGTACGATATTAACAAAATTATCTATCTCATTACTAAGTAATATTACCTATATACATAATCGTCTTAACCGTGCGAGTCGGACTCGCACAAAAGAAAAAAGAAAAAGGCTTCCGTACAATCGGTCAAGATTTGACACTATGTACTTTTTAATTTACATATAAATAACAAACGTTTAACGTACGAGGATTCTTACTTATTAACTTTAAATTATTTTTAGGGTTTGTTGCTGTAACGATCATATAAAAACACACTGCGAAAATTTCAACTGCCTACCTATTACGGTTTGTGAAATATAGCCCCTGATAGACAGAGAGACCGAACCCTAAAAAGACGAAAACATTATGTACAATTGTTTGGTTCTGTATATCTCCTAAACTATTGAACAGACTAACGTGTAAAACATAACCAAATTAAAATGCTACTATTTGTTCGTTATTTGGATACTCTTAATCAAATTTTAGTTTAGTGTATGTACCTAAATAGGTACTTCTATACACAAATGCTGTATGATGAAATATTTAAGTAGTTGTATGGCGGCTTTTATTCGATGTTTAAAGAAGAATTTGATACAACAATATCAAGTTATATTATAAATAAGTTGTCACAATTTGTTAGCAGAATTAATATGATACCTCTGTTTTTCTGTAAATAGGAATCAGGTTTGTTCTCATTGTCTCTATACACGCTTTGTGATATTTAGGTACCTAACCAATCTAGGATTATTATAATAATGCTGGACAATTCACATAGCATTGTCTAGCCTCAAGCTAAGCAGAGCTTGTGTTCTGGTTCTAGATAACTGATATACTTAATACAATACACCACATAGATTTTTTATTATACATAGAAAACATTCAGAACACCCTGAACAAATATCTGTAGATCGCACAAACATTTCTAAAGCCAGAATCGAACCCGCAACCTCCTGCGTCGCAGGCGGACCTTCACCCGCTGCGCCACAGAGGTCGACGAATCCTATTAATCTTCGAGTATGTAGGTATGCAAGTACTAGTTCTGCTTAAATTCGGAGGACTATCTATCTAATAGGCACACCCCTACATTAAAATAATAATAAAATTAATATGTAAAAATTGTACAGAAAGTGACAAAAAAGAAGATTCGTTTGGTTTTAATAACTCGATGTTTATCCTATTATTTGTTATTTTTTATACAAAGATACGATTCATTCAAAAAATTCTTTGCATGCAGCCAACACAAATTAACACCAACGAGAACATACTCATCGCAATTCTGCTGATTATGGAAAAATGACTATAGCAGGGATTTTAAACATTTTATGTTTGAATGTAAAATCTTTTCAGTTTGTGTATATAAGTGATTCCATGAAGTTCTTGTAACAATTCTGCATTGATAAAATATGTAATGTTGTCGTTAAATCCAAAACATCCTCGTTTTAGTATTAAAGACACGCGTGAAAAGAGCTTCGATACCTGGCCACAAGAATTGGCTACAAGACCAACAGATTTAGCAGATGCTGGATTTTTTTATGCTGGAGAAAGTGATAAAGTTATTTGCTACTTCTGTAACGGAGGCTTAAAGGACTGGTGCTCTGATGATATACCATGGATAGAACATGCACGTTGGTATTCAACCTGTCCATATGTTTTGTTGGTTAAAGGAGAATATTTTGTACAAAGTATTTTAAGTGGGACTTACAAAGAACAAAGCGAACCTTCAACATCGGAGCAAAGAATTTTACAAGTGAATGACAATGAAATAGTTACTGCACCAATTTGCAAAGTTTGCCTTGTCGAAGAATTAAACATCTGTTTCATTCCGTGCGGTCATGCCGCATGTTGTGCAACGTGCGCCTTATCCATCAGCAATAATAAATGTCCAATATGTAGAAAAGTATCTTTAAATGTAATTAGATTATATTTCTAACTTAATAAGAATCATTTTTACCTGAAATACTTTTACCTAAAACCTTTTTGTAAAAATGTTTAGTACACCTGCATCGTATAAAATGTTCCGATCGAGGTGTAATTGCATTCATTTGAATATTGTGCGCGCGAGAGCTGTTCAAATAATCTCTGAGGACTTTCCTTCACTTCGACGACTTCACACGACCTTCACTCGCCCGCTTCGAGCTGACCACACGCCCCCGTACGATACAAACAGTGAGAGGCTCTCTCCTAAGGCTTGGCGCTAACTATTTCTTCAAAAATGTTCGTAAGTTTATTCATTATTAAATTTGTTGATACAATAGCAATTTTTAACTTAACGTAACCGAAAAAAGTTTTTGACTGTAACCCAAATTTGTAGCTCTCGTTTAGTTACATTTTATAACTATTGTTTTAGGTCGGACACTGAATATTCGAGCAATTTAAAAAATAAGAAGGCAAGGCGAGAATATTTGCATCGCGATTCCGAAACTGAGGTCGAAGCATCTTCAAGTAATTGGTATGTACCTAGTTAGAGTTCTAATTATTCAATATTATTTTGTTTACAAAAAGGAATAGGTACTGAATATTTATCTTTTATTATATTTTTTTTTGTATGTATGTATTGTATTCTGCATAGAGAATCTTTTATATTTTAGACCTCATTAATTGTATTGTATTATTAATAGCTATTTTTATTATTTCAGCGCAAAGAATACTTCGAAGAAAACAAAGACAAAGGTGTGTCGAGCGCGTAGTGATTCCGAAGATGAATTCGATTTAAGGTGAATACCTATTTGTAATAATTTTTATTTTTATCAAATTTACTTAGTTAACTAGTAAGTTTAGTTGAAATCATGGTTAGTAGGTAGGTATACAACCTCGCGAAATATTTATTTTAGTAACAATTTTATTTTAAATTTCAGGTCTAGTGCCAAGAAGAAGCTTGCTAAACCTAAAGCCAAGCGCAGCCCGCCGAAGAAAGCTAAGAGGTCTGGAGACAGCTCTAAGGGCGTGCTTGGATGGTTTGGTGACTGCGACGACGGTGGCTCGGCCAGCGAGTCCGACTCAGAGTGCGCTCGCAGGGCGCAGAAGAACCCTGCACCTCCACTGTCATCGTGCACGCGACGCGTTGCCGGCGGGGTGCTGCGTCGCACCGCACAGCTCAATGGAGAGCTGTTCTTAGAGGTTAAAATATATAATACTAAAGACATTCAAAACGTCAACCCTAAGGATCGTTGGGAAAAAGCTTCCGTCAACATAAAATATTGCTGCAATGATGATGATGAAGCAGCGTATTGCATCAAAAAATTTGTAAAAGAAATAAAAGGTTCCTTCAGTGGTGAAGGAACTTTTTTTGCAGAAAAAAAAATCTAAATAAATTGAGTTTACTATTATCGTATTTTATATCGATAATTTTTTAATGAGAGAAAATAGCTGTTTCTTCTAGACTAACTTCTTCTACAAATTTTTTAAGCAACAAAATAATTGTATACCTATGTATTTTTTTTATTTAATTGATGATTTTTTATTTGTAGAGGACTGTTTAGTGAGTATGTGTGTAGGTACTTACATCTTTTACTTTCTAACAAAATAGTATTTTTGAAGTTTATTAATTACAATATTTTAAACTTTGTTACCTTATGGGTGATGTGTAGATAGATACATACTTTTTAACAAAACATAATGCCAAATAATAAAATATTTTGTTCTGTTTGCGATACAGAGGTAAAAAGTAATGGCTTTTCCGCCCATCTAAAGAGTACTACTCATAAAAATAATAGCGCTTTAGAAATTAGTAAAGGCATTGAAAAGATAGGCAATGCATTTCGTAGTAGGATAGCATCGTATAGAGTAAGAGCGACTCCAGAGGCGAGAAGCGACCATGCGGAAGCTGCGGAGGTTACGCCGCCCGCGCTTTTCCTAAATCAGCTACGCAAGTCCGTGCGAGCCCTGATCAACGCTAGGCAGGGCGTATTCAATACAATCAAAGTTAATTTTGAATTGTTTGCTAAGTTTTCTTTACCAAAAAACGATACACTTGAAACAAAGTCGTTCGCAACCAAAAATATTATTTTCTATGAAAATTCAGATTTTAAACAAATGTATGCCCAGTCAATTCAAAATATTTGCACTAAAATTGATGAATTTCAGCAAAAAGACAGTGGCTGGAGTTTTGTTGAAAACTTATACTTAGAGGTTAATATCAATAAGTATAATCCATTAAGAGCATCCAGCTTTATACCTCTACCGCGATGTCTGATGACTAAACGAGCCTGTATCAATATAAATAATAATGATAATTTCTGTTTCTTATGGTCAATTATGGCAGCCCTGTTTCCTGCTAAACATAACATTAACAAAACGAGTTCATATCCACACTTTGATAACGTATTGAACACCAAAAATATGACGTTTCCTGTAGGATTTTCTGACATAAAAATTTTTGAAAAAAATAATAAAGATATTAGTGTTAACGTGTATGGATTAAAAAAAAACAACGTTATTGGTCCTCTTTACAAATCAGTTTGTAAAAGGAAACATCATATTAATTTGCTATTTTTAGAGAAGCATAGTCGAAGTCATTATTGTTTGATTAAGGATTTGAGTAAATTACTCAGATCACAACTTACTAAACACCACGGTAAAATCTATTTGTGTGATGAATGTATGATTTTCTTTAAAAACGAGATTCAACTAAGTACTCATGTATGCGGCGGCGTCACCACCATTTTACCAGAAAAAGGAACTCTCACAGAATTCAATCACTATGAACGGATTCAAGATGTACCTTTTGTTATTTACGCAGACTTTGAATCTTTGTTAGAGCCATGTCACGAAGATATAAGTTCTAATAAAACTAGGACTTTGAACAAACACATACCCGCAGCATTCGCATACTATATCGTATGTTCATACGACAACTCACTCAGCAAATACGTTTCATACAGGGGGGACGATTGCGTCAGTAAATTTTTAACTTATCTCCAAGAAGACGTAACTAATATACACAATATTCTTGAAGAAACAGTTCTGATGATATTTACCGACAGAGATGCAGATAAACACTCAAAATCTAAATATTGTTTCATTTGTAACAACTTATTATTCGATGATAAGGTTAAAGATCACTGTCACTTAACAGGAAAGTACCGCGGAGCCGCTCATGCGCATTGTAACATCCGTTTTCAGCTACCGAAGTTTATACCGGTTTTCTTTCATAATTTGTCTGGATATGACTCTCATTTGTTCATACGTGAGCTTGGAGAAATGTCAGGTTCTTTAAAAGTGATAGCTAAAACGAAAGAAAACTATATTTCGTTTACTAAGTACTTTACTACAGGTAAAAAAAGATATTTACCTGTTCGATTTGTGGACTCTTTTAAATTTTTGGGTAGTAGCTTAGAAAAATTGGTGGGTAATTTGGATGAAAATGGTTTTGTTCACCTATCAAGATTTTTTCCTCAAGAAAAACATTCGGAATTATTAAAACGTAAAGGAGTTTATCCGTATGAACATATGTGCAGTTGGAGTTCTTACGATGAAGAGGTGTTACCTTCAGCTAGCTGTTTTTTCAATACTTTATGCGGTGAAGCTATATCTGTGGCTGATTACGAGCATGCCAAATGTGTTTGGAATACTTTTGAAATAAATACGTTAGGTGAATACACAGATCTGTACCTTAAATCTGACGTTTTGCTGCTAGCAGACATTTTTGAAAATTTCCGGCAGACTTGTAAAGTTAATTATCGTTTGGACCCTGCATTTTATTTAACTGCTCCTAGTTTAAGTTTTGATGCAATGCTACTTAAAACCGGTATTAAGTTAGAACTTATTAATGACTTGGAAATAATAAGAATGATTCAAAAAGGGATTAGAGGAGGAGTTTGCTTATGCTCTACCAGATGTGCAAGTGCCAACAACAAATATTTGTTAAATTACAATAAATCTGCACCAAATAATTATTTAATGTATATAGATTGTAACAATTTATATGGTTATGCAATGTGTGCTCACATGCCATGTTCAGATTTTGAACTATTATCGAAAACAGAACTAGCTGTGCTCGATATTACAAATGTACCAAATGACTCTGAATATGGTTATATATTAGAGGTAGATTTGGAATACCCTGAATATTTGCATGATTTGCATAATGACATACCATTTTGTCCGCAAAAATTTAAACCACCGGGTTCGCAGAATGAAAAACTGATACCCAATTTGTACGATAAATTCGAATATGTTATTCATTACGTACATCTCAAAACTTGTCTGAAACATGGGTTATTATTAAAAAAAATTCATAGGGTAATCAAATTTAAACAAAGTCCTTATTTAAAAAAGTACATTGATTTAAATACAAAACTTCGAACAAAAGCAAAATCTGCGTTTGAACAAGACTTTTTTAAGTTACTTAACAATAGTATTTTTGGAAAAACGTTAGAGGATAGTCAAAAGAGACTCGATGTTAAATTGGTTAATCAATGGAATGATACGAAAAATAAAACTAAAAAGCATTATACTGCAGAGCAGTTAATAGCACGACCAAATTATCAAAGTTCAACTATTTTCACAGAAAATTTCGTTGCTATCCAAATGAAACCAGAAACAATATTACTCGATAAGCCCATCTACATAGGATTTACGGTATTAGAAATTTCAAAAAGCCATATGTACGATTTTCATTATTCTGTAATGAAACCCTTTTACGGTAATGATATAAATTTGTGCTATACAGACACTGACAGTTTTTTGTATTCTATTCAAACTGAAGATGTATACAGCGACTTAAAACATAATTTTTTATCATATTACGATACTAGTAATTATTCAGAAAATAATGTTTATGGCATACCTCGTTGTAACAAAAAGGTTCCTGGGCTTTTTAAAGATGAGTTAGGTGGAAAATTAATAACCGAGTTTGTTGGACTTAAATCTAAATTATACTGTATTAAAACTCAGGACGAGGAACTTAAAAAAGCAAAGGGAATAAAAAAAAATGTTATAAAAAAGATGAAATTTAGAAATTATGAGCACGTTTTCCTGAGTGATACAATTGAATCAAAGAAAAACATTTTGTTTAGATCTATCAAACATCAAATTTTTACTCAAGAATTAAACAAGGTCGCCTTATCTTCAAATGATGATAAACGTATTATATTGAAAGATAAAAAATCTACTCTATCTTGGGGTCACTACAATACTCTTTTATGATGTTGTGCTATGTTGTGCGTATTTTTATAAAACATAATTATAAAGTAAAAAATGTACCCATATCTACACAGCTCCCTCGCATAAAATATGTAAACATTGTATTTATGTATGTACCTAAATTTTGACCTTGTTTTTAATAATTAGACTAATTAGACCTACCTACTTTGTGTTTTATACCTAAAATTATAAGTAAAAATACAGTCATATCTACACAGCTCCCTGCATAAAATATTCAAACACTGTATTTATGTATGTGCCTTAATTTTAAGCTTATTTTTTAATTAATAATAAGACTAATTAATTACTTTGTGTTTTATACTAAAATTTTAATAAATAACAATGAGAACTTAAAATGGCTTGTCTTATTACGCACCTTAGTTAAGACCTAGGTACCCTATTTTGTTGGACAGTTAGATAGTAACATATTTGAAATACTTATAAATATAATACATACCTTCATAATTTTACCTACCTACCTACCTACCTTAGTTATCTAGGACATGTTTCCTGAGTAGCACACGTGTCGGTAGGTAAAAGGGAGTTGAGTTTCATTTACGTAGAAGCGGTGTACTATGACAAGTGCTCTGTAATTTAGTTAGAAATATTGAAATCGATTGCGAAAATATTTTATTCCACTCTTTGTCACACACGAGAAAGGACCTGTATTAATTTTGTTGTGGTAAGTAAAATATGTAACAACTTTCATTTTGTGTAAGTATTTCCTAAATTTTTAACATGTTAATGTACTTTTTTATTTTGTTTACAGATAATGACCGACGAAACTATCTACTATTCTCAATTCGCGCAAGATCCTCTGGGAGGAACTTCTGAAGGATTTGATGAAGCATATCCAGAACTGGCTAAACTAAACAAGTCGACAGTGACTAAACGTCAGGGACCATCGACAAAATTAAAATCGAAGAGAGAAAATGCTAAGAAGAATAATAAACTGCGTGGAAAGTCGTTTGTAATGAAAAGAGAAACAAGTAAAGGTTTGAGACTGATCAAAATTAAGGTATTGGACATAAGTGATACAAGTACATCAAGCGAGAACAGTGATCTGGAAAGTGAGAGTGACTCGAATGTGGTGCTACGAGCGCAGTATGTAGCGAAGGACATAAACGACCCTATTCTGTCAGATACTGAAGGTATTATTCATAAGATTTCTAAGGAATTATGTCAGAGTTATGGCCATTACTTTTAAGATGCTTTACATAGATTTATAAATAAATGATACTTTGACTTAAAACCTTGTTTTATTTCACAATATCGTGTAGGTAGGTAGGCCTTTATTCACAAAGAAAGTTACACTAGTATTTAAAACTGAAGCAATTGAGCTAACTGCAGACTGTTGTAAACAATCTACAGGTAGCTCAACTGATACAGTAGGTAGGTGGGTAGGACATTAATAAAGTAAAACACGTTAAAATATAATAAAATCATATTTATTGCATAATTGTTTTAATCGAACTTACAAAACTACAACTACATTTAAAAAATATTACATGGTTGAAGTAATACTACATATTATAATATTTTAAGCACCATTTTTTCAAACATATTACATTTTTGAGAGCACACTCTTTTTCATGAAATAAACAATTAAAACTTTTATCTGCTGGAGAGAATTCACTTTGAAGGGTTTTTAAATTAGGACAGTCTTTACTTCCTAGATCGAGCACTGAACAATTTTCACATAATTCTTGAATCCATTCTTTTTTTTCAGTTCCTTTTACATAAACAACTTTATCATCTAAAAATTGTTTTATGATCCGTTTAAACTCTCTGTAGTCAACGTAACCTTCACTCCAATAGATACCACGATTTTTTTCTAACCATCGAACTTGTCGTTTTTCTTCGAGAGATAGTTTTTGAAATGGATAAGGAGGTTTAATTAAGAATGTTTGATTAAATTCTGAAGTATCCAATGCAAATTCCTTTAAAATAAAGTTATTTTTCATATCTTTGAATCCTTGAACGTCAACAATCAGCAAATCTTTTTTCATGATATTTTTTTAACAATGTTGGTTAGAGGTTTATATTCAATGATGCAGTCGTTTAGAATGAGACAGTAGGCAGAAGTATGATCTGGTAATTCTTTGTTACACTCGAGTTCCACTTGTACGTTAACAACGGGTCCAATCTTTAAATTTTCGTTTTGTCTTGAACAGTCGATCACGAATAAGGGAGCTTTAATTTTAAATTCAAGAGGAGTCAACAACGGTTCTGATCTGCGTCCATAATACGACTGCTGGAATCTAACATATTGTTCGTATAACAACGCATACTTTTCCTCGCTAAACTTAACATCTAAGTTTTCGTAAGGGAAGTACGTTGAATTCAAATACACTTTAACATTTCGTAAATCACAGTGATCAAATTGTGACATATCTTTTAAACCATTATTTTTTCTATCTGTTTGAAGTCCTATGATAACATATCTGGGTTTTTCGATTTGTGATGACGTTTTAATTGACCAAGTGTGTTTAGATGTTCGCGGTAATAGAGGATATTCATATAAATCCCAATTTCGAAACGCTAATGGAATTGCTCTATCCTTATCTAGTATTTTTAGTAAGTTAATTCTTTCTTTGTCCGAAACTTTTACATGTGGCACACGCCAAAGTATTTTATGAATAACGATGTCATTTATTATTTCCCCACTGCCTAGTGTTAATGCATTTAAATTGGTATTGCTGCGCAAGAGTATGAGCTCATGCTTACAATTAATGATGACTTTTTTATAATCTTCAGCGAAACCCATGATATGGTTTAGAGGTATTGAAGCCGAAAAACTACCTCCATGCATATTGGACGTGCCATCAATATCCCAACCCCAAGCCTTAGCTATTTTCGATTCATTTTCATTCATAGAAATTAAAGATTTCATAGTCGTAGTGATACCAGCATTTTTTATTTTATCAATTTCTATTCCATTTAGCTCGTAACGGATATCTTGAAAAAGGTACAGCAACGGGTTGTTGGTGAAGTGAACATTATTTACCATTTCTTTTAAATCTTTCTTTACAACGTTCATTTTTCCTTCCAAGAACAAAGTGCTAGCTGATGGCAGAATGTATAGATCTTGTTGATTGATGGGGATACGTATTTCATCATTTCTGTTGAAAGTAGTTATGTATGGTTTGTATGAGTGAAACTCGATTCCGCCAATAGTTTCGTCGAAGACGGGGTGACTTGCGATGTCTAGAATATTCATTTTAGTAATCCAATAATTTTAAGATATTTTTTGTTTTCTATTGTTAATTTTTTGTGTTTTTTTATGTTTTTACTAGTTGTTTCTTTGCAGATTGTCTGATTTAGACTGATCTCTTTTGAATGTAGATTCGCTGTTTTATTAAAATTAATCATTTTTTTCTTATATGTAAATATAGCTGTATTTCTTCGCCGCGTAGATTAACTAGATTGTTATTTATATCTAGTATCCTAATATTTATATAGTTGATGATGTCTTGATTGACTGGGAAATAGATAGCGTTCTTAGGTATTTCTATTAACCGATAGCCTGGCGGCACATTGGGAGCAAACTCGTAAATAATGTGGCTGGGTTCACCATTTATATAGGAACCGCTTACAATGTTACATTCAACCCTGATAACAGAAGTAGATAAAATATTTACCGGAAACGGTGACTCGTGAACAATATTTGATTTCAAAGATTTTTTTCCGAATCCTAATAGTTCTCCAATAGAATTATTTTTTTCAAAGTGAATATCTTTACTGCAAAAAATTGATGTCTTTAATGTGTTATTATTGCAAAATAATTTTATAGTAGCGCCTTTTACTTGAGTCTTTAAATAGTCACTAATATCTTGAAGTTCATAAGCTCCTTCTGGAATGGTAACAACTTCATTGGAACCATAGTGAAATGTATTGTTTCTATCTATATTCGGAATAGAATTAAATGTAGATAAATATAGCAGAGCACATTCATAATCACCCTCAAGTTGTAAAGCGGGGGAATAGTTAGTTGATAGAACGGACGTGTTACCCGTAACAGAAAGAGTGAAACTCATTTTGTAAGTGATCAAAAAAAAAACTTCACACTCTTATATATCATGTTTATTCCAAAATGATCTTAGATACATCACACACAAATGACCACAATTTACTGTATTAAATTTTTGATAATTTGTATAATTGTAATAAATATTTTTATTGCTTAAATATTTAAGTAGTTCTTTTGGAGGCTTTAAGTTTCCGAAACTATCAAAATACTCAATATATTTATGAATTTTTATATAGGCTACCCAGTGAGTTCCTGCACCAATACTATTATCTAAATTAACGATACCACATTCAATAGATTTCACTCTTTTAGGCAATTGGTCTTTCATAAAAACTCCTCTAAAATATGGTATGTCGCTTGCATGCTCTAGTATATCCACGTTGGTAAGAGCATGTCTAGGTAGCCGCGCGTTTAGTTTTTTGATGACTGAATAAATAATCCTTCACCTCTCTTATACGGCTTTATATACAGCCCTTTTCCCAAAACGATAGACTCCATGGTTTTGTTATGACGTTCTGATTCTTTGAGGTTTTGTTGGGCAGATTTATACTCATTTACAGTTTTAGCTATGCCAGCTGCTCCGCCTGCTAGGGCTCCTAACGCTGATAAACCAGCAAAAATTGGTATTAAGGGTAAAATGCCTCCTGTTTTTGGTAGTGGTATTACACGAGGTAAATTAATTTTACAGTTCCTTGCTAGCAACCTCTTTGCTGCGGCATATGCGCAATTAATGGTATTATTGGTATCTCTAGGGTTAACTTTCTTTAATTCTAAACGGATTTTAGCTAGCATTGTTTTAAACTTATTCTTGATTTTTTTCAACGTTTTGCATTTCTTTTTCTTCAAACCTGCTCCAATCTTCAATTTAGCTTTCATCATCTTACCTACCAACCATGATGCAAGTTTTTCGCTTTTGCTAGCATCTTTTGAGTGAAGCCTCTGATTAGCCATGTTTCTTAATGCTAAATCAGCTTTATGACGATTCGATAAGTCAGAGTTATTAGAGTACGCTATATCGTGATGCATACAAGCTTCGTCTAACTGATTTATTCCTTTATCGCCTCGCAATAGCCTCTTTTTCAATTTTGTTCCAGGTCCACAATAGTTATATCCTGGCAAATGTAACTCGAACGGTAATTTATTGATTAGATTATTAACAAGTCCACTTCCTTTCATAGCTTTCTCTAAAATGATGATTATCTCTATACAAATTCTTTTTTATTGATCCAACTGTTTTCATCGTCACTTAAACCCAACCACTTAACATAAAATTTGTTTCCTTTTTTCTTTAAAACTTTCTCTATAAGATATATATGCGGACACTTTGTTTTTTGAAGTTCATGAGTGTAAAAAGTTCCTAATATTAATCGTTTATGCAAATCTTCGATTTGATAAGTAACGGGTTGAGTGTTTTTAACATGATTTATCTTAAACAGTTCCGTTGACCAACTAGGGGTGTAACCCTTATGGAAACTCGACTTGTATTTGCTAATTCGAACAAAGTCGCCCACGCTTAGTTTATTGCGGCTCGAGTAATTGGTAAATTTATAATTGTTTGTTTTGTTTATATTTTTCATGACACTATCCACATTTTTATGACTAACGTCAATTGGTTTATGTTTAGTAGTGCGATGGTTGCTATTGTTGTACGTATCAACAATATTTTTTAGCGGTTTCCCAACCCATTTATAACTACCATGTAAACTAAAAAACTTAAACAAATTATTTTTTAACGTTCTTATTAATCTTTCTACAATAGATGCTTTTTTAACCGAATATGTTGAATAGTGGTTTATATCATAAGATCGCATTAGCTTTTGAAATATATCGTTATAAAACTCTGTTCCATTATCTGTTTGTAAATTTCGAGGATGTCGTTTAGCTGTAATCATCACATTTTCAAAAGCATTTGAGACTTCCAATTTCGTTTTAGTTTTAAGAGGAGTAGCCCAAGCAAATTTTGAAAAACAGTCTATTATGACCAAAACAAATGTGAATCCTCTGTTAACCTTTTTAATACTCTTTAAATCAATAAGGTCTGCTTGCCATAGATCATCTATTCCTTTTAACACAACTGAACGTCGAATGAAGTTTATACGAGCTGGTCTATGTATTTCATTAACTACTTCCTGCTTACTCATTTTTCTTTGATTTATGACGCTCTGACTTCGAAGTCAGCTCATACTGATCCAAAATTTGAAGTATTTCACTTTTTAAGCGGTCTAACTTTAATTGAGTTTCCATCTTATACTTTTGCATACTTTTATCAACGTATTCTTTACTAACAGCCTCATCAGCTGTTATTGGTATGGGAAGACCTTTCAGTCTTGATGATTTTAAATCATAATCACCACTTTCTGACTTCAGTAGTGTATTTTCAATAAAATTGAAAGATTCTGATAAACGCATTCGCTTATGTACATGATGACCAAATTTATCGATATTCATAATTATTGTAGTAACATGGTCAGAGGATAGAAATAAAGTGAAAGTACTCCAGCAATATCATTGTATTTATTTAATCAGTTATTATTCCACATTCTCGCAATTCCTCAATAATAGATATTATTTCATTATCCACTCCAGTGTTGCCGGCATCACGAGAAGCGATCAACAATCTCAATCTGGATACTAACTCGTTCGGATCATCCCAATAAACATATTCCATATTCTTCTTCCAAGTTTTTAATAATGGTAAACCTGAGCCTTTTGGTAGATTACTATCACTACTTTCAGAGGTCTTAGGTATTTTGAATAATGGTTTGATGACTTGTAAATATTTTTTACCCTTGTTACTTTTAATTGGTTTACTTGGGCTATAATCTCTTCGGTGCGCATTGGTAACGATTAACATAGTCTTATAATTTTGAATATCATCTGGTGTAACAATATCTAACTTAGGTTTTTTTTTCAACAATAGTTCAGTCAATCCAGGTGTTAGTTTATAGTCACAATCTGCTATGTTGATAATTTTATCAGTAACGTTTACTCGCGTCGAACCCATCATAAGTTTTCCTCTAACATTCCTTAAACCAAAAGGAACATCGCGAAATGCTTCCGATGATTGAGACCAAGATGATATGTCACGATCTGAATTGTTACTTTGCAATGATCCGATCGTTTTGAATGAGTCATCGAACGGGTTTTCATCATCGCTTTCATCTTCATCTGTGTTTTGAGATTTATTTTCATCGTCGTCATCTTCTGGTGATGCAAACTTTTCCTTCGTTATACTTAGGTCAACATTTTCGTTTGTTTTAGGTGATAAAGATATTTCGTTGTAGTTATCGTATTTACTAGAATCTAACAGCTTATTAAGGGGGTTTGTAATAGGTTTAAAAACATTTTCCAATTCTTTCGCACTATCCATCTCAATATTACGTAACTTTCTAACTTTTCTTTTAACTGCCTCTGCAGCATCTACCATTTTACGTTTTATCGATATGTCTTTTTCCATTTTAATGATAGAATGTAGTCACTGCTAGTTATCCGAAATAATAATAAAAATAAATAGTAGTCATCATGGTTATATACCTACATTTGCTAGTTGAATTCAACGAAAGTATCAAATTTCTTTCTATAGCATCCTTGATTTTTTACACAATCTTTATTTATAACTAAGTAATTGTATGGGTCACTCCAAATTAGAGAACACATTTCTTTAAATTGTACCCAAGACATATCCGTATTCACATGTTCATCATATATATGTTTCATGTTTATTTCATCTTGTTTAAAAACGATAATAAGGTTAGCATTATCCCTGACCAGTTGTTTAGGAACTTTACTGTATGTCTGGTTCAAATAAAAGCAATCTATAAACTTATGTCGACCCATGGCAAAGTAATCTCGCATATTACTTTGATTCTCACAAGCCACATCATCAAAAATTATAATTGAATTGTATTTAGCTTTACTCGGACTAAGCACTGAATCGTTTTCATGATATTTCTGAAATGATACACTAGGAACTAATTTCAAAACATTTTCTAAAAATATGTATTTAGGCTGATGAAGGGTTTTTGAGTACACGTATACATTTTTGTAGCGCAACCCATTTTCATGTAGAAGAAGACCGATCATCAGATTTGTTTTACCACAATTTGATGGACCACAAATTATGCAGCGGATTGTATCCGGTAAAAGTTTACCATGCCGAAAACCTTTTTTGTAAGTATCATCGCAAATCTTTTCCAAATTTAATGAAATTGAATGTTTAACGAACTTCATTATCAGTTAATTCAATATGAGTTACAACACGAAAATGATTAGTTATATAACTATTGTTCTATTTATATCGATATGATGGTAAAGACAATAGAATTTGATTAGAGAATTAGTTATGATTGTTTCAAAGATTTAAATAACCTTATGACCGCACACCACATCTTAATTTCACAAGTATTTATTGGGAATTCTAACATCCTTTTTTGTGCCCCAAAATCGATTGGGAATTCTAAATCACCGTTTTTGTCGACTGAAAGGAGACAAGTGATTTAGAATGCCCAATCGGTTTTGGGGAACAAAATGGATGTTAGACTTCCCAATAAATACCTACTAGTAGTTATTTTATTACTATTTTGGGCCTTCACTGCAAATCAGTTTCAATCAAATTCTTTCCAACGCCTATTACTAGGATTTAGTGTCGTCTGTTTGCAGCTGTCTCGTTTTCGTCTGCTTTGTGGTATATTGTCCAGAGCTGTGTTCTGAGACTCTACAAAGAGTAGGACTGGTCCAGTAAGAGTATTTCAGCTTGATTGCGTGAAAATCGAATGTAGATTTGACAACTCTTGAGTGAGAAATGACTAGATTATAACAAGCGTTTATTTGTATTAATTTTTTAGTAAAATCATACTATTTCAGCGTGAACACAAACACGAAAAACTTAGTTATTTCCTTAGACTTCGAGAAGCTGAACCAGACATCGCCCAGAGTCTACTTCAGATACCAGAGGACCGCTAAAGAGTCCATTGTTCTGAATGATTACGCATCTGATGAATACCGTAAGTATCTTAATAATGTGCATGAAATAGATAAATAAGACAAGAAAATCACTTAGTGATGTGGGTGATTTGAGCAACCTTCAAATTAATCTTACGTTTTAAGGCAAAATTCTGCTGAACAAACCGCTTCACTATGACAATGGTATCGTCTAAGCATGACACATTTTGGCATTTTAACGTAGACAAGCGAATTTTGATTCGGATGAGTTGTACCCATAACAAAAAGTGAAGTGGACAACTCATCCGCGGATGAGTTTTTTCCCGTATGTGTTGTACCCTAACCCGAAAATATACCCTAACAACTGAGCAGATTTCATCTGGACACTTCGCGCGCTGTCACATTTTGGTGCGAAAAATAAATAGAATTGTGACAAAATCAGGTGTCAAAGATCATTGTTCATCTCAATAGGTCACAGGAGTTAGTAATTTGCATCAATCATGTTCAAGACTCTGTCATAACTTTGGCATTTTTGCATTATTTTATTAAATTACATAAAGTTTTACAAAGAATTTTTCGTATTATTTGGTGTAGAAATGTTCTTAGTTAAGTTTGACAGATACGTGTATAAAATTTGTGAAAATTATCGATCTTATTACAAAATGTAGTTTTAATGACGTGATTGGTTGATTGGCGTTTTCTTCCGTCCACGGTTTGATTTGTCATGCAAGCACTAGTAGTCAGCAGCGTAGCACCATTTTTTCTGGTTTTGACGTAAGCTTATGTCATGTATGGAATCTAAACAGTTGTTAGGGTATACAGTAGTATACACAGATAGAGATGAGCGATTATATTATAGATAGATAGATTTTGAAGCTGACAAGACAGCTTTCTGTTTTGGATTGGATTACTTCATAAAAAGTCATATGAACAGACCGACACTTACCGGGTATGCTGACAAATCGAAAAAATTATTCAATACTTTTTTAATCCAATTTACAGAACTTTATAAATATTTTTTTAGAATCTGGCACGTTTACCGCTGTTATTCCTATGATACCACATCTGCGTTTGGACTTGGCGGAAGTACATGCAAAAATTGATGATCTTGTTCCTACTCTTATTGTAGGACCCAACGCTTTTGAAAGTAGAGGTGAGAATATAGATGACGTCTGTGGCACCATGGGCAAAGTTCTTTTGCGTTAGCAAACGAATGGTTGAACCAGGGTCAATGTTAGTCGTAATTGTAGATTTAAGAGTGGAAAAAGAAAACATCATTATCTTGCCCTTTACCTATTTAAGTGAGTCAGCACGGCACACCGGGTTTTTTTCTTCTATTCGCCTTTATCTGTTGTCATCTCAGCATTCGTTTCTTTCTTATGTCATACTAGCAGCGCCTTGCGGTTTCACCCGCGTAGTTCCCGTTCCCGTGAGAATTCCGGGATAGCCTATATTCTATTCCAGACTATAATCTATCTCTGTGCCAAATTTCATCCAGATTCGTTCAGCCGTTCTGGCGTGATAAACGAACAAACACCCATCCATCTATCCATCCATCTAAACTTTCACGTTTATAATATTAGTGAGATTTCACACAGTCCATCCACCTTTTCTTAGGATTACCTATCCTCCTACCCATGTGCTATTTTGATCACCTAGGAAACATTATATTATTTATTTACTTAAAGTTAAGCTTTTTCTTAAAAACACTACAATTTTATTACGAAAATCTTTCAATAATTCTTTTTTGTTTTTTAGATCCTGACGTCGTTGCTTCCGTTGCGACATTCTTCGCAAACCTTCCGTTGATAACTCGAGAATTTTTTCTCTTCCAGTGTCAACTCTTTACTGCTATTTACATCCAGGAAAATCTTTGTGACTTTGGTCTCGAATTGACAAGCGTATAACTTTTGAGTAAATTTGAACTCAAAATTTTGTTTTTAATTTTTATGTTGATAGTTTTTTAGATTTGTCTGTTTTTCTTGTCTGTTTGTGAAGTTAGTCCGTAAAGCCAACAAGTGGCTCTGACGGAAGACCAGCGTTGGTTGCTAGCTCGCTAGTCAACCAACTCATGCTGAGGCAGAGCCATTTTATTACTGGACTTACATTTTTGTATTTAAGCCAATTTTATTATATATTTTTGTGTAAGTATGTGTAAGTCTTTTAACAAATAAATTCTATTCTATTCTAAAACGTATAAATTCTTTACAAACAACATATTTTGAACTTTTGACGGGTTGATTTTACGATCAACCCGTCAAAAGTTCAAGAAGAAGGAGACGGTTGTATTTTCACAGCACTTTATTTCTTATGTTATAGTAGTTTATGGTAAAGAATTGGGCTTTTCTATTTATGTGCTTATTTTGTAAGCCGAAAGAAATAAAGTTATTAATTTCTGACTCCTGATTTAATTATTCTCAAGTCCCAAAATATTAGGTTGCAATTTAATCTGGGCAATTCTATGATTCGATCCAAATAAGATAATTTAATAGGTAGGAAAAGTCCATGAATCTATCAGGTGCATGTTTTATAAATTAAAAACCTTTCTCTTGAATCACTCCATCAATTTAAAAATACAGCATCAAAATCCGTTGCCTAGTTTTAAAGATCTAAGCATACATAGGGACAGATAGCGGGAAGCGAATTTGTTTTATACTTTGTAGTGATAAGACATTTTCCAAAATGGAAAAAAAAGACTCCAATCGCTTCTATTAACCATGACCTGGATTTTCAATGGAGAGGAGCCAGGTTGTCAGTGAGGTGTCATGTCCTTATAAGCATAGTCCATACCACTTTAATTTGGCAGTCCCACGTAAAACCCCCTTTTCAGTTTGTTCGAATATTAAGAAAACGCCCCATTGGATTCATTGATTACCGAATCCCGTTATTAAACAACTATTGTATTACATTGAGAACATTATTCTTTGAAACCCTTATACTTATCTGAACTAACAAAATATGGCAGTTATCTAAAATAATATTAAGCAGCTGACGCTTAGCTTGGGGTTAGGTAATGCTGTGTGAATTGTCCAGCATTATTTATTTATTTAGCTAATGGTCAGAAAAAGAGAACAATCCTCCCCCAAACAAGGGAGTTCTGCTATAATCTCTATGTGAGACAGGCGGATTGGTGTTCGAACTAGCTAGAGGTATTAAAATACAAAAAAAAATGTACTTTATATAATAATAGACTGCGAAGCGTCTGTATACACAAAATTATCGGTTGTCTGCGTTTAACAAAGTAATTGAAACCGTTGTTAGAAACACGCATGCTCTGATTTATAAGGATTTTTTTTTCATTGTTACAACACTTTGATCGGAGCTCAAAGACGTAACAATGGACATATTACTTATTTTTATTGGTCTGCTTGCATTCAGTGATGTAAGCAAAGGAGTTGGAAAATCTAATGAAGAAAGCAGTAACTTAGAAGCTGATTCAAGCTATTTAGTAGAACAATACGGTTATCTAGAAGGTAACGAAAACGATCAAAAGAATAAACATGCAGAGAGGCGAGATTTTGATGATGAGTTTACTTATCGATCTAGTGGAATATCAGAGAAGGACGATTATGATGATTGGGATGACGATAAACTCAATGTTGTTGGCCTGAGTAAGTATTTTTTCTAGTATATAACATAAACTTTACATGCACGCATAACTGCAAGAAGCGGTGAAAAGCATACCCATGACATCTCACTCATACATATTAAACTGTAAAATAGCACATTTCATAAAAATTAGACTTAATTTAGATTCTAAGCTAGACTAAAATTAGATTCATATTCATCTTTTTCCTTTTTGTTTTTTTGTTCATTCTGTAATGTCTGATAAAGAAGAGCGAGACCTTCTAACTCAAGTATTTATACTAAAATGAAGGCTTCCACTACGGTGTAAACAATTGTTGTTTAACTGTTACAGAAAAAAAAGCATTTAAATTTTCCAAAAACTTAGTGATTGATTCTCAAAAATAAAATAACAACAATAAATTCCAAACATCGCGTGAGCGTAAACAAACCACTTGTGGTTGGAGACTTAGTACCTGCTTAAATAAAAATCCAGAGGATGATAAATATCAGTTGATACATAATCTTTATATTTTTCGAAACAGATTTTAAACAAAACCCATTGATAACTAGTCGAGACGCGATAGTGCGTCAGCCAAGTTTGGGAAGAAATAAGCGACGTAATAGCAGTGTGTATCGTTACAAGAACCATTAGCACGCTTTTGATCCCTTTTGTATTTCAGACATTATCAAACGACTTGCAATTTTTCATGTTATCTTTACAGGAAGAGATAATCGTGAAGATATTGTCCGTCCTTGCTCTTTGGACGATTGGCGCTGCATCCGCAAGTTCTTTGCTAAAAACTCGAAATGCAAACCCTCCTTTGGGCCAATTTCAGACCCTCTCTACCTAAGGAGAACAACCTTCTACATTCCTAGCGTGAATGTTTCATTAATCTCAACGAGATTCCGTGTTTCTGGACAAAGCCAAATAAAAATCAGCGAGTTATAGTAAGTATGGCTTTTTTAACCCAGCTGGATCCATTTCCGTTTCTCTCTTTGCTTTATCACCCGATAGATTTCCTTCAATCGCTCGTGTATTCTTACTATCTCTTTCTTACTACCTCTATTTTTGTATCATTATTCTTCTTTGTCACTCGCCATCAATGGCACTTTAAAGTTTATTTTAGTAGTTTGTACACATTTTTTCTTGTAATTTTTAGCCACAACAAGGATACCGGCAACTTAGTCCTCGGTCTGGAATTCCAAAGAATAAATCTGACAACTCCAAAAGCATACTTCCGATATCACAGAACTGCGAAAGAGTCAATAGTGTTAGATGACTTTGGTACAGTTGCTGTGGGTGAGTAAAAAATAAATTAAATGATAAACATCAAAAGAAAATACGTTGGGATATAATACTATTATTATTTAAGTTGACATGATGACCCAACACTTTGAAATAATGAGAAATTAAAGAAAATTGTTTTGAATGATTGAGAATTTTTTGTCCACACTTTCGATCGTCTTTTTAAGGCTCGTTGATAATCTCCAATGCCAGATTTATTAATAAGAGCTAGATTAATAAAGCTGTTGTTTTATTTCAGACTCAAAAACCTTACATAACCTTACATACATAACTACTGGCTAGCTTAAATTGAGAAAACACGTGTGTGTTGGGTATTACCCCCATAAAATAAAAGCCAATAATGCGCTTATGGGGAGGAGAGACCTGCGTCCAGCAGTGGACAAGTATTAGACGTCAATTATGATGAGAGATGAAGCTTAAACTAGGTCTGACTTAATCTGTTTTTATTATAGGTGGTACAATAACAGCCATTATACCTAAAATTCCAAATTTAAGACTTGATTTGGCAGAAATTCATGTTTTTATAAATGATAGACTTCCGCCGTTTGCTATTGGGCCTGGAGCTGTCAATACAGGTGAGTTGAAATTCATAATAATCAAACATCTAAGTGCTTGCGCGAAAGCACGCGAAAGTTATCAACTTCTGTATGCAAGCGGTAAAACAGGTTAAATGAAAAAAAAAACTGGCAGGCAACAAAAACAAAAAAAAAATAGCAATGCATTTGTTTTTATCAAGCTACGAAAACGGTCAGTCTTTTGTTTCACTTTCTCATCTGTTTCGCAACTCGCATGCCTTGTATGCCACTAGGTCTCGTCCATGGACTATACTTAACATGAAAACCGGTCTACGCAAAAATTATATGCTCCTAATTTTTTCAAAATAAAATTATATGTATTTTCAGACCCAGACGTAGTGGCTGCTTTTACTCAATTGATTGCTAACCTACCAAATACACTCCAGGAGGCTGGACTGTTTATAGCACAGATTGTAGGAGCTGTATATATCCAAGAAAATATATGTGACTTCGGTCTTAAGATCGTGGTTGTTTAGCACGTAAATTAATAACTATTGTTAAGAAATCAATACAAATTTGTAATTTCTCACGTGTAAATTATTTAAAATTAGCCTCTCATAACATGATCGTACGTGAGCTTAATTATTATAACAAATGAAGCTGCTTAGTACCCACTGTTAATAGCCGTGTTTTTGTTGTTTTTGGACCGTATTTAAGTTGTTTCTTTGTGTTCTTTACCCTGATATATTCTATGTTTTTATTGTATATATATTTATTTATGTGTAGTTATTACCTATTTGTAGGTATATGTGTGTACTTTGTATGGTCTAATAAACTATTTCATTTCAATTTTTGTTTCATTTTATTTTTATATCTAATAATGATAATGCTGGACAATTCACACAGCATCATCTGACCCCAAGCCAAGCAGAGCATACATAATATAATAAAATACAAACATAGATAGATATTTTTTATTATACATAGAAAACGACCAGAACACCTCGATCAATGTCAATGTCTGCAGATCGTACACACATTTGTCCTGAGGCGGGAATCGAACCCGCAACCTTCTGCATCACTGGCAGACCTTCGCCCACAGCGCCACATTGTAATGATAATTTTTAATGATGCGTTAATCTAGTAATTAGATCATCTGACTGAAATTATTGGGTAGTTTATGTTTACTCATAAACAGTATCCAAAAACACTTAATTACGACAATTGTTAAGAAATAATACATCGAAATAAATCAATCTCATAACACTTAAAATTTCTTTCATATTAAATACTAGCAGCGCCTCGCGGTTTCACCCGCGTACTTCCCGTTCCCGTCGGGATTTCGGGATAAAAAGTAGCCTATGTCCTATTCCAGACTATAATCTATCTCTGTGCCAAATTTCATTCAGATCCGTTCAGCCGTTCTGGCGTGATAAAGGAACAAACATCCATCCATCTATCTATCCATCCATCCATCCATCCATCTAAACTTTCACGTTTATAATATTAGTGAGATGACTCGATATTAATATCAATTGTTTATATTTGCCCGAGATAAACTCTTAGATCAAGATTAAAAAAAACGTAGTTGATTAGCTTATATAAATAGTTAGAGGTAGCCTATAATGTCCCACTTTTTACCCGACTACCAACAGGGGAGGGTTATGGGTAAAGGCCTCCCTCTGATCCTCCCTGAGATAAATAGTAAGTAATTAAAAAAGTGATTGTACTCTCACTCTTAAAATTCGATGGGATGGCGGACCGATAAGACCAGGGGCTTAATTCTGCTACCTAATCGCTTAACTATGGTATCGACTATGGTATAGTCGCTGAATCGTCTATAGATGAAAGAAATTCTAAATTTTATAGGTTGAATTAGTCATAGGGCCCAGAGAGTGGTCAGACACAAGATCAATGTCTACTGTAATTTTTTTTATGACTTGAAATATCGCTATATCAATTTTATTATGACTCAAACCGCCTGCAAACATTTATTATAATTATGTGAATGGTGTACTGACATATACAATATTTGCGCGCACATTTAAATCCAAAATTGGTTACGCTAGTCATCTCAGGGCACACCAGAGAGAATAATTTTTTAGCAGAAATTATGTCGCCGTAGCCGAAATCGGCAAGGAGGACATCATCATATCATCTAGATAAGTGATTCTATTTTGATATACATTCAAAGAATAATCATAATTTGGTCCTTGAGCACCCAAATCTAAACAATCAATATCTCAATTATCAGCCACGCAATGGCTAGAGACTATAAAAGCGTGAGTATTGAGTATTGAATTACGATACATCCGAATGATTTTGATATTTATCGCCGCGCTGCTGGGTTTCGTTGACTGCACGCCTGGCGGTGCAGTCAGTGGCTATGGTGATTATAAAGATCTGCTGGAAGTCTTGAAAAGTGGTTCATACGGAGTCCAACAATATGAAACAAAACAAATCGACAACAATAATGGATATTTAGAAGAAAACAAGGGTTACGACATTCGTGATGGTTATGATGACAAAAAAGACGATCAATGGGGTTACGAAGAATATGTGTACGACAAAAACCACTACAAGGATTTTGATATAAGGGAGTATGACTACGTACAAAAGTGTGATATTAATGTTAAAGACTGCAAAGATGGACGAGATTGCTATGATAAAGCCTCTAATCGCTCCGGATATGACAATTGCAAGAATCAATTCGGCGAGGAAGGACGTTATTACGACATAGATGATCGTTATTCTGGCAACAGGTATCGCGAGGACGATTATGATGATAGATACGAAAAAGAGTGTTACGATAACTACAAAAATAGTGATGATTACGACAAATGCAGAAACCGTTTCGATAAAAACAGAAACGATTATGAAAAGGATTGTTACGATCACACTAAAAATCGAGATGATTTTAACAAATGCCAACGATATTATAGAAGATGTCGAAGAGACTATAGGCAAGGTGGCAGGTATTCCTATAATGAGAAAGACTGGAGAAACGACAGAAATTGTTATAACGATGACCTTAATCTGGTTGGACTGGGTAAGATATATTATTACAATCATTTATCAGAATTGGCTCGCGGAGAAATTACTACTTTGATGTATTGTTTCTTTTCTAACAGGTAGAAGAGATCGCGAAGACCAGCTTATTCGACCCTGTGCACTTGACGATCGCCAATGCATCCGAAAGTACTTGGCTAAGAACTCGAAATGCAAGCCGGTCTATGGACCGATCCCAGATCCTCTCTACTTGAAGAAAAGCACCTTCTACTTTCCATTTGCAAATCTTACTGTTATCAGGACCAGGCTGCGCGTGACTGGTTTGTCCAGCATTAAAATCAGTGAATTCTAGTACGTACGAGTTTAAATAATCATAGCGTACAGACATATCATGTAGTTTTGAATAATACAAAAAAATATATTACAAACAACACAGTCCAAAATGCAATTACAAAAAAATATTTTTAAGCTTACGCGATCTGAACACATAATTATTAATACTATTTAACGGGTATTTATCGCGTTTATTTACCTATTTTTCCCGACGTTTCGACAGGTTTACACACTGCCGTGGTCACGGGATGACTCAACAACAAACTCAACTTACTCTAAAAATAGGTAAATAAACGCGATAAATATCAATAATTATGCAATTACAAACTTAACAAAACACTCAATGTTCACACGAAAACACATATAACCAAAAAGACGTGTACGTAAAAACATGTAAATGTAGATTGTTTTAAACTTTTGTTTTAGGGTTCATCTTTAACATATCTCACTTAGTAAGGGTTTCGTAGACAACAAGAACCCTTGTAGTTTCGCATTCCGTCTGTATGTTTGTCGCATTTGCTTTACAAGAGTAAAAGTCGATCAACTTAAAAAATGAACGTTGTTAGAATGTGTTTGAAAAAGGAACATTTTGTAATAATTCCAATGAAAACCACTTAGGTAAAGTTGTTAGATGTGTAAAACAATGAAAAACAAAGCTAATACATAATTAGCTAACTAACCATCCCACTATCGCACCCTACACCTGCGTGAAGCCTGTAATGCACTACAATTATTAATTTGCCCCATATATTTTTGTTTGAATGTGAAATATTTTTTCAGCGTGAACAAAGACACCAAGAACTTAGTTATTGCGTTAGACTTCGAGAAGCTGAACCAGACCTCGCCTAGAAACTACTTCAGATACAAGAGAACCGCTAAGGAGTCCATCGTTCTGGCTGATTATGCCTCGGTTGAACACAGTAAGTAAAAAAACGATATTGTACTAGAGGGTCAGATATTTTACTGGATTCTTAAAACATCAGGGGCCAAATCCTGTGTGTTCACATGGAGGATACTAAGAGCACCTTCGTTAGAATAACTTATTTTTAAGGTATATTTTGGTTAATTTTATTGTAAGGTTTTAATTGCATTTTGGCTCAGCAGTAAGCATTGTTAAAAGGACAAAAAAAAGATGAGAGATTTGCTAAGCGTGTCAGTCTTTTTGTTCCGCCGCTCCGCCCGCGGAAGTTTTGGAAACATTACAGTATCATGTTACTAAAAAAGAAGTTCTGATAGATATTGGAAAATAATTTAAGATCTGTCATTGCAAAATCAAGTTGAAAAAAGATGGGTTGTTACCATGGCAAACAAGCACTTACTTAAAAATTAAGAAAAAAAAAGAAATGAAAAATATGAAATATGACAGTATTACAAACTCAACTTACTCTAAAAATTAGGGCTGACACTATGGTAGCCAAAGATTTAAATCGTTACATGCGTCCTGAACCAAAAACTATGGTATTGTCTTTGAATGAGTGCGTCAAAAAGAAAAGGGTAATGAGTAGTGTAAAATATTGTTATTGTTAATAAACCTAACTATTATTATTATCATTTAATGTGCAATCATATTGCACTAGCTCTTGACAAAAAATTTAGATTTTAATGATGCCCTCAAACCGAAAATGTGTCTATGTTTAAAAAGTGTGCAATCTGTGAAGGACGCTCACCACAAGCGAACAGCGGAAGGAAAATAATAGTTATTGAATTAAATCGTAATACCTAAGAGTGAAATTTTATACCTTTGGCTTAATTTGTTGTTGGATTTGCGAAACGATGGCATTTGGTGTCACTTTTCAACAAAAATGTCCAAAGTTACAACACTTTAACACCACAACGATTTTGTTTAGATTCACACTGATTCCAAATGGGCCAGCTATCTCCGGGTCTCAATATAGTAAGGGCCTATCGAACTTATCAAAATTAATTTTCCAGAGTCTGGAACGTTTATCGCTGTGATACCTAAAATACCGCACCTGCGTTTGGACTTGGCGGAAATACATGCAGACATTGATGATCCAATGCCTCGTATTATCTTGGGACCAAAAGCTGTTGATAGCAAAGGTGAGATAATAGTACTCACATTGTTTAACATAAATCTTTGTCGATTTTACACTTGATATCGATACGCAGAAGTGTGACACTAAGATAGATAGATAGATAGATAATTCTTTATTGTACCACACAAACACAGAAAACAGTACAGAAATAAAAGTTACAAGATGAAGTACAAAGGCGGCCTTATCGCTATGAGCGATCTCTTCCAATAAGAATTTTTTAAAGAAAATATTTTAATAACTTTGTGGTGCAATTACCTTGAGTCTTGTAATGAGTGTTTTAAAATACAATAGCTAAACATAACGAATAATCAGTGTTTCAAGAAACAAAAATAACTATTAAAAAAGGATAAGGTTGGGTGTTAAAGTACCTATGTTTAACTAAAATGTTTATTTCACTTACGAAAAAAAAACTGCATTCACTCCCACTCCCACTCTGCTCTTTATGTTTCTATGCAGCACTAAAAAACACCTTGATTTTAATGTTTCTTTTTTCATATTATAGATCCTGACGTCATTGCTTCGGCTGCCAAACTGTTTTCAAATCTTGCAACTGCAACTCAAGAGGGTTTCCTTTTCTTAAGTCAACTCTTCACTGCTATCTATGTTCAGGAAAATCTCTGCGACTTTGGTCTTAAATTGACAAGTATTTAGGTAATTTTCGAGTGTATTCATATGTTCATCTGTTTCCATTTCTTAAATAAATTATTATTCTTTAAGTTACTTTTTTTTTCATACAAGGTGTGTCGTAAAGGGAAGTCAATCCTTCACTTATCGGTAGAGGGCATCATAACTGCTATGAATACCATAGAAACACCAATCATTACTTTAAAAAAAGTTGACAAAAACAAAACCGCTGATTCGGACGATTAGAAAAAAAATAATTACAGGTACCTAACCTATAATCATTTTTTTCTAATTGTCCACGGCGGCGGCCAGTCTTGACGGAGACAAGTCAAGTCATGTGTGCAGGACATATTATTATAGTACACAAGTGTGTGTTTGTGCACTCTATATTCCCTAACTTTCACAATAAAATTTGACGGCAGATCGACACAGCCAGAGAGAGGTCAGGTGCAGGACCAGCGGATTAAAATGCTTTCAGATTCACAGGCGTGTAGCACCACAGATTTGGTTTCGGGTTGCTACGGAAATTCACTGTGCACTGTACGGACTCTAGAAAAATCCAATAACAATTACGACCCGACCCGGAATTTGAGCCCAAGTCATCATTATCAGCGGTTGAACACGGTCAGCAGACTAACGAAGTAGTCAGGTTTATCTAAAATAGATAAAAACTGATCTCTACAGTTCAAGGTTAACATAATAACGGTCAAAATATGAATTATCGTATTTAATAATCACACTAATATATACATGCGAAAGTTTGGCTGTTTGCTGATCGATATTTTTTAAATCTTCACGCAAAAATTAATGAAAGGATCGTATCGGATTTTGCATAGTTGTAGTTCTAAACGTGGAATCAAACATAGGCTACTTTTATCCCATAAATCGCGTGTTATAAAGACGCAGAAACTAGTAAATTATAAAAGAGTTTTAGAACATCAAACAATTTTACTCTTCTAAGCTAGAATTCATAATTATGAATTAATAAAAAACCAAGTAATTATTAAAAGAATCTCACAATAATAACGATCTTAAAACTTACTAGAATTTGTGAACTCAAAGGCAAAGTTTCCAGTCGAGGATCGGTGTCGCGACTTGTTACGTAACTTGTTATTCTGTGGCCGAACTTGTGAATATGTAGCAGTAGATTAAACTTTAAAAAAGCTACTGAAATTTTTGTACACATATTTTTTTGTTTTCTTTCGAAAATATGTTTAAAGTACGGGAAAAAACACGTATGCATAAAAAAGCTCTTCTAACGTTAGGTCCTTGATTTTCAATTACCTAAGTTTTTCCTTATTTTGCACAATTTTATTGTACTCCAGATAAATATGACATCATGTTGTAACTCTTATATCAATAATAATCTATAGATTTAATATTTAGATTTTTACCTACTTTATCAGATCTAGTTAGATCTAGTTGACCATGGACTTCTCTACAATAAAGTAAAAAAAAATTCAATAGCGCACTTTTATAAGCCCGCAAATTCAAATTGGGATTCCAACTATGCATAAAATATGCAATTCAGTTTCAAGTATTCCACAATGCAAACGAATGCTTAACTCAAAACCTCGAAATGCAGGTACAGCTTTTCCTTTGGGAGTCTCTGTCTGAATTTAGCCGCACAAATGAACGAGAAATTTTCAATTTACCACTTACCTTATTCACCAGCGCGTTACTGCTTCATGACTGCATAAAAAACACAAAATGAACACACATAAAATAACGAACGACTTTACGGAAAACTTTTCCCGGAGTTAAATAAAATAGCGTTCACTTTTCCCGCACACGACCAGCCGCGCCGAAAGCTCGCGGTCAACTGAAGCATTTCCTTTAAGCATGTCTCTGCTTTCACGAAATGAACTGAAAGTCCTCACTTTATATTTATAACGTCGTAACTCCAGGCGAAAGTGTCATTCTTTTCTCAGCTCTGCGCGTAGATACCTAGGGTATAGATTAGGATGGTTTGAAAAATGTTTTCGAAGTAGACGGCTGTTTGTTTGGGAGTGTCGCAGAGGCGGGAATGAGCCGAAAAAAAATAAGCCAACCACGTCTCACTGAGTGAAGGTTTCAGGGCGGTCTGAAGATCTTTAATTAAAAACACGAACTTTGCTCACGGACGAAATAAGCTGAAGTTTGACGGACTGACTTAAGAATACTATGGTAATAGATACATTTGAACCCTACAGCTTTGACTTTCAAAGAAGACTTGAAACATCATGAAACTCAGGTAAGATAACAAAGATTTGTTATAACATATTTTATATTAATAATAATAATTTATTTCAGACTATAGAAAAGATACAGAATCTTATTTTAACTTATTCTACGGTCCATATTAAATATACCTTAAAAATAACATACAATATTAAAAACTAAATTAATGACACGTTGTTTTACGGCGAGACGTGACGCAATCAGGGTGTCAGCTGACGACGGTGCACGGTGGTGTCTCCTTGCAGGCGACCAGTGAACCGTCGGAACTTATCACCTTTCGGCCAAAACTTTGCGCTTAAGTAGGTCGGACAGATGTTCAGTTGGATCTCTGACCATAAATGAATAAAAGCTCACATTATGGCGAGAGTCTAGCTTTTTATATTTAAGTATGTTTTGTGTCGTGTTAAATAAACTTTTCCTCTCGTTAATTCATTCAAAGAACAAATAAAACCTAATGCAGGTTGTAAGTTATAGTGTCACACTATCACGATATGAGATTTGTTTGAGATTCTATTTGTTTATTTTTACTTGTGTCCAGTTTCTAATACCTGTAAGAGCTTTTACGTCCACTGTGAACGTGCTTCTGCCAAACAGGGGAGATTATGTCATAGTTACCACGCTTGGCAGAGGGATTGGTGATCGCAGTGGGGGTGTTAAAATGCACAGAAGGATGCTGCTTTTCTTCCTCTGGTAGTTTCCTTTAGCCGGCTCTTACGACTCCCACTAGCTGAGTTGAAGAGGTCGATATTCTTAGATCGCGAATATCCTTGAATGCTTGCAAACACTGACAATTTGAAAGACTGACTTGACAAATTGTCAAGTCATAATCTATGCTGGCTGACTTTAGACGAGTCTGATGAGCCTTAAATCGCTTAGACTTGTTCTAGTTTCATTTTTGTGATGACTCTGTCATCATGTTTTGAACCAAGGCGACATCGATAGCATTTGATATCTCTACCAATCTATCAAATAATGAAGAATCTACAAAAAAAACTTTAATAAATTTTTAGAAAACAGAAACTTCTCGAAAGCTCCATTGTAATATCTTCTCCCAGCGGGCTGTTTTACATGTGAGTGGACGAGATGGGAATTAATTAGAAGATTTCGCTGCAGCCTTACGTGCATGTTTGTTAAGTTAATTACTTTGAGTGAACTAGAACTTTAGGTTGTTTCATTTAAGTTTGAAAATGGTGTGACGTAAACTACCTTCCTAATTAATAAAAGTGTTGTGAAAATAAATTAAATAAATTATGCAGAGCTGACTTATAATTAGTTAAATTTTACAAGTTAGATATCTTGAACACTAGTAATAACATAATTGATAGCTAACTTTACTAACAAAGAAAATTACAATCAAATAATAGAATTAAATTATAACTAGTATTTACAATTGAAACAATTGAGCTAACTGCAGACTGTTGCAAACAATCTACAAGTAGCTCAACTGATCCATATCAATACCAGTCGGAAGCGTACCCAAGACGCTAGCTGCATTGCCTGTATTTATAGTTGATATTGTTGGAAAATATACCAGAAAATAGTTTTTATTTTGGTGTAGAATAAAAAATATAGCAACTATCAGAGAACCAAAAAGGTTAGTTTCCGTCAAGACCCAATTTTCCATAGTACTCTGTGAAAGTTCCACTGCTACGCCGTAGCAGTTTCGTAGCAAGTAGCACTGACTTTCTCTGAAACTCGTAGCTCTTTGCTACGAGACTTGGGTTACAGGTGAACTATAGAAAAGTTAAGTGCTTAGGTCACCGAAAGTTACTATAACTTTGCCTGAGTACGATTTTCAGTATTTTTTCCAAGACCCACATGAAAATTCAGAACCTTTTATTCTGATTACCATCCCGTTTATCTGAAATCAATCTTACTCCAAATCTGATCTTGCGACAGAGCCCTGATTTCACTAGCTGTCTCTTTCTCCCAAAGGCGGAGCTTATAACCGACGCATGCGTGAGCAAATCTCAAGAATAAGAATCTTGATTTTTTACCTCTTGAAACATAATACATTAGTTCGAGTACACAATGGATACATAAGTAAAGTATATAGACCATGACGTCACTGTACATATTCCTTGGAAACAAGTCGACACCCAAAGTACTTGCGACTAAGTCTATTAAGTAGAAGTGGGACAAAGTTACTTCACTTTTAAAGAATGTGCTAAAAGTAAATCATTTTTTATGCATGAAGTTTGAAGTGATATTCAGCTTGAATTTATGCAAATATTCGCACTTTTATTATTTTTCCGCTTTTTGCGTCTTGTAATTTTCCAGATAATAATTACATTAAATAAAACCATCCTTAAATTAAGTATCATTTTCAGAATAAGCCAATTGGCAGTAGGTAAAAGTTGAAAGTAACATCCATAATCCATAAACATATTATAAATCGAAAGTTACTAAGTTATGTCTGTCTGTCTGTCACCTTTTTAAGACTAAACGGCTGAACGGATCATAATAAAATTTGGCAACGAGGTAAACAACATCCAGGGGGCGGACAATGACGGACATATGCTACTTGAAAATTGCGTGCAAACCCGCGGGTCGTAGCTAGTTCAAAATAAATGCCTACTGACTACTTTAATTAAAGCACCTTTTTATCAAATTTGAACCGTTTGAATGAAAATTCTCAGAAGTATTTGATTCCGAGCTGGACTTGAACTCAATGTGGGTTCTATTCTCAGCCCATCGCGATAGAACACTTCGAGTACACCCCACCTTTTGGTAAACTGGCAGTCTTCAAAAAATTCAACCACCAGAGTACGGGAGCTTTAAGAAGATTCTCATTCAGGAGAGCATAAAGTCATTACTTAGTAATTTTAGAAAAAATAAGAAATTATCTGAGAAATTACTTTTTCTTTTCTATTCTTCTCTTAAATGAGAATCCTCGTGGGTTTAGAACCCACATTGGGTTCAAGTCCCACTCGGAATCAAACACTCTCTGAGAATTCTTACTTTGACGGTTCAACTTGATAATATTTATGATACAACTATCAAGACATACATATTCAGCAGCGTGACAAAGAGATCAGATAAACCAAGGTGCTGTTGAAATCAAGTTGTATAAAAGTTTCTTTAAAAAACGACATAAACCGGAAGCAAATCTTCATACCTACCTACATTCACAAAATGAAATAAAAAGGTTTCAACATAAAAATTCATGTTGAATCCAATGCTTTAGCATGACGCGTCTATTCATCGCACAGTCCGGTCACGAAGTCACCTCCCGCTGCACATTTCCCCGTCCAGACGAAAGGTGGCGCTGTCAATTTCAAGGCGAGACGCTTTCGCGCCAATTTGTGCCAAGACATTTTTGGCGGGAACGCGGGACTTGTATTGTGGACGTGCTGACATTCTGTTTCTATTCGGTTACGTCGGAGATAGAATTTGACTTGGAAAATGTCGTACCTATGCATTTACCATACCATCTAAATGAGTTGAAGTAGGTAAGTAAATTAAAAGTTTATGGCATATTTCTGTACTGATAGAGGCTTATAAGTACATTTCTACATCTATATCACATTCATAGCTAAATAAATAAATAATGCTGGACAATTTAGACAGCATTATCTAGCCCCAAGCTAAGCAGAGCTTCTGTTATGGGTATCAGATAACTGATATACAAAATATAATACAATACGTGTCATCTGCGACACAGTTTTAAAACTTCTGCAGATGGCATCGTTTCCATTCTATATCCATCCATGTATAAATTGTTTGTTTCCTTAAAAAAAAAATACATAGATATTTTTTATCATACATAAACATAAAACGACCAGAACACCCTGAACAAATGTCTGCAGATCGTACACACATTTGTCCCGAGGCGGGAATCGAACCCGCAACCTCCTTCGCCCACCGCGCCACATCGGTCGTCAAATCGATAGGTCGATATTGGTCCACTGGTTGACGCAGGCCTTCCCTGATAAGCCCACTATTGGCTTTTATTGCTGTAAGGCCTTTATCATTATGCTGGTAATTCCTATATTTCCAACGCTGGGCATGCGAGTTTGAGGTCGTGTTACATTTTGATCGATAAAAATATATATATATATATGTATTGGTTATAACGCTACCCTAATTTTGTTATTCTCAACAGTTTGGCGAAACCGTTAATCCCAAGACTATTAAAAAAAAACACTACATAACACATTATTCCTGTGTTCTTCATAAATTATAGTAGGCACAATATAAAAAAAAAGTTTAGCAACAATCTCTAACTAATTTTTAATTATTTTCAAGTCTTTACAAAGCGGCAAAAATCCAACCCAGCCACGTAATTCGCAAATTGCATGTAAAATTGCCTTCCCAGTTACAAGATCCATGACGAAAGCTCAACTGACTATTTATTACGAGCGTAGCAAAGGTTACTTCCCCCGGGGAGCCTTCACTTCCCAGCGATTAAACCTACCCATTTGATGTATTCATCCTCTTTGAAGCATCGGTAGGAAGCTGCGAATAGAGATAAAAGTACTGGCTTAAATCCCACGGGGGCTTAAAGAGGCTTTCATTGAAATTTTGACGCTTGATTTTGGTACGTATCTGATTTTATTGAGGTTGTAATTTGTTCGTGCTCCGTGGAAAAGGAGAATGGTACGATCGTGTTTTGTCTATTAATATTGATGTTTTCAAAATCTATGTAATCTAAGGCTTGATCGTCAATTGTCTATGATTACGATCGTGTTTTGTCTATTTTTAAGGTAATTTTTTAAATAAATTATTAACACTCAAATGTGTGGTTGCATTTAGTTTTCTAATAGTCTTTTGCCCCTGTACTAAGTTGGGCAGTAATTAAAAGTCAAGTAATTTATCACTCCGATGGTAAGATAGGTGATGTTAGCTGTTAGCGGGAGTGATTTTCTTTTCGATTGTAAATTAAGACGGCAACATTTTGTACGTTAGTTTAGTTTAGGTATTGTGCCATTAGAATTATGATCTATTTATAGAATGTACATATTAAGTGTCAAACCCTACTTATAAAACCAGACAGAGTCTGCCCGCCTTTGCTAAAAATATCCAATACCCAAAATCTATCTCTACGAATCCGTGAAACCAAAATAAGACGGCCTAATTTGCCCGTCTAGGTCCAACTTTGCCCACTAATTGAATTGAAGTCTTGTTAAGGTGAAAGCGCCCGCAGCCGTGTCGCCTCGGAACTTTTAAATTCCTCGCGATTTTGTTCCTCTGCTGGTCGGTGTAGACGGGCAATGATCAATCGACGTATGCCACTTTTCTGATAGCTACTACAAGTTGTGATGATAGAAACATATAGGGATAGGTTTTCATTCTACATAAGAAATAAAAAAACTGGTTTTTTCTCACTGCCGCGGTGACTCTTCATTGTACAGAAGCAAGCCCGCGCGGGCCGGACGCGATTGAAGTTTTTAATAATAAATAAATAATTGGGGATATTACACAGCATTTCATCTCACCATAAAGAGAATGGAGCTTTGAGTTACGACACTATACATAACATTATGTACATAATAATATACATTAGGTCTAGAACTGAAACTTAAACTAGCTTTTTTGAACAAAGTAATAACACTCACAACAAATAACTCCACTTCAATTATCGTTTTTCGACTACCTAGTTTCATTTCTTTTTTTGACTGTGGCAAGTGTGAAAAGATCGACCTACAAAAGTTGTGCCAAAGTTGGCCGTTGGTTCCAAAGCTCGTATACGCAGCCTCTAAAAAGTCCCCACTAGTTTGTTTCACAGTAACTTAATAAAAACTACGGGATAGCGGGCAAAGTTAGGGATTAAGTTGGAAAACATTGGCGACCGGCGCAATTTTGTCATATTTTTATTAACTGTGAGTAGTGTATCAGTGGCTTAACTTTAACTGTGCTATAAATTTATGGTTTACGACTTAAATTTGAATGCTTGCAATATACTGAATAATGTGACTAAAAACTAGTACTACTAGTACCAAAACACTACTACTGTTTTTCATTTGTGCGCATTGTTTATGCCTATATACATATACTAACTAGTAGTATATTGTTTTTTTATACATCTTATTAGTTTAATAAACATTTTGTGGAAGTAAATGTTCCGGTATTTTTGATTCTTATCAGTAGTTTTGGAGTAGTCTCACATTTAGGGTTTTTTATTCGATAATTAATTAATAAATGTATAGATATACATAGTAATTTCTTTGAGTCTCTACTTTTCATGCCTACATTCTGAACGGATCTTAATGAAACTTGGCAGGGACACTAGGGAGAGGAATTAGACAAAACTGATATGTATATATAGATAGTAATTTCTTTTCGTCTTTAATTTTCAGGGACACTAGGGAGGGGAACTAGACAAAACTGATACATAGATAGTAATTTCTTTGAGTCTCTACTTTTCATGCCTACATTCTGAACAGAACCGTGCAAAAGTTATTTTTTATCACGAAAAGACATCGCGAAGCTGCAAGCAGGATAGTTTTCTATAGTTAACATACAGTTTAGTTTAACCTAGGTTAAAGTTGGCACCTACTAAGCCTCTTATTTAGCAGTGACCCGTAAAAACGAGACAAATAAACAAACATTTAAATAACAAATTACCGCCAAAGAGAATAAAGCTAATCACAAAATCTCCGCAAGTCAAACAGCGAAATAAAATAAAAACCGAAAACGACTTCACTTACTTCGTTAGACGATTTACTTTAGAAACCTCATGCCATTCTACTCCCTATCGACAGGAAGTTAGAAATCATTGTTGCCTGGGAATTCCTTGTTGTAAGGATTTATTTGGTAGCTTAATTCGGGAAAGTCAGTGGTACATTTGCATTCCTGAAGTAAATCTGTTTGTTAAGACACAGATGGTAGGGATTCTGGAATTCTCATGAAGATGAGCGAATACTGAAAAATATTTACGAACAATTTGTAATCTCGAAACGGGTACTGACCGTTGTTACAGAGCGTAATGAACCATTCACAGTGAGAAAGAAACGTTACGCACCATATTAGAACCAGGGAACCTTTGGTTTATTTTTGCAAATAAATGTCCTAGTAAATAGATAATCAGCAAAAACCTTGATTGTTGCGCCTACGCCGCTCTTTTCTGTCTCGCTCCTATAAAGGCGAAATCCTACGCCTATCCTTTTCACAAAATAGCGTCATATGTCGCCGCCTTAAAATCCGTCTCGTTGCGAGCGCTTTCTTTCTTAACCAGTTTTCGTCTTAACACCCATACTCCGATTAAAAAACCTGGATATGTTTTGTATAAACAGTAGGTACCACAGTGGTAAGTGTTCAATCATAAGCGATGTAAAAATTGTTCTTGAATAAATTAACTGACTCGGAAAACGTAGTGTAGGACGCCCTCCGTCGTCATCCCACGTGGGATGACGATTAGCGAAAGACTGCTGGCAAATGCTCGATACGGCAAACTAAAGATGCTGACGGGTGCTATGGCGCTCCAGCAGTGGACTAATATATGCTGATGATTAAATGAACTGAACGGAACTATACAAAGGGGTTACAAAACCAAAGGAATGTTGGTGGAAAATATTTAACGATATCGGTATCATCGAAGCAAAGCACAAAAGCTCGAAATAATTTTTGGTCCTGAAAATTTTCATTCATCATTTAATTTGATCTCACGTTCGTTTTCACAATTTTCTTTGCCCATGTGTTATTATGCGTTGTTCATGTTTGTGTTTTAGTTTTTAGTGATAACCTTGCTGTTACCATGTTGTTTTCTGTTATTGTTTTTAGATTTTTCATAAATGTCCATGTTGAAATTAAAGGTTTAGGATTCTAAATCGGAGTAGTACCTACCTAGATAGATGAGAATTCTCTACCTTTCTTATTTACTTATAGTTTTCTCCAGCCAAAGTTGCCTGGAAAAGATCGAGCCTCAGCGTTAAAGCACATCGTGGGACAAATATCGTGTTTTATATTATTTTTCTCCCGATAACACTCGCTTTCAAAAATAAAGAAATATTAATCAGTAATATACAAACATAACACCGATAAAGCGAGACGAAACCAATAAATTCGTGTACATTTCCCTAAAAATCCAGAAAGCTAAATATCCCCACCGTCGTCAGCCAAGCGAACAACATTCCAAATTCAAATCAGTTCGTGAGTAGAGTGCGAACGGAGAGGACGTGCCGGAACAACCATTTATTCCGGTACAACTATGAGAGGGAATTACGTAACTCTGTTGGTATCAGCAACTGACTGAAACAACAGAATATACTTATAAGAAAAAGCAGGCACTAACGAAGTGCTATTACAGGCTTATAATCAGTTTGACATGATCGGTGTCTGATAAAAAATCTTCATCAAGTTTTGACCCACTTTGTGATTACTACTTGAGCTCCTGGAATTTAGCATGCATATGTTATTCCGATGAAAATACAATATTATGATGACGTAGAGCTGTTTTGATTATGGGGCCAGATGGTGTTGTGAATTCTATAAATAAAACCGGCCAAGTGCGAGTCGGACTCGCGCACGAAGGGTTCCGTACCATTATCTATAAAAGCGGTAAAAAAATCACGTTTATTGTATGGGAGCCCCCATAACAAACGTGAAATTTAATTCATAAACATTAAATATTTATTTTATTTTAAGAATTTGTTATTAGCGGCAACAGAAATATGTCATCTATGAAAATTTCAACTGTTTCGCTATCATGGTTCATGAGATACAGCCTGGTGACAGACGGACAGACGGACAGCGAAGTCTTAGTAATAGGGTCCCGTTTTTACCCTTTGGGTACGGAACCCTAAAAACGACGTAGCATCACTGAGATGAGATCAAATAATAATAATGCTGGACAATTCACACAGCATTATCTAGCCCCAAGTTAAGCAGAGCTTGTGTTATGGATACTAGATAATGAGCCATTTGATTTTCTCTCTCTCTCTCGTCTTGTAAAACCAAGCCCACTGTCGAGTGAAGATTCGATTGTTACGCATAGGTGGCGAGTATAAGGATCATTAAAAAGTTTTGATCGCGATAACCTATACTAATTGCAAATGGGAGACTAATTGCAAATGGGAGTCTAATTATCACATGAAGTCTTACAAGAAAGTAATTTAGGTGACAAGACATGTTGCCGTAGCTGATCGGATCCCTTGTTTTCGGTAACAGTAGTTACCGAAAACGTATATTCATAAACAGAAAAGTATATGCTATCAACTCAGTGATTTGTATAAAAGGCTTTCAAATTAAAACTAATCAGAAATGCGATTTTTTCAATGTTTTTGCGATAGAAATACGTATCGTTTCAGCTCATAAACAATTTGAATGAAACTCCTCAGTTATTGCTATTGCAATAGCAACCAGCTACGTAATCACCAGCCTGCTTCAAATGCTAAATATATTGTCGAAAACGAGAATAATGCGGCCAGGTTTGCATAATTTGCTTTTGAGACGAATTTTCGGGTTCTCTGTTTATTCCGATTTGGTTATTAGCCGTAATTGGGTTAACATGATCAGGGTTCTAAGGCTGAGGCATTTACAAAAATGTACTTAGAGTGGTTTTCAGATATCACATTTTAAAAGCGAAAGTTTTGATGAATAAGTAAAGAATTCGGGACAATTCACACAGCATTATCTAGCCACAAGCTAAACAGAGCTTGTGTTATGGGTACCAGATAACTGATATACATAATACAATACAATACATTGATAGATATTTTTACCATACATTAAAAACGACTAGAACACCCTGAACAAATGTCTGCAGATCGTACACACATTTGTCCCGATGCGGGAATCGAACCCGCAACCTCCGTGTCGCAGGCAGACCTTCGCCCACCGCGCCATATCGGTCGTCAAACTGGCAAAACTACTGAACAGATTGGCCTGAAAGTTAGCATAGATGTAGGTCTAGACCTGGACTAACACATAACCTTACTTTTTATCCCATAAATTAGTTTTCCTGTATGAGAAATACCCTTTAAACTTTTTCATAGAAACAACGCTTGCAAAACCGCCGGCAGAAACTTAAGTAAGTAATGTGTACATTTGTTACTTCTACACGCCTAAACAGCTGAACGGATTTGTATTAAATTTGGTTCCAGGATAGCGTATATCCAAGCCATCATAGGAGAAACCAAATCCGCGAAACTCCGTTGGGTGGAGAATGTTGTCCGAATGGGGGAACATCTAGCTGCCAGCAGTGTACGTGGGTCACCCAAGTGGCCGAAGGCCTATCGGTCGTCCGAGGTACCGCTGGAGCACTTTTGGTTACGTCAATTTACAATATAGGTTACCAGGGGCCTAAATTCTTATCGATTATTAGGTATCACTTATGAAATGGGTAAACGTGTTCTTGAGTGGAGACCACGACTCGGTAAACGTAGGACGCCCTCCGGCCAGGTGGGATGACGACCTGCGAAAGACTGTAGGCCGATGCTATATGCGTCAAGCTGAAGACAGAACGCTAATGGCGCTCATTAGGAAAGGCCTATGTCCAGCGGTGGACTAACATAAGCTGATAATGATGAAATTCCTATTCATGAACATACTATGTCATAGTAAAATAAGTGGTTACCAGAATTAGGGCTCAGATACTTGGAATACAATACAAAAAAAATGGTAAATTAATAATCAAATCAGCATTAAAGTCCATCTGGGCATCTTAGTTAGTTTGGCATGTTTTACTAAACTTTAAACCGACTTCAAATTGATAAATAATGAAAATGGGTTGGAAAGTAGTTTAAACAATACAAACAGCCGAATATAATAATAGTAATAATAATAATGCTGGACAATTCACACAGCATTACCTAGCCCAAGCTAAGCAAAGCTTGTGTTATGGGTACTAGATAACTGATATACATAATACAATACATAGATAGATATTTTTATTATATACATAGAAAACGACCAGAACACCCTGAACAAATGTCTGCAGATCGTACACACATTTGTCCCGAGGCGGGAATCAATCCCGCAACCTCCTGCGTCGCAGGCAGGCCTTCGCCCACCGCGCCACAGAGGTCGTCGAATATAGAACCTCCTCTTGAAGTCGGTTAACAAAAACCACATACATTAATAATGCATTTATAGTAATAACAGGGATATAGGAAGACCAAAACATCGACTACAATAGAAAAACACAAAATATTTTCTCAGCAAATTATCCATTCAACATCGTGCTCGTTAGCATTAATAGAACTACACAATTCTTACAAGATGCACAGCAAATTTTTCCCAGATGATCCAGCCTAGTCTGGCCTCCTTCTTTCACAACTGTAAAGGTTATTTTACACTGGGTTGGAGGCCAAGTGTGAGTGGTTACATTGTGAATAATGATGGAGAAGTTGTACCCATTCGTCATGGCTGTAAACGTTTTGCTCATTATGAATAATATTTTGTATGTCAGTATTTTTCGAGGATATTACTCGCAGCAAAATAATATTGGGTTAGATACATCTGTGTCAAAATAAAAACACTATATAAAACACTAATTGATCTAACTGCAGACTGTTACCGAATACCGGAATACCAGTCGGAAGCGTGCCCAAGACGCTGGCTGCATTGCCCCGCTGTATGGCAATGCTGATGCGCTGTGCCAGATACCCACCAGCTCTCGGGTCTCGCGTCGCTTCGACCAGACGCTCAGATAATTTTTTGAAAACCATATGAATATAATGCAACAAGGAAATGTTCAATGTTACAACCTAGTAGTTTTACCCGTGCCGTGTCCAAGGTACAGTTTGTACCGATCCGGATAAGTTCTGTCACATGTCTCGGGAGTTTCGGTGATTCGTATTGAACTGAGTTCACGAGACCATGATGTTAGTATACTGGAAGAGCTAGAATATCAGTTAAATAAATGAACAATGCTGGAGAATACACACATCATTATCTAGCCCCAAAAGATGAGAGATGTCTCTCAGATAATTTAATTATTCTTTTCAAAAAAGGGTACAATATCATAATAAGGTCGAATGTGAAGCGAGAGGCGCCTATGATAGCTTCCGCGTTCGTTAATAGTAGCTTCAATTGTCCTTTTAGAGAACTCTCTCTGTTCGGCTGGCTGGTCGTCTGTTAGGCTGGCCTCATGACAGCCCAAATGTCGCTCTGAATTCAGAGACGGAATTCATAATCTGAATTCCGGCACCTTGCCTCTCACATATCTTAAAAATTCAGATTGATCAGTAGTCTCGTGGATCGCAACACATGCAAACGAAGAGGAAGAGGAATTAATGCTAATTGCACTAGTTTTGGCTATATCGTCGTCAGCTGACACCCTGATTGCTTCATCTACACGTGTCGCCGTAATCATAGAAAAACGTGTTATTAGTTAAGTGTGTATATTGTATGTATGTTAGCTTTTAAGGTATATTTTATATCACTATGGACTGTAGCTTAAGTTAAATTAGATCTGTAACTTTTCTTTGGTCTTTGGTGAAATAAATGAATATTATTATTATATTCATAATCTGATTTCACTATAATAATAATAATAATTTATTTCTTTTACTATGTGTGTGCCGCTCTATTCAAATGTATGGAATTACGCGCGTTATGAATTCATAATCTTAATATTCCGATCAGGAATGCAGAACGCTCATCAGTATCATTCTTACAGATCGATCTGATAAATTCATATTCTGAAAAAATTAGAATGTGTGTGGAGAATGTATAAATTGTATGGATTCCGGACTTTCTGAATTATTAATCTGAATTCCGTCTCTGAATTCAGAAAGACTTTCCGGATGTGTGAGGCCAGCCTTAATGTATAAAACGGAACTGCGATAAATCATAAGATTGATCAGAATAACGACATTTTTTTTATAAAACAATAAAAGCTTTTATCAATCACGAAAGCATACTACACAATTGACGAATATTTAAACAAAAAATAAGAAAAATACGAACGATTAAATTATACCTAACCTAGCAACGATGACGTCCTCCTCTCTCTCTCTCTCTCTCTCTCTATAAATATTGTGTGCCTAGCAGGGTCTAGTGACACTTATCTACTTAGACTTTAAGCACCTCTGTACACCTATAGAATGCAATAAATGATTGAGTATTGAGTAAGCATAAGTAATTATAAAGTAAACATTGTTTTTATAATAAATATATCCAATGAATTTTATCATTTTGTTAATTGTCAGCACTTTTTTTGCCTGAAAAACAGGTATTTATTTACCTAGTTCAGGCACATGCATTATCTTATCCTTTATATAAATAATATTATGTACACTCTGTTAGAGATAACAGAGTTATATATTATTATTATTATTATTTTTTTTTGATCTAGTTATTTATGAATAATATTTTTTTTTTTTTTATTTATCCACCAACTTAATGTTAACCATTAAGTCAGTACCTAATCACATCCAGTAATCTAGTCATGTAGGTCTCTGTCCACGTACAAGACTCAGTTGCAAGCAGCGCCCGGTGAGTTAGGAATGTTGGGAGCTAGAAGTTGGCATGCCTGCTTGTCCGTAATTATATTTTGAACTTGTTGTATGCACACTATTAATCTAGATAAATTTCCGTGGAGGATTTTCACTGGTCGCTGAGGGTTGATAAAACTTAGTCATTATAATTATTAGTGTGTTATCCGTTAGCTTTAACGCATTCACTGCTTAGCCTCGGGAGCGGTGCTCGCCGCCCCCAGCCGCTGCAAGGATGAATCGTGGCGTCGTGGGCCAAGAAAGTGTTATTCTATCGCATTCACTGCCCAGCCTTGGCGGTGAGATTAATAAGGGCGCGCCAGTGCTGTAAGGACCTACAGATGGAACTGAGCAGAAGCTTCGGTTAATGTTTTAGGAATAATAGGGTTCTGTAAATAAATAGTACGTTTAAACTGATGAACGATTCAATAAAAAAATCGCCTTTGTCGATTTCTTACGGATTTAATCGATAGCACCATATACAATATCACACTAACTACATAAATCGCGTCTTTAATTTTAGTTTTTAATATTGTATGTATGTTAGTTTTAAGGTATATATTACTATGGACCGTAGAATAAGTTAAAATAAGATCTGTAACTGTTCTATAGTCTGAAATAAATTATTATTATTATTATAAATGCGAAAGTTTGCTGGTTTGGTTTGTTACCTCTTCTACACTTGGAATAATATACAGGTAATTTTTTCCTAAAAAACGCATGCAAGGCCACGCGCAGAAGCTAGTGCCAATTAAAAATACAATCTAAATACATACCTTTATATCTGGAGAAGAACCGACAACGGCTGGGGTAAACGTGTTCTTGAGTGGAGACCGTGACTCGGCAAATGTAGTGTAGGACGCCCTCCGAACAGGTGGGATGACGATTTACGAAAGACTGCTGGCAGATGCTGGATGCGGTAAGCTGAAGACAGTGCGCTATGAGCGTCATCATTATGTCCAACAGTGGACTACTATAGGCTGATAATGATGACATACCTTTGTTTTTTTTTTAAGTTGGTTCATAATATAGTGTACTGTACTATCTACTTTAAAAAAGAACTGAAGTCTCTGTTTCTCGATTCCAATCCAATATCCATTTAAAACCCACAAAAAAATCATTGAAACCGAATAAAAACTCCCATTCAGTCCCATTTGATTATAAAGCTTGGTGTACACTGTGTGAATCCGTCCTTTTTGGGACAGATTGAATGGGTGATATTCGGGACTAAGTGGCTAGTATGAGTTCACACAATACCAATACGGAAAAAGATATCGTTTGTTACCGCTGGCTAGAAAAGTTGTACTGCTAAAATCCAACAAATCACTCAAATACATTCTACAAAACTATAATCAATTCGTATGAAACTATTGAATTGCTGTCAAACTATGAAAAGTAGTTACAACAGTTTTTCGAACGCTTGTTATGTTTGACAATAGTTTTAACTTTTCGTTAAGAAAATGTCAGTATCGGGTAGGGACGCTGCAGCAAGGAACTAAATATATTGAAAGAAATTTAAAGTTATATTGTTTTCGTAAACTATTCAAATCTCATCAAAATCGTGTAAAGCCTCTGAAATAATATATCTAGCGAATACAATTTTTTTTTCCAAGACATCCCTGGTCTTGGAAAAAAAAATTGTATTCGCTGTTTTCGTTACGTATAAACTTGTCGAAAATATCGTTAACCACCTTAGTAGCTGTAGTGCAGAGGGGGAAGGTCCATTGCTGGGAGACATGGCTTATAGCGATAACGCCGCCCTTTGCACTTCCACTATTCTTGTTTATTACGTGCATCCACTATTCACGGGTTCGATTCCCACCGCGGAACAATTTGTAGTACATTTGTTAAGGATGTTTGAATGTTACACCTAGAAATAAACTCACTTTGAGCCTTACCATTATACCAATAAGTTGATTTTTCTCTACCAGAGCCCAGAATTCGCTTTGATGATATCGAAACGTCATCGTGACGTCTCATTTTTGTATGGGACTTGCGGAGTTCTATGTCCGCACGACAGAGGCGCTGCTGTACCAAATCTTAATGAAAAATTAGACGTCACGTCACAATTACGTCTATCGTTATCGTGTATAGAATTCAGGGCTCGCCATTTCTTTCTTTCTTCAAGTGATACATTAATATCGTTTTACGAAGTAGACGCCCTTGAATCAAATTTCCTTGCGGATTTAGAAACGCTTGCCTCGTGCAAGGTATGCATTCAACACGCAATCTGTTCGTACATGTAATTAACTAGTCTTGAGAATGGATTACGATTGAATCTAGGTTTGTAGGCCTACACTTGAAATTCAAGTTCATCAGCGCTATCTTCATCATTTGGATTTATACCTTGTTGATTTCTGATTTGAGCAACTTGGGTTGAACAATGGGGAACAAAATAAGTTCAATAAGGAAGTCTAGAATCAACTGAGTTGCACAATAGTGTTGCACAAAAGGAAACTCGCATTTTAACTGACTTTTCAAATAAAAATAGAACCAGCCTAGTGTGAGTCGGACTCGCGCACGAAGGGTTTCGTACCATTATCTATAAAAACGCCAAAAAAAACGCGGTTGTTGTATGAAAATATGCCTTAAATATTTGTTTTATTTTAATTTAATATTTATTCATATATTAGATATTCTGCGAACTATTAGATAGTTTGCGAATGCCGCAAACGCGACTACCGCTGTTATTTCAATGTGCAACAAATCACTCAAAATCATTCGAAAACTATCATCGAGCTAGTAAAAAACTATTGGATCGCAGTCAAACTACTATAAGTAGTTCCTCTCAATCCGGTGGTAGGGGCGCTATAAGTCGCTAAATGTATAGGAAGTACTCGAATTCGATGGAAGTATTCAAGAGATAATGCGTACCAGTCGTACTAGGGCCCCTGGTTTCATTGTCGATCTGCAGTTGTGGTTTCACATTGTATATCGCTACGAAATAATAATGTTCAAAATATTTGTATAGCCGACCATTTCAAATTCACACATTCAACCCTTAAAATCAAACTAACCAACATCCCTCATAAATGTAGCAATCTCAAAAATCATCCCGCGTAGAGCATAAAAAATTCAGAGATGACAAACGAGCGACAGAGGCCGACAAGTGGCCGACATTCGTCTCGGCCGCCCCTGGAATTTATAAAATAACTTGGTAAAGTGCATGTTGAACGCGAACTAGGGTTCCGTATACTAACATCTGTATATGAATAGTAACTAATATCCATTTATAGCATCATTGATTGAACGTTATCTACGACGGTGTTGTACCATTCTATAATTATCATAATAATAATAAATAATTTACTAAGGACCATAAACAATAAAATTTATACATGGTTATAGAATGAAAACGATGCCATCTGCAGAAGTTTTAATAACTGTGTCGCAGATGACAAGATCTCCTCCAAAATTAAATTGAAAACTGTTCCAAAAAATAAATTGATTAGTGACAATTATTACAAAATTTACGAATATTATTAAAACACGAAGTTCCGTTAAGTCAATTCGTATTCGGGCCAAATACACGGTTTCTTTTTACACGTCATATCAAACTTACATTCCTCAAAATTTATTTATGACAGACAACATACCGCAGTATTATTTGGATTCCGTTAGTCCCGTTCAGAACCCTAATAACCCAGGAATTTATAAAATACCCTCATGTAAGTCACGGCACCGCCGACAGGGGCACTTTCTCATTTCGAACCGTTTTAATGCGTAAACAGCAGCTGGTTTATGCGTGCTGTGTAAACTCTGTGTGATTGATGGCTCTATGTAATAATGTTGGTGTTTGAATTGAAAATTTTCTTGAATGGGAAACCTTTTCTCGACCTTACGGGAGCTATTTCGGTTTCTTTGAATTTTGTTTTGGATAAAGTGATATGATTCTTTGTTTCGTGACTTTACTAGCCTCTGCCCGCGGGTTTACTCACATACCTGATACGGTACAGCTAGCCTAAGCATTTAGGGTGAGTTCCATCTCCCATCCATAAAACATTTTCTAGAATCGGACAAGCATTTTTGGGGCGAGATATTTATTTAATGCTTTATTACAGTCTTATAAAACAAAACGGGGCCTAAGGGCGCATTCAGACAGCATCCGTTGTACAGGATCCATTTTTCGTGATACGTACGAGTATGTGGTTGTAGGTTACGCGACTTCACACACCCGGCAGTATTTCGGATCCAGTAAATGATAGTTTCCCGTAGCAAAGGATCCGTTAAAAACGGTCCTGTAAAATCGGATCCGCTATGTGAATGTGCAGGCGTCTCAACCGTAGGTGTAATAAACGTGTCTGACCTGACCTTACCTGCCCAGAAAGATCCAACTTATCCTAAACAAAGGCAATGGAAGTATATCCTTACCTTAACTTTAATAATAATAATAAAATGTTTATTTATTTATCTTCACAAAAGGTTTGTCCACTAGTATGCTTACAAGATTAATTAGGTACTATAATAGGTAGGTGTTGGCAAAACCTGTTTTGTGAAGACTGGTGCCTGGAGTAGGTTCGAAGAACCTGTATTACGGGTCACCAGGTATTCACTAGACGGATTTAGGCAACGGAACTACAAGGTATCTAAGTCTATAATTATAATGTATAGCAACACACATATAGTACATAGTTATATATATCAGTAAACAGGTAAGAAAAGCAAACTAACTGATTTATTATCTAACTTTAATTTATTAGTGCCGATGATTTTTTTTTAAAAACAATGCTGGACAATCCAGATAGCATCTTATAGCCCAATAATAAGCAGAGTTTCGAGCGAAACGTCTCGACGAGTGTGTGATTCCGCCATAAAGACTACGGTCTTTGAAATCCATAGACAAAACAATACTCAAATTAATTCAAAACTAGAGGTACCCTGTCTAAGTGCTCAGAGTTAGTCTTGAATATCTAATTTAATTATACGTTTCAAACTTGGATACCTGACATCGCCAACAAATAATAATTGCCTTAGTTAGTTCCTACCGATCAGATGTCTTGGTGTATATTAATTCCCTGGTATTTGTCAATTTAGGTGACTTTAGAGAGAAATGGAAATGTATTTCGAGGTATTAAATTTCATCATCTACAACACACCTTGGAGCTGTATTCAAGAATGGCGTGTGAGTCATCATTGTATGCATCGACAGATAAAGTCGTGTATTGTTTGTGTTGTGAAAGGCCTTCTTTTTGGGGACAACACATACGTCCAGCACCGCTACCGCATAGCAAAAAAAGCATTATAATATGAGCATAAACCCATAATCTTTAGATAATTTTATAGATACTTATTGCTTATTGCAAGTGAGTGGCCCGCGAGGTGGTATATGTGAGTTAGAGCCCACACATAAATGCACTTCTTTCTGTCCGGCAGTGCGGAGGTCCATATGCGACATTCATTTGACTACATTTGTACAGAAGACTCAGAGTGAAACTTAATCAGGCAAACGTGAGTCTGGTACGCTGATTTAATATACGTTCATAGAGATAAAACAAGCAGAAAGGTAATTTGCCGCAAAGTTGTTTTTATCATGAGTTCATAGAAAATGGTTAACGATTTACTACGGCAAATTACTTTTCTGCTAGTTTTATTACTTGTCGAAAGCAGAAAAAAATAAAAACCACCAAAAACTAATCTCGCGCCAACCCACGTCGAACCACCTTATAGGCTAAATTTAGACGATGCTGGTGTGTACAGTACCAGTTTATACATTTTGTATGGCGATCGGTGAATTCGAGCCTAAATCATCAAACCGCATTCAACGCACCAGTAACCCCAAAACATTAAAAATCAATACATCAGTGGGCACGACAGGCCGTCACTCTCGGTCGACTACCCGCCGAAAACAGCGTGTTTTTATGCGAAAATAAACAAAAACAATAAAAAAACAGCAATTGTTTAACTGAGCTGCGTTGAAAAGATAAAAAATGAAGTTTTTTCGGAAGCGGGATTGGGATTTTATTGTTGGGTGTCGACGTAACTACTGATATAAAACTCCAGTTTGTGGAGTCGTAAGGAACGATAGAGCGTGACGATTTGACTCCTTTAAGCACTGGGTTCAATACTCAAGTCAAGTCAATTACCCGACTAGCAAAGGGGGAGGGTTATGATTTTAAGTAACAATAGATCAGTTACTAAAAACTGTCGTGATGGTCTCTTGTTTTTGTTATACTGGACGTGTAGTTTCATTATGAAATTTCGTTTTGTTTCGGTTGATGGATCTGTAAGTAACTTATTGGTTAGTCTTCGATGTAATAGATACTAGATAATCAAACACCGACATATCCGTGTCACACGAATTCTTCTTATACAACCGATGAAGTTCTATTTTTTGAAAAGACAATAGGTAACGGCTTATGGGCTTATAAAAAACCAATAAAAGATCTTGATAGAACAGACGGACAACAAAAGTTATCTTATAAGGTTTCCTCGTCTCCTTGCTATGTACGGAAACTTAAAAACATTAGAAAATGTAAATTCTTTTAGCTCTCAGTTGCTGTTTGTTTCTGTCGTGTCCATTTCCGATGGTCACTGGATATAGTATGAACTTAGAGATTACATCGCTGAAAATTGTTCATACTATCGCTCGATGGCGCTACGCTATACGTGATCGATCACTCTGATTATCCGTCATATAAAATGTCATCGAAACTCGGCCAAACGTATTAAATTGTTGAAAATATTAAAATGAAAGACGAATTTGATTCAATAATGATGAAGTCGTTGTTCAGGGAAGTTTTAGCGTTGATAAAGTCGTTTGATGGATAGTGAGATACATTTTTAGGTTTCTTGCTTTTCGGGCATACTAAAGACGACTTAGGCCCGTATTATGAAAGCTCGCTCAGTTATCAATCGATGCTTGAGTAACGCTTTTCTATGGCATAAACGTCACTCAAGCTCTCATCTATAACTGAGCAAGCTTTTATAATACGGGCCTTAGACTCAATGACTGATGAAGTTGTTGGTCAGGGAAGTTTTAGCGTTGATAAAGTCGTTTGATGGATAGTGAGATACATTTTTAGGTTTCTTGCTTTTCGGGCATACTAAAGACGACTTAGGCCCGTATTATGAAAGCTCGCTCAGTTATCAATCGATGCTTGAGTAACGCTTTTCTATGGCATAAACGTCACTCAAGCTCTCATCTATAACTGAGCAAGCTTTTATAATACGGGCCTTAGACTCAATGACTGATGAAGTTGTTGGTCAGGGAAGTTTTAGCGTTGATAAAGTCGTTTGATGGATAGTGAGATACATTTTTAGGTTTCTTGTTTCTCGGGCATACTAAAGACGACTTTGATTCAATAACTGATGAGGTTATGGTTCAGGGAAGTTTAAGCGTTGATAAAGTCGTTTGATGGACAGTGAGATACATTTTTAGGTTTCTTGTTTATCGGGCATACTAAAGACGACTTTGATTCAATAACTGATGAGGTTATTGTTCAGGGAAGTTTTAACGTTGATAAAGTCGTTTGATGGATAGTGAGATACATTTTTAGGTTTCTTGTTTCTCGGGCATACTAAAGACGACTTTGATTCAATAACTGATGAGGTTATTGTTCAGGGAAGTTTTAACGTTGATAAAGTCGTTTGATGGATAGTGAGATACATTTTTAGGTTTCTTGTTTCTCGGGCATACTAAAGACGACTTTGATTCAATAACTGATGAGGTTATTGTTCAGGGAAGTTTTAGCGTTGATAAAGTCGTTTGGTGGACAGTGAGATACATTTTTAGGTTTCTTGTTTATCGGGCATACTTTTATGGCATCATTTATAGCGAAAACAGAGCTTGTTTCATGGGTATCTGTAAATATCTTACCATAACAATAAACTAACAAAAAAAACAATAATAATTTCGATCAAGGGCCAGATTCAAAAAGCAGTACTCCTGGACTCGGCGCGTATCGTCAGGAAGTTCCTCTCTTTGTAACCCTATTCACACACCGCTGCTGGCCGGTGATCTACCGTTTTGATATATTTTTTACTGATTAATAGTTATATAATATTTTTATTGTATTTCCTGTAGCAAAAATGAATTTTATAACGAGATTTTAACGAAATGAAGTGTCACAATAATAACATCATAGCATTAATATATAAATATATCCACATCTCGTACAACGGACAACGTCATTGCGAAACTCTTGCAGCACCGCACCTACGGTACCGCGCGGTAGTATGCGAGCGCTCTTAAAGTTAGGTATTTGGACAATTGAATCAAACAATCGCCACCACGGACATAGCTTTGTCCATAGTTTCATATATCTACTTCTACTTACCAATCTCTTCAAACTACCGCCAACTCACCTAACTACTTATTGAAATTCCTTCCACGTCCATCGATTTCCTCCGACGAAACTGTTAGACAAATGCACTCAGAGGCTTTTAGCCACTTCCGGTGGGGAGTGCATCGTGACATCACTTCCGCCCGCCCTGGCAAGGCAGGGCGGGAAATGTCGTTGAAGCTTAAATTGTAACATTGCAGTTTAGGTTTATTTTTGTAAACATTGTCGGTTACGTGATGTTTACGAGGTTGTTAAAGTGACAGGTCATGTTTTATTAGACTTTAGAACTGTTGAAAACGCGTAAAAAACCGATTTTGTAATTGGTGTAGTCGATGTAATGTCAGGTTAAAAGCAAGGATTTAAATCGTTTGATATACCCTTACCCGCGCCGTGTTGTTGCCACGCGAAGTGAGTTAGCTCGCTCACTTGGACCGCACTGCACAGATTGCACTCTTTTTAGACAGACACATTTGAGATTTCAGAGCAAATTAGAACCTTTTATACAGAAATTGTGTGCAATATGATTGCACAATAAATGGTAATAATAATTAATAGCTTTATTGTCAATAACACTATTTTTTTACTACTCATTAGGTAGTGTCCGTGCGTCGGCCTTTCGACGCACACATCCAAACATTTTCGATTACAGGGCAAAATTTTCATTTATTTTTTCCCAGAAGTTAGAAATGTAATAAAAACAGTTAGGTTTATTGACTAACACTAATTTTAACTACTTCATTAGTAGTGTGCGTGCGTCGATATTTTGTTAACGCACACATTCAAAAACAATGCCACAGTTTTTGATCTCAGGGTGCATCTTTAAACGATTTAAATCTTTGGTTAAAACATGCAAATATGCTGGTTGCGACAAGCTTAAACAAAATTTGGTTATTCTTACATGTCCAGTCCATCCCAAGGTTGCCTAGAAGAGATTGCTCATAGTGATAAGGCTGCCTTTGTACTTCGTTTACTCGTAGCATTTATTTCTATACTGTTTTCTGTGTTTGTATGGTACAATAAAGTATTATCTAACTATCGACGACCTCTATGGCGCGGAGGGCGAAGGTCTGCCTGCGACGCAGGAGGTTGCGGGTTAGATTCCCGATGACCCTTGGGGCAAATATCTATATGATCTGCAGTTATTTGTTCTGGTCGTTTTCTATGTATAATAAAAAATATCTATCAAAGTATTGTATTATTGTATGTATATACTTATCAGTTATCTAGTACCCATAACACAAACTCTGCTTAGCTTGGGGCTAGATAATGTTGTGTGAATTGTCCAACATTATTTATTTATTTATCTATCTATGTATTGAAGTAAACCAAGTAACCAAGTATCTATGTATTGGAGTAAAGTGTATGTAGTTGTAAGTAAGCGATAAGGCCGCCCATTATCTTATGTGATGTCTCTTTGTAATATTATTTTATGGTGTACAATAAAGCATTTTTGTATTGTATTGTATTGTAAACATTAGGGGATTAAATTTACTTACCGATAATGGTAGGTTTATAACAAACGTGCTTATTTACGAGCAGGCATAGTTAAAACAAACACATTGATTGATTTACATTGTTTGCGTGTGTAATTAGAGGATGTACTGTGGGTAAGTAGGTATAATGTTAGGTTTATCACTCCCATGAGAATAAAGGAAATAGTCACCATTGAAATACTAGAAATAGGAATAGGAATAGAAATAGGAACTCGCTGTGCCCACAACAAGGCTACACAAGATTAATGTATCTTTTAAAGGGCAATATAGGTATAAGCTTCTACAACAAAACTCCAAGTGAGTTGTAAAAAATATCAATGAATAAATTCAAACAAATATTCAAACATACCCTTCGTAAAAAGGTTTTCTACCAAATATCAGATTATCTAGGGTTACAAAAGCTTAAGACGAGTTTTGCTCCAACTCGAAAACGAACAATCTAACAAGGTAAAGGTTTCTTGTTCGCACTTTATTCTATAGTTTAACTTAAGTAATTTGAACTTTGTGACGTGTCCAAGAGTCCTGTAAGGTATAGAGAAAATAAAAAATAAATAATGCTGGACAATTCACACAGCATTATCTAGCCCCAAGCTAAGCAGAGCTTGTGTTATGGGTACTAGATAACTGATATACATAATACAATACATAGATAGATATTTTTATTATACATAGAAAACGACCAGAACACCCTGAACAAATGTCTGCAGATCCCGAGGCGTGAATCGAACCCGCAACCTCCTGCGTCGCAGGCTGACCTCCGCCCACTGCGCCACAGAGGTCGTCATAAATAAAGTATTTCGATGTTTGGTGTTTTGATGTTTGATCATTTCATTATAGATTACGAAGCCCAAATTTAAAGTTTCGTTGTTGTGCTGCGCTGTGTCGGTGTCAGATGGGTTGGATAAAATAAATAAATAATGCTGGATAATTCACACCGCATTATCTAGCCCCAAGCTAAGCAGAGCTTGTGTTATGGGCACTAGATAACGGATATACATAATACAATACTTACATTATGTTGGATGAGTGTGCTATATCCCTTAGGCCAACTGAATACTGAACAACGAGCTTATTTTAATACTCCAATCCGAAATTGAGTACAAACGACTTACTTTTTTTTTTATTGCCTACCTATTTTGGAGAATGAAATTATGCCCCTGGCTCTACGACAGCAACAAAAAAATATTTGTTTTTTTTTTAAGCAAAGCTCAGAAACCTTTCGATCAATCGATTTCTTTAGAACACTGTTACAATTTAAACTAAAAATAATAATCATAGTCGGTTCATCCTTTCAGAAAACAAGAAAAAACCCGACTCTGTTTTCGCTATTTACATATTTTTTCGTCTATTATGAAGGCGAAGGACTACAAAATGTAATTAGATCCATAAACGAGGCCGGACGTGTATGTATACCTTTTAATCAAAATCAATAAAGCGGATGCCTATGTCCAGCAGTGGACTAATATATAGGTTGATTATGAAAAAAATCGCTATAGACGTTTTAGAGCTTGAAGGCCTAAAAAGAGTTTTCACCAACCGCTAGAAACACTCGAAAAACATAACTCACGCCTCGCAGGTATATAATCAAAAAGGTATTATTTGCAGCTGTATTCAATGAAGACTGTGTCCTATCTACATCGGTTCTAACTCTTTGCCATTGCGCCCCGAGCGCAGCAATTACAGCGGAACCCTAAACCTCTATACTTAGACGTTTTTCGCTTATTTGTACGGAACCCGATTCAAGCGGCTCGGTTACTAATTGGTAACTCGCTTTGAAGACAACGGGTTATAGATAACTTTGTTTTATTTCGATTCTATTGAATTGTGAAGAATATCTTAATGATCGGTTCCTTAATTCTATTTTCAGACATTTTAATTTACCAAATTTTCGCCATTACACAAAACACATGCCAATCGACAAGCTTTGCATCCTTTTTTTTCGGGATATAAACGAGTTGAACAAAGGACATTTCAAAAATCCATCGCACAGTTTGTGATACCTATTATAAGCTTTTTTAATGCCTCTGTAATAGTTTTACTCTATTTAGTTTAGCCAGAAAATCGAAAATAGATATACCTAAACCTAATAGAATACAAGATAAAGTTAAAAACTACAACCCGACTACGTGAAAGTTATAAAAGTTTGAAACATTTACATTGACAAAATAGAATGACGTATCGGTCATATTTGATAGGCATAGAGTTGAAAATGAAAATAGGTCGTAGGTATTGTAATTTTCCTCTATGGGGCCTGCAGCCTGCGGCTACCTAAACTTTAATACGCGTTTTGAAGGCTTATTCGGGGTCGGAGCCCTAAATCCTATAGCCTATAACCATCGGGGTATTGAGACGAATCAATCGATACATAATTTGTTGAAATCGAACCAGTAGTTTCAGCGCTACGTGGGAACAAAGAAATCGGCCACATACATACAAACATACAAACATAGGGTGCTAACCTCATAACCCTCCCCTGTTGGTAGTCGGGTAAAAACTATTACAGAGGCATTAAAAAAAAGCTTATAACAGGTATCACAAACTGTGCGATGGATTTTTGAAATTTTCTTTGTTCAACGTCATAATAAGATTAAATAGGTGGCGGCGCTAGTTTGATCCGTACCACAGCCTTAACTAGAGTCTCGGGGTAAACTCGAGTTTAACTGTGATGATGCCTATAGCTCAGTTTTGTCCACGGCGGCGGCCAGTCTCAATGAAGACCAGCCAAGCGATGTGCACAGGATTATTATAGTGCAAACACGGTATATGCACTATAATCCTGCGCACTTAGTCACCAGTGGTTATCTTACCGCAACGACACTTGCATCTCTCGAAAAAATAAAGCGAAACTTCCTTATTGAAATTAACGATAGATCTATCGATTTTCGTGTGTTATTATAACAAACTAGCAGCGCCTCGCGGTTTCACCCGCGTAGTTCCCGTTCCCGTAGGAATTTCGGGATACAAAGTAGCCTATGTCCTATTCCAGACTATAATCTATCTCTGAGCCAAATTTCATCCAGAACTGTTCAGCCGTTCTGGCGCGATAAAGGAACAAACATCCATCCATCCATCCATCTAAATTTTCACGTTTTTAATATTAGTGAGATAACCAAGCCTTGTGAAAGACGTTTTGAACATTAAATTATGCTGACCAACCTCATCGCTGTGCCCCTGGATGGAAGCTGTGTACCGGGAGACCAGTCCAAGAGATTCTACTCTGATAAATCGTATCTATCCAGAGGTTAGTCAATTATTAAATGGAATAAAACTTAATGATCGCTGCAGTGACACTTCGAGTACATATTTTTACCTAAGGTCATTGCCCCTTAATGTGCTAGACGCTGATCTCTGCACATTGTAGTGGTAGCCAGTGGGATTTTTTAATAAAACTCAAAACTCAAAGTGCTTTATTTCCTTAAGACCTTACAGGACTCTTGGACACGTCACAATCCCATTGGCACGTACCAGTGGTGGCCAAGATAGTGGTGGCCAATAGAAATAGACGTCTGAAAGTGAGACCGCAGTAAAATCTCGTTCTTTACTTCGCTCCAATACTTTTCCAGCCCAGTTTCGTATTTTCCCAACCGATAGAGTTACGTCATTAGATCCCTCATTACAGGCTCCGGGAAAGGAGAGAAAGTTGTAGTTAATAGCAACCATTAGCTGGTGAAAAGTGCGTGGCAACGTAGTGTGAATACCTGCAGATAAGTTGGAAGGTTTTCTATTATACGATTTTTGTTGGATTTGGGTTAACGCATTCACTGTGCAGCCTCCGGCACGTGGTGCAAACGGAATTGGGCTTGGCGGTCGTAAGAATAGTCCCCTCCAATTCAACCAGTGGATGTTGTAGGAACCTAGCAAAGGAAGGTTAACAGCGTTCTACTGTGTATTTTAACGACTTTAAAAAAGGCGGTTCGGCTTTAACTACTTTTTTTAGTATGTTCGTCGATTTCCTCAATTTGAATATTCATGAACTGATTTTGAAAATTCTTTCGCTTTTTTATAAAATATGATCCCATAATTTTTTTTTCCGAAGATTTAGTATTTGTACCAGAAAACCTAAAAACAGTGTAAATTTAAGGGATTCGATGTAGTTTTTTGAAAACAATAAAATTATTAACACTTTTTTAAGGCTGGAATATTGCTGCATTATTATGCTTCAATATTTGTATTTCTACCAACTACCCGCTGAGTATTCCATCAAACTTAGTTAAAACTGAAACCAATGGTTAAAACGAACATATTTGTTAGTATGCAAGAGAAACATATTAACGAAGTTCCCAGGACAAAAGGCCTCGCATTAACGCTGCATAACGGTACAATGCAACGGCAGCGCACCAATCTAACTTTGTGGGCAAATGCACGAAATCATGTGTGATGTTGCTTGAACATTTATAATGGGTAAATAAATTTTGATCTTCATTAGAGTCAGACTCGGAGCGAAGCTGCCTCGAGTTGAAAAGCTACGCGGTAAGAATCTTCAGCAGCTATTTTCTTTGTATTTTGAACATCTCCACTGCAATCACCAATAAGCCTGCCAACCGTGGTGATTCTGCCAAAACCCCCTCTTGTTCGGGGAGGGAGGTTCACCAGTAGACGAATGTGTGCTGTTGAGACAGCACAGGAGCTTTGTATTAACATATTGCATCAATACTTAAAATGAATAAATAAATAATGCTGGACAATTCACACAGCATTATCTAACCCCAAGCTAAGCAGAGCTTGTGTTATAGGTACTACATAACTGATGTACCATAATACCCTGTACAAATGTCTGCAGATCGTACAAAAATTTGTCCCGACATGGGAATCAAACCTCCTGCGTCACAGGCAGACCTTTGCCTACGGCGCCACAGAGGTCGTCACGTCACTTCTAGGTATGTAGTTTAATCTCAACACGCCACAATACAGTCATCGTTCGTGTTTAAAATAGGCTCAAATATGAAACAAAGTTAATGTCCCTATAGAATTTACTATTCGAAGTACAGTCGTTTTCAAATATCTCCATCCAGCCATGCACGGAATCGAACAGTACGTACTGTCGCGCACACAATTATTAACAATTACGCATGTCAAGTTGTCGGCACTATCTTTTTGGGCGACAGTTTTGACAGTTGGTTTATTTATTATCTGAGGGATTGTCGCTGACAAACGGTGGATTGTGAGGATATTTTTGTCCTCATTAATTGTCCATTCCAGTTGAGTAAGTATTTTAAATGTTGTTTCATTTCGCGAAGGTGCATACCTTATTAGACAGAGCAGATCAACAAGGTACTATACAGCATAAGGTCAACTGCTGCTGAGATTTTATTTTTTTATTGTGAACAATATTTAACCAACCCAATATTTATTTAAAAAAACCTTAAGGGTCTTTTCGCTAAGTATAAGCTGAGTTAATAGCCCTTTCTTTTCTATATTCCTTCAGACCTTTTCCAACCTCAACCAGATTCACCCTGCGGCATCAGCGCCTGCAATAAATTAAATGAATAATTCTGGACACACAGCATCATCAGACCTGTAGCCTTTTTATATCGAATTAAAATTTATTTTTTCCAGGCAAAACACCCATAATTATAACAGAAAAATCACACACTTTGCGTCACCTCAGTTTGTTTGGTTTCACACCACAAAAGGTCGTCACGATCGGTTTTTTAATTTAAGGCTTATGTACCCGATTGTACCAGTATTCACACCAGGCCAGATTACGCATGCATCAATTATTCGAATCTGTTGTCAGAGTTAAAACCAATCACAGCCCGCCGATGAAACTACCTTATTAAGCGATAATTTCCATCTGCAATTAAAAATATTATATGAATTGGTGACAGTCAATTGTAGTTTAAAACTGGGCAATTAATTTGACATTTAACTTTTTGAGTCATTTTTGTGACTGAAACAAATCCCTGTTTTGATCCTGTCATGTTAAGTATAACATAATAGAATGCTTTTATATCGTTTAGATCTTCGTTTCAATATAGTCAATTTACTTGTAGATTGTTAGCAACAGTCTGCAGTTAGCTCAATTGTTTCAACTGTAAATACTAGTTTTAATTTAATTCTATTATTTCATTGTAATTTTCTTTGTTAATAAAGATTTATATAGTCAATTAAATAAATTATTTAAGGTCATAAACAAAAAATGATTCATTTTCCTGCAGTACAATTCACCTGCATAAGTTGGTACGTAATTTCCTCGGCGTGATTACCGTATTCAAAAGAAAAACTGTAAATAAGAGAAAAACTTTATTAGGAAACCAAACAAGAGTCAAATTCAGATCAAAGGAGTCAAATTTGTGACTTGTAACCTCTTCGTTTGCCAGAGAACAATTAATAAATACTAACAGCTTTTGTTTGGAGAAATTTTTGAGAGTTCGGGATGTTGTTATGCTTTCGTCGAAAACGGTTAACAAAATAACTACCAATATTCATTTGTTTACCGTTTTCGACTACAAAATCTCACTAATCTCACTATCTCATCTCACTAATATTATAAACTTCAAGATGGATGGATGGATAGATAGATGGATGGATGTTTGTTCCTTTATCACGCCAGAACGGATCTGGATGAAATTTGGCACAGAGATAGATTATAGTCTGGAATAGGACGTAGGCTACTTTTTATCCCGAAATTCCTACGGGAACGGGAACAACGCGGGCGAAACCGCGAGGCGCTGCTAGTGTATTATAAGACCAAAGCAAAACCAACAGATTATTAAGACGTGGAAACACTAACACAATTACGGACCACTTTGCCGGCCGATGTCGCGCGCACTCCAAGTGACGGCCTCAATGTGGACGGGCCTTAATATAGTTAGTGTTGTACACGATTAAGTTTAATAAACTAAGTAAATTGTTTGCCATGCCCCGGTTCTGTGTAGTGAAGGATTGTTTTGCTAACGGACTCTTGAATTTTGACACATTTTCTACTAGAGGGATGAATTTCAAAATTCAATAAAACAAACATAAAATATTCTAAGGTTTTTATTTATTATACTCTGGGTAATTTCTAAGAAATTAATAAATCCCAAAAATTTACGATCCCGTCGGGATCGTAAATTTTTGGGATTTATTAAAACATAAAATATATTTATTTCCAGCAAAAACACATGACAGTATACAGGGTTATTGGTAAATTAGTAATACTACGTGAACTGCAGATTCTGTCCATCACCACGAACACGTTTGTGAAGACGGCAGGTCTTAATTCTTAAACTTGTATTGGTAAAAGGTACCTCCCTGGATTCAATAATCGTTCCTGAGAGAGGTTTTATTAGAAACTCAACTTAAAAACGGCTCTGCCCTTACTTAACAGTGGGTATGGGAGTGAAAGATCGGACTTTAGTAACTCGTGGGGTTCCAGACAAAAGTGTTTTTTCATTTCGTGTTAGAGGTATTTTTTTTTATTTAGACCTGGCGCATGGCGTCTTCACGAACGTTCTTGTGATGATAGGCAGAACCTGCAGTTCAAGTAGTGTTACTAATTTACTAATAACCCTGTATAAGTGAACCCGCAGTATGAGTTACGCACTATACTAGCAAAAAAAAAGATTATTATTTTACTTATGAGATAACTAAGGTCTCGCACGCGAACAATTTGAGCTGCATTGCACCCACCCAAACTTCTTTCAAAAACAGTAATGAGAGTGGAATATTCACCCTCTAACCCCTAATTTATAGACTACACGAAAAGCAATTTTTAAGCGATCTGGCAACCACTAAATTTGGCTAAACTTGGCAGTGAGGCATCGCTGAGTGTTCGCGAAATTAACTAGCCCGCTAGATTGGTATCGTTGCGGTGATGTGTAGCGATTTATAAAATCTTTGAGGCCCACAGGTTTTTAAAAAGCTTTGGGCTCTAATTTATTTTAGGAGTGGTTGTTTTCGTGGTTATTTTTACCAAAAACATTCATTATCTTGTTTAAATTTGCTTTCAGTTACAGAATACAGAGGCAATAAAATTATTTAAGTTTATGTTTAGATTAAATTTAATTGTAAGTAGTCATTTTGTTTAAATACTGACATAGTCAAACCTCAAACTCAAAGTCCTTAAATTATTAAATTGAATAATATTTTGGGATATTATTTAAGATTTCGGTGAGACTTGAACCCGCGATCTTCCAGTACGGGAATTCTCTAACCAACTGAGCTCAAAATTGCGAGGGCTTACGCACTATAATAACTAAAATAATAATCAAAAATACACTTATAAATCAGTAGGAAAAAATTAACCATAAATAATAATAATTATATATCAGTAGGAATGAAAAATTAAATATTAAATAAGATGTTGGGTTATTAAGCAATACCATTATTTATTAAGCTGTTTATGTATAAAATTTGACTTGTCTAAGTGCTTATTTTGTAAGCCTAAAGAAATAAAGTTATTGAATTTTGAAATTTTTTTTTTACCTACAAGCCACTCTGAAGTTCTTCTGCATTACTTCGAATTATTATGAAAATGTGATGAACATGTTTACCAGTTTTGGTACACAAATTCCTTTAAAATAATTGTAAGTTTTTGGTAGTAATTCAATAAAATACTTTACGTAACTATGCTTTATAATTAAACATGTTTTCGCCTACCATAAAAATGCTTAACATGTTTAATACCTACCACGAAATTAAGGCATTCACGGTAGATACATTGCCAGCTGATAAGGTCTTCATTTCCCGACTCCACACAACGGATATTATGGAAATGCAAGCCGCCGTCGCTTACCAGATTATTCAATAGAATATACTAAAATACCTTACAAACTTTTGGATACCGGTGCAAAATTTATAAGAAAATATTATTTTTAAAAGTATTGAAATGTAGTAGGTATTTTAAACTACGAGTAATAAAATAACCTTTTTTACCTTTATCTAGAATTAGCGGTCCGCCCCGGCTTCGCACGGGTATATTCTATCGCCTATGTTCATCAGGGGATAATGTAGGATTCTAATAATGAAATATTTTTTTTAATCGGTCCAGTAGTTTCGCAGCCTATTCAATTCAAACAAACAAATATTTTCTCTTTATAGTATCAGTGTCGATTAACATGAAGACGGTTTTAATAAAAAAAAATTGTAAACTTTTACGCTCTCTATGTTGATAGACCACGTGTTTACCATGTAGTTTTGTGTTTAGTTTCAGAGATAAACATTAAAATGCATGGTCTTTCCAAAATATCTTGATTTATAAGACCTACAAGCTCCGAAAGCATTAGTTCAGCTCGGAAACTCCGAAATTTGAGGCACTTATCTATACCTTAGATAAAACAAATTACTTATCGTTCGGTCGATCGATACACGGGAGTGTAAAATTTATTTTGTTTTGTATAGGGAGGCAAATGGCATTTCGAGAAAGGGATTTCTCGAAATGCCATTAGCCTCCCTGCAAAAATACAAAACAAAATACATTTTATCTGAATTTGCAAAGAATATCTGAAAGAACGTTAAAAATCAATTTAAACTGAAAGTCTGCGTGAAATGATACCGCATTTCAATAACAATGCTGACTGTCCCTCAGTAAGAATAGATGAAAGTCGGACTGTACTTCGATCAGACAACCACTGGATAGGGCATTACTTTCGTTACACACAGGAAAAATGTACTAATAAAATAAATAATGTTGGACAACCAACACAGCATCATCTAGCCCCATACTTTGCAGGGCTAGTCAAAATTCAAAAATTCAAAATTCAATAACTTTATTTCTTTAGGCTTACAAAATAAGCACTTAGATAAATCGAATTTTATACAGAAACAGTTATAAAATATTAATTATTATGAAATAAGAAACAAAATGTTATTGATTTTGTGCGCATCAATTTTTTGTCCACTTGTGGAAGAAGCGAAAAATAAACCACTAGTAAGTTTATATTGCTGTTATGAGTACTAGACAAGACAACTGATATTACTTCGTATATAACATAATTATATTGATATATCGACATATTGGCAGCCTCACCTTCAGGAGTCAACACACCAAAGGCATCAGGTTGTGTCGCCCCGGGTCGATAATCATTGTCGAATGCGATTTATCAAAAGACGCATGTCATAATTGGGACCAGATAGTGCTGTGTGAATTGTCCAGTATTAGGTATTTATTTATTTATAATTTGATTATTTTGAAAAGACTAAAAACAGACTTTATATTCCTTAATATTTACACAGCATTTTAGGCTTTTCAGGACAAATACTTTTCCCTCTCATTCTACATACAATAACGAAGAATTTTTCAAATCCTATTTTTTCGTCGGATAAAAAGCAACTTTGACAAGTCGCGGAGTATCGTGAACATGCCACCGATACTTGTTGCGGACATACCACCAAGATTTGTTGCGGGCGGACATGTCGCAAGTATTCGGTGGACACTGTCGCCGACATGACCCATGATTTTTTTGAGAATTGTGTCGGCGACATTGGTGTCCATGACATGTTGTTGTCTTCCACCCGTCGTCAGGCTGCCGACTTTGTGTGTGTTGACTCGATTACAAACTGAAAACTGTCAACAAACAAAAGAGCATCTATACCTACTACTAAATTCGTTCATGAAAGAACTTGAAATAAAAATCAGTGGCACGCTCTCCTCGTTCCTTTCCAGTTAAGCATACTTCGAGTCCCACCCCAAGCCAACGGAATGGGAATCCATTATGGGTTATTTATGGAGTGGCCCGAAAAATATTTATCTGTGTCGATAATGCGCCTCGCCTCGGAAATGAAAAGAGCAGTCAGTGCTAGAAATATTGGGGATAAACAACAATGTAGCTTTTAGGAATCCAAGGACATTCCAATAGTGGTTTTTATAAGAAACTACGAATTCAGAAAATGAGATATGAAAACATCTTGAAAGGAGGTCCTTTCTATATTTACAAGAGTTTTTCATCAATGCTGAGGTCAGCATTGTTGAAAAACTCTTACAAATATTTATATTTTTTCCTTTTAGTTTAATTTCATTTTCATAATCTCATAAATGCTGGGACCCAATTCTGCAAACCGATAGCTTTACTATAAATTGATGAATATTCGTTACGTTCTTTAAATGAAAGAAACTCTAGCTGCATAGTGCGTGGTTGCTATTCGCGGCTTATTCCCAAAGGTCCACGACTCTATTGTTTTCAAAAAACTAAGTTCCATATATTGATTCCTAACGGGTCCACGACATTTTAAAATTATTAACATTTCCTTTCCCAAAGGGTCCATGGAATTGTTTGGTACAGTTAGCAATAAAAGCTTTGATAAGATAGGACACATATTTGTTCTTCATGAAATAAAAGACAATGTAGAGAAGACTCTTTATGGATCACAAAAATTATTAAAGAACGCGTTAGATATAGATAAATCAAGACTCTTTTTTGGATCACAAAAATTATTAAAGAACGTTAAATACTAAATATCAATCTTATACTAAATAGACTTACTTGAGCATTAAAAATCTGAGTTTCGGTAAAATCACAATAAATCACCTAAGGCATTAAGTCAAATTAAATAATATCAATCTTATACTAAATAGACATAAGCATTAAAAATCCCAGTTTCAGGATGAGATGAACAGTTTCTTATACGGTAGGTATAAGTTCTATTGATTAAATAGAAATATCAACAACAATCAACAGTCCAAAATAAATTACATATAGCTCAACAACATCTTAAATTTACTTGAAAATGTTACCAAGGCTTTTATATTGGTTAAGAACATCGATGATACTTATCTATTTTTGTTTCCATTGATTTTTATTTTCAAATCTTTATTAATTGACTGTCGGCTTCGGTTTTGTTTAGACACATGATATTTGCTGTAGTACTCAGCTTGTTCCCGGAGCGTGTGTAATAAAATAATTCTAGTAAACGGGGTTTTATTTTCAATTGACTGTTCAAGGTTTTGTGCCACGCCTCCACTAAATTGGTGGTACGGTGTCGTTCGTTTTCACAATTCCAAATACTGGTTGGTATGGAAGGGTTGTTAAGTCAAAAATCAACAAAGTAGTCATTGAACAATGTAATTTTTTTAATCTTAAAATAATAACTCTTCCGCCGCATCCCTGTATGCTGTCTATCTTGCTCAAACCTGTAGTCTATTTCGCTCTATTGACATGAAGACACGCTAACTAAAGAAATACTCTCTTGTATTGTTTTAACTGACTGTACGTTAGTTAAATCTCATGGACCCGTTGGGAGTTCATGTATGAACATTTCAAATTCTAGTTTTAATTTTCATGGACCCGCTGGGAAATAGGAAACAATAGAATCATGGACCTCTGGGAATAAGCCCTATTCGCGGGTGATTTTATACGGAATGATTCATAAACAGGTTCTCCCGAAACTCAACGTCAAGCCGAAAACAGAGGACAGGTGTATGATGACCCAGAAAAACCCAAAATCATGGGTCAAAAAACAAAGCATCACATATTTTACAACTTACTAAACTTTAAATTTTCTGATAATCCTTATCATTATTTCATCTGTGACACGGTACAGTTTTTAAGTGAGCGCTAGTAGAACGTACCGTATCTTCCTTTTTCTACTTTTATCGAAGGGCGAAACATCAATATTTTGTATCATTAAAGATTTTAGGACAAGCTACTAGGAAAAATTACCTGTACGCAAAATGATCATGTTTTGAAGTGACTACTTCTGATAATACCCATGTCCCACAACTTTTCCACCTGAAAATAGCTTTGTAGAACATCCAAGTCGACATTATCCAGTTTTCCGTTAATCAGTCAAGGAAGACAATTCTAAATCATTTATAAAGACGTCGCCTCGGGAGGAAATTTTTCTTGTCTTAAGTAAATAAAAATCCAATCAGAGCCAAATCCAATTTTCATTCCGTCGCAGTCGGATTCGCTGGGGATTTGATAGGGAGGGGAACAACAGTCAAAAAAATAGCCGGAGTTTATTGTTCTCCATATAACGCTCTACCTATATGTATATCTTGTTGCCAAATTATGTAAAATTTCTAGGCCTAATGGTAGGTTACTGTGCTCTTAATTTTATGTTTGAACCTCTCTGAAATACCTGTGTAACCTCTCTGAAATACCTGTGTAACCTCTCTGAAACACCTGTGTAATACAAATGAACTTAAGAAATTAAATAGGTACGATTATGGTAAATCCTAGGAACTCGTTTCGCTAACTGATTTCTTGACATCTACCTTGTATTTATCAGCCGTTGCCGTAGGTTTTTATTATTATATTCTTGATTTGTGTGTGTCATCTTCCGTTATGTCACCAAACGGACGCTCTCCGAAACGGACGAAATCAGCGTTGGTTATAACTTATTTACAACTAACTCATGCTGAGGTAGGAACGTTTTGTGACTCAATGCAAAAATTGTCTGCTTAAGTTAATGTACACTTTTACTACGCAAATGGATTTGATTACGAAGCACGTTAAAGGTTTCTAATCAGATCCCAAAAGCCGGATAATCTGAATATTACTGCGAGATAAGCTCAGTACTATCTCGCGTTCATTTTTTCAGTTCCTTTTTACGTTTTCACACTATTTCTCCGCTTGTCTTACCGTTTGCTCAGCGGATTTGTTTCGTGCCGATGAAGTTCTGAATGGAATGAATTTACTAGCACTTAATATCTATTGCACTTTAATTTCAATTTTATCTACACCATCTTCAGCCTACTATACAGCCCTTGATAAGCGCTTTTATCATATGGAGCGTAGTGCCCGCGGTTTCGTTTGCACCATTGATTTGCCCCATTAATGGTGCAGGCGTAACTGGTTAGTTAAGTTTGCACCATTCAAATTGATACAACTACTAAACCTTGCTTTACTCGCCGTACATAAAATCAATAATAAAAATTGTTTAGTGTTTGTTTTTGACATGGGTTTTTGGAATAGAATGTTCACCAGAAATGTAACAGTATGTCCAAGGTTTATGCAGGTACATTTTAAATAACAACTGTTAAAATGTAATTTTTGCCAAATGAAAAACCAACCTTTTTATGACAGCTGTCAAACTTGAACATACAACAATACCATAAATAATGCCCATAATCCCTACGCTGGGCATAACTTAACTCAACTCAACAGCCTCTAATAGTCCACAGCTGGACGCAGGCCTCCCCCTGTTTCGCTCTAACTTTTCGTGTATGACTCAAACTAGAAGCGCATACTAAAGATATATTGAGGTTTTAACAACTATGTACATACAATACAATACAATACAATACAAAAATTATTTATTGTACACCAGAAAATAACATAAGATAGAGACATCACATAAGATAAGTACAATGGGCGGCCTTATCGCTTAGAAGCGATCTCTTCCAGGCAACCTTGGGATGGAAAGAATTGCATATACGAGTACTTAAGTATGTAGTTTGTTAGTAGTGTTAAATACATATGTATTTTAGATTATCTTAGGTACACCCCCTGCCTTTCTTAAATTCAGAAAGGCAGGGGGTGTACCTAAAATAATCTAAAATACATGTGTATTTAACACTAAAAACAAACTACATACTTAAGTACTCGTATATGCCATGACTTCCTGAGGTTTATCTACTGATACAAATACGCGACGGACAGTAGTTGTCAAAATCATACCCATAGCATAGTCCCTGATGTTCAAATTTGAACTTCAGTCGAACTAAAGTCCAGAGTGCTAAGCATGTTCAAATTAAATTTGGTTCGTGCATTCCCGCGGGCGAATCTGAGAGTTTCCACGACTGGACTATGATAAAACATTAAGCCGTTGCGTTGGTCCTACATCGGACCTCTGCACGGTTGTGTCGGTTTTTTCTTCCCATCGGATTAATTTGACGATTACTTGAGTGAAGGAGACCGCACCTGTGTTTGCTGACATATTACGAAATATCAGGAACTAGAAGAGCTACGAGGCTGAATTTTTGCATGGAGGTTTGATTTAAGACTATGAATTTACAAAAATCCATTCTTAACGGATGCCTATCATCCACTAAGAATGGATTTTTGAAAATAAACATTGAGGGGTGAATAGGTTTTCTCATAACAACTTTAAAATCGTATTTATTGTGAAACTGTGGCGTTGATAGTTTACGTTAGTTTGATAGTAATGGAAACCAACATTACTTAGGGTATCACTAAAGTCCACGCGAGTGAAATTGCGGGTAGGGTATTACATACACTACACTAATACCTAACATACCTTATACTAAATTTATGATAAACATAAATAGGTACACATAAAAATAATGTTTTTTGAGGTCAGTGCTACCATCATCGGGTTAAAAATCCAATAAAACAGACTTTACCTCGCTGCATCCAGGTGAGTGGATAAGCTAGACGCTTGCAGTGTAGCCGGTCCCATACATTTCTTTCAACTATCCAAGCTTGGTAGCTTAGACCTTGTAAGGTCTATATATTCTATATGTTTATTTCAATAGCCTTTTCTGTATTATATTTTTACGCTGTACATTTGACATTACTAAGTGTAAGTCTTTTATTTTAAGAAATTACCCAGAGTACTATAATAAATAAAAACCTTAGGATTACTAAGTGTTCCAATGTGTGTTTCTATGGTTTAATAAATGAAATGAAATGACCGCACTGGAAGATGGTTCTTCCAGTGCAGTCTAAGGTCCGTATTATGAAAGCTTCCCTAGTCATAGACATACATGTATACTTGAGTAACGATCACGTCATAGAAAAACTTACTCAAGCGTAGATTGATGACTGAGAAAGCTTTTATAATACAGGCCTAAGTCATCTCTGATCATATTGAAGGTAGCTAACTATTTTATCAAATCACAGTCCACTATTTGCCACATCCAATACCGATGCACTGGATTCAATTGAATCGCACGAAACTTGAGGCTTCAGGTTCAGTCCATGAGTCCATGTGGACACACTCTACCTACTATGACTCTACAGCCAAAAGTTTAGCACACCAGTTGGCAACACTATTCCGATAGTTGTACTCTGTAGGTACAATTTTCGAGAGCCAAATGCCCTTGTGACACGAACATTGCAGTAATACTTTTAGGGTTCCGTACCTCAAAAGGAAAAAAGGAACCCATAAAGGATCACTTTGTTGTCTGTCTGTCCGTCTGTCATCACTCTTTTCTCAGAAACGCGTGGAGGTATCGAGTTGAAATTCACTTCACATAATAATACTCGTAACCTCTTGGAGCCGCGATGTAAATAAAAAATCTAACTCAGCAATCAAAAATTAAAGCCGTTTGTCTTTTTTTTTTTATTTAATTCTAGGTCAATAGGAAGTACCTATATCACTATAGGTTTGTGTGTAAGTGGGTTTTGTGTGTCCAACTGCACAAATTTCATAATTCTAGGTCAATAGGAAGTACCTATATCACTATAGGTTTGTGTGTAAGTGGGTTTTGTGTGTCCAACTGCACACAAAACCCACTTACACACAAACCTATAGTGATATAGGTACTTCCTATTGACCTAGAATTATGAAATTTGGCAAGAAGAAAGGTCTTACAGCACAAGCTATAGTTTGAGAGCGCTCTTATATGCATACAACCTCAACCTTGTAATACATGATAATAATAATTTACTACACTTAATAATTTACTACTTACAAAGCCTAATAATGTATCTTTGTGCCTTTTTGTAAATGTAATACATGCCTAATAATGTATCTTTGTGCCTTTTTGTAAATGTAATACAATTAAGACACATGATAAATACTATAGTATAACTTATTTAAGTTAACTCTTTGAATTAGATATATCTAGTTTTAAGTTATTTTGTAGCGCCCCAACGGGGTACATGTTTGATACTAGAAATTGTCATAAGATCCTTGCACACAACAACGTGTAACAAATGATTCTAAATGACCTTGTTGAGGATGAGGTTATAAGGTCCACTGCTGGACGCAAGCCTCCCCCTGATAATCGTCTTACTGGCTTTTATCTCATGGGAGGTAATGCCCATCATCCCCACGCTGGGCATGCGGGTTGGAGATCGCAGTTCGGTGGTAGATCTGTTCTGCAAGAGACGCAGCTGCCCTATGTGCATAGGTCAGCTTATTACAGACATTCGGAACAAGTAACAAGTCAAACCATTTAAATACAATATCTAGTATGTGAAATACAGGAATTAGTCTGCCGTCAGATTCTCTTTACTTTAATCTTTTTGACCGACTTCAAAAAGGAGGAGGTTCTGTGTTCTATGTTTTTATTTTTGTGTTTTTTTGTGATTTTTCATGGAAGAAGAGGTCAATGGACCGCTCATCCTGAAAAATCCCAGCACTTACAACACACCTGCTCATAGTTCAAAGAACTGATCGCAGATAAAATTGGAAAAAAAAAGACATCAATTGTGGACCAATTATGATTATTATTATGGTTATGTAGAGAAAATGTTTCCGGGATATATTTTTATTCCCGATGTGTTACTATTTGTCCCGTCATGATTAAAATAACAGTAAAATATATAGGAATTAAGCGTTGTTTAGTAAGTTAAAAAGTTTTTATCTAGTTAGAAATATAATTCTTATATTGGTAAATTAGTAACACTACTTGAACTGCAGGTTCTGCCCATCATCACATCATTCGTGAAGACACCAGGTCTTAATTCTTTAAAAAAATATATAAATTACCTCTGATACAAAATGAAAAAACACCTTTGTCTGGAACCCAACGAGTTACTAAAGACCAATCTTTCACTCCCATACCCACTGTTAAGTAAGGGCAGAGCCGTTTTTAAGTTGAGTTTCTAATAAAACCTCTCTCAGGAACGATTATTGAATCCAGGGAGGTACCTTTTACCAATACCAAGTTTAAGAAGACCTGCCGTCTTTACAAACGTGTTCGTGGTGATGGATAGAACCTGCAGTTCACGTAGTGTTACTAATTTACCAATAACCCTGTCTAATATTTCATGGATGTAAAGTTCAAAGACGGCGGCGGCGCCGGCGTGCAAATTTTACCTCATAAACATGAATTCATGGGAGAAAATCGTCATCTTACCCCGAATAAACGATAAATCCTCGGAATACGAGTCAAAAACCTTAAATAAACCGCCGCTGTATCAATATCAACAGATTAGCGGCGGCCGACCGAGAAATTCTGTAAAGGAGCGTAAAAACACGAGGAAAGTCGGCAAAATTGCTAAAAAGGTGCCTTATTCCTAACTGAACCCATACTTTTTACCCCTAAGTACTAGCTTTTATCTAGGCGCGGGCATGAGGGTTTTTTAAGGTAATTTTAGTGTAGTTCATTATTTTAAAATGTAATACTAGGTACTGTATTAATTTTGTGGTTTTATTTTAATTCAATGGGTGTTTTTAGTGTATGCATATTACTATTGTGTCTATTTTATCTAAGAGTATTATTTTGCTGTATTATTTTTATTGAATATTGATATTTGTTTTTAATTTTTGAGTACACATGTCTGAATTCCGGTAATGGTCTTAGCAATGTTTTGTACGAGAGATACCAGCTGCTCCAACTGATAATGATGGGCAAAGTAATGGGTAAACGACGAGTTGGCAGACGGAAAAAGTCATGGTTGAGAAACATCCGAGAGTGGACGAATATCGCCAGCGTCGAAGACCTGTTTCGCTTGGCGCAAGATCGGGAGAAATTTGCTGAGCTGACGGCTAACCTCCAGTAGTGGAGAGCCACAATAAGAAGAAGAATTAGTATTTTTCGCGAAAAAATTTATGCTTATTCATTTTTCCGAGAGAGTGAGAGCCGAGCTGGGCTTTTTTTCATAAGTTTTAGTTTCTGCCCGTAGTTTGAATACATTTTCTCAGGTCTTTTTATTATTATTCCAGTTCTAGATCAAGGTACATCTATGTAACATTGCAAGCAGATCCGAACAACACTGTTACGAGTAGAATTGTCATCGCTTTTAGCGCGTTCGCCCTTATAATATTAGTAGAACACTTAAAAGTTGTACGTTTTGAAAAGTCAAATAATAACTAATTAAAAATTAATGATGCGGGGCAATTCACACACATTATCTAGCTCCAAGCTCAGCAGAGCTTGTAGATGATGCTGTATTGTATATTTTTGTGGATTTGTATTACTTTTGATCGTTAAGTTTGAACTTTGTTTTAATTTTTAAAACGAATCGAGTGGAACACGGTGCGCTTAGGAACACACCAAAAGTCAAGCAAAGGGAAGAGCTCCATGAATACATTCGGCAACGTCGGGATGAATACAAAATGAATGAATAAAAATGAATATAGCGTGCACGGTTAATCATCAGGTGTTTGAATTTCATTCCTACACGTCTTGAATTACGGAGAAAGAATTTTTGGGAAGTATTTTGAATAAAAATATCAGAACGGCGGCGTTGGTAACCCTGTTATAAAAGACTGTAGCACAAAAAGAGCACCCGTATTTAATACATGTGACGGAAAAATTATTATATAACTATTTCAACGGGTCTTTTTCGCGTACGTATACCTATAACTTAACGCCAAACTCCTTGTAGATTTTTGTTAACAAACTGCCCATAATTAACCTAAAATTAATTCTATTGTTGCGTCCTTTGATACCCAATTGACATTCCTTGTCAATTTGAGATACTTCTTTCAATAAATATTGATTACAATTATATCTGAAACTCGACGCCAAGCAAGAAAGTTTTAGTTATTTGTATTACCTGTTGACAAAAATTGGAGTTTTCCCAACAATTCAGCAGGTTTACACATTGCCGTGGCCACTGGGTGACTGGAGTACCCAATGGAATAATCCGTTAAATAGATAAATAATAATTAATTTAACATGTTTGTAATCAAGGATCTAACAGGCCATTATGAAATTAGACGTGGGCGTAAAATATAATTCGATTTATACAGAGTTATTGGAAAATTAGTGACAATACGTGAACTGCAGGTTCAAGCCATCATCACAAACACGTTTGTGAAGACGCCAGGTGTTAATCTTTTGGTATTGGTAATGTGTGCCCCGCGCAATTCAAAAATCGTTCGTTAGAGAGGTTTTATTTGGAACTCAACTTAAAAACAGCTCTGCCCTGAATTAACAGAAGATATGAGAGTGAAAGATCGGTCTTAAGTAACTCGTTGGGTTCCAGACAAAGATGTTTTTTCATTTAGTATCAGAGGTGACTTATATGTATATTTTTTTAGAATTTATACTCGGCGCCTTCACGAACGTGTTTGTGATGATGGGCAAGGACCTGCAGTTCACGTATGGTCACTTATTTACCAATAACCCTGTATAATAGACTTTTTGTTCCAAGAATAGCGCGTACAAAGCCATGGACATGAGCTAGTTTGAGTATTCATAAACGGCACAGATATATTCAACACCAACATGAACTTTACATGTCCATTATTCGGTTCGTTCGATCATAAAATCGATGGTGATACATCAATTTATTAGTTGAGATTTTTCGTCGTCCCCCAGAGTGGATAGGAGCACCAGGGATGTACTTAGGTGTGGTCACAGTTGCCCTAGTTTGCTGGTGAAGAAATTGTAGATTCAAGACTTATTTATGGCGATGCGTTGTTAACCACCACTGGGGCTAAAACCGTACCAATAGATGGAATTTACCCAAAAAAACTAAAAATCTACATGTATGTACTGTACCACATTTTTTTTGGGTCTGGGCTAAAACCGCAAGCTAGAATAGCTTTCGGTCTTAACTCAGGTTACTCTTAGCTTAGTCTAGAACAAAAATCTACGTCAGGTAAGCAAGCTAAACCAAAATAAGCTTTGGGTCTGCAACCAGCATTAATAACTTATAACTAACTGTGTATCATTAACTAGGAACTAAAAGGAAGTAACATAAAAGTATCATATTTAGTAAACTCCTAACATAATATTATAATAAAAAAAATAACAAAACTACCTACCACTATTTAAAAAATAAGCTAACGCTTTATGACAAATCATAGACCCACGTATGTTATTAAACTTTTGTGTTATATACATAAAAGTAGCCCCAAACCAGTCCTAACTACATCCCTGCATCGATCCATCACGTAATATCCACAATACACAGTTTTCGCATTAATACGGAGCAAAAATAATATTTTCCCTCCCCAAGGCGAAGACTTGATAAGAATTTCATTAAACGTTCTTGAGGAATTTATTTTTTATGCCACGAAAAACTCTACTATCTTAAAATAATATTTGAATAGCGAAGTTATAATAATGTTTCTTTTGTTTCATTAACTATGCATTCTTAAAAGTAGAAAACATGTTTCCGCACGACGAAACAGAGACTTTTTACTGGGGCGAATTATGACGCCATTTTGTGAAAAGGATAGGCATAGGATTTCGCGTTCATAGGAGCGAGACAGAGTAGAGCGGTGTTAGTGCAAAAACCAAGTTTTTGCTTGTTATCTAGGTATTAACTAGTCAAAATATAAGCATGAAATAGAAAAAACTAAACGATTACTCTTTTAGAACATTATGATGGCTATCCAATTCGTAAAAAATTATGTGTTGTCGCTGATAACTTAAAGCATTTCAATTAAAACAGTCTTTATGCAAAATTTGTATTTTTTTACTAAAGAAACCAGTTGATTTATCTATTCGATTACTCGGCTTTTACAGGTTTAATAATAATAATACTAGGTATTTTTCCTACCTATCGTACTTTTCAATCTGAACACTTACTTTCGTTACCATAAAACTAAGTGTTTAAATTAACCCATTTTGCTTGATTTTTAGCATTAATCGCACTCTTAAACAATCCCTTGTTAACAGAGATACCGAGAAAGGTTTCCTTTTTTCCTTTTGAAGTACGTAACCCTAAAGCAGTACCAATGCTCTTCATTGGTTCTGGTTAGTAGGAATACTAGTTACTAGCTTGCTAGCAACCAACCCATGCTGAGACAGACGCCATTTTGTTTCTTTTGGGCTTACACTTATAATTTTTTTATGTTGTTAATTGAACAAATAAGTCTATTTTATTCTTATTTATTCTTATTCTTACTACGGATACCTATCTACATAAGGTATAGCCACATAAAAAAATGAAAGAACGCTAGGTGCTATGTTTTTCTTGGTAATTCTTTGCAGATTGCAATTTCACGCGGTGCGAGCCCGAATATTAAAAATTAAACTTAATAAGCAAAAGGCCAGTGGATGCTCGCTTTGTGCCGTGTAATGTTTTTATTACATTTTTATTACTTTTTATTACATGCGCTTTGGAGATTAGAGCTGATTTTATTTCGCGCTTGGTTGCCGACATGCATTTTAGCGGAATTAAAAAGCTTAAAAATTTAGTATGTGGTTTCACATTTTTCTGGTTAGATAACCCTGATTTATGATTTTGGATGAAACTAAAATTTTTGTTAAGTAAAAAGTACCGCTGATAGGACAGTCATATGGATTATGAGAGCGCGGGAACAGAGAGTGCACCTGTGTTTGCGCACACACTTGGGCACTATATGACCTGCGCACCTTCTGAATCTTCTGCACAATCTTCAAACTTTGCACACACTCCTAGTGCGACATACCAATGCCAATAAGAAACATGAAAAGCGTGTGGTTGACAGTACTAAAGCCTGCCTTTTAAAAATGGGACGAAACAGGAACGATTTCAGCCTAAAATTTGAGTTGCCGTGTTCGGACTTTGGGCAGAACCGAGTGGAATGAATACGGAACACCTCCTCTATTCATCCATTAAAAATCCCTGATATCTATTGATTTCTAAGGTTTATATTATTTCTAAGAGTAGGCGTAATAGCGATTTCTTCCAGGCAACCTAGATAGGTTGCCAAAATCGCTATCAGCTATAAGGCCGCCTATTGCACAGGTCATGTTTCGAAATTTAGATTTAAGGATTATTTTAGTTATGTTTTAAGTAAAATAAAGTGTTCATTCATTCATTCTTTCATTCATTCATCATTCTCTATCATCATTATCTAGTTTTAAAAAAGCCGGTCTCGTTTAAAAAAAATATTGTTTTAAGCTGTACTGTACTTCACAGACAAACTCGAAAAACTTTATGTCCACTCGAAGACGTACAACCACGCTCACAAGTGCCGATATATTTTCATTTTCGAGTGTTCGCCAGTGGCGCCGCCTGTGGATGACTGCTGGAGTTATCGCACTTACGACAAGTGCCCGATCTGTCAGTTTTATTGCTAAGTAAAAATGTAATTGGTTGGAGTTTGTTGGCAATGGGAGAAAGTTGAGAAAAAACTTTTCACGAGTGTTATGTAAGCGCCATCTAGAAGGAAGGCTTTATCCTCTCAAGTTTCAGTGTACTATTTCTTTTAGTTAAGAATTTTAATAAATAAATAATGCTGGACAATTCACACAGCATTATCTAGCCCCAAGCTAAGCAGAACTTGTGTTATGGGTACTAGATAACTGATGATATAGGTACATAATACAATACATTACCAAGATAGATATACATAGAAAACGACCAAACACCCGGAACAAATACCTGCAGATCGTACAAATATTTGTCCCAAGGCGGGAATCGAACCCGCAATGGCAAAAAATGTGTCGCAGGCGGACCTTCGCCCACAGCGCCACAGAGGCCACGTCAAGAAAATTAAAAATCGTAAATGAAATTCTTTTAGCCAAGACTTATTTATAAAAATAGAATTCCTTATACTTCTTGATTCATGGGAAGGCTCTATGCATTTCGATAACCTACTGGAAGGACGATGGTTTTCCTCTCGAACTTTTCAAGATATCTTTGCATTTTAGTGACGTGCAATAAGAAAAATATGTTACTAATTGATGGGCCTAAATTTAAATTACTTCATTTAATCTAATAGATGTACTGAATTAACAATTTTAATTCTTTATTTTGTGCGTCTAACCTATGTAGATTCAGCCTAAAATATTATACTATTCTGCCTACATAGTACCTACCTGTCCACGATGCCCCAGATTTTCATGGAAATAATTTAGCGATTCATCCATAAACTAGTTTATTTCGTCAATAACAGCTTTATAACATTAACTTTTAATGGCGGTAACATTTATTTTAATAAAATTAAACTCATAGAGCCAAATTACAACTATTAAATAAGTACCTTTAGGAATATCAATTTTCTTAAAATCTAAGCCGTCATCAGAAGGCAGAGTGGAATATAATATACCTTAATATCTAATGAAAAGAAAGCGTACGATTTTCTTAGAGTTATATTATGTTTCTTTTTACAAAGTCCGTCCATGAACTCAAAAAAAAAGGCATTCATTTATCATTTAAAAACCATTTATATCACTTACCATTCAACCATCCACCATTTTTCACCGTCGCGTCTTCAATGAACAAAGTCCATCAGAGAAACAGAAATGTGCTCACTGTCAACATTATCACCCCGGACAAAGTACAGTCGTCGTCAATATCAATTTATATGGTAGTGGACGCGTTTATATCGCACTTCCTCTTTCCGCGCCGTTGAGTGTACTGTTCAAGACAAAAGTGTTATGTTAGGCGCATCTGATATTTTCAAGTATTTACACCCGTATTCAAGAACAAAACTTAAGTAAGTTTGCTACCTTACTTATGTTAACAAAACTTAAGTAAGGTTGCTACCTAACTTAAGTTTTCCTCAGGGTTCGCCATGGTAGGCCTTTTCATTCACAAACAACTTGTTAACTTAAGTAACGTTGCTACCTTACTTAAGTTTTGTGACGTGGTGAGGCTTTAATTTTTTTGAGGTCACTGTTTGATCCACCCTGTATACTAAAGACTCAGTTACACCACGCAGCATCCTACACGCGAAATATCATATTTTATCACATAAAAACATTTCAATTTTTTTAAAATCAAAATCCTTTGCAAGAATTTGAAAAACATCCAAAAGTAAACATGCTGTCACAAGTTTTTAATCACAGCATATTTTCGCTTTACAGTCCCTCTCAAAGGCTTCCGTGAATTTTCTCATATTCATAAAGACACTTTTCTAGGTAATTTCACTCCCTGGGGTGGTGACTTGTACAATAAAAAAAGTCGTCTGTGATTTTTCATCTCGCTCCGTTCCGCCTATGGTACGAGTTACTTTGTCTAAGCAGTTTTGATACTTGTATATTTATTTGAAGTATTTTTTCGCACTCTGGCTAATCTGTTAGAAATAATTTGAATTTGGTTTTATTTATTGAGCAACTAACACGATTAAAATTATCCAATTACATTTACTCACTTAAGATTAAACAAACATAAAAACGTTTATTTCGTTTCTTTTTCGTATGTACTTAATTATACGAAACAATTTTTTTTTTGTTTCGTAATGACTAGATAATCCCTGCTTTGATTGTATTTTGTCTGCAATTCCTGTTTTTTTTTCGGAATGCAATCTGTCCACAAATTTTTTCATATTCCTTTTACTTTAGCTACTATCAAAACAGCAAAACATTACAACATGTATTGGAATCAAAGCTGTCTTCGCGTAAATTGTGCACGCCGTTTCATAAATTATTACCAACCGACCGCCTCCGCGAAAACTGAAAAAAAACCCTTTCGATTTTCATTAACGATTACCAACAAATCATAGAGGAATTTATTGGAATTCGAGGGAAATGTTTGTTGTTTCCTAGTTTTTTATGCAGATTCATATGTTACGAGTCGTTTCGTTACTACAAAAACTATCGCAGTTTAATGATTAATGATAATGGATGATAATGATTGAATGATTGAATAATAATACATTATTTAAAATAGGTATCACTATATTCGACTTGTTTGTCGTGCAAATGTTTACTTTTTAGGTACATATTTATTTGATTTAAGCAATTCGTGTAAGGTTACAAAAAAAAATACATAGATTAAAAAATTATAGTAAAATAGTATTCAAGTATTAAAATTCATTGAATAGTGTGATCTTCCGACACATAGTTATTTCGCTAACATAATATGAATTATAAAGAATTTCTTTCGAAATCTTTACTTATGCGTGTGTTATTTGATTAGCCCCTTTAAAACCCTGGTAAAAACCCCTTGACCAATTTAGCTCAGCAAATTTTTAAAGATCGTTCTGAAAACCTATCAATTTTCGTGGACGTAGGATCGATGGCTCGAAATATAAATACTAAAGACAAGGCAACATATTTTTATTAATTAGTGGCCACAAAAGATTGCGGTGATTAGACATCTGAGGAAGGCTCTTTGCCCAGCGTTGGGTCAAGGTAGGTTTTGTAAAAAAAGCAATCAAAGCTCAATTTATTACAAACGTTGATGTCTAAGTCAATGACTTGACAATTTTTTTTTTCTCTGTGTACACTTGGACACTCTATATTTCTTATGGGTTTTTTATTTCATTTGTTTCACTAAATTTGAAACATGCAGCCAAATCCTCTTTAATACCATTACGCCTACCGTGCTCTTTGAAATATTAAATGCCAAAAACAAAAGAGGTCCATTTCAACAGAGGATAGTTGCGGTCTGTTAACGAAACATCTTAGGTAAATTGACCTAAGAAACCTCTCGTTTATCTCCTCGACAACACATTATTCAGCTTATTAAACATGATCATAATGTAAAATGGCGTCTACTTTTGTTGTTTATTCACTTAAAAATCCATTACACACAAAAAGAGCAACTAATAAATATGGAAGAAACGCTTTCTTGATAAAAACCTTGTTGATAACTTTGTGGGAATTTTAACCTTAAGGTTTTGGCTTTTAAGGTTTGTTTTGGTTAGGAGGTGGTTGTAGAGACATTTTCGTGTTTTAAAGTACGCAAGGAGGATGTCAGATTCAATTCTTGGAGCCATTTCTCAATAAAGTTTGAGCGAGCAACGTGTATGGAGGCTTTTAAACTTTGACTTGTATGCCCTGATGGGCAAGTTCAGCTCTTAGAACAAACATGATAGATACCTTGTTGTTTTACACAGAGAAATATTACCTGAACATTGCAGAAATAAATTCTGGAAATATGGTTTTGCAGATCTCTGTTATATTTTACACTGTTACTTCTAGGTGACCCTAAACTTTATACAAAATAACCCCACAGTAAGCAGAACTTGCTTTCTATTATAACCGGTATGTAACGACTCTGTATGATCTAGACCCGGGAAAATATTTGCTAAAGTGTTCGACTATTTCGACTAGCAGCGGGAATCAAACCAGAAGTTTAAAAAAGTCCATCGTCATGCGTTGCGGAGCGTAAAAAAATTCGATGCTTACAAAGTTTCTTACAAGAGATTTGGCAAGATAATTGTCGTTTTTTCAGGGTTTTTTCTAAGTACGTAGCTGTACCTTTTTGTGGTTTTTCTCGTGCCTTACCAGTTCACATATTTATGAGCGTGTACTGCGCAGTAATAAATCAGAGCCAGGGTCCGGGGACTCATCAGGGTCCCAGCGTTGGGCGTGGTGGGCACGCCCAGAAAGAAACCCGAGGAAGGACATGTCTTGATACTTGGGTATGAAAAAATCCTTATGTATCAACTTATTTATCCATTAAACTATAAAATTAAAGTCGTGAGGAGAATAATGAAGCGTTTTTTTGATGTCAAGTAAACAATAGTTCGACCAGACTGAAAGAAATCGCTTATAGTGTGGCCTGTCAAATTAAAATGGTATAGATGTAGTCATGTCTATCTGTGCAGGGTCATAGTGACCAAATCTATTCTACTGCAAAAGATCCCTCTATTGAGTTCTAAGGTAAATAGGGCTTTTGCGATGCTATCATGAGACATTGGCAGAATAGGGTAGGTATTTAACTCGATATAGGAAAATAACTGAAAATATATTATTGAGATGAGAGAGACAGAAAAGCAATCGGAATATGTCAGTTTTAGTTAAAAAATAACCAAAATTTTTTTTTTAAATTAATTCAAAGTTTGTATTTACCGAGTTTTGTATTTTTTTGTGGTATATTGAGGACAGCCTTAAAAAAGAGTCAACTAGCCTATAATGAAACAGTAGAAAAGTAACGAAATGGTAATCACATAAATCTCTGAACAGCCACAATTTTTTTTGCCGTTCTAGAATTTATCTCATATACCGTACGGTGGGGCGAGACTCTAAGCTCCCATACAAACGTACTTTCCGATTCATTTACACAATGGAAACTACGTCCCTGATTATAATGAAATTTCGCATATACCTAATAATCAGATAAGAAATAGCTACGTTTGTATCGTTTTAGTATTTCAAAACACATAATTATCATTAAAAGAGAACCAAAGTAATAAAATTGCTAGAAAATTGATAAAAAAGAATTTTCGCTCTCACTCAATGTTGATTATGTATTTTGAAAACTAAAACGATACAAAAATAGCTATTTCTTATCCGATTACGGGTGCATAATTTTATTGCAATAAACAGTATAGTTTCCAAATGAATCGAAAAGTACGTTTGTATGGGACATTAGAGGTTTGCCCCTACCTTAAGTATTGTACTTCGAAACGTAGCTCTCTTAAAAAGGTTATGTTTTTTAAAACCTGCTAGGTATCAAACTTCCCCTAAGACGCTCGTTTGCTTACCATCATTTAGGTCTCCGCAAAGATACTCGTTTTTAACATTATTTCACGCACAACTGACTTTGAACCTTCTCTCTATAACCATAAAAATCTGTTTCGCTATCCTCATTCCAAGACCTCAATTGCGAACTATAAAATCTTGTAAGCTTCGGTTATCTAATCTCAAAAGGCATAGAGGCGTTTTTTGACGTCGCAGATTTTTTTATCGCCTCTCGAAGATCCTTTCGGCGAGATACGAGCATTTTTCGGTGATTTGCTCTCTATGCGAACATTTTTGGGCTATTCCCGCCCCAAGACATTCGTAAATTGCATATTTTGTAGCCCTATTCGCATAACGCTGTAGCGTTGTGGGAATTGCGTGTGAGGCACTTTCTTGAATTGGGTGTTTAAGCTTTGGGTTTTATTGTTTTAACAGATTTTTCATTTTCATAACTAGATGTAATAATAATAATAATATTCATTTATTTCAGACCATAGAAAAGTTACAGATCTAATATGACTTAAGCTACCGTCCATATATATCTGATGGTATTCTTATTCTGAACAAGTTTAAAATCAGAGTCTAATAAGTAAGCCAACTTAAGTAAGACGGTGTTTATGATTTTCCCATACAATAGGAGACTAATTTTCTTACTTTTCGACTGACTTTCGTTGCTCAGATTTTTTTATCCGGTAAATAAAAATGATCCTTACAAGGGACTGAGTCGATAGGCATATTTTTATAATTTGATTCATTCTTAGGTGCTACTCACGCTTTACCTAAAAAAATTATTGCCAAAATGTTTTTGTCCAAAAAAGAGCAGATGTTTCAAGAGAAACTGCACCTGTATCTCCTCTGGTTATGGGTGAAAAAAACACTGTATGTACATAAATTACATGTAGATAGTTAATATTTATCATACATAGAAAATACCCAGAACACCCGTGACAGACATAATCGTACAAACATTTGTCCCAAGGCGGGAATCGAACCCGCAACTTCTTGCGTCGAATGTGGACCTTCGCCCACCGTGCCAAAGAGGTCGTCCAGTATATACTACTCGTTATTATTATAAATTCGAAACTAATTATGTCTCTCTGTGTGTCTCTATAACTTTTACCTTTTCACGATTAAGCGGCTGAAGATATCTTAACGTAATTTGGCAGGGAGGTAGACGGTATCCCGGGGACGGACAGATGCTACTTTATATCCCGGAACAGGGCGAGCGAAGCTGCGAGCAGAAGGAAATAATCATAAAATACTCCAAAAACAATAATATTTCCGTCCAATCTACCAAGGCAACATAAGTTCTAAAAGGTGGAAAGTCACAAACAATCCGCTACACCTGCCGTTATTTTATAGAGCCAATAAAACGGTCGTTTGGACGGTCAGTACGGACTGTTCTTACTTGGATAACTTTGATGGCTGCGAGATTTATTTTGTTGGCATTGTAAGCGTTGGTCTCCATCTTTTTCCAAAATAAAAAGAATATTTTATTATCAACTCAAAAAAAAACAAAACATGTGAAAATAAAAGTTAAAACTCTTCTGAGCACGCTATAGTGGCTTGTTATAGGTAAGTATCACGGGTAAGTATTTTTTTAAAAAAAGCTGGCGCGTATTTTTTTTTTATTTTCACTATCCACGTTGACGTCACGAATACTAACTAGCCTCCAGAAACGAAAAACAAAAAAGGATCGACCCAGTCTCTAAAAATTACCAAAACAGACTAACCCTTTTTTGAACTGAGTCACGAAACAGCGTTTGCCTCAGCATGAGTTGGTAATAAAATCGTCAACCGACATTAACAACCAACGCGCTCCTTCTTCGCACCGTAGAATCTGGGCAGTGAATGCGTTAATAGATTCGTGACTTCTTACCACCTTCTTACCCACAACACAAGCTCTGCTTACCTTGAGTCTAGCTAGATGATGATCTATGAATTGTCCAGTATAAAAAATTTAATAAAAAAAATAACGTCCTAACGTAAGGAAAATAAACCGCACATAGCCGCTACCTAATCCATTGAAACTATTTCGAATTGAAGAGAAACCATAAAATCGCTTCCAATAATTTCCTAGTGACTTCCAAAAGGCAGCCTCGGTTAATACGTCCATTTCACATCAAAGTTTGTATCGCTGAGTGCAAAGACTGGCAAAGACAAACAAAAGTCGCGGTCACCCGGTATAAAGTGGACTTTTATATCGGACTCGGCTCGAAACATGACCTTTCTGTAAAGTATACTCCGCTAGGGAACTGTGGAAACTGAAAGAGACAGTTGAAAATTAAAATAAAAACGAAATTTTTGTGTTAATTCTTTTTGCAGCTTCGGTAGTTTTGATTCGGGATAAAAAGGAGATAGGATAGGTTTATATTCCCGCATTAGGGCAAACGTTTGTACGATCTGCAAACATTTGTTCCGGGTGTTCTAGGATCTTTCTATGTATCATAAAAGATATCGATCTCTTAATGTTCCCCGAATGTGTGACATTGTAATTAGGAATAGAAGGGACAACAATAGACACGAATCAAAAACTACTCTGTTGAGAAAGAGTGTAGTGTGCATGGCACCTATTATCTATAATAAAATACCTAAGAGCTAAAAGACCATAATGTAAACTTATTTAAGACTAAATTTAAAAAACTTTTATGTGAAAAATGCTACTATAATGTTGATGAATTTCTAAATGATGTGATCTAATTTTATGCTAGGTATACTAAATTCGAATCGATAAATTAATACTTTTATTAATCTGCTGTTGCTATGTACCTACAATTAAATTAAAACATGCATGCCATACTCTCTAATTATTTTTGCACACTATAATGTATGTTGGTCAAACATGTTAACTCTAAAATAACTAAGTATTTGTCACCTTTATTTGCAAAAAAACGCGTAAAAAGGTGACAAATACTTAGTTATTTTAGAGTTAACATGTTTGACCAACATACATTATAGTGTGCAAAAATAATTAGAGAGTATGGCATGCATGTTTTAATTTAATTGTAGGTACATAGCAACAGCAGATTAATAAAAGTATTAATTTATCGATATTTACGCGTTTTTTTGCAAATAAACGACTTTTACTTTAATAAATTTCTATAACACTGTTTAGCTTGGGGCTAGATGAAGCTGTGTGGTGTATTATCAGAATTATTTATATTATGTTAAATAAAATTTTAGTTTGAAGGTGTAACAACCAACAAAGCTTTTTCATTGGTCATTTAGTATAGAAAATTATAAAATTCGTTATTATATTGATTCATCGGGATCCCAGTTTTCTGCCAAATGCTGGCCACTGCTGGACAAAGGTCTCCATGCATAAATTAATTGAATAATATTTCTTAGGTTCTAGACCTTCTAGACTCGAATCGTCCGATTTCGAGTGTCAATTTGTCCACCATTTGGTACCATGTTGACTCGATTAACGTGTAGCACACACGTTTAAATTTATTACGAGTTGCTTTTTTTGCTTTTGAAAAGCTGTACCGATTTTGAATGGAGGAAAGTAAAATCGTTAACCTAGCCGCTAGGGTTGCCACATCCAGCGCGCTAAATCCAGCGTCCCCGGAGATTGAATAAGGCAGGAGTGAGACCGGATTTATAAGGATTCCCTCCGACACCACTCCTCCGATTGCCAGTTTATTCCGCGGCAAAGTGCGTGAGCCTCGCACTGATTTCAGATATTATAAGGTTTGATGAAATGTTGAGGTAGAGGTGTTTGCGGTTTTCTTTACAGGAGAAGAAATAGGTTAATAAAATGTTCAAACAAGGGTATAACAACCTACCTACTAGGATAATAAAAAGAAACTAACCCTAACCCCACTACTTAAAGTTCACGTTACAATAAACCGTTTAGCAAACGACAGAGGTCGTTCAAATCTAACTCTGAAAGCTGTAAAAGATGCAGTTTATATCCGGCGGCGGCGTCGCGACGTCCTAGATTTAGTATGGAGTTGCCAATCTCCGCTACTAGATGGCGTTGGTTGAAGATCGTAAACAGTTTTACGGTTAGTCGTGCTTCGACTGTCTGTGGAAGTGCACGTATTGGCGTTGACCAGATGTTCAGGATGTTATTTGGGGTTATGATCTTCTAGCTAGAGCCTTTGTCTTATATCTACTTTCGTTTAAGTCAGTAAGGTTATAACTATAATGGTTATAACCTTACTGCAAGTTTGATTGACTTTAATAAAATTATTTCATTTGCTTAGTGCAAGGTACACATTTTGTACCTCCAATATACAAATAAATCCAAACAAAAGATCATTTATTGGTTTGAACGCTTAAAGATTCGCTCGTGTACGAAAATATGGACAACAGTCCTAATCCAAAAATCCCCGCTAAGCTATTCTGACGATCATAAAGGAAGGAAATTTTAAAATATAAACTTATTTGTTTTATTTACCTGAATGAATATGAATGCCACACTTAGTTGGGTCTTTGACAATTTAACCCGCTTGTCTAAGGGTTGGGTAGAAACTTTGACAAGATGTTAAATTGTCTAAGGGTGAAACGTCAATTTTGCCTCAACGTACAAACACTTTTGTAGTACGTTATAAGTTGTGTAATGTAGTTCCATTTGTTGTTGTGAAACCTGCTAACTTCCACCCTATCTATATACGTATGTAGGGTAAATGATGGTGATGTTCTCTTAGTAAAATTTCGGCCACGTCTCAACGAAGACTAGCCGAGCCTCGGACAGCACGTTAAGCTGTTGGTCTGACTCCCCCGGTCGTGTCAGTCTGCTGTGATCGAATTATGAGGGTCAGGGAATCACAATTATCACACTTATATTATAAATACGAAAGTTTGGCCGTTTAGATGGATGTTTGTTACTTCTTCACGCCACAACTACTGAACAGAACAAGCTGAAATTTAGCGAACAGGTAGTTCTAGGTCTGGAATAAAACATAGGCTACATAATATCCCATAAATCAGTTCCCATGGGATATAAGTTAACTTTAAACGTTTCCATAGTAACAACAGTTGCGAAGCCGCGGGAAGAAACTAGTATGTAATAAAATAAAAGGGCATTGACCCAACTGTTTCCAATCGTCGACACTAAGTGACCGTATGCATAGAATTGGCTGAACAGAAGCTAATAAACTTTTGAAGTAGCGTCTTTACGAGTCGCCATTGTTAGAAATTGAATGTACCAACCTACGACGTGAGGTGAATGCAAACACCTGCAGGTTAGGGCTTTCTTACACGATGTGACAAGGCTTTCTACTAGAACGGGATCCACCGTTTGGCTCAGGTGACATCATTATAAGGTTTTAATAGAAAATGGCAGACTTCATAATTTTCCTACGCAAAGATAAACTAAATGACTGTACGTTTTATAAAACAGAAAATTCCTGGCTCAAACAAAAAGGAAAACCAAAGGCCACCCTTTCGTCTGCCTTTTTTCCTTCCTTTCCCCAACTATGCAGAGTGTAGGTACGCCATAACTTGATTCACCTTTGACTGAGCAAAGTAGCAGGAGCAAACCAGAAAACGACATTATTTAAATATATTTTTGTTTAAATAAGTTTTATTATATTCAATTAAAATGATTTAAATGTTATTTATATAGGAACCTACTTTTAAGAAATTTTGCATGCCAATGTGTTTTGGTGAAGTATGTGACACTATTCTAATATTTAAGACCTTTTATTTAAACCATATTTCTTGCAATAAATGAATTGAATTGAATTGAAAACCTTACTTGTTCTTCCCCCCCTTCTACTATGGTTTGCCACTAACCCCACGCATGGCGGATTGGTGATCAGGTGATCACGGTAGACTTGAATAAAGTACAGATTTAATTTGTTATACCATTTAAAAAGTCTTTTATAAATGTTGAAATACAATACCAACTGTATGCAGGTATCGGTATAGTCTTGGCTCGGAAAACCCGGGATTGGTTACAGCAGTCACCTCGTGTAAGAATGGAATTGCACTCACTATCAGGAATAATCTAACATACAGATAAGAAAATTGAAGCGAAGATCTTGAAGGACCTGGGTTCTTACTGTGGAAGTGACTTTGTTACAATGTTATTCTTTTACGCTAAAACTAGGTAGGTAGGTACTGCTTGGATTTGGATCACTCTTGATTTGCTCAGCTTTGTGATCTCAAGTTTAATAAACTATGTATATAGAATTCAATTTCCAATGCATACTTACAAAATAGATCGGTCATCTAGTTCCTACCCATAACACAAGCTCTGCTTATCATTTATTTCTGTAGGTCTTACATATTACATTATTGGTATAATATTTTAACAAAGAAAATTACAATCAAATAATAGAAATAAATTAAAACTAGTATTTACAGTTGAAACAATGTAGCTAACTGCAGACTGTTAGTAGGACTGTAGGTAGCTTAACTGATCCATATCAATACTAGTCGGAAGCGTGCCTATGACGCTGGCTGCATTGCCCCGCTGTATGGCAATGCTGATGCGCTGTGCCAGATACTCACCAGGTCCTGGGTCACGCGTCGCTTCGACCAGACGCTCAGAGAATTTTTTGAAAACCCACAGAGATATACGTCTTTTACAAAGGATAGGTTTGACAATCTGTTTGAATGTATTTATTAATAATTTTTACAACTCACTTGGATTTTTGTTGTAGAAGCTTATAGGTACATTGCACTTTAAAAGATACATTAATCTTGTGTAGCCTAGTTGTGGGCACAGCGAGTTTGTTATTTAAATTATGTTTATTGCTATTTTTGGGGAACCGATTGATATTTTCTTGAGTGTACAAGTTTTCTTAAATATAATAATGACATGGTGCGCTGGAAAAAAAATCTAATAGGTATCCATAACACAAGCTCTGCTTATGAGCTTGCATGCGCTCCTACTATGAGGCTAGATGATGTTGTCTGACATATTTATTTTATTCCATCTTGACCACGCGTCTTTTGTTACTATTTTTAGCCGAAATAATCATAATGTAGGTACAGGCAGTGGCAAACAAATATTTACAAATCCGCCTTTTGCCAACAAAACAAAAGATGACTGGAATTACGATTGTCTTCTTTTTTCATTTCGATTGCTTTGTTTTATTCAGTCAATATAAATAAACTGGCTGCAAAAATAACAAAAAAAGCATCAACATGAAAAACTTAACACAGTTCGTGCATATCAAAACAAATAACATATAACACACAACAGTCCAATAGTTTCTTTATTACTCTGGACATAAAGTTTAAATCACTTCACACATCCAAAATCTAATCTAGCACACCCTGCAATCGTAACTATTTCGATTGTTTATATAAAGTTATGACAGTCAGTCAGTTCACGGTCTAAACCAGTGGAAGTTAGTAGAAAAAGGTAGATAGTACTTAATCTCAAATGAATTCCCCATCCATTAAAAACAATTTTTTTGGGCTAGTTTATTATTTAGATTGTTCAAATTAGCAGTACTTAGTCAATAATTAATTATTTGCTACTGTAAATTTTTTTAGTTTATCTTCTAAAATGGAAATGTACCTAGGTACCTACTTAAGCTAAATACACGGTGCCACGAAATAGGTGTAGGTACTAAGCCGAAAGAGAGTGATTTTGGACCACCAAAATATTTGAAAGTAAAATAATCACAGATCAAAAAATGACCCCTCGGGGCCCAGAATTACCTCCTTCCGGCTTAGTACACCTGTTACTTGGTATCCTGTATATTAGCGCATTTACTGCCCCGTCTGAAGGTTCATCAGGTATACATGTGAACGTGGGCAATGAAAGTGTCAGTTATAACTTATAAGTTTTAAAATGATTTGTATATTAAATACATCGCAATTCCTTTCATTCGTTATTTTCAAGGTAATTTTCAAAGCTTTTAGCTGACCTTCAAAATATATCAGGCACTTCTATTCCATAGTCACGTCACGGGCTGTAGCTAGTTGAAATAAAGGTGATTGTACACAGGCGCGTCGCGTTTTTATTTCGCACATTATAACGGTAGTTTCACGCAGGGACTTTACGATCGTCCGGCGATATCTCTTTTATTATTGTTTTATTGATGTGAAGTGACGTTCCACCGTGGAGTGTGAAATTGAGGGAAGGATTGGAACAGCAAAGGTGTCAATACAGATGTCGTGAAAAATAAGCTAAACTAATTTGACAGAGCTAAGAATGGTGATGTCCCTTTCATAACGATCGAAAAAAAAAGGACGCCATCGTTACAAACCTTTTTGTCTTCTTGCCCAGTTAGTTTGAGTTGGACAAATTTTGCAACTGAATTTAAGACCAGGTATCCTCAACCGGTTGAGCTAAAATTTGGCATACTTATGTAAATTCTGTGACCATGCAATGGCATGTTATTATACCCTCGAGCTGATCTGATAATGGAGACGGAGGGTTTGGATGTGTGAGACAAATTTTGCAACTGAAATTTAGACCAGTTATCCTCAACCGATTGAGCTAAAATTTGGCATACTTATGTAAATTCGGTGACAATTGACGGTGTGAATGTCATAGTATCATCTAGCTGGTCCCATGATGGCGACAGATGGTGGCCATAGGAACTTCTTAATTTAACGACTTAACCCCGTCGAGTTTCGGTTCGTTGGATTTGTCTTCCCAGGCACTTTGATCCTAGACTAGGGTTGCTTTTAGGGTATTTTAATTTATATGAGAAAAAATCTAAAAACATATTATTAAGATAGCATAGGCAAAAAGCAGTCGGAAAATGCTATGACATCAGCGCATTTTTTCAGGTGCCACGCAGCCGCTGACGTCATGACCACAGAGAAATATGGCTTCCACTGCGTACAGCGTTTTCGTCAAGTTACGCATGTAAATGTATTTTTGGAGCACATATCGATTTAATAAAAGAAATAGTTTTTTTTGTGGATCATTAGCACCAATAAATCTTATTGAGACCCTTTTCAAAAAGGGATGTAATACCCTATTGTAGTATATTTTTTTAAACAAATAAAGATACCTTTAATAACAAAGGAAATTACAATCAAATAAACAATTTTTATCTTTTTTATCCCTGTTCAAAACTGTGTATATATATACATATAAGTATAGGAAAAGTCATAACATTCCGCAATAAATTCCGGTTTAGCCCGTTAATAGAAAAACAAGGTCCACACTCGAGAAAACCGGTCAGGAGCCGGATGTTTGTCCGTATGTCCTAGCTTGTTTGTAGAGCACTCGCCGTGGACGCAGCAATTCTGTCCTGTTTTTCATGCATTACATTTACATGAACTGGTAACCTCGATACTTCTGCTCGTTTTAAGGTCCAATTTCACCGTTTTCTGCCAATACTCATATCCACAAAACTAAGTTTAACTTGATCGATTTCAAATTCGTAATAATACCTACTAGTTTCTGCCGACGGCGGCTGGTTTCTATAGAACGATTTTTTGATTTTTCAACTTGGTAACTGATTTATGGGATAAAAAGTTAAACCTTTTTTATTCCAGTCCTAGAATTACCTGTATGCAAAATATCAGCACGATATTTTGCGTAGTTTCGGTGTGAGAAGTAACAAACATTCATACAATCAAACTTTCGCATTTATAATATTAGTTTGACTGCGTGACATGACAACTTTGAGCTCGGCTTAGCACTTGAACCGGATAAGCTATCGGTCGGTAAACAGAACTCGTTTAAAGCGTTAAACTGAGTTTATCTTGTATTGAACGCGTTCTATTGGACCTAATAAGTATTTGTAGGTACTTTTAACAATGACGTCCTTCTTGTCTGCACTGTTGGGTCTATAGTGATCCTAAATTATCTTGATTATAATTCCTAATGGTAGCAGACATACCAACCTTTGCCTAGATCGTAGCGTTGTGAGGACTTACCGCTTTCACTGTCTAGCCTCTGCGCTGCGACCCGGAAGGGCACCGTGCCGAAGTTGTTAGTGTGCGTCATGGACAATCAAAGACTTAACTATCCCTAAACTACTTTCAATATTAGAACGGAGGATGACCACAACAAATATTTTCAGTAATAAAGTCACGCGGCTGTCCACGGGTCCTGACCCTCGGCAAATATTGACTGCTCATAACTTTCTATGGGGGTAATTTTAAATAGAGGTTACTTTGTGTCTAGTGAGGCTTGTAAGGCTGTGATTCCGGCGAATAGCCGTAAAAAAACGGACTTCATCGTAGGGTCAATGAAATAGAATAAAAATACATTTATTTGGACACAAGTATAAAATAAACAAGCGTAAAACAAGAACAATTAAACATACAGTTAAGGTAAGTAACAATGTGGGTTGAAAACCTGTTATGTTTTGGTATGAAACGTGGTGAGGACCTGTGGTGCGAAACAGCGCTACAAAAGGTGTAAAAACAAGGTGTCTGATTCAATGACCCTGCGCCGAAATAGAGGTTGGCTCAGAGTGTGCTGAACATTTTCTGCTCAGCGCTGTTGTTCAGCCAAAACCCAAAAAAAGAATGTGTGTCATATTTACGAATATGACATATGTCTGGTCTTGGGATGATTATGGAATAATTTATAATGAACTCGCCTCTGACCGCGGCTTCGTACGCATTTTAACGGGATAAAAAGTAGCCCATGTCCGTCCCTGGGATAACATCTACCTCCCTGCCAAATTTCATCAAGATACCGTCAAACCAGGCTATTACAAACAATCTAGAGGTAGCTTACCTGATCCATTTCCATACCAATCGGAGGCGTCCTCAAGACGCAGGCTGCATTGCTCCGCTGCTTGGCAATGCTGATGCGCTGCAAAAAATAATTCTTTTTCGTCGATGTCCAGTCGTTTCGTCCCATACCAATATGTCTACTCAGCGAAAAGTCTCTTGTATCTGCCATCCATGTGGAGCATATAAATATAGTAAGTAGGTTACTACATGACCATTATTTGCAGGCCACTCGTAAGTTATCTCGCAAGATGAGGGAGAGCCAATAGATCAGGGCCCTCAGGCGAGGTCTTCCCTTGAATCTTAATATCGACTGACTTTTATTACTCTGAGGGGAGTCCAAGGAACATAACTTTCTTATATATAACCTACAAATATTTGTAGTAAAGCAAGCACCTAGGTACCTACTTATGACATACGGAACAAAGATTTTCCGGATTCGGACTAGTAAGGGTCGCCAGTGGGACGAAGTAATTCACTAAATTAGGTATTTTTTATTTATTGCGTTGTTACTAACTAGGATGAAAACAATTTGCAACTTATTTTCAATGTAGGTAGTCAAATAGCCTATTGTATTACTATACTTACTTACTTGCCTACTTGTATTATTGTATTGATCTGTAACTGTTCTATAGTCTGAAATAAATGATTATTATTATTATTACTACTACAGTTTTTATTTGTAACTGTTCTATAGTCTGAAATAAATGATTATTATTATTATTATTACTACTACAGTTTTTATTTTTAAACTTATTTCTGTCCGCGGTTTCGCACACAATGTTGAAGGTTATTTATATCCCATGGGAACTGATCTATGGGATTAAAAGTATGTTATATTCCAGGCCTAGAACTACCTGTATTCCAAATTTCAGCCCGATCCGTTTAGTAGTTTTGGTGTCAAGAGGTAAACCACTAGTCCGTCGAGTCGCTGCAGCGCTTATCCATCGAGTGGCGCGGCCGCGCGGCGCTATGCCCGCCGGCTGTCGGGGCTCGCGGCGCGTTCCGCGCGCGATAGGCATTGATGCATTGTTTCGCTAATTTCTCGATGATATTGTAGGATAACCTACTAAAATGTATATATATTTGGATTCTCCATAAAATTTCCTACCATTTTGCATGTAAATATTTTGGTATAATTTAGAAATACCTAAATGATGTTCATGTAAACTATGAGAAAAGGTAAAATTGTGGTGAAGGTTTGTAAAACGAGGTATATTTTGTAAATAAAACTATTTTTATGATTAGATCTTTACATAATCAAATAGAACGCAAAATTTACTATAGAATACATAAAAAACAATATGTACCTACTTGCCATACAAAAATATTTCAAAAAAAATATTTTGAAACAAATATTTTGCAAATCATCTTCTTGGAAATCGAACCCGCTACCGAGATAGGTCTAGCACGGACTTTCGCTGCACTAAAGTCATGAAATCGACAAGAATTTTATTAAAAGGTCATCAACCTATCCGTAAATAGAACTGCAAAAGGGAACCTGAAACTTCTAATACTATTTCGAAGACTCTATAAAACTGTATTGACACCGGCATAATCACCGGAACTATAGAAAAGTTCGGTTAAAAAGTTCGCCGGCACGTGAGCCGCCTGCCAGGCAGTCGGGTGGAGTGAACTATCTCACTTTCAACGAGACTCACCTCGAGAAATAAAGTAGCCAACTTAGAGCAGGATCGGAAAACGTTGGATGTGGCGTTTTTTTGGGCACAATACTACAAACATTTTCATAAATTTTGCACTTGCAACGGCAAGTATACGGCTTATCTGTACACTTAGTCCGAGTCAATACAAAAACATTCGATAAAAGTAATGAGAAACTCCGATGATAGAAACTCCCGACACTGATGTCTCCGCGAGAAGATGTTTCTCATCCTCGGCATCATCAACAAGCAGCGCGCCCCCCACGAGCGATGGCGCGCAGTGCTCGGAGAGACGCGGAACGCGCGCGCCTAGAACCGCACTCACCCTGAAGAAGTCCCTCGTTAAGGGATGAAACGTTGGTGGTCTTCCAACACAAATAAGGTTCGTAGTTAACCCGCTTACATCCGTAATGAATTCATCAAACTACGATAGTTTTTATAGTAAAAAAAAAGTAATGTGTAACATTGGTATCTTTAATTATCCGAATTTTTGATTCGGTCTTTTAGCCTGACATTTAGCATGCTCCGACCTGTTCCTCTTTGGAAGATCTGTATTTTATTGATTGCCTTTTTTGATAGAGTCCATTTCTGACAGCCATATAGTAGAGTTTATTTCAGGATAGAATTTATTTCATTACATTTTTCGATTTAAAAACGAAAATAATAATCAAATAATAGAATTAAATTAAAACTAGTACATATTTATAATTGAAACAATTGAGCTAACTGCAGACTGTTGCAAACAATCTACAAGTAGCTCAACTGATATCAATACCAGACGGAAGCGTGCCCAAGACGACTTTCTACATTACCCCGCTGTATAGCAATGCTGATGCGCTGCGCCAGATACTCACCAGCTCTCGGGTCACGCGTCGCTTCGACCAGATGCTCAGATAATTTTTCGAAAACCCGGAGAGCCTCGGTACCCAGCAGGATAGATATTTCCTTAGCTGTTTTCTTAATTGTCAATTGGGATTTAACTTTGAATAAGATTCATAGTTAACCCGAATTAATTACTTTAGATAATAAAAAAGCCACATCTTCACTTTCGTCATTCCTACCATCTGAATCAGTATGCGCGCCGCGAGCCTCAAATGCCGCCCGACTTGCAATACTTATAGCAGTTTAGTGCGGACCCAGTATTGTATTACAGCTGGCATTATGTGCATAGCCTTAGGTTGTGTACGTGACCCCTAAGCCTTTGAATGTTTCAATACCCATTGTTCTGCACTTGAGAATGGACAAACGTTTTTAAAAAGCGCAAGATATGTGCACAGCAGTGTTTGGTTTTCTGTAGGGAGAAGCGAAGGCGCTAGTTAGAAGTAAAACATAAACTTGTTTAACTTGGGTAACAAATTATACTTTTTCTATTAATTTATTTGTAACAAGCTTCTACATGTGGCTTCGCGCTTTACCGGGATAAAAAATAAATAAATAATGCTGAACAATTCACACAGCATTATCTAGCCCCAAGCTAAGCAGAGCTTGTGTTATGGATACTAGATAACTGATAAACATAATATAATAACAATACATAGATAGATAATTTTTCGTATTAACACTCTACTTTAATCCCGGAAAACGCGTACAAAGCCACGGGCAGAAGCTAGTTCAGAAATAAAATAATTTCTGTTCGCTTTTGTGCATATCTAGGTACCTATCCAAATCAAATATCAAACGCTATTTTTCATATTATCTTTTATCACCTTGAAATTTCCTGTTTTCTTTACTAGACTATCAAACTATTTGAACCTGATTTCTCCAGGAATTTCTACCTTTCCTTGCAATCACCAGATTGGAAATTTATGAGTGTGTTACATAAATAAATAAATCCATACAGGAGAGTCCGGGTTATTGCCAATACACTCGGGCTCGTCTTAGTCGACAATAAAGATACCTTCATTCCCTGATATAAATAATTTATTACTCACTGCCCGCGGCTTCGTGTAAGATTTTGGGGAATTCTCGCCAACAAGGGGGAAATTTCCTGGTAACATAAACAAACTCTTTATTTTAGACGAAAACTAAGAAATACACGCAACAAATTTATTCCTTTTTCGCAAATTATCTCTTCAAGAAAATCTTTTAAGGCACCTGTAAGCTCCCTTACAAACGTACGTTCCGATACATTTGGAAACTACAATAGAGAAGATAAGAAAAAATAGTTATGTTTGTACCGTTTTAGTTTTTCAAAAACATAATCGTCAGTAAATGAGAGGGAAAGTTAATTTCAATTCATTTTTTATCACTTTTGTGGGAACAAAAGTGATAAAAACGGTTGAAAATAATCTTGATTTCGTTTTTTAATAAAACCGGCCAAGTGCGAGTCAGACTCGCGCTCGAAGGGTTCCATACCATTATCTATAAAAACGGCAAAAAAAACACGTTTGTTGTATAGGAGCCTCCTTAAATATTTATTTTATTCTGTTTTTTAGTATTTGATGTTATAGCGGCAACAGAAATACATCATCTGTGAAAATTTCAACTGTCTTACTATCACGGTTCCTGATATACAGCTTGGTGACAGACGAATAGACGGACAGACGGACAGCGAAGTCTTAGTAATAGGGTCCCGTTTTTACCCTTTGGGTATGGAACCCTAAAAAGGAAAACGGTGCTAACATCGTTTTTTTTTCTATCCAATTATGTCAAATTTCATTAAAATCGAGGGCGAAGAAGGCCCTAGCTAAGGGATGAAACGTTGGTCTTCTTCTAAACTAGGTTCGTAGTAAACCCGCTTATATTCATAGAGATTAACACAGCTTATATCCCTCAACCTTTAATACACTCCCCAATAAAGACTGCGAAACAAAATAAAGCTTAACCGAAAATCCCCCAGTACCATCGCCAACAAAAGTCGTTTGTAACTGTATATCGCCTGCCTTGAGAACTGCACTCCTAAGATATTGACTCTTCAGACAACCGCGGGTATTATGTGCCCGCCTGTACTGAATTTCAGAGATAGTTTCTGCTAGCAGTTTTGTGTGATTTATAGGATCTCGAACGGTTTGAACTAAATTGAAATTCTATTTAGAAATGTGAAGACATTTATTAAGAAAATAACTGGGGCCCTAGTACGACTAGTACGCATTATACCGGGTACAGACCAAGCGAACAAAAACGAGCGAAGGCTAACCACCGAACGCGATTGAACCAGTGTGGACGTCATGGCGAAAGCAAGCGAGCCCAAGTGAGGGCCTTCGTTCGCCTTCGGCTGTGCTCCGCCGACTGTTTCACATGTGTTCGTGTGGTGTGGATACAACAGCGAAAGCGAGTGAACGTTCGTCATCGATCGTCGAATCCCACTCGTTAGCCTTCACTCGCTTTTGTTCGCTTGGTCTGTACCCGGCATTATCTCACGAATACTTCCATCGAATTCGAGTCCTTCCTATACATTTAGCGCCTTGTAGCGCCCCTACCGGATCGAGAGGAACTATTTATCGTAGTTTGACAACGATCCAATCGTTTCTTACTAGCTCGATGATAATTTTTGAGTGATTTTGAGTGATTAGTTGCACTTTGACATGACAGCGGCAGTCGCGTTTGTGGCTTTGATGTTATAAAAGTAAGTAGATAGAGCACCTCCAATATAGCTTGGTCACAGAAATGCCTTCAATTGGTGCTTCAAGAAAAATAAGAACACACGGGAAAATATTTCACTGGGTACTTGGAGTGAATCTAATGTATTTCCTTTGCGTCCTATGAGCGTACCAAGTTGAATCCAAACACGTCAATGATCGAGGTGAGACACGCTCACTCAACAATTCTCTTGACTTCAAAGATAAAAACGAATTTATGTATGTGTGAGTTGACAAACATAATTACAACTTCAGTGTTTTCACGGATAGCACGAATAGAAAAATGAGACTCATTTATCAAATTTTTTTGGCTGGACGGACCGACGGACAGCGAAGTCTTAGTAATAGGGTCCCGTTTTTACCCTTTGGGTACGGAACCCTAAAAAAACATGGTCATTAATGTAATCACAGAAAGTTTACTATTTTCTATAGGTACTCATCGACTACGACATCATTAGTCAAATATAATGAAACTCAAAAAAGGTCTGGTAACCTTGTACCTTCCAATTACCCTACGATTCGACGTAAGTGTAATTTCCTACATATAAACACCCTGGCTTCACAACTTCCCGAAGTTGTTAAGTCACGTTACTTTCAAAGGGATCCTTAACACCCGGAGTCAACAATACGAAACTAGATTAGGCATCTACACCTCTTCTCGGAGTTTTTCTACAACACATTTGTGCCCCCGGTCACGTGTGTGTCGATAGTTATAGCGCAGGGAAGATCGCCAGGATACTTCACAAATTGCGGTGGGTTCCATGCCTGGCCCAATTCATGACCAATAAGGTTGTTACTAATAGTATATTATGTAATATTATGATAGATAGATAGAAGATAGAAAATTCTTTATTGCACACATAAATTAATAATAATACAGACCAGCAGGCCAGCAGCTCGCTGACGCCGGTGCATGCTTCCCCAGGCGTCCTCTGTGTCCCAAGGTGTTGCAATCTGTGAGAAGCTACGCTCTCGCACTTTAATTTGTTTATTTATTTATTTAATTAGAACGGCGGCGATTGCCAATTACACTAATTAATTAATTATAATTTAAACACAAACACTAAAAGCACAAAAAATAAGACAAAAATTAAATCATTAATTATTATACGTTGATAATAATAATTTTAATATAAGAAATCGGTCATTCATCCCTCTCACAATAGATCATACATACATACATTAGGTCCATCCATTCGTCCGCAAATATATCGCAGTCTGGAAAAAATTTAAGTAGCTCGTTGAGGGCGTCGAGAGCGTGAGGCAGCGGCGATTGATGGTGTCCTACAGTACGGCAAGGTGGTAGAGCGAGGAGCCTGGGACTTCTACCGCGAATATATTTGTTTGGCACATAAAGGCGAAGCAACTGGCTTAGTAGATCAGGGCTGTCAATAATGTTCCTAAAAATTTTAATTACAGTTGAAAGCTGGTCATACGCCCGTCTAGTTTTTAAGCAATGAACTAGCTATTATATTTTCAGCTACATCGATACCGAAGTTAGGAATGTTCTGGAATAATGGTAAGTGAATTATGTTATCTCGTTCACTCGTTTAGTTGAATAGTTTTTGTGCCAAGGAAAAATGGCTTTTATTAGTTTCTATGTTGGTAAGTTCAATTTCTGCTGGTTTTCGAAATAATGGCTCTTGAAAAATCCAAATACAAAAAACTTTTTGTAATGTTGCTTTTAAAATAACCCAAATAGAATAGAATTAAATATAGAAAATTGAATTTCCTAAAAGGTTATTACGTACATAAAAGTGAACTCGTCGATTCAGAAAACATTCAATAAAAGAAGAAATTCACGCCTCGCGTAATGTTATTAGAAGGAGAATCTGTAGCGAACGAATATGGAGCTAACGTAGTCATACGCCGTTTTATTAAATTGCTGGTAGGTTTCCTTCTCAGACTGTCTTTTGGATATTTTTTTAATCGATTATTTTAAAAAAGCCGAAACTCATCTAGCAGAATCAGCAGAATGTAAATTTACCACTCACAACAAACACACGTTTGCATTTATAGGCTTATTCCCAGAGGTTCATGATTCTATTGTTTCCTATTTCCCAGCGGGTCCATGAAAATTAAAACTAGAATTCGAAATGTTCATACATGAACTCCTAACGGGTCCATGAGATTTAACTAACGTACGGTCAGTTATAACAATACAAGAGAGTATTTCTTTAGTTAGCGTGTCTTCAAATATGAGTTAGGATAGGATTAGGATAAGGATATTTGCCGGCTTCCTCACTAGGCTGAGCCTGTATCGAGAAAGCCAGGCTAGAGACTGGTAACTGTTGTCCTCGGATTACTGAATCCAGTTATAGCCAAGTGTACTCGCCGTAGACCGGTTTCTCAGTGCATCGCGGATGCTGTTACTGTTGTGTGTCGTCCGACTGCGCAGATGGACATCCCTAGTTTCGAAAACCCAGAGAGGGTAGTTACGAATAATGCTGCCCCCGCTTTGCAGAAGCGGTAGCTCTAGTACCAGACTTGTCTAATTATGTTCATAGTATATTTATTGTATTACTAGCTGTTTCCCGCGGTTTCATCTGCGTTAAATTCAAATTACACATATCTAAAGAGATCGCTTTTAAACGATAAGGCCGCCCATTGTACTTGTCTCATGTAATGTCTTTTTGTAATGTTCTTTTTCTGGTGTACAATAAAGTGTTTTTGTATTGTATTGTATCTAGCGGGATTATTCCCGTAAATCTTCCATGGGAATTTGATGTTTTACCAGGACAATAAGTACTCCATGTTACTCTCCATCCTTTCAAATAAATCTATACCAAAAATCAAGTCGATTGGTTGCTTAGGGCGTGAAGGAAGGACAAACAAACAAACACACTATCGTATTTATAATATTAGGTCGGTTATGATAAGAATAAGGATTCTGTTATCCATCGGTTAAAATTAAAACCTTCAATAACCTTTCTTGTATCTTTGATTTTCTAAGTCTGTTAATTCCTCTGGTTTTTTTTCACATATATAGAAATAATCCGAAAACAAACAACTCGTCATTAATCAAAACCAAAGATGGACAAAATTTAATCCACATAAAATAAGTGTAGTTCCTATCTATCTAACTGTATTCACTTTTTCAGCGAAGGCTCCTAAAAGCATTATTAGATCTAGAGACATTTGCAGCTGTATTCAGAGAAGACATTTACAGCTAGCTTCAGAGAGTTCGCGTTGATTACTTCATTCATGCTCAAGGCGCCCCCCGTTGAAAGAATTAGATGTTTAGATGTTTAGATTCAATCCGATGGATGTTTTCTAAGGCTTTATAATATTATTAATTCTTATACTATTTTCATAAGTAAGTATTTATAAAAGTAAGCATTTGCTCCCAGCAGAGTCGAAATCGCATAACTGAATACCTGAATTACATCTTTCTATAGGTAATTGAAATAATTACATACATATTACGTACGTAAACATATCGATTATTTTATATTTATGATCGAGCTAACTGTAGTTTGTTGCAACTTTTACTTCATAATTTTCATTGGGTTTGCAAAAAATTGTGAATCTGGAATATTTCCATAGGAAGTTAAGTAATTTAGTCTTTTTAAATGTTGATCCTTAAGGTGCCATCTAAGTAATAAATAAAATAAAATATAAGCCTAATCACAATATAAGCCTAAAAACAACATTTGAATTTAAGTAAGTCCGTTCTGCACAATATGTTATACAATAAGATTATCCTGTATTTCTCTGTAAGCGAATGTATATTCTTTTGAGAAATAAAATTAAGCAGTAAACCGTATTATTTATCAGAATAAGCTTGTCCCAGCACTAACATCATTATCTGAGCTTATCCTACCCTTTTATTCCATCACAAAATAATCCTTCCTTCTTCTTCTTCAGTATTTGTACGTTTTTTCCGTTTCGTTACTGCAATCGATCACGTAATATTGTTTAGTTCGTTCAGTTCGTTTGTTCGTACAAACAGGGTAGCCCGTTTTATTTATATTGTCATTAGGTAACGAAGTTGGAACGTCTGATTGTCTTGTCGGTTTGTTGGGCTTTCTAGGACGTTGAAAGCATTAAGGCCTATTTAAATTTAATATGTATTTGTTTCAGTTAATAAAGAGATGATGCAAGGTAGGTAGGTTACTTATTGGATGCATGGATGCTTATAGGCGAATAACATTGTATTAAATTTTAAGCGTTATACACTTACTAGTGGTTTATTTTTCGCTTCTTCCACTAGTGGACAAAAAATTGAAGCGAACAAAATCAATAACATTTTGTTTCTTATTTGATAATAATTACTATTATTAAGCTGTTTATGTATAAAATTTGACTTGTCTAAGTGCTTATTTTGTAAGCCAAAAGAAATAAAGTTATTGAATTTTGAATTTCATGGCTAACCATGAAAGCAATATATTTTTGAGATGGGTTACTTAAAACAAGTAATTAGTTTAGTTGCTCACAATAAAAACTCGAACCGGTCCCCGTTTTATAAGTTTTTTGCAAAATTAAAGAGCAATTTCAATTTAGACGAGTTATATGGTACATTTTACCAAAACAGCTTTAGCCATTTTGGTGCTTTGAGGGGAGTTCTTCAAGGGGGAAAACTGGAATGATTATTTTTTCCATTCCAGTTTTCCCCTCTTGAGGATCTTGAGAATCTTGAGGATATCTTCAAGGGGGAAACTGGAATGAATATTTTTCCATTCCAGTTTTCCACCTTGAGGGGGATTTTCAAGGGGGGGGGGACGGGAACTCATATTTTTTTATTCCAGTTTTCCCTCTCAAGGGGGATTTCAGGGGCCAAAACTAGAATAACCCCTTTGATCGAAACACTCAAAAACGAACGACCCCGTCGAGTTTGGGTTCGTTGCATATGTCTTTCCAAGCACTTTGGTCCTAAACGATTATAAAAGTCTGTTTTTAAATTAAGTATAATATTAATTTGATTCGTCCAATGACATTTTCTCTGTCCTCAAAACTTGGCAGCATGCCTATCAGACGACCGCAATGATTCAGTATCACCATCGGCTATCGAGTCTCAAATAAAACGAAACGTTCACATTTCGGACCCTCCAAGAAACCATCGGTTTTATCTTCGGACCGGCGTTTCATTTTACTGGTCTAAATAACTTACGAAAGATAAAATAAGCGAACGGTCAATGGATCTTGAATGTGTTAGAGATAATTTTGAACAGTTTTTAACCTATTTTTATCGAAACCTTTCTGTTAAACTAAGATTAGGTAAAAGTGACTCAAGATAGTTCGAGAAAAAAAATCCGGTGATGGCTGTCGACTTAATTTCGCACCCAGGGGTAATTCTGCTGCATGAATATACACAATAGAATATTAAAACCACTTTTATTACTAAAGAAAATACAATAATAATTACAACTAATATTTACACTTAAATCTATTTTCTAAAAATCTAAGCCGTCACCAGAAGGCAAAGTGCCCAGAATGCTGGCAGCATTGCCACGTTGAATGGCAATGCTAATTCGTTGACCGAAATAAAAGCCAGCATTCCGATCACCTGTGGACTCTATTAGGAGTTTTGCTAGATCTTTAGAATATTTAGAATATTCTGCTACACACTTTTTGGTATTCTACCTTAGGGTCAGCTCATACCAAGACGCGACATTTCGCGCACTTTGATTCAAAATGTAATTGTATTTACTAGGCAAAAAGGTACAAATTTTATTGATATAGTACGAAAACTTCCCTCGAGGCCAATTTGTATTCAAAACAATTCAAAATTCAATAACTTTATTTCTTTAGGCTTACAAAAAAGCACCTAAGTGCTTTTTTGTAAGCTTTTTTTTTTATGTATAAAATTTGACTTGTCTAAACAAGTCAAATTTTATACATAAACAGTTTTATAAATAGTAATTATTATCAAATAAGAAACAAAAGGTTATTGATTTGTTCGCTTCAATTTTTTGTCCACAAGTGGAAGAAGCGAAAAATAAACCACGTAAGTTTGCATAATGCTTAAAATGTAATAGGTACAATGTTATTCGCCTATCTAAGTCTATACATAATGTATCTTTTTGCGTAGTCAATAAAGTCATATTTTTAATCAAATTGCACGCAGCGTCGCGTCGCGTCGCATCTCGTCTTAAGCTGACCCTTAGATGAAAGAAACTAAAGATTGAGAGACGCGTCAAAAGTGTCAAAGCTGTCAAATCTCTCCATGCATCGCACGCACTATTTAAGAATTTCATTCATCAAGGATTCTAAGTGATGATTCTGCTATCTACCATTGTCATAGTGAAGCGGTTGGTTACCAGAATTAGGCGCCTGATCAAAGCAATCAGAATATTTACACAAACTGCCTTCATTCCATACAAATAACATTAAAACAATTATAATCAACCTTCCGAACTTAAAAATCTAGCAACGAATCGCCATTATGGTCTCAGATTTTACCAATTTTCATTCTTTTCAGCAAAAAGCGGTTACCAAAATTGTTTATTACTTATTTTTAAATACTTAGAATCACATTAATAAATGTGAAAGTATGAATATTTGTATACTACACCTACCAGCAGTATCACTTTTCATCCCAGAGAAACGAAGCAGCTGCAGAAATTTGTTATTCACCTAAAATCCTCAATGTTTTTAGTTCGGAAGTCAAATCTTCATCCACTATGCCAACAACACTCTCGCCTGTAAAATAGACATTTTCTTCAGACAGTCGTAAAAATTCAATCTGAAAATGGCCCAGCCTACAGCCCCTAAACTGAGTTACATTGTATTATTGTGTTAGCTGATGAAAAATTTATCATGCCGAAATTATAAGGCTTTTTGGTGATGAAATAGGAACATAGCATAGGGAACTTTTATTGTAGGTACGTTTTTATTCTATCGTTAACTCCTTTTATTCCTAACTTAGTTTCTTAGTTTTTAGGATTCCGTACCCAAAGGGTAAAATCGGGCTCCTTTTAATAAGACTTCGCTGTCCGTCTGTCACCAGGCTGTATCTCATGAACAGTGATAATCAGAGAGTTAAAATTTTTCATTTTCACGGATGATGTATTTCTGTTGCCGCTATAACAACAAATACTAAAAAACAGTATAAAATGAATATTTAAGGGGGCTCCCATACAACAAACGTGATTTTTTGTCGTTTTTATAGATAATGGTACGGAACCCTTCGTGCGCGAGTCGACTCGCACTTGGCCGGTTTTATTTAAGTTTAAGTTAGGACATTCTTGTATTCCATCAGGTGAACTCTAAGCAAGCTGTGTTCACAACGAGCATCTACTAGTTCTATATGTTATCTCTAGTTTTCTGTCCTGTGTACCTAATAACCAGTTTTGTCAACGTATCAATTTAAAAAGGTGAGATTTTGGTCAAACTTACCGATCTGTCTCTCAGACGAGATCAGACTAATCTGTAGATTATAAAAAAATGTCTAATGCCAAGAAAAAAGTATTGAGATCGTGATAAGAGCCAAGTCAGCCAATTTGTTATATAATAGGCTGCCTTCGGCCGCGTATGATACCAGAGTTTGGTAACCAGTATCATACGAAGAAAAAATGATCGTCATAGGATACCGGTGTCCAATGAAGACGATTTTTTACTTTTCTGATACCGAGTATCAACTCAGGAAAATATCAAATAATTACAAGGGAGTACTTAACATTACCTCGCATGTAACTGATAAGCATGCCATGTGCATTGATATATCACCTCTTTTGATATCAATGCACTGGCACTTTAGATAACTGAAGTTTTTATAACAATTGTTGTCAATGTCAGTGTATTAGAATAACAAGTAAGTAATTATTCATTTCATGATTTTAATATAGGACATTATATTATACTCTTTATATACTCTTTGATTTTAATCTACAACGAATTAATTTCCGCGTTGCCTGTTATCCAAATGAGTAAAGAAATTGAATTTATCTCTACGAAGAGAGGAGGAAGAACACTATTACGTGATGGGCGCAAGTACCACAGGAAAAAAACTTACTCAAACGACTCTACCTTTTGGCTTTGCCACAATATTAATAATGGATGTACAGGGAGTGTTACACTAAATGTTAAAAATGAAGTCGTAAAAATAAAAACCCACAAGGAAAATTGCAAACAAGACTTTGCAAAAAATAAAATAATGAAAGAATTAGATAATTTGAAAGAAACATGTAGTCATAATTTTGATAGTATTCAAAAACAATATGAAAATATGGTGTTCAACCTGGAAGAAGCAGGACTTGACTTTGTACGGGAAATCCCTAAATTCCAAAACATCAAAACTGGATTGTATAACGAAAGAAATAAAGTATTAGGAGCACCAAGATTGAGAAGCAAATCTTCGATTGAAGCCGTAGTACCCGATAAATTCAAAAAGTTCTTTTTGGCAGAATATAGTGATGAAAACAAGAGGATTCTACTATTTTGCAATCAACGTGCTGCATCAGTCGTAAAGTACAAGCATATTTTATCTGACGGTACTTTTAGTTCATGCCCGACAGAATTTTATCAGTTATATACAATTCATGGCGTCGACGAAACTACATCGGTTGTTGTACCTTTAATTTTTTGTTTACTACCAGACAAGACACAGCATACTTACGAGGTACTATTTTATTTGATGAATTCCCTATTCAATCAGTGGCTACCAGAAACAATTACTGTTGACTTCGAGTTGGCTCCAATTAAAGCCGTCCGAAAAGTTTTCCCCAACATTGATATTAAGGGATGTTATTATCATCTGAATAGGTGTTTATTTAGAAAAGCTAAATCGTTGAAATTAACCACACGGGTAAAAAAAAGGCATGTAGCCAGGTGTGCTGGCCTTGCACGTTTACCCAAAGCCTATTTTCAAAAGGGGTATGAGTATGTTATGTCGAAGAGTCCATCTGGAAAAGAGATAGAAAACTTTAACAAATATTTCAATAAACAATGGATGGCAAAAATTGATTTTGAAAAAATTTGCTGTTGTTCAACATCTAAAATACGTACCACCAATAACATAGAAGGTTGGCACAGTCGCCTTAACAGATATATTGGACGTAAAAAACCGTCATTGGCGGCACTTTTGGATATTTTAAGAAAAGAAACCACCTTAATGGATATATATAAGAAAAAAACTAAACTAAGCAGAGAGTTTAAAGAAATTGATGAAGAAATAAATGACGCCCTAACTCAGCTAAATGAAAACGAAATTAGTGTTGGACATTGTATCGAAATCATTTCGCCATTTTATTCCAATAGGTTGTAGCTTGTAGGTAATAAACGATTCACAGTTTAACTATTTCCTTGTTTTCTTGTACATTTTTAAAAAAGCGAGGGTTTTACAATAAGCGTAGAGACATAATGCGATCCAATGGCTTTTACTCGGATGAAAGAAGAAAATAATATAACCAGAAGTGGATACTGACATAACAAGTTAGGGTTCTCATCAACCTTATTGTTCTCATCAACCATAGTGTTGAGTTGGGAACTAACCTTGCTTAACACAGTTGGTTTCATAGGCAGAATATTTCATTCCTTACCTGATACTGGTTACCAAAAATATGAAAGGTATCAGAAAAGTAAAAAATCGTCTTCATTGGACACCGGTATCCTATGGCGATCATTTTTTCTTCGTATGATACTGGTTACCAAACTCTGGTATCATACGCGGCCGAAGGCAATAGGCTATTTGACTACATTAAAAATATATTCCAAATTGTTTTCATCCTAGTCAGTGACAACGTAACAAAGTGTAATCAGGTGATTTTTATAAAAAATATGCCGTTTTTATGTAAAAAAAAGGGATTAAAATTACACATTTTTTGTTACCTGATCACGTGACCGAAAACGCTATGTGTTTGGTTGGATCGCAAGTGACGTCACACATCCTCAAAAAGCCTCTGAAACGTCAGGTTATAAACGAAATACCTACAAATATACGCGATCATCCGGTTAACACAGTGTTTTATTATGAGTTCTCGCAAATAACCTTAGAATATACTATGATTTCTTTATTTTTTCGTTTTCGTTTTGTGGTTGTTTGTGGTTTTTTAGTTTATAGAAAATAATTTACAATTCGCGGCAAATTGTTTTCACTAGTTTTATTGCTCTTGGAACGCAAAAAAAAAATGCTAACCACAAAAAAATTTCATCTTGCGCCAACCCGCGACGAACAATCTTAATCTAATTGTCACGCAGGATGCCCTTTTTTAAATAAATATGATAATAACGATCAAAGAGTTTCGTAGCATAATGAAACTAACAACCGCCTTTCGAGATGCTTCCATGACACCAATTTCTTCAAAGAAGGTTGTTTATACACCTACCGACTAGTTTACAAACAAATCTTATATCACCGTCAACATTTCAGAACAAAAACATCACATTCCGCTGCAGAACGTTCAAAAATAAAAACAAAGAAAGTCTCCTATATCTTGTTTTCAATCAAACCCGACGGGTGTCGAATGGCACCCGCAATAAACATCGACAAACGGCCATGCAACCCTACCGGAAGCCTGTAGGGCTAACGTAGTAGGAAGGGAATACAGTGTAGGGTAAACGGTACACCTACGGAACCGAATGATTCTTTTCGTTAGGTTGCTTTTCAGATTTTGTAATATTCACTTACTTAGGACAAAACCGTGAGGACCTCCTGGAACTAAACGTAAGACGAGTTTAATACCTTACTATAAATAAATCTTTATTAAGAGGCCTGCGGATGATGATTTGCCCAGACAAACGTACTACCAAAATGAATTGTAATTCGAGCATATTTCCACCATATCATGTTGTTCTTTGTATTCGACTAGTATTCATCTAGGTTTCTGGTTGGCTTTTTTCTTAATAATACACACCTATAATGAAATGTAAGCAAAAATATGCAATCGAATTTAACATATTTTTACGTCCAAAATGACGTGTTTTTGTCCTATTTGTTTTGTATTAAAAACAACAATACCGTACGTTTTGTTTGTTAAGAAACATAACTTATATTGTCTAGTTACAGAATAACAACACAATGTCGAAGATTCGACAACTTTTCAGTCATAATTTTTGGTATTACGGAACATTCACGAATTGAAGTTGCGAGCAGCTGTCGCCGGATTCTTAACCAAGAAAATTACAATCAAATATATAGATTATAGTCTGGAAAAGCACATAGGCTACTTTTCATCCCGGAATTCCTTCGAGAACGGGAACTACGCGGGTGAAACCGCGAGGCGCTAGTATATTATAAATTCGCAACTTACTTTGTCTGTGTGTCTGTTACTTTTTCACGCCTAAACAGCTGAAGGGATCTTTATAAAATTTTGCAGGGTAGTAAATGGTATCTCGGGGACGGACATAGGCTATTTGAAAAAGGTGTGCAAAACCGAGGGCAACAGCTAGTTTCCCATAAATCAGATCCCTTGGCAAAAGTTAAAAATAACCTTTAAACGTTTCCACAGATGCAACGCGTGCAAAGCCGCGTGCTAAAACTAGTACATAAAATTGTAGAAACAGTTAGTACTGATTTGTCTGAAGCAAAAATCTTATAATTTTTCTGATCTTTAAAATAAATGCATAATTTGATATAATTTACACTAAATTTTACTTGACGAGAAACTGATAACACCTAACTAGTTAGAGTTAACTATTGTTATTGTGTATTTCTTTTTCAATAAATATTTTAATTTCATTTCATTTCTTTATATACACACATATTTTACCTGTAATATTCACTCCAACTCATATTTCAGCATTTTCAGAATTTCCTAGGCATCCGTTTCAGTATAATTAGTCTAACCGGTCGTCCTCTCACAGGCCGGTTAATTTCCCAGGAGTGCGGGGCAAATTGCACGACGTTTTTTGTAATTCTTTAAACTTATGGATAGAACTGCGAAAATATTCTGAAAAAGTTATTTTTCCGCGGGCACAGTAGGTAACTAGGTACAATCAAAGACATCGTAATTAAAAATCGTCATAACATTTAAACGGCTAAATCAATTATCATTGAATTTAATAAGGAATACTCTCAAAGAACGAAACTGAAACTAAATTGGATCACACATATAAGATCTTTGTAAGAAAATCAACAGCTCAGCGTATTGTCTACACAAATTAGCACCAACAGTGGACATGATACCTTTTAATATACCTACTAATTGCGTTACAGTGACAGTTAGCCTATAATATCCCATTGTTGGGCAAAACCCTTACCCTGATCGTTCCACGCATCATGGTTCTGAGCCAGTTGAACCATCGTTCTATAGAAGGTTTATTTTATTTCGTCGCGCCGCCGTTGCGTATAATTGCCGTATATTTTATATTTTGTTTATAACCTGACGTTTCGGAGGCTTTTCAGCTTCCATGGTCACAGGCAGACTGAGGTGACATTTGTCTTTACAAGTAATTTGAATTTCGCCTACCGTCAATTACTTGCAAATAAAATTACATTTATTATTATTTAAATTCAAATAACTTGTAAAGAGAAATGTCACCTCAGTCTGCCTGTGACCATGGAAGCTGAAAAGCCTCCGAAACGTCAGGTTATAAACAAAATATAAAATATAATAATAATAATAAATGTTTATTTTCCAAGAACACATTGTATAATCATAGAGTACAGTGCCAGCGGAACTCAAACTAACTAATATACGCGATAAATCCGGTTAAAACAGTGTTTTAGATTGAATATACCTATACCAATGCCACACATTCAAATCGCCCGATTATCGACGACGTAAGCCACATCTTCTAAAACCACTATACCAAATTACAATCTCCTAAGTACTGTCAACCCCCAAATACTTTCAAAGCCCAATTTGTATCGTTCCACAAAATACGCGAGAAATTCACAAATTCAGTCGAGATGCTCTACATTTTAATATTGGATATTGGAGTCGAGACGTTAAATATAGAGCATAGATTATCAATAGAGCGCTGCGGCTGTCGTCGGTTGCAGATTAAACAAATATTACCCGACGATGTAGAGCTAGGAATCTTTAGAACTGGCAGTGATTTGTTCATCATCATCATTTTGATCGGAAGACGTCCATTATTAAAAATAAGGAAAATACAAACTAGTAAAATATATATAACCTAGTAACAAGGACGTCCTCCTTTCTCACAATATATATTGTGTGCCCAGCAGAGTCTATAGTTACATGTCGTACCTAGATTTTAAGCACCTCTGTACACCTATAGGTGTAAGTCTATAGACTTCAATAAATAATTGAGTATTGGACATAGACCTCCCCAAATATCGCAACAATGACCAGTCCTACACTACCTGCATCAGGATTCCAATATTCTTAAAATATTTTGTTATGTTGGTACATAGCTACCTAGAACCATCTAGAACTGCACAAAATAGCGTATAGCAAATAATGTCAAGTACCTATTGTATTAAGTCGAATAAGTTTTTTTTCGTAACCTTAAAAAAAGAATGATATTGAGTTACAAGAAGGATTGGTTTGTGAAAACGAGGTCCGTTTCTTTATTATTTTTGTATTATTTTTATTATAGTTATTATAGTATTATTATTATTTTTATTTTTGTGTGTTGTTCTTATTACTATATGCATAAAGTTTAATTTTGCTAAACACAATTTGTCCTAGGCCATGGCCTACTTGATTTGACAAAATAAATGAAGTTTGCCTCCGTGTGAACCCCGGTCCGGAGGAGCGCGGTGTTCGAAATTCGAATTTCGAATCTAGGACCACGGCTTGTGCTTTCGAATTTGGAACGTCGCGCGCCTTCATTTGTTCACGCGTGACGAACAAATCGAGTTCTTGTAGGTGCCTATAGAAGATTTAATTTCAAAAATAATATTGAAAATGTCGAGTGATGAAAGTGTTTTGACTCCTGAGTTTATCAAATTAGATGCCATAGGCATTGTCAACAATCTGCTGCCAGAGAAGTCAAAGGAAAACATTATTTATCTACTGAGCCTGTTTTTTTGTCTCGCATAAGGTGTGAAAAGTAGAGTATACACCTCGGGGATAAGACTGTTTTAGTCTTGGGCGGTTGAACCCCTCACTGCACTCAGGACTCAGTCTTAATTCCCTCGCTTCGCTCAGGAATTAACTTATAACTCCCTCGCTACGCTCAGGAGTTAAATTATGAGTCCTTCGTTACGTTCGGGATTCAATTCGCTCCCGTGACATAAAACAGTGCTTTATCCCCTTAGTGTATAATCTACTATTAATGTATTATGTCTTTTTTATTTCTGTATTGTACTCAACTTCAGGTTTTGTTATTTTAGTTAAAGATCCCTTAATTTTGTGCCTAAAATAAACGGATTTATTTATTTATTTTCTGAGATACAGTCATCTCTATAATCCACTTATTTAGTTAATGTACCCATTTCTCTACGGAGCTATAAACTATTAATAACAAACAGCCATAACCCAAAATCCGTAAAAATGTTTATTAAAAATGCAATACGCTCTATACAGGCTATGAAAGCCAACATTCGGCGTAATACCCGGCAATACCAATAGTGGGGCCGAATCTGAGAAATGAGCGGCGCCTCCCCAATCCCCCTGAGTAAAGGTTTGTTCCTCTGTGAGAGAAGCGAGGTGATGATTTAAGGGGGCGACCTATAACACCATTTTGCGAAAAAGATAGTATAGGATTTTGCGTTCATGGGAGAGAGAGAGAGAGAAGAATAAGCCTAAGGGTCCTTTATCATTCTATTATTTAATACGGTGATGGCAATAAAAACAAATTGTGATTGATAGTTTAGGAGAATAGAACCGGCCAAGTGCGAGTCAGACTCGCGCACGAAGTGATCCGTACCATCATCTATAAAAACGGCAAAATAATCGCGTCTGTTGTATCGTCTATAATATCAAAAACCCTACTATTATTCTAAGCCTTCTTAATATGACGTTGTCGAATATGAATATGACAGTGACGTAATGCATTGAAAAAATAAGTTTGTCACTAGTACAACTACTAACAAACACTAGCGGTCGCCTCGCTTCGCTCGCTCGTCTTCTATTCCCTCACAGTGGATCGCTAAAGTACTAACTAACACTAGCGGTCGCCTCGCTTCGCTCGCTCGTCTTCTGTTCCCTCACAGTGGATCGCTAAAGTACTAACTAACACTAGCGGTCGCCTCGCTTCGCTCGCTCGTCTTCTGTTCCCTCACAGTGGATCGCTAAAGTACTAATTAACACTAGCGGTCGCCTCGCTTCGCTCGCTCGTCTTCTGTTCCCTCACAGTGGATCACTAACCTAACGGGGTGAGATGGGGGGCAGGTGGCAATATTATTGTAAACTTCGTGCAATAGACAGCTATCACTAAACATCAGCTCTGCGGTCATTATTAGTTGACATAGAAATATAATATTTGCGCCGGCGGTCACAGCCAGGCACGATTGTATTGGGAAAATTGGAAAATGTAGACAGGGGGAGACTTCTATTTAATCTTTAGGAGATAGTCTTGGAGTAGTTTAAAGCTATAGTGTGTAGGTACTCTGTAAGACGATATCGGACATACATTTTCTAGCAGAGCGAAGCTGGACACTCGTGCGTAGCGTCTCCTTGGACAGCGGCGCGGCAGCGACTTAAAGCCAGACAGTGCCCTGTGATACCTACGCTTAGAAAACCTTGTTACCGAAGATAGCAAACGACTCTTTGAGACTAATTCAGAAAAAGGTTTGGTCTATTCACACCGCGGTGCGAAAGAACCCATTCAAAAGGAATACTTGGCCGATTTGCACCGCGGTTCGAATCGCTTGTGGTGCGAAACGACTAAAGACCCGAAATATTAGGATGAAAAATGTTTTGCAAAAATATTTTGTTTGAAACCCTCTCTGTTAAGATCGAACTAAATGCAATTTGCGATTTGCGTTGACTGCCCGCCCTCCCACAAATTGACATGGCATACAATCGGAGAAGACTTTGCGGATCCAGTACATCCCTGATGACTCAAGTGCGGGACAGCTGCAGATGTCAGCTGCTGGAGCTACTTACAGCTCATTGCTTAGAGGCTCGACACAGAATATCTTTATGGAACACTGGACGAGAGCGTACATATATTGTGCTCTCTTGACCAGTGTTCGATAGTTTCTTAGGGTATCGCAATTTTTTTTTATGTGTAGGTACAACACAATCAATTATGGGCTCTAAAATTTATTTTCTGTGCTTATACAGGATGTAACAAAAATGAAGGACCAAACTTTCCGGGGGGGTTTAGTTTTTTGATTTATATCAATTCATTAAATCCCGTTCTAATAGGTTGGTTACTCGTGAAAAAAACCGTATTTTTACCATTTTCTAGGTTCTAAAAGCAATTTAGATAGCAGATAAGAAGTTTTGCAAACAGTCATGTGCTATGAACCCGTGCTTAAACCAACTCTGAATCAATTACATATACATGTAAATGTATACGAACCCACATGCAGCTAAAATGCGCCGCGTGGCTGTGCACACGTGTGCCGCAGTGGAACCGCTTCTTTAGTTGTTGTAGAAACGAATTGACTTACGATAACGGTTATCTAAGTTCAGGCAATAAATTAATATTCGTGTCAATAGTTTATCTGTCTAAATAAGTATTTTATTTAAACATATCATGTATTTTTATCGAATCATTCGTGGAAGTTTACCTACTTTTCTCTACTTTGAATGAATCATCACTTCACACTATTATTATACTCATCATCATCAGCCTATAGTTAGTCCACGGTTGGACATAGGCCTACCCTAATGTGCGCCATAGCGCCCTGTCTTCAGCTTGACGCATCCAGCATTATTATATTATTTCCAATTATAACCATTATTATATTATTAAATGCAAAAGTTTGCATGTTTATTCATCATCATCATCATCAGCCTATATCAGTCCACTGCTGGACATAGGCCTCCCCTAATAAGCGCCATAGCACCCTGCATGATAATTACTAAAAGCCAAAATAACCGAACGGACTGGGCTGAAATTTTACAAACAGGTAGGTTTAGGCCTGGAATATAATTAGCATTGGCATACAGCGGAGCAACGCACCCAGCGTCTTGGGGACGCTTTCGATTGGTATTGATATGGATCAGTTGAGCTACCTGTAGATTGTTTGCAACAGTCTGCAGTTAGCCCAATAGTTTCAATTGTAAATACTAGTTCTAATTTAATTCTATTATTTGATTGTAATTTTCTTTGGAATATAATTAGTTATCACTCATATACTCACACTTTGTTTCTTATATTAAAAGAAATAAACAAGATAAGACAAGTCTAAGAGCGTATTTTGAAAACCAAACGAAATAAAAGGTATTGATTTATGATATCTGATTCCCGTAAATCCCATAAACCCTGTGCATAAATCAGTTGCCATGGGATTTAAACAACCTTTAAACATTTTCTTATAAAACGCATGCGAGCCCGTAGGCAACAACTAGTGAATGAATAATCAGTTATTGCCTGCACTTACATAGACCTTCATTGTATGTCCAATATCAATATCTGATATCAGTATTATACAGGCTGTGTCAAAAATGAAGGACCAAACTTTCAGGGTTTAGCTTACAACCCATAAATCAGTTTCCACGGGATAGAAATAATCTATGAACACTTCTATAAAAACGCGCGAAGCCGGATACAAACTACTCTACAAATAAATTTCTATTTTGATTTTCGTAAACTTTACTGAGAAGAGGATCCATCCCGTTCTGAAAGCGCGCGGGTTCCTATGCTAATTCTTCTGTCACTGGCCACGCGTGTTAAATCGCAAACATGGTAGATACGTCGCTATCAGTCGCTGTACCACTCAGGCTAAGGAAATGAGATTTTTGTCTACCATACCACCCTCTGAAGGGGGCCCATTTAGCGGGTTCGCTCAGGCATTCAATTTAAAAGAATAATGGAGTGCTTTTGTGTGTATGCTTTTCCCGTGGCTTTGCGTGGAACATTCGAACTTACATGAATATCTGACTATTCTAAGCTATATTATGGGAGACTAGTTTCTGATCAGGGCTTCGCACGCATTGATTCTAAGGTTATTTTTATCCCATGTTTGATTCCAGGCATGTTTGATTTGATTAAGCACAATGATGAACCTTATCGTCACACTCATCAGTAAACTATCATAATGACTTCCCTACGAATGGCTATATGGAACATAAATGGCCTAACGCCAAACAAGCAAGAGCTTAACGTATTGTTGATTGACAATAAGATTGACATAGCGCTTATATCTGAAACTCACCTTAACGACAGAAAAAGCTTTAAGCTAGACAACTACAACGTTTACTGCACAAACCACCCGGACAACACCTCACATGGTGGCTCTGCTGTGATTATTAAAAAGAATATCAAGCACTACTTACACAGTCAGTTTCAAGAAGACTGGATGCAAGCCACAACTCTAACCATAAATGAGAAAATGGGTCCCATCAACGTGAGCGCCATCTATTGCCCACCCAAGCATAACCCAAAACAGAACATGTTTGACCGCTACTTTCAGAGCCTAGGAAACCGATTCATAAGTGGCGGGGACTGGAACTGCAAACACACCCATTGGGGCTCAAGATTGACAACTACAAAAGGACGAGAACTGAAAAAGAGCATTGACAATAAGCAACTTATAGCAATAGGAACAAACAAGCCAACATACTGGCCAACTGACGCTAACAAAACTCCTGATCTTGTTGACTTTTTTATCATAAAAGGCCTGTCACACCTGTACTTTGACGTAGAATCGTCACTCGACTCCGTTTCTGACCACACACCAATAATAGCTACCTTTAGCACATCAGTAATATACAAAGAACCGACATCAACCCTATATAATCACAAAACTGACTGGGAATCATTCGCAAAGTATCTGGAAAACGAAACAGACCTAAAACTAAAACTTAAAACAGAAGAAGACATAGAGGAGGCCACTTTCTACATAACGAACCTAATACAGGTAGCTGCATGGCGTACTACACCGGTTGTTAGCAACTTAACCCCAAAAAACAACATCCCGATGAAAATAAGGCACAAATTGGCGGAGAAGCGGAAGCTACGAAGGCAATGGCAAACAAGCAGAGCACAATCAGATAGGTCAAAATACAATAAAGCCTCCAGGGAACTAAAAGAACTCATACAAGAAAACCAAAACGAGACTTTCCAACCGAAGCTACAAACACTCTCTGCCTTTAAGAAAGATAACTACTCCTTATGGAAAATAACAAAAGACTTCAAAAGACCTTCAAATCACGTTCCCCCTTTAAGAAAAAACGCCGAGACACCATGGGCCAAAAGCCAAAAAGAGAAAGCAGAGTTGTTTGCCGAACATCTTAGTGAAGTATTTACTCCAAATGAGTCAAACATGACGGAATTTGAAGATGAAGTAGATAAGATACTTACGAGTGACCAGCAACTATCGCTACCTATGACACTAGTTACTCCCAGAGAACTAAAGAGAATGATATCCAAACTAGAAAACAAAAAAGCTCCAGGCTTTGACCTCATAACAGGAGAAATTCTTAAACAACTGCCAAAAAAACCCATAGTTTTTCTAACAATGTTATTCAACGCGATACTCAGATTACATCACTATCCAAAGCTATGGAAGATATCAACAATATGCATGATGCCCAAAGCGGGAAAACCACCAACTGACCCCAGCTCATACAGGCCCATCAGTTTACTCCCAGTTCTATCAAAACTTTTTGAAAAAGTATTGCTACTCAGACTAAAGCCAGTGTTGGACGACTCCAAGATCATCCCGGATCACCAATTTGGGTTTAGAGAGAAACATGCTACAGTCGAGCAAGTGCACAGAGTAGTCCATAAGATCAGACAATCACTTGAGAAAAAAGAATACTGTTCTGCCGTTTTCATTGACATCCAACAGGCATTCGACAAAGTTTGGCATAAGGGACTCCTATATAAGCTCAAAACTCTACTTCCAAACTCATTTTATATGACTCTTAAATCATACCTTCTGGAAAGATGGTTTCAAGTGAAATATGAAGAAGAATTCTCCAAACTTCATCAAATTAAAGCATCAGTACCACAAGGATCAGTGCTAGGACCTGTTCTTTACTCCATATATACGGCTGATCTGCCTGAGACACCAGATGTTGTGACAGCGACCTATGCAGACGATACCGCATGTCTTGCAAGCGATGCTGACACCGAAAAGGCATCAACTAAACTACAGGCGCAGCTAGATAAAATCAGCACCTGGCTTCAAAAATGGAGAATCAAATCCAGCGTGACAAAGTCCACACATGTCACCTTTTCGCTTAGAAAAGGAGACTGCGCACCTGTTAGCATGGAAAGAGGAATCCTACCAACCAGCAATACGGTAAAATACCTAGGCCTGCATCTAGACAGACGAATGACATGGGCAAACCACATCAAAGCCAAAAGAACAGAAGCAAACATACAATTTAAAAACTTATCCTGGCTATTGGGCCGAAAATCAAGACTATCTCTTAACAATAAGCTACTTGTCTACAAAGATATAATAAAACCCATCTGGACCTACGGAATAGAACTCTGGGGACCGGCCAGTAACTCCAACCTAGAGATACTACAGCGATTCCAAAACATAGCATTAAGAACGGTCTCCAGCGCACATTGGTTTGTGAGAAACTCTGAAATACACGAATACTTGGAAATGCCAACCATAAGCGAAGAAGTAATCAATCACAGCAAAAAATACAAAGAGAGACTGAATAATCACATCAACTCACTAGCTAAAGCCCTTCTTCAGGACAAGGACCACATAAAACGCCTTAAAAGAAGGCACATACTCGAACTTGACCAAAGGAACTGAAGTGTTCAAACCTAAAGATGGTGCTGTTCGCTGGAATGGCAACTAAGTTTCCCACCCAAGACCACATCTAATTATGGCTAAACAGCCGATTGTAGATACAAATTGGAAAAAAAAAAAAAAAAAAAAAAAAAAAATGTTTGATTCCAGGCTTAGAGCTATATCTATGCAAAATTTCAGTCCGATTGGTTCAGTAGTTTTGGCGTGAAGAGGTAATAAATATCCAAACATGTAAACAAAATCGAAAAATTTTGTGATATTTATTTATAAATACTATTTAACGGGTATTTATCGCGTTTAATTACCTTATTTTCCCGACGTTTCGACAGGTTTACACACTGCCTTGGTCACGGGATGACCACGGCAGATTAGATCAGATTCAGATTGCGTAAGTTTAAAAATATTTTTTGTGACATTATCAAATGTTCGTAGAAAATTGCCCCAGTGCGAGTTACGCACTATAATAGTAAACACCTAAACATCCAAACATTCGCATATTGTATATTATTAGTGTGATGAGATGTAATGTGACGTCATATAGATATTACCACGGTGGCTCTGCCAAAGTGCCAAGTCGAGTTTACTTTGGAAAGATTCCGTCGGTCCCATTTTGATCGCGCATCGATAAATACACAAATGACACTGCTTATATTACTCATTGTAACAATATCGCCTAATTATCGGGACTAATAAGCTCTGTGTCGTGTTCCGGTTTCAACGAGTAAGGTTATCTGATGAACGGTTTAACCCGTATTAACCCTTTCACTGATGTGGGTTTAAATAGCCAATGGTCTGTTCTCGTGACTAGGTCGCTAAATAAGTAGGTAATACATTTTGCATAGTATTTGGTACTCCTGTTAGTATAGCTATATTTATGCATTCGTTAGTGTACGTACAAAGTGGAGGATGTTCCGCCGTATGTATTTCTTTGTATGTTCGTCGATTTCTCCGTCAATTAAAGACTGTTTTTTTTTCGGTTTCTTATGGAAAATGATTCTAAGTAGATGCCATTTTTTTTTATCCCGGGATATGTTTTTACGAGTTTTTCGGGTCAAATACATATATAATAATAGTATTTGTCCCGAAAAACTTGTAAAAACACAACACAGAATTAGATGTAGGTTTTTAGTTTAGTTGAGTTTTTCGGGTCAAATACATATATAATATAGTATTTGTCCCGAAAAACATGTAAAAACACAACACAGAATTAGTTGTAGGTTTTTAGTTTTTTCAAACGACTCAATTTCAATTTCAAAAAGCCAATAAACAACATTAAAGTAAATATGTACCTATATTCTAATTTCGATACAATATAATTTTTAGTAGTTAGTAGTTTCATCGGTGTTGGAAATGTACTTATTTAGTGTCAGTGTCTAGATTGTTGTGCCTTTCAGCATATGATAGGCCTCCCCCAGATTCTTCCATAGCAGTCGGTTATGGGTTTCCTCCTCCAATGTGTGCCCGCTTATAGATGTGAGGTAATCCTCCCATCGTAACAATGGTCTTCCCCTTGCTCTTTTTCCTTCTCTAGGGTACCATTCGGTGACATCTTTGGCCCATTTGTCTTGTTTGGTTCTAAGGACATGATCGACCCACTTCCACTTCAGTTTTCTTCTATTGTGTATTTTTGTTCTTTTTCTTATAAGCTTTAATGTTTTTCAAACGACTAATTCGATTAAATTATTCGTTATTCAGAATGTAGCCATTTTCAGTCAATTTCAGATTGCAAAAAAGTTATACTAAATCCTTTCTTTTTATTTCCGAACTTTTTACCCTGAAGACGTTCTATCCCATTCAAAAGCGCGCGGATTTCAGGGTTAACAGAACAAAAAATATGACATCCATTTTAAATCACAAGCTCTGCTTAGGGGGGCTAGATGATGCTGTTTGAATTGTCGAGTAAAAAAAGCCGAAATAAGTGAAAATAATATATCGATCGAAAAGAACAGGACTGCCTTATTTTTAGAGCTTTTAAATTAGTAAAATTTACTTTTTACTTGTGCGATACACTCACCAACGAAGATCGCTTTGATGTCTCACTGGTCATGTTATCACAGAAAATCACGGCTCCTTACCCTGTGATTAATGTGTTCCTCCAAAAAACCTTAAGAGCTCATGGATGTTGGCGGATGGCAATACATTGCGCGCTTGGCTCGGGACAAGTGCCCGGTAATGGATATCTATTAGCCGCAGACGCGGGGCTGCCAGTGTTGCCATAGCGAACCAAAAAGAGTCGAATTAATCGGAAAATCTGTTCATAACTTCACTCACGTACGGTCTGTGCAGATGCCAGCTCCCCACTTACAATTAGAATTAGGTAGGTTTAGCGGAAACACACTTGTATTATTATGGATAGGTGGTTTAATTTAGACTCGCTGTCACTCACTCGTGACTCGCTGGCTGTTTATTTTAAACTCGCTGTGCCCACAACTAGGTTAAACAAGATTAACGTATCTTTTAAAGGGCAATGTATACGCTTCTACAACAAAACTCTAAGTGAGTTGAAAAATTTGTCAATAAATAAATTAAAAAAAATTGTTAAACACATCCATTGTAAAAAGGCCTACTATAAAATATCAGATTATCTGAGCCTGAGCTCCGGGCTACAATTTTAGTTAAGATTTTATTTGATTATTCAAATCGCATGAAATAGAAAAACTGAACGATTACTCAAATAAAACATGAGTCTGGCTATGAAATTCGTCAAAAATTATGTAGTTTGGTCGCTGATAATTTAGAGCATTTCAAATATAACCGAAATAAAAAAATGTGAAATCTGTATTATTTTATTAGAGTATCAATTTTTTTTATTTCTATTCGATAACTCGGATTCTTCAGGTGTTTTCTCTAACTATCGTATCTTTTTAATCTGAACTTTTACGTTCGTTGTCATAAAACTAAGTGTTTAAAAATACACTTATTGCTTGATTTTGGCATTATTCGCCCTCTGAATGAATGATTTTGACTAAAATTTAATTTCTTATCAATCACCTACACAGCAATAATTTTAACCTTTTCCTGGCAACCCTGCCGCGACCCTCCATCCATTGGGTGATTTCCGACACTCTTCGCTGACGCAGCCACGGAGATCAAAAGAACGAAGCTAAAAGGCCAGGTTAATGAGGACACTAGAACCTCTTCTATGCAAACAGGTTCCTTTTTTCGTAAAACTTGAGTTAAGTACGAGTACACACCGCCCAGGGTGAAAAAGGATGATTTCCATTAAAGTGAAGTGAAATATTACTTTAGCCAATGAGGTTTCAGTTTATAAATAAATAATAAATAAATAATGCTGGACAATTCACACAGCATTATCTAGCCCCAAGCTAAGCAGAGCTTATGTTATGGGTACTAGATAACTGATATACATAATACAACACAATACAATATACACATAGATATTTTTTATTATAAATACAAAACGACCAGATCACTCTGATCAAATGCCTGCAGATCGTACACACATTAGTGCCGAGGCGGGAATCGAACCCGCAAACTTCTGCGTCGCAGAGGTCGTCGTTTGTAATAGGTACTCAATAAGGACTTAAAAAAAAATAAAAAAATAATAATAACGTAAAAAAATAAACAAAACATAATCAATATACTCGTATGTACTATTATGATATATTGCTATATGTATATGCAAAACCGGCTGTTAATATAGGTACTTTATGTCTCACTAAAATCTACTAACTTACAATTTGGCGAAAACCAAAACTTAAATGAGTAAGTACGATCGGGCTTACTATTATTATTAGTGCATTTAAATGGCTACTTTGTTTAATTCCTACCAGCTAACCCCAATCTGTAAATGGAGCCGCCACAAATAAGTGAAACAATAGAATGCTTTTAGCCAAAACCCGTTTAGGTTACTCTTGTATTATGTGTAGGTATGTACTTAATGATTTAACAAACCAAAGGGTTAATTTTATTTAGGTTCATTCATCGTTGCATCGTGGTCCTAAATAATCCTTCTGTCATTGGATTTGAATCTCCTTATAATTAGTTTGAATTTAATAACCTGAATACCTATAAATTTATTGTAATAATTTTTTTGATAGTAAATTTCGATTTAATGTTCGTTTTGGTAATATTAAGTTCTTCCACTTTCCGCCTTAAACACCTTGTAAAATCAAAGTAGCATCCAGTTACAGGAACTCCCGGAAAAACAGTGCCTATGGCTTGCATAGCTGCTATTTCTGGCTATTTCAAAGTCAAGTTTAAAAGACTTTGGATGACACTCGGGAATTTGCGATTTAATTAACCGCAGCATTGTTTTAGTTATGTGTTTCAGGGCAAATAATATACCAGATCTATTGTAATTTTTTAACTACGAGATTATAACTATTATAACTTAAGTTAAAAGGATATAAATCTTACGTCTGAGATGCGGTAGTTATGGATCTCCTTAAAACAACGATGTTTACAAACAGTGGCGATTATAGAAAAATAATAATTCTTAGATTCTAGAGTCCGCTTTTTTCGGGGACTGTACTTGACGTATAAATTCAATGGAAACAAAGTGTGAGTTGTAGAACGAAAATATTATTATTTTTATGATTCGTCAACTCATACCAGTTGGGGCGAGTTGGATGGTGTGACGAATGACTCATCATTTTTATGTAAAATACATAAAATTTATTTGGTAAAAGTTCTGAAGTAAATTAGCAACAACCTTTATTTTATTTTAAACTTTAATATTTCACTATGATAAATCAATGACGAATAAATTCCATATTTCTTTCTAGATTATTTTCACTAATCCTCAGAAATCACGTACCCAATGTCCACATATCCGCACAAAAAGACTGCCAATCGACCGGAAGTACTATACTGTATTTACAACTTCCGGCAAGGGATGGCGGGAAACCAATTAATAACTTTTATAGCCTTCGGTGGTGGCGTACAATTAGCGAGGTAATAAAAATCTTAACGCCCGATTGGAAGTAACCGAGCTGTGCGTTAGTCTTTGAAATATCGGGGTTTGGGAGTTAGGAATTTGAGATATAAATTGCAAAACAAAGTGCTAACTGTTTCAGTCCCGATCCACTCATTGGGTCAATGGTTTCGCAAGCCTTTACTTACAGCTGCTAAACTGTAGGATTTTTATCTACTTAAGGGTAGGATATTCGATCCATTTTGTGAAAAGGACAGGCATAGAATTTTGTGTTCACAAGAGTGAGATAGGGCACAGCAACGCAAGCCCAAAAATCAGGTTTTTGTTTATTATCAATATTAAAAAAGGTTTTGAGAAAAACTAACCGTAGAATATTCTTCTAAACGTCGTTGCCTATTTTCTGACGTTTTTTGAGAGTAAAACGTTGATACACTAGAAGTACAACAACAAAAACAACAAAAAACTATCCTTTCTTCGTAATTTTTATCATCAGGTGAAGTGATAAAATAATATCGTGTTTAAACCGTAGAATAATCAATAATGTTAATCCAACTACAACATAAATTTTAGTCCAATCAAAACAAAGGATATTTGATCGTTTAAAATTGAATCGAAAATTGGCTAAATTCGAATATCCTGCCCTAAGGCTTTTTTTGTTATAGTGCTAACCCGCACTCTGGGTATCTCTAAGAAATGAAATAAGTTCCAAAAATTATCGGTTTCAAAAATTAGGGTTTCGTGGCTTAGTTGTTTAGAGCACACCCGTACTGAGGGTGGGGCGCGGGTTCCTATCCCGGCGAAACCGATATTTTTTGGGACTTATTTCATTTTTTATCTACTTGTATTATATTATAATAATAACAATAATAATTAAGCCTTTTTATTTCCAAACTCCTTAAGTGACTATATACAAAGTTTTATTATTAGTATTTTTGCTTATTAGTAGGTTAATAGGTACTTATATAATACTAGATATTATTTATAGTTGTAGTGAGTTGGATCCCTTCTTGAGTAAAGGCCTCCTCCATATTCATCCATGACTGTCTGTCGATTGTCTGGCTCAACCAGCTTTCTCCTGCTATTTGGACTATGTATTATATTATACCTAGCAAAATGTTTCTCGATACGATGTGAGTAAGAAGTAATTCGATGAAAGGGTAGGCAGGACGCTGTTTGCGGTGCGCCAAATCTACTTACGCCTCCTTGTATTGACTATCGCGGTTACGAAGAACGGTGAATCTGGCGATACGGCTTTTATCAGAACTGATGTTGCGCGGCGGGCAAAGGTCCGCCTGTTACGCAGGAGATAGCGAGTTCGATTCCCGCTTCCGGACAAATGTTAGTACGATCTGCAAATATTTTCCCCGATTTTTCTGAATATTTTCTATGTAAAGTAAAAATATCTATCTTGTATTATGTATATTGTAATAAGTATATCAGTCATCTATCTATTAACCATAATACAAGCTCTGCTTAGCTTGGGGCTAGATGATGCTGCGTGTGTTATTCAGCATTATTTATTGATTTACAGTACCTTTAGAAACCTACCTGCCTATCAGCACCAGAACCCTTACGGTACGTCAAGTCCTACATTAAAGGTACCATATCCTCACATTCGTGCAGCCATACCGCCGCGGGCGCTGCGTAACCTCATCATCGAGATAGGAACCAGCCACTCACGTCCCGGTTTTTACGAAACTGCCTCCATTTACAACTTGATCTGCTCCAATATCACTTTCATCGGGATTTTTTTACCATGTTTTCACGATTCCATGCCAACCCAAAATCAGGTGAGACTAAATGTATATAATTTCAACTAAAGAACTGCCTCGTAGTGCTGTTGACGGAAGACAAGAACGCTGGTAGGGCTACACTTGAAATTTTGCGAATACCTAAGCCTCTCAATTTTACAGACAACCTGCGACCATGCCTTGTCATCCAAATAGGTATTCAAAACCGATTGTAAAGTATTTTTTAATATGTTGTCTCAGCATTACAAGAACTCGCAGTATTACCACAGTTAACAACATCTCAAAGAATACGTAAATTTAGTTACTAACATGCCAAACGGAATAATTGTAAAAGTCATAATTTACTCTACGTATAAACTTGATGCAGTGGGGCCACGAACCTACGATTTTAACTATGACTGGTAGTCCCACTAAGCAGTGGAACCACGAACCCATGATTTCAGGGATAGTGGGACCACGAGTAATAGTGGTACAATCCCAGTGGGACCACGAGTCGCGACCCATAATTATGACAATTAATTTTGAGAAGTTTCTCCGAAGTTCTGTTGAAGTATAGAATTTTCTGATCGACAAATGACTGAAAAGATTAATCAAGAATTGGTTATCCAACGAAACTAGGTTTTATACAAGCCCTGGTCCAATGACTGCCCTGCTGGCCACGCTATAATGGCCTCAAGCTAACCTTGCTATAGTTTAGGCCTTCAAGATTGGTCATCTTTGCAGCCTTTGCTGGCCACGCTATGAAGGCCTCGACCTTCGGTATCAGCCATCATTTCAGCTTGTCTATCAAGGGCTGCAATGCTGACCGCGCTGTGATGGCCTGGACTTGCGTTACGCTTCGCTTTCAGCCATCATCAGCCGCGACCAGCAGCCCACCCATTACTGACCTCGTCAGTAATGTACTATTGTCCGGAATCATGTCATCTTCGGTATTAAAAAAGACAATGAAGATATCCAACAGCATTTGGTTTGAACCCTCACTCACGCACGAGTTACAAAACTTTAGTTTGTTACAGCACGCGGCTGAGACATGGCACATTAATGAATCATCATCATCATCAGCCCCTAAGTCTACTGCTGCCAAGCACAGTGACTAGACAACTATTGTCTAGAGTAGAAAAGACAGGTGAAGGAATTTATTTTATTTTACGCATTAGATTTTTACGCGATAACATCGCGTTTTTCTCTTGTTCAAAACAATTCTAACAATTATGCATTAGCCTCAGTCAGAGATGTACAAAATGGTATTAAAAAAGCATTTAAATACAAAATGCAAAATACTTTTTAGATTTACTATTTCAAATGCAAAATACCAAATAGTTTTGCGTTTTTTATTTCAAATGCTAAATGCAAAATTAGTATTAGACAAAATAAATTCTTGATAAAGATTTTGCAAAATTAGCCACCGACTGCAGCTCTGTGTGGCCATCCTAAGAACGTGCCAAACTTTTCTAATTAACACTGCCCAAGTTTTTTCGTTAGCGTCGGTTCAAAGTGGCTTTAGTTTTAGTTTTAATGCGGTTGCCTTTTCCTCATAGGAAAGGTCGATTTTATCACCCAAGTTGTAAGGATGTACTACTACCTAAAGGCATGTTTATTAGACCTACAAAAAACACTTTGCAAAGATGCTGTTCCTACGTTAAATCTGCCTGAATTTGTAAGTTTCAAATGTCATACATAAATACAATAGGGTATTTTACTCTGTATGATAAAAAATCTAAAAATATATTTTTGAGACAGCTTAGGCAAAAAGTAGTCAGAAAAAAAAATTTTTTACATCTCTTGTTCAAAAAGTATCAATATAGCTTAGTTTAGCGGGCGGAAAATGCGTTTGTAAGCTAGTACTTAATAATTATTTTACAACTTGCGGTTGTAAAATAATTATTCTTTTTAATTTTTGTTTGAAATCATCAGCCAGTACAAGACATTCGCCCTCTTGCATAAAGACTCGACTTTATGGTGTTCCATAAGCAAAGAACCAACATTTTATTTTTGAAAATGGAACTGAAAGCGCCTTCTTGGTCAGATGTTTGTAGAATCACTCTGCGTACTTTGCATTGCGCGATAAGTAGAAAAGTTGGTATTGGCGCGAAATTTCTAGAATTTCCGTTGTTGCAAATTTATTGTTTTATAATAACAATAATAATAATAATTATTTATTTCAGACTATAGAACAGTTACAGATCTTATTTTAACTTATTCTAAAAAAAAATTAAAAATTGTTTTATTTTCTCGCAATCGAAGTGAAAAGTAAAGTGTTTCACTCGGGCCAAAACCACCCATTATAACTCGGTTTTGTCATCCTCCCTCGCTACGCTCGGCAGTATAAACAACCTCGTATACCTACATATTATGGGGTGTTTGGTCCCTAGTAAAACCATCTACAATTTAAATTCAATTCATAATAAGTTTTCAGATTTTCAGAACAGGCGAAACAGAGTTTGTCAAAATAAATCAGTGTGATTGGTCGATTTGACCGTCTCTAAGGCGCCTGTTACATGTAACGTATTTACTGTGGTCCGCCAATAAATACTGATGTATCGCGGTATTTATTGAACGTGTAACTAGCGTACTGATGAATCATCATTTCTTTTTTTTTTTTATTAATTTAACAAAATCCGTGTGATGATGGTACCAGTACCTACATCTTTGGTATCGATGTAAATTATACCGGTAGGTACCTACTTATAAAATATTTAGCACGTAGAATATTACAATTCATTTTTATGCAAGCGACAAAGAAAACTTATGAAAAGTTTTTATGTTTATTGTTTAAGTTTTCAAAGTTTTTAAGTTTCCATACGCACGAGCGTCTTCATCCACCGAAAATGTTGTGAGAATCGCTTTGAATACCGGTATTTTAGGGCAAACTATCGATACTTCAAAAACATCAAACAACAACATCATTGTAAATACTAGTTATAATTTAATTCTATTATTTGATTGTAATTTTCTTTGTTAATAAAGATTTACATTAGTATAATAAATGCAATAAAAAAAAACATCAACAACCGAATTTATCGAAAAGAGAATACCCGTATTACCGCTTTTGTACAGGTTTTATTGGTACAGCGGTATTAAGTCTTGATCATGTGCACCTTCTTTGGCCTTTTACATCTAGTAACATGATAAGGATGCCACCATCTCCTGAAGTTCTTATAAACCGAGAAGTTCTTAGCCTTTTCGCTGTTGAGTGCAGCGCATACATCGCAGACATTGGTTGTCTCGGAAGGGTCAGTAAATGTCAGGTGACCTTTCCATCTGAAGAAGTCCCTGTAGAGCCTGGGATTGCTGATGATGCGGTTTAGAAGGGCAGCCAGATCTACGACGGAGAAGTTTAGGGCATCGATGTAGGAGTTTGGTGGGAGAAACCTGAAAAAAACGGATGGATTGAAAATATTACTTTCGAAAGAAAAATGATATATGTATATTATTTTAAATATAATGGTCACATTTTAAATTTTAAATATAGTAGTAGGTAGTATTGTATATTCAGATTAAATAATAAAAATAGTAAAGATAAATCTTTTTGTCTCAATTTTTTATAACACTGTAAATTCTTAAGAAAAAATAGAATTCATAATTTCCGCGGATGTGAGCTTCCATAAATCCGCATCCGCGTCCGCGGATGTCAAGAAAATGGCATTCGCAACATCCCTGGTACACATCATACTATCATAGGTTTGTAAATGCAGTTGCAAACGATGAAAAATATCACAATGTTTACGACATTCTTTCCAGTAGGGACGTTACGTATGTAAACTAACACGATCATTGTACATTCTTCCAAGGCTTGTAATTCAAACCTTTTAAGTGTACCTGAATATAGAGTAAAGTATTATTAAAAAGTAATAACAAACAAATAAATAATGCTAGAATTTAGTGCATTGAAGCTGTTCGGGAGAAGTTTTTCCGATTCCTGACTTTTAAGTACCTAATGACTTCATTGTTGTAGTTGGTCCGTTAGAAGATAATGTCTAAGTATAAGAGGATGATGTGGGTGTACTGTATGCTGCGCATAAGTTGTACTCAAAATGTCACAAACATTGAAGTCCTTAAACAAATAGGAGTCAAGAGACCTAACGTTGTAAGAACCATCAAACAGATAAAGGTTCCCTATCTCGGACATGTCGATCGATCGATATCAACTGCTGCAAGTGATCATGATGGGGAAGATACAGTGTACACACGCACAGCCAGCAAACCACCGGTGGACAAAGGCTTACCCTAAAACTGGTCAATGTAACGTATGGTTGGCAATCTCAGTGGATGAAGCTATAGGTTTGTACCTGCCTAGCATAGAGTTAATATAGTACTATATTAACTCTATGCTGCCTAGGTACTTATTACTACTTGCTCCTTAGACTCAACGACCGAGCCAAAGAGGACTCTTAGATAATAGAAAAGTTATATAATCCGTGACGACCCTCAGCCTGTTTCCGGCACAAGACTACAAGCATCTCAGTCACAAGATACCAGTCAGTTCTTATAAATGAAATCAGAACTTATAAATAATAATATGACACCTCACCTGGAATAATCAGCCCCTCCGTACACTATAGGCACAACGTCATGCTGCAACGCCGTCAGCACCTTCTCCGTCACGTAATCCTCGTCAAACGAGTTCTCCAGCGACAGGTAGAAATAATAGTCTCTCTCTAACATCGAATCACATGTATTCTTCTCAGCCCGGGGACAAATCAACGATCCACACGCCCCATACACATCCACTTTATGTTTATAAGGCACTAGAGCCTTCGCCAATCTTTTAGCCAGCTCTGATCGCTTACTCCTAGTGTAACACGACGAAACGAACCAAGCGGCAGCTTTAGACTTGTTGCTCAATTTCTCAGCAAACTCTTCACTGACTTCAGGAAAATCCGGCCATTCCATGTTCCTCTTCGGCCCAATAACCTGTCCATGATACTGCACCTTGATGTAAGGATACGGTACGTCAGAATTCAGTCTATACGTCGCCGTCCAGTTAAAGAAGCCATTAAATCGGGGATCACAAACGGGATAGTTGTCTGCCGATTCCATGTTGACGTAGATATACTTCTGATGCTCGGAGCGACGTTTCGGTAGTAGCTTCAGGTTCTTAAAACTTCTTCCATTGAAAGCGATCGCATCAAACTCCGTCATGTCCTCGAGTAAATTTCTATCACGTGTGACGTAGCAGTTGATCATTGGACAGTTTTTATCTATGAACATCCTCTGCCCTTTGCCGAAGTAGTCGAAAGGCGCATAGTCTTTGTCGGTCCAGAGTAGAATGTACTTTATCCCTTTGGGATGTTGACTGGGTTTTCTGTAAACCTCTGAGTAGGAGTAGAATTGTATACAGATAAGTGAGAGGAATGTAATGCAGGCGATGGGGAGGATGAATCTGCGTGTGAGAGTGAGGATGAGCATTTGCCTCAGGTGGAGGAGAAGGCAGGAGGACGTCGGACTACAGCACCGTGGCATTGCTCCGGCCCCATGCCTGGTCCGCGCGGCTTCTCGCCCATTAGGAGTACTGTTGACCGGAATACAGGCTGGAACAGAAACGCTACGCTTAGCCGAAGGTCGACGCCATGCTATTAATGGTAGGTAAGGTTAGCAGCAGCAGCGTCAATTCTGTGTATTTTACTAAGAGGCAAACCTAACGGGTTTGTTTGTCAAGTTTTTGAGACAATAAAAGAGTTTAAAGTGTTAACTGAATATCAAACAAATCCTACGGAAACTGGTATAGCGGATTTAAAAACAAATTTGTGGATAGTTTTTTGAGACTTAACGGAATAATCCATCAATTTACCTGTGCGTACACACCGGAACAGAACGGCGTGACCGAGCTGGCTAATCGAACAATAGTAGGAAAAGCCAGGTGCGTGCTGCTCTTTGTTCAATTATATCCATTTTCAAGAAAATTCAAAACAACACTTCGTCGGTGCGCCTGCCAGAATCGTTATGTGCACTTTTTTCATTTTTTTTTTATTTGATAGCTGTCATCATTTTTGTGTTCTGCGTCGACTGAAAAAACAATTATGTGTAAATTCCTTCTGGAAATCGATTTGACAAATTCGTTATGTGCAAGTCGTTCCAATTTGTGGCAGTGCAAAATCAGCTATGTGTGTCCGCTAAAAAGTTTTTGGTCAATTTTTCGCACATAACGGAATTGGTCTACACATAGACGGTTTGGTAAATGATGGCAACATACTTTTCGCGTGCTACATGTGTTTTGTGCGGAAGAAAACCATACTAAAATAATATTTAATATAAATTCATAATTTCACCCTATACTGCAGCAATGATAAGGATGTTCACCTGTATGTATGGCACGAAGGCGATGGTGGAGTTACCGCAAATGAATTCAGTACCTGCATTATAGATTTTTTGAGTCTAAAGCTTGGCGAAGGTTACAAAAAAGTTATACTAATATCTGACGGTACGGCTGCTGTTACCAAAATAGAAACAAAGTGTTGTCCTCCGCCTTATTAAACCTTTCTATGGGAAAAAATATAGAAATCGAACAATTGATTCTAGAGAAAGGACACACTATGATGCAGGTGGATAGCGTGCACTCGACGTTGGAACACCTATTTAAACCACCAATTTACTCCCCAAATGAGTATGTAAACCTCATGGCACAAGCCCGACCTACAAAACCCTATGTAATCCACGACTTAGAATAGGTACGGTTTTTTTTTAAACTATGAGCGTATTTGCCATCTTGACTCTATTCGACCCAGAAAAAAGACGGGAGATCCTGTAGTTACAGATATCAGAGGATTGCTCTACAAAGATGGAGACATATTTTTCAAATTACGCCACCCTGACAAATGGGAAATATTACCACATCGAAAATTGCGAGTAAACGCAAACCTCAATGCACTTTACTAGGTACAGTCCTAGAAAGATTGAAAAAGCAAAATATGAAAGCTTGCAGTCCTTAAAAAGCTACATGCACCGTGATCACCACTATTTTTACCCGACTACCAACAGGGGAGGGTTATGAGGTTAGCACCCTATGTTTGTATGTATGTGGCCGATTTCTTTGTTCCCACGTAGCGCTGAAACTACTGGTTCGATTTACAAATTATGTATCGATTGATTCGTCTCAATACCCCGATGGTTATAGGCTATAGGATTTAGGGCTCCGACCCCGAATAAGCCTTCAAAACGCGTATTAAAGTTTAGGTAGCCGCAGGCTGCAGGCCCCATAGAGAAAAATTACAATACCTACGACCTATTTTCATTTTCACCAACTCTATGCCTATCAAATATGACCGATACGTCATTCTATTTTGTCAATGTAAATGTTTCAAACTTTTATAACTTTCACGTAGTCGGGTTGTAGTTTTTAACTTTATCTTGTTACGATAGCCATAAATTCGTATGGAATTTGCATGTGATACAGTGACTTTCAGCCTAAATCTACGCGAGGTTTAAGGCGCTGTACCGATTCACACTAGCGCCGCCACCTGCTTTATCTTATTATTACGTTAAACAAATAAACGAAATTTTCAAAAGTAGATCGAGCAGTTATTGTGATACCTATCAGAAGCTTTTTTTTAATGGCACTGTAATAGTTTTATTTTGTATAGTGAAGTGACGCGAAGTCGCACCAGACTCTGTTTTCGCATCTCCTAAACTATACAAAATAAAACTATTACAGAGGCACTAAAAAAACCTGTGATAGGTATAGCAAACTGCACGACCGACTTTTGAAAATTTCATTTGTATAACGTTTTATTAAGCTTAAATAGGTGGTGCCACTATTTGGATCGGTATTGCGCTTGCTGAAAGTTTTAACGAAAAGATGTTTAAATCTGAAGTCTGATTAACAATTAAAACCTAACTGATAAAGTAACATTAACATTCTAAAATCTTAAAATATTTTAAGATTAGACTTAATTTTAAGGTAACAACTATTGTGATACTTGTATAAGTTTTGATATTAACCTGGTCAATTAGTAGGTACATTATCAATAGCCTTTTGTAAACATTCGTTTACAATGTCGGCATACTTATAGAATCTTTATAATTAGTATGCAGGCTATAATTTTTATGTCAAACATTATTTTAAACGTTACTTGTCGTCTAGAAATTATTATATTTTTTTGCCAGCATTATAGCTTTAGGAGAGTTACCAGTGTTATACCTACTTACCTAACCTTGTTACCTTACCTAGTTTGGTAGTAAATTATAATATTTCACTGCTGAATAAAGTTTAATAAAATCTTCTATCATAGTAATGTTCTTATAATTTCATAAAATTTAATTTTCTTTGAACTTTGGTTAAAATAATAAATTAGTATTTAAAAATAAGTTTATCTATTTAAAAACTTTTTAAAAACAAGCTTTAATGTGACGGTTAGTCTTCTTCTTCCTTTTTCTTATTATTTTTTGTCATCCAAAATGTATTGTCATCCAAAATAAGCGTGTATGCCAAGTTTCAGATAAATCGGTTAATGATAACTGATTTAAAATTCAGTTGCATGATTCCACCCGGACAAACATACATTGCAAGTTAATATAAAGCATGTAAACAATATCAACAATTATGCTAACGTGGGTTGTCAAAAAGATTTTTAAAGGTTTTCTCAATTTTTTCTATGTTTGTAATGCACTTAGTAGCATTAAATTATGCTAAGGAGTTTTCTAACAGATTCTACATGTGCACATTTTCACATGTAAGAAATGGCACCCACAACACAAATCTAATATGTGCATAAAAATGACAAAAAAAAACATTGTGCATTATATGCACATTGTAATTCTATTACTTTTAGCTCAGAACATAAATGATATCTTTTGCCATCATTCTGCATTTTTGAATTATTTATAAGTCAAATAATGAATAAATAAAACAATTTTTTGTCCCTCCTGTAAACTTGCTCAAAAACACATAACGATTCTGGCAGGCGCACCGACGACTTTTTAAATATATTCTTACTATTCTCTCTTATATTCTTACTAAATTGTTGTTATATATATTCTTTTCTATTTTATTGTATTTTTTATGTGTAAATATGTACCTACTCGTAAACATATGGACCCATGGTTGTCTGAAATAAAGCATTTTTATTTATTATATTAATATTTAAATAATTCGTCTTCGAGAAAGTATTCGCGCCAATGACTTTTTTTATGAGTAGTTAGAAAATGAATCTATGGTATGACATTTTTTTTTAAATCGGTCAATTCTAATTCTGCTAGGCTAACTACTTCTCACGCCTACGTAGCAGAAACCTGTTACGTTTTTGTTCGGATACGTACGCTCAGAATGTATACAGAGCTTCCGGGAAATAAAACCGAAGTTCAGCCGAAATAGAGGTGATTTTTTTTTTTACCAACGCGACTGTTCGGCCGATTTTCTTATTCGGTTCAAACCACATTGGGCCCAACCCTCATAATAAAATAAAAAAGGTACTTATGAGGAACCTACCTGTAATATTTATCACAAAATATATACTTACCTCTATGAAAAACGTAAAATAAATCTAAAAAAAGACACCGTTCTATAAAGTAAAAACGGGTTGCTGTCAAATTGTCGTCCGCTTAAATTAGTTAGACCTACCCATGAGTTGATTCAATAACACACCAAAAAATTGCACAAGAACAATTTGTGGATCAATTTTCGTAAAATCCAAAAAAAATACTATATTCCACGTGTGCGATCTCGAAACGCAGGGACTAACGTAGTGATTTTATTCTCTTTGGGATTAAAATGATGTGTTTACATAAATTACGCACACATGTAGAGTATGTAGGTACTCACCTATCAGATGTCAGTGTATTTGTATAAAGCCATTCGTACACAGCGGCACACGCACGCGTAACGTAACGTTACCCATCGTGAGACCATCATAGCAAGCTGTACTTGTTTGTGCCATAGCACAATAATAAGTAAGTTAATTAACAATTTAGATATGTAGCATGGACCAATAAAAACCAATTAATCTTAGGTAGTAGTGATGGTAGAGAGGGCCCCATTTTTTACGAAGTTAAGCGAGAATGAAATATGGCGCAATAGACTACCTACTTGACTACTACTGGGAAATAATTCTAACGTATTGTCTGATAAAAATAATGCAGTGATTTCTTTGCATTATTTTGATCAGACGATTAGCTATGAAACTTAATAATTTATAATTTTAAAGTTTGAATAAAATAATGCCGCGCCACTGAGGATGTGTGACGTCACTTGCGATGAATCAAACCAAACACAGCGATTTCGATCACGTGATCATGTATAAAAAAATGTGTAATTTTAATACCATTTTTTTACATTAAAAAAGGCATATTTTTAATAAAAATCACCTGATTACGCTTTGTTACGTTGTCACTGACTAGGATGAAAACAATTTGGAATTTATTTTTAATGTAGTCAAATAGCCTATTGAGACGACTCGATTGACAAATTGTCACATTTCTGGATAAGGTTAATTCAATACAGCAGCGCCTCAGTCTTATGTATGTGGAATTAATAATAAGTAGGTATAAGCAGTCAAATTGTTAAAATAGAGCACTATTTCAATGTTCCATTCCAACTGCGTCGTAGGGTAGGTATGGGCATAAGATGCATAAGGGAATAGATAAAAACTATTCTTATTGTATGTAGCTTCTGATAAAAACATTTCTATAACGACTACACTAGTCCGTCGAGCCTCTGCAGCGCTTATCCATCGAGTGGCGCGGCCGCGCGGCGCTATGTCCGCCGGCTGCCGGAGCTCGCGGCGCGTTCCGCGCGCGATAGGCATTGAATCAATGAATGAATGAATGAATACTTTATTGCACTAAATAACATAAATAATCCTTATATCTAAATTATGATAACCAGTGCAATAGGCGGCCTTGATTGTAATAGGGAGTACAGCAGCCGGAGGAGTTCAGTGACATATAGGTACACAGGTAGGCTAGGCACAGAAGATTAATATATTACGTACGCAGGTGTAGCAAATCTAAATGAAATTGACAGCTTGCCAAATCTTTATAAAATTCTAATCACAATTTACTGATCTTAAACATGAATACATTGCTGCAGTTTCAATTTTAAGGCGTACCAAAATTTCAATAAATCCGAATCACGTTTTGCTGCTGCCTCACTAATATATTGCAGCACAAAAATTTAATTTACTATGATATAAATTTTTAGGCTGCCCAATGTCACATTACTTGCTGACCAATTAACTCATTTCTGCCGACCACTAGTTGCAGCTCAATTTAGTTTTTCTGCTTGCCAAATCAATTTTTCGGTTGACCAAAACCGCCGTTACCTGCTGACCGTTTAAATGATACCCATAAAAATATGTTGTCATATTCTCATCACTACTAATACCTACTATTCTTTAGGTTTCCGAAAGATCCAATTATAGCTGAGTTATTGATCAAGAAATTAAGATTGAATAGACGAGAGGAGTGTTGGAAGCCTACAATATTTACCAAAATATGTTCTATCCATTTTGACGACAAAGTGAAGCACACCACAAAGCGTAGTGTCAAAACACACACAGATCGATTTATGGTTACACAAATTGACAAATTAATGAAGAATCGTTCCCACCGCACCGATTAAGGTACCTACTACCTTTTTAGTGGTACCTATATTGTACACTTTTTAGTGTTTGATTGAATGTACTATTGAATCACGGTTGAAAATGTGTTGAATGAACAATTTTATGCACTATTCTATGTAGTTTATTTAGTCTTAGTAAGGATTCTTCGTGGCGATTCTGCTAGGTACCATTTTCCATTGTAAAGCGATTGGTGATATAATTGAAAATTAGCACCATCCCAACTCTTTCAGATGAGTGTCGTAAAAGGCGACTAATAGTCGCCTCTTGCAGAATAGATCTATCACGCCCACCGTGGGGATTACGGGCATTACCCAATGAGATAAAAGCCAATAAGGCGATTAGTAAGGGGAGGCTCGCGTCCAGCAGTGGCCGTTGAGGTTGGAGCGAGGTGGTGGCATAATTGGGCCCCAGAACTTGTATTATGTATCTGGTGGGTAGTACCTACACGTAACATGGAAAAACAGTAATTGTCTGCCCACCATCTTGCGAAGAACCGACCACCGCTGAGTGGAGACTGCGACTTGGCAAACGCAGCGTAGGACGCAATCCGGCCAGGTGACCTACTATAGGCTGATAGCAAATGCTCATTGATGCCAAGTTCAGTCTTTTTTATACCTTATAGAATGAGCGGTTTTCGTTTTGCATTTTTAAAAAGAAAAAATTAGTTCCATGTATCTCGATAGATGGCAGGGCTTCAACTGGTTACTATGGTATGTTAAATGTCAAATGAAAGAAAACGTCAAAATGATAATCGGTCGATCGCTTAAAGGAACAAGGCACTAGAGGTGTAGTGGATATACCCATCTCATTCACACAAGAGAGATATAAAAATATGCTTGTAGCCTGAGAAGAAATTAATAAGTTTTCTAGGTTACTTTGAATAGAGTCAGTTGTGTTACTAGTTACGTAAGTCTGTAAATCAACTTATTTGAATGAAAAAAATATTTCAAGAAATCAGATAGAATGAATGTTTCTCTGTCTCAACCATCGTGCCGTTTTCCCTTCATTTGACATAGACATACCCTAGTCACCAGTTCACACACTGCCATCTATCGAGTTAGTTAGAACTAGTTTTTTTTTTTAATGCAAACCCCTCATTAACCAATATTTCGTAGGTAACATAAAGAAAACAAATTTAAACATTCATAGCCAAACTATTTATTGTTTGTTTGTAAGTACATAACATTAAATTCACTCAATAAAGTCGTATTATTTAAAATGTTAACACGTCCTAACCTAATGTTAAACATTTGGAAAAAAACTAGCTAAATAAACTAAGTTATCATAATATACCTACTAAAACAACAGAAAATCAGGCGTTTATTCTTTAGTAAAAGCTACTAGTACCAAGTCGCAAGCCAATTGTACAAATAAAAATACAAAACCAATTTTGAATTTTATCATTTCGGTAATTTCAAATTAAACCATAATAATATTATAATTATTAGAATCACTGAACCGATTTTCGCTTAACATAGCTAAGAATATTCCCAGAAATAAAAGGGTTCCTAAGATCAAAAAAGGTTGATTTGTTTTGAAAGATTATTGTTAAGGGTACGCTAAATGACGCCTTTTCATGAAAAGGGTAGGCATAGGATATCACGTTCATAGGAGCGGGACAGAGCAGAGCAACGTCGTCAATGCAAAAAGTTTTTGCTTATTATCTATCAATAATTCAAAATACAAGCATTAAATAGAAAAAGTAAACGATTACTCTAATAAAATATTAGTAATTCAGAGCATTTCAACTAAAACCATTTTAATGCGAAATTTTGTATTTTTATAAATTATATTCCACAACTCGATTTCTACAGGTTTTTTCCCTACCTATCGTTTTTTTTATCTGAACATTTACATTCGTTACTATAAATCTAAGTGTTTAAAAATACTACCCATTTTACATGATTTTTGGATTAGGCATGGCGCACTCTTAACATTAGATCTTAGACAATTTAACCCGCTGTCAATGTCTCAGCATTGGATTGAACAAACAAACAACCTCTCATAAATCCAGTACAGCTCAGTCTCCGTGCTGTCAAATAGTAAATGGAATATCAAGATCACTGAGACCAAATTACACTAAATTAATCGCTTCACCATAACATTGTATTGTATATTCTATTAAATATATCACTTATCTAGTACCCATAACACAAGCTCTGCTCAGCTTGGGGCTAGATAATATTGTGTGAATTCCTCAGTATTAAAATAACTGAAACATATCGCGTCAGAATGAAATCTATCTGTCTATGAACCTAAAGATGGAGGAACACGGTGTAAAAACTGTCAAAGTCGAAACCATAGAGTTATTATAGTACTAGACTAACTCTATGGTCGAAACCAATCGATCAATCTCTCCGTGCAAATAGCACCGCCACAGAGTATACAATAACTACGTAAGAAGCACCGCGGTGAGTAAGTGGGACTCCAACATCTCGTTCCAAGTCAACCTAACCTGCACGCGGTGCACCCTGCTAGATAACGAACTAGGCTCTGGTGAAAATATGAAACAATCTTCATAGTTTGATAACTCATAACTCATTTTTAATTTATAATTATTTTCCACTAGCAGCGCCTCGCGGTTTCACCCGCGTAGTTCCCGTTCCCGTAGGAATTTCGGGATAAAAAGTAGCCTATGTCCTATTCCAGACTATAATCTATCTCTGTGCCAAATTTCATCCAGATCCGTTTTGCCGTTCTGGCGTGATAAAGGAACAAACATCCATCCATCTATCTATCCATCCATCCATCTAAACTTTCACGTTTATAATTTTAGTGAGATAGTGAGATTAGTGAGATAGTGAGATTACTTGAAACTGGCAGAATTGTGTCTAAACAGGCCACATTGCCATTAACAAAGAATCATCATCAATATCTCCGTCCAAGTAGCACCGCACGTAGGTATAATCTAGAGTTTCTTTCGTCTATTGAAGATTCTGCGACGTTACGATACCATTGTCATAATGAAGCGATTGGTTAACAGAATTCGGCTCCTGTATAAAGGCGGGTTACAATGCGCCATCTTGGATTTTTAACCCGCATTGCCTTTCATGCCCTATACCTATTACTATCAAACTTTAAGAAGACTTGGATAAAAATAAGTGTTACAAAATAATTGCATCCGAAACTTATATAATGGTATTTCTATATTTTCTTGTAGATATTCGAATTCGTATCTCTAGTTATCGTAGATAAAGAACGGTTGTTTATTTCCATTTTGGAAACTGTGAAGACTCATCAGGAAGAACACTTTACGATAAATAAAAAAAAACAATAAAAATATAAATGCAAGTAAAAATGCTAAATTGACCATAAAACTTGTTAGTTTATCAGTATTTGCTTTGCAGGTACACGTTTCATTGCCTTTAGCATGCATAAAAATTTAACGACAATATTTTCAATTTTACTTAGGTTTTTACCTACTTTTTACTAGCATAGGTTATGCTTACAAATCGTAACAAATTAAACAAGCCGACAGATCTTAAAAAAATGGTTTTAAAATCATTCTTACAGAAAAAATTGTCGCTCTTAAACATTCACATTCTGGTTTTAGTATCTAATATACCTAGTACGTAAGTACATAATATACCTACCTTACCTATAGGTAGGTAGGTCTAATCGATGGTGGTGTGACCGGTGGTACATTCGGTAATTACAATATCGTGTCTTCTTTATTATAAAAAAAACATAGATAAGGTACACGTTTTAAGTAGGTATTTAATATTACTTACCGGCTACAATAGGCTTAATATATAACACTTTTCAACAAAAAAACTAAAATAAATAAATATTGCTGGACAATTCACACAGCATTATCCAGCCCCAAGCTAAGCAGAGCTAGATAACTGATATACATAATATAATACAATACATAGATAGATATTTTTTATTATACATAGAAAAACGACCAGAACACCCTGAACAAATGTCTGCAGATCGTACACACATTAGTCCCGAGGCGGGAATCGAAACCGCAACCTCCTGCGTCGCAGACAGACCTTCGCCCACCGCGCCACAGAGGTCGTCAAAAGTTAAACAATATTTTTTTAGATTCTTATGCCGGGTACAGACCAAGCGAGCGAATGCAAACGATTGGGATTTGACAATCGATACGTTCGTTCCATAAGGCCATAATTTGATGTAGCGACAGCCGCCGGAGCACGGCCGAAGACGAGCGAAGGCCCTTGTTTGGACTCGCTTGCTTTCGCAATGACGTCCACACTGGTACTTTTGCGTTCGTTCGTTAGCCTTCGCTCCCTCTCGCTCGCTTGGTCTATCTATACCCGTCATTAGAGATTTACCCAGGAGGGTGCGAGGGACACTATACTATGCTACGCACTATAATACAAAACCTCACAGTCAATCAATTCGGAAAACCTATTACAGAAAATTTCGTTTACATCCAATACAAAATTCAATTATGTTTACAAAACTCCTAACACACCCATAGCCACAGATTACAGAAACACTCGTAATCTGTGAGCACAGCATGTACCTAATCAGTACCTATACGCCAGCAAAATTCGATGTGAAATGTTTCTAAACAAACCTCCCTAAAATTCACTTTACCGTGTGTTTTTATACGCAACTTATTTTCCTCGTCGATTTTAGATCTTTACCTCAATAAGTAATGCTAAAGGCCAAATATGTGAGATTTACTTTTTTGCTAGGGTTTGTTTACAAACATTTCACGTCGATTTGGTAAGAGCGTAGACCTTTAGCCTAAAAAGTAACATTATCGAAGACTAAGTTTTTGTATAAAAGTACCTGTGGTACCTAAGTTACCTAGTAGATACCTTCATGGTGAATCTTAAGTCATGGTGATTATGAAGTTACTACTACCAAACCAATGAACAAAATCGGCCACCAGGGGCCCGATTCTGCTAACCAATCGCTTTTATTATGACAATGGTATCACGATCCTAGATGAAAAAAACTCTAGAAAGTGCGTGCGCGAGAGATTGATAGAATGGTTTCAACTTCAACCGACGACACATCGACGCACGCGCGTTCATCTGTACCTAGTTTCTTTCATCTAATGCCGGGTACCTACAGACCAAGCGAGCGAGAGCGAGCGAGCGAATGCAAACGATTGGGATTTGACCATCGGTACGTTCGTTCCATATTGCTTTGATGTAGCGTAGCGACAGCCGCCGGAGCACGGCCCAAGACAAACGAAGGCCCTTGCTTGGACTCGCTTTCGTAATGACGTCCACACTGGAACTTTTGCGTTCGTTCGTTAGCCTTCGCTCGCTCTCGCTCGCTTTGTCTGTACCCGGCATAAGGTAGAATGTCAAAATATGTGATTCTATGATCTATGAAAATGGTATAGCATTTTCATAATGAAGCGATTCGTTTAGCAGAATACAACCCTACGAAAGGATTTATCAGTCACTTCCCTATAAATAGTCAATTCGATGTAGCTATACTAAATTTTATTTATTTATCATGTCTTTAATGGCATACTACATAAATGTAACGATAAAAGTATAAAATTGTAAATTTTTCACGTTAGTTTTCTTATCAACGAAATAATCCATGCAGCGTTTTGCGACACGCTAGGTAACACGTGAGCCTAACATAACTACAAGTAATAACTAGTAACAAATCTAGTACTTACTTAAGTACTAGAATCTAATAGCATAAAATCAACAGAATAATATAATAGGTACACTAAGGTAGAGCGCAGACTTGAGTCACGATAGTCTTAAAACAGACTCTTGCTGTGCAAAAATGAGCGGTTTTCGTTTTGCATTTTTAAAAAGAAAAAAATTAGTTCCATGTATTTCGATAGATGGCAGGGCTTCAACTGGTTACTATGGTATGTTTAATGTCAAATGAAACAAAACGTCAAAATGATAATCGGTCGATCGCTTAAAGGAACAAGGCACTAGAGGTAGTGGATATACCCATCTCATTCATACAAGAGAGATACAAAAATATGCTTGTAGCCTGAGAAGAAATTAATAAGTTTTCTAGGTTACTTTGAATAGAGTCAGTTGTGTTACTAGTTACGTAAGTCTGTAAATCAACTTATTTGAATGAAAAAAATATTTCAAGAAATCAGATAGAATTAATGTTTCTCTGTCTCAACCATCGTGCCGTTTTCCCTTCATTTGACATAGACATACCCTAGTCACCAGTTCACGCACTGCCATCTATCGAGTTAGTTAGAACTAGTTTTTTTTTTAAATGCAAATCGAAAACCCCTCATTATGAAAACGCGAACTTCAAGTGAGGAAAGTACGTCTTAAAACTATCGTGACTTAAGCCTGAGCTCAACCTAAGCCTATACATAAGGGGGTCAATTCAACATTTGAAACTAGGTTATAATTTATTAGGTAACACCTAAAGTCAGATTTACCATGATTCGAGTTTTAAGCTTTGTCGCATGAAACTGCGCCGAAATATTGAAAACAAATTGTTAAGTTCTAAACTCAATTCATAGTAAATATCCCGTGTTATAAATTATTTAAACTGCACTAAAATGATTCTTTAGGTACTTATATTGCAATCGTTTTGAAAGACGGCAAAATTTTGGTGCTGTTAAATTATACAAGTTAGTTTCGACATCATGACATGCCTACAAGTAGGCATTGGGGGTCAATTCACCCCAATGGCTACTTGTAGGGTCTACCTAAAACAATAATAGAGGTACAGAAAAAAAACCGTGTATAAATAAAACTATTTTTTTTTAAATTCAGGAGCTATCGCCTTTCCGTATCCGAGTGAATTGAAAGCACTCCGCACGCCGCCGCATCGCGAAAAGGTCAAAGGAAAAATTAAACACGATATTAAAAATGTTGAACAAACCACGGTAGCTACCTACTAGTTAATATTATATTATTATTCATAGAAAACATCCAGAACACCCGGAACAAATATGTGCAGATCGAATCGATACAAACGTTTGTTCCAAGGCGGGAATCGAACCCGCGTCCTCCTGGATCGCAAACGGACTTTCGCCCACAGCGAAACAGAGGTTGTCAAAACAAATCAGTTGTGATTATGACGATTCGACCGTCTCTGAGAAAGTCTTTTCCTTTCGTCCATCGATGCAGGGCTTGGAATACCGGTATTTTCAAATAACGGTTTGACTGACCTTGACGTGGTGCAGATCTTTGGTATCGATATTAATTATACCGGTCGGTATGTATATTAGTATATTTACTGATATTTTGCACGTAGAATATCGGTATCAACTATAAAATTTTGTGCGAGCGGGAGAGAAAACTTATTAGAACTTTTTTGTTTAGTTTCTGTATGCACGCGCGTCTTAAATCCACCGAAAATGTCGAACGTCGTGAGAATAGCTATGAATACCAGTATTTTAGAGCAGTGTCGGTACCTACACTTCAAAAGTTGATACTTTTGAAGTGATACTTTTGAAGCATTAATGTATCGAAAAGAAAATACCGGTACCTATTAACGTTTTATAGGTACCGGTATCAAGCCCTGATCACATGCAACTAAATTTCTCATCTCTCATGAGTTAGTACATCTAGTAAGATAATGAGGATGCCACCATTTCCTAAATTTCTCATAAACCGAGAAGTCCTTAGCCTTTTCACTGTTGAGCGCAGCGCATAAATTGCAGACATTGGTTGTCCTGGAGGGGTCAGTATATGTCAGGTGACCTTTCCATCTGAAGAAGTCCCTGTAGAGCCTGGGATTGCTGATGATGCGGTCTAGGAGGGCAGCCAGATCTACGGCGGAGTAGTTGCTGGCATTGATGTAGGAGTTCGGTGGGAGAAACCTGAAAGAAAAAGGATGAAATAATTGTTTTTTTCTGTGCTAATAGCACTTTAGAATGTAATTGATACACATTTAAAAAATGGGTGACATACCGAGTCACAATCTGGAATTTGGTGGGCGATTAGTTTGTTGCACCAGTGTATACTTGTTGCTAAAGTGAATACGTGCTATTTCAGCCTGTGATAAAATCCTCTGCATGGCTCTATCTTATCTATCCCACCAACCAGGTGCAGTTTTGTCTGACCCAGTTCAGTAACAATGTACCTACTACGGTCTATAGTTACAGAGAGCTGCAAAGATAGGTAACCCCCCTTTAAGTTCCATGTTTTTGTATTTGGTTTCTCTGTTAAATGAAGATCTGTTCTCCGTTAGGCTAGGATAAGATTGGACAGGAGTGCCCACTCCTTTTCATCGCGGGCCAAATAAAACCTGACCTGATTTTGTTAACTGTTGTTTTAAGTAAACCGCTTGACCAGTGTTAAGGGGGTGATATATGACACCATTTTGTGAAAAGGATAGGCTAGATTTCGCATTTATAGGAGCGGGACAGAGCAGAGCGGCGGCGTAAGGGCAAAAACAAGTTTTAGCTGATTAAAAACTTGTTTAATTAATAGATTATTATCTGTTTTAACCGGATTGATCGCGTAGGTATATTTTATATTTACAAAATATAAAATATACGCGATCAATCCGGTAAAAACAGTGTTTTATTATGAGTTCTCGCGAAAATAACCTTAGAATATACTAGATTATTATCTATTAATTAGGACATTTATTGGGTTTTATTTTTCATTTTTGAAACGAAAGGGATCTGCCTTGTCTAAAGAGGTTTTATCAAGTCAGTTTATATAACATAACATCATTGCTTGTATCCCATGGATTATTATGTATTTTTTCAATGCTTTTTCGGTAAAAATAACTGAGTAAAAAGGTTTTAACGTATGTACCCCAATTCACGACAAGTCACATTATATCCACGCCTTAGGTAACCATAAGTTGGTAGGTCTGGTCCGCAGAGACAGGGCGAAAGTGGTCCGCAGCCGTCCACGTCCAGTGGAACGGGCTCATCTGGGCGAAGCACAGGAGGTCCAGTGCCGCGACACGTCGTGGCAAGGCCCTCCAATGTAACGCCCCAGAGAAGGTCCGGTCCACTGGATTGGGAGAGACACGGCCATGGGGGTTCCCGAGGAGGAACAAGGGGTGACAGGCCGACCGAAACTAGCCGAGGACGCGGAGCGCGTCCGAAGCTAATAAGGTCCAAGCCTCGTTACCACCAGGGAAACCTGTAACGGCTACCCAGGCGGGGACGGCGAGGATCCTCCAGGCCAACCTCCACCATGCTGCGGCAGCGTCCGCGGTAATGGAGTGTTGCCTGTCTGAAGGACAAGCTAGCCTCGCCTTGATCCAGGAGCCTTGGGTAGCCAATACTCAGGTTCTGGGTCTCGACGCTGCCGGTAAGTTATTAGCAAATAATAATGGCACAAGGCCCAGAGCATGCATTATATTTAAAAACTATATTAACTTTTTCCCTATCACAGAGGTATGTAACGACGACCTGGTAGCCGCTTTTGTCGATCTCAAAGGGTGGAGTGGAGCGAGGGTAATTGTGTGCTCTGCCTACTTACCCGGAGAGAGAGACAACCCAACGGGCGACTTGGCGAGGGTGGTCGACTACGCCGCCCAGAACAACGCCGAGCTTCTCGTTGGATGCGACGCCAACGCACACCACACTGCCTGGGGGAGCACGGACGTCAACGCTAGAGGTGAGTTACTTTTCGACTTTCTTCTAACTAACAATCTAACCACTCTTAACATAGGACGCGAACCGACCTTTGTAACCAGGGTTAGACAAGAGGTCCTGGACATAACATTCGCTACTAACAACCTTGCCAGGCACATCAATGACTGGCATGTTAGCAATGAGAATTCAATGTCCGACCACAAACACATTTGTTTTGAGATAAAGGCCTCCCTAGAATCTCAAATCATAACTTACAGGGACCCTAGGGCAACTGCCTGGGATGTCTTTAAAGGCAAACTAAGGCAAACGCTCGAAGAATGCCCTAAAAGTATTAGGACCCGCGACAGTCTTGAGATAGCGGTAACAGTCCTCTCAAAAGGCATTTGTATGGCCTATGAGGAGAGCTGTCCGCAAAAGACCAAGACAACTAAGCGACAAGTCACATGGTGGAACTCTACGCTAGGCAAGCTTAGGAGTAAAACCAGGAAATTATTCAACAAGGCTAAAAGGACTCGCGTATGGGAGGCCTATCAAAAAGCCTTAACTGAATACAACATCGAAATTAGAAAGGCTAAGAGGGCATCTTGGAGGAAGCTCTGCGAGGAAATTAAAAGTTTGCCTCAAAGTGCTAGACTCCACAAACTGCTCTCCAAAGCCAAAACTAATGAAATAGGTCTCCTCAAGAGAGGGGATGGTTCCTTTACAACCAACGAAAAGGAAACCATAGAGTTGCTGGCCTCGACCCACTTCCCTGGATCGCGGCATAAAAACACGCACCAACCGGCACCTGTCATCCCCCATAAGCCTCGGAACGAGGACTGGAACAGAGCGGCCAGGATCATAAGACCGAATCAGGTAAGGTGGGCCGTAAACTCCTTCAAGATAAATAAAGCATGTGGTGAGGATGGCATTCTTCCTGTTTTTCTACAGCAAGGAATCGACGTCCTCACTCCATATCTGGTAAAAATCTTCAGGGCGAGCTTCGCCTGGGGACATGTGCCAGAACAATGGACTAATGTCAAAGTTATCTTTATACCCAAGGCTGGAAAGAAGGACTATAGCCAGCCAAAGTCCTTCAGACCCATAAGCCTTTCTTCATTTCTTCTCAAGACTATGGAGAAGGTGGTAGATAGATACATAAGAGATGTAGCGCTTGTCGCATCTCCCATTCACCATAGCCAACATGCCTACCGCAAAGGCAAATCCACAGAGACGGCATTGAGCAGTCTGATTGACAGAGTGGAGAAGGCTATGGAGGACAAGGAAATAGCACTATGTGCATTCCTTGACATTGAAGGTGCTTTTGATAACTCCCCTATCTCTCTGCTGGTGAACGGGTTGATCAACAAGAAGGTTGACCCGACTACCACCAGATGGGTTGAGAATATGCTCTCACACAGGGGAGCAAAAATAGCCCTTCACCAAACAACCATTGAGATATCCACGGCTAGGGGCTGTCCTCAAGGCGGAGTCCTATCGCCTGTCTTATGGACCCTAGCTGTGGATCAGCTCCTGTGCAAACTGGCAGACCTCAACATCGATGCGCAAGGCTATGCAGATGACCTTGTGATCGTCGTACGAGGATTCTGCCAATCCACCATCTCCAGCATCATGCAGCGAGCTCTCAACGCTGTCAGCGACTGGTGCAGGAACAGTGAACTCGCAGTCAACGCTGACAAAACTGTGATAATACCATTTACAAACAAACGAAGGCTAGACAAGCTTGTCAAGCCTAAACTTAACGGTAAAATCATAACCTTTTCCACTGAAGTAAAATACTTGGGCGTTACCATCGACCATAAACTGACGTGGAATACTCACCTAGCCAACGTCTTGCAAAAAGCAAAGATGGCTCTAGGAGCTAGCGGCAGACTAATGGGCAACAACTGGGGTGTTAACCCCAGGATTGCCCTGTGGCTGTATACTGTCATTGTGAGGCCGATAATTACATACGCCTCCATTGTATGGTACGACAAGGCCCTTCAGTCGACCGCAATCACCAAACTAAATAGCCTACAAAGGACTGCTTGCCTTATGGCTACGGGAGCCATGTCCACCTCCCCGGGGCTGGCACTAAATGCATTGCTGGGACTACCTCCACTTCACTTATACATTCATAAGGAGGCAAAGACCAGTATGTATAGGTCTAACACCCTGGGCCGAAGGAATTGGCTCTCCCAGAAAATGAGATCTCTGCAAGACTCCACTCTGGAATCACCTATACTGAGCATGACAACTGATGTCATGCTTCCACTTCACGTGTTCGAAAAACACTTCACAGTGGAACTGCCCTCCAGAGAAGACTGGTCGAACAGCCAGCTTCTCTGTAAGGGAGGGTGCCTAAACTGGTACACGGATGGTTCCAAAATGGGACTGGAAGTAGGCTGTGGAGTTTACGGAGAGCGACCCAGGCTTAGCAGTAGCATAAACCTAGGTAGTTACGCCTCCGTCTTCCAAGCAGAGGAATTCGCGATTCTCGAATGTGCTGACATAAATCTGCTAAAGCGCTACTCCAACCAAACCATATTTATCAACTCTGACAGCCAGGCAGCCCTCCTAGCACTGGATTCGAAGGTCATCACGTCCAGGCTAGTTGAGGACTGCTTGTCACGCCTGAACGCTCTAGGCTTGAAAAACAGAGTCATCCTAAGATGGGTACCGGGTCACGTGGGTATCATCGGCAATGAATGTGCCGATGAACTCGCGCGCTCCGGGGCAAAGGAGACTCAGTTTGGCCCCGAGCCGTTTTGTGGCATTCCCAAAAGTCTGGCTGTCAGAACCCTTTTAAATACCTGCTACGAGGAATCAACCAAGCTCTGGAAAAACTCCTCTGGCATGGATCACTCGAAGTCACTGATAAAAGCCTTCGATAAACGGTACACTAACCGAATCCTAGCGCTAAACAGAGACAACCTTCGCATCATGACAAGAGCCCTAACTGGACACTGTCGCCTTAACAAGCACATGTCCAAATTGGGGCTATGCGACACAAAATCCTGTAGATTCTGTGAGGAGGCGGACGAAACGCCTCTCCATCTGCTAGGAGACTGTGGAGCACTGACGCAAAAACGTAGTACTCATCTGGGCAAGCACCTGCTCGTCCCAGACGAGCTACGAGGCATCCCCCCGAAGAAAATCCTTCAGTTCCTAGCAGCTGTAAGGGTAAGTGGCGAACTCTGAACGCCGCTGTCCTAGGGGTGAACACATTAAAGTGGCGATCACAATAGGCCTATCATGGCCGTAGTGATATGAAAGCCACCAAAAGCAAATAAAAAAAAAATAGGTAACCATAATGTAAACCGGAAACTTGCACAACCTCTTTTTATATTATTGTTCTCAAAAATGTTGTATTATATTATTTTACAATAGTATTGCATAATTCTTATTCAACAGTGGTCCTACACCGACGAAACGGTTTAAAAGAGTTGTCATTGTTATTTAAATTAAAATTTATCTTGTAACTTTTCTATTTCTGTCCGATTTCACTTTTCCGAAACCTCCTTAGTAAAACTATACTACTATTTTTTACTGTAGGTAAAGGAAGTTTTTTTTTATTGTTATGTTGTGAACTAGTGTACTGGTATCTACTTTGAGAACGAAATAAAACATTACTTGAATGTAATAGTAATTTGCAGGTAAAAAATAAGTATATTTTCCTGATTTCAATTTCTTGCTTTTCATTTCATAGAGTATTTGAAGTTGTTTTCATACTGAGATCGTTTGTAAGCGTCTGTGTATCAAACATAACCATAACACACCATAGTACCTACATATCATACTAACATAGGTTTGTAAATGCAATTGCAAACAATGAAAAATTTCACAATGTTTACGACATTCTTTCCAGTAAGGACGTTACGTATGTAAACTAACACGATCATTGTACATTCTTCCAAGGCTTGTAATTCAAACCTAATGGCTGCATTTTACTGTACCTACCTACATACAAGGAGTAAAGTATTATTAATAAGTAATAACAAACAAATAAACAATGGTAGAACTTTATGGATTGATGCTGTTTGGGAGACGTTTTTTCCGATTCCTGACTTTTAAGTAGTAAGACTTCATTAATGTAGTTGGTCCGTTAGAAGATAATGATCAGTGAGTTTATGAGGGTGATGTGGGTGTACTGTATGCTGCGCATAAGTTGTACTCAAAAGGTCACATTGAAGTCCTTCAACGAATAGGAGTCAAGAGACCTAATTTTGTAAGAACCATCAAACAGAGAAAAGTTGCCTATCTCGGACATGTCTCACGACATGATCGATATCAACTGCTGCAAGTGATCATGATGGGGAAGAAACAGAAACATGGTAAAAGAGCAGTTGGTCGGAGGAAGACTTAAACAACAATAAAAATAATAATATAAATAATAGCTGCGCAACATAAAGCAATGGACTGGTATAAGAAAGCAGATGATCTTTTTAGGCTAGCCATGGATAAGGAAATTTCAAGAGATGACCACCAACCTTCAGTAATGGAGAAGAAGAAAGACTATTAGATGAAGAAGAAGTTTATGTGTCAAGATCTTCGATCAAAAATTTCCGGCTTCGCCGGCCCCCCTTAGATACACAATGCGCAGCCCACAACCTTCAGTAGCAAGAGAGGAACATTTTGACATGTTAGGAAAGCTTTTCAACTAGTGTCATTTTAGCGTTCAAACAAAAAGCATGGGTAAGTGCTCGTACAAAAAATGCAAGAATCACTCGTCCAAAGTGCTGAAAAAGGATGGAATTTCTTATTTTCAGTAAGTTTAAATATATTTTGTACCCGTATATTGAGATGTGAGTCATATACTTGTGAAATCAGCATAAAATATTGTTGTTTGGTTTGCCTATGTTAAAATATTAAATTTGTTCTAAATTGATAAATGGAGAGGCTATTTCTTCTAAATTTTTTTTTCATTTATAGTATGTATTAATATATTTTTCATAAAAATAAGTTTAATATTACTAGTTGATGATTTTTAAAATAACTAGTTGGCCCGCCCTAAAATTTCATTTGCGTAGACTCTCTAATAAAAGAAAGACTAGGTTCTTACCTACCTACCAGAAGTATGAATTTATAAAACGTTTATTTTTTTCCCGAAAAAAAAATTGTGCAAAGCCGCAGACAGGAACCAGTTCTTTTTAATCTAGAGTGCCTGCCTGAAATTGTATTGTAAGTTTAAATTATTGTATGTCTGAAATGACCCTTTTGTATAAATACCTACTGTTGAGACACCAATTTATAGTTTCATCAATAAATGATTCGTTACCTTTACCTGAATTCTGTTAATTAATCCTTATAGAAAATAAACTGAGTAGGTAAGTATATAATTCTCAGGTAGGTACCTACCTACTTACAAAATAAAATAAAATGAATTAGACTCCACCAATCTCTTGTTCCGTATGGAAAAAACTTGTCAGGCTCTGCGCAAACTGTCTGCGTCAAAACAAAACGAACCCAATTTTGAGTGAAATTTTTGTAAGGCTCTAGGTATCTACGGGGGAGGCCGCGAACTCCTTATTTTTGATCGAAGGTCAAGATCTACTAGCAACAAAAAAGTTTTTGTGTAAAATGCCAATTTTCTTGCCAACTATAATTGTTTTTATAATCTGTGAATGGGGATGAAAATTCAATAATATATGGATAGTCTCGTTGGACCATTTTGGCTACAACGGTTAAGGTACCCTTACTTCCAAAAATCCACCCTGTAAAGGTATTATTGTACATAGATAGTTAAATAGATTTTTTGCTATCATAGAAAATACCCAGAACCGATTAGAAATATCTACCGATTGTATTGTGATAAAATGCGACCCTGCATGCATGTAAGGTTGGTTGATACCCTTTAATAATAACATTTAAGTTTTGTGGCCTAGAATTAAGCACCTGTTGTTATTCTTTATTGTTCGTCGTTGCATCTGAGAGAGATCGAACAGCTCGAACAGCTTAGTCTTCAGCCGAAACACACCGCTGGACAAAGGCTTCCCCTAATACTGGTCAATGTAACGTATGGTTGGCGATCTCAGTGATTGTACATGGGTACGTACGTAGGTACCTGCCTACTTATTACTACTTACTCCTTAGGTTCGCCGACCGAGCCAAAGAGGGCTCTTAAATAATAGAAAATTTATATATCTGTGACGATCTTCGACCTGTGTCCGGCACAAGACTTCCACAAGCATCTCGACCACGAGATGCCTGTCAATTCTTAATAATGAAATCAGAACGTATAAATAATAATAGGACACCTCACCTGGAATAATTAGCCCCTCCGTACACTATAGGCACCACGTCATGCTGCAACGCCGTCAGCACCTTCTCCGTCACGTAATCCTCGTCAAACGAGTTCTCCAGCGACAGGTAGAAATAATAGTCTCTCTCTAACAACGAATCACATGTATTCTTCTCATCCCGTGAACAAATCAACGATCCACACGCCCCATACACATCCACTTTATGTTTATAAGGCACTAGTGCCTTCGTCAATCTTTTCGCCAGCTCTGATCGCTTACTCCTACTGGAACACGACGAAACGAACCAAGCGGCAGCTTTAGACTTGTTGCTCAATTTCTCAGCAAACTCTTCACTGACTTCAGGGAAATCCGGCCATTCCATGTTCCTCTTCGGCCCAATAACCTTTTCACGATTCTCCACCTTGATGTAAGGATACGGTACGTCAGAATTCAGTCTATGCGTCGCCGTCCAGTTAAAGAAGCCATCAAATCGGTAATCACAAACGGGATAGTTTTCTGCCGATTCCATGTTGACGTAGATATACTTCTGATGCACAGAGCGACGTTTTGGTAGCTTCGCGCTGCTGTCAAGATTTCTTCCATTGAAAGCGATCGCATCAAACTCCGTTATGTCCTCGAGGAAATTTCTATCACTGGTGACGTAGCAGTTGATCACTGGACAGTTTTTATCTATGAACATCCTCTGCCCTTCGCCGAAAAAGTAGAAGGGCGCATAGTCTTTGTCGGTCCAGAGCAGAATGTACTTTATCTCTTTGGAGAGTCGACTGGTTTTTCTGTAAACCTCCGAGTAGCGAGCGTCTTTTTTAGCATTGTGGATGGCTTCTTCGATGAGGTTATCTGCGATAGGCTGTTGGACTGAGGAATCGAATTGTGTCCAGATAAGTGAGAGGAATGTAACGCAGGCGATGAGGAGGATGAATCTGCGAGTGAGAGTGAGGATGAGCATTTGCCTCAGGTGGAGAAGGCGGGGGGTCGGACTACGGCACCGTGACATTGCTCCGGCCTCATGCCTGGTCCGCGCGGCTTCTCGCCCATTTGGAAGCCTTCGGAGTACAGTTGACCGGAATACAGCCTGGAAGAGAAAACGCTACGTTTATATGAAGGTCGACGCCATGCTATTAATGGAACCTAGTTAAGGTTAGGCAGCAGCAGTTTCAGTCTGTATATTTTACTAAGAGGCGAACCTAACAGGTTTGGTTGTCAAACTAGGCCTAGATTTCAGAACCCGTGGTAAAAAACTCGAATTACATTTTTTTTTTAATCTTTGTTTCCGTAAAACAAAACACAATGGAGAATAAAAAATATAACATATGCACCGTTTTGCACATAATTTGGTCGAGATCACAGGGGACGAGATCACCCTGCGGTCTTTTGAAATTACTTAAGTTTTGATTCTTAGGTCAAATCATTATTTAGTTCCTCAACCCAGTTTCTTCATTAGTTGTGTAGATTTCTTGTAAAAAGCAAAAACTTGATTTTTGCGCTCACGACGTTCCAAAAACGTATGCTCTGTCCCGTTTTTATGAACGAAATCCTATGCCTACCCTTTGAACAAAATGGCGCGCATTGCGCTGCGCCCTCTTAACATTTCCACTGCACCAATCCACCTGCCAATTGTTACGGGAAAATCAATTGTTTGGAAGAGGTATGTTCAGCAGTTAATGAACCAATGTGTGCTGATAAGGTAAGTAAAACGAAAAAAAAAATTCCTCTGTTGGCTTTAACTCTTGTTTGCTCCGGGTTTAGCAATGAATGCAGAAAACATTTAGCATCGTTATGTTTTTCCGCCGCAACGCAATCTATTTTTATGTACTTGACAATTATAATTTGCAAGTTAATTATTTTTCATCCCCCCATCTCAGAAGGAGTATTTTTGCTGTTCGATATATGAGTGCAAAAGCCGTTTTTATCCGCTAAAGGATAAAGTAAATTGAATTTAGAACATCGTGCACGCGATGTTCTAAATTATATTTACCTTTCCTCGCTGAGGTGGGATGACAAGTTACGTGTTGCACTCGAGTGCAAAGATTTTGTACCTCGTGCTGTTTTGATTCCGTCGCTAACGCTCAGGATTCGAATTTTTAGAAGTTTTAGAATTTTAGAATCCTTCGCTTGCTCGGTCATCAAAATTGAGCACGCGGTTAAAAAGCAACTTTGCGCTCATGATTAACAAATAACTATTAACAACCTGGAACGAGGACAAAATGTGATGAAGGATAAATTGTATGACAACAGCGTTTTGGAGAATTTTGGACATAATGAATGCTTCTTCATCGTCAATTCAGTAGAGTACCTACCTACAATTTTATTTGAGATTCTGAAGATAATTGTTTTAAGACAAATAGGTACTGAACGTGTCTATCTACCTATCCATTTAACTCTAACCAGTCAGCAGAACACACTGCTGAGTATACTAGGGCTCCTTAAAAAAATCCTAAAATGTCTGCAGTCGCCATCCCTGGAAGTCTTGTGCCGACCGGACCCACTGCTTCCCTACTGTCCTCACAATGTCGTCTGACCATCGAATCTCGGGTCGGTGGTCTGGTCTGCCTCGAGCCCGCATACCTCTGGGCCACCATTTGGTACCTGGTTTGGTCCATCGGAGATTATCTCTCCATGCCAGGTGCTAAACTTTTACTGAATAAATATTTTATCCTTTGGACTTTCATTTACGTAATAGGTTTAAATGACTTACAAGAAGACGGACAGCCTTATTCAAAAGCGAATTCTTCATTATATATTATGTAAATATAACTTATATCCAAAGAGAATACAATAACTACTTGGGGCCCCGTATAATAGTATTCATCTATGCTTGGGGCGCCCCGCGCGCGGCTAGTATAACGTAGTGGTTTTAATCTCTTTGGCGGCTAGTTTGATGCTTGAGGCGGAATGTTCTATATTGACACCTCTTTGCGACCACGAGGTGATCTCTTTTTTCATTGGCTATAGGCGACCAATAACACTCTAACGCAAATTTTGAAGTTATCTTGACGGCGCAAGTGCCAAGAATCACAATTTTTTTTTAATTATTAGTTTCTATTCATATCTCCTTAATTCAGTGTTATGCAAAAACAATTCAACATGGTATTTTCAGTTGAAATCATGCAGATATGCCAAGGTGTATTTTATTACAGTGTGTTGCTACGAAAGACGATTATCAAAGCAGTAAACAGATAGACTCCACTCTATCGGTTAGTACCAAATTTATTAAAATGCTAGCTCATTCGTGTAGTACTACGCGTCTAGTGTTAGTTTTTAGGGTTCCGTACCCAAAGGGTAAAACGGGACCCTATTACTAAGACTCCGCTGTCAGTCCGTCTGTCTGTCACCAGGCTGTATCTCATGAACCGTGATAGTTAGACAGTTGAAATTTTCACAGATGTTATTTCTATTGCCGCTTTAACATCAAATACGAAATAAAACCGGCCAAGTGCGAGTCAGACTCGCGCACGAAGGGTTCCGTACTAATCTATAATAACCCTCCCCTGTTGGTAGTCGGGTAAAAACGGCAATACTATATTTTTTTATTGCATATAATTACGAACTAGCTTCCCGCGACTTCGCGTGAAACACGTTTTTCACTCTTTTTCTATATTCGTTTCTTTTTAATTTTTGTATTACAAAACCATATAATTTTTTTTGTATTTAATTGTATATCTACGGATCCTAATGCAATCATTGACCATCCCTGACCTTTCAAACGAGTCACTAACAAAACTGGTCAAACACATCCAGTAACTCCAAAATCAGCCAAATCCAAGGTGAGCTACTTTTAAAATCAGTCAAATACAACCTAACTAAAACCGGTCAAGTACGAGTCGGACTCGCGTACGAAGGGTTCCCCTTACCATTATCTACTCAAAACAAAATGGCCTTATTTTGTTTTGAGCAGTATAGATAATAGTACCACTAAGATTCATTAAATTTAATAGAAAATAAACATTGTTTCATTAAATTTAAAAAAATCCAGTAAAAAAAAACGGAAAATTACGTTATTTTTTTGACTGGATTTTTTGCTCTGATTGTTATAAATTTAATAAAACAATGTTTATTTTCTATTAAATTTAATGAATCTTAATGCAATTAGACACAAAATACTCAATCTTAGGATGTTTTTGGTTTTTATCACTTTTTATGGCTGTTTACACCTTACAATAACATTAAATTGTAGACTAAACGCACAGCTGAGTTGTTTAATTTTGAAGTGTTTAATAACGGGTATGTTCTCCCCTTTTCGAAACACATTCTTGTCTATTCGACTCTTTGAACCGAAAACTAGCAACGGGGCAGGAGACATAGACTCTTTGCTCCACCTACGAGCCGCAAGGTTGCACGCGCCTGCTCTCACATACCTAGGACCCTCGATGCCCTAAACAGACTCCTGGTGCCCTTCACGGATACCGATATATTCGCGGACGAGTGGGGAACTCTGATGCTTATATGTCTGACTTTTTGTGAGTGTGATTTTAGACGATTGTTTTATTTCGGTGATTCAAGATCTTGGCGTGCAAACCTTAATCAATTTGCACGATGAGTCCCGGTCAGTTTAGTGCGGGTAACAGGCCTTCGTGAACGTTGCTGGTCTTCGTGCAAACGATTCCTAATGGTCTGGTCGCTAACAAGGGTACCAGTAGTCCGGCGTTATCGGTTTTGTAATACGCTGTTACAGTACGATCACGTCGTCGTCGTGCAATAAGTCGCACGTACCGGTCATCCGGTGGTGGTAGCACGAATGCACGATTTCTTCCAGAGCCACGACGTCGGGATACACTCCCGGTCTCCTGATAGGTACTGGTTCCAAAGGTGTTCAAAAGCCCTTCGTGAATAACCCAGCTGTAAAGCCACGGAACGTTGCGATGCGACTGACCAGCCTCTATCATCGTCACGGGTCTGGTAGCAGGCATTGTCTGTATGACGTCGAATTCTTGGCATTTTACGGTAGAATGAGCAAATTACACGTTAAACTTCCAAAAACAACCGTAGCGGTCAGTAGACTGGTGTTAAACTTATCATAAATCAAATGACAAAATAAACAAAACTCTACCTACTTCACGATATCTGAGACATCAACATACCGTCAACACCAATATTCCTAGTGCTTCACTGTTATCGTTAACTCGACACTTGAGAACAATAGTGGCATTCATCTCACTATCTCATCTCACTAATATTATAAACGTGAAAGTTTAGATGGATGGATGGATGTTTGTTCCTTTATCACGCCAGAACGGCAAAACGGATCTGGATGAAATTTGGCTTAGAGATAGATTATAGTCTGGAATAGGACATAGGCTACTTTTTATCCCGAAATTCATACGGGAACGGGAACTACGCGGGTGAAACCGCGAGGCGCTGCTAGTAAAAAATAATTCTCACAACGAAGGTCAGCAAAAAATGATCTCAAAACAAAAATACTCATGGTGGCCCTTATTTTGTTTTGAGCAATATATAAAAACGGCAAAAAAGCACGTTTGCTGTATGGGAGCCCCTTTAAATATTTAATTTATCTGTTTTTTTGTATTTATTGTTAAGGCGGCAACATAAATACATCATCCGTATCACGGTGAGATAAAGCCTGGTGGTGACAGGCGGACAGCGGAGGCTTTAGTCCCGTTTTACCCTTTGGGTACGGAACCCCTAGTTAGGGTTCCGGTTTTAGTCCATTACTGAAAAAAATTTACAGGTGGCTGAATTTGAAACCAAACCATTCTTATGTTATGTACCTATTACATGGGTTAATTGAATAAAAAAGTACAAACCTATTTATTATACCTACTAGTACCTAGGTATAATGAATAGGGAGGGGCCGATATTCGTTTTAAATTCGGTTTTACAGAATTTAGGCACTTTGAGCCAAACTTCGGCATTTGGTCAAAATTCTGTTTAAATGCCGAACATTCGGTGCGAGAATAAAGTAAAATACCTACATGCACTATTTTGACTGAAATTCATAAAAATAATATCTATCATAGCATAACCGTGAACTAAAATGAGGACATTATCTAGTCCAGGTCGTTTATTTTAGTTAGGTACTGCGTACGGTACGTTTTTACGTTTATTTTAGTCGTTCGTAGAACATTAACTAAACCAGCTGATGTTCTGCGATGTGATGAAAATTTAATTAAAATTTGTTTTTCTTTGTTTAAAGAGTCGTATAAATCCTTGCCAAATTAAAAGACATTAAATTTAAACAAAAATGTAATAAACTTAGTATTCTTCTAACAAACTAGAGTTTATGATAAATTATAATGCATAACATTAGTTAAAAAAAAACACTTCTAAGGAACATCGGCAATTACAATTTTAATTTTCATAGAAATCACTTTATTTGTTAACAAAGAATTCAGAATTTTAAAGGGTATTAGGGTTATTTCAATCAAATCTTATCATGTTTAAAATTTACAAGAGGCAGGTGTAAAAACACCAAAGATTCGGCGTAATCTAGCAGAAACCTGTTACGTTGTTGCTCGGATACCTTTCCTGCTCAGAATATACAGAACTTCCGGGAAATGAAACCGAAGTTCAGCCGAATTACAGGCGATTTTTTTATTTTAACTGACGCGACTGTTCGGCCGAAGTTCTTATTCTGTTCAAACCACATTCGGCCCAACCCTAATAATAAAATAAAATAGGTAAGTAGATGCCTACCTGTAATATTTGACAAAAAATATGTACTTACCTCTGTAAAAAACGTAAAATAAAACAGAAAAGATAGGTATCGTTCTCTATGGTAAAAACGCGCTGCTGTCAAATTATCAACCGCTTAAATTAGTTAGACCTACCCATGAGTTGATTCAATAACACACCGTCACTAATCCCAAAAATAGCACAAGAACAATTTGTTGAACAAATTTCGTAAAATCAAAAAAAAACAATTCTACGTCTACACATGTGCGACCTCGAAACGCAGCGACTAAAATGATGTTGTGCTTAAATAAATTACGCACACATGGAGAGTAGGTTCACCTAATTACCTAACAGATGTCAGTGTGTGTGTACTAAAGCCATTCATACACAGCGGCACACGCACGCGTAACGTAACGTTGAGAACGTTCATCATGAGACTATCATAGCAAGCTTTACTTATTTGTGCCATAGCACAATATTATGTAAGTTAATTAACAATTCAGATGGAGCAATAAAAGCCAATTAATCTTAGGTAGTGTTGATGGTAGAGAGGGCCCCATTTTTTACGTAGTTAAGTGAGAAGGAAATATGGCGCAATTGAGTCGACTATGTTGACTCATTGTTACATTTCTGCATAAGATTAATTCAATACAGCACCTCAATTTTACGTACGTGGAATTGACAATAAGTAATTATAAGTAGTAATATTGTAAAAATAGACAATTATTTAAACGTTCCATTCTAACTGCGTCGTAGGGCGCTCGCTGGCGGGCTTCATGATGTATTCTGACAATACCATCATAATATATATATTTTAAACTCAAAAGTCACCTCAGTTTCAAAATTATAGTCGTATTTTCCTATAAAGCAACCCACACGCACGCGGAACGCGGACTGGCTGGAGGTTGACTTGGATCAATTATAGTTTTCTCGGTAGGACAGGTCTAGATTATAATATGATCTGGGTATATAGTATTATATACCCTAAGTAGGACATCTAAATTCAAGATTGGTTCAAAGGTAGGATAGGAACCGATTCAACTCTTTCAATCTACCTATTTCGTAAGCGTACGCAACGTACGTACGCAGCCGCAGTTGGTTCGTGACTTAACTAGGCACTAATAAAAAACGTCGCGTCCTAGGTATGTGCTAAGAATGTGTTTTGAGTACGAAACAGCAATACCCAGTATAGTAACCGGGTAATATATACCGGTATGGTAATTAATACCTGTAGGTATCTATATATACCTACAGTAGGGTGTCCCTTATATGACGAAAAAATTTTTTTTTTCGAATTTCGAAACGCATACCCTCTATATTTTTTACTAATGCTATAAGATACCTCAATATTTTTTTTTATCAATCTAGCATAATTGCAACCAGTGCCGACCGAGCTTCAAAGTTTAGTTAAAAACGTGTTTTGTCCTGAAATTTCGGTCTGCTATAAAATTAGTATAAATGCAATGAGTTAAGTGGATAAAAGTAAAAAATAAATTTAATGAACATAAGTCTTTAATTAAAAACATAAAGTAACAACAATCATTCAGGGTAACTTCTTTTTAGAGTAGTTTTTTTACAGTCCGGATACAATTTTCTATGTTCCTGGACACAGCGCAGCAAGAACTGTTTTTGTTCTTCTTCAACCGTGATAAGTCCGTTAAAATCTTGCATTAATCTAACAGCCCTTTCAGCAGTAGTATCATTTACAACTCTCAAATAACTTATTCTTCTTTTAACTTCCAGAAAAGCAGCATTGTTTGTCCAAGAAGATACATCTTCCTTTAGAAAACTGTCGTCGATCTGCAGTCGTGATAAAAATTGTTTGCTCTTTTCCGATACGAAATCATCCAGTGATTTGTCTGAAAAAAAAAAAGAAAAATAAGTAAATAACAAATAAAAATCAACAACAATTTTGAAAATATAACAAATAGTCAATTTAACTTACCAAACAACTTTTGAGTCAGTTCTTCCTTCAATGGGTCATAGCGTTTGCTAAAATCTGACGTTTTGTCCCTGTTGAAGTTGGCAATCATTTTCTTCTTAGTTTGGTTATCAACTTCATCATCAAATAGTGATAGAATGACTGTCTCTTCACATAAATACCACAAGTGATGGTTAAACTTGCTTATAGAAGCTTAAGAAATTGTTGCGTTGTTGCTTTTAACATCTTCAAGAAGCGCAAATCTTGGTTAGGTGCTTTGGTCGTCACTGTACATTCTAGCCAAGTTTTACAGTTGTAAGCCTTGGGTCGAATGTACAGTGACAGGCTCTAGGTAGTTACCTAGAGCCTTTTTGTCATTCTGCATTGTGACTGAAGAAAACATATTTTTAAAGAATAGATCGCTCTCGCCATCCAGCGTGCCTGATGCATAGCTCCGGGGGGCCTTAGCTTTAATTTTTCCTATGTGTGTCCTCCTAAAAATATTACGCACAGTTCGACCAATTCGCGAACAGTCAATTTAACCTCACGAATATTGTAAAATAGGACTGAGAGAACTTATCGATTAGATGGTAATTTTGCACCATTTATTTGGTAGCTAGGCAATCCGATAAGAAAAGTATTTTATTTATCACTTCGTAGTTCCACCGACATGTTTACACACTAAACAATGGAGCACTAATAGTCTCAAAAATCGCGCATGAAATGGCAAATAAAACATGTAGTTGCAAGTCACAGCGCAGTACACAGGGCAATTTGTATGGACAAGTTTAAATAGCAAGTCGGCACGGGTTATCGTTTATAAACCGAACTAATATTTTTTTCTAGATAATATAGGGTTATTACGAAACTTTTAAGAAGGTATGCGTAAAAAAATATCGAACTTGAAATTTAAGGGACACCCTAACCTACAGGTATTAAAATGAGCTATCGGCTTGACATTGAGCTTCGATACACCGGATCGAAGCTCAATGTTAAGCCGAAAATGGACACATGTTCTCCGTTTTCGGTTTGGTTGTTTCTGGGTTGTCATAACCCATTATGACGACCCAGAAAATCTACAAAATTATGGGTCTGTCTCCAATGGTTCCTGAATTATAGGCTTTTTCCTGAAATCGTAAATTCTCTGCCCGGTGCTAAACTTTTCTAAGCTGTGAATACAGATGTCTATAGTTTGTGATTATGTTTTTGTATTACAAACTCGGATAACTTATTTGTTAATAAAATTTTAGTACGAAATAAAAATATAATGCCCATATTTTTCTAAAAAAATATTAATTTAGTTCCGTTTTTGCACGGTCTATCTTTTCCCTCAAAGGTAGGGTTGCCATCCGTCCGGGTTTCCCCGGATTTGTCCAAGTTTAGAAGGCGTCCGGGGAGCGTCCGGGCGGAGTTTCATTTGTAGTCCGGGCTAAAAAAATTCAAATTTTGGGCCGCCGACGGCCGATGCGACGGCAGCGCGACAAACGTGGCAAATTCTGTTTTGTTATATTTAAAATGATGATAAAAAATGCCTAAATTAAATTTTAAAGTGTGAAAATAAACGAAAGTACATTTATGACATTTTTAACTGTTTTTTTTATACTGGCTATGTTTAAAAAAGCCTGTTGACATGTCCAGGCTCTGGCCTCCAAAATCAGGGGTTTTCACGCATCTTGTCCTGGTTGCCACATTTTAGAGATGGCAACCCTATTCAAAGGGATGTACGAACGAAAATAAATAAAGCAAGAAACAAATAAAACAACAAAAATAATACTAGGTAATAAAACACTGTTTTAACCGGATTGATCGCGTATATTTTATATTTTGTTTATAACCTGACGTTTCGGAGGCTTTTCAGCTTCCATGGTCACTCTCTGCCTCGTCTGCCTGTGACCATGGAAGCTGAAAAGCCGGTTAAAACAGTGTTTTATTATGAGTTCTCGCGGAAATAACCCTAGAATATACAATACTAGGACGGTAGGTAGTACCCATACGACAGACATAATGTTACCCCATAAACACCCACCTATTATACCTACGTATTCTATTGAATATTCTGATTCCAAAATAATGTAATCTAAACTGCCGACTGGTATTGATATGGATCAGTTGAGCTACCTGTAGATTGTTTGCAACAGTCTGCAGTTAGCTCAATTGTTTCAATTGCAAATAGGTACTAGTTTTAATTTAATTCTATTATTTGATTGTAATTTTCTTTGTTATTAAACAATGTATCTAAACTTATACTAATAATACATAATAATCTGTAATAATAATTATTATAAAGAGGAAAGATTTGTTTGTTTGTTTGAATTGAATACGCTCCGAAACTAATGGACCGATTTGAAAAATTATTTAGTTTTATTGAACATAGGCTGTAGAATATTTTCAAAAAAGTTAGGGATCCGTATGAAAACTTCGATGACGTAACCCAAGTTGTGAAAATAATACCAAAAAAAATCCTTATATCGCGTACGCTGCGGAAACTATTGACAATAGAGCAAAGTGATGTACAACAGTTTTATAGAAGACATTCTTATCTACAAAAAAAATTTATATGCTATGACTCTAACTATTATAGTTATGACACAATAACTACTTTTTCATGTTAAATAAATAGTAACGCCGAAAAATCCTTATATCGCGTAAGCTGAGGAAATAATTGACAATAGAGCAAAGTGATGTATTACAGTTTCATAGAGGTCATTAATATCTACAAAAATTTCTGCGATAGGTACCTACCATTATGTCTAAATAGTACAGTTATATCACAATAACTACTTATTAAATAAAATATTATTAGTTAGGAAAGATTTGTTTGAGTGTTTGAATTGAATAGGCTCCGAAACTACTGGTAGACCAGGGTCGATAATTTTTGAAACCAAAAAAAATTACAGTAGGATGAAACCCATTAGAAAAGGAGGGGAATATGATCAAAATGAAAGGAAAAATAAATTACGGTCGATCCGAGTTCGGGAAGTGGGAGGGGGTGAGTTTTTAAGGGTAAAAAATGGTTTATCTTGATTTCCGGCAAAACTACAAGTCCTATTGAAAAAAGTTAAATGGCAAAGTTGTAGGTAATAAAAAGATCTACAACTTTTGTAGATGCAATTTTTTCACATAACCTTTTAGGTAAAAAATTCAAAAAACCAAGTTTTTGGTTTTTTATTTAGGTAGGTAGGTATATCTTTTTCAATAAAAATATTTTTTCTACGAAATTTGGTGAAAAGTTACCTTATTATGTCCCAAATACACTGTAATTTATTTCATTTAAAATACTTATATTTTCGCCTTATTTTAACTTAATATCAACGTAATATCATCAGAAAGTAGATACTTCAACGAACAAAAAGCACCCAAACTTTTTGAAAAAACCTGATATTTTGACGTCAGAATTTTAGATTGAAAATTAGGGTGCTTTTTGATATTAGGTAAAAATAAGGCGAAATAATAAATATTTTAAATCAAATAAGCTACAGTGTATTTGGGACATAATAAGGTAAGTTTTCACCAAATTTCGTAGAATTTTTTTTTTTTAAAAAGGTAAAATAAAAAACCAAAAACTTGGTTTTTTTAATTTTTCACCTAATACCTTATTACTTCAGTCGAACAAAGACCCTCCTCCTTTTTTGAAGCTGGTTTAAAATCGGTATCACCTGCCAACATCCAGACTCCTTCATTCATTACTAAAATTGATAAGCCAATAGAAAACTTACTGTGCTAAGCATAAAGTGCTATTTTGACCTCACCTGTTGGCGTTTCTCCCGCGGTGAATACACCCGACCGAAGTAAATATCAAACGTGATCCATTATGACATTCTAAACCTCCATACTTTTCAATTTAGTCGCTTACTACACATGCGCAGATCAATCGCGTATACGTATTCCTTTGGTATTCCGTTTCCGTACTTTTTCTCTAGTGGATCTCCATCGCTGCTATTCCAATCCCAATTTCTCATAATTTGCGGTGCGTAAATACAAAAACGTTCCTTTTTGTTTTAAAACTGGTGTTTGTTAATTGCGATTGCGTTGTTGATTGGTTTCTAGTAGTGAAAAACCTTACAAAATGGCGTGACGGTGACGGATGATATGGAGTGAGGAGAAATGGCGCCCGCCCGATTCGTACGGCGCACACTCGGTTACTGTATTACGAACGAACTCAAGGTCGGAATTGGACAGGCGAAGTCTCAAGCGGGGTGAGTCACCTCACCAGTTTGGAGCTGGTATATTCTAATATTTGGTGATCAATACAATACCTACTACTATAGCATCCAGCTGGAAAACTGCAGCGGGTAGGTAAGTTGGTACCTACTACCTAAATATTAGATGTATAATATGAGATCTAGGCCAATACCTACCCAGTACCCAGCTAATGATGCTACATTGTAATACTTGCCTAGGTACCTACCTTTCTTATCTATCTAGGTATTAAGTAGGTACCTACTTAACTAGAATGTTGCTTATGTACCTAGTGTGTTCTGTTCATAGCCTATTTTAATCTATTTCCATAGTAGAGTCAATAGCGTTGTAGCCTAGAGGTAGGTAGCGACTCCCTTCTTTCTCTCAAATCAAACAAAATGTCCTAATGGTGCATTGATGTACTACCTATGCGTACTTATAAGTATAACTCAATGTAATGGTGGTGGATATTTTACGCCTGAAATAAAAGTCATAGCAAACAGAACAGTGAATTCCGAATTTAGGAAGGAACCTAGTTGGGACACTAACAGGCGCGCCTCGATCGATTTTTTTATGTTTGAATGGAGACTTGATTGAAAGTATTCACACCTAGGTACTACGTAGGTTAGGTAGGTACCTTACTAGGTAAGTACCTACCATACATAGTTCAGTATTATGTTCCTAGAACCTGAAGTTGTCAAAAGAGATGTTCGTGAAATGTGGTTCGTATATGGGCCAGGCAAATTCCTCAAGAACAGAATACAGAAGAACATTCAGAATTGTCGAGTGTCGACCATTTCGGGGGGATCAAAGACTTTGGCTGTCCACATCAGTCAGTCTTTGAATCTCCCCTTCAAGGTCGGCACTAAATCATCAGAGGAGCAGGAATCGAAGATCTCGCTTCAGGTTTGTCTTGCCTGCCTAGTTAAGTAAGTTTACTACAATCGTCATTCCCTCATAGGTAGGTTAGTACTTACTTTATCTAGATTCTAAAATCGTAGATATTTTTTGTAAACAAAGGGTGTGATTACTTAAAGTAAATTTAAAGAAAAATAAAACCGGCCAAGTGCGAGTCGGACTCGCGCACGAAGGGTTCCGTGCCATTATCTATAAAAACGGCAAAAAAAAAAAACACATTTTTTGTATGGGAGCCCCCTTAAATATTTATTTTATTCTGTTTTTAAGTATTTGTTGTTATAGCGGCAACAAAAATACATCATCTGTGAAAATTTCAACTGTCTAACTATCGCGGTTCATGAGATACAGCCTGGTGACAGACGGATTTGCACTCATGTGAGAGTGACAGACAATAGACATCATCTGGCCAGATTTAGGAAAGCTGTAGGACGACACCGGTATTGGTCCACCAAACAAATTTCAATTTTGACTCTACGTTTAACTTCTGTAATCTGTGAATTTGATTTTGTTATTTGTTTGGTAGATACCTACTCTTTAAATTTGTTATATTGACTAGGTATTATACGACACATTTTTAGCTATTCAACACTCTAACTTCATTTTAAATTCCAAATAGGTATCGGTGCTTTTACTGCTCTATGTTCTTCATGTTTAAACCTAGTTGTGCAGGAATTCAATCTAGTTTAAGAAACTTAGTTATAATCTTTACCTACACCTACAGTGTCATGTTTCGGTTGTTTTCTGTTTTGAATGCCAATAAAGTAAATAAATTTAAATAAATAAACGCTCACAAGTAACTTTTTTGAGTCAATTTTCGCTTGAGGCATTGATTTGGCTGGTTCGCCGGCATTGCGATGAGCGGTTCCGAATTAGATCCACTAATATGGAAAGTTACTCCAACAGAAAATGTGTTTTAAGTTTTATGCCAAAACGGCAACCAATTAAAAAAATATAAGGATGAAAATATTTATTACCTAACAATTCCGCGAAAAAACCTTCTCCGATACTAAGTTCTAACAAAATGTAGTAGGTACCTAGTCTCGTTTGACTTGGCGCGCGGAGCTCGGAGTGGCAACATCTCTGGTGGGACTCTGCCGTTGTTGCTTGGCGCTCTCAGTGTTGTGGTGTCCTGATGATGTCTCGTGGAGAGACAAAACTACCTAGTTGACGTCTAGCTTTGATAGGTATTTTTTCATTTTGTAGTTGGCGTCGTTTTCTTCTACAACGCTGACTACATTTTGTTATTAGAACTTATCGGAGAAGGTTTTTTCGCGTAATTGTTACTAAATATTTTCATCCTCATATTTTGCAATGGATTTCCGCAAAGTAACGCCTGAATCTATTATTTGGCAACCAATTTATTTACTTGGCGTACATTTACCTACATCGTAAAACGCTCTCATTATTATTTGTAGAACTCGATTCATTCGAGAAGCAAAAGGTACTTTTCTGCTGAGGTAACGCGTACCAATTTATTCTAGACCTAGGTAGTATTTAAAATTGAAACAATTTAACTAAGTGCAGCCTAATATGAATAATTATTAATTACAATCCATTGATAAAGAAAATACAATAATAATTACAACTAATTTTTTTTTTTCTAGACTAGAAGATACTTTTTTACTTATCTGTAGGTCTCACAGATTATGATCTGTCCTCGTCCAACCTAAGCTTCTCAGATTTGGAAGACCACTTTTCTAAAAAGCGGTTGTGGAAATATACCTTTATAAAGAGGGCTATGCTGTAGATCATAAATAATAAACATAGTAAAAATTACTCATTGATGTATTTTTCTGAAAAAGGCCTTAAATTTATTTGCTACCAATACTGTCATTGTGTACATTGTTATGTATTTATAAATCACAACAATAAAAGTGATATTAACATTCATTGCTCACAAAGTATATTAGGTATTCTTGTATCAGAAACAAGTTTGCTAGATTATTGGGTATAATAATTGGATCTTAGGATTCTATACAATAATAATGTAGAGGTTACGAAAACAAACTAGAAACTGCTGCTTAACTACCACACTGTCGTGCTGTTGTTGTACTTAACTACCAAATTGTTTGAGAATAAAGAAATAAGAAAAAAATACTAATAATATTTAGGTAGGTAATTACTACCTACCTATTTACAAACTTACAAGGATATTATTATTATAAATCAATTTTATCAATGTAGTTTAATAACATAGAAAATGACAAATGACAATCAAATAGTATAAACAATTAGAACAGTCTATTTGAGCTTGACTGTTGCAAACAATTTAGAGATGGCTCAAGCTGGCTGTAAATACCTATTTACAGCCGCTGAAATCAGCTGAGCTACCTCTAAATTGTTTGCAAGTCTGCACTTAGCTCAACCTACCTAGGTAGTATTCTAATTTGTTTCTATACTTCTATTGTTATGTTTTATTATTAACAATATAATCATGATTAAATAGTTAGGTATAATTCAGTGTACATTATTAGATTACACATAGGTACTTATTTCTAGAAAATAAACAAAAATATGGAGATATCAGCGTCAAACTTAAAAATAACATTTATATCATAAAAACATGGCACTCATGTACTTACATACCACTACTTTAGCATAAAATAAACGTACTTTATTAATGGCGATCAAACAGGAGATCCTGCCGAAATCGATTTTTTAGACTTATATAATTTCTTAAACAGAGAATAGGTTGATATCCTTAGAAGATAGGAAGCGACTATTTCTTATAAAAGTATATATAATTGGTATCAAACTTATCAAAGCCCAGAGTCCTATTTGACTATAGTATCGAGACTTGATCGTTGCGTCTCATATTTGTATGGGATTTGCGTAGTTCCCTGTCCGCGCGATAGAGGCGCTGGCTGTACCAAAACCTATCGAAAAATGAGACGTCACGGAACAGACTCACCCATCCAGAACGATGGTTAATTTGTAATACCTACAAAGTTATTGCCAGTTACCAACCAAGTTTGTATTTTTGGCAAAAATTATAGGGACATATAATGAAATTAAGTGTGTCGTTTTACATATTGGTTAAACATATATGGATTCAGAAATGCTAATTTGTAATCAGCTGCCCATTTTGACACTATTCCTGTAAACATCCATTGAACGGGAGATAATTTTGAATCAACCCACAACGTTTTCACAAATGCCTCCCCCTTCCTTTCCTTCAAAGTTATCATAAGTGTTCCCAGAAAATGATGTCCTTCCCCCAATATGATGATATTGTTGCTCATTGTATAGATATCAACGAGTGTAATATTATGATTTTCGATATGTGGAGTTAAGATGCATACTAACTTTTCAAAAAGTTCTGGAAATGGAATATGTTTGTATAGTATGCGCAGTGTGTAGAATATTTCCTTGATTACTGCCTTAAAAACGTCTAGTGTTACAATGTTAGTTTCTACTAAGAGAAACATTGCATTACTAAGTATGGTAGTGTGTCGCGAGGTCAAAGCTTCGTCCAGAATGAAATCCATGAGAGCTCCGTGGTTTCGACGTGGGATTTGACTTTCTATGTCCAGCGCTAGCTTTTCTGCGTCCGAGTTTTCGATGAACCCTTGTATCAAATGTCTGGCAATCTTATATTGAGTTTGGGATAAATTATCCTGGGTAAATGTAGTCGCATCCTTGTTTTCAACGTGAGGGAGTATGGTTTCCTGATAAGATATAATCCTATCATTCAGAGTTGTCGGATCTGCCTGAAATTTCTCAAGGATACTGTAATCTTCATAAATATTTTCAAAATACGTCGGGGGTTCCTTTATATAACTAATATTTTTATTTGTTACAGCCAGTTTCAATGTTTCAACGGAGTATTTAGTGCGCGATGGGTTTCTATTCATATTTTCTGCTTTTGATTCAACCTTATCTTCATTGAACGAAGTAGCTGATTCAATATTGGTGTTTCCAAGATCTTTCGTTTCGCTACCTTTCAACATGTTCATGAGAAGTCGCTTTCGATCACATTTCTTCTCAAATTGATCCAAAGTCTTGGGTAGAGGAACTATCGTCCATTTTCTCTTACTGAGGTCTAAAGTATTTTGCATCATTCGTTTGACACGGCTGGAGATATTAATATCTGAATTTGGTTCTGAAGTAAGAAGGTCATCAATTTTTTTCAATGTATCCGTTAGTGCTTTAGAATATTGACGCCCAAGTTTTCTACCACTAGTATTAAGGAGCTCACAAATACATTCAAAATTTATATCTGTGAATTTTACTAATAACCTTCTTAGACAATTATCTAAAATTATTGTAGCGATCATAGCTCGATTGTAAAGTTCACCAATAAAGCGGACGATCCCAACGCACCTCCTGTTCATTTGGTGATCTTCTTCGTCAGTCTTTTGATTATTGTCTATCACAAATGTTTCGAAGTCATTTCGACATTTTTGTAATAATAAAGGACCAAATTCTTTGGTGTCAGAAAGTTCATGGCACATATTTGCGAAATGATGTGCTAGATCAGGCTCTTCTGCAATTTTCTCACATAGCAGATCAATAAGAATATTGAAATGTTCTTTACTGGTCATATTCAAATTTTTCACTTCCTGCAAAAATGTATTAACTTTCTTCTTTATTAATTCTTCCATTATATCAGAATAGTTGTCAACAAAAAGTTCGACAACAATGTTCAAAAGTTTGTTGTTGGAAATGTTGAGTGTGCTTAATTCAGTGACTAAATTATTGGATTTACTTTGAGTGATCATGTCCAACATTTCTGGTAACATTTCCAAAAGCTCCTGTGATTTGTTGTCTTCCTCATCTTCATGTTTTATTTCTGAAGTAATTTCATTTTCAGGTAAGTAATCTTCGGCTCCATCGGCCTCGTCGACTGGTGCGGTCAAAGACACGGAACTATCCTGTTTGAAGAGAGAATCGTTGGTGGAATTAAGTGGCATTATCAAATCATCACCCGTATTTTGAGTCAATACATCCGCAGTATCTAGTAATTTCTGACTTGATGTTGGTTCTATTGACATTATGTCAACGGTGGCGGGATTTTCTTCGGTCAATATGGTTTCTGTATTATCATTAACTTCAGGCGTCTCGGATTTTGAAGAAGGGGTTTGATTGGAATCGCAATTTTCACCGGAATTAACACTGGGTATAGATTCATGATCAACGGCTTCGTCTTCTGATGCGGTCAAGGACACGGAACTATCCTGTTTGAAGAGAGAATCATTGATGGAATTAAGTGGCATTATCAAATCATCACCCGTATTTTGAGTCAATACATCTACAGTATCAAGTAATTTCTGACTTGATGTTGGTTCTATTGACATTATGTCAACGGTGGCCGGATTTTCTTCGGTCAATATGATTTTTGTATTATCACTAACTTTAGGCGTCTCGGATTTTGAACAAGGGTTTTGATTGGAATCGCAATTTTCATCGGAATTAAAACTGGGTAAAGATTCATGATTTGTTAAAGTGTCAACATTATTTGTGATTACTTTACCTAAAATCTGTTGGTCCTTCTCTTTATCTGCGATCTCATCGGCTTGTTTGATTTCGGAGCTTTTTGGTGGTTCCGTAGCTGATCCTCTGTCTTTTGGTATTTCGGATTCAGTTTCCACTAGCGGAGTCTGTTCTTTTGGATCCACCCATCTTAGTTTGTACTTTTCCTCGAAGCTGCTACGCGTGTGAACGTGATTCTTAACCAAAGCTATCACTGTAGATATATGTTTCGCAAATACGTTATTGATAAGGAGTTCACAGATGACTTCGGGATGACTTGTGTTAACATATAAATTTTTCTGGAAAAGAAAATGTGTTATTTAAGAATGCATAATGAAAAGTATCTATATAAATAACTAGCAGGCTTGCGGTTTCACCCTCGTAGTTCCCGTTCCCGTGGGAATTCCGGGTAGCAAAGTAAAAAAAAAGTAGTCTATGTTCTATTCCAAACTATAATCTATCTCTGTGCCAAATTTCAACCAGATCCGTTCAGCCGTTCTGGCGTGATAAAGGAACAAACATCCATCCATCTAAACTTTCACGTTTATAATATTAGTGAGATAGTGAGATTAGTGAGATGAGATTAGTGAGATAGAGAGATATTAGTGAGATTGTTGAAAAATTTCAATTAAATTGAAGAACAAAAAGATTAAGAACTTCAAAACCCTTTTTTATCCTTATACTAACAAAAATAAACACGTTATCCTACATCAGAACATTGCCGAAGATTGAAAAAACTAGTTGATTCAAAAATTGGATTATTCATGATGTCTGTGTGAGTAATTAAATATTGTACAAAAACCACATAGGGTGTCTCAATTAAGATTAGAACTATATTTCATTTCATTTTTTACAAAATATAGGAACTGCTTGGCAATAGCCGTACGGCCACCTGTACCTACGTGTTCCGTCTTTTTAACCGACTTCGAAAAAAGGAAGTGGTTCTATGTTCGGCTGTATGTAGTACCTACCTATGTTTATTTTTAGTTTTTATGTTTTACCGACGATTTTTACGTCATTTAGGGACCTAATTGGATGATTCTTTTGCACGTCTTGTACCTAAAGAGAATGATCCCGGGGATAAAAAAAAAATTCTCGAATGTATATGCAAAACTTAAAAAAAAAGTTTTGAAGTGAAGGATTTGAAGTCTATTTTTAGTTTTTCCAAAACAATCAAATAATGTACAGTGATATGACTGCACAAATTGGACGAGTAGGGAAGACGGATCATGTGGCTATTATAATAGAGTGCACGCCGCAAAAGCCGTCACCTACGAACTTCGTGCCGAAGTTTCGGGTTTCGGTTATTAGAGTACCGATTCGCCGAAAAGAAGCAAGTCATTGCGTTTTTCGGTAAATAGGGAGTGGTAGGTACTTGTAATGGAACTTACTGTTGGATCCTGTTCCTCGGGGAATCGGGTGTTTTCATTGATAGTTATACTATGCTCTTGTAATTTTACTGTCAAGTTCGATTCGTCATAATATGTATACATAAGCGAGTTTATGTCTAGCCAACTCATGTTTTTACTGTTTTTAAGAGAGTCGTGTGATTCATCCCAGTTGACATAGCCGGACTCACGGGCAGGTTTCTCAATACAGTGGCTGGTCTTAGTGTCCATTGCATCAGTGTTTCTGATTAGGCCCCCTGCGTGTTCAAAGCCTTTGACTTGGTCGCTCAGTTTGCTGATAGCCGCAGTCAGATCCTGTATCTGATGCTGTAATTGTTCCAGTACACCCGCCATTGTTATTCTCTCCTGAAATCAGGTTTTAAATTATTAATACGTATCGTTTAAAACATAGAGGAAAGTAACCAATTATGGAATAGTATCGAATATATCCAAAACGTGGGGTAAACGTGTTCTTGAGTGGAGACCGCGACTCGACAAACGTAGTGTAGGACGCCCTCCGACCAGGTGGGATGACGATTTGCGAAAGACTGCTGGTAGATGCTGGATGCGGTAAGCTGAAGACAGGGCGCTATGGCGCTCATTAGGGGAGGCTTATGTCCAGCAGTGGACTGATATAGGCTGATGATGATGATGATGATGATCGAATATATAGAACATCAGTATTTCTCGTAAGCCAAGAATCCTAGGGACAAAGAGCTGTGATCGTCTACCTTCTCAAATCACTGATTTTGAGGAGTCAGTCGATCGAGTTCTTTGGTCGCAGCGAGAGCTTTTTGTTTTGACGCTGTCGGAAAACTTTCACAGGTATGTAAACTGTAATTGATTTTTCGTCATTTTATTACAAATAGTAGTGTGTTTATAGCTTCTATATATTGTATACTAGCAGCGCCTCGCGGTTTCACCCGCGTAGTTCCCGTTCCCGTAGGAATTTCGGGATAAAAAGTAGCCTATGTCCTATTCCAGACTAAATCTATCTCTGTGCCAAATTTCATCCAGATCCGTTTTGCCGTTCTGGCGTGATAAAGGAACAAACATCCATCCATCTATCTATCCATCCATCCATCTAAACTTTCACGTTTATAATATTAGTGAGATAGTGAGATGTCACCGTAGGAAAGTAAAACCCGTAAAATTATAAAAATCCTAGTCACTTTATAATTTTACGTAAAATAATAGGAAGTTAAGATAATTTTCAGAAATTTAGGCGTTGTCTGTAGCTACAATAGCAGTGGCGGTCGCGACGTAAGAATAGACCCCTCCAACGCAGCCCGTGGATGTCGTAAGGGCAGCAGCTTCCGTGTATTTTAACACCACAACTGCGATCACCAATCCGCCTGTCAAGCGTTATGATTATGGCAAACACCCTCCTTGTTTGGGGAAGCATGTCCACATTCAGAAGTGGACGTAAGTAAGGTAGGTAGGTATGTGACTAAGTACCTACAGATTACGAATATTTCTCTAAATCTTAAGTGTTTCTTAAATTCACAATTCTTTCCATCCAAAGGTTGCCTGGAAGAGATCGCTTCTTAGCGATAAGGCCGCCCATTGTACTTATCTTATGTGATGTCTCTTTGTTATGTTATTTTATGGTGTACAAAAGCATTTTTGTATTGTATTGTATTGTAAACAGTGATTATAGGTATATCCTATGCCTAATGGGGAGGCCTACGTCCAGCCGTGGACTAATATAACTACATAGTCTGATGATGATGATGATGATGACATAGTAGGGTATCCCTTTGGTTGGACCCCCACATATAAATATTCATATCCTAGTATTACCCATTTCATTGTCCTGGAATTAACCATTTCATCATCTTAGAATTAACTAATTATTATGACGACCTCTGTGGCGCGGTGGGCGAAGGTCCGCCTGCGACGCAGGAGGTTGCGGGTTCGATTCCCGCCTCGGGACAAATGTTTGTACGATCTGCAGATATTTGTTCAGGGTGCTCTGGTCGTTTTATATGTATAATAAATATATATATAAAATCTATATATATATAATATTAATATAGTTAATTAATATTAATATATAATTATAATAAAATAGATAGATATTTTTTATTAATAAGTAGAAAACGACCAGAACACCCTGAACAAATGTCTGCAGATCGTACACACATTTGTCCCGAGGCAGGAATCGAACCCGCAACCTCCTGCGTCGCAGGCAGGCCTTCGCCCACCGCGCCACAGAGGTCGTCACAGAGGTTGTCAGTGGTCTGTCATCGGTGGCGTCACTATGCTATAATGAGCATCAATACTCCAGCCAAATTCGATGTAAAATGTTGGTAATCAAACCACACCAAAAACACTAAAATTCTCAGACTTGGCGTAAGGTTTCAGACACACACACATTTCATATACTACACACACACACACACACACACGCGCCTCACATGCACACACACCTTTAACCTCACACACACACACAAACACCCTGGTTACTCCTGTTGCCCGGACTCTTAGGTGTTCTCAGGAGCGACAAACACACACTCACACTCTCACACACAAAGACATACACACCCTGAAAGCTCCTGTTGCCCGGACTCTTATCATGAGACCAGTAACCTCAGGAGCGCCAAACGTACAATTGTCACACACATTATTATAACTTTACTTCATTTAATAATACCTCTATTAATTTACCTTACAATACCTAACAAACCTCAATATATTCACTGACCAATTAGATTCTGAAGGAGCTAAGCACTATAACACTATCAAATTATGTATACACCTCTTCGATAAAAGTAAAAAAGGAAGTCCGGTATGTTCCACCAGCGCTCACCAAAAACTGTACCGTGTCACAGATGAAATAATGATAAGGTATCGGATTATCAGAAAATTTTAAGTTTGGTGTATCTACTTACCACTATTATGCCACTGCCCGCGCCGCCGGTTCGACTATGACTGAAGTAAGGGAACATAATTGAAGCTAACTTGAGCCATCCACTTTCGAGATGGTAATGCCTCATCTCCCTTTTTTACTTTTATCGAAGATACACCTAGATATTCTGCTGATTAAAGCTATGTTAATTTATTGTTGTTAATTAGTAGATATTATGTTATGCCTAGTGTTGATTATTGTATGTGCATGCTGTGAAATCCTATTCTATAGACACATAGACATAAAACCCCTTTAGTGTTAATAGATTCTTGATTTGTGATCTCATGTTGGATGTCCTATTCAATACATAAATCAACATCTAAGCGGCGGCCAAGAGGTGCCCAGAGTCAGAGGCAGGAAAGGTAACTGCACTGGGCTGACATCTGTCTGATGCAGATGGTCATCAGCATCACTCATCAGACAGACGCATCGATGACCGTAAAACAGTAGGTGGGCATTGAGATAATACAGTACCTACTACGTAGGTAGGGAAGCAGTGAGTGATAAGGAGGCCTATACTCAGCAGTGGGAGTAACCGGCTGGTTAGATACTTAGTACCTACTTATGTAGGTACAACACGCAGAAATCAACTTGGCACCTCCGTGGAAGTGCTTCCCTTACAGCGAGGTGCCCTACTTTTAATATTTTTAACAAACGAAAACTATCCTTTCGCTTATTCTAAGTAAAATTACCTTTTTACGTTCATCCTCAGACTAAGTAGATTTCTTAATTAGTCTGAGCGTTCATCTGAATCCTTCCGAGGAAAATTAAGTATAGTTTTTTTAAAAGAAACTCACCTGGCAGGCCTCCGTCAAACACAACACCAAATTAGCAGACGAACAGGAAAGAAAATTCAATAATAGAACAACCACGGCGACTGCACCACGAGGATCGCGGAATGATTGTTTATTTTTATTTTTAAGTTCCGTTCAAGCAGCGAGTCAGTGTGTTGCCACTATTGGAAAATTGTAATGGTTAGATTCCGTGTCGATTAATATAAAAAATACCCATGGCAGATTCACAAATTGGTCCTAATCCTAACGTGTTTTTCGTATCATTTTTTTGTAAAGGAACTTGACAACTCTTATTTGTAGTAAATAAAACTAGGTACTTAACAAATTTTTAATGTTTTTTTTATATCTTGACTGTTTTTTTTCGGTCCCATTCTTTGTTAAGTAAGGTCCTATCTACCATTTTAACTAACCGAAAATGTACCTACACAAGTACATGTACATACTAAATAAATGAAGATATAATGTAAAACTGTACCATACCTGAGCCATGCTGCTTGTAGAATGTTTTTAAAAACAACAACACAAATAACTAAAACTCATTAGCTTGTCGTCGAGTTTCAGATATAATCAGTGGCGGATCATCCCCAAGGCAAAGTAGGCATGTGCCTAGGGGCGCGAGGTTACAAGGGGCGCGAGCGAGGAAAATTTCACACCAGTAAATAATTAATATGTAAGGTAATACCTAAGTGTAAAATTAATTATATGAGTAGGTAAGCAGGTATCCGCCTAATGACAAAATATAAATGATTTTTTAATTCTGTCAAAACTTTTAATTTTTGTTCTAAGTGTAGAAAAAAAGTTTAAAAAGAAGGGACTTAGCAAAAATCAGATGATTAGTATGATGATATTGGTTGACGAGCGTCAGAGGCGGCTTTAGCAGCGCACACGGGCGCAGGACCATAGGGGGCGCCATGCGATGCACCCCAGTGGCAGCCGTAGTCCTCCTAACCCAGACCATGCGCCCTTGTTATACCCGACGCCACCGCCGCCGGCATGGCGATAGTGAGGTATCTGTTTTAATATGTTTTAAAAAACACCTACAATCGTGGGCATTAGACTTTATTAGCATTAAGGGCGGCTTTTGCGGGTGCGTGGCACACATCCGCTATGAGGACCCAGCGCTCGGTTTTTGTTGAAAAAAATATTGGTTTGAAATGACGCTTTATTCATTATGCATTAACGTTGCTGGCTGTAAGTTTTAAAATCACATTGCCTTATTCGCGACATTTTGAAAGGCACGTGTTTTAGTGCCGCATCATCTTTATCTTTTATTGTTTATCAGCGCCGATCCTAGGGTAAAGCGAGCGGTGCCCCAGTATCCATAACACGAATTCCTTATTTTAAACAATCTATTTAGAGCGAAAAGTAATAGTTTGATGGGTCTATATGGTGACTTCTGAGAGAGGAGTGAGTGAACTGCGCAGCTGGGCGTGGTACGTGCGTGCATACAACATCGATCGCCACAATCTAAATTTTTTTACGGCTCGCTCTGCTCGCCGTTGTTTTCTATCTGTTACAGTCTAGATGTTTATGACTTTGAAAATTTTCTGTCAAACCACTGGAAAGTCTCGAACCATTTTGCTAGTTCGCTCCGTTGTTGCCGTAATTTCTATTGTTTTTGCCTCCATAAATTTCTAAATAATTTGGGGCGTTTCACCGTTTACATACCTATCTTAATTAATCTTGAAAAATCACAAAATATTCGCGGCTCGCTCCGCTCGCCGTTATCTTTCTTGGTAACCCCGCCAAACCCATATGGTCTTGGCTCTAACTTTGACAATTGACAACCTCCTCTATCATGCTAACCAAAAGCATGAAAAAAATTGCGGCTCGCTTCGCTCGTTATTACTTTTTTGTCATCCACTGAGGAACTTTGTCATTGATCTGTAACTAACACCACCCCCAATACTGAGCTTTGCCGCGGCTCGTTCACAGAGGGGCGCCAATGAGGTGTTTGCCTAGGGCGCTGTCGACAATTAATCCGCCTCTGGATATAATTGTAAATATATTGAAGGAAGGATCTCAAATCGACAAGTACCTACTTAAGTTAATGTTAATTGCGGTTAGTTAACAAACATTCTATATCGAGTTTGTCTTAGGTATAGGTATTCTATGTCCGTCATTATTAGTAAATTCATGGAAAGTGCCTACGTAAAATGCTCTATTGTAAATAAATAATTATTTAATGTGGCATAAATATAACACAGATGGCAATACAGTCACAGTCGTAGAATTTATCGCGGTACTATCCCGAAAGTAGTCGTCGGGTGTCGAGCACTGACCCGCGATAGATGAACCTTGGCGCCATCTTATTGGCTGTCAGATATCACTGTCTCTGTCTATCGCGTGAGTGTGCTCGTATGCGATTCTGGGAGCTCCCGAGTTCGAGTAAAGGGTCTTCTACACAGTTGATAACTAAGCTCCGACAACATTGATTGTGACACTAAGGGCACAGTATAGGTACATATGGCACACACAGTGTATACCGTATCCATATGTGTACTGGGCTAAGGGTCTCGTCTCGGCAAATATCACGTAATTTTAGCAGTTCCTACCTACTAAAGGTTGTTGGTTTCGTGTTGGCGCGGGATTCAATTTTGGAAAAGGAAATCTTTAACCATTTGCGGCGAATTACTTTTCTGTTTAGAACATTTATTCCTTACTAGTAGTCCGCCCCGGCTTCGCGCGGGTATTATATGGCCTAGTCATTAGGAATAATGTAGGATTCTATTTTTTTTATCATTATTTATTTTAATAGAGTTTTGTCACAAATGTGACTGTCACTCCCATAAGAGATCAATTTTATATAAATAAACATGGCAAAACTAAGATTCTATCTAATGGTGAAAGAATTTTTCAAATCGGTCCAGTATTTTCGGAGCCTATTCAATTAAAAAAAACAAACAAATCTTTTCCTCTCAGTACTATAGTCTAATAGTGTAGAATAGTGATAAGGGGTAATCTGCAGTTCACGCAAGTGGTGGGTACTGGTACAGACCAAGCGAACAAGAGCGAGCAAATGCTAACGAGTGGGATTCGACGATTGATGACAAACGTTCACTCGCTTTCACTGTTGTATCCACACCTTAGAGTAAGATCCACACCAAACGAACACATGTGAAACAGCTCGTGGAGCACAGCCGAAGGCGAACGAAAGCCCTCGTTTGGGCTCGTTTGTTTTCGCCATGACGTTCATGAAACTGGTTCGATCGCGTTCGGTGGTTAGCATTCGCACGCTCTCGTTCGCTTGATCTGTACCTACCCGACATTTTAGTGAATTACCAATAACCCTGTATAAAACGGCTTATTCCACTAATCCCCGTTGAAAATCCCCGTCAACGGGGATTTGTGAACTTTTTGTTCACTTTTCCCCGTTGACGCCAATTCGAACTCGTCATGGGGATTAGTGAACTAAAAAGTTCATTAATCCCCATTGCGTCAAAAATAAAATACGAATACCATAAGAATCATGTCTTTATTTATTAATAAGGTAAGGACTAGCTTATTGATTATTTTTATAATCATATTAAATTGCCTAGGCAACGATTCAGTAACCTTTTTAATAAAATCAGATTTTTACCAATTTCTTTTTTTATGTTTTTCAATAAAATCACAGCGAGTCGAATACTCGGAGTATGTGAGTGACTCTATTGCAGAACGCATCTAATATTAAAAAACACTAAAATATTTGAATTTTCCGCCAATCTGTATCAGATTCCGAGTCTGCGATGTATTTTATTTTTGACGCAATGGGGATTAATGAACGTTTAGTTCACTAATCCCCATGACGAGTTCGAATTGGCGTCAACGGGGAAAAGTGAACAAAAAGTTCACTAATCCCCGTTGACGGGGATTTTCAACGGGGATTAGTGGAATAAGCCTATAAAACCTAGGCAGAAATAAAACACAAAGGGCAGAAATAGGTACCTAAATCACGCAAATTCACGAAATAATTAAATTCTTGGCTCGGCTTACGTCAGTCGGCCCGTCAAATCGACCAGGCGGAAGTGGCATGGCGACAGTGGCACCGGATGTGGTGTGCGAGCCGTTTCCCGCGAGCTGTCACCGTACCGGAAGCAACAAAATACGCACTAACAAATACCTATAAGTCGTGTTTGATACGTATGTTTATGGGTAGCTAGGTGAAGAATGGGATTGTAATGGGATATGCAATCCCACTTAGCTCGAATTTGACAATGGTGTAAATTCTGATGATATTAATTTAAAAACACTTAAAAAATTAATTTTCTACACTTCGATCGTTAAATTAGGTATAGTTTTATCAACAACGAAAGAATCATCAAATCTACATATTATTATGAATAGGTAGGCAAAGATCATTAAAATTGTTGTTGCTTGTCGTGATTTTTGAAAAGAATTTATGTTGTTTTTTAAGCTTGACGGGATGAATGTTAATCCTTCGGGAATAAATGTTTTATGGAACCGCTTCGGTATGATTCTCTATACAATAGCGAAAGAATATAAGAATTATTTATCGTTCATTTTCAATTGCAATTGCATTCAATTGCATTAAGAAGGCCATTCAAGTTTTAACGGAGAATTAGACTAACATACATTAGAAAAATACATATACCTAGCCGAACATAGAACCTCCTCGTGAAGTCGGTTAATTAAGGTGGCTCGACGCGGGCTGGCGCAGGATAAAATTTTTTGGTGGTTTTTAATATTTTTCTGCGTAAAAGTAATTTGCCGTAAATCGTAAACCATTTTCTATGAACTCATGGTAAAACCAACTTCGATTCACAGGTATTTTTAGCATTTGAGGAAATTTCGAGGAGAGATTTCATCCTAAAAATCAACATTTTCCCATATTATGCCCTCAAAATAAAAATGAATCAAAATTGGTTTTATGATGAATTAATAGAAAATTAGGTAATTAGTTTACGATTTGCGGCAAATTATATTTCCACTAGATATAGTGATTCTGAAATGTAGAAAAAAAACACTAAAATAATTCATCTCGCGTCACGTCGAACAAGAAGTGCTCTTTCTTTGCCAAAGAGAATATTTACCATTTTGATTCAAGCTAGGAAGTACATAACAGGCTGTACCGTACAAGATAGAATTGTGACGTCACGGTACAAAGCCGATTCAGCCCACTGCGGATAATCCCCAGATTTATTGTTGTGTCCCCTAGTGTTGCCTGCTCTAATCATTTTTCGAGAGATCTGACTAAAGTTATTGTCTTGTAGAAAGTACAATCCATTGATAAAGAAAATACAATAATAATTACAGCTAATATTTACACTTAAATCTATTTTCTAAAAATCTAAGCCGTCACCAGAAGGCAAAGTGCCCAGAATGCTGGCAGCATTGCCACGTTAAATGGCAATGCTAATTCGTTATTATTATTAATTATTGTCATGTTAGATTTTAATTTCAACACTTAATTCGAAGAATGCATAGTGACATCGTCTCAGTAATGGGTTCTCAGTTCAGGGTTTTCCACTGAAATAATAACTAGAACTTACTCAGAAGTATTGATTGAATAAATAAATATAGCACAAATAATCGATCTTCGTCGGTTAACTTTGACGTCGGTATCGTTATATTAATCAAAGAAAACTTTTGTGAATAACGTCAGTTAAACTGTAATTTTCCTTTTCTCTTCTTGAAGAATACCTTCCCCACCCATGTTAAAAAAAATAACGCTAAGGACACATACGTGAAACCTTAACATTTTAATAGCTAGGTATGTGCCACTAGACTATCTTACTCTCATTAAATATAAGTTAGATTTATAACCTGCGTACATAGGTAAGAATGGGATTGAGAATAGCGTTTATTTATTTATATGATTAAAACGATTAATAAAACCAATTACATTAAGTACATAATTTTATAGGCGTTGTCTGTCATGCTGTCCTACTCAGATTGGATTCTAACTGAGCAGTAAGTACCTACAGCGAGAGATGAGAGGTGGCGTCATTCTCAATCACATTCGTATTTACCTACGCGAGTTATATCGACATACCAACCTACGTATAGGAAGAACATAAAAAACTAAACTAAACGATGATGTATGGTTAGTAGAAGTTTGTTATGATTAAGAGTTGCATGTGCCGATACCTATATAAACTCATTGTATGTGTTCAAACTAAAGGATTTTATATTATTTTTACTTAAGAGGCGAACCTAGCATGTTTGCTTGTCAAACTAGGAGTAGATCTCAGTACTTACGGGATTCCCGTGGTTAAAAACTCAAATTACATTAAATTCGTCTTTTATCTTTGGTTCCTTCAGTGAGAAAACCCGATTTAAAAAACAACGATAGAAAAAAAAACATGAAATTGCACTGTTTTGCACATAATTTGGTCGAGATTTTAGGAACCCTGCGGTCTATTGTAAATAACTTATGTTTTGATTCATAGGTTATTATTAACACCTACTTGGTTCCTTCTGACAATGTTTTCATAACTTGTGTAGTTTCTTGTAAATAAGCAAAAACTCCATTTTGGCACTTGGGCTGTTCCAAAAACGCATGCTCTGTCCCACTCTTATGAACGCGAAATCTTATACCTATCCTCTTCACAAAATGGTGCGCATTGCACCCTCTTAACTGCTTATTACTTAATTCTTATTGTAATCTAACCTAACGGAGAATTACCTTTTTTACGAAAACTGAAATGGAGATCACGTTTTATTAAGTTTTGTAGGAATTTCATTACGGTCTAGCTGGCAGCACCGCTCTTGTCCAGTCAGCAAAGACCGCACTTTTGCAGATTATGGACATCCCGCCTAGATAACGTCTGTAATCCTTTTCAATTGATGTGGGCACTTGGATTGTTGGGCGCAATGCCCGAAATGCCGGACTTTTGAATTAAGTTTCCAGTTTTCTCCCATAGGGGGAAATAGTCAAAGGTGAAAACTGGAATAAGCCTAAATACCTGCCATGTAAATAGGTAGGTAGGTACACTGAGTAGGTACGCACTTTATGAGGTACCCTTCCAAGGAGGTAGGTAAAGAGTATACATGTAACTCATAATCTGCTTAATTATGATTTAAAAATAAAACCGGCCTAGTGCGAGTCGGACTCGTCCACGAAGGGTTCCATACCATTATATAATATAGAAACGGCAAAAAATTCATGTTTTTTGTATGGGAGCCGCCTTAAATATTTATTTTATTCTGTTTTTTAGTATTTGTTGAAATACATCATCTGTGAATATTTCAACTGTCTAACTATCTCGGTTCATGAGATAGCCTGGTGACAGACGGACAGACGGACAGCGGAGTCTTGGTAATAGGGTCCCGTTTTTACCCTTCGGGTAAGGAACCTTAAAAACTGTGAATTTCCTTGTAAACACTTGTCGAGAGTTCAACCTTCAAGTAGCAGTTAGGTAGATACATATAGTATATGTAACGAACGTGGACCAACTTCACAAGACATGTCGTACATGTAGACAAAGACATAGACATACAGGCAGGCGGCCGCGCCCCGGTTACAAGCAGTTTATTCATAACTTTGTCTATTCGCGCAATATGTCGCCACCCCACTCCACCCTACACAGTGAGTGTACTAGCTGGTACAGGCTTGCAGGCCGGCACAATACCGGGGAATTTGAGAAATGGCAGGATTTTTTGGGAATTTGTATAAAAATCTGACTTTATGTCAGGATTTTAGGATGATACGATAAGTGAGATATCTGGTAACCCGAACGCCTAGGTTTTGAAGCATAGCAATAGGGACACGAGCACGTCCCAAATCGCGAAGTAATGTAAATTGCGGTAACATAATTTTAGGTGAAGTATAGGCGGTTTGCTAACAAATATTGTACATCGAGTTTGGCTCGTGTACCTATTACCTAGCTATAGCCAATTATATTACATCATTGGCTATAGCTCTCAATCACAACCACCCAGCCAAGACCATCGAACACTGTCCGATTTCGAGACAGAAGCAATAAAATACGAAGTAGGACGAAGGGCAGGCCTTCTTTATTTATGCAGGGGCCCTTAGACGCAGGTATCACCTTACAGAACTGATTGAATTCGCCGGAAGCGGGCAGAGTACTGAGCGGAGCGGGAAGTGGAGTGGTAAGCGTTTTTAGCTTAGATGCCTCAAAGAAATGGGGGTAGGTACCTACTAAGTAGTACTATTACTTACGAAGTAATATTATTTTATCTGTGCTATTACTTCCGGAAAAAGTAGGATCCTTGCTTGGCTTTAGCATTTGCCAAAAATCTGTGACCGATCTAAGCTGTTTTAAAATAGTTTCTTAGAACATGCCTCAAAGCAGGCGCATTGGTGATTGATGTGGACTTGTTAAAAATACACAGAGGCAAATCGCTGTTCTTTTTTCTGCTAGGTTCCGTTAGTCGACTCTTATAACATCCACGGGCTGAGTTACAGGAGTTTAGCCATGGCGTAATTGTTAAAAATAAAAGAAATTGTCCCCAATTTGTTTTTTTTTTTCATCTATTAAGTAAGTACTACATTGGACATTTATTTAAAGAAAATTACAATAAGAACAGAATACAATAATTCCAACTAATATTTACACATAAATCTATTTTCTAAAAATCTAAGCCGTCGCCAGTAGGCTAAGTGCCCAGTAAGCACTTAAGTTATTTCAAGACCAAAAAATTTAACACCCACATTAAATTTAATAACGAAATATACGAAAAACAAAACTGCACTCAGTTTCGGGTGATACAAACGCTGCCCTTATTCTGTGACGTCAGCGTCCAATTTGTCAACTCAAAGTGCTTCTGTTTCTTCAATCAAAATAAAATTAGAAACAAATGAATGAGTTGTTCCAGGTTCGTCCCACTCGCCTCGGCCCAAAGTAGTCCGACCACGGAAATTCAAATTTAACGCTGAAATCGTTCTGATTACTTCTGATGAAATGACAAAATGACAAAATGGAAAATGACTTCTTGACAAAATGGCTGATAGAAAAATGTTTTTATAGTATAAATGAATTCTTTGATTATAAACTGTAATTATCTTTATTTATTGATTTTGAATGATTGTTAATTATGTTTGACATGTTATTATTATTTTATTTCTACTCATAATTGTATTTAATTTGCATTTCACGTTCAATTTATGTTAATTTAAATTCTAAACAATAATGTATTCATACGCCTGTAAGGCCAGGTTTCGGTAGTAGTTACTATAAGAATAATTTTAAGATCTATGTATAAACCTGAAATTTTATGAAAAAATGAATGAATAAATGATGAAAACCATCATGTTTATTGTTTGTGTGTTCCTAAAACATAAAACCTGTAAACCTCAAAAGATAGATAAATATTTTTATTTTTTATATTTATATAGATAGATATTTCTTTAAAAAAAGACTAACCGGGCAGGATTTAACCGTATGGAAGACAGGTCTTTGCTACAGAGGCTTACTTTTCTGTTCTGTGCATTGCGCCAACTACAGAACATAAAAGTAATGCAACCCGCTACAGCATATGAGCGTTACCCCAGTCTCACATTGTGTTCGGTAGTACATTATTCAGGTGGCCTACGAGCTTCGTACTTTCGGAGCACCTCGTTATTACCCTTGCAGAGTAAGATAAAACTGAAGAACAATGGCGTTATATGTAGATAGAATGGTGCCAGTCGCAATTTGATAAGTTAAGTTACTACGCTACATGCGTCGATACACTCGCGCCTTCCCATCTTCTGGACTTCCGTGAGGGCTGGTGCGGCGGCAGATTTGGCACAGCGCATCAGCATTGCCATACAGCGGGGCAATGCAGCCAGCGTCTTGGAGACGCTTACGACTGGTATTGATATGGATCAGTTGAGCTACCTGTAGATTGTTTGCCACAGTTTGCAGTTGCCTCAATTGTTTCAATTGTAAATACTAGTTTTAATCATCCTTCTCGCATCCTTCGGTCATCAGAAAATCTGGTATTGAACGTGCCTCTTCACCGAACCAGTTTTTATGGCAAATCCTTTTCCAGGCCGTAAAGCTGTGGAATGCACTGCCATCCAGTCCATTAGGAAAGCTGGATCTCTACCTGTTTTCAAAGCTCGCGTTAAAGACTTTTATCTGTCACAAAAGTGAATATTGGTACTAAATCATGTTTTTTCTTTGCTCTTGGTATTTATTTATTCCGTGTATATTTATCTATTTTATAAAGTATTTTATGTTAATTAATTTTTTGTACTTGCTTATGATTATTTCATAATTATTATTATGTAGGTATTATATTGTATACACCCCTGCCTTTCTTAAACTGTCGCTGCTAAGCGATAAGGCCGCCCATTGTACTATTATGTTTAATGTTTATAAAGCTTTAGTTACTACTTAGATCCACCATCTTTTGCATTAGGCATTATTTTGTCCCACTCCGGATGATGCGGAGAGGCAATCGATCAAGTCGAGTGTATTGTTTCCTGCTGCCATTTATCTGGCCTTACATCCAATTTGGCTGTAATACGACATGATGCGCCCTGATTTACCTGCTGTCTCAGATTCAACTCGCTTCAGGAGACGTGATAAACAAGGTTTACGCGAGTGCAGTGTAGTGCATTAAAATAACCTTAAAATAAATTAAAAATTGGTTTTTTACAAAGACTATAAAAGTGTATTTAATACAGTGAATTTCTATGAATTTGCACAGAATTTCGTAATTGTATTAGCTATAGGTTAATGCACACAGATTCTTGTACAATCCAATGATCCTGTCCATCCACAGTTGCCTGGTAGAGATCGCTCTTGAGCGATAAGCCGCCCATTTTCATTTTTTTTTAAATTTGTTATTTAATTGTTAACTGTGCAATAAAGAATTTTCTATCTATCTAACTAGGTCTAATGAATTTGAAGTCCGTTTTAGTATCATCATCATCATCAGCCTATATCATTCCTCTGCTGGACATAGGCCTCCCCTAATGAACGCCATAGCGTTTTTAGTATGAAAACATTCAAATTATTTAAGTTTTGCGTTACGTGCGTACTCACGTGCAAAGTCATAGCAAACAACATAGCTTGTCCAAGTATCGAGCGATTAGCAAACAACATAGCTTACACGTATCGAGTGATTATCGTAGTCAAGTTCGTGATTCTCGCTCGCAAATCGGGATTAGCGTGAATTAATCTGGATTAAAGGTTATCTTGTAGATCAGTTTATAACACTTGTAATTATTATAAATAGGGAGGTATACTAGGAGTGACGACGTTGCTGATTATGACTTGTTTGAAGTCGTCGAAATGCAGGGAACAATTCTTAATTAGCTATCCTGCTAATACCTACAAGATAATAAAGGTAAGAGATTGTAAAGATGTCGGTAGGTAGGTACCCCGCTGAAAGACATGGATTTAGGTAGGTAGGTACAATCCAAACGAACACTTACAGGGCCCATGAGTCACAACGAAGCACTTGAAGCAATTGAAGCCGGAGTCGCAGCACCAGGCTTGGCAGTGAATGCGTTAATAGACTAAATTTTATCCCAGAAAGACGCATGCAAAGCCGCGGAGAGTAGGTATAGTGTACTACCTATATATTTTTTTATGTAGCAACTACGTAATTATTAGGATTTTAATGGAACTAGCTAAAACGGGTGTTAAAAATATCTGAAGTGCCTTTCTTGAGGTATTTCCTGGTTCGTCCCAATCGCCTCGGCCCGAAGTAGTCCGAACACGGAAATTCAAATATAACTAATGCCTCTGTAAGAGTTTTGTATTTTCTAGTTTAGGCAGAGATGCGAAGTTGCTCTCGGTGGCCACCAATATCTGTTTTCGCATCTGTACCTATACCTACTAGACAAAATAAAACTATTACAGATACCTACCTATATTAAAAAAAGTTTATCACAAACTGTCCAATGGTTTTTTGAAAATTCCTTGGATTATCACATTGAAGTAGGTACTATTAGTTATAGTAAAAGCTCAATGGTTGGGTGAACATTAATAATTAAAAAAAATAGGTGGCGCCGCTAGTGTGCGTCGGGGTACGGCCTATTCAGTCGAACGAAACGAAACACAACGGTTAATAGACAAAAGAACAAGTTAACATGTAAAAACGAAACTACAACTACAGTAGTAACAATAACAACCCCTACCCTACCTAAGGGCAAGTTATTAGGGTTCCGCAATAAAAAGCACCCGGCCACCTTGACACCTCATACGTTCGCTCAGTTACTACGGAACTCTTGTCAAGCGGTTATTAGGTTCCGTAGTTTAGGTACCGAACCGTTCGGATCTGACCGTATAGTTTTATTGGATTTTGTGAAAGAGAAGTGGATTTTGGCAGAATGTTGTGTTTTTATTCTGACTGGAACCTTACCATGTTTAGGGTTGCCACCTTTGATCAATTAGGTATACCCGTATATATAGTACTAGCAGCGCCTCGCGGTTTCACCCGCGTAGTTCCTGTTCCCGTAGGAATTTCGGGATAAAAAGTAGCCTATGTCCTATTCCAGACTATAATCTATCTCTGTGCCAAATTTCATCCAGATCCGTTTTGCCGTTCTGGCATGGCGTGATAAAGGAACAAACATCCATCCATCTATCTATCCATCCATCCATCTAAACTTACACGTTTATAATATTAGTGAGATATTATATTATTATGTAATTAAATTATTATTATAAAGTATTGTAGGTATTTTATTTCGGGCTTTCGTACTCTCTTACGTACTCCATAAGTAGGTACTTTATGAGCCCAATAAAGTACGCAAAAATACTTTATTTGGCTCTTCATGTTTTATTTTGGTTCAAATTTGTTAAGTTTTTCAGTGTAACGTATAATAAAAAAGGTACGTATGCAAGTATACTTTATTTTCTCAAAAAAAAGGTGGCAACCCTAGTTATGTTAATAGATACCTACACGGATTTTGCCTCATCACGTTTGGCTGACGGATTGATGATCGCAGTGAAGGTGTTAAAATTAGAAGTTACTAGCCTTCCTTCAGTCGGCTCTTAAGATCTGAAATCTGTGGATTCGGGAAAGTCGTGATTCATTTTATTACAGAAGGTCCAATTAAAACCTAGGTACCTATAATTTCGTTCTTCATACCTATCGTATATTTCGGTAGCTCGTCTGATTTTGCATAAGGAACCAGAGAATCAAAAACAAGTCTCCCACAAGAAATGAAGAAATGACTACAAAACCTTTCAAGTCTGGTAGTCATCTTCATCATCATCATCAGCCTATATCAGTCCACTGCTGGACATAGGCCTCCCCTAATGAGCGCCATCGCGCCCTGTCTTCAGCTTGCCGCATCCAGCATCTGCCAGCAGTCTTCCGCAAATCGTCATCCCACCTGGTCGGAGGGCGTCCTACACTACGTTTGCCGAGTCGCGGTCTCCACTCAAGAACACGTTTACCCCAGCGGTTGTCGGTTCTTCGGTAGTCTGGTAGTACCTAACGGAAATTATCTCCTTCTTACAATAATCCCGTATTTTTCACAAACGGGATCAAGTCGAAGCTGGCTAATCCAAAATCTCATTCTCTTGAGCCTTGTCTCGAAAATTATTCAATTTAATGCGAAAAACCGGTACTTTTCAGCATTAACACCCTACATTTACTAAATCCTGTAAAAGCATTATTTTCTAAATGGCTTGTCGTTGGGAATTTGTAAGAATTTGAGGAAAAATGTGGCAAGCAATTTATTATGAACCTTATAATCGTTATTATACTTAATAATTATCTATACCTATATGATAGTATGATAGTGAGACTAGCAAAAGTTAGCAAATCTTTTTTAGTAAACAGTGTTAGATTTTATAATGTATTGCCAGCCAACATTACCAATCTATATGGCGCTCATTAGGGGAGGCCTATGTCCAGCAGTGGACTGATATAGGCTGATGATGATGATGATTACCAATCTTGGCGAAAAGGCATTTAGGACCATAAAAAAGCACCTCACTGAGAGAGCCTACTACGACATAAAGGCTTATCTCTCTGATCACAATTTTTGGAGCGATATCACTTAGACCACACTCCTTTTGTTTGTTACAATATATTTTGTACCTTATAATATAATTTACGATTAAGACTTTCTTAAGTGCAATGTAACGTGCCTATGAGAAATAAATGAATGAAACTGAGTCGTCAACCAAGCGAGTTTAAGTTATTTGCGTTGTGGTTTGTTTACAAACATTCAACAAGGAGTTTGGATGAGGTATAGATGCGTAATTTATTTTTCATCCCCCCGTCTCGGAAAGAGTACCTTTGCTCTTCGATATCTGAGTGTAAAAGCCGTTTTTATCCGCTAGAGCATAAAGTAAATTGAATTTAGAACATGGTGCGCACGATGCTAGCAATATTTAGAGCAAAAAAATAAAATAAAGTTATCTAGTTTATTCTTTCAGAATGATACTATTTCCATGGTTTAAAGCCTTTATTTAAGATTAACTTGTAATAAAAATATACCTTAGTGATAATGTAAATTATATACTAGTGGTTTCTTGTTCACTTCTTCCACAGGTGGACAAAAGATCGAAGTGAAGAGAAATTCAATTAATACTTTATTTCTTATTTTATAATTGATATAGCATATTATTGGACTTTTCTATCTATTTGCTTATTTTGTAAGCCGAAGGAAATAAAGGTATTAATTTTCGACTCCTGATTTTATTGTTCTCAATTCCCAAATTGTTAGGTTGCAATTTAATCTAGGCATTCTATGATTCTATCTAAATAAGATAATTTATTAGGTAGGAAAAGTATGCGAATCTATCACGCGTAACAAGGACACAAAAATATTGGTCAACTTATGAATAGATTATATAATTATCTATTCAAGGTATCAGCCCGTAACCTCTGGAATTTTTGTTTTTCTACAAATTGAACCGATGGTGAACGTGGTTTATATTATAAATAATTTATAAGTAATTGAAATGTCATCCAGTGAATATTAAGTTAATAATATGCAAATAGAACAGAAGGGCAAAGAAATAATGAATATGATTCTGTGTTGCGGTCAAATAACGTGAAACATATTTAAAGATTTACGACAAATTTGTGAAGTAAAAACGTGAAAAATTGCAATATTTTAATGAAGGTTATTTTTCATGGTTTTGTTTTCTCGCAATCGAAGTGAATAGTAGAGTTTTTCACTCTGGCCGAAACCATACCCGTTATAACTCGGTCTTGTCGTCTACCCTCGCTACTGAGTTGGTTTAGTTCCTTGTTAAAAAAATACTATTATGATCGTCACCGTCAGTGAGTACCTAAGTGATGGATGACGAAATAACGATATTTTAAGCGATATTTCCTAAACGAAATTAATTAAAAACTAATAATTTTAGCGTAACGTTGAAAACGTAGTTCAAAAATATACTATTCACGTTCGTTTTTATTACTCAACTTGCTTCTGCAAGCGGCTTCGCACGCGTTCTTTCGCGATAAAAAGTAGCCTATACGCTACTCCAAAAACTAGCTCTACGCAAAATGGTCTGCCTTTTGAAAGGTTTGTCTTGACGAGGTACAAACTGTTATTTATTATAATATATACATTATATAGGTATTTATTATAATATATATTCAAACTTTCACTTTTAAAATATTAGTGTGATTTGAGACCTATTAGATAAAATATCAAGTATCGCTTAATGTGAAGCAATTAAAATACCGTTTTTTAAGTGGGTAACCTTAATTTACTTAAAACTTATCAAATTATCCTAAATCCAAAAACTTGCATTTGTTCAATTATCTATATTTACCTACTATATTTTTTCTGGCACCTTTTGTATATTGTACTATGACTAATACGGATCGTAAATACCATAGTCTTTTTTAATTATATCACTTGCTTTTTCTCCTATCATCATAGTAGGAGCGTTCGTGTTTCCACTAGATATCTCAGGCATTATTGAAGCATCCGCTACCCTCAAATTTGACACACCATGGACAAGCAACCGTTCGTTCACCACCCCATCCGGTGCCATCCTACAAGTGCCGACAGGATGTTGCATGGATCCCACCGTGGCTTTGACATAGCAGTCCCAATATTCGTCGGAAGCCCACGTCCACCCTTCGCAACTAGGGACATCCACCTTCGCCAAGTATCCGCGAACATCTCGATAGTACGTAGTGTTACCAATAAGACTCAAATACTTTAGTCCCTCCCTTAGCATCACAACATCCTCTTGTTCTTTTAAGAACCCCATGTGGATAATAGGGTTGTCCAACGGATTTGTGCTTTTCAACTTCACAAACCCTCTAGACTTCGGATGCATTAGAAGTACAGACATAATGTCAAGTTCCCGAATGTGGTTGTGCTTGGCCAGGGACGAGCATAACCGATCTACAAAGCCGTATGAGAGGCATCCGTAGTAAATCAACAGGGACGCGGTTGCTCCGACATAAATGTTGAAGGTCTGAAACTGAGGACGGTCTACGGGGTCGTTGCTAGAGATATGACTAAGCCTAAAAAAGCTGCTCTGGAAAGGTACCGGGAACTCGTTTATTTGCGTCGGGACTAGGAGATTGCTGAAAGCAGACTCGATTCCCTTTTTGCCGGCGAACGGGAGCGGTACGACCTGATGGTCCTGCATATTCAAGCCCACTGGAAGATACGCGACGGGATTGATTCCATGTTTAGCGAGTTCTTCCTCCGGACCTATGCCTGATAGCAATAACAGTTTAGCTGAATCGACAGTCCCCGCTGACACAATGACATCAAATCGAGCGTACACTTTTAACTTCTCCCCGTTTCTATTCAGAACTTGTACTCCATACGCTTGTTTGTTAGAATTGATTAATATCTTTGTTGCCCTTGTGTACTTTGCTACACACAGATTTGGTTTTCCTTTAACGTTCCTCAAATAAGCTTCAGCTACGCTTGATCTCCTGCCATCTGCGAATGTGTAGTGAGGTCGTGATATTCCAAATGGTTTTGGGCCACTGTTCTCCAGAACATGTGGGATACCAATTTGACTGAAAGTATCTATCCTAAATTTGTTAATTTCAGCGTAAACACGATTATCATCAGGCCTGGATACTTTGAGTGGGCCTTTAGTGGAATGTAGCTTGGCGTTTCGAGGTTTGGAGAAGACGGACGGGTCGGTCATGTTCTCAAACTTCTTAAAGTAAGGTAGGACTTCTTCCCAGGACCAGCCGGGGGCTGTGAGGCTCCAGTCGTTGTAGTCTCGGGGCACTCCTCGGGAGTAGACGAGATAATTGGTGGAGGAGCAGCCTCCCAGGACTTTCCCTCTGCTGAGGGTGATGTCTGCGCTCATGCGAGCTTTCCCCACCCCCGGGGGGTAAGAGGCAGGGTAGGAGTAATCATATTCCGTGTTGCCCAGTGTTGCGAAGAGACTTGGAATCTGGAATGACATGACAAACGTTGCGTTACATTTCATAATTAAAACTGAAATAGCGTTAGAAGTTTCCTGATTTGGTACCCGTTATAAAATCTATATTCGCATCTATTAATATCTAGTTTCAAGCCAAGAAAATAGTAGATGATAATCATAATAATGATGGTTAATATTCAACGGCTGTATACGCCATCGCCCATCGGTAACAATCTGGTTTTTGCTACTGAAGTAGGTAAAAATAACTTATTCATAAGTAAAAGACTGGATTCGTGCGAAAATCGTCGCCCAGGCGGAGATGGAAAGGTGAACTGGAAGCCATAAACAAAATGTGGCCACAACTGGCCGACAATAGAGAAGAATGGAAGATTAAAAGAGAAGCCCCAATTTAAGCAGAGCTTGTGCTATGGGTTGGTTGGTACTAGATTACTAATATACAATATACAATAGTCATTTTTACTATAAAAACTGTCGTAGTTTGACCAAGGACGAGAGAGATCTCGTCCGTCCCTGAGTTTGACGTACCTATTCATTACAAATGTAAGCGGGTTAACTACGAACCTTATTTGTGTTGGAAGAACAACAGATTCTTTAGGGCGAGTGCTAAAATATTATTGATTAAATAATTTTTACAATACATTACGTAGATAGATATTTTTTATTCTATTTTCATAGAAAATACCCAGAACACCCGGAACAAAAATTATTTGCAGATGGTACAAAATTGTTCCAAAATGGTTCTGATTCCCACACATACATTCCCTAGGGAGACCTTTGCTCAGCGGTGAGATGACGTGGGCTTAAATATTTATATCAGAGTGTGAGAAAGGAAAGGACCAAACAACCTTTAGTTAGTTTTTTACTTTCTGACTGTACACAACAAAAAAGCGAGGTCGATGTGAACGGAATTCGAGTTTACAAGGATCGACGTTACGGGAATCGGCGTGAAGGGATGAATTGACTTCGAGGGGTGGTTCAGACTCGGGCATAGAACCATGAAAATATATTGAAATTTAGTTTTCAAAAACGTTAATAAAAACTACATGGCCACTAGACAAGGCAATGACTGATGTATGAGCTTATTATCATTAAAAAGGTCTATGTAGAACCTGTTGACATCTCCTTTACTTTAGTTTCTCCGCAACATCATCGGAGCGGGCGACGCGACAGATGCGGTAGGTACCACAAACGTATTTTTCTTCCGTTCTATATAACAATAAGCACAGTTAGTGCCTAGTCTAGTCATCACATCGGTTTTTTAATTTGTTCGAAAACTAAAATTCGAGTTTTTTCTTAGATATCTTTACCGTGTTCTGTGATGAAAGTAGAACCCCCATTCAAGTTTAGTCCCTCCTTTTTGTTACACCCTGTATACTGCTAGGCGTACTTACCACGCTGTTAGGGGGCGGGTCGCCCCCGAGTTCTATAAGCAACACTTTCCAATGATGGACCTCTGCGAGTCGGGCCGCTATGATACCTCCAGCCGAGCCGGAGCCTATCACGATATGATCGAAGGTGTCTCCATCTGAAATCGTCACCAGGGAAGATTAGTGCCGTAATGAAAATCAAGGCCAAGGGTGTGCTTGGAATGAATGGATACGTTTTCGGTGGTAGCGAGCGATAGAGCAGTTTTTCTGTGTTCACTTTTTTGGGTTAGGTATCAAAATGTAGATCAGGTAAATTCAATATACCCAAAGCGTCTTGGAGACCGGCCGGACGCCGCCGTCGCTGCTGATAAGATTTTTTTCATTTGTATTAATTGTTTTAAGGTAAATAAAATAGGTGTCGTTTTCTTTTTTGACCGACTTAAGGGGGAGGCTCTATGTTTGGCTGTTTCTATTTTTTTTAATGTATTTTCGTCGACATCTCCCTCAATATAAGGACCAATTTAAAAAATAGTTTCGCTATTTTGTAGAGAATGATCCCGAAATGGTCTAAAAAAACCCGAGGGATTAGTATTTATCCCGTCAAGCTTAAAAAACAACAAAATACTTAAGGAAAATCAAGAATTGTTGTAGCTACAACAATTTTAGTGATCTTCGACAATACATAACAGATTGTGATGATTGAAGTACCTACCTATGTCCTTGTTGTATTAGGTAAGGTTGATTTTGAGCGAACTTTAACCCCCGAGGAATTTTTATGTGCGCTGTAAAACGTACCTATTTAAACCATCATCACAAGATAATTTTCACAATCACTGGTCACAAATGGTTTTAATAGGTAGCCATGGAACCGGGCGTAAACAAACTAAAAACTAGAAATTTAACTAGATGTCGCCTCGTAGAAAATTAGATCGCGCTATCGAAGTAACCCATTTTCATTATTTTGGAATTCGAATTTAGTTTATAGTCTTAGTGCTCCCCTTGGAGTCGAGACCCTAGGTCCGTGGGGTACCGAGGTTCTCCGGGTTTTCAAAAAATTATCTGAGATTCTGGTCGAAGCGACGCGTGACCCGAGAGCTGGTGAGTACTTATCTGGCGCAGCGCATCAGCATTGCTATGCTTTACAGCGAGGCAATGCAGCTAGCGTCTTGGGCACGCTTCCGACTGGTATTGATATGGATCAGTTGAGCTACTTGTAGATTGTTTGCAACAGTCTGCAGTTAGCTCAATTGTTTCAATTGTAAATACTTGTTTTTATTTAATTCTTTAATTTGATTGTAATTTTCTTCGTTTAAAGTTGGTTCTGAGCGGCCACATACATAACAGTCGGAATTCCGCTTCGAATCGATATTTCGAATCGAAATCCCGAAACTGAATTCCGACTTCATGTGACCGCCCTTATGGCGGCTCCACATTAGTGCCGTGAAGCCCCGTGAACAGGCGTGAACGTGAATGTGGACGGTTTTCGCGGGGTTCACGCGCATTCACGCCTGTTCCCCGATCAGTGTCGGTATTTTGACCCGCGACAAAGGGTTCGCGCCCCCTTCGCGCGGCATTCACGCGTACACATCCACATTCACGGCCCCGTGCCAGTTTACTCCGGACTACAAAGGCGAACAGACGTATGCAGTTGCTGCACGAAATGGAGTGGCGCGCAAACTTTTGGAACAATGATACGGAAATGCTCTTTTTAGAGCATTACCATTCGGAAAATATACTGTGGGATGCAAAAAGCCTGCATTATAAGGATAAAAACAAAAATCATGATGCCTGGAAGCGGATTAGTAGTCAAATGGATAATATTGATATCAAAGAATTAAAGAAGAAAAAGATTGCCACAGCAAACAAAGTTATTGCAGCAGCAGCTTCTACGTCCATTTCGCGGCAGGTTTCAGGAACGATTGAGAGCATCCCGTGAATGTGGAGGGCACGACTTGTGCCGTGAATTCACAGCGAGAATTCGCGCGTGAATTCACGGCACTAATGTGGAGCCGCCATTAGATATAGTTTATAAAACACACACGTTAAAACACGTCAAATTATTCGAAAACCCCTTTTCCACTTTTGTAAGAAACAAAACACGACGCGTGTGACGAAGTTCCAACTCGGGCGAGACGAAAGCTAAGCTTGTGCAACATTTAAGCGCGTCAAAAATGGAATTAATTCTAAAATATGTACATCTAATTACTCCTAAACTCCGTAAAAATACCTCATGAGGTAAATAATGCCAACTGCGAAACATGTTATGGAGTGTCAGTGTTTCATTTTAAGAATTTGACCTTTTCTACGTGTACCTACATTTTTGTATTAATGAAAATAAAGAATTTTTGATTTGATTTGATTTGCAGACAGGTTTTGGAACTGATATTTAGCAACTAGTTTTTTAGGAGTCTGGAATTAATGGTCAAATGGGTCAAAGTAACCTTGTTTGGTTTTGTAAAATAAAAACAGTACCTACCTACAAAGTGCTAGGTAAAAATTAGGTAGACTATTTGTAAATTATAATGCGGTGTCTACAAAAAGTTTGGATTTTTGTTTCAATATCACATCACAAATCTCAATAAGTATACCAGGGACGAGTTAAATTAATTTCACTCGTCCCTGAAGTGAGTATACGTTTTACTCAGTAGGTAATAATTTTACCTTAGGCTATGTAGGTATGTTCGTCGATTTCACCGCCAATTAAGGACCGATTTAAAAACAAACATAGGGTGCTAACCTCATAACCCTTCCCTGTTGGTAGTCGGGTAAAAAATAGTAGGTAAAAAAAGTGAATACGCTAGGTACAGTACACTTGGTTAGTTAGGAGTACCTCAAGGCAGCACTCTGATACCATCGTTGTTTTAGGCCTATATTTACTAATTTTATCAGCTAACAAAGTAAGCGATAGAATATTCCAGAGTGTTCTAGATGAAGGTACGTACCTGCAAGCGTACAGTCTTCTACCCAGCCTCCGTTCATAAGCACTTGTGATAGTGCGAGCGCCTGCAGCAGCGTCCGCACCAGTAGCGAGCCCCCGGACCCTTGGAGCACCTTCAGAAACTCTGTCACAGCCACGTTCATACCACTCATGGCTTAAACTTCATACAAATTGTATTGGTGTTCTGAAATAAATAATCTGATGTTACTGGTGGTATCCTCGTGGCATTTTTATCGTAACCTTGACAGTTCAATTAACGATTAAAAATTTGATCTTTATTGTACCTTGCTCTAATTCTCTAGTACCTAGGCTTTGAAAGATGGGTATAAATAGGTAAATCATAGTCAGGTACTACAAAGAACATTACCCCACGGTCTACATCTAGGCAGTTTACACACAATAAATATTTTTAAACTTACGCGATCTGAACACATATTTACAAAAAATAATAATATGTATAGTGTGTAAACCTGTCGAAACGTCGGGAAAATAAGGTAATTAAACGCGATAAATACCCGTTAAATAGTATTTATAAATAAGTTTACACACAATAAAATTCTAAATATGACTACATATTTACAAATTTTACTAATTATTTTAATAAGTAAAATAAAACTGTACTGACACAGAGGCGCAAGCGCACATTAAACGTTGCACAAAACCTTCGAGTTTCTTTCTACTGCGTGGCGTCGTCCTTCAAAACCATTTGGGTTCATTAAATACGACAAAAAACCTGCCCTCTTTGACTTGAAGTTAAATTAACGCGCATCAGCGGGCAGGTTACGCTAAGTCTGGTCCATGGGTGGTAATGGCTGTAATATTATTTTACAAAAAAATTGCAAGGTGGGAATCGAACCCGCACACTTCTGCGTTGCAGGCGGACCTTCGCCCACCGCGCCACAGAGGTCGTCAGAATAATCTTATATAAGTGCATAACATATCAATACAACGAATAACGATACCAAATTAAAGTTTTTTTCTTTGTCATGAAAACCGTTGATAATTTATAACCACGCTGTTATTTCGTGCCTAACACCACTTAAAATGTACATTACACGGACCCGGAACCCTTACCTTGCTGTGCTTCCACTTGACTACTAAGATATTGTTTCGTTATTCATTATAAACATTCTGGCGTTTATGTCGAAATTAAACTGGTTTAATACCTATTAATAAAACTCGTAGGAAATACCTAAAAGATGCATATTTTCTTGCACTTAAAAATTCCCACACGTTGAATGGAAGAACTTCCTTAATTGATTTTCCTCGTATTCAAAGTGAAATAATTTGATTGTATAAACAACAAAACAAAAAACCAATAGCGAATCCCTTAACTTTACACTATTTGTAAGTAACACATAAATAAACACTAGTATTTGGTTTTTTTTTTTGAGACCACCTCAGATTATTATTTAGACAATAGCGAAAGAATTTTCAAAATTGTCCGTAATTAATGGAATTATCGATGAATAGGTATCCATTAAAAAAACAATAATACAGCCGACCACAAATGTCCTCCTTCTTTCGTCACTTGAAAAATTTTTAAATTACTGACTTCTTGTCTCTTTACCTTTTTTAACGGTGCGCTTTGACGGATTCACTGCCCAGCCTCGGCAGTGGTGCACGGTATAACGTAGTGGTTTTAATCTCTTTGGTGCACGGAGCAGGAGCTGTGATACTCGGGCTACGCGTCGTCGTGGGCGTTGAAAGTGTTAACGCGTTTAGATAGGTAGGTTCCACATTTTTCAGAACAACCGTATTACTTTTACATTGATAACGTTGTTATGAAGCTGACTTTTTTTCAGAGATAATTTGAAGTGTTTTGGTGTTACGAGTAGGTATAGGGTTTAGCTAAAACCTGCTGGATTCGATCCCGCACTCACTCACGTCTTAGCTGGCCACTTGTCCAAAACAGTCTGGTTTCTGTGATATTCAGAGCAAGGTCAGGTCTGTGTATTCTCGCAAAGCTACTTTTTCAGTGATGCAATTTTTCAACTGACCAAAATAATACGAAGGTATCTACCCTACCTACCTACCTACGCACTCTGCTAAGTACGTACCTACCTCATACTTATTCAAGCGGAGGCTATACATGAACGAAACAAATTTTAAGACACCAAAACGAAAAGCAATGAATAGGTAGGTAGAATGATCGCAAAACAAAATAAAACCGTCCAAGTGCGAGTCCGACTCGCACACGAAGGGTTCCGTACTATTATCTATAAAAACGGGAAAAAAATCACGTTTTCACTTCTCTTGCTCGAAAAGTGTATCATAATAGTGTAGCTTAGCAGGCCTAAAACTCGAGTTTAATCCCTCGGGCTAAAAAGTAATTTTTCTTTTTAATTTTTGTCTAAAATCATCAGCCAGTACAAAGCATTCGTTCTCTTACATAAAAACTCGACTTCTTGGTGCTCCGTCAACCTTTTTTTTGAAAATAGAACCGTCTTGGTGATGTTTTATGAAGGTTGATTCTTCCCTTCACGGTAGAATGCGAACTCTTTCGTTGCGGGTTAAATAGAGATTTAAAAAAAAAGATGGTATTGGCGCTAAATCTCTAGAATTTTCTTCATTCCAAATCACAAACTTTTACGTTTAACTTCCTGACTTTTACTTCCAAATTGTGAACGTGAAAAATGTCATCAAGTGATAGTGAAGATGCTAATATGCAAATGGAAGAAAAGGGCAAAGAAATAATTATGAATCTGTTGCCGACAAAATCACGTGGAATATATTTAAAGAGTTACGAAAATTTTATGAAATGGAGAGATGAGAAACGTGTGGATTCTTTTACAGAAGGGGTTTTTCTCACTTATTTTGATGAATTATCGAAAAAATTCAAATCGTCGACTCTTTGGAGCACATATTCAATGTTAAGAATGACCTTACAAACGAGACACGACGTCGATATTAAAAAATATGTAAATTTAACGGCTTTACTGAAGAAATTGTCCACTGGATACAAGGCAAAAAAATCTAAAGTCTTGACGACACAAGAAATCGAAACATTTTTAAATAACGCTCCAAATAAACAATACTTGGCAACAAAGGTAACCTACTACTTATGTACTCAACTCAAACTAAATAAATAAATACCTACCTACATACCTAAATTATGTACCTAGGTTATTACGATTAATAACACACTTATTTTTTTGTTCAACAGGTTGCTTTAATTTATGGAATCAGCGGTGCATGCAGAGGAATAGAGCTTGCTAATATAACGCTAGAAGACGTAGAAACGGATACAAACCTACAAGCTGTGAGTCTGCCGAACACGAAAACAAACAAAGAGCGTAAATTTGTCATCAGTGGAGAATACCTTAATATAGTTAAAGCCTATCAGGAGTTACGTCCCACTAATGTTTCAACGTTTGGATGAATATGTCAACTCAGCTGAAGCCGCACTCAGATCTTAATAATGCACGAAACTCAAGCATGAGTCGAGTCTCTCCAACTTTTACTCCACAACAATCAACTCAAAATATTACACACACATCCCAATCACAGAGAACCGAAATAAAATTGCCCGGGAAAAACATATCACTAAACATTCAAAATTGCTCTAACTGCACATTTAATTTTTAATAAAATTTCTGAAAATTGTCTAATTTTGAATTGTTTTATTTTCTCGCAATCGAAGTGAAAAGTAGAGTGTTTTACTCGGGCCAAAACCACCCATTATAACTCGGTCTTGTCATCCTCCCTCGCTACGCTCGGGAGTATAACAACCTCGTATATAATGGGATGGTTTAGTCCCTTGTAAAACAATCTACTATTGTTGTATGGGAGCCCCTTTGTTCTGTTTTTTAGTATTTGTTGTTATATCGCCAACAGAAATACATCATCTGTGAAAATTTCAACTATCACGGTTCATGAGATACAGCCTGGTGACAGACGGACAGCGAAGTCTTAGTAATAGGGTCCCGTTTTTACCCTTTGGGTCAGTTACCTAAAAAGGGACTAGATAATGCTGTGTGAATTGTCCAGCATTATTTATTTATTTATTCAAAACAAATCGATCTCTGTAATCTAAACAAATTCTTATTTACTACAATAAATAGTAAATAACAAACGAGGAATTTTCATAGGTACAGGTACATTAATCCTTTTCAAATAAAATATTGTGTGTTTAGGCTAAGTCACAGATGAAATAATATTACTTCGGCTAAGTGTTTAGTTATTTACCTACAAGTGTAGGTGTAAATAAATAAATAAGTTATATAGTTATCTAAAGCTGAATCATTCACAAAAACTCCACATAGTTAGTCCCAGTGGCGGCGCGGCGGCGTAGCGTGGATTGGACCCGGGCAGTTTTCTACCAAGCACCCAAAAAAAAGGAAACAAAAATACTGAACCGCCTGGGGTGTTGACAGTTCCGACCCATAATTCATAACAATAGCAAGTATAAGCAACGGCGAGCGGAGAGAGCCGCCGAGATTTTTTCTATTCTACTTCTCGGGTGGTTACAAACTGTTCTATGAAACGGACGAACGACCGCTGAAGCGCGGCGGGTGAAGGTCCGCCCCTGCGACGCAGGATGTTGAGTTTTTAATTCCCGCCTTAGGAGAAATGTTTGTACAGTCTGCAAATATTTGCTCTGGATGTTCTGGGTATTTTCTATGTAATTTTTTTTTTGTTTTTCTTATAGTTATTAATAAACCCATGTTCATGTATTAAATTACAATCAAATAAAAGAATTGAATTAAAACTAGTATTTACAATTGAAACAATTGAGCTAACTGCAGACTGTTGCAAACAATCTACAAGTAGCTCAACTGATCCATATCAGTACCAGTCGGAAGCGTGCCCAAGACGCATTGCTATACAGCAGCGTGGCAATGCAGTTAGCATTGCCCCGCTGTATAGCAATGTATTATATTAAGATTAATAATATTAATTTAATCACTTACATATTCAAAAGAATTGGCAATAAACTCAATAGAAATCCTTGAGTAACTAACACAGAAAAACGTTTACTTTTAAAATAATTTCCAGAAAACCGTTGACTTTGTCGCCGACGTCGGTAACACTAAATTAATTAAATTAAAACAAATTGAATTTTTGGGCAATATATTTTGCCCCACAGCACCTGTTTGAGAACGTTCAACTAATGATCAACTGAACAATTTAAATCAATGAACCTACTACGCTTCATTAATAAGTAATCTGTGATGCTTCTACGTGAATGAAGAAAAACTAGGTGAGCATTGCGGGGTGACCATAGTTTATGAATAAATGAGACTTTCCCGTACTAAATCTAAAAGCTAAACTATGTCGAACTTCGTCGTCGACCTCAAAATCCTCAAATACAGCCTAGATTATAATTTCCTTATATATGATTCAAATGTATTGGTAGGTACACAAAATAGGGTCTATGTTTAGCTGTGGACGTGATAATGATGAAACAAACTAGCATACAATTAAAACAGCGCCTACAATAATAACTATGGTAAGTTCTTTACATTTTTCATTATATAAAAATCATTTTCTTATATAAAAACTTATAACATAAGAAACCAAAAAAATTGTATAACTAGGTATAAAAGGAAAATTGTGCATTGCCAGCCTCTCAACATGCAAAAAGCCCTGATACGGGGCTCATGAACTAAAATATAAATAACTGCAAACCTTTTTTTCGAAAGTATCTACCTTAGATGGCCATGACATTGACCGCAGATGGCCATGACAGCCTTACCGGACTATAACAAACCCTCTCTGTCAAGTCTCCCCTGTCAAGTCCCTGCGCAAAAGCTGTGTAATTATTGCAAAATAAATTAGTTTAAGTAAAATTATTACTAAGGTATATGAAAATCGCACGAAAGAGGCTGGGATGATTTAAAGGAGGCATATGCAGTCTAAGCAGTGTGTTACTTTAGGGGTTTGGCATAACGAAGATGAAATAATTAAATGACCTGTCCTTACAGAATATTCGGATTTATGGTCATATTAGCGAGGCTTCTGTTTACTAGTTCAAGGAGGCTGGCATTTGTAGCGCGAGTTGAATAATTAAAACAAAGTACCTTATTAAATTGAGGTAACATGTGTGTATAAATAATCATATTAATCCGACAAGGTGCGTAACTGCGTAGTTTTGTATCATTTTTATTTTGAACGCTGGTAACTTCGATAAAAGTAAAAGAAATTTTTACTTTTATCGAAGGCTGGTACTGTGCAGCGTTCAAAATAAAAATGATACAAAACTACGCACTACAGGTACAGTACTGTACTACTGTACAGTACAGCGTTGACTTTGAAAAATATCTATAGTGTTAACATAAACTTGATAAGTAGGTATATTAATAAATTAGTTGGTAAATTGGTTTCGTCGAAAATCTTTGGGACCTCTTATAGCTCGAGCGCCGCCTACAGGGGAAACAAATACAGTTATCAAAACCTGATCAAGGACTAAAGTTACATGTTCGTTGGACGAGAGGTGTTTCCGTTGCTCAATTCTTGAGGCGCAGGCTCGAGTCCTGCCGAAATCAATTTTTTTTAGGAACTTATTTAATTTCTTAGAGATAACCCAGAGTGCGAGGGCTTACGCGCTATAGGTAATACAAAAACCTTAGAAAAAAAATATTAAATAAGTTCCCAAAAATTACGCACCATAACACACCACACAAAAACCTTAGATTTTTGAGCTACGGCAACACTGAGAGAAGAGAGGTTGGTTTCTTTTTATTAATAAAAGACAGTAAATAAAATACTGTCCGCCAAAAATACAATACGAGGTGACATTAGCTAGTACCCTGATTAGGTAGTGTACCTACTTGTGTAATACATAACATTATTAAACCCAATTATGATGGTGGTAGCAGTTAGGTACCTACCTAGGTACCTAATTAAATGGTTCTGAGTAGGTATGTACCTACCTACTTTCGTAATTTTGAGTTTATTTCGTATCGGGTCACGACAATACGGGCACGCATATAGTAGGTAGGTAGGTACCTAATTTAGGTTTACAAAATCTAGAGCTCTCATTGTCATGAAACTCTCTAAATTATTAAAATAACACGAATGTGAAATAATACGTTCGTACAGTTCAATGTCAGCCGGTTGCATTTAGTTGCAATTGCAAAATATAATGCACAAAATTATGACGTCAAAAAAGGTGAGTACGTACGTTCAAAGATTTAAATCTTTGGGTGTAGATGAAATAATGTTACTTAGTTTCGCTTTGAGTAGGTTAGGTAGGTACTGTAAGCAGTGGCGGCGTAGCGTGGGCTGGTATCCGGGGCGATTTTCTACTAAGCACCCCCACCCCAAAAAACGGAAATATAAATACTGAAACGAAACGCCTGGTTGGTCGACAATCCCAACCCTCAACTTCTAACAATTATATATAACGGCGAGTGGAGCGAACCGCGATATTATTGAACTTTTTCGGATTGTTCGGATGTTTGGTGAAAAGTAACGTGAGTTTGTCCAGGTGCTCTACCCCTGACAAAATAAACAAACAGATATGAATATAAATATCGGTCAGTGGAACGAGCCGCAGTAGGAAATTTTGGAGTTTGGTGAGTTTAGTAAAAAGTAGAGATGGGCCGAATATTCGTTTTATATTCGGTATTCGGCAAATTCGGCAGCTTTACCGAATATTCATATTCGGCCGAATATTCGGCTGAATCACCTAATGTTCGGCAAAGTGATACTCAAAGTTTTTACTGTTAAGATAAGGGCCCGTGTATTTTCATGATTTGAGTGTACAGTGTAATGAAGTAAGTATTTTAGAGTGTAGCTTTCTGATTTTGTCGTCACTGAAGCTTTATTTTCAATTAAAGTAGGTTGGTAAAAAGATAATAACTTCAATCAATATCTTCACGCCGGATCCCTTGCAGTAGGCAAGGAATCCAAAATAACTTAATTCAAAATATAAGTATCTAGCTGTTTTGGGATTAGGCTTCTGTGTTAACTCTTTATAATAATATATTAAACAGGTCTTGATTGAAGGAAAATAAACAAGATATTTATTACGGTCAGTCTTTATTGTGTAAGAGAATGCTGAATCAAATCACAACACCTTAGTAGAATATGAATAATATTTTTTTTCTAGTTTCTACTCAGCATAGCGTCGCAAAATATATTTATTGATATTAAACGTTTAAACCTATCCTATTCAACCAATATAGTTCTTCATAAAGAAAATTAGTAATTTGTTATCAGGTTGATATTTAAGAGATCAATCACTTAATCTACACATTAAGAGTAAGGAACTTAACTATAGTCTACTGAGATATAAGACAAATATGACATCTCATATACGACGGAACGGAATCAAATGTACCGAATATTCGGCCGAATATTCGGTTCGGTAAAAGTTTTACCGAATATTCGGCCGAATGTTCGTATTCGGTGAAACCCATGTTCGGCCCATCTCTAGTAAAAAGACAAGTCTTCTAAGACGACAGCAAACAAAGATAGTACAAAAAAGGTGTAACGGCGAGTGGAGCGAGCCACTGAATTTTTGTTACTTTTTCGAGGGTTATAAACAAATTATGAAGAGTATGAAACAATTAATAACAGCGAGCCCTGAAACGTTTGGAAAGTTTGGGGCGGCTGCGCAGATTGATAAGAAACGAATAAAAAATAAGTATCATTGAGTGGAGTGAGCCGCAATGCAACCTATTTTAAAATTGCTGACGCACAACAAGCGAGCTAAGACAATGCATGAGTAAAGAAATTTTATTTTGGTGATTTTCTACCAAATTGGGCACAACACAATACAATAATTGTATTGTATTGTGTCCAATTTGGTAGAGTTGTGCAATAATGAGTAATTATTACTCATTATTATTACACATCAAATAAAACAGAAACACAGGATAGGGAAAACTAATACAGATTTCGTCGTATGTTCAATGGGAGACCTTATCGCCTTGATCGATCTACCAGGCAACCTTTGAATAGCAGCCTTAAAAAGATTGAAGTGTACGAAAAATCAAAGTGATCACTTTATTTCCTAGTTTAACATAACGTATATAATTTGATTTTTTTGACGTGTCCAAGAGTCCTGTAAGGTCTAAAGGAAATAAAGCACTATGATGTTTGATGATTGAGCACGCGAAACACAAACGCCACCGCGCCGCCGCCCGCGCCGCCGCCGCCGTCGTCGCCGCGCCCGGTCCGACTAATGACTGAGATGAACCCGACCGACATTGATTGTTAGCCCCAAGCTAAGGAGAGCTTGTATTATGGGTACTAGATAACTGATATAGGTACATAATACAATACATAACATAGATAGATATTTGTTATTATAGGTACATAGAAAACGACCAGAACACCCGGAACAAATACTAGCAGATCGTATAAATATTTGTCCCAAGGCGGGAATCGAACCCGCAACCTCCTGCGTCGCAGGCGGACCATCGCCCACCGCGCCACAGAAATCGTCAATTGTTACATTCACTATCAGACTTGCTCTGACCAGTTTTTTTTGTAATAAAAAGAACCATTTTGGGTGTAACAACGGTGTAAAAGGGGACTCCAACATCTCATCTCCCAAGCCAACCTAACTTGCACGTAGTGCACCCTGCTAGAAAACGAACCAAACAACAATAATAAAACCGGTCAAGTGCGAGTCGGACTCGCACACGAAGGGTTCCGTACCATTATCTATAAAACCACCAAAAAAATCACGTTTGTTGTATGGAAGCCCCCTTAAATACTTATTTTATTCTGTTTTTTAGTATTTGTTGTTATATCGGCAACAGAAATAAATCATCTGTGAAAATTTCAACTGTCTAACTATCACGGTTCATGAGATACAGCCTGGTGACAGACGGACAGACGGACAGCGAAGTCTTAGTAATAGCGTCCCGTTTTACCCTTTGGGTACGGAACCCTAATAAACGATGACCGCAGACTTATAGGACGTGTCTTTGCTTAGAGCGAGCGGGTCGATTTCTGACTGTGTGGAAACTACAGAAGAAACCTTTTTAACATGAATGACAAACTTGCTTGACTTGATCAAGGATCCAAGTTGTTTTGTTGTAGTCATTGTCAATGTGAATGTCAAAGTCAGGCAATCTTCAAACTTCTAAATAAATTCTAACTTATTGTAGTTGTGAGTGAAGCTTTGTGAAGGTTGTGAAGCTTAGTATACCTATACTCTAAGTTGTGAAGCGAGCCAAAGAGTATAATACATTAACTTAACTACGTAACAAGAAAAAATATAAAACCACTACACTACGACGATAAACACGCACGGAGCCGGAGCCCGTATAATAGTATTCATCTATGGCCGGAGCCGCCGCCGCCGCCGGTCGAAGTTTGTTTGTTTATTTCGTGGTTCGTTTGGTTGTTTGCATAGATTTTTAAATATAGTACCTACTAAAGTTGCTTGCCTCAGAGTAATTCTAATAAAAAGTAGGTACATAATTAAAAAAATAGAATTTCGAAGCGGAATCACGCCGGATGGATTACCAAAGCAATAACAAAGAAAGAAATGTATACGTTTGTACAGAACAGAGCAGAAATGTTTAAGTTTGTGTTTATTTTGTAGTAGTGTTTTTTGCAGCTGTGTAGTATTTGTATAATTTCAGCTGGTTATGAGAACTTTTGAATAATTTCGTTCTAATCTCTGCCCAGGCCAAGGAACATTAAATATACCTACTCCTGTCGTAGGCGAAACCAATATTACCAACCTAAATCAAGCAAAGACCAATTAATAAATAAATAAAACATGGACTTACCAGAAATTACCGAGAAATTGACATTAACGTAAGTACCCTTATGTTATACAAGCCGCAATAAAACTTAAGTACCGAGCTTTATTTGCTATAGAAATGTAATATAATTTGAATACTAATAATAGCTCAAGCCATTCCTATAATGCCAGCGGGCTAACTTTAATTAAAGTCGGCTGGCGCAAATTTTCATAAGCGTATTTGTCAACTGTTGATTGAGAGTGTGCAAGTTGGTCTTATTCTCTTCTGCCTCATCGATCCTTGCCACCCAAGTTTGACCACCAACCATCCACTGCTTCTGCTACTTCAGTCAGTTTGTCGAGTTGGGTCTTGAGTCGGCATCTGCACCGGGATCACTATCAGCATCTCTTTCCCCAGCTGTTCAATCACTTGGGGAGCTTGTCGCTTCGAGTTTGTTTTGAATGACATGGTTTGGAGGCTGCCACTTTTGCCTCTTGGCTGCTACTTTTGCAGAATACCAACAAGAAAGTGATTTTAAGGTTTAGGTGTTGGAGCAAACGTGACAAACATTTGCATTCAGCATTTAACAATATAATATAGCAACATTTCTAAGCATTTGACCTTAGATAGCACTATCATGGGTTAGACTACAAAACATTCTTACTTTTCCTTACATCATCATCTATATTAGTTCACTGCTGGACATAGGCCTCCCCTAATTAAACAGTGCATAAGTGTGTGAAACTTTTTGGTTGAAAAAGTTGAAATATACTTATCATGGAAAACCTTTAGTTAGGTAGGTAAGGTATTACACATTATAAAACGAGTCGTCTGTTATTTTCAGAGATAATAACCAGAAAAAGCGTGAGGGATACATCAATTGGCAAGACTACTTCATGGCAACAGCTTTCTTAGCAGCAAAGCGGAGTAAAGATCCAGCCTATCAAGTTGGAGCTTGTATTGTTAACAAAGAAAATGTTATTGTTGGTATTGGGTAAGGCTTATTTTATTCTAGATAACTCTAAAGATTCTGGTTTAACAGTCAACTCATAAGGGTGGTGTTATTCAAAAGATAATCAGACAATTAGCAGCTGCGTCAGTTACACTTGACATAAAAATCTGTATTGTAAAATCCAAAAGTTCAAAATTAAAAAATATTTATTTTACAAAAACGTACACTTAAAAAAACAGACAGAAATAAAGTGAACTTTTTTGATCTCTTTCGCTTCGGTATGTAGACGACAAAGAAACCACCTTGGCCTGTTAGTTGGTATTTATAGAGTTGGAGCAAAAGCAAGCTTTTTTATCTTGTAGATAATCCGATATTTTGTAGTAAGTAAGTAAGTAGTAAGATACAGAAAGGTTTAATAGAAATTACAGTTTTAAAAATATAAAAATACCTATTGTAAATGTCTGATTAACTTTTCAAAGAAAACAAATGAAAACTAAGATTAGATTGATTAATAACAACTCTAAAAGTGAAAAGTTAAGATCTTGGTCAAGGATGATTAGTGAAAAATGCTATTATCTATTTCAGTTACAATGGGATGCCAAAGGGCTGCAATGACGATGACTTTCCTTGGGGCAAAAACACTGCATCACCATTGGACAACAAGTTTTTTTATGGTAGATATAAAACACTACTTAAATTAAACCACTATTCTCAACATCATAATTATATGCATTAGAATAATCAATGAAATAAATTTATTAAAAAAATACAACCTACACAGTACTTGAACTCAATAGGCTACTTGACTACTACTGCGAAATAATCCTAACGTATTGTTTGATAAAATAATGCAAAATGTAATTAATATTTCTTCAAGGCCAATCGTATCGATTAAGTAATAAATATAATTTTAAAGTCCGAGTAAAATAATGGCGTGCCAAAACGATAATCTCTGCCATGGCTCCGGTGCCATGACTCGATGACGTCACACACCATCAAAACGCACTGTAATCGGTTTGTCATTTTGCTATAAAAATCAATTGATTTTGCTTTGTTACGTTGTCACGAACTTGACTAGGATGAAAACAATTTGAATCTTATTTTTAATGTAGTCAAATACCCTATTGAACTCTTTACATTACACAGGGTTTATCGAAGGTTTTAACTCATCTAAAAGCAAGTGAATATTAATGTCCTTTATAATTTTAATATTCAACATTGAAAAATGAAAATATTAGTGTTGTAAGGGTGCATGAATCCCTGTTTGTATGGTAATAGATCTTAATCTAGCTAGGACAAATACATTCATACTATTACGAACATAGACAGGTTTAAAGACTTAATTAAGTATTATGTATTTTCCAGTATGCCATGCAGAAATGAATGCGATATTGAACAAGAACTCTGCCGATGTAAAGAACTGTACAATCTATGTTGGCCTGTTTCCTTGCAATGAATGCGCGAAAATGATAATTCAATCTGGCATCACAGAAGTCGTGTATTTATCAGATGAGAAAGCACACAAACCCATGTATATTGCTTCTAAGAAAATGCTTGAGGCTGCAGGTGTTAAATACTGGTAAGTGATTAAAAAGAAGTCAAATATTTCTTTATTAATCACAATAATAACATAACAGATTATAATAATCCAATGCGTTATTTATGGCACATAATTCACATAGTAGAAATCTAATCTAGTAAAATCTCTATATATAAATTATGGTGGAAACTTAAGATACTAAAACAGAAACAGAACTGACAAGAATTCATACCCATACTAATATTAGAAATTCGAGTCTCTGTCTATCTGTCTGTTTGTTACCTTTCACGCCTAAACGGCTGAACGGATCTCAATGAAATTTGGCAGGGAGATAGATGGCATCCCGGAGACGGGCCATAAAAAGCGAAGCCACGGGCAGCAGCTAGTCTCCTATATATAACAAATAACAAGGGCGAACATAATCACCCAAATTTAATGAAATTATTTCTTTTACAGGCAACTGAAACCAAAACAAAACAAAATAGTTATAGATTTCAGTGAAGTGGACTGGGAAAACATGAGCCCTAGCAAATAAGAACGATTATTACAAATTCACTGATCATTTAAAAGAAAAAGTAAAGTAAAGGAACATTTTTATGGTATAAGAAGAAAAAAATTACTAGAAAAAAACATTTGTTGAATCACAACAAGGGTACGCACACAGCAGATCCGTTTTTACACGGCTGTTTTTATGGATCCTTCGCTACTGGAAACAATCGTTTACTGGATCCAGAATACTGCATATAATATTATTCTAAATATACGTGTGGAATCGCTCCTGCAACATGGCCGTCACGAAAAAAAACGCCCCTAGACGGCATGTCATGCAAAAATATCTATTTGTGCCCATTTATTAAGCTTTTGCTCAAATAAATCATGTGATATTAGCTAAATTTTTATAGAATGGATATTGTTCCTTCAATTTACTACGACTATAAATAGCAAAATATTTTCCTAGTATTATAAATATAATTGTCAAAGTATTATGTATCTAACAATAAGCTAAGCTGAATCAGTATCTAATCGAATATGTAAAAATGAAATGAATGTAAAAAACACGCTCAAAACTAAAGCTGGGTACTGACCGGAGTAACGTCGCGTAATGTCGGTAATGTATACTATTCGCAGCGAGTATGATAATGTTACGCCGCGAGCTAAAATCCGTATCGTTGCTCGTTGCGAGCGCCTTCTTTCCCCGTACTCACTGCACGAACGCTCGCTGTGTAACACGTTATATTACGTCCCGTAACGCCGGTCGGTACCCACCTTTATAAAATGTTCTAGTCTACGAGAACTGCTAGAAAGTGCTAGAAATAAAAAATCATTGTTTGTAAAATAAAATTTTATTACTTTATGTACAAGATCAGAGTACAATACTCTGCTTACAAACTTGAGTACGTTTACAAAAAGTAAGTCAAATGACTGTGGAAAATTTAAACCAGCTTCACTGAAATAATGGGTCATTATGTTCTCTAAAAATTAGGAAAACTGAGTATGAACGCTTGGAATATTTTATTTTAATGATTGACATAAATTTTAATTAAATGTAATATTGTATTATGTGATGTACTTAATGATGATGAGTACCTATAATATTTTTATAAGAACGTAGTTACGATTGACAAAATAAATATGCTAAACAAAAGATAAAGTATTTCATTATTCGTTAATTTAAAGATGGTTTTCAGTGAAGTGGGGAACGAATAAAAAAAAATCAGTTTTATGTTCTTCCTGTGTTAAATAATAGGAAGAAGATTCAATAATACAATTTATTGTCCAAACTCTACACATATCTACAACAAAAAGGTCCGAATTCAACAGTTTCACAAACAAAACTTTTACAAACAGTCTATAATGACAAAAGGGGAGTTGTAACAATATTTTACAAAAGAAACTTAATAATTATTATTTACAGAGCGTACCTGGCTGTTGCGGTACAAACTAATATTTCTCATATAGAACAAATCCATTATGTATATTACTTCTAAGTTAAGTCCTATTATACAAACCGATGAACACTTGAGGCCACACTTGGTGTTACTTTTTATCAATAATACATGCAATGTTGAACTTTATTTATCATATCACACCTCGATTTTGACTATCTATGTATGTTAGCTGTATGAACAAGTAAATTTTACTATCTCTGACATTTGGCAGAAATTCAAACTAGCATTTTCCTGGCTAACCATTTTACTTGACCTATAAGGCGCTATCCAGACAGAGCAACTTCGATCTCCGTACTGCGGCAAAACAGCGAAGACTGGGCGCTAGGGCGCACATTAGGGGAGGCCTATGTCTGACTTATATAGGCTGATGATGATTGCTGCAGATATTTATGTATATATAATAAAACCTTATAGAGTGCGAATTTTTAAAAATCCCTTTCTTATTGCTCATTTTCGTACTAAGAAACCTTGCAAGTTTCACGTCGCTACGATAAGAAGTTTGGGCTGTAGCTTGTCGATATGTCAGGACAAAGAGTTTTATATTAGTATAGATAAGGAAAACAACTTCAGAATTTCAGCAAATAATCAATAAAATGAGAGTACATTTTGTCAGGGGATAAAAGGGCGGCAACAGGCAACTCGCAAGACTAGAACAAGCTGCTTACGATTGTTGATAGTTTCTTCTTATGCAGGGTACAGACCAAGCGAGCGAATGCAAACTATTGTGATTTCACAATCGGTACGTTCGTTCCATATTGCTTTTATGTAGCGACAGCCGCCGGAGCACGGCTGAAGACGAACGGAGGCCCTTGTTTGGACTCGCTTGCTTTCGCAAAGACGTCCACACTGGTACTTTTGCGTTCGTTAGTTAGCCTTCGTTCGCTCTCGCTCGCTTGATCTGTACCCGGCATTAAGTGGCTCCGGCTGCATAGCGCCTAAAATACCTACAACAATGGTTTAGCCTATGTTGTGATTCTATGCCATTGCCGATTCAGATGTCGCCAAAACAAAACTAAAATTGTTTGTCAGCAGTAAAATAGGCGTCGTCCCTTTCATAACGATCGAAATAAAAAATGGCATCATTTTGCTCTACTGATTCGATTTTTTATGACAATCGATTTTGTAATTGTTGCTCAATTTTTTTTTCTTATTTTACCGACTTTACTCAGGCGTCTAAGCTCCACTTTATGAAAGCTTGATCAGTCATTGAGTGACGTTTGTTTATACAAACGTCACTCAATCATAGAATAATGACTGAGCAAGTTTCATATTACGGGCCTAAAATGACTTTATTTTTGGAATAAGAATATTCAAACTTTCGCGCATCTGTATATATCAAAAGTAACTGTGTCTATGACATACTTGATTCTGTCATTCAGTCTTCATTCACTCACCTGTCAAAAATTAAGAAACTTCATAGACTTGCATCTACCAAATATAACATAAATTCGTGGACGGGGTGTATAGTTTAGTTTTGGTTACATCTGAATAGACACCTATGTCAGACAATGGTTTATAATATTTGGTATGTAAATATAAATGATATTATCAATCAGTCTAACATCTAAAATAAAATTTACAAGCTAGCTACATAAGAGAAGTTATCACCCGATAAGTTCAAGTAACATTGAATAAAACAGAAAAGCTATTTTCTTACATAAAATAACTAGAAAATTATAAAAAAATCTATGAAACACTCGACAGCATTTAAAATTGATTTATTTTCGCAGGAAAATCAAGTAGCTCCCTTATTTTAAGACAAACATACAAAATAATTTGGTTAATATCTGCAAAAATAATTCCATTTTATTCACTGACTCAACAATTAAAACATTGATACGTTATAAACCTTATCTATGAAACAATAAGGAACATTCACACGTAATTTAATCGAATTCGAGGTTAAAACTTAAATACGTAGTACCGCTCTTTCGAGAATATTGCAATATTTGTGACGTCTGATTAATATTTATAAATTTACATCAAAATAATCATCGACATCAGCATTCGAAGGGACTTGCCGTTTGCTCCGATCAAACTAAAATTCATAACTCCGGGAGCAAGTGACATAATAACAATTAGATACCTAAGACATTTTAATGTAAAATTTTCTACACAAGTGAAGTAATCACTTTATAAATCAAACAATTTATGTGTACTATTTATATGAATTTAGATGAAATGATTACAACAAAAATTAAGTAGTTAAAAATTGTGTATACGATTAATTTTAAATCCTACCCACCTCTTACAAAAAAAATAGCATTGGATTTGATCATAAGGCAATACGACTGTAAAACATTTGAAATTTATAAGTAGAAATAGAGGATCATATTTCATTAAAATGTATTTACTATTTTCAAAATGAATAAATGCCTTGATAAATTCACTAAATCATTGCCATACAAATTCCTTGATTTTAATACTCATTAATTAGATTTGAATCAAACTGAGCTCGGAAAGATATTTGAATTATAAAATACTTAGAGAAGTTTGTTACATGTTAATTATTTGGTAAGGGGTTTTGAAGATACCCCGGCTTTTTAGGCGAATCTAACAGTATTGGGTATCGACCCTTCCAACAAGGCTCGTGAATATCTTTACGCATCTGCAGGGGCGCAAGTAAGTCCCGCGGCAATTAGTGGAACATTTTTTTTTTCAACGCTTAATTCATTCCGTCGCACTGCCGACAGAGCTGGGTCTAGGGGACTTCTTTCATGATAAGCATTCAACTTGGGTTTATTTCAAATCCTTACTGCTGTAAGGATTTCAAATGTCTTTACTATGACCTCGATTATCTAAGTGAAATTTGTCTTCAAAACCTGCATCTTTCCCTGTCTATTGACACTGGCGTCAAATCTGAAACGGGGATGTTTAGTTTACACCATTGTCGTCTATAGGATCTCTTTAGTAGGTATAATTAAATTATCTTTCCGAAAAAATTAGGTTTGTTAAATTGGGACATTAAAGACTGTGGTTGTTAAGTTACAGTGACCGAAAACGAAAATAGAAGTTCAGGATTAGTTTCCAAGATAACACGCACGAAATAATCATCTTTCAGAAACTTCGATTTTCGTTTTTACGAGTAGATGCACACACGAGATTCCTTTCGAAAATTATAACTACTTTGGACGTTACATTTATCATGATATCGCGCAAAACAAAAAAAAACACAAGGGCGACCAGCGCTAGGTAAAACGGGATCATCCTCTATACAACTGCAAAAGAATCATCCAAATCGGTCTATAAATGACGGAGAAATCGACGAGCATACAATAAAAAACAAACCTACATAGAACCTCCTATTTTTAAAGTCGGTTAAAATGGCGTTCATGTCATAAATGTCATGGGGATAAAAGTCCCAAACACAAACTCGGTAGTTAATTGACAACTCAAGTGTTATTTGTTCGAAAATAACAACTACCAAACCTCAAAAGGTAGCAGGAATTTTCTACACAGAAATTACTGTCTAAAGGCCCGTTCACACAACGACTTTAAAGTGCCATGTCAGCGCTGACAATCTTGAAAATATTCAATAGAATACAAAACCAAAACTCTATTGAAATTAAATAAGTTCCCAAAAAAATTCGACTTCGGCAGGACTCGAACCTTCTTCGCCCCACCCTCAGTACGCGTGTGCTCTAACCAACTAAGCCACGAAATCCAAGTCGATTTCATCGAAAATCTTTGCGACCTCTTTCGGCTCTAGCGCCGTGAGCGCGAACTTATTTAATTTCCTAGACATTACCCAGAGTGCGAGGGCTTACGCACTATAATAATACAAAAACCTTAAAAACTCGCGACGGCACGTTTAAGTCCTGTGCACAGGCCCTAAAATATACATAAACCTCATGATAGAGATTTCACCAAAGTAGTTACGACCTCGTAAAGGAACCTCCTCAATTATTGACAGCGACCTCCTTCGCTTGCAGAGGTGAGTTGTCGTCGGTGGTTTCGCTCTCTTCAAGCTCCTTGGGCGGCGCGGGCGGTTTGAACGCAATGGCGTAGGGGAAACGGGCGGTGCATGCGGCTACGTAGTCGGAGATTTCTTTCTCGCAGGGACCGAAGTTGCCCTCTTTCAGGCTCCATAGTACGTCAACGCAGCCCTGTAATTGAATATGAGATTTAGTCGAAAATTCAGATCAGGAAAGCATGTTGAATCAAACCATGTGTTTCGAATTTGATTGTTTGGTGGTGCTTAGTTCTATGTTCGTCAACGCAGAACTAGATGGCGCTAATAAAAATAGATGAGAATTACATAAAGCTACGTTTTTAACTCTGTAACTCTTGTGTTTTCCCCATTTCTGAGTGAGAACTACCTTTGCCTCTGTCATTTCCCCATTTCCAGGCAGCTCTTTTATCACGGCCGGTTTAAAAATGAATTGTGTCTTTTTAATGTCTCTATTGAAATTTTTAGGTTGTTTTCTCACTCTTTGGTACTCCGTGATCGCACCTGGCTAGCACAGAAATAGATGTCGCTAGTAAAATTATATTAGTTGATGATGATGTCTTCCTAGCTAGCCGAATTTCGGCCACGGCTGCCCATCTCAACGGATAATAGTCATAGGCACAGGACAAAATTATCGTGCGCAAGTATGTGAGCAAACACAGATACTCTCTTTTCCCTCACTCACAATTCAATGGGACGGCAAACCGACACGACCGGGGAGAGGTCATGCGCAGGATAGTTAGTTACCATAGGCATAATATGGGACGTTCCACAACGCCGTCCTCTGAGATTGCCAAACACAGAACTAGGTGGCGCCAGTAGTTAGTTACCTGTATAGAGAGATCGTCAAAGTGCAGCGAGGTGAGCAGTTGCAGCGCGTGAGGCGTGCGCTCGGGCTGCAAGCGGCAGAGGGCGCGCGCACCCCACAACGCGGCGGCTTGGGACTTCTGCGCGGGACCTTCCACGAACTCTTCAGCGATTTGCAACTCGCTTCGGCCTGCTACCATCTGCGGATAACAACAACGGTGTAACAAATGAGTGTTTACACTAGTATGTCTTATTGAGAAAGACGCTTTGTGACAAAAAAACATAACATTAAAAAGCCATATCCATAGCCAGCGCTGGTCTTCCGTTAGAGTCCTGACATAAGCATAAGTGTAAGTCATTTCTTTATTGTCTTTTTACTCTTTATGCGTTGAAAAGATAAGCCAGTCTCTAATATAGTTAGTTACAGCACAGCACTGACAGCGACAACATCACATAACAGCGTCGTCTAAGCCTCCGCCAGCCATCGCAGGCAGCGCAGCAGATAGTTGTGTTAAAAGTTACCACTGTCGAGTCGCCACGCGCGTTTCAAACTGTAGCACTCAATGACACCGTAACTTACAGATTTCATCTCGGCACTGATGACGGTGGCCATATCGGGATGCAGCGTCGGCTTGGCCTCCGCCAGCCATCGCAGGCAGCGCAGCAGACAGTCGTGCAGATGAGGGTTGCCGCTGTCGAGTCGCCACGCGCGCTTTAAGCTTTGAAGCATTAGGAGGGGTTTGTCTGAAACACAAATCATGATCAATTGTAATTGTACCTGTGAACTGTATGGTGCATTGCATGGAGCATTGTTGGTCACGACAGATCGACAGTAAAGTTGAGATTGAACACCGCGCATCCAGTTCAATTGTGCAAATGTACTTGTGTAAATTACTGGGAAAATTCATAAGGATTAAATAGCTTGTTTTGTAAAAAAAAACACTGCAATCCCTAGGGAAGGCTAGTGCCTTTTTCGAGATCACCAAGTTATCTAGTCTAAGGGAATTTGTGTCGTTTGTTCACACAGCATTCTCTAGCCCCAAGTTAAGCAGAGCTTGTGTTATGGGTACTAGATAACTGATATACATAATACAATACAATAGACATTTGATTGCCAAACTAAGATGGCCTGGATTTATTTATAATCATGGGGTTGGAAAACCTACTAGGCGTGTAACTTACAGATTAAAATATTAAATAGTAATAGATCATATATATATATATATAGTAATAGAACGTCAGACGCCCAGTTGCAAGGTGGCTCGATGACATAGTACGCGTCGGAGGGCGTCAATGGAGGCGGTTAGCACAGGACCGTGGATGGCACAAACTTCGGGAGGCCTATACCCAGCAGTGGGTAAAATCCAGCTGCGGATGATGATGATGAAAAGAGCATACCTTTCCTAATATAAATTTCGAAGGCCATTAGATGTGTGTCTATCCTATCCGCGGCCAGTAATCGCAGCGGCTGTAGGAACTTCAGTGCTTGTTCTAACGGATCTTCTACCTGAAAACAACAAATGATATTATTTAAAAAGTTTCTAAATAAATAATTGAAAGAATAAGATATGCATTTGATGTGAAGTCTTGCGGGCCAAATTATAATCAAACATTTTACCAGTAAAGCTTGCCAGACTCAGTACGCTAAACAGGTCTAGAACTTTATCTGGGCAAGATTTCGGATCGATCCGTTCAGTAAATAAATAAATAATAAACAAATAATGATGGACAATCCACACAGCATCATCTAGCCCCAAGTAAGGCAGAGCTTGTGTTGTGGGTACCTACTAATTTGATTTAGCGTGAAGAGAAAACAAACATCTAAGGTTGGATGAAGCTTCGGATGGATCCAAACGTCTTTTCTTTTGTAATATTACTGTATGTATGTATGTGTACTCTTGTATCCGCACTGAGACTCAAGTTGGTCCATTGTGCGTGGTTTCTGCTAGCGCAGCCAGCCTAACTCCGTCCAGAAGTAATATTACTGTATTCTGATAGTATGATTATTTCTTCCATCAAGTTGAGGGTAATTCTCACAGAATCTGTTTTACAGGTCGTTTGATTGGATTCCAAATCCAGAAATTTGTGTGGACACCTCCGTTACCGCCGAATAAAAACGATTCTAGTAAAACGGATCCTGTAAAAATATGCTGTGTGTACCTTTGTGAACGAACAACAGCTGCATTTTTCTACGAAAATTTTATGTCCCAAAAATTTTCGATTTCGGCAGGATTTGAACCCGCACCTCACCCTTCTTTTTGGGGGACTTTATTAAATTATCGTAAAAAATTTAACATTATTTAATTTTCGTGAAAATTTATGAAAATAAAATTACCCCAGTGCGAGCTACGTACTAATATTATATATAATACAATAGCTAATAATATAAAACAATAGCAAAAACCAAACAGATCCATTGTTTAATTCTATACTTAATTCAAAATTATTAAAATCGATGCGTAATGCTGTCAACAGAGAAAACAAACATAGCTTTACGATTGTTTATAATCGTGCAAAGGAATCGTGAGCTGTCAATGACATAAGAAACAATCTTGTATGAGTTGTATGCTACAAAAGACCCCTCGAGCGTTACCATTGTAAAAGTACAAATAGAAAAGCACAACATACCTACTAAGTGAAAAAACAAACGAATGCGCAAAATCGTGTCTATTTGTCAGTTTTCTTCGAACATTACCAAAGCATAAAGGTCAACGTACGCATAATGAGAATTTCACAAAAATTCGTGAACCCATACAGCAACTTAGACACATCATAACATATGAACGGCTGCACATGATGTAAGTCGCGTACATAAAGATTGTGATTGATAATGGCAGCCTCTCTCACACTGTCTAGCTTAGATCATCGATGATCTAAACGGAACAGTATGAAAGAGTCGATCATTGTCAGTCTAATAATTTTCTACGCGATTTATACCTGTTTGTCTGTCAGTGGCATTACGTGTGAGTGTGACACGTCAAACTTAAAATAGCTTCTTTTTCTTTTTGGGTCTAAACAATGTTATTTACGGCGGATCGTTTGTAAGACTCTGTTGGTGCGGCGGCCTTGGATAATTTTTGAGTTTGATATTGACAGAGTAGGTACCTACCCGTGTGGCAGGTTTTCATTGAGATGAGATTCTGCTTCATAATATACTATAACATTAGTTATTTAATTGCATTATTACTGTGTCTCTTGTCGCTAGCTACTGATTGGCTATTATTTATACCCACAACAAAATAGCTAATAACCTTTGGGCTAAATATACCCATTGAAATATAGGTTGAATCAACTTCCTAAAAAGCAGGAAGTAAAAAGTGTGCTTTTGTAGACTATATGATATTGATTACATTGCATTATGTGTGCGGTGCTCAATCAAACACAATAATACACATTTCCGTATCACTGTTGTAAGAATAGGAGCGCATGATCATAGTCATTTGTGTTTGAGAAAAATTAGTACATACCGGGCCTAAGGCCGAACAGCACTTGTCATTTCTTTGTCCGTTTGAATGATGACCTCTTTGTTTTGTATAGGGTTAATTTAAGTTTTACCATACCTGCTGGCCTTATCCGCTTAGTGGATTTAAGACGTTTTTTTAGTTAATGGCTATTTATGACATCCTAATTACTAAGTGTAGATTGTGTACATACCCTAGCTAATTTGTCAGGTACAAGCTCGTCCAGCTGTGGCGCTTCTGGATCGCCATTCTCCGCCTGCGCCCGTGCTTTGTGATGCTGCTCCCGTTTCACCTGGAAACAAAGATTATGAACGTTATTTTACTGTATTACGATCGAAAATTTGCTTGGAATAAGAACACTTCGAAATTACATAATAACAAAATCAAAATCAACTCATATGTCACTTGCATATTATGATAGTTTTTGCACTAAAACGAATCCGAAACAATTTATACTAGTAGTTCTACGAACAGTAGACCTCGCGAACTCATTCAACAACTTTTTTCCAACAATTAATAGTTGGAAAAAATCGTAAACGGTTAATGCTCCCTTACTATTGCATTTTGCATAGCTATTTTTCTCGTCATGGCGAAAATCCTCATCAGATCTTTACCATTTTTTTATGAGAACAAATTAAAATTACCTTTCAATAAAAAAAATAATGATCGAAATCAGATGTCGTAAAGCCGAGACATTCGTTTTTTACATCAAAAAACCCCGATGACTAAAAAATTATATGAAATCGTAGAATCTGTACACCAAGTTTCGTCCAGATCGGTCGTAAAATACGACCTGTAGAGGAGTAGGTACGTACATTCTGACAGTATCCATACTTTTGCCAGTAGTTGATGCAGAGACGCTTCGTTCGCTCGGTCAATTATTATCAAATGTCATTTTTACGAGTACTCTTTTCCATCGATATGCGCTGAACTTTTTTTTTCAAGCTGCCCTTCCTGTGGTATGTCGACTTTACGACATCCACGGACTGAGTTAGAAGAGTCAAACAATATTCCTACGCCTCGACCAAATAAAATTGACAATATTCATGATTATATTGCGGTGACTGTTAACTCAAATAGTTAAAGTTAATCTTACCTGGACTTGTGCTTGCAGGGCGCTCTCCTGTTCCGCTTTGCGTTTCGCTTTCCTCTGTTTGTTCCTAAGTTTTTTCAGTTCTGAGGGCGCCAGATTTTCTGAGAACAAGCACAAATATTTTTAGTTAATTGAGAAACTATATGAAATCAGCTAGTTCATAGTTTCATTCTTACACAAAAAACAATAATAGACAGTGTTCAACAAGCCTACAAATCTAAGTGATTGAAGTAAGTTGAATTGAGAATAGATATACCCAACTCTTTCTAATCTTTACATTGAATACGAGCTTTTTAGGGTTCCGTACCCAAAGGGTAAAACGGGACCCTATTACTAAGACTTCGCTGTCCGTCTGTCTGTCTGTCACCAGACTGTATCTCATGAACCGTGATAGTTAGGTAGACAGTTGAAATTTTCACAGATGATGCATTTCTGTTGCCGCTGTAACAAATACTAAAAAACAGAATAAAATAAATATTTAAGGGGGCTCCCATACAACAAACGTGATTTTTTTGGTGGTTTTATAGATAATGGTAGGGAACCCTTCGTGTGCGAGTCCGACTCGCACTTGACCGGTTTTATTTTGATAGTTGGGAGTTTTAGGCGTAATTAATTTCATAGCTTAATACTATGAACCCGATGCAATGGCCTGCGTCCAGCAGTGGATCATTAAAGACTGTTGAGGTTGAGGAGAGACTTATTGTAGAGAGAGTCCAAGACATCTAACAAATTTATATAAACGCGCGAAATCATAACCCTTGCCGAGTAATTAATTCCTGGTGGGTGTAAATCGTAGTCACTTAGGTCGGTCTGTAGCAGAGGCCATGCTCTCGTTACCGTAAGTAATTTCATTAGCCCGCACACAAATTAAAACTCGCAACAAGGTCGCAGAAAGGAGACCAAAAATGTGACCCTCATAAACTTGGCTGCAAAAGGCAATGGTCCACTGTAGCTGGTAGCAATTTAGATCATTGGCACTCGTGTGGCCAGTGTTCTCGCTGTTTATTTTTGCAAGTTTTGTACTGCATCGTAATACGGGTATTGGTGGGTATATATAAATTGTTATATTGTTGAGATAGCTTAGTCAAAAAGCAGTCGGAAAATGTTCGCTTTAGTTCTTAAAATAACAAAATAAATTTTAAAATTCAATTCAAAGAATTCCGTTTTTCTATCTGTTCACAAACAACATGAAATAGTAGGCGCAATGTTGTTATGTTATGCGTCTGTGTAGGCAAACTAAAAAATATCAATTCGACGACCGATGTGGTCGGATAGTGGAGGTTGCGGGTTCGATTCCCGCCTTGGGAAAAATGTTTCTACGATCTGCAAATATTTGTTCCGAGTGTTCTGGGTATTACTATGTTTAATAAAAAATATCTATCTATGAAATGTATTGTCCTAAGTTTATCAGTCATCTAGTACCCGTTACTAGATGTGACTAGATGATGCTGTGTGGACTTTTAGGCCATTTATCGATTGTTGTGAAGTTAAAACTAACTAAATTACCGGTTTGATTTAGTGTTATTTAAAGTCTGTATATTTTTCATAAAACAAAATTTTTATCTTATCGGCTATCGCACAATTGGCATAGTTTTTCTGTAGCCGACGCGCCTAAATACGCAATACCGTTCATCAGCTCCGCTTCAGCGGACGGCTAGCTTTACACGCATAATCGGAGGGCGTTGACGTTGACACAATTCGCGTAATTTACGTAATCACCGATAATCGAACAGGTAATCGATAATGAGGAATAAAAATTCATAATCGAACGTTCGCATTATCTAACAACAAATGTTGTTGTGATTACAATGCATAGTGTCACATTATACGGGCAAGTACTTGAAACGAGGAGTACTGGACGCCAGGGGCTAATTATTCCAGAACTCCGCTGCTGAATATATTCCATACTAATATTATAAATTCGAAAGTAACTCTGTCTGTCTGTAACCTTGTCACGCCTAAACGGCTGAACGGATCTAAATGAAATTTGGCAGGGAGGTTAATGTTATCACAGGGACATAACGTTACATACTTGTCCTTCTATGTCTCACTATCTTAGGGCCGTTACCGTGCCGTACATGCGTATCCCTCTATAGTATCCCATCATAAATTAATAATTTGCATATTATGTGTAGGTAGGTAAACTAATGATTAAAATAATTTATGTGATTTATTTAAATATGTTGTATTTTAGCCTGATAATAATTTTGATTTTATTTTTATTTCGTATCTAATCTTAAGTGACTACTGTAAATGGTTAGTTTTAACCGTGTTAGTTACTCAAGAAATTAATAAATAATAAATAAATATATTATAGAAACGTGTTAAATTATATTTTGTAACTTGCTCCTGCTTCTTTTATTCGTAACATGACATAGGCTTAAAAAGCGCGTGCGTAGCTGCGGGTATTATTATAATACAATATGCCTCTCACAAGCCCCCTGCTTGTGGAGATTTCCCATCATCAGTACGGATAGCAGAGGGATTGGATATCGCAGTGGAGGAGTTAAAATACACATCAAGAAGCTGCTGCTGTTTGCCTGGTAGGTTCCCTTAGTTAAGAAATCCACGGGTTGAGTTGAAGAGTCGATATTTTATGCCGCGACCGATAATCGGTACCTAATCATTGTTCACGTTCAACGATATTTTTTTAGTAGGATATTTTTGAATAAGTTAAGACGTATTTTGTTTTTCTTTTTATCCAGTTTGTATTATTTTAAGAATCCACCTTTAGGCTTCAAGTTGCGGGGGCGGCAATCAAATATATTGATTGCTATAACTGAGTGTGTAAACAAACAAATTATGTTTTATTTTTAGTCAATTTAAGTAATTAATAATTGTTTGTTTTTGGAATACGGCTTTGATTAATTAATAATGTGTAATTATTAATTAATCATATAACTTAAAACCATCACGATCATTGATCACCTTGAATAAAATTAGAACTTAACCGATTAATAGTTTCTTGGTTGTAGTTTCTAACTTACAAAAAGAGATAGAAGTTCTCTATCTCAAGTCAACGCGTGTATATCGTTTTGTTTTATTATATTAGAAGCTTTCGAAGGACTCTTCAGCAACGTACTAGTAATATTAACACATTCACTGCCTAGCCTTGACGATGCACTTGTGCGTCGTGGGCCATGAAAGCGTTAAGAACTTCGCACCACGCAAAAATGCGCGCATGTTAGCAATCTTGTATGAATATTAAAAAGCTCGCCCGTTTAAAAGGCACCGGGGCATATCTCATTAATCTTTATTAGTCTAATTAAGGGTGGTCCACACGAGTCGTGTTTGATCGTGCATGATAGCGGACCAGTGGTAACGTATTGGAGCGTGGCAGCGCGTCGTGCTGTCGTGTCCCGACGGCCGTGTGCTGATAACATTCAACGTATGAACAGACATATTGATGGTGAATTAGGCTGAATACACTAGTTAATTATCCGGCCAGAGATCTTAAATCGCTCTAACACTTAAGAATCCGACATCTACGAACAACCCTATTCCTGCGGGTTCTTCTCTCTCGTCCTCTTTTGCCATTGTAATAAACCCAAAATAACCATTCAACAAGAGGGTTGTTATAACTTTAACGTGTGGATTTGTGCGTCTGTCTGTGGCATCTTAGCAGTTCCGAAACGGATGAGCCAATTTGCATTCAGTTTTTTTTATCATTGAGTCTTCTTAGCTTTATTTGAAGAAATTCGTTGCCGCCATTCTTAATTGCAAGCATTGCAAATCTTGCAAGTTTATGATGGTTTAAAATAAAGTCTTTTTGAGCGGATATGAAATTTACAAACTTTTGTTTGTTTTTTTTAACTCGACGTCTACGTACCATTTTTTCTGCATCCGTTTGTCGTCTTCATCTGTCATTAGTTTTTTACTCATGTGATCTTACATTTCACACCCATCCTTTTTTCCATCCATTTTTCGCCTACTTGCTTTGAACTCATTATCAATTCCACTCGTGTCTCCCGTAAAGACATTTATTAATTAATCTTTGGTAAAAAAACTAAGGTAAGAGTTCTCGTTGAATTGTAAGCTGCACATACTAACAAAACTTAATTTTGATCGTGTTATGGACCGATCTAACGATGTAATAAAGCGTTATGTACCTCCTTGTTTAGATAAAGAGATTAAGATCGAAGATAAAAAATAAAAGCAAACGCCCAATTTGGAATACTACGCTGGTAAAAAGAACTACGTGCTTTATAAATGAAACCATTAGCCAGGTACAGAATCGAGATCAAGAGATAATTTACCTAATCATAACGTTATCGAGATTCAAGATTAATAGGTAATTGCCTTGGTCGAATGATTAGAAAAAGAGACAGGTACAATATATAGTTTCAAGCACATGACCCTAGAATAGACTTCGCCCGAAACGTGACAGATGCTAAAGTGCATGACAGGAAACAAGGATATAATATATCTACTATAGACAATAACATACCACGGGTAACACAGTCCACAACACAATTCATATAACGGTCAAGGTGACATGTTAATTTAAACAAAGTTTCATACAAATAGTAAACAATTGTCCCGTGCAGACACAATGGGCGGTTTCATTAGGGCCACTGACCATAGAGCATTATTGAGATAGTTTCGCAACACCGTTGCGACACTGCGATACTGCGCAGGCGCATGCTGACTATGGACCGGTAAATAGGGGTGCCAGGTAATACGTTATTGTTTATGTGCTTTTGGAGCACGATTATTTTAAATTGAGTTCATGTTTAGGTGAGTAGGCGTTTTGATCAAAGTCTAGTTCGGAAAACTAGTGAATTAAATAATAATAATTATAATGTTGGATAATTCACACAGCATTATCTAGCCCCAAGCTAAGCAGAGCTTGTGTTATGGGTACTAGATAACTGATATACATAATATCGAACCCGCAACCTCCTGCGTTGCAGGCAGGCCTTCGCCCTCCGCGCCACAGAAGTCGTAAAATACAAATAAACTGAAGACGTACAAACAAGAAACAAAGTAAATTACAATCAAATAATAGTATTAAATTAAAACTAGTTTTTACATAGATATTATTTGGTTGTAATTTTTATGTCGATGGATATTAATTGTTTGAAAATATAAAAATTCAATAAGAAATCGAAAAGAAAGAGAATAGACAGAAAGAAATGAACATGTAAATAGGTACCGAACTTTAGCGAAACTACGCATTTGTTATAAACTCATTATCGCCCGGAAACATTAAAATTAATCCGAAATTCAGTAATAAATGGCTCTGATAGAATGATTTATAACATACAAACTAGATCAGAATGGTTTTATGTAAATATCTGAGAATGGTAATGCGTAGTGTTAAAACATCCGGCACGCCCGTCCGCATTGCTGTGGCTGGTCTAGATATTATAGACAGCTTTTAACCTATTAGGAAATGTCAATAAAGCGAAGTTACATTAAACCAGGTTAAGTAAGTAAGTAGGCTGCACTAGGATGTCTCTACACTCAAGTCTAGAACTTTAGTAAGGCAGAGAGTTTCATAGAGGCTGATTATTAAAAATACATCTTGTTATCTTGTCAAGTCTAGAACTTTAGTAAGGCAGAGACTTTTATAGAGGCTGATTATTAAAAATACATCTTGTTATTTGGTCAAGTCTATATCTTTAGTAAGGCAGACAGTTTCATCGAGGTTGATTATTAAAAATACATCTTGTTATCTCGTCAAGTCTAAAACTTTAGTAAGGCAGAGAATTCCATAGAGGCTGATTATTAAAAATACATCTTGTTATCTCGTCAAGTCTAAAACTTTAGTAAGGCAGAGAATTCCATAGAGGCTGATTATTAAAAATACATCTTGTTATCTCGTCAAGTCTAAAACTTTAGTAAGGCAGAGAGTTTCATCGAGGCTGATTATTATACATACTTGTCGTATTCATTCATAGTTAAACTTTTTCCATCGTTTTACATCAGAGATCAGATAGGTCTGTAGGATGTAGTATCTGTAGGTTTGGATATTTTTGCTGCTTCTTTGATGCACACTTTGGGTGTACAAAAAAGATCTACTTGTGTCATCAATCAATCATATGCAAAATGCTTTATTTCCGATAATACAATCTCCGTACCCTTAGAGGTCAAATACAAAAAAAAATTATAGACAAAAAAGTGATATTTTCTATTACTGTCGTTTCGGTATGTACGTAGACCAGTGTATGTAGACTAAAGTAAACAAGCGATGAAGAAAGCTTTAGCCTGTTAGTTGTTATTTTTCGAGTTGGTACAAAACACGTCCTAAGCTATTTTATCCTCTAGCCAGATGATCTGTATTTTTGTAGTAAGCCTTTTTGCAAAGAAACATAAATATCCGTCAGATCTATCTGAGCTCTGATATACATAGAATGATAGATAAAGCTTAAATCTTGAAACAGACAAACTAAACTATGAATACGTCAAGATTACAAGATGTAGTTATAATAATTAGTTTCGTGGGAGCTGTATATGCCTTTGAAGCCTTTGTAAATTTCGATAAATGTCTGAAGCGGCCGTAGGAGTAGGCAAGGACATGCTTGCAACACCGCTTATGAAGTTATTGTGTGTCAAAGATATCAAACCGTTGAAGGTTCATAGAATTATAAGAAGCGAAATAAGTCGAATAGAAGATGCGTTTGCATGTCAATTTTCACGGTTTGCGACGTTACTATTGAACGGTATTTTTGGTCAACCTTGAGATTGGTTAATATTTTATGACTTCATCGAATATTTTTCTGAATTAGGCGATCACTTACTATTATTGCGTTGAATCGCGAGGAGTAGAAATAGAAAAAGAGGAGGTTCTTCAAAACAGACAGCAGCGGCTTAACCCTAGATCACTAACTATTCATATAAATAACGACGTATACCTGGAGTATTTAGTGTTTAGGTATGTTCCCGACCTCTACCACCCTACTCTTGTCTCATAAATAACAATTGACGAACAAAATATTGATGTAAAATCCGTCGTAAAATATCAGAATGATTAGTGATAACGTTACTCTAAATTACGGTTAGTGAGCTAAGGTTAAAATAGTAATGTGACGAAAACCATATTTTAAAAGCTTGTTTTAGAAACTTCGAAATGTCAATGTTTACTGCTAGGCGATAGATACCGGCACGGACGTGCTTCCCAGGACTAGACTTTTCACGAAGACCTTTGCTGTTGCTTTTACATATAATCTTGTTAGTAAAATATAATAATGATACGTTTTGTCAGATCCCAATTAAGATCCGGATTAGTTTTGCGTGCATCAAACACGTGCGTGATGCCCACGTGACGTTCCACATAATTGGATAAACTGTTATTTATAACGTTTTGACGTTTACGATGCACGCGAACGTTTTATGATGCACAATTTTGCACAGACCTTTTGACCTTAGTTTATACTGATGCCCTTTTATCGGCTTTTTACTTTGGTTATCCTATCAGTAGAACAGGCAAAGCATAAATATCTATAGGTAATGTGGAATTTCTCAGGACGAGCACGTCATAATTAAGTCCAGCATCCGTGAGATTATTATACTGTCTAATTTTAATTCTCTAGCTAGCCTCAGCCTTCTTTCATGAAAATGCGCAACGATAGAGAAAAGATTAAAACATAAGTTTCCTTTCTTGACAAACTCGTTCTTTGGTCCAACTGTGATACCCGCAGGAACATTTTTAATAAATTGGCAAAACATTGCGTCGATATAGGAGCGACAGACATTGTTCGAGTTATTTCTTCTTACGATAGGATTGGAGCTGGTAGGCAAGACCATGTCTAGGACACGTCACGTCACACAGCACACACAAATTGCTGCTCTAATTCTGGCAGGTTTCGCAAATGCAATGAAAGAGCGACCGTGGACGCCGTACGCGAGGGTCGGGGAGGTCGCAGCCATAATTAAAACGAAATTGCTTACAAAATGAAAGACATGCTGTGTATGCTCATAAACGGTAATTGAAACAAATTGCTGGTATTTATGGGAATACGTGTATCCTAAATCGGCAAGTCGGTTTTATGAAACACATTTCATTCATCATCACATAAGTTCTGTTGCTAATGTCAATGTTGCTTTTAATAGAAAGGTAAATGTGTAATATTATTATGTGAAAATATTTGTAGCCACTGAAACTTGAAACAGCGGTAGGAATTGCAATGAAACTTGGCAAATAAATACAGCTAAGAATATAAATTGGCTCAGCAAATATGTCTCATTAGGATTGTCCAATAAATAAAGTTAACATACGTCGTAAATTTGTGACCTTATTGTTCGACTGCCCACCTGTCCCACTAAAACCAGGTTTCCTATTTGGAAATACGGAATTACCGTCTATGCACCAATATATTTGAACTATAATTTTAAAGTATGATTGGTAAATAAATGAACTGGCTAATAATAGGGCTAAATAAGTTCGAAAATGAATGAGTCAGTGACCGAAGTAAGAACAAACATCGCAATAAGTTATATAGAGAAATGATGCAATGATTACATTACGCCCACTGTCTCTCGTACTAATCTACTTCACCAGAATGATAATTATGGCAAAATGGAGTAGAATTAACAATATTATAAGCCTTGTACGTACAGTACAACCAATAAAATACTAACATAACTGTAAAAAAACACGATAAATCCTTTAAAATATGTATAACGCAGAAAACATCGATTCATTGTTGTATTTACATTTGAAATTCATTTAATTATTCTACTCAGACAGACTTCCTCGTATCGCCAAAATTATACAAATACCTAACCCATTTGATAGAATAGATAAAAACAAACACTGAGAAATTCTACGTATTAAATGACAAGGAAATATAGTTGGTCTAAAAAAATATATGATACAGATATTTTGCTGTCGAAGGTTGTCGTGCCGGCAGCCCTGACGAAGCCCTACCATCTCTCGGTTTCGCAACTAGCCCTGACTCTCCGGCTTCCAAACATGCGCTTGCACCAGCTAATCCAGTTCTTGATTTGCCGCTTATTTTACCAACTGATTTTGGCCGTGCAATTGCTTTGGATGTTTTAATCGTTAGAATGTCAATCGCTGACATAGCCGTTTTGAAATTGTCGATATGGATTAATGTTGCGATTGTAATAAGTGCAACTGACATGTTGCGCCAGTCACTCATGACTATTTCATGGAATGGTCACTGGCATAGTGCAAACTAGACTTAGATAGAAATCACATTAAGAACTTGTTGGAACTATCATATCTTGAATCCCCAACATAGACAGTTGTATAAGAATTGCAAAACCACCATTGGTTAGAGATATCTTTACGACTTTAGCAAGCGAGCATAAATCCTAGCTCTAAAGACGTATATCGATTCACATATTCGCCAATTTCAACCCATCAATCTTCAGACCTAGCACAATACCTCGATGATTGATAGGTCCCATTGAATGTCGATGACGGGGCATTTACATCTCACACCTGGATATTATCATTGTTCAGTGGTATGCGTGAATTCGCATTGTGATCAACGAGATATCACAACTGGGTCGCCTGACAGGTTGCATTTGAATACAATGACCGCAAGCTAGTTCTGTTCGATGAGCTTCAGACAAATAACGAGATGCTTATTGGTTTATCTACTAACATGAGATCTCAGCATAGCTCAAGCTGAGCAGAGGAATTCTTGAACAAAGGTCTCGTGTAATAGGTATACGAGATAGGTAGGACGGATAACCTTGAAATTAATAAACACTTCTTTTTCTGAGCTTTTCGCCATATTATCTTTAAGCGAGAGTTTTGTCGTACAAGTTATAAAGATAATTGAAAAAGAATGGTTTAAATTAGGTTAATTTATATGTGTATTTTGCACTAGAACCTAATTACTAAACTAAACAAGCTGGGCGATTTCAGGTTTATCTGGGTTTCTAGGGGATCGAGTATGGAAACAACATTATTTCCTTTCTTCTATAAGGCGTAAGGATTTCCGAACGAGTATCTAAACAAATTAAAGACAGGAATAAGGTCGGTTTTTACAACCCAGCCCGTTCTTCCAGTTTTTAACAGTTTCCTTTCAAACTTTCCCATCGTGTTGAACAAAGTAAAATAATTACACCAGCCCCCCTAGCACGGGCATCGTTGTCTAGGGTAGAATAGACAATAATGACATTGCATCGCTACACATTGCGTACATTATTGAAGTTATAGGAATGCATTTCAAATAATTTACGCATTGGATGACGAAGCGACGTAATTTTTCTCTATTCTACCCTAGACAACAATCCCCGTGCTAGGGGGGCTGAATCATTAGTCACAGATATATCGACAAAAATAGGAATATTTATTGGAAAAATATGTCGATAAACGATTCATTTATAATTAAGATTAGCTACAGAAATGGTTGCAGTAAGTTTTGTCACACATATACGGCGCCGTGTGAAATGGACGCCAACGCAGTGCATTGATATCATAAATAACTTATTTATCGACTGTATTAGGTCTTTATCGGGTCGCCGACTCGATCCAGCAGTCTAGACTAGCGTAAGGAAATCATTTAGTTTTTAACAAAGTCTAGTGATACTCACAATAAATAAATAGATCTGGTTTTTTGATGCTTATTCCACATTAGAAAATTCAAACTTAAACTAATATACTGAATTAAGAGATATTTTTTGCAACATATGATGATCTTGGAGGCGAAAAGAGGGGACCTTCGCCCCCTTCACCACCTTCAACGCAGGAGGTTGCGGGTTCGATTCCCAAATAAATAATGCTGGACAATTCACACAGCATTATCTAGCCCCAAGTTAAGCAGAGCTTGTGTTATGGGTACTAGATAGCTGATATACATAATAAAATACAATACACAGTAGATATATTTTATTATACATGGAAAACGATCTGAACACCCGGAGATGATGCAGATTGTACAAACATTTGTCCCAAGGCGGGAATCGAAACCGCATTCTCCTACGTATGTTAATGCAGATATTTTTTCGGGTGTTCTGTGTGTTTTCATTGTTTAAAAATATTGTCTGTGAAATGTAATAATAATAATAATTAAGTAAGTTATCTAGTAACAACCCCTAAAACAAGTGCTGCTTAGTTTGGGGCTAGATGATGCTGTTTATTTATGAATTTGCTATGACTTTTCAAGCAATTCCATTGTATTAGGTTTGTGTCAGTAAATTCAATATGCTCAATATATTCATTGACCTGCATTCCACATCCACTCGGTAAAGGATTTCGTAAAAGTAGAGCAGCAATGATGTGTTTGTCGTAAAAGTTACATTAATAAAAGATTATCGGATCATTATTATTATCTTGCAATGGTGCATGTACTGTTATGAATTGCACTGAATGATTGGAATTGAAACTATTAAAATAACTTCGCACATTTATACTTGAACAAAAATGACGCAGAGTTCTCTAACTTAGTTCTGGGGCCCGAGTACGTGACAGATAATTTTATATAGGAACGATATATCTCTTGAACTGAGAGATGTGGTGCTTTTCCACCAGAGATGTAATACGTTGCTATGTTTCCAGCCGCTGAAAAATTTCAGCCGGCCAATAAGATCGCTCTTTTTCGTCAGCTATGAAAATGACGCGATAATGAAGCGATCCTATTGGACGGCTAGAAACATAGCAACATAGCACATCTCTGGTGGAAAACCAAGCACCCTAATGCTTTGCACCTCACATCTGAGACGTAACACACACCTTCGCACAGGATACTAATAAACGCCGATGATCAGGCACCGAGTCAAAATCGCGGTGCAACTGCTACCAGAAAATATTATTTTAATGCCTTATGTGCCCATGACGCATATGACCAGTTTCAGAAACTCTTAGTGCGACCTGCAAGGGCTGGATCGCGCACTTGCAGGCCGCACCGCTACGTCTGGGTAGAGAACGCGTTAACAGCTTAGACGCAAATTTCAATTTCATCTCCCATTAGATAAGAACGTCAATCCTACTTTGTTTACAAACGAAACCGCAAGCCATTGATCTAGTCGAAACCGCGCGAGCAGGTGGTTCGCTTTCACAATGCGCCGGCGCACCGCGCGAATGCCATCAATCTCATCCGAGTTATTAATAAGCAAGATACAATGGAGTAAACGGTTGGGTCCGTAGATAAGACGGGTGTACATGTATCGGTACTTTTTATCCGCCCAACTTACAGCAAATCACTGTTTTGTAAAATAACGTTGAACGAAGTTTCTTTTAACGCATAAGCTATACCTACGTGAATCTGTTATAGGCAAAATTATCCCTGTTTCAGACTATAGAAATCTAGACACGGTAATCCATAGAATAAACCGGGTGGTAATATTTATATCGGCGGACCGTAGAATCTAAATCCTAGAGCTTAAGCTAAAGCTTTTTAACGCATAAGCTACGCCTACGTGAATCTGTTATAGGCAATATTATCCCTGTTTCAGACTATAGAAATCTAGACACAGTAATCCATAGAAATAAACCGAGTGGTAATATTTTTATCTGCGGTCCGTATAATCGAAATCCTAAAGCTAAAGCCTAATGTAGAATCTAGGACTCCAAAGCTTAACACAAATACTTGAATTATCCTTTTTCAGGTTTCATTTCTGATGAATGAAATCCAACCATTTACATAACAGATAAATTAATTCTACTTTAGTAACAAGTTAGTGGCATAATATCGCGTGCGATCATAGCCCTGAAACAGAGTTACATAGGCTGAAACTTGACCGACTTGTAGACTCCTTAGTACTTTTCAGACTTTGTCCGTTGAGTATTCATGTTTTGACATGCGGAAATGTCGCACAAGTTGGTTTTATTTTCGGTAAAAGGGAAACATTAAACCTTTCAGTTCTAGTCGATTCATATGGTACTTTTCCTGTCTGGGGTGATAGTTCATTTAGTAGCAAATTCTGGTAAAGCGTGTAGACTGTAGAGGCAAACAACAGGTGTGAATAGTCTGTGCAAGCCTTTGGAATTCGTGATATGCCGATACCATTACAGATAAGTGTTGGTATTAGATATTGATCGAGCTTTTTGCGAGTTACCTTAGCAATTTAGTACATATTCAAAAGCTCTTGCGTAGTTTCACTCATATTACGGAAAAGAAGTATCGAGAGAATAGTTTAGATCAGAATTTTCCTCCTATCAGCACTGAAGTCTACTGCTAAACCGTAGTTCTCCGGTACGGCTTGGTGTCCAGAAGCAAAACTATGTTTTCTGCTGCGTGTTTTTTTTTATTTTTCTTTGCCATATAAACAAAAAGATTTGCTGATAGCTAATGTATAAGTATTGTCTTTATGGCTTAATGGAAGGGAACCTATGCCCAACAGAGGGTACAAACTTTTGTCTATCAATTGGGCTTACCATAGCAATAACGCGTTAATATCAATCGCGTTATTGTTATGGTAAGCCCCCAAGAACGAATCCCTGCCCAAGAGACGTGAAAACTTCTGGAAGTTAATAAACCTGGAAGCGAATACATCGATGGAAATTCACTGAAGAAGACAGGCCTAACCTCAACCTTGAACACACCTTCCGGATACCCAGCACCATTAAACCTGACAATCATCTATTTGTCATCGCCATATAAATATGTAAGTAAAGCATAACATAAGCAGCGGTATTTCCAGCTGCATTAAGCATTCACGACTGCATACTTAGTTGACACTTGCCGAGCTAAAGTTGCTGTACTGTAAAGCTATCATTATACGATAAGCACCATAATGTTTTCCTGTTGGCATTGCTCCAGCATAACTATGAACGGACAGTTTAAGAGTTCCTAGAAGGAACTGAATTGATGATTGAGTTAATTGAGAGCTCGTTGTCCTATGAAGGGGAATTGATAATTCGCTTTGTCGGGGAGGATTCCCCTTGAAACTAGGAATTGGTCGCACAATAACGGGATGTAGATCTAGCCGATCGGAAATCTTGATCAATCAAATTTCCGGAATGCAAAGAAGCCTATTTGTTAATCCGGGTCTACAACTACATCAATGCAAATTTCATCACAATCCATTCGGTAGTATTGTCTTAAAGACAGTATACTAATACCTAACAAACACCAAAATTTCGTATTTATAATACCAGTGCCTAATTTAATTTGTAATCATGGTGGTACAAATTTATTGTTCTGTAGTGCATTGTACTGTATCTGTAACATTACTATTTTTACTTCGGTTTATAACAATGCGCGGAAATATTTCTTACTTATTAGTACACAACATTGCAAATTTGCAGTATCGATTCGTCCTCTTTAAGAAATATCTTTCAAAACATTCAATGCATACTTATTGCATACCTCTCAAGAGGAAAGATTTGTTTGTTTGAATTGAATAAGCTCTGAAACTACTGGACCTATTTGAAAAATTCTTTCACCATTAGAATCCTACATTATCCCTGATGAACATAGGCGATAGAATCTACCCGTGCGAACCCGAGGCGGGCAGAAAGTAATAAACGACAAGCTTTACGACAAACCTACCTTAAAATTATGCAAACGGATAATCTGCCCGTTAACGCATGTGGTATATACAAGCAAAGCTAAAACTTGCGTCACTGCTATCTAAAATCGAAATAAAACAAAGCTATTATAATTCTAGAGCAAAACCAGTCTCAAAATAATGTCCATTGCTGACAAAACAGCCGTGAGAGAATATGCAACGAGCTGGTATGCGTATTAAGTCACATTGTTCAAGGGACCACATGATGTAATTCTTTGTGAAAGTGAGAATATTTAGTTTTGAGGCCTCTATTTATGTGTAGTAAATTAAATAGGGACTCATACGTACAAGACTTACTCTACAATCATAATATGGCGATATTGATTCATAACTTAACTGAACTTGGCTGAGCATCATCAGCGTCATTCATACTTTATCTACAGCTGAGTTATATTGTAGATGGAGTTATTGGTAATTCACTGATACTGCGTGAACTGCAGATTCTGCCCATCATCAAGGACACGTTCGTGAAGGATCTTAATTCTGAAACTTTTATGTAAATCACCTTCCAACCAATTACTAAATACCGATCTCCCACTTTCATTCAACTATTTTACATCTACGTAAGATGATTTCAGAGGCCTGCGGATGATGATTTGCCCCCATATCATGTTGTTCTTTGTATTCGAATAGTAAATATCTAGGTCCCTGGTTGTTATTTTTCTTAATAATACACACCTATAAAGAAATGTAAACAAAAATATGCAAAATGTGATTTTTCATATTTTTACGTTGAAAATGACATGTTTTCGTCCTATTTGTTTTGTATTAAAAACAACAATAACTTACGTATTGTTTGATAAGGAACACAGTTTATATTGCCTAGTAACAGAATAACAACACAATGTCGAAAATACAAAAAAATCGGTCATCTTTTTTGGTATTACGGAACATAATTCACGAATTGAAATTGCAAGCAGCTGTCGCCGGATCCTCAAGTTGCATTAGCCTGTCTGGCTAGGAGTCAGCTGAGCACTTACACACCCACTGATAATTCAGGGTAGAGCCGTTTTTAAGTTTAGCTTAAAATAAATCCCCTCTAATGAACGATTATTGAATAGAGGAGGGTACCTACCAATATCATTTCTTCTCTGTCAATTTCAAGCATAACGACCTGGCGTCCTCACGATCGTGTTCGTGATGATGGGCAGAACCTGCAGTTCACGCAGTGTCAGTGAATTACCAGTAACCCTGTATATTAGACCTTCATAAGCGCATTCCATCTATCACACACGGTTCTGCGTATAGAACATCCACGCCACGAGCACGAAGCAACGCTGAATAGTCGAAAATAGTTTTTTGATTGAAAACAGTAATTATTGCTAGAAAAGAAAGGTATCAAAATATGCTTGCGCACGTATCCGCAATCAATGCAAAGCTACTCTACGATTGAATTAGAATTCATACAAGTCTCGTACACGAATGAGGACTTTCTACACCTCTCCAAGCTTTTGTCCATAGAGTAAATATAATTTTTAACTTGTCTGGTTAAAAACAATATAAACCGACCTCAAATTCATTTATACAACAACAAAAGAATGTTATACAACATAATTTTTTTTAGGAATTCGAGAAGATATCACCAAAATTGTTAGTATTCCTGATTTTTCAATATTGTTTGTTAATAAAAAAAATCTAATAAAATAAAATCCCTCGGGAATACATTTTTTATACGACCAATTCGGAATTATTTCCTCTATAACAGCGAACAAATTTTTTAAATCGGCCCATTATTCTGAGAAATCGACGAACATACATAAAAAAATAAGCCGAACATAGAACGCTCCTGAAGCCGGTAATAATGGTAAGTCGGTCAAGTCAAGCTACCAACAACGCTACCAAGCAAGATTAACCGATATGCACTAGCTCTGTTTAACCTAACTGGTACCATAAGGATTGCCTCAGGGCCCGTGAAATGGCTATAAATTAGCCGTGTTTTATTCTATACCGCCAACGAGTCGTATATTGGCCGTATGCATATAGCGCGCGGTATGATAAATATAATAGGAAACTTATGTTACATTTGAGTGGACAGTATCATGGTTTTCGTGGGGGTAAGTTTGCGTTTAAATCTAATAGCGTGAAACGTGTTGGTCAATCTAGGTGGTACACGACAGGGACTGGACCTAGTTATTCAAAAGGCATAATGATATCAAATGTACGTGAAAGTATTTCTTGTCTGTCTGGCTTTACACGATAAACGGATATTAATAGCTAAAAATGAGTTTCTGAAGGAGACAGATTGCATCCTGAGGAAGGACATAGGCTACTTTTTAACCATAAAAACCGTGCAAAGTTGCGGGTAAAAGCTAGTACTTATAAATACTGTATGTTTTACAAGTACAATATTCTTCTAAAAGAAAAAGTTAAATAATGCAACCAAGATTGGTGTGCGAATTTCAATTGATAAAATAACGCACGATGTGGTTGGTCACCGTGATCAGCTCATCTGGAATGGAAAAGGCAGGACGACGAAATCAGTAAGAACAGACAATGTTTCAGAATTGAAACGTAATTGACATCATAATAACAGCGCCAGTGACTGAAGTAAGTCGTGATACCGCGAAGGGCAGAGCCACGACAGAATCTTACGTCAATTATATCTGGTCTGGGCGAAGCCAACGCCCTATGGAATTATGTAGGACAAGGAATAACTCGATAATTAAACCTAATCTTTTGAATATTAATCACGGAATAGCTTATAACGAGCAATAACTAAAAAACAAAAAAGTGATTAGTTTTATTAGATATTCAAAATGTGAAATGCACACAGAGACAAGTGTACGTAGATGATACCACTGAGAAAGAAAATAATCGGGCGAGTATATGAAAATCAAAATGACGTCATCAATATTAGTCCTAATCCTAAAATACCCCTAAACCCAATTACTAAGCAATAAACGTACCGAAAAAACCAGTACCAACATCCAAGCGTCACGTCGGCAAACATCACGATTAGCACCTGGCGACTCCGAACACATCCGTTACAGTATTGGAGTACAAATTATGGAGGTCTCAGAGAACTAAATCAAAGGATATTTTTTAGTTTTCTTTGTTTTCGCAGTACTACCATTCCATACCAAGTTAGTTATTTTCCATACCTATGCAAACAAGGAAATATGAATTGCATTGCTATATGAAAAATTTGGTTGGGTCAACATTAGGGTCTGTAATCAACATTGTTGCAGACAAATTGGTCAGTTTTACAAACTCCAGGATTTGGCACTTGTCATGCTCGTAAACCACAAACCAAAAAAGTTGTTTTGAATCCCAATCAATAGGTCCCGTTGCTTTGGCTAGCTCCTTGCTACTCTTACATACTTGTATGTACATACAACCAATTCGCATTCGGAGTTCGTACACGGTACATGCCGAGCGCTCCGTGAAGACAATCAAGAAAAACCCACTAGGTCCAAGTGCGTGACTCGTACGGTCAACCGACAGTAATGATGTACAGGCATGACAAGGGCTGACGCAACGATGTGCCTGGTTAATGTGTTCTTTACCATATCCCGGATCCTGTAACATCGAGACTTGCGATGTCTAAAATTGTAAGTGGACGATAGGAAAGCTAGACGATGAGTGAAAAGAGAATCCCTATTGAATCGCCAATGCCTCATTCATCGAGCGTGGAAAATCTGCAGATTCTAACGCCAAATGCAGATATAATAATGATCAATTCTTTATAGTTAACTCTGCATAGCCATATAAGGAATACAAAGAACGGCATGTTTCTGTATTGAATCTAGTGGCGCTAAGCTGCGTAGGCGCACAGCACGTGGTATGCATCACCACGGCCTCATCACCGAATGGATCATATCGTGGCGTAGGCGTGACGTAGGCTTACACACAAACCGTTAACCTTTGGACCGAAACAGTTGTAATTTATCAGTATACGCAGAATGGGCGGTCCTGGGGGTCTGTCAGAGTCATCCGATAACCCTTGTTGGATGTGAGAGATGAGAACGGACGATGGCCTCCATAACCAAGAAAGAAATTTGGGGTAAGAGGTTAACAACGAGTTAAAGATAATCGAGGAAAGAAAGTAGGGGAATGTACAGTACCATGGAAAGGTCGGACGGGCATTTATGATCAATTGCTTTGACACATTGCATAAAGAGATAAAGAAAGATGATTCTTTTATCCCGTGGATTATTCCACCGGGTAAAAGCTTTCAACGAGCAATTTTTATGACGACACCAGTAAACACAATCATGCCAAAGCTAATTGGAGAGCCCACAAACCACGATGACATCATGCTAAGCACAGAACGATTGCCTAAAGTCACGTCACAGCATACCTCAATGATGACACTTGAGCAATGACAGACAAATAAAATATTCAAGTAGTAAGCACACAATGAGTCACCTACAGCTAATTTGCAAAAAAAAAGATCAATGTTGACCACTCATGACTAATTTTAGATCCGACATAATTGCACGAATACAATGGCAATAATTCAGAAAGTATTAAAGCCCACATAAAAGGGCCAGCGACCCGGACGCATAATGAAAGGAACATAATCCGGATGTTCAAGATTAAATAGCACTTTATTTAATTCATGAAACAGCATTGCCTGAGAAAACCCGAGATTGATGGTGACTCCTTCATGGCGTTCCAGAAATGAATATTTAGCGTCATCATGAGTTGCATCAACATATAAATCGATTAGCAGAAGAGTAAATTAAGCACTTATCATGAATCAAATAAGGTATAATCGATTAATTTCTACATGATCAACTATTTCTGTGAACGATGATCAAACGCCAGTCAACCCGACAGGATACATCACGAATACGTTGACCATAAATAGTGTGGCACATGTTTCAGATAGATTATGTGCATAATTGCTCATCAGGATAATTTTCAAGGACCTGCTTGATGAGCGATCGATTAGAGACAGTATTATGATTGATCAAGATGCAGTTTTGTTAAGCAGGAGGTAAGTTGTCACAACCCGGAATCTGAGTAAGGCGGCATCAATATTAAAATGCTCGTAAGAAGTAATGACGAGTTCGAGGAAGCGCCGTAATTGCATGTATGCAAAGAATGGGACATTAGACACGGCCTGTCGACTCCTGAAGAAGATGAGCAACTGACACTCATCCACTGTGGGAACAAATAAATCTAGCATTGACATGGGCTTGTTGGCATTGTTATTGTGATGTGAAAATGTTTTTTCAGACGCGGTTATTTTTCATTTGCATAAAAATGACTGAAAATGGTTTCGTAAAAATAGAATGGGAAATACCGAGCAATTAAGTGAGTATGCCGGTTTGTTTACTCACAAAGATCAGATAAGGTTTGTGTTTGAGTCACTGGTGCATATCACCTTATTCGGAGTCTACTGTATAAATCCCACACAGATCTGCACACGCCACGTTGTTTTGTCGAGGGAAATGCAAATTACACCTCTAAACAACGTGTGACTGTCAATGATCATTGTGATAAATTAACTGTAAAATTCACAACCCCTAAAACAATACACGAATTCGTAGACTTAAGATTAAAGTTTTTCTCAAAGATATGGGTACCTAAGCTTCGAGTCATTTTAGTTTTCGATTCCGGTTTTATCTCTTTACATTCTCCAATAATTAACAGGTACTTATTAGATACTGCTGATCAGGTATTTTAGTCCATCATCGTAGAAGCGCGTGCTATACATATTCAGTAGAGGTTTACCTGGTGACAAACAAATTCTAATGTCGATGACACTGTGAGGGCGTCTGTCGTTAGCATTGCTCGAGGCGAAGGACAGCGCGAGACGAGCATACGAATTTGGGTGATGAGATAATTTTAGAAATGTAATATTACTAGTAGGTAGTATAGGTGTATCATTTGTTATCCAGTTAGGACGCATTCATATAGCATTTTTTCCGTGATGGCGTATGTAGTTGTAGGGGCGAGTTCACACACCCGACAGTATTCCGAATCCAGTAAACGATTTTGTTCAGTATTCGTCCTATATCAAATATCTATATATATAAATATATATATAAAAAATATGTATTCCTAAGACTAGACTAGATAGTCTCTAAACTTCAACAACAATGTTGCTGAACGCGCAAAACCAAAAACAACAATAACAGAAGACAATGAAACAATACAAAACGATGGCTGACAAAACCAATCAAACACTAAAAACAAAAATAACAAGGGCGTCTAATAAATCACGTGTCAGTCAAAACAGTATTTAGGAACAAATTAACCATAAATTAAATGTTCAGCCTTGTCAATAGCATAACAACAGTAATCAAAAGTTGAGGAACCGTTTAGATATAAAGCTTAATTGGCACTCAGTCGTTACGAGTATGTGTTGAGTATTGGTGTGTTGTGTAGTAATTAACGCCTAGGCAAAGGTTTGCTGAATGCCGATGCTGATTGATGTGCCCTTTCAAGCTGACAATGTTTGAAGAGCTAGTTGTCATTTATGTAGAGGTCACCAAGCGGAAGAATGGGTGATGAGGAGTTGAAGTATAGCCTTTGGAAGGGACTACTAGTAGATGAATAAACCAAAATAGGGTGAAATTGCACACAAGGCTGTTTTAGAGATAAAACTTTTTAAACTTTCGGGATTTGTTAACATATTATTATAATTTCTCGGGTATTTTAAAGTGCACTGACAAAGACTATGATATGCACGCATCAGCTTAAGAGCTGCCTGTGTATTCAAATAATAATAATAATAATTTTATCCAGCTAGTCGCCCCGTGTGTGTGGCCACGATTGCTGTACCGCGATGGAAACTTAGGGGAAAATAAATCAAAAGGTACGCGATAAATACCCTATAAATAATTTTTAGAAGACTGTTCTAGAGATGTACCTAACTACGTATAGAACGATGTATGACACGATGGGAGTCTTACAGCTGGTTTTTCATCCGCTTGTTATAATTTGAAAAAGTTCAAACTTTTTGTTAAACTCTAGTGTGTTTACTTGAGTGTGGAGAAAAAATCCTAATAATAAAAAATCCTAAATATATAAATCCTAATAATAAAAAATACAAAATCGAGCTTTACTCAGAGGGACTACACTCCTATACAAAGCACTAATAAAGCATTATACAGCATTTATCCTACTACTTATTAAGTTTTGTTTATTTGTTTTACGAACCAAGTCTTCGTGTCTCCACACACAAGTAAACACACTAGATGTTAACAAAAAGTTTTGACTACTGTCAAATTATAACAAGCTGATGAAAAACCGGCTGTAAACGCGATATCACTATTCAATAACCATGCTTAATATTTTTGTGCAAAGGAGAAAATTAAAATGATAAATGTATTGGATAAGCAATATGGACAGATTGATTCAGTTACTAACAACCTTGCATGGAATCATAGTTTTTATTATACAGGATACGGTGATCGCGACAGGATGATAATTTAATCAGCAAGCTTGTTTGCTTGATCTATAAAATGTTAGATAACAACACGTTGTGATGCAAAATGCTTCTAAATAGATCCGTTATGCTTTATTCATCATTTCAAACCACTGTAATCATTATTATCAGGAAAATACATTGTGTTGATGTCCGGAAACAATGTGATCTTACCATGTAGTTATACCTTAATGATCATGATTTATACATCATTCTACCACACGATTTGCATTTGAGCATCCCAAGCAAAAAGTGTTAATCTCGGAAGAAAAACCGGAGTTTATGTATTCTACAGCGGAAAATCTCTTGGCATGTAAGACTGCCGTGTCCCTAACGGAACATCCGCCTAACATATAAATACATACACACTTACATTCATTGAGTTGTAGAAGGTATATATTTATGTATAAGTAGCTATATCATTCCGATCACATACCAAAGTGTAATTATAATAATGGGGACGATAAAGTGCTAAGACACGCTTGTAGCACCTCCGGGCAGGTATTATTCAAACATTTATTACTTTTATTGTGCCTGTAGGTGTCTTTTGTAAGTATCAACCATTTTTTCTGAGAGTAATTTGAATATTGAAATTACTTTTGGTTTAACCTTGGACAGTGGTTGTCAGAAAAGGTCATTATTCAGACAACTAGCATTTTCTTTCGGCTTTACTTTAAACCTATAACATATCTAGAACAACGTACTTTCAGACAGAAGCTAGATTATTATATATCTTACAAATAAGGATGACCGTAAGACGCCGGTTGCCCGTGATCTCGGCGACCTGGATCAAGTAATTTAATTAACAGATAATAATAGACTCTGATATCGAGAAGTAGATTTAGTTAAACTATAAATGCAGATAGGAACAGTACTGTGTGTGGTCAGTTGCTCAAGTTCATTACAATATAAATGACTTGATAAATTTAGATAGGGAAAAGTAGAACCAAGTCTTGGTTTCTCCACAAACAAGTAAACACACTAGAGGTTAACAAAAAGTTTAATCTATTGTCAAATTATAACAAACCGATGAAAAACCGGCTGTTAGACACCCACGACGTCTCCGTTAGACATTGTTGACTAACACTCTTTTTTCAAGCCACAGTCAACTGCTGGACTACTGACTGTTCAACGGCTTGGTATGTGTATTTCTATCAAAAATATAACTGGTTGGGTGGGTGTTTGTCCGATCACCGCTTCTGATTCTCCACTACCTGCTGTGATATCAGCTATTTCTTCTGTATTGCCCAGGTCACGATCAAGCCTGCCTGACACAGTAATGGATTCCCCGCCGCAATTAATGTCTGTGCCGTGGCCAGCATGAGTTTTAAAGTCCTACGGTATGCTAATTCTGAAGGCTAGACATAATAAACTAAGGGATTCATGATTATATTCAATTTTATCGTCTTGTTCATATTTTTGCTTTGATTGGACGTCCAGAGGTATCTGATCTTTTAACTTACAATACAATACAAAAACACTTTATTGTACACCAGAAAAAGAACATTACAAAAAGACATTAAATGAGACAAGTACAATGGGCGGCCTTATCGCTTAGATCTCTTCCAGGCAACCTTTGGATGGAAAGAATTATGTGAATTTAAGAAACTTATTAATAGTATCGTTTTTACATTAACCTAACGAGCTTATTTCACACGTCATGCATCAGTATAAACTCTGCTGAGAGCTGTGAATTTAGAACTGAATTGATACCAGCAGAGTTTATACTGTTATGTGTACTATATACTAGATTGTTGATAATTGATCTGATTTTGTTTGGGGGTTCTTAGTCTGTAATACGTCTAAAATCAGGGGAGTATTTGAGAGAGAGAGAGAGAGAGAGAGAGAGAGAGTCATTGAGTATTAAAACAGAACCTTGACACAATAAGTGCCAATGGCCCTCATCACCTTGTGCCTAACTCAATTAATTACACATGCATTAAGTACAAGACGTAGTTGCAGTTTAAAACACATAAAAGCTTTATAGTACGGACAGGTAACGAATGTATGTGACATTAAAGGACATCGATATATGAATTGAATGAATAAGAATCTTCGATGGAAGTATTTTAGTATTGAATCGTGATTTTAATAATGTTTAAGAGAACTTGTCTGAATAAAAAAAAGTTGAACAAACATACAAACATAGGGTGCTAACCTCATAACCCTCCCATGTCGGTAGTCGGGTAAAAAGCGAACCTAACGATTTCGGTTCTCAAACTTTGCCTAGATCTCAGTACTTATGGGATCCCCGTGGTAAAATACTCGAATGACATAATTTTTTTAATTATTTCTTTGGTTCCTTGAATGTAATGCCGGGTACAGACCAAGCGAACAAAGGCGAGCGAAGGCTAACCACCGAACGCGATTGAACCAGTGTGGACGTCATGGCGAAAGCAAGCGAGCCCAAATGAGGGCCTTCGTTCGCCTTCGGCTGTGCTCCGCCGACTGTTTCTCATGTGGTCGTGTGGTGTGGATACAACAGCGAAAGCGAGTGAACGTTCGTCATCGATCGTCGAATCCCACTCGTTAGCCTTCGCTCGCTTTTGTTCGCTTGGTCTGTACCCGGCATAACACACGATTGAGAAAAAAACATGAAGGTGTACTGTTTCGCACATCATTTGATCTAGATGTCAGGAACCCTGTGGTCTATTGAAATGACTTATGTTTTGAACCGTAGGTAAAAACGAATTGTTTGGTTCCTTGAGCCAGTTTCTTCACAAGTTGTGTAGTCTCTTGTAAATAAACAATATTTTTGTTTTTGCGCTTATGCGCCGATCCTAAAGCGTTTGCTCTGTCTCGTTCTTATGAAAGCGAAATCCTACGCCTATCCTTTTCACAAAATAGCGCGCATTGGTAGATTAGTAGTTATCTTCTGTCCATTTTTTTATCAGTTCCTTTAGAATGCAGTTCATACCTTTGGTGATCATATTGGTAATTCGATAATTTAAAGTATATCAACGCAATTAAAAACAAATGCGTTGAAGATTCCATTGTTTATGTAATTATCAGTGATCGGAAATTCGGGCGCTTATTTACCTAAAGTTGGTGTAAGACACAACATGGAGCAGTTAAAACCATCTTTCTCGGGAATACTTTCCCGTAAATTCCTGGGATTTCAGAATATTCTAAAATAATGATTTTTCACCGGAATCTTATTTATAGACGAAATATAAGACACTTTTATTCTGACGTGTTTTTCACTAATGTCAATATTTCTGAAAAAAAAAAAACATTTTTAATTATATTTATGATTTTATGCCAAAATCCTTTTTCTACACGAAATTTAAAACACTTATTCATACGCATTTATAATTTGTTTGATAATTGCGTAAGAATAATAGAAACAAATATTATAAAAAAAATATAGGTATATAATTGTCTGTTTTGTGAGATGAACCCAAACTTGTTTTATTCCAAATGGGAATTTTGGAATTTTCCAGAATGTATTTTCACTGAAATCTTATTTATAGACGAATTATAAGACACCTTTTTTGAACGCGTTTTTTTACAAAAATCGATTTTCGCGTCACAATAAAAGTGTCTTATATTTCGTCTTTAAATAAGGTTCCGGTGAAAAAATCATTATTTTAGAATGTTCTGAAATCCCGGGAATTTACGGGAAAGTATTCCCGTGAAAGATGGTTTTAACTGCTCCATGTTGTGTCTTACACAAACTTTAGGTAAATAAGCGCCCGAAATTCCGATCACTGGTAATTATGCACATTAAAGCCGTTAATATTCAATCACAGTAATCATATTTGAATGGTATAATTTTCTTCGATTGTGCTGATAAAAAGCAATACGTATGCTGATTTAACAATGAGCATAACAATTACGAGCACTTAATCAACATTGATTGAATTGCGATCAAAACGAACGACACAGCAGTTCTTAACTATACAGGGCTTTTTGAGACTGGTAACTCCCATTTCAATCCTTGTGGCAAAAATGCATTTCATTTTTTGTATTCTTAAATAAACCGAGGTCTTGACTCCTTTCGCGACTTTTTTTTAACTCTATTTTTTTCGGTTTTGGCCATCCACCACCATATCAAAATGCAACCCCTTATATATGACAAATGCTATGCTGTTCGTTTTGTTGGCAGTTCAATATGATGCTGATTAAGTAATACTTTTGACTGATTACAAATCCGCAGCCGGATTTTAATCAAAAGGTAGTGGTAGTAATTTGTGGATATTTTAAGACTGGTATACATACTACAATACTTACATATTAGATAGATTACATACATATATTTTTTATAAAACAGAGAGTACCCAGAACACCCGGAACAAATATTTGTAGATCGTACAAACATTTTCTCCTAGGCACAAGATAGACAGTTGAAATTTTTACATTGTGTATTTCTCTTGTCGCTGTAACAACAAATACTTAAATAAAAAAAAAGGTGGCAAAACGACCATGCCAAGTTCAACACCGATTACAGAAATAAAGCAACGTTGGGCGTTTTTTCGAACTATCAAACAAATTCTGTTTTAAGGGTTTCTCTTGTTTCTTCTTTTAACTTTTGTACGATTTTACGGAACCATTCGCGTGCGAGTCGACTCGCACTTAGCCGTTTTAATATACTTTTTTTCACATCTACCATCAAAGCTAGGGTTTCTCTTGTTTCTTCTTTCAACTTTTGTACGATTTTACGGAACCATTCGTGTGCGAGTCGACTTGCACTTAGCCGTTTTAATATACTTTTTTCACATCTACCATCAAAGCTAGGGTTTCTCTTGTTTTTTCTTTTAACTTTTGTACGATTTTACGGAACCATTCGCGTGCGAGTCGACTCGCACTTAGCCGTTTTAATACACTTTTTTTCACATCTACCATCAAAGCTACCCGTGGCTTGCAGTTATAAGTCTCTAGGAAGATAATAATATCACAATCTAAAGTGATAATACTTTTAAACTAAACAAGCCTAAGCTTGTTGCCGTCTCTTTTTTTTTCGATCGAATAAAAGGGGACAGAAACATTTTTAAGTGAGGAAATAACCCCCGCCCTTCCGGTAACAGAGAGCCATCTCTACCATTGTCAAAATGCTAATGTTGAGAACATCTTTTACTGTTGCATTGCCCTTACGCAACCCCCAATTAAAAAAACGCATCACAATAACACGCAATGGACTCGTTACATCAAAAACATGTATTGCAAGATTTGCAAGCAGGACGACATGAAAAACTAATTAATCAAAACATGTATGGAAAGCTGTAACATCTAAATAGCTATTGTTTATGATACATGGTGCAATGCAAAGGTGGGTACTGTACTGACCGGCGGCGACCGGTTACAAGGCGTCCATTAATTACGTGACGGTTTTAAGGGAGGGAGGGGGTCGAGCCAAACCTCACCCAATCTCAAGTGGGGGGTGGGGGGCCAAGGATATAATATCACGTAATTTTTTTCCACAAATTTCAGCACGAATATCAAAGTAAAAAAAAACATTGTTCGTTTCGAAGTGTCACGAGATTCTGATTTGAAATAGGAAATCGTTTACGATTTGCGGCAAATTACTTTAACGTTTGTTTTATTTGTAGAAAAAATTTCAAACCATAAACCAATTCACCTACATATACACGTTTTGAAAAATCTACTACCAAAATCCTACGACGACATCTCACTAAGGGGATGACCTACATATTTGCCCTGAAATCGAAAATGTTTGAATGTGTGCGTCGAAAGGCCGACGCACGCACACTACCTAGTGAGTAGTTAAAAATAGTGTTATTGACAATAAACCTAATTATTATTATAACAATTTATTGTGCAATCATCACATTGCACACAGTTTCTATATAAATTAGGTTTTATTATGCCCTGAAATAGAAAATGTTTGTATGGGTGCGTCGAAAGGCCGACGCACGCACACTACCTAATGAGTAGTTAAAAATAGTGTTATTGACTATAAACCTAATTATTATTATAACAATTTATTGTGCAATCATCACATTGCACACAGTTTCTATATAAATTAGGTTTTATTATGCCCTGAAATCGAAAATGTTTGTATGGGTGCGTCGAAAGGCCGACGCACGCACACAACCTAATGAGTAGTTAAAATAGTATTATTGACAATAAACCTAATTATTATTATTACAATTTATTGTGCAATCATCACATTGCACACAGTTTCTATATAAATAAGGTTTTATTATGCCCTGAAATCGAAAATATGTCTTAAAAGTGTGCAATCTGTGCAGTGCGCTCACAACAAGCGGACAGCGGAAGGAAAAATTCCAAGTGAGCGAGCTATCTCACTTCGCGTGGTAACAACAGGGCGCGGGTAAGGGCCTATCTAAGGAATAAAATCTTTGCTCGCAACGAGCAACGAGACGGATTGAAGCACACAGCCGTATCATATCGCGCTTGTTACTGGCGACTTCTACAAAATTCAAATCAAGCAACAATTTTATAAAAAATATCCATTTTCCGACTGTTTGGGGAGTCCCTTAAATTTTCAATTGTAGTTAATTTTTATTATTTGTTGTGTATTTAACATTATATGACTTACTTACTCATGTGTCTACCTAATACGATTTAAGAAATACAGTCTTAACAAAAGTACAGCAAAAAATAGTAATAGTATAAAAAATAAATCTAAACATATGCAAATATACTTTCCATTCGACCCGTCAAAGGTGAGACACTAGTTTAAATAGATAGGCAAAAACCTATTTTCGTATGCAGCATACAATTAACCAAGTAAAAGTGACAAACGACTAGAACAAACACTAAGAAAAAACTTTCTTCTCACGGCAATAAAACTGTGAAAGCTACGTGGTGGTCCCAGGTAATTATAAGTAGCATTATGTGAAGAAGTTAGCGACTGTTATACACAATGTACTACAAGGTGATTCTTCAACGTTCACGAGACTCTTCAATGTTCATTATTTTTATAGAAGTCGTTCGTTGTACACCTACAAATCTCATCGAACCGTGTGGTGTTTGAACACGCCCGCGTGAAGAACAGGTGATTTTTCCAGCGGTTGTCGTGACTACTTACGACGTCGACGATACGACTGACGAGGGATATCACGTTGCTGTTGAACCCAGCCATTTGTGAATTTAAGTTGTTCTTACGGGGATGGCGGTCGTAAGGCAATGTTTTTTATTTTATTTATTTATACACCTTCGTATGACTCAATCTCACCTTATGGAAAGTGAAGATGTGGCCGACGGTGTATCACGAAGGTCAAGGAATGTATCATGCCTAGAGTGATCAGCAGTAATGATCCTGTTAAGGGATGAAACGTTGGTGTTCTTTCAACGTAAATTAAGGTTCGAAGTTAACCCACTTACATTAAAAATGATCAGCGATTTAACTCTAACATGGAATGGGAAAGAACTAAAGAAAAATTCTGCAACTCTTGTTTTTAGTACCGCCTGTATGTAAAAACACAAATTGTACAAGCAATTTTAAGACAAACAAAGAAAATTTTAGTGCGAAACATTATGTAATCTTCAATTACGTGAAGCGGGAACCTTTCCGATTATTCATTTAGTTTCGGTCATTCAACTCGAATCAAAACAATACAACTTAATTAAAGGTAGGTATGCGTATGCGCACCACCGTCTTGAGGACGCTTCCGATTGGTATTTATATGTGGATCAGTTAACGCATTGACTGCCCAGCCTTGGCGGAGCGATGTGCTGGTGCAGACAGACATCTGCGTCTTGGGCCATGAAAGTGTTAAGCCACCTCTAGATTGCTTGCAACAGCCTGCAGCTAGCTCCGATGTTTTGTAAATACTTGTTATTATTTGTTTCTATTCTTTAATTGTAAGTTTCTTTGTTATTAAACTAAGTTAAACGAGTAAGCAATGTAGTTGGCTAGTTCTTATAGCGATCGAAACAGAGAAGAACACGCATAGCGGTTGGTCAATTAGAATTCCTTTGTAAGGATCACGACATGTACCAAAGACAAAAACGTAGATTTTTCCATCATTGTACTTGCTAATAGGGAGATTGTACTGTCCACTTATGTAATACGATTGTTATGTAACTAATCAATAGCAATTAATCATAGAATAGGACTTAATAGAGATAATCATCATCGCCTTCATTGGGTTCTATCGCAGGCTATTAATATTTTATATAAAACAAGATAAAGTTAAAAACTACAACCCGACTACGTGAAAGTTATAAAAGTTTGAAACATTTACATTGACAAAATAGAATGACGTATCGGTCATATTTGATAGGCATAGAGTTGAAAATGAAAATAGGTCGTAGGTATTGTAATTTTTCTCTATGGGGCCTGCAGCCTGCGGCTACCTAAACTCTAATACGCGTTTTGAAGGCTTATTCGGGGTCGGAGCCCTAAATCCTATAGCCTATAACCATCGGGGTATTGAGACGAATCAATTGATACATAATTTGTTGAAATCGAACCAGTAGTTTCAGCGGTACGTGGGAACAAAGAAATCGGCCACATACATACAAACATACAAACATACAAACATAGGGTGCTAACCTCATAACCCTCCCCTGTTGGTAGTCGGGTAATTATGAAAATTTATTATTAAATAAGCTTATCAAGGGCCTACTAGCGACGTCATTTTGTGAAAAGGATAGACATACGATTTAGCGTTCATAGGAGCGGGACAGAGCAGAGCAACGCAAGTTAAAAAATCAAGTTTTTACTTATTATCTATTAATTCGGACATTACTTAAAAATTTAGAATTAACTTTGCGATTATTTCCTATTGTTATTATTTTCTATAGAGAAAATTTTATGGAACCGTGTTTTCGATTTGAACTATAGATTACGGCCTGACATTACCATAATACATTTTAAAGTTAAATATTAAGTAGTTTGGAAGATATGGAGATCAGGCGGAGTTGATTTGAGGTAGTAGGCCCTTAAGTGAGGTACATACAGACAGCACATCGGTGAAATCCATTATTGGCTAGAATGGTTTGACTAAGTTTGCCCGGACTTTAACTTTTTTAACACACCCAGCAATCCATAGCTACAACCCATCAAGACACTGTTAGTGATTACTGCGTACATACGGAACGTTATAATTAAAGTTGTATAATTGACGGTAGATAAGCAAAATTCAAATTACTTGTAAAGACAAATGTCACCTCAGTCTGCCTGTGACCATGGAAGCTGAAAAGCCTCCGAAACGTCAGGTTATAAACAAAATATAAAATATACGCGATCAATCCGGTTAAAACAGTGTTTTATTATAACTTTCTTTCAGTTAACCCAGCCTTATCTACAAGAGAGAACAAGACAATACAGATTGTTGCTGCTTCATTCATGCACAAGGCATTTCTTCATCGTCAGAAGATGCATGTTATGTTGTTAGATAAATAGAATATTTGAGGAAAAACCCCACAATGATATAAATGCCTTCATTTGACGTGATAGTTAAACGCTGGTATGCCTTTAATGAGATCTAACCTAGGACAACTGACGCATTATCTATTGTATCGGGACTAGTTTCTATAATCGCTGTGTAAACAGGAGAATTACGTATAGCTTGGCTACGTGATAATGGATTTCGATGACGGTGGTGAGGTCTTTCAGGATTATGTGTATCAGTTATCTAGTGCCTATAGCATAAGCTCTGCTTAGCTTAGGGCTAGATAATGCTTTGTGAACTGTCCAGCGATTGCAGGTATACAGGAAATATAATGTGGAATACAATGACGGATGTGTACGAGAATTTCCAATGTAGTGACGACACAGATGACACATGATGATGTAATGGATGACGATTTGGACAGGTCTTTTTTATGACGGTATAAATTTTTCAGTCCGGGTCAAAAGGGCAATGTGAAATAATAAATTAAATTGTGGAATTCCGTGACGAATTATTTGAAGACGTCACCCATGGCACGTAAATGAACTTGCAGATAATTGACTCAGTTACGTTTTGATTGGATAGCAAATTCTATGATTACCCTCTTGCTATTTATGTAGGTATAAAATTTGACTTGTCTAAGTGCTTTTTTGTCAGCCTAAAGAAATAAAGTTATTGACTTTTGACTTTTTTTTGACATCACATTTGTTTATTTCTTCCGTATACCGGGACGTGTCGATATTCGTAAAGTTAGAGGAAGTATATCATGATTAAAATTCTTAAAATGGTTAAATTTAAACATGAATAACTAAAATTACCAACGTCTCAATTAGTAAATAGTATAATTAAGATGCCCTTTTCGTAATCGGTCGGTGACTAATACTACAGTATTAGCAGGAATTACTTCTAATGCCGGGTACAGACCAAGCGAGCGAGAGCGAGCGAAGGCTAACCACCGAACGCGATCGAACCAGTGTGGAGTCATGGCGAAAGCAAGCGAGCCCGAACGAGGACCTTCGTTCGCCGTGCGTTTCACATGGTGTTCGTTTGGTTTGGATACAACAGCGAAAACGAGTGAACGTTCATCATCGATCGTGGAATCCCATTCGTTAGCCTTCGCTCGCTCTTGTTCGCTTGGTCTGTACCCACCATTATACGAACATCTTAATTATTCCAGTACAATTAAATCTGATTTCTATATTCGTCGCGTTTGATAATTAGTATATGGTGTAAAATCCTGTGATATATTTTACATACGATTTGTGTGTATGGTAGTAATAATGCGCAGTTTGATTGCTGTTTTTCAAAAGATTATTCGTGTTTCTGCTTGAAAATTGTGCATTTTCTACTGTAAATCGTTAGTATACCTACCTATACAGGCATTTGATAATTTAATTAAAACACTTACGTAACAGCAAACTGTCAAATGGTTAATCACGAGAGAATATTCTGACATACCTGAAACAAATAGAACAAAGTAAGAAAACATAATTTAAAGGACTATAATAATGAGAAAAAAAATGCATAAATGTCTTGAACGATTTTGATTCTGGATTAATTTCCACACGGGCATAGTACAATCTTAAATATATTCCGTGCAGTGTGCAATATTGAACAATAACAAAACAAGAAGAAGAAAGTAGTAGTAGTTTCGTAGAAGATTTACCCAGTGCGAGTAACGCACTATAAAGCAAAAAGCTAATAAAATAACAAAACAAATTATGTATAGCTGTTGTAAAGTACTGCCAACCAATATTTACACAAGAACACGACATTTTTAATTAATCTATCTCTGATAAAAATCTTTATAACTGCACCAACATCTTATACTAAATGGCTTAAACTAAATCTATACCAATCGAACTATTAAATAAAACGCCACAACCAAAATATTGCACCGATTGAAGTTAGTTCGAGAATAGGATCAAAACATCATTATACGATTGACTCGTGACAAACGGACAAACAAAACTAGAAACAGGCAAAAAACCTATTAACTTTCTGTCATCAGGCAGTCGTAAACGAGCAAACGATTTATGGCATCATGTTTTGTTTGTTTTCCATAGAATTTGCCACTTTATTTAGACGAGATGATAAACAACTAAATGAAGCGAAACACTGAAGCTGTTTACGAAAACCGTCGATGAGTCAGAAATAAACAAGTAAAGATGATCTACATTCAGATCACACTAATGTTATAAATGCGAAAGTTTGGAGGTTTGTTACCTCTTCACGTCAACTACTGAATGGATCGGGCTTAAATTTTGTATAATGCAAAATTCGGGATAAAAGTTGCCTATATTTTAATCCATTAAAATATAGGCAACTTTTATCCCGAAAGAACGCGTGCGAAATCATTAATAAAACGTGAAGTGAGAGTTGGACTCGCGCATCAAGGGTTCCGTACAAATCTTACAAGGGTTCCTTTTTCCTTTTGAGGTGCGGAACCCTAGCAATTAAGCGAGAATTATAGATAGATGATGGATAGATGCAATAGTACGCCTCGTAGGACACATCGCGGGGGACCAAGTCATTGGATGCGCGAAGCGCAAGCCAGTGGCGGATGACATCAGTTCGGGAGTCCTGGTATACGCAGCGGAAAATAATACTGACAGACTAATGATGATAAGAAAGATTAAATGCTTTTGACCAAAAAAGGCATTAGCAGTGATCGGCAACAAAACTAGCTTGAATGACAAAAACGGGGATGATATGAAGCAATATCCGTTGAAAAATATAATCTAGAATTTCCTTATTATATAGATTATCCAACATGTTTAACCATAGATACTTGACATCTCTTAAATAGGCATAGCATGGAAATCCACTGGTAAACCGGGTTACTGTCACTTTCATCCCGGTAAGGAGTTGCTACCTTGACTGTGACCATAATGCAATGATTCTAGGAATGTTTATGTTGATTCACCGGTTTGCAGCTTTTACTTTTCTAAGTATCAGATGCAGTTGAACATAAATGGAAAAATCAAGAAAATTTATAAAACAAGTTACATGACCATAATTTTTCTATAATATTTATTTCAGTTGCAGACAAAAACTTGTTTGACCGTATATTTTAAAAAAAATAAGTAACGTATTAGGTCAAAGTAAACATGATTTAAAAATAGTCAAAACTACATTTTTTTTAGCTTGATTGAACTCCGCTAATTATTTTAAGCGGCAATAAAACGATAACGAATTATTTTGTTATTGATTCTGATTAGATCGCGTTTCTTCCAAGCTGGCGCCCTATTGATTTTAGTAGGGAGGGCTCTTTCTTGATGTGCTATGTAAGTGCAGGCAGGTACAAAAACTAGATAAATAATAAAGGTATTACAAATATGTGTCTGCGGGGCGCTAGCGAGACAAAGGCCAAGCTTTCGTAACCTTGCCCGGTAGCTATGATTCATGGCTGTGCTACGGGCACCGCGCCTTTATAGCCGAAATACTTGAGTCTCGTTCGGATAAGACAAAGAGCTAAGACTTTCGGTTAAACAAAAATGTAGGTAGATGATTGATAATCATGTATTTTCGAACTTTTTGCCATTGGTTATGCTGGGCCTTGAAATATGCGTCGTCCGTCTGATTTATGTAGCTGATCTGACTGATGTATATATTTTGTGGATGAAATAAGCTACAAAAGAAAAAGCGAATACAATTACCTATATGGAACGGCCAAGCCATAAAAAAAAATGAAAAGTCTATTTATAAGACCGCGTGGGTGACATGGCAACGATGCAAATGGTAAACATGGAGGATGCCCATAACCAGCAATCAACACTTAATGGCTGATGATGACAATGAATGAATGAATTAATGAATGAACACTTTATTGTACAATAAAAATAAACATGATATTATGGAAAGGCAAAGAAAAAGAACTGAGAAACAGACAGAAAAAGAATATCAAAGAACTCATCAAAATCGTTACATAATGACCCGTTTACTTGTTCTCATTAACAAGGATAAACAATTCTCGAAATCAATTAATTTACAGAATGTTGTATGATAAATGATAATTGTACCGAGAAATTGATAGCACTTGTGACAACCCATAATTTAATAGAACAAGACAAGACATTGTATAACATCTCTCTGACGCTTCACACGCAGTATCCATACAATGCAAAGAACTGATACTGAGAAATTGATACCAGCAGCTGAATCAACGCTATTTCAAGGAGTAAACATCTCGAAATTTCTCGCACGCATTTGGAATAAATTTTAATAGATTTCAACGGTCTCGCCGTTGCCAGATTTCACAAAAACAACAGTCCCGAATAAGCAAGTGGCTCTCAATATAACTCTAATTGAAAATAAAATATATTATCTGAAGTCTTTAACTACTTTACACAACGGAAAATTTTAATATGTTGATGTTTTTATATCGTATTAAAGATTATTTATCGAATATCATAACGCGTTCCTTTAATTTTTATTTCCCTACGTTTCCATCGTTTTACAGCGATCGTGGTCACGATGATGGTTTTTATTTTGGGCAGACTTTGCTCCCATTTTGTAATCTTAATTCTGATCAAAATAAAGTCTAATATGACATGAAATATAGAGCACTCAGACTCAGACCCAATAGGAACCGGTAATAGTTCACACAAATATCTTTGAATTATTTCGAAATCGTGGCCCGCCCTGAACAATTTATAGTTAGTTTCGAGTGTTCCATTCTACCGTACCCTAAACGAAGATTACGAAACTGTGCCAGTATTTTATGCATAATTGGAAACAAATTCGTTTGGTTTTAGATTAGCTGCGATTGATTTGGTTAACTGTTAGATAAACTGCATTCCATTTAACTATATTTGAATATTCAATGGCATTTTCAGTAATAAACCAGTAACGGATAATCGAATGCGAATCGAGAAACCTTGAACATGGGAAATTAAGAAACCCAATAGTTTTAAAACCGTTTATCTCAAATGGTCCATTCAGAGTCAGCACACACGACAAATAAATAAAGGCGATATACCGTAACGTTGCATATGCGTATGTCACGATTTTTCGTTTTTTAGGCCAACGACTGTCGAACCTTCGGAATCACAACTCAGTCACGTAAGTCCGGTGCATTTTGTCCTATTTCTCATGTTTTGCATCATTCTATGGTCCGTATAAGGCGGAGTTGTGACCTTAGGGAGTGATGTAGAGCACTCTGTGACGCAAACCTGACAATGCCTTGTGATCTCTGTTTAATCTGTGGCTTAATGGATATTGTAGACGCCCACGACCAAGTACACCGGACGCCAAATTCAGTAAGGAACACACGAAAGTCATGTGATTTGACAGCTAACATGGACTTTGCTGTTGGGCTTTAGAACCAGCCTTAAAATAATTCCATCGCCATTATCAGAACCGACGCGGACGAAATAAACATGTTTGAGGCTACAGGAAAGAGGTCTCAAACCCTGACCCCGACAGCCAATGAATTCTTCATTGTTATTGTTGGCAAATATTTTAAAATTCAGCTTGACATCAAATAAACAGATCGTATCTATCCTACGTAAATTTTCTCATGTGAAATATTGATGTTGAAAATTAGCAGCTCCGAACTGCTCCATTTAACTATTTGGCAAGGACAAAAACATAAATCACACTGTGGAAACCTTATCTATTAAGGATCGGAACGAATCCGAAGTCTTTGAAACTTGCCAAAGTCCACCACTTCCCTGTTCAGTTGGATTGCGATACATCAAGCCGTGTCTTGTAATTTGTACTGTGTCAACGTAGACATGTGCCACTTTGCAACTGTCACAGTGAGTTGCAGGTAAATTGTATGCATACAGGTAAGTAAGAAAACTTGACATGAGCTCACTTTCATGTTCAAGAATGGAACCAATGAGCTCCACTTTGAGCGTTTTTGCTTTAGTATCTACGTCTTTTGGGTTGCGTCCAAACTAGAGTGTAAAAGCAGGAAGAAACAGGGGCCGGACGGTTTCGATCAAAGTCAGGATGTTGCGAGAACAAGCCACGCATTCCCCTCTGTCTAACTAGATAGTTAAATTTAGGGCTCAACATCTAGTACCTATTTTAAGTGAATTATCACGCAGTGACAATTACAATCAAATAATAGAATTAAATTAAAACTAGTATTTACAATTGAAACAATTGAGCTAACTGAAGACTGTTTCCACCAGTCGGAAGCGTGCCCAAGACACTAGCTGCATTGCCCCGCTGTATTGCAGTTGATATTTGCATAAAGAAGTTCCGTTAATTGCATCTTCGTTTATCTAAATTTAGTAGTATTTTAAGAAAATTTCCCATTTCGAGATACATCAGATATATCTCAGTTGATCTCGTATCAAGCCCATAACAGACGGAGCTATTATATATATTAATATAAATCATAGCAAGGTATATTACGGTATATTTTCTATAGTACCTAATCGGCGAGTGACGCAGCTATAACGTATATTTTATTACGTCACCAAAATATGTTGACAGATATAGCACGACATATTTTGGTATAGTAAGATATGAAGGCCGCAGAGCTAATGAGTGCAAAAATATATATTATAACAAAGCCACCGTCTGTGGCAGCTTGCTATATTAAAATATATAGCTTACTATATGAACATATATTATACTCCGTCTGTTGTGGGCTTCATGCCGAGTTGACAGGTGCACTATGTCACGTGTATGGTACATTCGTTGGTATACTTCCACATATCATCACCATTACAGAGATAGTAATCTATGTAATGAATCTTGGATGCTATTTGTTTCGCGATGCATCTGTGATAGAACCTGAGTAGAGTACGTAACCCTGTACAGAATAATGTTTGCAAATAAAGAGACTAAAACATGTAATTTGTAGTGTTCTAAATCAGGGGAAAACTAACCCCAAGAATAAATACACTTTGAACACTCCTTTTCCTTCAGTAAATCAACAAAAAGACCTGGGCATTATGATAACTACAAACTTCAAATGAGAAGAACACATCACTGAAATAATGAAAAAAGCTAATTCGTTTATCTATGTTAAAAGAAGAGCTTTCCAAAAAATCACGGTGAAGGTATTCCTAAAAATCTATAAAACGTATATTAGACCTCTGTTAGAATATGGAGCCCCTACTTTCAAAAGGACATAAATCTACTGGAGAGTGTACAAAGGAAAACCACAAAAATCTCCATAAGCCTTCGCCGGATGCCTTCCAGATAGACTAACTGCTCTACGCCTCACTAGTCTGGAGGATAAAAGCCTCCATGGTGACCTGATTGAAACCTTCAAAATTCTATCGCATACCTACAACCTGCTCGACATACACAAAATATGTATACCTATAACCCGATGGTGCCACTCAGATCGCCTCGAGGCCATAGTCTTAGAGTAACTCTTACACCATCAAACATTAACATTGCTCATCACTTCCTGAGTGGTGCACAATTTGGAACAGGCTTCCTGAAGAAGTTATAACAGCTCCCTCTGTGAACAGCTTCAATAACAGACTCGACCACTGGTTACGAACGCACAAACTGACCACCATACGAGACAAACAAGTGAAGTGAAATAAAAAAGCACTGTGAAATAGATATATCAGCTCTCAGCTGCTCGTTCATTATTGAAAAATAATAATAATCATATTTAAAAGTATCAAAATGAAGAAATTTCAAATGTCGTGCTATTTCTAAAATAGCCGTAATTTTTGCTATAAATACGTCATGTACACCACTAGCCATTAGCAGCAAAATTTTTGCAAAACAACTCCATAAATTATTTGATGACATTCCAAGGAATACTAAATATTTGCGGAATTTTACCAATTAGTATACTAATTAAAAGATGGCATCATATTCCTATATTAATTTGTTAGGAGCCATAAAATAAAACATTTGGCTATTTATTACAGTTATACCAAAAGTTTATATGCAGTTATATCCTGTCTGAATAAATTTAGATTATTCTAATCTCAGGCCATACGTTGAGCTGCCTTTGAAGTTGCTTTAGACATTCAACTATAATTGATATACAACCTAGCAGTAGTTACGACTCCATGTTATACAATTTGTGAAAGAGGGGTCATCAAGCTTATTAACTTTGCTCTACATTAACCGTCGCCGCTATCAAAAGACTGGCCAGTGCGCTGTGTTATAAAAACAGGGCTGAAAAGCAGGCAATATATACACTTGTTAGCAAGGCATGGCAATTTTTACTGCAAATATATTAGTGAACATAAAAGTCCACATTTGGCAAGTTGAGGCGACTGCTCATCACACCCTATATCATGCATGCATCATGCACGACACCCCAAAAAATACAACAACAATAAACCACATGAATTCTACCATCCATACGAATAATTACAAAAGTAATTCTGTCTACCTGTCTGTTACCTTTGTACGAATAAAAGGCAACTGATCTTAATGAAATTTGGTAACGATATAGATAGTACACCGGGGACGGACATAGGCTACTTTTTATCTCGGAAAAAATGCGTGCGAAACCGCGGGAGGAGTTAGTTTTTTTATAAAATTATTTATCGCGTGCATACTTAGCGCCATCCTCTGATACCTTGCTAACAAGTGTATTTACAGAATTGCCAGAACTGCCTGCTTTTCTGCCCCTTCTGTTTTTACAAAACTGCACAGTCTTATGATAACAACAACGGTCAATGTAGAGCAAAGTTAATGAACTTGATCTTTGACCCCTCTGCCACAAATTGTATAACATGGGAGTTGTAAAGATTACTAGGTTTTTATCAATTTATGGTTGAGTTGAATGCCTAAAGCTACTACAGTACAGTACAATACAGAGAGATGGATAATGAATGATTTAAAAATCCCTTCCAGTTCCAGTACCCATACCCAGAGTAGCAATGGCCATAATATTCTTGGATAGGAAGAACTCATCCTCATCAATGTACGACTACTCTATAGTAACTATTACGAAGATTACAACAACTAAATCAGATAAACCAGCTTCCTACGTAAGTCGTGTACGTGAATTCGCGGTCCAAGTATAGAGAAGGCTGGCCAGCGGCTGAGCATCCGACCGGTCAAGTTCACGGAGCTAGAGCCACTCTTGCGCATCTAATGTGTTTCGGTATTCGGTACTGCTATTGGGTAATGTCCATTGCAATGTTACGGATATACACGTAACGGCTAGCTGCTCGCTTTTGAGGACGCGTTGTGGTGAATGTACTGAGGGGTCTGGAATCTTCTACGATAAATTTACATTTACATACACTATTTTGACGTTTTAGTAACATTTTATGGAAATTAGCAAAGCGCTTTACAATTAAATTACTTATAATAGAATTTTATGTTGGAAGTGGAAATATTGCATAAAAATATAAATATTCATAATAATAATTGTTCTATGACCAATATAAGTTCAGAGCAGAAACCGTATAGGCGCCGTACAACGCTCAAGGACAAAAATGAGGCAAAATAAAATAACAATCAATGCTATCAAAACATCGAACACTGAAAGTTTATACATATGTAATTGAACAATACCAAACGCCCGGTACCGAACGAGAAAGGGTTAGGTAACGCGCTATCGGTCAAACACAACAGACGCTCAGGTCAACATACAAATGGATGCTGCGGTCAGCGAGCCGTGTCTCAAATGTGGCACACGGATGCCCTCGGGTGCTCGTGAACTTGACCTGCTGTTTGGAAGACCTTGGCAGATTTCGCAAAGGCTTTAGTAGAGTTAAAATAGTCGGGGGCGTTATATGCGTGGATCTGCGCGTGGATGGGATTGTAGTAGTAGATTTGTGAATTATTGAGGAAATTGGTTAAACTTTTAATGTCTTGGTCCAGTAAACGGATAATGATCATACAAAAAAAACTACTTTGCTGGCTGTAACGTAAATGAGCTGTTTTTCTGCCATTTACTTTTTACAGGGACCATAGAATGGAGGGCGTATCCCAAGCAAGCATTCAACTTAGAATTCTAATATTGTGTTCGCGTTCAATGGTGTTTTGTGGCCTTAGTCTAGCATAGGTTACGAATTCAATAAAATTTTCGTATCCTTCCATGCTTTAGTTAGGCCAATTTCATGTTTGCATATTTCAAATTTTTTATTATTATTATTATAGTTTAAATTAGCTCTTGTCGGTACAAAGATGTAATTTCCTCCACTTTTCTCGGTCCTCCAATGCGGTCTCTTTTACTTCTTTATACGACATGACAGGATTTTTCTTTGATAACTTGGAAGACCAAGAATTACCTAGGTATATACGAGTCAGTCATATAGGTAATTCTTGGTCATCCAAGTTTCAAGTTTAACAACGCAATATTAATTTTTACAAGAACCTTGGACGTTGTTATACACGATCAGTGCAGTTGATATCCGTTTGATATGACATCACCTGAATAGCGCGACGGAAGGTGCCGCACCAAGTATGGTCGGGTCAAGGTGCCTTTTGTCTTTCCTCGCCATACAACTTCCGGAAACATTTCGGCGAAGTTATTGGTATTTTGTTTGAAGTTCATTTTAATTTCATAATTGATTTGGCGCACTATGACGGTTACTCACGAATTCACGCTATGGAAATTTTGGCACGTACCTAATACATATTTTTGTAAGTACTACGTGAGGAAAGCTCAAATTTCAAAGTCAGCTCAGTTTGGAATACTCTTGATGAAAATAAACACTATAGTATCAGAAATCGATATCGGATCAGAATCAACTGCTGAAACCGTTGCAATAATAGAAAATAATAAAATCAATGAACCTTTTATGGAAGCCGTGCCGCTCCAAAAAGAGAAACCTCAGCAGGATACCAGTAGTGATCGTGCTTGAAGGGATCCGGTAACGTGACCTAACAATAGGATGATTATAGATTTCAGCTGTTTTATAGCAGTATGCAAATTTTCAAATGAAACGAAACCTTTTGTTATATGTTTACTATAGTATTCGGACCGATAGTTTAGAATTGCAAGAATAACATTGATGTCAAATCATTGGTTTGGAATTTCACAGATGTATAAGGATAAGATCAAAACACAAGATCTAAATGTAAATTATTATAATCAAACCATTTGCTCTGCTTATGGATGCAAACAAATATATTTTATAGCAATATCAAAAAGAATCAAATAATAATTTTACGACTCTACTTTATTATTTCTACATAAAATCGTTTTATTGATCATCATAATAGGTTCTAAACGAAAGAACCAAGTGATTATATATATATTACTTGGACCATTAGGTATCTAGAAAAAAAAGCAAAGAACAAAATCCTAAGCGGGCCGTATGTATATCAAAACTTGACCAAGTTCTTTTGTTCGTTCACATATCGTGTGCCGAGATCAAATAATAATGTAATAGGCATGTGGCAATGACCTCGAATATCATAAGGTATTGGTCGATTATATCACATTCATTCACAAGCTTGGTCAACAATAGCAATCCGAGGCCTCGATATCACTAATGTGCTTTTAATAATTTAATATAAGCGATATAAAATAGCGATATGCTTTGCTAAGAGTAGAAGAAGGGAAGGGAGACGAGTACGTGGCAAATATGTAACAAGAGAACCAATAAACAATAATGTAACAACAATGGCTAATAAAATAAAGAGATTAGGAAGGAAATAATGCTGAGTGGAAATATGCCCATGATTAAATAAGAAACACGATGATGACAGCAAAAAGTATTCAGCTGACAATTCGAATTAAAATTTAAATTCAGACGTATAAAAAGTCCTCGAAAAATAACAAGTCATTGCATTATGGTTTCCCCCACATTTGTCCGACAAAAAACGTAGGTACAATAACGAAACACAATCACGAGTTGTTTTGTTCAAAGTAATGGTGGGTCCTGCTCACATACTGATTATAGATATGAGAAACTAAATGATTATTCTGAACTCTTCAATTGTATTTAAACAGCACGTACAAAGAGATTACTGTCAATTTGTATGTCAATAAGATACATGGTTTGACTTCGAATCTACACACTCATCTTTACCGTGATGCAACAGGCAATTAATAATGACAGAACGTTTCATAACATAAAACTTATTTTTACATAGAGATTATTTATTTCACATATAGAATTATATAAAAGTCTAAATACACATAATTTCTGGTATAACTGGTGCCTTTCACAATGGTTGCAAATACAAGCGTTATATAGAAAACTAGCTATTTTAAATTACTCAGTATCGATACAAACCAGTATTACAAAGTGAGGAAAATATAGTGTTGCCGCCATGGACTGCTCAATCATGTGATGAAATGAGGCAAACTCCTGACAGGCTGATCAGTGGAAAAGAACATAACAAGTGATATTATTAAAGAACATGTTTACAAGATGCAACTGTGTGATCATCATTAGCATAAACTGCGTGGTAGACAGGACAAAGTTTGAAGGCCAACAATAAGAAAAACATGCAAAACATTGATGATAACGAAAATTTTTGTAAGGCTGACACGTGAAGCGAAAACAACACGCCGCGACCTAGCTTGGACTGCAAGTTGTTGAAGCAATCAAAATACTAAAACTGACAATCATCTTGAACAAAACTAATCGTCTTGAAAAAAAACTAACAAGCTCCTTAAACAAATATTTTTATAAATATGTATTTTATTTCAAAAATTATGCATTCGTATATGAATCAATCAAATACCTTAAAAATTTAGATGATGATAGTAACCTTGTAATAGCACGGAATAATGATGTCACTACAAATGTAGTTTCATTTTGATTACACGGATAGTCTAAAAAAGGGACCTGATTAGTTAAATTATTATCCTTTATGATCTAAATTCCTAATATTTAATAAGCGCAAAAAATCAAATCGTATGTGAAATCTACCATTCCATAACAAATTTGAGTTCACATTCTGGTCAGTTACGTATAGGTTTCGATAGTTTGTTGGTATCATTAAATTTGAGATTATATGATTGCTTAGCTAAATCTTTTATTGTTAAATTAATACATAAATTTAAAGATATAATTCACTAAGGACCCATTAAAATATATATTTTTGATAAAAAAATATACCTGTCTGCATTATAGAAAAAGTTCGTATTATGAACTTAAAGAAACCAAGCGTGGGCTGCTATTGCTAAACCGGCAAAGACATTTGGATAACTATTTTTTATTCTAATTATTGTCATTTTGTGGTATACCTACATAATTGTTAATATATTTTTAGCTAATATGATAAAATTGCAATGTTGCGTTACATGTAACGCGCAGTGTTTTTAGGTAATGCGCATTTCATGTCACATTTTGGTGCCAATAACAGAATTTGAAGACTTTGGCCGTAACATCGATTTTCTAGTATTTTAATATACTTTTTTATTTAAAAAAAAATTGAATACATTTTGTATATGAATAAATTTCATATGAGCAGTAGTTATTTTCATCTGTGAATATCTCAGAAACCCGATGCTTTAGAACATTACGTTATGGAACATTATTTATTCTAAAAATTTTGGGACGACTTTTGCTCCAACTCGAAAACTAACATTCTAACAAGGTAAAGGTTTCTTGTTCGCTTCTTTACTTTACCTTAAAAAGATTGAAGTGAACAAAAAATCAAAGTGATCACTTTATTTCCTAGTTTTACTTATGTAATTTGTATTTTGTGACGTGTCCAAGAGTCCTGTAAGGTCTAAAGGAAATAAAGCACTTTGATATTTGATTGATATTTGATATTTGTTTAAGTGTCCTTCATACATATATATATATACCTACATAACTTTCATTGTGCACCGCGAATATAAAAAAAAGATAAGGGCCATACAACAACCTTCAACCTCCTCGAATCGATACCAACAATCGGAGCAATAATCGAGTACAAGATATAACTTTTAAATTCACAATTAGATCAATATGTTTTATGAACAGGTGAGAACCGGCGGGAAAGTGGAAAGTGCTCAGGCGCCCATTGTCAGTGTCGAGGTTGTCCCATTGTATGCAATCTTCCCATGTGAAAACTCTCGAGTTTGAATCAGATAGGACATTAAGTAAATTAAGTTTAAAGTATACGGTAGATAGCACTGATACCTCGAGAGTTAGGGTCTGATCTGGTATTACGTTTTTTTTAATAATACAGTGTACTCTGTTTTAGTACAACTATTTGGTACCAGCTTTATTATCCACGTGATAGCCAAAAGCTGCAAACATTTAGAAAAACAATAACAAAAAGGTACAACGCAGAAAAGCCATCAAAGCAGTCTCCCACAGAGCACTTACGTCAAAATTACAAACTAGTTTTTATAATTGTCAGAAAAGAGGTAAGTTTTATTCAATCAATACATACGAAGGGAAACCACCACATCATAGCAATTGGTTAATAATTTTAATTTACTTACCTTTAATTTTACACTTTTTAAACTTAAAAATAACTAATCATTCGGGCATCAAAATCCTCCTCGGTCACATTCTCTATAGGTAAAAGAGCAAAATAATTTTCAACATTGGTCCATAATTGACGGAGAAATCTACAAACATACATAAAAAGCACTAACAGCCAAACATTCTCATTTTTTCTAACTAGCTAGTTAAAAATCATGAATTTCTAAGCGATTTATAAAAAATATAGCATATAATATTCGCTTTGAATAGATAAAATAGTGGAGAGGTACCAGTTTGGAGGCCTATACCCAGCAGTGGGTCAATTCGGCTTGCGGATGATATAAATAAATAATACTGGACAATTCACACAGCATTATCTAGCCCCAAGCTAAGCAGAGCTTGTGTTATGGGTACTAGATAACTGACATACGTAATACATTGCATAGATAGATATTTTTTACTATGCATAGAAAACGACCAGAACACCCGGAACAAATACCTGCAGATCGTACAAATATTTGTCCCAAGGCGGGAATCGAAACCGCAATCTACGCGTCGCAGGCGGACCTTCGCCCACCTCGCCACAAACGATAAGTTTAAAAAAAACAATACAAGATTTGGAAATAAATTAAACATTACCCCCCGTTGTTTATTTGTTGTTTTGTTTGTAAGGATCGCAAATAGTTTTTTTTATTAATTTGATTTAGTCAAGACTGGTTGAACAACTCGATCAAATAAACAAACTCCTACGCAGCTATGAAAAGTGCAAAACCCGATTAAAAAGAATACATTAAATTAAGTATGACATTCAAATAAAATTTAAAAAAAAAACTTGTGGGATTACGAATAGATAAACGTTAATTTGAACGTCGCTCTAATTGGTTTAATTACGACCAAAATGAATAAAATGCATAATTTATGTAAGTTAATCAATTTTAATGATGTTTTGTTTCATAATATGGAGCAGTATTCACAAAAATATTGAATTAATCAGATATTTATAACAACTGATATTAATCAATTCAAGACGACCACAATAATGACTTTGCTAAAATGGTTACATCCATATGCGGTCGAGATTCCGTTTTTAATGTCCATTGGCGCCACGATCTCAATTTCGCGATAACAGAATCAAGTTGAGAATCAATAAAGTGTAAATTCGGGTGTTGTATTTTTATATCTCGCATGGCGACAGAGTATCGTGTCATCTCGAAGTGCTGGAAGGTTGTTATAACAGGTTTGGTTTGTTTGCGTGTAGGTATGAGGCGGGAATTCCGCGGTATTCGGCGTCCTCGCGAGGAATGCGGAGATGACCGCGTATTTCGGCTCCAGCCAGGGCCGCATTACCATAACGCCGGCACCGGCGAGTCGCCACCCGACTGATTGACGTACATTAAAATTTTATTTACATTTTAATTTTTTCGTGTAATAGTTCATCAGGTGGTGCCGTTGATTTTCAAGTTTCTCGTGGAATTAAACACGTGTTTGTTGTGAAGAGAAGGAACCTTAAACCGCGTGCTGAGTCGCCTTGCAAAGCGTACCTTCATGCAAACGTTTTGTTAGTTTACCATACATTTTATATATCCAGTCATCCAAAGGCCTTACATTCAACCACTGCATTAATTAATGCAAAAATAACGTTACAAGCTCAGGCTTTTCATAGAACCCATGCCGAGTCACCCTTACGACATTTATGAGGTTCAAGATACGAATGATACAGCTTCCGCTCTAGCGAGAACTGTCATGAAGCCGCCTCCACAACACGTGAACCAATAACGTGCCCAATACAGTCTCATCTGAGAACCTAATACAGGAAAGAATGCTTACAAGCCATCGAGCCGTGACGTGAGAGACGTCAAATGAGTACTTACATAAACCTTCCTTCATGGATGATGATGAGGTAGTTAAAGATAACTTACATCATCGTGTACCCATCCGCGATAGATTTGAAATATCATAATTATGACGAAGAGAGTGAAAGGTATGAATGTAGAGGGTAATAAACTTATAAGGGGAGAGAACGGCAAAAAAAAGATGGATTGTGAGAAAGAGGACATATGGGTAAGAAAGTTGTGAGTACCGAAGTGTCAGTGGATGAAAAAACATGTTAATACGAGCCATATATAAAGTGGGATAAGGTTAGGCAGAATGAAACAGAAATACTCTAAATCCTACCCATTCTCAATGTACAATATTTGTAAACAAATCTCAAGACCAAAATAAAAATAAATCTTGTGGCACCACCCACAACAATTTTTCGGATTTTTATTAAATGTGTGTGAAAATATTGTCAGCGGTATGCATTGTAGGAAGGAGCTCAAGTTGACTAGTAGTTCAAATTCTAACTGAAAATCGACAACAAGGAAGTGTTTTTAGGTTAAGTATGGGGGCAATGTTTACAAACATTGTATATTCAATTTGGACTGAGTATAAGTTAGAGAGAGAGATTATTGTCAGGCTTACCAAGCACCAGACGTTTACCGCTCTACTATTGTCAGCTCAGTAGCCAAACATAAATGACATGTTACCAATACCAACAGTTTCAGGATAGTGTAGCCGGCTTATATCAAATTGAAAGACACCAATAAAACGTTCCGTAGCAATCTTGCAAGTGGAAACTGGGAATGAGATAAGCTTGCTCACATCCATCAAACTACTGAGCATTAAGAAACGTGCTGTTTGATATACGCATGAGCAAATATAGGTTGGGCATGTCTTCGCAAATGCTAATAGCATTTCAAGCGACGGCGGGTAGTGAGCCCATCCTCGATATCTGGGAAGAATCGGAATTTGCCCATCCTACGATCCCTGCAAATGTCATCTTAACTATTGCGCTCGGTTTTGCAAAGGGCTTTTTGACTAAACCTTAAACTGATAAAGAGGACTTGCGAGCACATCAAGCATTCTAGAGACAAACAATTTAAAAAATTCATTAGTTGGCTGAAGTCTAATTGTCTCTGTTTTAAAGTAGGTACTCTACTCGGCAATGTACATTTACATGGACATATCTTTAAACACTATGATGATTGATGATTCAGTGACAGTGATGATGTGACTACAGTTACCCATAGCCCACTTACTCACGTGACCATAACCGTGGACGTCGCAAGGTCGGATCAACATGTTTCCATACATTACGACGAGTGTCGCCGCGTGGTACTAAATGGTAAAACTTGTGCGATTATCGAAAACTTAATTTTAATACGATGATTTATTTGCGGAATATTTTTTGGGTGAGAGGTCAAATGTCTTATTTATTGCTTCACTGACGCCAGGTTGGCCATAACATTTTTTATGTTTTTATTTTTCCTGGACTTAGAATCCTATTTTATTTTGTGGCGCCAGTGGCAGGGATATAATTAGATTATTGTCAGGCTTACCAAGCACCAGACGTTTACCGCTCTACTATTGTCAGCTCAGTAGCCAAACATAAATGACATGTTACCAATACCAACAGTTTCAGGATAGTGTAGCCGGCTTATATCAAATTGAAAGACACCAATAAAACGTTCCGTAGCAATCTTGCAAGTGGAAACTGGGAATGAGATAAGCTTGCTCACATCCATCAAACTACTGAACATTTTGGGATCAAAAGTCAACGATCACTTACTGATATTTGTTATGATGGCTGATAGTGTGGGCTTGGCTTCAAGCATCAAAGGCTCATTGAGCATGGGTGGCCATACAAACAAACCTTAATGATCATGACCATCAGAGAGTATTTACTCACGAACTGCATCCTGAGGTATTTATCGAGTAGGTACTTAACGGGATCGAGTTTTCCAAACGGTACCTTAGCTTTCTAAGGTCTGGAGCAAATATATGACAACATAAAACCCTCTCGGCGAAACGACTCGGAGACCTTACAGTTATAACAATGTTTATTTTGCAAAGTATAATAATATGTACTCGTAAGTCGAAATCCTTGGCTCACATTAAATTATGTAAATTAAGCTACTAGTTGCTGTGCCTATTAAAATGTTTAATGAGCTTAATTCCGAAGAAGAACAAACATCAAATAGCACAAGGTTCAGGAAAATAATAGACTCTTGTTTACCTGCAGGTTATTAGCTTAATACAAGTCTTTTATCACAGGAGGTTCTATGTTCGCCAGTAAGTAAATTTTTTTTATGTACCATATCATAATGTCGATTGATTTCTCCGTCATTTATAGCCCGATTTAGATCATTATTAGCAGATGTATAGAAAGAGGATGATCCCGAAGTAGTCTCATAAAAAATTAATTCACGAGGGATTCGTTTCTATTGCGCTAAACTTAGAAAACAGTTTTAACTAAGGGATTCGAACTTTCAAAGACTGTTTTTAGTTTTTTCAAAGTAAATCAAATCCGCCATCCCTTATTTTTCTCACAATTGTTCTGGTTGCCTGGAAGAAATCGCTTTTAGTATCGCTAAAAGCTATTTCTTAAGCCGCCAAATCCATTGCTATAATCTTTAATTTCAAACAATCTGTTTTTCTTTTTTTAATTTAAGGTGATGATTAAAGAATTATCTGTCTATCAAATTATTATTCAATGCTCTAACTAACTCAATCAATTAATCGTACTGTTCGTGTTGTAACATAGGTCCGTAGACCATTCTGATTAAATGTTAGTAAAAGCAATTTGCAATATTGGATTTTATAATGATTAGAACTTAAAAGTACCAGGCTGCCAGTAACACAAAAGCATCATCAAATTCTGTCAACAGCCTTACCTCAAGTTCGCGTGGTTAAGTATATGTGTAAGTCTAGAGGCAAGCACCGTGAAGGTTGAACGGACACCGAGGTAAACGCACTTGCGGACAGGTATCCAATTAAAATATACCAGCCGCGGATGTTGGCAATATAAAACCCTTTCCCTTCTGTAAGACATACCACTTTCTATAGAAGTTACGTTCGTTGAAACTGGAATAGGCTGTGTACGTATTTGTTACTTGTAACTGTAAGTGATCGTAGACGCGGTCCAATTCCAAACACGATAGTTATTCGCAGACGTGTCTAACTCATTGCGTGCCGGGTTCGAACGTAACAGGCCGAAATGCGTGTTGGTATGCCATAGGCAAACACGTGTTCTGCGAATTCTTGAATTATGGGTCATGTAAATGTAAGGTAAAGTAAATGTATTCAATGACTCACGATCCGGTAGCCCAGGCTAGCGGAGTCTGTAGAAAGAGGGAAAGGAAACCATTTTAGATCCAGAACCAAAGATTGTATCTAAGATTTACCTAATTGGATAGACTCAGAGTAAACACAACAGGTCGGCAATGGCTTACCACAGATCCACCACTTTAGTATTTAACTACACTTCACTAGTTTAAGATTTAAGTAGCATATATTATTAGTTATTTAATTTAATGAATTAAGAAATTTACTTGACTTGACTTTTAATCCTTAATTCTATTTTCAATTTAACTTTTTTATAGTATAAAGTACAAGTAGGTATTTATAGTGTAAAGTAAATTTCACATATTTTTCTTACGTCGACTATTTACTCTTTTACATTTGATTTTGTACTACATACCTAAAAGTGGAAACTTGTAATTAGCCTTGAAGCAGCTGATCATGCATAGGTACCTCATGCATGTTAGCATACATAAACTAACACCTTATAGTAAAAAGCCTAGCTGTAAGTTTTCTTAAAAATTATATAATAAATAAACTTGTTCCTATCTACAAGCAACTTAGCACTTGCATCTGTTGTGCAATAACTTTATCGAGAGATGGCATCTATTTTAGATTATTTGGCTCATTCGCGCTCACTAACCATTAGTTGCGCCACTCTTCCTGTTGAGTCAACTCTGGTTAGAAAGTTTTGGTCACTGTTACAGGTTGACCAGACCTTCAACAACGCTATATGTTTTAGATATTGCGGAAATAATAGTTCCGATTCGATTAAGCTGTACATTTCCAATGCTTCTGATTTATATCAATATTTAGAGTCAACAAGTCCAAGTCATTGGAAAAATACTTGATCTTGATCATGGACAATTTTACACACATGACAGAATTAAACCGCAGTTACAAATTATATAAGCAATAAAGATTGGAACATTTTAAAAGCGATGTCTCACGATAAACTCAGCGCATAAACTTCAGGAAAGTTTACAGCCGCGCCAAAAAGCAATTCAAAACTGAACTAAAAAGCGGAACAGAGCAGATTTCTGTTATTCGAGCAGCAGCAAGTAATAAAATGTGCACAGTGCGCGTAATACTGGCAGCTTATGGCGTCTGGAGGATGCCATAAATTGGGCACCGTGCACCGGTGTAAAAGGAAGAAATGTGGGAAAAGGCGCCAGAGGCGTGCGTCGCGCCGTCGTCGGCCGGACGGCATCCGCGTACATCCCACTCGTTTGCATTATAATCATTCTTTAGTTGGAGAGATGAAGGTGGCTTTTTATACAACGCTTTTTAATGAAGAAGTAGAGCACATTTTAATCTATTTCCAAACGGTACAGGCCAGTCATCAAAATATTTTATGCCTTGTATCAACATGTCAACAAATGTTTAGAGTTAGGGGGTAGAGGGGTCTCCTTTTAGCATGCCCGGCCTTATTTCGGTTTTGCACCAGTTTCACCGCTTGAGATCCTGAATTGCTAGACTACATTTTTAAAAAAGCTGGAAATCATCAGTATCAATGCATCACGCCCGTAATTAATTGAATTTCTATTCTTATTTGTACTTGCCTCAGACCTCTCTCAGGAATTGGCGTATTTTACCGGCTCGGGCTCCACGGCTAATAGTTTTAGGACGGTGGTCGACTGGTCGGTCCGAATCCGCAATCTCAGCAGTGCGACGACCTTGGCCGATACGAGCCAGTTTGAGCAAGGGCACAAGATCAGTGAGAACTCTGCCATAAATTAGCTATTCACTCATTTTTGTTATGCGATTGCTGGGTCCTTTTCAAGGTTTATCTCGGGATCGAGTTACTACGCATGCAATTTGAGTGGTTTTGTTACTTTTTTATTCCCAATGGGAGAAGAAAACAATTGTTTCCATATTCTGCCATAATTTTCAAGAAATTAATAATTTATACTTGACTGCGCAAGAAGAAGGGTTATGTTTTCTATATAAATCAAAAAAATCATGAAAAAAGGTCTTGCATATCACAAAATTCGAATATTTTGTATTGATGGCAAGGTGAGTAGTCTTGAATAATTTGACGTGGAATATTTAGATCTCCGTCTGAATATAAATCTACGTGTATAACAATTAATAACTACTCAACAAAAGGCATTATGCAAAACAATAGCAAAAACGAGATATTAGTATCATATTAGCATAAAGCATGAGGCATGCAACCTATAAAAACTCTGTCATCATTGACTGTAGGTAGTACTTGTACCCTTTAATCATCGTTTAGCTACAGAGCGACCTTAAAGTGGGAGTAATCTGTAATGATAGCGTACAAATCATGATTAGAATGGTGCCATTACAGTCAAATTTATAATATGACTAGAAATGTGAGATTCCGAATCTTAAAATTGGTTTAATACCCTCAACATCCATCAGGTGTTTTGTTATTCGGTTTTACAGAAATAATCTTAAAAGATTTCAATTAAAATTTGGTTATTAAATGGTACACTTAACATTCCGATAAAAGGAGGTAAAAACTAAAATTGGTACTAAGTTATAAAGTTTATACGAGTTGGTTTGTATTTTTATAGCCACTGGAAGTCGGGCATTTCCCATAATAAATCCATAAATCTAAGTTACCATCCACATAAAAAGTAATAATGGAACGATATGATATCATGTTGTTCCTCATAATTTCGGACGGAATACATAATTACAAAGGTGGATTGTATGATTTTTATTGTCAGTCTGATTCTCGCGTTGGTTAAATTAAAGAAACACCTGAACAAAGAAAAAAATTCGATGTAAAGATAATGTTTGAAGACAATGTAGGCTTTAATGTAAATAAGGCAATAAATATTTAAGTTCCACACAGAGGAAAAAATATACGAGCGAATACAACAGAATACTGTTTTCTTGGTAATATTTGATAGTAACCAATCAAGTTTTTTTTATGGGTGGCAGATATTTCTTTTCAAAAAAGATATGAAGATTTTCAAATAACCTTTGAATATAGAGGTAATTGTGCTCTACATACAATAAAAGTACCAATATTTAATAATATTACGAAAGATCGTAAAAATAATGGCTCATAAACATAAATTGCGAAATATTTGTTTAGTTAGACCTTACCTCCAAAACTAAACAAGGTGAGCATTTATGAAACGTATAGTAAAATATTTAGTTACGATTATTGAGCAAGAGTGCAACGGTGCATGTCGTTTGCAAAACGGAAAGTCGACAAAAATAACATTTCTCAACTTATTTCCAAGTAATAAAATTATACTGGATCCATAAAGGATGCTGGAAAACAGTATTATCAGAGTATAACAACAACTCTTGGAAAGGGGATTCCTAGCGTGGGAGGAAGATTGAAAGAACCTGCCGATAAGGTGGTGCTAAAACCACAATATGATTGTGAGGTGTTTTTGCACCTACACACAATATAACTAACAAAAGCAGACTGCCACTGGGTCAAAGCACTAAAATTATAACAAAGGAAAACAAAAATGGAACGTAGAATTTTGGTACCCTGTATCTACAGCGCATAATAATATCTAAAACATAAGGAAGAAGTGACCATGACTAAATCAACTAAGATGAATTGTATTGACGCTTACGGTAAAGGCAAAATTCGTGAGGAAACTGTCGTGACCACCATCCGGAAATTCAGTTTAGTGACATTATCAACGAACAAGGACAAGGTTGGTGTTAAACGCATTTGACCCGCGACTGCAGAATCAGACTAACCTAACGAAGTCAGAGTAATACAAGTCACTTATATTTTTCTGGTATGAAATTACCTATAGTGATAATTTCGTTGCATAAACTATAAACACGCTAACAAGTAAGAGATGTGCTAAAAGATCCTCCAAAACATAATTAGAACGAGGCCCATTGCAACATCCCCTGAGAACATGCATTTGAGTGAACAATTGAATTTATATGTATCATAGCTCGAACGATAAATACAATTCAATATGGACTCTTTTAACGGAGAATTTTAAGTGCAGAAGAACCATTTAATGATCTGCAAATAAAACCCTACATATGTAACTCCGCTACTCGATTGATAACACATTTAAAGTAACCAAAACAAGAGATGTGGGAGGAATCTTATATTTTAGAACTTTGGACAAATTTTACAAAATCAAGGTTGTTTTGTATAGTAGTAATGGTGATGGTGACGATAGCTTAACGTTAATAAGATTGATTGATGACGACATTGACGCGGGTCAGATCCAAAATCAACATGATGGCGTCAAAGTATTCGAATAATATCAAAATTAATTCAAATTAATCGGCAATATATGGAACGATCTTGAGATAGATACGTCACGGAATAATTTTCTTAGAAGACAAATTTGAAATTAAGTTGATCGAAACGGTGTTTGATTAAACTTTTTATAAGTTGACAACGATTGCTCGTTGATACTATAAAAAGAAGTAACAATAAAGTTGTTAAAAACAAACATAACGTAGAGTCAACAAAATATCCTTTCTGAAAGACGACTGTGTTTTCAACAAAAGCAGATTGCTAAAAACGACTAAATTATCAAACGACCTTTAAAATAGACTTCTTATGCAACTCGGAACAGTCTTTTATTTTTAGAAACTAGATTATACTGCTACTGGAATAGGTATGGCTAAAAATAAGATAAAAAATGTAAGTAGATAAATAGATATTAGGTAAGCAAATTAAATAGGGTTCTTTAACCATAGATTTTTTTAGTTACAGAATATTTCGTAATCGATTATAACATCATCGATTAAATTGAAAGAAGTGCTTGATCGTAAAAAGTTAATCGCTATTAAAGTAATGAACAAGTGATAGAGCTTTTTAAGATTATTTCCGGTTAACAGTATATATAGTTGGATATAGATATAGTACAGATATAGTTGGATATGACGTAAATCGTAGTACAGATATAGTTGGATATGACGTAAATCGTCATATCCAACTATATCGTCGTAATAATAGAATTGTTTCTGGGTACGGTAGGGCTATGGATTATGTTTGCTTGAATTTCAATCTCTAGATTACTGTATTTCGTTCCCACGACATTCCATGAAGGAATCCACGTGCAGAGATTAGTTGCTTTTACAAAAATGCACCTAAGAGGCGTCATGAATATTCGATTACATAATTTAAACGGATCGAGACGATTTTTAACGCGTACGAGTTGGCTGGCGCCTTGTCGAATATTGGAGACCTTACCAATGTTTCCACTAACGTCGAAACCAAGAATCAATCTCCCAACTTTAAAGAGCACGACACTTTTAGCTATTAAAATTTACTGATAAAGATTCTAAAGCAAGATATACTTAATAAGATATGATAACAATTAACTCAGAACAAAAACCATGGTGGTTATCTACAAACAAAAAGTTGGACAAAGGTTCAGGTAAGCCCAAGCGCAAATGCGTATAAGATTATAACAATACTATCACTATCATACTTGAAACAACAATGGAACTAAGTTCCAAGTGTGACGTAGGGTACCCAGAGTAAGCCAAATAAGTAGCAATAGCAAACGGCAAAAACCAATGAGTTGAAAGAAGAACAATTACAGTTGCTCAATTCTCAAAGGAAATGTCAATGACACCGCCTATGCGTAAGACGATTCGAATTACGATTTCGCAAGAAGCCCATGACATTGGTTCTATAACGGGATGATGATCTCGGCAATCATTCAAGCTAAAAATGAAACCAACTGATATTTTCATACATTTCTTGAGAAAGTAATAAAAATCCTATAAAAACAGAGACAACACACAAAATGGAGAATACAGGCATGTCATCTGTTTAGTTTAGTTCAGTTTAGTATCATCCTGATGATGATGATGATCTGTTTAGTAGAGAAAATAAAATACAAGTGAAACAAGAAATATGTATTAGAAACGTCAAAGAGTCACCTACGAGCCTAAAGCATATTGGTATTGAGAGATAATGAGATGACCTCTCGATGATACAGATAGTAGGGTCCCCAAAGTTATGAAGTGGTCAAACGGTCAAAACAGGCGGCAAGCGCCGCAGTGTCGCGGAATGTGGTACGGACGCGTCGAGGCGACACTGCCTAAACCGAACACGATTCTGAGAAAAAAATCACAATTAAATGAAAATAACAAATGGCAGAGTGGCCATGTCGCGACGAAAGAGGATGTTGTGTATCGGATTCCGCGAGTGATGAATAGTATACCGTATGTGGAATGTGTCCTAGATAGTCGTCTATGATATCATGGAGATAGCTTGCAGTACTGTGATAAAGATGAGTCTGATATGAATACAATACCATGATTGGAACGTGGCCTTAATTAGACTATGATACGTCATTCAAGAATAAACGTGACCTTCATAACCCTTATAAATCTGAACTATCTAAACAAAATACATACCAACTGAAGACAGAATAATGTTTTCAGAAGGTAAGTCGTAGTGCCTTCTGTTTTGGCAACGGCAGTCCAATGAAAGGATTTAACCCCATTTATCCGCAGAGCCGACAGGGTTTTCCAAAATTTAGAAGTGCAAAAAACTAACAAAAAGCAATCCGCATTCCATACATACTTTGAGCGACCGAGGTTTTCCCCGCATTTATTTCTTTTTTTTTGCAAACCTAACTGCCACAGCGTACCCCTAACCCAAATCCTAAAGAATTCATTATTTCTGAATGCTCGGCTCCATTATCAAGAACATAATCATTTCGGGTCTCGAGCCGTCACGGAATATAAAGAAAAAGAGTATACAAAACGAAGCGAGGACCTTCTAGAAGCTAAATAAAATTTCTTGGGTCGAAAAAACAACCTTTAAAAAACTAGATCCGGGATCCAGATGGCAAACAAACGATGCGCGTGATAAGCCGGCCGGCAGCGCGGCGGCAGCGGCCAGATATTATGGTAATACATCGGTCGACCTTCCGAGGACACGCCGCCGGTGTCGATGACTCGTCTCGGATACTTACGCAACCGAAACATCTCGCTCATCTCGATATCAACTCGCTAGTGCTGAGCGCTAAACGGAAGAACCTATCAAACAGTTTGTTGAACTTGGGATACCCAAGCGATACCGTTTACGGTCACGAGTGCCTTGTTATTGAAGAAAATAATTAGACGATTATTATATTTTTTTACTAGGACAGCTTATCATTTTTTTAACGGCGTTTCATTGCGGGAGCTTTTTATCAATAAATTGTATTTTTTTGTTGAATGCCTCAATTATATGTATCTACTCTATCATCTTCTTATAAGGTTCGATGTTCAATAAATACTTAAGTTTTTGTTCAGTACATTTAAGTCGTGCGTGAGGTCTTTTTACTTCTAATTTAATAGGTAAGTCACGTAGACAAACATATTGATCAAGTCATGTTTATGTTTCTGCGTTTATATACTAAAATCGCCATTGAATTGACTTTCCTCAACATGCGGAATGCACAAAAAGAGAAATCGAATATCATTACATTTTGTATATTGTCTGCCAAAGCAGAGGTTAACCGCGAGGGTTAACTTGGGCGTATAGGTAAAACCCACGGACGCTTTCTAGTTTATTCATGTTTGTATTCTTTGAATATGGACCATTTACGGATATGACGGGAACCGGAGATTCTCAAAGTTGACTCAAGTTGATGTCATACCGGAGTATGGAAATATTTTCCACATTTTCACCCTCAGTTTCCACAATGAAACAATACAGAGCAATAATAAATGATTATTAAAACAATAAATTTAGCTAATGTCATAATATGCATTCATCAACATTAAATTTGGAGTAGTATCCTCATCCGCTTTCCACCTGTCTCGATATCGTCACTAACAACACGTGTTAGTGCATTACGAAAAACCCAGTCCTTCATACTTCACATCATAACATGCATAATGCAAGTTCGTGTCACGGCATCGTCCTACGGTAAATGTAAGCTCTCGCATCCGGTTGTAGGGTATTACGGATCTCCCATCAATACATCTGAATAGGCGTCATTAGATTATTATAATCGGGCGCATCGTTCTGACGCGGCTATATGATGTATAGATGTGTCAGGTGTGTGTGGCTGAGCTTCGCTGGTGTGCGTGGGTGGTGCGCACGCGCTACGGCGGCGTATTTACACCGTCGATCCCTTCCACCGCGAGCACTCATGCGCCGCGCGACCTGCGGAACACACGTACCCCACCACTGACCGGCGCGGTGACCCTCGGGAGCCGACAAGCACGCATTCCACCGCCGAGCGACAACCGTGACACTACACTATCTCCCAGTATGTGCCAGTGACTGGACTCCAGTGAACATAATAGTGAAGTGACTTTAGCACTGTGATGTGCGTCTGAAGGTGATGATGAAGAACAGTGTAAACAGCCGCAGCCTCAGCCAATCAGTAAATGTAAGCTTGTGTTTTGTTTATGAGTTAGTAGGCGCTAGCGGACAATAGTAGGTAGCTAAGCAGCGGTCCCCGACCCAGATCCCACGGGCTAGCTCGAGACAAGCGCCACAATGAGCCCACCTCCAGAAACAATACTCTCCGTATCACGACACAAATATGAACCCAAAGTTTCACAGAGCTCAGCCTTCGACATAAAATTCAATGACGTTAGGTAAAGAAACACCTGTGAGAATATGCAAACAAAAGTGTGTGTTTCGGACGGTTTGATATTGTAATATTATGTACACGAATTTAAACGTTGCTCAACATAAAATTGCGTTTTGTATGCGACCGAATTATGCGGCTATCATATTTGGAGCGACCATGGAGCCGGTTGGTTTAATCACTAACTTGTTAATGAAGCTACCCACAGAATCTCCCACAACTTAGTAAAGCACATATGATAAAACTAATTTTCATAATTACAACTTACACTTAGCATGAAAACGCTATCAGCAATCATAATCATAACAGAGGCGGTCAAGTGAAGCGTAGACGATGCAATTTAGATTAGGTCGAGTGAGAACAATACGCGATATTTAGGAAAATTGCGATAATGTTTTGAGCAGTGCATAATGGTAATGTTGAGTTTGTCGATGCACAAGAAACACAATCCTTGCTTAATTGAATTGCCTCATAGCGAAGGTACAACACCTCGTTCTTAGCAAAGTTATAAGAAGCCATTAGTCATACAACAAAAGGAACAATAATGTTTGACTATATAGACATTATATCTGTTTGACAATAGAGTAAAGTATGAAGCTATTTAGGAAATTTCGAGGTCATTGAAGTACATCTGATAGAGCATAAAAATTCAAGTCTTTTACGACGTTAAAGCGATCAAATTGATGCAAAAAAAATTCGGGTTTCTGATGCCACCGATAACGGAATCTCAACCGGACCTAAAGAACGTGTGCAAAATAACTTACGTGATTATGTGTTAGTGCTTAATATTCAATTGACTAAAACCAACTGGTATTATTATAAGTTATATCACGTATCGGCTAATAGCTCTTCAATGAACGACGTAATCTACTTAAAAAGCTGCTTGAGTCACGGCGATCGAAGCATATTTAAATTCTTGTAAGACGGCATTACTTGAACTTTATACTACTAATCGAAATATTTGGTAGTTTATATAACATATATCTATCATAGATATACTTTTCGCAATTTATATAAAACATGGAAATACGTTATATCACACAAAACGGTCAGCTTCCGATCGTGTTGGGTTCTTTGAAAGTGTGTTGCCTGGATAAGACCGAGATGACATAACATGATAGAATATTATCTTGCACGGACACTAACATTCGATACGGACTATTTAAAACATGCCACGTTAAATCCCCCATCCGTGTAATAAACCCGTGAGAAATATTCAAATTATCAATTATACAGACAATATAGGGGTACAATAATTTGTACTCAAGAGTACGGAACAAGTTAAATGCGTGGAAAACGATAACAACACAATAACATAAAGATTAGAATCTCGGGTCTATATAACAACCTTGTTGTAGCTATTAAAACGTGCATAGGAAATATTAAAAATGTTTGAGTGGTTATTAAATGCAAGAAGATCAAGTTCACTTTCTAAGTTAAAGTGTGTTACATTCTCAGACCTGATAATTTAGAAACTGGATATATTGGAACGTTTTCTAGAAAGTTAAATTAACAGCTATCGATTAGAAATACACACTTTGTTATCGCTTACTAGTTTTCTTCTCACGATAAATTTGGAATAAAATGGGGGTAAGTCACCAAATGGAAGAAACTTAGGGCTTTGTATGTCAGTATAATTCTATGATAACAATTCAAAGTTTAATCTAGAATTTGCATTTCTATCGACTTCGATTGCAAAAGCATCCTGTTAATGTTGAAACATTATCATGTCTTTATCCTTATTAAATACTCATTTTTAATTACAAAGTTATGGCGTTTTAAGGAATGTAATGATAAGATAAGGTAATGATTGTTTATAGTAATTTTTATATGGGACATCTTTTACTTTTTGAACCACAGAAACAGTTTTTTTAACAAATGCACTTTACACTTCATACTTTAAATGACGCATCTGAAATCTAGATAGAGGAATTGAATCGAAAGTAGAAGTCGTGAAGACAGCCTTATCGAAAGTATATTTTATAGTCAACTCCATGCAATTCCAGCGAAACAATCCAAAATAATCATAGTGCTTACACAAAGGCAATTTGTGCTTTCTTATAATAGCAAAATTCCTTTCACGATTGCCATCATTTCTTCTTTTGTGCTGAAGAATTTTACACTTACGGTTCAAGGTTTAAAGATGAATTTCACAAAACTCGATGTACAAACATACCATGAGAGTCATCGGTGTTGACAAAAACAGTTAGCATATTGAGTAGTATAGAATTCCCAGATACTCTAAAAGATAGAAATTTAGGGTATGTATAAGTGTGCGCACTGCGCACGATGCGATGGCACAAAGGTTTATATCAAGTTACAGAGCGGTTCACCTTTAACACCCTCGGAATGTCACACCCATGTATTCATATCTTAACTCGCCTTGACCTTACTGATTCATCGTTTTAGTTTATTTGTTTCCGCGTCATTTATTTACCATTTCTATTTCGAAGGTGCGACATCCGGATGAGACCTCGTTCCAATTCTGTCTCTCAAAATTTTATGTAAACACGGCTCGGGGTATCTTGACAGTATTTATTTGAAAGCCTAGTTTTTACCATGAAAACGGGTACGTTTAGATATAATGATAATATAAACACCGTTACGTCAGCTAGCAATCTTATACGTCAACAAAAAACGAGTATCCGGCTTGGTGGGACGAACGCTAGCCGGCAAAAAAGGACCACTCGAAACACCAGCGTACTCGAGATTTCGTCGTGTAGAGAGTAAAGAACAATAGGAATAATTTGTTTTGTTTGTGAAGAGTTCTGTCACGGCAACAGGGGTAAACAATAGACGCTCTCAGCTATTAGACGCACCTACGCATCGTCAGCCCGCGTCTAATCACCGTGTCGAACAACATTCGTCATAATATCCCTCCCGCGAATACCGCCTTGAAAATAGCATGCTTCGATAATCTTTTATATAGCAAATCGATCTCTGGCGCAATTGCCCAAAATATTACAACAGTAGCTATTAAAATATGCAGCTTTTCCTCGCACGACTTTCCGAAGGACTCGGGTGCAATCTAAGGTTGCCTATTATCCGCCACGCTCCGAAAAACATCAAAAGGTAACGGCAAAACGGCGGAAAATTTTTGTAACATGTTTCACAAGAGACTCATATTAAACAATACTGAACTAATAGAGACGATTATCTAGCCGAAATCAGATAATTGCTGCGGAACACGCGCGGTGGAGCGCGGATGCTACCGCCCACTACTATCTAACAATTACGTTACTTACCAGATAGAAGATGCTGATAGGGCTCTTACCTGTAACAAGATGCAACAAACTTAATTGGATTGGAACATAAAAATAGCAAGAGTTTAGAAATCTCACGCACTTCATTAGAGATGAGACACAATTGTTAAAAGAAATGCCAAATTATACTGTAATAGTGATAACATGTGAACGGTCGCATAGCGGGTTACGTACGACATAGGACCTCACTGTGAAATTACGACACAAAGAACACGAAAGTGGTCGAGAAAAGAAAGCGAAATAACAAAAGCGCCTCACGTACTGATAAATTTCAAGAGGCTTCATGAATATTCAGTAGTTTACAGTAAGCCTTTATTCATAACTCTTACGTAGAAGGTTCATTCGCATCCTTACTATCCGGACTTCCTATTTTTCGAGTTAAACCATTAATATATCTTCTCAGATACATGGAATAAGAAAGCTTTGGAGATGTAACACTATATCGTGAATTTACACTTTTAAATAATTATTTTAATGTTGTTGTCTTAGTTTATACGGACCAAGTTTTCGCACACTTCCTACATCTCAACTCAAGGTTTTTCAGATATCTCCGAAGAGTTACATCTTTTATTAAAATGGAGCGAGTCGAATACACGGAAGCTTTAGCGATCTGCATATGCAGCCGTTTTAGTCAAGGGTGGGAGGTATCGTGGAATACATAAACTGTAGGATTTATCGTTACTATTAAATTCTTGGAACAGCTTAAACTCCCACACTTTTATAGTATTCACTTTGTTCATTGTGTTCTCGTTAAACCCCGAATTATTGAAAGGCGATCAAAAAGTCGGAAGTTTAAAACACTCAAAAAAACAAAGGCATTTTGCGGGCTTTAGAAAAAATCTTGCACAAAGCTTCACCTTGAATTTCAGAGTCATAAATCATATGCGCAGGCACAATGGAGCACATGACAGTAAATCCATTGAGTGGCCCCTAGACGACGCGTGGCCGAGCCACGATCGCTGGTCACGACTTTAACAACTAGATCAGTTTTTACGACCTCCAAATTCCATTAATAATCAAACCGATACATATACCGCAATCGATAATATCCTAAAATGCATTCAAGAAGTTAATCATGGAAAATTTTGTATAAAAGCAGTTACTTTACAACGCAATGCTTTATAACTGGCAAAAGCTCTAGCGATTGAAGATAACAGAAGCATGTTGTGCAAAGACACAATTCTAAATACCAGTATATTTGCACAGCGACATTAACTCATAATTACCAAATTTATACGAGATAATCAGAATTTGAAATAACGAGACCGAGGAGTTATTTACAAAAAGTTCCCACGTTATAATGCAAGGTCGATGTAAATGACAAACTTTGGCTAATCATCTCAGGTGTAAGATCTAGGTGACAAAATTCTGCAACACTGGGTTTTGAAGACGCTTGAATAAACTTGCTTTTTATTACATCTGATGTAATGCAATAGAATCTCCAGTAGAATTCCAAACTAACGTCGATTTGTTTGTCAATAAAATCCTTCTCCATTCGACTCTTCTATTCAATTTGTTACCATGGCTTTAGCATATATGGCATTTTACGCAAGCTTATAATGCCATAATGACATAACACGAAGGCATAGGATGATATGGCAGTGCATATTCAAACAGGTTAAATGATTTATACATTCCGCAATAAGGACACTATCCACAGAAGCAACCAAAGTTCACAAACAGTCAGTAAAGCTGCAATTATTTACCGTATCGCTTTATAAGACACAGTGCTTTATAATTATAAGGTAGGATGTTACTACCTTGACCACGAGCTATGGGAATGACAATAACTGCTGCCAAGCCATGACACTATTAACGTTCTTGGATATTTATACAAATACATATACGGTATTCGTATAAATTTTCGCATCTATTCGCTACATTCCGAAATTACATCGAAATCTTATTTTTATCAAACTGACATCTACGAAAACTATTGCCACTAATAAAAACCGGAACAAACACTCATAGAAATAGATATTTATCTTCTATATATTGCTCTTTTTTAAGATTCATTACTTTCAGTCTACCGCAAGCTTACGCAAGTCGAGTACTATGAAGCAATAACGAAGTTTAATAGAATAAATTCAAAGGATGATAATTAATATAAAGCTCAAACAAAAGATTACTCGATCCACATAAGCGTGCACGAGTTAATTATATGAATCAGTCATGTGGCACGTGCCTCTTCGTACATCTTAGGGTTGGTACTAAAGAAATGTTACTTTTCAGCCTCTAAATAACAGATAGACGCACAATTTGCAACTGAAAGCAACGGAGATTTTACAGGTCTGTTTGGTGGCTTAAAAGTACACGAAGACTTCATAGATATAACTAGAGCGAGCTTAAAGCACTAATACTTAAAAAATATATATAAAAAACATACTTAATTGCAAGAAAGAGGGACATGTTTAAGTAAAACAAAGTCCTTAAAGCCTATATCAAAAGGATATCCTATAAGCAAGTTCAACTTGGCAAATAAGCTCCCTTGAAGCTTGGTTGTCAGCCCTGATTACGTTAAGCTGACAGTAATGATGCTCACGCGCCCCCATTATCATTCCACCACTCTCTCATCTGTTAAACTTAACCTGATCAATCGCTGTGGGCGATTTCAGATAAAATCTAGCTTAAGGATGTCTAATAATTGTCTAATGGAGCCATCGACTCCCAATGTCATAAGTGTAGTCCAATTCAGTACGGTTGCGAAACGTCCCGCGACAAGCATGTCTTTATTGATTGGTTCGAAATCATTACGTATTGCGTAACGACATGCACGCCGGACATTAAGGTGTGGTCAACAAACAGTTATGTCGCCACAACAGTAATAGCTAAACTAAACGGTACGTTTTCCGTCGTTCCGCAAACTCAAGGAGATCAATGCATGTTATTAAAAGAGGCCTCAGGCTCTGATTGCTGTGTTCCCAAGAAGTTATACGCATAGGGAACTAGGCACTAGTAGGTAATAGTTATGAAAAAATGTCCTGTAAGAAAGCGTAACATTATAATACTGTATCCTAGTGCTTACTGCCGTGACAACAAAGGCAATGGAAAGTTGCCGCGAGCCGTGAATACAAATAACCACAATGCATCACCTCGAGAATTTCCCAACGTTGTCACAGTGAAACTAGATCGTAGATGCAAAGAAAGCAGCAGGGCTGATCGATAACTATCCGGCGCTTATTAGCGCAAGGTTGTTGTCGAAAGCGAGCAACGTGACACTCACAAACCACTAGTTGGTTAATCACTTCACGTTTTGACTGACCGCAAAAAAGCGGGCACCTTGCTGCGGCCTTGCTTGCCTTGTCTTTGGTTTCCATCAACAAAATAAAACAATGGATTTTATAAGAACATTCGCGACACATTTTTTGAAGGCTAACTACCTACTCTACCTATGGAAAGGATTCGAGATGAGTAAATGTCAAGCTTGCAATGAACTTTAAAGCTCACAGGTTTATGTTAGCTGCAGCGAATACCTTCCAATACCTTCAGGCATTTAGTGAGATATGTTATTTTTAGCAAGCCGTTGCTCAACTGTTGCTCAGCGAGGCGAAACGTATCATAACGAGCATAAATCGATATCAAGGCCGATCGTTAAAACTTATAATCCGTCCACGTAAGCGAAAATTTCTGTCTTTCGATCCGCCAAGAAAATTGCCCGAGATTCGGTCGGCACGCACGCCGATAGTTGAATTGCATTGAGGAAAAAGGCCACAGTGACCTATCGCTGATATTCAAAGCCACAACAATCGAAACCAATTAAAATGTCGATTCAGCTAGACCACAATCAACCGCCCTAATACACAATTACAGAGTGGGTTAGCCGTTTTATCGAAGGCAAAATCGAGCGTGCCTTTCACGGGCCCGCCACGCCTGCCCTACCGGACGCCGACTGCGCCGGCAGCCCCGCCGACTCAGATTATTGCTCCGAGATACAATACGCCTCCGAGCTATTTAAATTTTAAGCCCCCATTTGGCAAGACTTGTTCTATTATACTTAATTTTCAACCCACATATCATTCATGAATAAACTTAAAATCCCCATCATTAGGAGTCATCATTATGCACGCCGCCGGTGTGAATAAACTCGTGACTCCGTGAAGAAGATAACGTCGTGAAGCTCGTGCCAATAAGAATTGAAGAATTAATTGATCATTGTTACAAAACTCTTGGCGTTTTCTATGCCATTAGCGACGAGCATTTCTCTACAGAGGTTGCGTCGACCCAGTAACCGACGAGTACCCCCCGTCGATAACCAGTTAAAACAATAGCAATACAGTCACGACACTTGTAATTTTCGGTGGTAATTTAGGCCCGCGGCCTTCCTGTCTCGCGGGTGTTAATCCGCCATTCAATTTCCAATTAAACGCTTGATTCTCAATGCCAGCCGGGTCGGAGGTGGTCGCTCAACTAACTTGATAAAAGGCAGGTGGTGGCGCGCGCCGCGCCAGTGCCAAATCACTTGGCCAACGTTTTTGTCTCCGCGGTCCTTTCACTTCGCTCGCTCATGAACGCCGAAAGAACTCGTTTTATCGACAAAGAAAACCCTACTTAGATAAGTTGATCGCGGTGTGGTAATTTTGTTTTGTTTTGTAATGTGTGCGTTTGGACTAAATGACGTTTTTTACGTTTCAGATGGTGAGAGGGGCGGCGATAGTGCTGCTGGTGGCGCTGGCATGGGCCTGCGAGAGCGATGCGAGCGTCCTTGTACCTACATACGTGCTGCCGCCCGACTCCTTCGTGCGCGATCAGCGCAGCCTCGGCGCGCCGAGCGACGTTGCGCCCGCAGAATCGCAACGCACGATCAAACGCCTCGTCGGCGGACACATCAAGCTCAAATACGACAAAGCGTACAGTCCCACTAAAAATGCCATCATCTTCGATCAGAAGAGTGAAACGGGAAAGTACGAGCCGATTGCGCAGGAGCAGTCGGGCGGCAACGTCGGATGGAACCAGGGCGTCTGGGACGATGGCATGCTCATGTCCAGCGCCGGGGAGGGCAAGGAGACCATTAAGAAGGAGGTAGACGAGGACAAAAAGACATTATCCGATCAGGTGGCCGAGGGAAAATATGGTCTGATTCAGAACGAAATATTCGCCAAGTCACCTAAGCGACCTGGCATTGTTAGTTACGAGCCAAACTCAGAGACGAGATCGAAAGATAACCTGCAGAGTCTCGGAGGCTTAAAGAAAGATGAGATATGGCTCGCTGAGGACCATCTACTCGTGCTGAAAGGAGGATCGTTCCCGGAACGCACGAAAGAGTCAGACCAGAGGCCGTGGCCGCCGATCGACGACTACCAAGCACCAAGCAGGCAAGTAAAGCTCCCGCAGCGACCGAAAGTGCCACCGCCCTTTCCGGTACGACTCTCCGACGACGGACCGCTCGTCTTCCTCACTCCGAACGGTAGTGTCCCTGCGGCCTTTTTCCCTCCATATTTTTCGGGAGAGGGCCAAGGAGCTCTATCTCCTCCGCCATACCCCTTCGCGCCGGGAGCGTCCTACCCCTCGGGTGAAAATCAGGGAAACTTTACTGCCGGGGGAGCGCCGCAACAAGGTCCTCCGTTCCCATTCCTACCTGGGAATGCGAGCGAAGGATTCCCGTTCCCAGCATCCATGAACGGCTCTTTTCCAGAAGGTTTCCCACCGGGCGCCGCATTTCTACCACCACCGAGCAACCAAACAGACCTGTACGACGAAGACGACCCTTCGATTTACTATCCGCCGCCTTACAATTTTTCCTACCACGCTGACTACAAGAATAAAGTGCCTGCGGGACCGTTAGTGCCGGGCATTATCCTCCCACCTCCGCCGGATTTCTTTGCGCCTATGGAGGAGAGGACTACGACCGAAACAGTTAAATCTACAAGGCCAGCAGTGCCTGCTTACATAAGGCCGAAATCGACCACGAGACCGACTACCACTGTGCTCAGAAACAAGTACAAGACCAGGCCAACAACAACAGAATCTACTTCTAGAACAACTGAAGTGCCTACAACGATTACAACGCCATACACAGTTGAGGAAGTAACAACGCAAAGAACGAGGAAGCCTCAACGCATACCCTCAAGGCATCCAGTGCGCGTACACAACCTTCCAGATGATGTTACTATACCTAAAACTGAGAAACCAGTTTACAAGACCAGAACAAAAGTTACATCGAAACCGTTGGCTGTTGTTTATGATTATGCTGATTACGAGCAAAAGACGACGACAACAGAGAAGCCGTATATCGTTTATCGTGTCCCTCAGAAGGTACCTCTCAATGACGTGACATCTACAGCTGTACCATTGAGAGCGTATTACAACACGCAGAATGATATCCCAACGACAAAACTGCAACCTGTGTACAGAAAACCGGTTGACAACGGACTGGCATCTTTCTATTTCTTCGACGAACAACCCAAATCTTCTCCGTCGCCAACAGCGTTCTACGACGGCAGGAATTATTATCAAACTGTCCCATCACAACAACCGACATACCAACCACAACGACCAGCATACAACCCTCCCAGTCAACAGGCATACCAGCAAAACACTCAGTCTGGATTTGCGCCAACTGTCGACGTCTCATACGGAGCTATAGACCAAGCCGACACTTTCTTCTTGTTCCCGCAAAAGCAAGGACCTCGTACGTTGACACAGGAATACTTCAGTATTCAAAAGCCGAGACCGCAGCCGGTTTATGTTCAGCAATCGAAGCGACCAGACCACTTCTACCAACAAATATCTGACATCCAACAGACTATTGACTTGTACACGACCAATAGGCCAAAAGCACATTCGCACAGACCACACACTCACAAACCTAAAGCTATCACAGCAAGACCAGTCTACCAGTTCAGTTATCAGTCTAATCCGACTAGAGAGCAATTGCCGTTCAGAGCGCCTAAGCTTGACCCTGAACCGTTCAGGCCGATGGTCAGCTACAGCAAGCCATTCAACGTAGCAAACGAGTTCAATGCTATCACGCCCCCAGTACAGTCCCACCGCCAGCACTATCTGGTGGAAAACGTGCAAGTGACGACTGAAACACCGGCTTCGACTAGATACTACCCGAAAACAAAACTCCGAGAGGAAGATTACGACGATGTGGAAGACAAACACGTCAGAAACAACAACAGAAATCATATTCAGAACGACAGACCGATATCGCATCATGTGATTAGACAACACAACACGACACCCAACCCGATAAGTCACGGATACTACACGAAACAGGACGAGACCTACTTTGACGACATCACAAAAAATTCCTTCGATATTTTCGGGAAGAAGCTTGAAGATAGTACACAGGATGTGAACGGAATCGCTGTCACTGCTCCGCTTGACACCGTCCGCACTCCGATAGATAACAACATCAACCTGCAGTACGCATATGAGATCGTAGAGTCCCAGACGAATCCGCCGAACTTAGACAGAGATACGCTGGTGAACGACAGGCATCCACGACCACCGATCAACCCTGACAGCGAACCGATTTATAATTATAATGCAGGGTTGGTTCAGAAACCTCCATCTCTAGCCGACGATACGCTAGTAAATGACAGACTGCCAAGACCGACCGTGAACCCTGATAGTGAGTTCATTCCCATCGCGAACCCGGCGTACAGAACTCTGTCACAATACAGAGTGCCAACGCAGGTTCAGAAACCACAGTACACGGGAGAGCAGTATGATTTAAACGCTCCTTCGTTAGCTGGCGACACTGCTGTCAACTACAAGAGGCCTTTACCACCAGTGAACCCTGACTCTGAGTGGATCACTCCGGTGAATACGGCTGGAGAAGGTCGCCCAGGGTCGTTTGTGTCCTACAGACTGCCCGGGGAAGGCGCTCACGTGTATTTCCTGACGCCGCAAGCGGCCCAGGCGGCCAGGGAGAGGTACAGATCGCCCGGCTACGGACGGTGAGACGGTGGAACCAAAGCTCTAGTCTGAACTGAAACGCCGCGGCGCACGCGACGTAACGTGTAAATATAAAGCGCAAATGTGATGTTAAAGTGTCCTAAGTAGTGTAAGAGACTAGCGGGACGGTCCGCATTGCCATAATAAATAAGGAAGTGACTTTTCTGATGCGATGTTGTGAAACGAACGCTATATTTGATAGTTATTTATTAAATTATTGTTAGAGACTGTGGTGTATAGTTAATTTATTTATGTCAGTATTCTAAATGCACTGTAAGAATGTGATATAAGTGTGTATCGATAATTGTGACTTTGTTATAGACTAATATAACGATGGCGACAATTGTTATCGTAAAATTGTTATTTAAACAAATCTTTGTGATTTTGTAATGTATTTTTTAAACAAAGAATTTTTAAAATAAAATATGAAAAATGTTTATAAGTTTTGCCTTTTATTACTCCTTAGATTTATGCGTCATCGTTTACTACTAGGCTAGCAATAGAACCCACTGTGGGTTTAAATTTAATACACCAGAAAGTGTAAAATTTAATGATGTTAAGGCAATCTTAAATATACACCAATGCTAGGCAGTAGTTGGTCAGGAATTAATAAATAATGCTGGACAATTGACACAGCATCAACTAGCTCCAAGCTAAGCTTTTTATAAAAAGTCAATAGACCTTCGTTTGACCACAATCTCACCTGATGGAAAGTGAAGATGCGGCCGACGATGAATCACGAAGGTCTAGGCTTGCAGAAATACAATTTATTGGTAGAATCAATTTACATGTAAAATTTTCATAAAAAAAGTTAAAAGTTAATACAAATTGTATTCATCGATTCAAATCGATTACCAAATTAAATTGGGTAATACATTTTAAGTGAAAAAATTAAAAGTATTAAAATTAAATAGAAAAAATATATAAAAAAATGGAAATACAATAGATTATAAAATCACTGTCCGACCCAGTAGTTCGTTCACTGAATAGAAGTATAGGTACTAGATAGCTGACTGACATACTTAATTCAACACATTATAGATATATTTTTTATCAGCAGAACTCAAGGAAAAATATAATAGAATAGATTGAGAAAGCACAATGAACCTAAATGTATTTACAATTCTATATAACATAAGACAAGTCTTAGATAGTTTCTTGAGACACTATTAGGTATATTTCGGCTCGTTTATGTCTCGGTTTATGTTGTAGCAGTAAACTCTCATAAAATTCAATATTGTTAATATTGCAAGGGTACCTTACGTATGTATATGAAAACTGCTTTATTAATTCATGAGGTACTCGTACCTCGGATTTAATTATATGGCTACTTTAGCATACTCCGTAATGTCTTTATCACGTCAAAATCTACTATACAGCAACTTGTAAATCGTTCGATTGACCTCTATTTTTTAACACGATTAATGCAAAGAAATTTTAGTACCCTTAAAATAAATTCATTAACCCACGATGACGATTTCGATCGATATTCGGAAATCGATGAAACTAACAATATTTATGGCCCAAGCCGCCATGCATGTCCATCTGAAGGTGCATGAATGTCAAATCCGCAACATAATATATGCAGCGTTCCCCCACAGCAGTATACCATAAGACATAATACTGTGGAAGTAGCTGAAATAAACAAGTCTAAATGTATCGACGTCTGTATAATGCGTCAATAGGATTAGGATTCGATTCTTGTGGGGAAGAAGTGTGATAACCGACTACTTTACTTTTATATAATTAAGTACCTTAGGGTTCCTGATATTTTTATGTGCGAAACAGTGCACTTTCATGATTTTTTATCGTAATAATTTCTCTCGTCTGTAACGTGTTAGCGAACGTTCGTGCAGTCAGTACGGTGAAGGCGCCCGCGAGCAACGAGACGGATTTTCACACACTGTCTAACGTATCAAGCCCACAACAGACGGAACTATAATATATATTAATTATAGCTTACTATCTATTATTACGGTAAAGCAAGTTGCCCCAGACGGTGACTAGTGACTATGCTATAATATATATTTTTGCACTCATTATCTCTGCGGCCTTAATGTCTTACTATACCAAAATATATCGTGTTATATCAATTGACATATTTTGGTGACGTAATAAAAATATACGTTATAGCTGCGTCTGTGCTCACTCGCCGATTACTATAGAAAATATACCGTAATTAACCTTGCTATGACTTATATAAATATATATTATAGCTCCGTTTGTTCTGGGCTTTATGCTCGTTGCAAATGGCACATTAGGGCTCGTAGCACCGGTCAGTACTCGCTTTGAGAAGTTTTTCAGGTAAATATGTCATACCTGTATCGGGTTCCGACGTTTGCTGCACGTCCTGCAGTGGATGCGAGTAGAGCCTTAAGTATACTTGTATCGCCACCTGCGACAGAACAAACAACAACATTTTAGTTACATAACAACAATTAAATACAGCACTTAATTTCCACGTTTTCTTTGTTTTTAAGAAAATGCTGCACCTACAACCGGGAAGGTAAAGATACATTTATTTGATCATATACAGAGGTACATCCAGGTTTGACAAGGAATAATAATAAATAGATTTCATCATCATCATCATCAGCCTATATTAGTCTACTCCTGGACATAGGCCTCCCCTAATGAAATAGTTTTAAGTAGGTACAAGAACATACATAGACACAAATACAAGCAGAGAGCTGCCTACCTAGGCAGCTATAATTTTTATTATTGATGGTACTTGCGTCTAGACATAAAAAAATTATGACATTAAAGAGAAAATAATTTAAAAAAGAACAAACATAACACCTAATGGAGGAACGCGGAAGCAAATATGTGTGTGTAATCATATCTGAAACTTGACGCCAAGCAAGCGAGTTTTAGTTATTTGTGTCGTGGTTTGTTTACAAATATCCTACATCGAGTTTGGCTAGTATCTAGGGTAGTCTGATAGTTACCTTAGCACACCTGAAGTAGAAGGGATGCGCGCGCAGTACATCCTCTAACCGTAAGAGACCGACGTACGACCGTAGCGTCATCTTCCTCATACAATACGAGTGGAAGTCGAACTGATCCTCCATTATTTCGGCAAAATGCTGGAACAAGTAAACATTTTGGTTAATAATAAAAGGTTTTTTCTATCGTCGTTGATACATAAATTCTGTGTCTATTATCGACGAAACTTGTGGCGCAGTGGGCGTCCTCCTGCAACGCAGGAGGTTGCGGATTCGGTTCCCACCTCGGGACAAATTTTTGTACGGTCTGCAGATATTTATTTCCGAGTGTTTTCTTTACATATTATCCCTCGAATAACAGTGCTCATGACACCATGAAATACGCCACTGCGCCACTCGCGCGTACTTCCTAGAATTCATAAAGATTTGCGCGTACTATTACTTATATTATTCTAGTTTAGACTATATTATTTAGTACCCATAGCTCTGCTCAGGGCTAGATGATGCTGTGTGAATTGTCCGGCATTCTTCATTAGTATTATTCATTATGATACTAACCCTGTCAATTTCGTGTGCCTTCTTCAGTGCTTCGCCCCACATTTGCGCGCGCTGATACGCCGCCGCGGCCTCCGTTTGGAACCACATACACTGCATCTCGTTTAGATTCTCCGTCGCTGCTACTCCTGAAAATAATATAGGCTTCATTCAAACGACATAATGGAAATAATGGACGCGGGTATAAATTCTCGGCAAAATAATAAGATAGAGGTCCCAGGCACTACAGTACCTTATCATATCAGCCCATACAAGTCCACAGCTGGACATAGGCTTCCCCAATACGATGCCACAAGAGCGGTCCTGTCCTGAGCCGCCTCCACCCATCGACTCCCTGCGACCGCTACAATGTCATCAGTCCATCGAGTTGATGGTCTCCCAACAGTCCGTTTCGCGTTGCATCGTGGCCACCACTTGAGAACCTTTACTCCCCAGCGGTTATTAGTTATACCAGTTTCTTTATAAAACTTATAAAGAAACTGGTAAAAGGAACCAAATTATAATAAACTACGAATCAAAACACAAGTCATTTCAATAGACCGCATGGTTCCCGAGATCTCGACCAAATTATGTGCAAAACAGTGTACTTATGTGTTTTTCTTATCGTATTTTTTTTCCCCAAACATGTTTTCACATTCAAGGAACCAAAGAAAAAATATTGTTTAAGTAATTCGAGTTTTACCACGGGAATCCCATGAGTACTGAGATCTGGGCCTAGTTTGACAACTAAACCCGTTAGGTTCGAATTCAACATAGATAAAAGAGGTGAGACACTGACTCCAGACAAGAGAAGACAAAAGTCGACACGTACCTTCCCTAGTGAACTTGGCACACATCTCTTCTGCGCGTGTGACGTGCCCCGCGCGCAGCATGTAACGCGCACATTTACTGTTCACATATCTGTCTGCTGTGTCCATGGCTTGTGCTTCTTCTAGCCACTGGTAGGCGGCTATCGGGTCGCCTGCGTGCTGTAAGTACAAATTATTTGGTGAAGTGAAATGAGGAATAGTGAATGCGAATAGTGCAGAGCCGTAGTGGATGACACAAAGTCATCATCATCAGCCTACATCAGTCCACTGCTGGACATAGGCCTCCCCTAATGAGCGCCATAGCCATTAGCCCTGTCTTCAGCTTGCCGCATCCAGCATCTGCCAGCAGTCTTTCGCCATTATCTACAAAAACGGCAAAATAAATCATGTTTTTTGTATGGGAGCCCCCTTAAATATTTACTTTATTCTGTTTTTTAGTATTTGTTGTTATAGCGGCAACAGAAATACATCATCTGTGAAAATTTCAAGTGACTAACTATCACGGTTCATGAGATACAGCCTGGTGACAGACGGACAGACAGACAGACGGACGGACAGCGAAGTCTTAGTAATAGGGTCCCGCTTTACCCTTTGGGTACGGAACCCTAAAAACATAGCCGAACATAGAACCTCCTCTAGAAGTTGGTTAAAAAAAGTAGCATAGATGTTAATCTAGGTCAAGAGCTACACCTATGCTTATTTTCAACCACAGCCAGAAGTTTCAGCGAGAATAGGTAACCAAACATCCGAACCTCTAAACATCCATCATCATCATCATCACAAGCCTATTTTAGTCCACAGCTGGACAGAGGCCTGACGAGCGCCATAGCGCCCTGTCTCCAGCTTATCCGCATCCAGCATCTGCCTGCAGTATTTCGCAGGTAAACATCCAAGCTTTCGAATTAATGAGTACGCGTGAAAACATACCTTGTATATCCGCCCCTTTACAATAAAAAGCTCTATCAACGTCGGCGTATGTTCTATCGCAGCGTCGATATAAAACAGTGCCTTATCAGTCTCTCCTTTATGGTCGTAATGCTGAGCCGCGAAGTAGAACACCCATAGCAACGCACTGGCCGGTTGTTTCTCATCACTGGGGTCAGAGGAGAACGCACCATTCGTGCGGAGATTCTCTATGTATTGGAGGATGAGTTTCTCGATAATTTCCACTTTGGCTTTCTCTGTGTATAGTGTGCTGAAAAGATTAACACAGGAATGAGTAAAATTAACGTAAACTGATTCACACGCGTTGTCTCCATGGAAACGCTAAGGTTATTTTATCCTATGGGAAAAAATTATGGGATAAAAGCGATAGCCTATATTTGATTCTTATGCTATGGGAAAAAATTATGGGATAAAAGCGATAGCCTATATTTGATTCCAGAACAAGAGCTACATCTATGCTAAATTTCAGCTCAATCAGTTCAGTGGGTATGGCGTGGAAAGTAACAAACATCCATCCATTCAAACTTTCGCATTTATAATATGGTTGAGACTGCAAAGCGATGAATGCAACAAGTATGATCATGATATTGATCAACTTCCAAACAATGCAAGCACCTAAAGAAACAAAAGTAAGAGATTGCTATTGTCGCTAAGAGCCTATACATAAGCTACGCTATGCTCGGCGAGATGTCGCCCAGTTCCGCATTATTTAAGGAGAACAATCTTAAGCTTAGTTTTATATAAATATTGACCTGTATCTAAATCACATTACATTTAGACTTAGATAGGCAAATAATATTGTATTACATTTTTAGTATTATACAAACTTACTAGTGGTTTATTTTTCGCTTCTTCCACTAGTGGACAAAAATTTGTAGCGAAGAAAATCAATAACATTTTGTTTCTTTTTTTATTTGATAATAAAGTTATTGACTTTTTACTTTTTGACTACGCATATGACGGCTTATGCGCCGTCTAGTGTCGAAACGTGAAGTGACTAACGCGTAACTTATCTTAAGGATACAAAGCGTAAGATATTGTTGTTATTAATGTAAAAAATAAGATGAAATCATGTCATCTTCGACGTAAAAAATGCAAAATGCGATGTATTTCATTAAAATTTCATTAAAGGCGAGTATTTTGAGAAAAAAAACCAGGGACCTAGATAAATACTATCCGAATACAAAAAATAACATATTATGGTGGAAATATGGTCAAATTACAAATAATTGTGGTATTACGTTTGTATGGGCAATTCATCGGACGCTGGGCCATAATGAATTATATCGTTTTAGGGTTTTAGGTACTAAACTGGTGTCAATTCAGACGTCGTCTCGTCGCCCAAACTAAACTAATTTGACAATACTAAAAATGTCACCAAAAATATCAGTCTGAATTGATACCACTATCTTTATAGCGTCTTTCGTAAATGCGCGTCGACAACGACAGTTCCGCGTAAAAAAAAACATCATTTGTTTAAACCGATCTAGACAACCTTTTAAAGTTACACATTTCTTATTTCTCTAGCACTCAAATAATTACCTAACGTCAACAAAAAGAGGCGGGATGCCTTTATGCAGACCCTGTCTTAGGTACTTGTCCACCAGCTCCTCGAATTTATCCAGAGTGGTTGCTTCAGACAGCTGCAGCCGTCTTGGAGCGATCGCTCTGGGGAATTCTTTTCTGGAAAATAAAGGAAGTAAATTATAAAATAAGTAATAAACCATTATTTTCACCATATCAAAATGATGTCGGTGGCGCAGTGGGTGAAGGTCTGTCTGCGACGCAGGAGGTTGCAGGTTCGATTCCCACATCGGGACAAATATAATAGGTATATTTGTTGTATAGCAATCATTTGGTACTCATAATATAAGCTCTGCTCACTTTAGGGCCAGATGATGCCGTGTGAAAAATGTCACATTTATTATAAGCAGGATTATAGTAGCGATCTTTGGGGGAGGTCTATGTCCAGCTGTGGACGTCGTTAAGCTATTTAGATTCGTCAATTTCACTGAAAGTTAGTGTAAATTTTTATAAGCAGCAGTAATTCAGTTGACACTAAAACTTTTTCTAACTGTCCTAATATTGTCGCCGTCTCTTTCTTTTTTTCAAGGGACAGCAATATTTTACGATAATTTAGTTTAAGTTTTGTACCAAATTAATCAAACCATTGTACCTTGCTATGCAATTAATTATAATAATAAATAATGCTGGACAATTCACACAGCATTATCTAGCCCCAAGCTAAGCAGAGCTTGTGAATTGTATTAATTATATCAGTTACCTAGTACTCTTAGCACAAGCTCTGCTTAGCTTGGGGCTAGATGATACTTAAGGTTTTTTGTTATAGTGCTAACCCGCACTCTGGGTATCTCTAAGAAATGAAGTCCCAAAAATTATCGGTTTCGGCGGGATTCGAAATACATAGATGATACTTTCTGAAATGTCCCGCAAAATGTTCCCCGCGGTGTTATCCACGGTGAATTAAATTGGGTGGTTTTTACGGAAACAAAATTCTATTTTTTTTCTTTAGACTATCCTTCAACTTGATAAGAAAATTATCTATATTGGTCCAGACTTTCTCCAGTTTTAAGCTGGGCATCACATTAAACCCCGAATACTCTTACTTGTAGCACACAAATAAGAATAAAAACCCTATAGTTTATAAAAAATATTAAAAAAAAACATTGATCCCCTCAGAGTCAACCCCTTTTCAGACCCCTTTTTGGCTTACTATACATGTTATGTGGAATCCTGTAATAATACTTAGATATATGTTTACATTTTTCCACATAGGGAATCTGCGCAGAGGTCGTTAGCCGCCAATCAATTTGAGTTCTAAGGTACTCACTTATAAGTCTCGAAAAATTGCACTTTCTCATCAGGGTCCGTAATTTGTTTTGCTTCTAATAATTTCGCGTAATACATAACATTCTCAGGGTTTCTCTTCACCAGCGACTCATAAACTGATTCTGCTTCCTTGAACCTGAAATATGATCAATTGTTATCCAAATAACAATAAAAAACATTGACAACCCTTGGTAGGTAAAGGTGGTCTTATGTTTCTCATCAAAAAGATTAATCTTAAACTCTAAATTGCCTTGTTCATAGTAGCAAACATTCGTATAATTTTTGTAATTCTTAAAAGCACAACATGGTCGCTGATCAGGCTGGAATTTTGCAGATATGAAGCTCTTCGCCTGGAATTAAACATAGTCTACTTTTTATCCCATAAAACAGTCCCCATGGGATAGCAATAACTTTTCAATGTTCCATAGAAACAACATATGCGAAGCCGCCGGCAGAAACTAATTTATAATCTAAGGCCCGTATTATAAATGCTTCCTCAGTTATCAATCGATGTTTGAGTAACGCTTTTCTATGGCATAAACGTCACTCAAGCATAGATCGGTGACTGAGCGAGCTTTCATAATACGGGCCTAAGTGTGATAGGAAGTAGATAAGTGTATTTTGTTTCAACCATACTACATTTTCTTATTGAAATTAGGTGATTTAGCCCACTAATATTATAATTGTGAAAGTTTTAATGGATGGATATTTGTTACTCAATCACGCCAAATCGGCTGAATAAATATGGATGAAATTTGGCACAGAGGTTATAGTCTGGAATAGTACATAGGCTACTTTTTATCCCGGAATTCCCACGGGCACGGGAACTACGCTGGTGAAACTGCAAGGCGCTGCTAGTATGAAATAAGAGTGAACTTCGAAATTCATATTTCACTTAGACACACAAAAATCACCTATGCCAAACAGATACCTAACTTATGTGTAACTTCAGCTTCACACACTTAACTTCAGCTTCACACACTTACCTTTTCAATTTCAAATAATAATCACCAGAGGTCTCTTTTATTGCTAACTTATCCAGAATTTGGCTATCAAACTTGTGTAAATGCTGCAAAGCCCTTTCATACTGCCCCGATTCAGCCAGCACCATGTTTTGGTATAGAAGCAGTTCTGAGTGTTCGTAATCATATGGCCCCTTCATTTGGTTAGTCCGGAACGAGTCCAGAATACTGTTGGCTACTTCAAAGTCTCCGAGGAGGTGGTAGCTCATTGCGAAACCAATCCATGATGCTCTTTGTGTGGGCCTCAGCATAAAGAGTTGGTATCGGGTGTCCTGAAATGAGCAGGAGTTTTCAATATAGTATGATAATGATGATGAAGCACTAAATATTACCAATTTACCAATTACCATAGATGACCTAGGTTTACTGTTAAGGTTCAGACAGAGAGGTATTAGAATAGATTCAATTTACGAAACTTTTGAAAATTGAAGAACTGTGCTAGGAGTGTAACTCTGTCTTCAACTAAATAGTAGCTACACTGACAGCCACTAATCAAATTCATCAACTACTATCCACTATCTTCCTAAGGTTGTATTACGTACACAAGCCATTATATTTCATACTTAATCAAATTTATGTATTAATAAATTGATATGCACGTATTATAATTCAAACTCCTACAAATATTACCTTGTAACCCTCCAAATCTCTCATCTGAATCTGGAGCAAAGATAGATCCCTGAGAATTTGAATATTCTCTTTTTCCCATTTTAGGGCATTCCTGTAACACTTGATGGCCTCATCATACTTCTTGTCGGAGCGCTGGAGTAAGCCGTAGACGTGCCAGCACACTGGTGACTTCAGGTCATTTCGTAGTCCACGGCGCACATACTCATATGCTTCATCTTTGCGACCCAAGCAATTCAGGGTTAACCCTTTCATAGCCAATGTTTCTGGAAAATAACAATCCAAGTTTCTTTTTAATAATTAGATTTATCTATGTCTGTTTTATAAACTTGTCTGAAAATAACAATCCAAGTTTCCCTTTTGACAGCCCATGTGACTGAATCTAATGATTTTATGAAACTTGGCTAAAGAAATTTCATCTAAAGTTAGGATATACCTAATGAAGCAGACAGTTTAATAAAATGTATTCAGGAACAATCACTTATTTCTGTTCATACTGATGTTTTACATTACTACTTAAATTACAATAGTTTATTCTGTCCTGAACATAGTACCTATTGTTCAGACAGTATCCATAATAACTGTACGTATCAACAGCCATCTAGACATCTTAGAGTTTCATAGTATTTTGTACTTGGTATTCAGATTAAAGTGCAATATAAGTCAGCATTCAACAGTATGTTGCTGTATTTGTTAACTTACCACCATGTTCTGCGAATTTTGGGTTCGTTAGGATTTGCTTTGCGAACTTCAACCCATTTTTGTATTGTTTGTGCTCGTAACAACGCTGAAAAACATTGATTGCATTAGTAAGACCGATTTTAACCTCTATTTATTATTAGACACAGTGACACCCATAGCTGGACTCTCAAGAAGATCTCTTGAAATTTGCTTAGGAGAGAGTTATCACAATTCCTTTAGAGCAGATGCAATGGTGTAGAATGTGCAATCATATTTGCATCGTAAAATTGTATAGGTGCAGAGTGCATTTTCATAGAAATAGAAGATAATCATCGAGAATGACATGCCATCTAAAATCAAACCGTGTTTACACCTCTACTTACCAGGATTCTTTTAAATAGTGCATTCTCTTTAGGTGGCAATGGATTGCTGGGTGGCATTTTGTTTCAATTATTTGAAGTGCCGTTGTTTTACTTCACTAAAAATTGAAATAATTTCTAATAACCTCGTGGACCAAAGAAGTCGATGGGTGAAGAATATTTGTCTGTGGTTTATAGAGGAGGTCACGTGACCGAGCTAGTGTTGCCGTTATACGGAATCTATTTCTACCATTTGAAATTAACTCCGAAAAAAGGTTTCACGCCTCAAAATCAAAACTCCGATACCTGAAAATTAAGCTCACCTCTTTGGAAATTCGAAGATGTTGATAATTTTGATGAAAACCACGCTCGCGTGGACGCACGCGCGAGTATTGTCAATTTCGGCGGCTGCCACCGGGCCCTCACTCTCCCTGGGAGGAGCCGGCAGCTCTAGGCACCGTCCAAGCTATTTAGTGTCACCAGTACGACGAGGATGCCGTAGATGATGGAGTAGAATTATTGATAGACATCGTGAACGCTGTGGTTGGACTCTGCTGCTTCAGATTGTCGATCTCGTCCAATACCCGACAGTAAGCTAGCTCGTGGTTCTCCGCTGTGAAGTTGTAGCTGGCTGCAGAAGTCTATGACGCTATTCATAATATATATACCTCTGGGGCTTCGATAGAAGGCTCTTAAGTTATTATGAGAGTGAATTGTAAATAAATCAGCTTGTGCAACCTTGACCTATAACAAGAAGGCCGGTGCCCGTTAAAGTAGGTACGGTAAATTAAGGATATGAAAACAATGCACTTTATTCATTTTAGACATCATGTTTCTTAGTAACATTTACTTCTTATGACCTACACAATCGATGTCTAAATAGTGTTCGTTTTATTTTTTAAACGTCCGGGTTCGATTCCCGAGCTGAGTAGGTACAAGAATTTTAAATGTATGAATGTAGTTTTTCTTGTCACTAAAATCGATGACATGGTTCATAAGAAAAGATCTTCGTACCTTTATTTCTATGTTTTAAAGTTTCAGACTTTCCCACTGACCGATCTAGATGTTCCACCACAACTGGATTCTCTATGGTACCTTATTTTCAGAGCTTGTTTTATCCAGAAATTTTGTTGTTTTGGTGATGCATTGTTTCATTTCACTTCGTTGGATTGAAATAATGTGAAATTAAGGGAATTATACAACAAAATAAAAATGTACGATGGCTTCTTTGATACGATTGATCCAGCTTGTCTTGCAGATGTAACGTTTTCACCAGGGACTATAATAGGTATATAATTTAAAAAAAGTCTTTGAAAATATTTGGGTCGTTGACCGTACGTCACCTACCCTTAGAGTATAGGTATATAGAGACGGCGTATTGTTCTATAGGAACTTTCGGTTATACAAATATGATCTAAATCGATATTGTACTCATAAACTTATAGCTATCTCGTTTTATCTTACCTACAATAACCAATGTAAAAAGAGACATCAATATAATGTGCGAAACCTATTTTTGGCAACATTGAAACGTGACGTCATAGCAAAGCATGATTGAGGCCGGTTCGCCATTTAACTTTCAGGTATGTAAACTGTCAACGAGAGTTGCATTTACAGTAAAAATGCTAAAATTATTTGAGTTCGGGACTTTTTCATGTGAATACTTATATAGTAAGCGAAAGAAAGCTAATAGGAAGATGCCAAACAGCAGTTTGGTAGGTTGCGGCTTAAAAACAAGTGAAAATCGTCCAAACATAACATTACACCGGTACGTATTCTTATTTTGCTAAATTACCAAATAATACAATAAATACCTTATGTGTTGGCTTTCATAGGAATAGTTTACATAAAATTCATACCGAATGTAGCTTATTTTTGTAAGTTTTAAGTGTAATTAAAGAAAACATGAAACTGTTTGTTTGGCGATAGTGTTGTCCTTCAAGGCATTTTTCATAGGTATCGATGTTTTCAAGTGTAAATTGTAGTGTATTAATTTTCAACTGGTTTTTTACGTTCTAGGTTACCCGAAAATTACGGTAAAAGAAAAAGTGGCTGGACTCAATTGGAGTAGAAAATTTGAAGTTTGGTACGAAAGATATTTTCGTTCGTTCTCTTCATTTTGAAGAAACTTGCTTCAATCGAACTTTAAATAACAAGACTGCGAGAGGATGCCGTACCGTCACGAATCTTTTTAGTAAGTATTTTACTTGACCTTACTCCCACAAACTTCTATTGCAAAGTAATGCATATATGCATTAACAAACTTGACTACCTTTATTTTTCCAAAGGGCTTAAATTTTGATATTAATGAATATTAAGTTTTAAGTAAATAAATCTGACCCAAAGTAATATTAAAGCCTACCATACTTCAAATCCCCTCTAAAATGTACATTTCCATAAATCCTCCCTTAGCAAATTATTTCCATGCAAAATAAAGTTATTTCGCAAACGATGTGGCACGGTGGGCGAAGGTGCGTTGCAGGCCGACCTTCGCCCACCTTTTTTTTTAGAATTTCTTTAAGATTTTAGATTTTTTTTCAAAGTTGAACTACTCAGTACCTTTCTAGAGTCTATAATTGTAGGCTGACAAATAATGTTGCATTATAAATTTATTCTTCATGTTTGTTTCAGCCACTAGTGCCAGCGCGATCCAGTACTTTAATAGAAATAATGTAAATTTGAGATTTATACTGTAAATGAATGAGACTGATTACATTAGGTACTTGTAAAATTGAAAATTTAGGTGTAGTATTAGTTGAATTTTTGAATTAGGTAGGTATATTGCAAATGTGTAAATGAATGAGACTGTTGCATTGCTTCTACAATCGAAAATACAGGTGGCGTCTGTGTTAAATTTTTGATTTATACTGTAAATGAATAAGACGGATTACGGATTACATTGCTTGTTTAATTAAAAATGTAGGAGTCTGTGTTAAATTTGTGATATAATATAATAAATGAATGAGACTTGTTGAATTGCTTATAAAATGTGGTGTCTATCTTATTGTGATTTATATTATAATAATAATATAAATCACAAAAAGATACCCATATTGTTATACAAATATAAATATACTATCTCACAAATCACTGTTGCATACAAACAATATATTTTGCAATTAAGTAGCTTGTTGTTTCATTTCAGTAGGTACCTTTTTTTCTTAAATGAACACAACGTTTATTAACAAAGAAAATTTGAATCAAATAGTATAAACAAATTAGAACTAGTATTTACCTACAATTGAAACAAATGAGCTAACTGCAGACTGTTCAATAAACTGGTTTGGTGAACTTTGATACATATTGTTATACAAATATAAATATACTATCTCACAAATCACTGTTGCATACAAACAATATATTTTGCAATTAAGTAGCTTGTTGTTTCATTTCAGTAGGTACCTTTTTTTCTTAAATGAACACAACGTTTATTAACAAAGAAAATTTGAATCAAATAGTATAAGCAAATTAGAACTAGTATTTACCTACAATTGAAACAAATGAGCTAACTGCAGACTGTTCAATAAACTGGTTTGGTGAACTTTGATCTTTAATTCTAAGGAGGTCTGGCACGTGTCTAAACGCAAGAGTCTTGACTCGGAAAATACATGAAAAAATTACCATTGTTATAATAGCTCATTTTCTTAACTTCTCAGTGGTTGCGTCTCATGAGCGCGGTCGAGCCATAGTTGGGTACGTGCATTCACATACTTTGTATCTCTAATTAAAGCATTCTATGACTATATGATTATAGAATTCTGTTTCATAATCGTGGTGAAAACAATAAAATCACTACGAAACTGCTAAAATATCGTCACAAAAATACTTGTTTCGATAAAAATATCGAGGTACAAAAGGGCAGCACTACGGAAAGGAGCCATTTTAGTTTCTAGGTAAGTTTAGGTATACACGTTTTTTTCGTAGGTATGCCATCTCTAGGTATACTCTAAGCACCTACCCTACCCTGGCTCTGTCTGTCTGTCATGTCATGTCATTCATAAATCATGTCAACAAAATAATTTTGTTTTCCATGATCATTGATCAATAGTTCAATACAAATTCTGTCAAAATTGTTTTGTGTTATGTTAGTGATGTGATTGTGAAATTAAAGCAAAGCCTAGGTAGATTCGCGTCGTTTCGGGTCTATCACTTGCAGTAAAATCATAACAGTCACCATTTAACTGCAATCTACGAAAATGGGCATTGAAAACATGCGTCGTTGGCCTATGTACATAGTATTTGCTATGTGCATTCTGGTGACTATATCACTTTTCAACAGCTGGACATTGGAGACTGAATTGCGATCTAAATTGGCAGGAATGGCCCAGCAGATGCACGAGTGCAATCGTCAATCCTCTACGTGTATGGAAGAATCTATAACTTTACTAGAACAGCGCGATACTTACCTTAGCAAGTCCAACGACCTGGAGCGACAGAAAACCGAACTACACACTAATTTGACTGAGAAGACTAATAAACTGATGAAAGCGGAGATCCAAGTGAACCACACGCGAGTCGACGTTGACCTGTGTAAGACTGAGCTGACCTCACTGAAGAACCTCCAAGTAAGTAAGACCGCCATGCTAGAGACATTGAGAATGGACAAAGACATGCTCACATCACAGTTATCAGACAAAAAACAGAAAATTGAGGAGTTGGAGAAGGAAATTGACAAGCTGAAAGCAGCGCTGTCTACCAAAAGTATACCAGTACCTTCTTCACCATCGAAGGTGACCCCTGCAGCACAGCCTCCCAAACTAAGCTCGGCATTCAAGTCAAATGATCCTATCAATGAGCCTGTCCTTGAGAATGATGCAAAGGAAGACATAGAAGATGTGAATGCAGTAAATGATGCTGGTGATTTTGATCAGCAGCTAAATTAAATTTGGTTAGGATAAGTGTTCCTTCTGCCCCTAAATACTTTCTCACTTTATGAGCTTTTAAAAATCCAAGTAGGTTAATCAATATGATACCTAGGCATTTCTTTTAAAAGTTGATGATGTATGATACAGGCTTTTTAGTGATAAAATAATTAAATTTACCATTTTAAATATAGATGACAAGTTTTGCGTTTTTTATGTACAGCTTATCTTTACACATATGACATAACTCACGATTGGGTATTTTAATGATTTTTTCATGATAACTTTTGGTGTAAATGTTTGAAGCAAATAAATTAGAGTGACAATAATTTGTCACTACTACATTTTTCATTGATTATTCTGCTGGAAAAAAAAACAGACCTCTGAAATTGTTTACAATAATAATTAGGTCAAAAGGGAAATAGAGGCAATAATGTATTAGAATTAGAAAAGATAACTGATATCACAATTATTTTATTTAGTTTGTATAGATTTTGTACGTGTAAATTGCCATATTATTGGTGCCACTTTAATGTTAGATAGATCTGAACTTTTTATTGCTCAATTTGGGTTCTCTGCACTTCCTGAAAGAGTTTTTAATCTTATCAAGTTGGATATAACTCCAATTCATATGTACAATTGCTATTAAATGTATTTCTTATTTTATGTACCATAAGGTTTTTATTGTGATATTATATAACATACTTTGGAAGCTAGGCATTTTGTAGGCTTCAAGGTACTGCCTTGAACACTGAAACATTGTGATTTTCATTGATTCATAACAACAATTTCATCTGCAGCACTTCAAGCAAGATCACATTAGGTGTTTTGAATTTTAAGCATACATTTTAAAAACCATCTGGTCAGACACTTCTATACACATTCAAACACGTACTTGAACACTGATAAGGACATGTTTCAATGTGCAAAGATATTGGACCCAATGATTTTTAAAGTGCACACTTTAAAAAATCTAATGTGTACTCATTTTAACTTAGTGCTACCACAGAATAACTTATAGTACTACAAAATGTAAACTAAGGCTCTCATTAGGACACCATGGTCGCACCACTGTGGTGTTTTGTGCTTCCAAGCGAAAAACACCAGAACAAACACCACTACCTAGTGGTGGAGTGAGTGAGACACCAAATAGATCTATACATATTAATGGGTGCGTTACCAGTAGTAGGTGATTTGGTTGCACATCTAAGCTGACACCAGGTCGGTCCCTTCATACAACTGTACACATTATATTGATGGTGCAACTGGTTTCCTAATGAGATAGGGCCCTTAGACTTTGTTCAGATGAAGTTATTAAATAATAATGTGAATTTGTTACAGCAGTGATTAACATTACCTAGTTACTTGCAGAATTGGCATATCGTTGGTGCATTAAACTTTGCCTTCTTATTATGGAATACCTTAATATGTTTACCTGTAAGTTTGTACTTAATTTTATGGTGAAAGTTTTTAACTAAATGCACTGTGTATACCAATTCTGCAAGTATGACACCGACTTTAATAAATGCTGTTGTTTTGTGTAACTGTTTGTTAAGGTTTATTGGAAAAATAAACAATTTTTACACATTATTCTTCTACTAAATCAGCATTCCCAGGTTCCCACTCATCAGTTAAACAATATTAATATTCCGAACAACTTTATTTATCTTATACATCTTTAAGCATAATAATAAGAACAAAAATCTTCTCTATCATTACTTCAAAAGTAATTTTTGCTAACAACATAAAACTTAAAAGTAGGTAAAATTAACACATCTAGGCTAAGTGGAAATCTTAGTTTCAAATATATTTTTTTGCCCAATTTCAATAACAGCCACGAAGGAAACAAGTATGGCTTGAAGTTGAAATTCAGAGACTCGCACTAATATTAGTAATGCGAAATAAGGGTGTAACCTCTTCACGCCAAAACTAAACAGTTCAAGCTGAAATTTTGCAAAGACATAGATCTGAACCTGGAAAAACATAGGCTACTTTGTATTCCGGAAAAGTCGCGTGCAAAGCCACGGGCGGATGCTAGTGAACTATGAAGCGAGACAATAATGCCTTTGCGAACACCTTTGCTAATAAATCAGGATACATAATTATGTACCAAAAATTAAGAGGTTTTTAAACCAACTCCATTTTTAATTAAAACACTAATTACTATTCCTACATCAAAATAATCCTAAATTAGTAAGTTTTAAAGTAAATCGGTGGTCCCTAGTGGAATTGTCAAAGAGATCTAGTAAATAATCCAGTTACATAATGTAAATAAACCAATATTTTACTATGCAAATTATAAAAATACATAATTTCGAAGTTTATTTAAACTGAAGAAGACATGCAGTTTTAAATGCTATAATAAGTCCATTAAAGTAAATGAATCACAAGAACTAAACTAGGATTTCATAGTGACCAACAAGAAAGAACCTACAAAACATAATTCATAATACTCAAGGTACATCCATGGTCAAAATGTAAACAGAATCATAATCTTAAAGGCATAAAAATAAGTTCTTAACTATGAAAAATAAAATATTTGTATCACATAGTGCTTCTTCAAAGAAAGTCCATTAAAAGAAGAGTATATTAAGCAATTTCTGCTGGATCCATCTCTAAGTTACAGAATAGCTGTCTCTTCTATAGAAGCTTCTTCAAAAGCAGCAAGCAAATTCCTTCGACATTTAGTTTCATCCATGTATCGTATCATCCAGATTATGTATTCCCCTACATTCAATGGGTCTTTGGAATAACTTATCTGAACTTTGCACTTTCTTTCCCATTTCATAGATTCAATGCTGTGACTATTTCTGGTCCGAGCAAACTCTATGTAACCATTGCATTCTACAGCTAGCTTCGGCAGTTGAGCATTCAAAGTATCATGGGATTTGTTTGATTCAGTGCCACTTGTGGATGGTAAGCAGTCCCCTTGACCCACCTCTTTGTTTGGTGGAGTTACATTGGTATCAACACATTTACGCTTGGGTTGGCACACACCATCACCTTGGCAGAAAGTTTCATCATCTGAGAATAGTCTTTTTCTGCCATTGAAATGGATTTCAGGGTGAGTATTTTCATGGTCCCTCTTACATATCTTTTCAGGGCATTCTGGTCCCTCATCTAGAGGCCTGCAACCGTCTGCCCATTCGGGACTTTTTACATTTCCAAACAACTTCCTTTTATTTGACTTTTTAATTATTTCAGGGGATTGGAGTGGGCTGTCTAAGATGGAATCATCTTTTCTGTAAAACAAATTATAGTGCTATTAGAAGCTTGTCAGAAAAATAAAAATAAAAAAGTACTTGTGTAGTTTTCTCCATTTTGAACTCATCATTATGTTGGACACTACTGGACACCTAAAGGTAGGAATAAAAATCAATCTAAAAAGTGAACTGATTTATTTACTACAAGAAACCAACCTTTGGAGCCAATCACTTCTCAACTTAATTTTTTCAATGTTTTCCACTGTAGTGAAATCATGGCGGGAACATTGCATATCATGCTTCAGGAAAGATGAGACTTTTTTGCGAGTTTTTATAGTACGTCCAAACCACTCCAGTATAGCATCATCAGAAAAATAAAGAGAGAGATTGGAGCGTTCATCATCTATCATGTGTTTGAACCAGGATATGAATGAGCGTGCTTGCTGGAGCTCAAAAGATTTGCAGTTGTTGTTGTCTTCAGGTTTGTTGGTCCGTGAAAAGCGATTATTGGCCGATGTAGGTGATGCAGACATTTTTGATGTTCTGAAAATTTTATTGAGATGTACTGTAATATACATATATTGTTATTAGAATCTAGCTTTGGGATTTCATGTTCATGATCTCAATTCAAACTTACAATAATTGCTCAGTATTTCAACAACTTGCTGGGTGCTTGTTTTTGCTGCTTTGTTTGCAAGAGCCAAACGAAAACTGCGCAATCGATGCTTGCTTTCTTCTATGTACGCCTTGAGGGTCAAGTTACCTTCCAAGAGCTCGTTGTGCAACGAAGTTAATTTGTTGTTATTACTCAAAATAACGTCTGAAATTTGAAAATAAATACAAACAATGAAATAAATGTCATTAAACAACAGAATTGAGAATCCAATTCGATTTTCGAAACATAACCAACCAAGACACTTTGCTGTCTCCAAAGCCAAATTTTCACGGTTCAGATCGTCGGATATTAGGGAATTCATTTTATGACTGCCTAGTTTGCAGTAAGGTTTTTCTATATGTACAACAATACATAGAAAATTGAATAATTTTCATTCACAAAACTATTGATAACTGGATGAAGTATGAACAGACAGATTACGCATGACAAGAACAAACAACGCCAAACAATCCTCTTCCGTAAAACAAAACAAGATGGCAGCTGTCATGTCAAGTCAAATTTAAAGATCAACAAGCGGAAAAAAAAACCTAAGTTTAGTTTAGTTTAGGACAAGATAGAGAAAGAGAAGGTTATAAAGCTCCTTGAACCAACTCAATGTAAATTTCACATTGTGTTGTGAAACAAAACATACATCTATGACCAAAATATCTAACAACGCTTGTGAAAGTGAAACGTAAAACGAAATGTACCATAGACAAGACAAATAAATGCCTCGTATTCATATTGCCATTAAAATAGGAACATTCTAAATAGTAGGATTAAACCCAAAACAAATATTTTTTGGAATTAACTTTTCTCGAGCCTAATATACATGGTTTGCCTGTTTAACTATGGAAAATCATTTGTTTTATTCATAACTCAATCATTGTCATACGTCTAAGGACGATTAGATTAGAAAATTGTCAGTCTGCTTCTATGTTTTTACATTATTCGAAATTCCCGCTGGCATGTTAATTTAGGCATAGACAATGCATTAATTACGTGAACGATTGGATAGTCACCCTTCCGCGCTTCTATGGGAGTGGTAATGCGTCGAGCCAATCTACTGCGTTCTTGCGATCATTGACTCCGGCCATTGGTCTATCTTTTGTCAACCAATCATCGAAATTCCAGTGAGGACCCAATGTAAGTGAACTATTTATTTACGCGGAATATCTTTGGAGATGGGCGCACCGGTTTATCAACAAATTCCTGCAATAGGTTCCATCTTCAAGGAAGAATCCGCTACAAAGTGTCTGATGAAATCACATGAAAATCTAGCAGCCATTTTGTGTACGTTGACTTTTCGGTCTTGGCCTCGGTACACGTATGTCGACCAAAGATTTGATATCGACGACGACGTGGAGAATATTTCACGACCGAATTTATTGAGAGGTGCTTGTATTTATTTACATTGTGCGTAGTAACTTAATTTGTACACCTGCCTTTTCTACCTGAGTACTACACCAAGACAACAGCAATACTTCCCAGAACTTCCGTTCCATAAAAATATACATAGAAATCCTTATCGTACGTAGGTACTTTTAATCTACACTTATCACATGAATTTCTGACACTGATGGAAGTAGGCGTAATACTTGCCCTATGAATCCAATTCCTAATAATAGAAGTCAAATTTGGCGCAATGAATATTATGTACAACTAATTCTGCTGTGAGTATTCTTTACTCACAACAAGGAAAGTAAAGTATAATCGCTACCTACTCTCTGAACTCCTTGATCCCTTTCAGTAATGCACGATGGAGCAAGCTCACTTGACCACGTCGGATGGCACCCAGGTGATGACCATCAACGGGCAGCAACTACAAGTCTTGCAGATGGGCAATACTCCTCATATGCTGCAGGGTCCTAATGGACAGCAGATCGTTGTACATGCGATGTCCTCAGCTCCGACTATACAGGTAAAATAAAAAGCTTTTAAGGGGGATCTAATTCTCAATGGAGGAACTGATATCTCGCATGGGAGTGTATTGGTTTATTGGCCCACTCTCTAAACAGGCCCTAACCAGCCCAACTCCTTGAACTTCGGAAGCAGGACTTGGTGATTGACAGCTTCATTCTATCTTCCAACTTCCTTGCGGCAATGCTCCATTTAAGCACTTCAGTTAATTCATTCTTAATCATAACCTTATTACTTATCAATACCTTAATAGAATTTTATGTCACTGACTTTTCCTGAAAATATTTCAACTAGTAGAAATATTTTTCTGAATGAAATTCCTAATCTTTATTAACGAGAAATTTACAATCAAATAATACAAACAAATAAGAACTAATATTTACAAGAAATAATTGAGCTCACTGCAGACTGTTGCAGACAATCTACAAGTAGCTCAACTTGCGCGTGCGAAGCCGCGAGGTTGTTAAATATAATATTTCATTGAATGAACAGAAACTTTATGGTGTGTATGTGACTAACATTCATTATTATTTGTCATGCTATCACAATCAGATAGGAACATCACAAGTGCAAGTTGTAAGTAATTTAATATAAATAAATATAAATAATGCTGGACCATTCACACAGCATTATCTAACCCCAAGCTAAGCAGAGCTTGTGTTATGGGTACTAGGTAACTGATATACATAATACAATATATTACATAGATAGATATTTTTTATCATACATAGAAAACGAACAGAACACCTGTAACAAATATCTGCAGTTCTGACAAATATTGGTCCCAAGACGGGAATCGAACCCGCAACCTCCTGCGTCGCAGGCGGACCTTCGCCCACCGCGCTACAGACAGAGGTCCTCTCAATTACATAAATAATCATTATATGTACTGTTAAATCAATATCAAGGATATAAGTATCAATTAAAAATTAATTTATTTTCTTTTAGGTAGCACCTGGTGGGCAGCAAATCCAGCAGCTGCAAGTATTGCCTATTTCTGGCCTCACACAAGGTACAAACTTACTATACTCTCATATAGAATCCAAGTTCATTATATCAACAAGACATTTATGAATAAAATCTTAACAAAAACTGATAACAATAACAGAAAACAAGGTAACAGTCAAGGTAAAACACGAATTCTAATAATGCATAAATGTGCAGCAAAAAATGTTAAAATTTTAGTGCGAAAACAAACGAGAGATCAATTAAATGATGACTGAAAGCCAAAGATTGTTTCAAGCTTTTGTGTTTTGCTTCGATGATACCAATATCGTTAAATGTTTTCCGCTAATATTCATTGGGTTTTGTTACCCCTTTGTAATCAAATAATATCCAGGTTTTTGAATCGTAGTATATGTATAGGTACCTAATATGTACCTATTTAAAATACCTTTACTACAAGTAGGTAAGGAAGTAGTGCCATGACCACGATCGCTATTAGCGCGCTTGAAATGTCGGTAAAAAACAACATACAATAAAAACTAGTGTCATAATAATAATTAATAAATTGCCAAAAGTGATAATGGTATCAATTGTGATGATATAAGAACTAAAATAATTTAAGAGCACTAAAACTGATACCATCCCTTATCAATCAAAATAAAATGACGTCCGATGTGGTGCGGCGGGCGGAGGTGCGCCTGCGACGCAGAAGGTATCGGGTTCGATTCCCGCCTTGGAGCTAAAATTTTTTACGATCTGCAAATATTTGTTCCAAGTGTTCTGAGAATTTGCTTTGTCTGTCGTTTTATCTAATAAAACACTGTTTTAACCGGATTAATCGCGTATATTTTATTTATAACCTGACGTTTCGGAGCTGAAAAGCCTTCGAAACGTCAGGTTATAAACAAAATATAAAATATACGCGATGAATTCTTATAAAACAGTGTTTTATTATGAGTTCTCGCGAAAACAACCTTAGAATATACTAAAAAATATCTTTTTAAGTAATGCATTGTATTATGTATATCAGTCATCTAGTACCTTAACACAAGCTCTACTTAGCTTGGGGCTGTATATATAGATATGTGTGAAAAGGCTATTTGACTACATTGAAAATAGTTGCAAATTGTTTTTATCCTAGTCAGTGACAAAAATATGCCTGTTTTAGGGATAAAAATTACACATTTTCAATATATGATCTCGTAACCGAAAACGCTCTGAGTTTGGTTGCATCGCTGGTGACGTCACACCTATCACAGAATACAGTGCGTGTTGTTCTTCTTGTTAGGTTGATGTGAGGTGTGACGTCATCGAGTCACCGAAGCCATGACAGAGATTATTGTTTTGGCGCGCCTTTCTTTTATTCAAAATTTAAAATTAGTTTTTATATTTTTATAACTAATACGGCCTTGAAGAAATATTTATTACACTTTGCAATATTTTTATCAGACAAAACGTTAGAATTATTTCCCAGTAGTAGTCAAGTAGCCTATTGTCCAGCATTATTTATTTATCTTATTTTTTGGACATAACTTTTTGATAAATTGTGACATGTAAACTGCAGTGACACAGAAAGATTCAGCTTTAATTAGACTTTTATGGACATGCAAAAGATGATTTTGCAAAATAAGTTAAATATTAAATTTTCAACTACACCGACGATATAAGCATATCTTTCTGACTTACAGCGAATACAGCCAACAACTTGCAGCCAATGCAGCTGGTCCAAACACCTGATGGACAGACCTTCTTGTACCAGCCTACTGCTCAGCAAGCCACCATCGACCAACACCAGATCATACACCAACCAGCTGGTAAGATTCTTATGGGATACTAAACAGTCCTTAAGAGGGCGCAATGCGAGCCATTTTGTGAAAAGGATGGGCATAGAATTTCGCGTTCATAGGAGCGGGACAGAGCATATACGTTTTTGAAACGGCGTAAGCGCAAAAATCTAGTTTTTGCTTATTAACAAGAAAACTTACGACGAAACCGGTTCAAGGAACTAAATAATTAGTAAACAAAAAAAACTATATAAGCTACAAATCAAAACATAAGTAACTTCAATAGACCGCCGAGATCTCGACTAAATTATGTGCAAACCAGTGCACTCATGATTTTTTGTATCTTAATTTTTTCTCAATCATGTTTTCACTTTTATGGAACCAAAGAAAAAAAAAGTTGAATTTTATGTAATCCGACTTTTTTACCACGGGGATCCGTGAGTTAAGAGATCTAGGCCTAGTTTGACAACCAAAACCGTTAGTTTCGCCTCTTAATAGTAACAAAAATCTAATCGATTCAGGGGATTTGCATCCCAAAAATACCTATTTAAGTGTCCATAACATACAGGGTGATTGGTAGCAGAGTGCAAAGCTTGAAGGCGAAGCTAGCGCAAACCTTTTGGAACCATTTGAGACATGGTTGTCTAAGACGATGTCTGATCATTAATTTTTTACCTAATTTTTAACACCCCACTACACTACCAATCACCCTGTATAGTGCTGTTGAGTGACTTTTATAGGCCCATATGATCTCATCTATAAAAGACTTATTTTTGGGAAATGTATAAACATTAATTTGCATATATCTTATTTCCAGTCATAAGTTTGAACGGCAATCTGGTACAAGTTGGCAATGCTGTGCAGCAACAACAAATTGTGAATCAACCCAATATTGTTATGGTAAGTTACGTTGTTTCCCAACCACATGGTTGCGAAGAAAGAAGATCCAACTATCTATCCCTTAGCCAAACTCCTTGTATATATATATATATATGTACATATATTTTGTAAACCAACCACGACACAAATAAGTAAAACTCACTTGCTTGGCGTTGAGTTTCCGATATAATTGTAACCAAAATTTATTGAAGGAAGGATCTCAAATCGATAAATAATGTAAAAATTGAAATTGCGTAAAAAAAATACGCGGCAACGGAATTAATGTTAGATTAAGTATAAATTCATAATTCTTTATTGCACTAATAAAAACAAATTTGCAAATCTTAAACCAAGAGAAGTAGGTATCGCAAACGCGAGCTTAACTCTGAAAAGAGTTATCTTCCAGCAAACCTTATTGGGAGAGAGAGACAAGTTTGTAGTAGTGGTACGTGTGCATACAGATAGAAAGAAGATACCTACATAGTTAATAAAAACACAAGTATGAGGGGTTTGTTTATAAACATTCTACAACGAGTTGGCTAAGGTATACTTCTTTGTACTAAATCCAAGATTTTCGGGTTATAAGCTATTAAAACCGTGTTATTTATATAAATTAATTAAAGACAAAATTATATAATATCGATAGATACAATACAACATATGTATATGGGTATATGCATGTGACTTTAAAAAAGCGGATTACTTATGTTTGTATTCTCTATTGATATAGAAATATATCGCAAAATGTCTAAACGTGACGTCACCGTTCACCGTATTGTCATGAAGCTCTTAGCGGGTTATCTTTTTAGGGTTCCGTACCCAAAGGGTAAAAACGGAACCCTATTACTAAGACTTCGCTGTCCGTCTGTCACCAGGCTGTATCTCATGAACCGTGATAGTTAGACAGTAGAAATTTTCACAGATGTATTTCTGTTGCCGCTATAACAACAAATACTAAAAAATTGAATAAAATAAATATTTAACACACACAAACAACAAACGTGTTGGTTATTATCATTTATTTGATTCTAATTTTATTATGATTTAAAAAACAAACACGAGTTGACAAACTGAACGGTGACGTCACAGAAAAAGAGCCAGTGTTTTTATCACCCCAAACTGAGTGGTTTTATTTTTAAATTTTTTCCCTTAATAATTATAAAGAAAATAGTCTGTCATATATTTTTTCGGTAATGAAATATTTTTAATAAATCAATTAAAAAATCTATGCAAATACCATATTGTACTAAACTTCTCCATCCAGATGGTAAACGGCAACGCGAACCCAACCGCCGGTGCAACCTCCACGACCAACGAAGGCGCCTCATCATCAGCGGCCGGATCTGACGACGAACCGCTTCTCTACGTTAACGCGAGACAGTACAAGCGTATACTGAAACGACGCGCGGCCAGAGCCAAGCTGCATGAACAGGGCAAGATACCTAAGGAGAGACCGGTAAATTTATTGTATACTAGTTGCTGCCCGCGGCTTCGCACGCGATTTTCAAGTAGCCTATGTCCGTCCCCTGGATTTTGTTTACCTCCCTGTCAAATTTCACTATGTTCGGTTCAGCCGTTTAGGCGTAGAAAAGTAACAGATAGACTGACAGTTACTTTCAAATTTATAATTTTAAGTTTGGAACTCTCTCGTGGTCAACGTCGACGGTCGTGCTAAACTGGATGCGAAGCTTTTAATTCAACAAAAACAGAGGCTATGCTATCTCGCTCATATGATATGTACACGGGAAGACAAAAAAAGGAGCAACGTATTTTCATATGTATCCCACTCAAAATACGACTCGAACTGTCGAGATCGTGACGCGACGCCGAACGCGGACGCCAATGGCGCGTAGCCATCAGCCAATAGCAAACACACACGTTTCGTGCGCATAGGCAGTGCTTATGGCTATTATTTTTTGCGCCTACCAAAAATTAAGACATCTGCGCAGGTCGCGTCGTTGAAACTTATAAACGTGGTACTACTATACTAATCCCATATTGTTTTGTTTTTCAGAAATATCTCCACGAATCGAGACACAGGCACGCGATGAACAGGATCAGAGGTGAAGGAGGACGATTTCATTCTGGTAGCAGAAAGTACGTGACCATTACTCTTTATTACCATTTATACACTTTCTGAACGCATTGACGCTCCATACTCCAGCCATATTCGATGTGAAATGTTTGTAAACAAACTACATACCACTATCGCCCTAAGCATACAACAGGTGAACAGTAGGCTCTTTGTACTATCATATTAAATTTGAAACCCTACTATAGAATGGGATTAGATAGATAGAAAGATCGAAAATACTTTATTGCACACGAAATAAAATATACTGCGTTCGGAAACGTAACCGTTCAATGTGACGCTAGCCTCAAAGTTCCAAAGAAAATTCCGCTAATGGCATTTTTTTTTCCAGGGGTGGCGGCGGGCTTATCAACATGGAAATGGTAGAGAAACAGGAACCTTCAGATGACCAGAAACTCTTGGAGGACATCAAGCCGGAAACAGTTTCAATTACTATTATCCAGGTAAATATTATTCCAAACATATTGGTGCAAAAAATGGCTTCAATTGCAAAACGGAATGACTATCTAATTATGACTGGGTGGTAAACGACAAAATTTCTGAATAGGGCCAGCCTTCCATAGATCTGAATTTAGGTGTAAAAATGCTCATTTAAGGTTCACAAGCCGGTACCGGACGATCCGCGGTAATCGCAGCAGACGGATTTTTTGATAGTAATGCCGGGTGGTACGTCCACCCGCGCGCTGTATGTAACCGATGAGATATAATTATATTAAAATCCGTTTGATGCACGATGTTTGTGCGCGAGAATCTTTAGGAACATTCATTTATTCAGTTGTTTCCATGTTGTTTTAAAGTCAAAAATAGTGTGTACCAAACACGAACCCTATCGGGAAGTTTGGAATATTGTCAATGTGCTGCAATATTTCGCCGTTTAATACTTTACCACGATTCAATTCGAATCTTTACGCTCTTATCGCTATTCCTCACAAATTTCCTTATTTTCTTACAGGACGAAGAATCAGAAAAGCAAGCGAACCAATGGCGGAGGCTAGCGCCCCACCACATGCAACCAACGTAGCCAGCGGTCCTAAAAAAAGCTGGGCGTCGATAAGACTGTTAATATAAGAAAGTAACGATTGAGTGCAATGGGACACCGATGCTTCGAACATAAGGGAAGGAAGCTATTTAAACTCGCTTCCCATCAGCAAAATACATATAAACATTCTGCACGGTGTTATAACGTTTACGTAGGAACACAACTTTGAGTTGCGAATGTAGGCCTCGTGTGTATACGTGTTTACCTCACCTCCCCGTCATTGTTCGAAGGTGGGATGGGAATTGAAGTTTCCTTGACCAATTTTTCAATAGCCGTGAAGCTAGCTTGGGTGAACATTTCGTGAGTAACATCAAATTTCATCACGTTTAAGTATACAAATGAGCTTGAGGCAAGCAAACAGGAAGAAATTTGGTTTACGAATAGCTTCACATTCTTTTTATTTTATGTTTTTTGAAATAGAGTACAAATTTAGCATAAATTAATGAACACTTTTTAGAATCGACAAGTATTTTTGACCTAAGTATAAATAATGCTATCCAAATCGTGAAACCTACATAAAAGTACGGTTAAGTGATTTATAACAAAGAATTAATTATAGAACTACCAATAACATAAAAGACCACCGAGGTAGAAAGCTATTGAAAAATTAGTCAAGAATTCGGCTATTTGAAGTGGGTTCGAGTCCCATATTAGTGCTATTCAAATGAGACTGTGTTGTGACTTTTCGTGAAAGTGTTATAATTGGGGTACCGACGGATGGGGTCAAGTGTCGTCTATATAAGTTTATCTTGCTTTCAGAGTTACTTAACACTGCCCTAAGGTGATAGTTCATTTAGGTTATTTCTTTATTTTGAAACCTACACCTGGCTGGATGAAGTTTTTTATTGAGTTAATACACCTTATTTGACCATAATCTCCCCTGAGAAACCTTCACAGCAGGGTTTTCTAAATAGGTATTAGGAACAATTTCTTTATGCAACGACTCTGACCATTTAAGTGTGTTAGTTAAATTCTTTTCTGTGTGTTAAAGAATTGGGATGATGACTTTTACTATGAATGATGTTGGTTTAGTAATTAATGATTTGTTTTCGTTTAAGTTTTATTTCAAGTTGTTATACTTAAATGCATATTTTAATATGCTTTTTTTAGACTACAAAACGTAGTACCTATGTCTTTTATCGTCCCTTTTTTATACAATGTTTATCTAAGTAGGGTAGTAACATTGAGGCGCTACCCCGAATAGCGCTGCCACATATTTTATATGATTATTACGTTGAATAAAGTAAATTCCGAAAATTTCGTTGGGCAGTTTGTGATACTTATTATAAGCTTTTTTTTAAATGCTATTGTAATAGTTTTATTTTGTATAGTTTATACAGAGATGCGAAAATAGAGTTTGATGGCCACAAAGGGCAACTTTAAAACTATTACAAAATAAAACTATTACAGAGGCAGTAAAAGAACTTTTATTAGGTCCCACAAACTGCCCAATGAAATTTTTGAAATTTTCTTTGTTCTACGTAATAATAAGATAAAATAGGTGACGGCGCTATTTTGGGTCGGGATGAATTAGTAGGAATCCTCGTCTTTCTGAATTAGAATTGATCATTTAGCTCTGATAAGTTGATATTGCTATTGACCAAGGTAATTATGTTTGCTATTTGAAGCAATAATTTATGTTATAATATAATTCATTTATTGGGCGCAAAATTAAGCCCAGTTTTTATACAGTTTAAAATCACGACGAGATAAATGTTCTAATATAGTTAACATTATTAGAATTATGTGTATTTATGTAAATATTAAATTATAATAATAGATAATTATATGTTTTTTGTATTGGATGAGCAAAATAAACTTGTGCATTATTATTGAGTTGTTTTTATTAAAAATATTTATATCAATATGTGGTTATGTTTATTGAGAAATATGAACACATTTTCTTATTACAACAAGTATTATTAGTTCTATATAAACCCGATAGAAAATACTTACCTTATGTATTTAGTAGAATAAATTTATCAAAAACATGGAATGATTAAATCAACGAAATAACTTAAACAGTCGATTATTTCAACATTGCACTTTGTTTTCTTATATATAACCTTTATTTAAAACTCTTGTGTAACGCTTACATGAGAACGCCCAACTTTTTCATTAAAGTTTAAAAAAGTAAGTGTGAAATAATATTGAAACACACATCACATTGCACTATTGACACTTAAAATTACTTTTTGTAATCTGAACTCCCGAGTCCATTTGACGATAGTATCGAGTGACCGACGTGACGTGATCGTGACGTCTGTACTATAATAAATAACTCTATGGTGACGTCTCGTTTTTCCATAGATTTTGGTATAGCACCTTCTTCGGTTGACAGGGAAGGATGCAAATTCTCCATACAGGTAAATGAGAATTTACTATCGTCAAATAGACTCGCCCCTCTTTTGTAACGATTACCTATTATGTTGATATAGAACGCCCAACAATTCTTGATTTGTGGTATAAAAACACAAAATTAAGTTTAATTTAGCATTGATATGTACTTAAATAAAACTTTAATTTATGGACACTCAAATTGCACTTTACCTGACACTTCATAACTATACATCTTTTAAAATGAATTTCTGTAACCTGATAAGTATAAATAATTAATTCTGGATTTTCACACAGCCTTGTCTTAATAACGCTGTGTGAAAATATAAAAAACACAAGTTTTGTTTAGCTTGGGGTCAGCCCCTAGCTAAGCAGATCTTGTGTTATGGGTACTAGATAACTGACATACATACGTTACATAGATAGATATTTTTATACATAGAAAACGACCAGAACACTCGCAACAAATACCTGCAGATCATATAAACATTTGTCCCAAGGCGGGAATCGAACCTGCAACCTTCTGCGTCGCAGGTAGACCTTCGCCCACAGCGCCACAGAGTTCGTAAAATAATCGTGTCTATCGTAGGTACTTATATTTCGTGACACAGGCGTCAACTCTACTCCTCAAAACGATATTCGAAACAAAATCACTCGTGCGCAGAACTACCGGCACAATAATAATATGGTAGGTATTACCTACTGGGTATAAGCGGATCGTACGCTGACGAATTTAATACTGTTTCGCTTTCAAGGTAGAACTTCTACCATGTCGATTCGCTATTCTGCTGGGTCCAATTGGTTTACTGGCTGGGTAGGTAATTTATTTTCTTTATTTCTTTCTCTCCACAGGTGCCTATATATTTCTAAAGTTTTGAGAAGTAGAGGTACCTAAACGACGTTTAAAATAGACGATAAGACCTAGCATGATTTGATTTTATATAGGAGCAGAAAATCGTACAATTTACATCTTATTCATTATAACTATGATCATAGGTAGGGACTTATTAGCACATCTAATTCTTAAATCTCCGTACTATATAAGCTTCATCGATGAAAATATTTTCATGGTGAAAGCGTTACTCAAGCTTAGATCCACTAAGCATAGTTTTTCACAGTAGATACGAGCTTATGAGTCCGGTTTGAACTGAGCATGCTCCCTTATCCTTTGTATTTCGCTCTTGATAGCCGATATCAGTGGTATCGCGGGGTCATCAGCTGTCAACCTGCCTTCGCCCATGAGAGCAGGGTTCACGGTCGGCCGACCTAGGGACTGTCAAATGATCATCATCTTGCTGTCCCATTTCTAGAAGAAAATGGGGTGAAAAGTGAGTCTAAAGCGGTGATAAATAAAAAAGAAGCGAAGGAAATTAAAATATAGTTATTGTGGTTACTCTGTGGGACCACTAGTCGGCGCCGGGTTTTCATCGCGAAAACATAGTGAGAGTTTATTTCGAAGGTAGTTCGCTCAGCCCTTTCCGCTTGACTATTTACTGTCAGAAAGTTCAACGGAGTCCTATGATGGGTCCGTTCCGCTCACGGTGGAAACCCGGCATAATAAAATATAGATGAAATGAAGAATGGACCAATTTTACAGTCACGAAGTGTAGTTAGGTACTTATAGATTTGTGCAGAGCGTGTGACTATTTGATTTCATAACTATTGTATGAATTTGGATGGTTGGTTAGTGTGGCACGGTAATTCTATTCTATGGTCATTAGGTCATTACTAAGCGATGTAGGATAGGTAGGTATAGGTCATATACCTACTTATCCTACAGGATCTTATAGATACTATTCGTAATAAGGGCACTGATTAATCTACCTGGGGCTGTTGTGGCGGTCCCCAAGCCCTGGCCGGTGGTGGGGCCCTGCGCTCAGTGACTGGTCTCGTGAACGAAGTTCGAGGCCGGCCTTCTGAGGGGCCAGGGGTTGATGTGCTGGCACTGGAATTTTTTTGATCATGGATTAGTTTAGTATGCTCGTAAAGAAATTTGATATCATGTACCTACCAGCAGATACCTATTTTTGTTCAACCTGTGACTGAGTTAGGTATCTATTGATTGAACACCCAGCTGAACAGTCAGCTGACGAATAGACGAAAATGGGAGGAGTTGTACAGACAACTCCTCCCATTTCCGTCTATTCGTCATGTGCCTGTTAGTCCTGCTTCGAATACTACAGGGTGTAACAAAAAGTAGGGACCAAACTTTCCGGGGTGATTCAGTTCAGACCATGAGCCGGGGCTTGGAATAGCAGCGGTATTGTAAAATACCTTATTGTAAAACCTTGATGAGGTACATTTATGGTACCTATCGATATAAATTATATCGGTATATTTACCGGTATTATGCACGTAAAATATCGGTATCAACAATTCAATTTTGTGCAAGTGGAGAGAAAACGAATAAAAAGTTTTTGTAGATATAACGCTGCATGTGGCCGCCCGCGCCGTCAACTTGGGATTAAGTACGTAGGTACCTACCTACCTATCTATAGGTGGCATGCCCGTAATTTTAACTCAAATCCCATCATCCTGGCCTCAAAAAAAAACTGTTCGGTTTTTGTTATTATAAAATGTTTGAAAGAAGACCGAAAATGAAGATGGACTTTCAGAAATCGTACCCAGGATCAGCAGACCTGCCTCGCAAGGTGTCCATAGCGGTGTAAGGAGATCCAGGAAGACGAACGTTGTCGTTCCTTGCTTGAGTTATGTCAGCTTCTGCAAGAATCAAGGATGAATAAAAAGATGGTAGGTAGGTGTTTTTTATTAAAATTATACCTTTTCCCGTGGTATCCATATAAAATCCATATTAATAGGTAATCAATGATTATATAAATTCGAAAGTGATGATAATGAAATGAAAATGATAAATACCTCATACCTAAATATGTACAAATTATGGTATATGGTATGGTATTAGCATGGTATTTATATAATAATAACTTTATTGGCCAAAAAACAAGCATAATCACTGTGGAGATAGGTACATTAAGAAATTACAATTACAGACAGACTAGCTTGGTGTATAAAAGTTTTGTTCCGTGGTATCTACACTAAGTCAAACACTTGTGCTGTAGATGATGTAGAGATTTATCATTTTCATTTCATTATCACGTAGCTCTATTTTTACAGGACATAGGTATACCTAATATAATAGAGGTACCTTATAAATTAGTTAAATCATAGAAAAGGTACTAGGTACCATCCGCAAAAATCATACCCCATTACCTTTTCTCACATTCTTCCCTTCCTTCTCCTCCACCGTATAGGTATTGTGCGAGTCGGGACTCGAACCTGCACTGCCGAAGAGCGTGAACGCGTCATCCATCAGTTCGTTGAACCGCTGCCTCATGCGGGACGGTCCAGGGTTGTGGACGGAGGCTACGGATTTGGCAGGGCTGGGGGGTTTTGATGCTGTAAAGTAAAGATAATTTATTACTTTATGTAAGCGGGTTAACTACTAACCTTAGTTGGAAGAACATCAACGTTTCATATAAGTGCGGTTCGAGTAGCGCGCATTTCGTCTCTGCGAGCACTGCGCGTGCGCAGGATAGCTTGTTATGCACGGCTAATTCTTTTGTTTTGTTTCTAATTATTTTTATTACTGCACGAGCCTAGTACTGACGGTCTGAAGCCAGTTTCGCACGGGTATATTTATCGCCTATGTTCATCAGGTTATTCCTGATAGGTAGAATAATTCTAATGATGAATTTTGAAAAGAGTATAACTTTTCAAATCGGTCCATTAGTTTCGGAGCCTATTTAATTCAAACAAACAAATCTTTCCTCTTTATGATGTTTATTGTAGATGTGTAGGTACGGTAATGTTAGTACAATATTAGTAGGTGACCGACGTTTTTGACGATTGATAAGCGAGTATTGTACCTAATAAAATACTGGCATAAAAAAAACACATTCGAAGATAAATATTTTTTTTTTTTTTTTTTTCAGTGTGTAAACCTGTCGAAACGTCGGGAAAATAAGGTAATTAAACGCGATAAATACCCGTTAAATAGTATTTATAAATATACATTCGAAGATGTTAATTTTGACCTCGGCCTTCATTTCAGCTTGGCCTTCAGGGGCTGCTATGCTGACCGCGGTGTAATGGCTTGGACCTGCGCTACGCTTCGCTATCAGCCATACAATACAATACAATACAATACAATACAAAAATACTTTATAAAATACACCATAAAATAACATTACAAAGAGACATCACCTAAGATAAGTACAAGGCCTGATCGCTAAGAAGCCATCTTCGACCGCGGCCAGCAACCCACCCAATACAGACCTCGGACGTAATGTAGTAGGTACTATTATTAGCATTTATTTCAAGCATCCTCGCATACCAAGGTGACTGTAACTCTCTCGAGCAATACCTACGCTGGCAAGTAAATTAGATCAGACCAATCCACGGATACAAAATGCAGAATCTCTAGCTACAGAAAAGTCCAGCCTTACCGTCCTTTATCCTCTGACAATGCAGATCCCAAACAAGCGGCCCAATTACTCCAGGATCCTTGTCTATACTTCCCAACCGCACCAGTTGGGAAGCCATCTGTCTCCTGGGAACCACGTCCTTGCTCCTACCGTCCCTGGTCTTCTTTGGCGTGGAGACAGGAGAGTCGATGTCTAGATGCCTCACGGAAACTGGTTCGAGGATTCTTGAGAGGGGCTCGACGATGTTTCCTCTGGAAGAAAGGAGTAAGGAATCAAGGGCAACCTATTTCAATTCGTTTATTATGAATAAACGAATTGAAAAAGGTTGCCTGTTTAATGTTGCTAGTCAGCATATGTGTTTTGCTGAATGATTTTTGTATAATAAGTTATGGAAGTTGTACTGTTTTATACAAGAAGAAACGTCGTAAAATTTGAAAAGCTGGCTTGTATAACAATGGAATCCAACAAGTTTTCAAGGTCAATTAAGCTAAATAGACGAAATACCCACCTTGGAAATGAGTTGACAGACGGCATGGAAAGATACGAAGTTGGAGTGGGTGGCGCCGATAGCTGACCGCTGTCCGAACTGTCCAGGCCTGCTGCTTCCAGGAGACTGTCTGTTGTTCCAACTGGAACAGATATAACACGATTTAGATGTTTATGAACTGATGAGTTTTGATAAGACATAGACTATTAGTGGGAAGACACTCTTAGAAGCAGATGAATTTTGGTTGCTGGTAAATTGTTTTAATCAGATTATCCAATCTTCTTTTTCTTCCAATTCTAACGAATTTTGCAATGGTCTTTGGGTTCTTTCAAATGCTGGAAAACAAAGACTTCTTTCTAATCTTACCTAATTTCTGCCAAGTTCTAATTCGCTTTTGAAAATAAGATTGATGTAGTGGATACCTAATCTAATTTCGTAGACTATATCTACTTCCCAGTTCTTCTATCGCTTCTACATTATCAAGAAGAGAAAGCCAAGATTCCTTACCCCGTTTCTTCTGAGGCATACGCAGCGCATGAGGCTTCTTAGGACGACGACGCAGTGCCGATGCAACCTCCGACACGCCAGACGAGGTGGTGGAAGAGCTGGAGGCACTGGCTGCTCGGTAATTTGGCAGTAAGGTGCTGCAGGGTCGAGTTCTACTGGGAGACACTACGCTGATCAGCTGGGAAATAAAATGCTGCTATCAGTTTAAGACCGATATGAGTGGCGCAAATTGGATTAAGCTTAATACACCTAGAAGTGGAAGATAGGGGGCTTAATCTGGTGATGAATCATCCAGAAGCAAGGCTCGAACATAACTTTAACATTTCCATGAGTAGGTAGGAACCTAAAATATATCCACATGATAATGGTCATGTTTTAAAACGAAAGAACAATTACAACCTATTAGGTCTCTCTGTAACCAGATAAGAGCGTTGTCAAACGTGAATTCTAATTGAAGGAAAATATTACCCTTCCATCCTTTTCCTCGTGAACTTGTTTTAGTTGATTCCTCTCCATTTCTCTCATGAGCTCGTTCCTGTATGCTCGAAGTGACTCCGCTGATTTAAGTGCCTTCTTCCTGATTATAGAAACATTATCTATGCAGAAGGATATTCAATAATCGTACAAACTTAATGCTGTGACGATAAAATGAAAGCCGCTAATGATTAAGAAAGTGCCACTAAAAATCTAAGTTTCAGAGGTTCTAAAAACGAATAAAGTCGAATGCACTAGGTTTCATAAAATTTCGTCCAATTCAACCCCAAACACCCTAGTCTAATCCAGAGTGCCAAATGCTATAAAATCTAGAGAACTGTTGTCTCCTCAGAACTGATATCCAAAGCACTTACGTAGGTATACGTTAGCAACTTTTAGAGACTTTGGAGGCTTTACTTTAGACTTACTTTAGACTTTAGACTTTAGAGACTTTATACCCTTACAAACCTATGAGCAAAGCACAATATAGCCAGCAAAACAATCAGCAGCAGCACGGCCGCTGTAGCCCCTATCGCCAGCGCCCACAGCTCTGTGCCATGGACTCCGCCGCTGTCTGCCTCCCCTTCCAGACCCTCGGCTGCCCTCAGGTACGCTGCTGGGAGGTGAGGTGTTAGATTTACGCACCAAACTTAGTATAAAAAATGTATAGGGTTCCCTTGAATGATACAGAACATGGAAGTCGTGTAGTCTTCCATATTATGTGAGTAATAAATATGCTTGTTAACCCTGACAGTGACAGGGGTTGCAAAATTTAAATGACCAATTTGGGTATTAAGATTAAGGATTTAAGGTACCTATAATAAGGTAAGGTAAGGTATAAGGTTCAAGTCTATAATTAAAAAATGTAGGTAACTTGTATTTCTAAACAATGACTAAGCTTCCTGTTCCTAATAGGAATAACGACTGAATTCTCACCTGTCAAGCTGTGTTACCTATTCGTCAATTGACAAATTCTGAGACGTTCACGACTTCTCGATTCAAGCAAGAGTTAACAATTCCACTCACGTTCAGCCTTCGTGGTCACCACAGCTCCTAGCTCCTTAGCCACCTCAGCGTCTCTGACCAGCCTCATGTCTCTAGCAGCCACTGCCGCTGGCACTGCTCTTCCGCCTACCAGTACAACGTAGACTATTTGTACGCTGCCTGTTTCTGGTGACTGAAATAATATAGGTACAATAAGTAGGTATTACTATAATGCGGTCAATACAAGCTTGGTCTTCTGCAATATTTTTTGGATCAGTATTAAAATGCTCACTCATTTGTGGCATCGAGCTCTTTACTAGAGTGAAAGGGATCGGGACTGTTCAGTGGTCAGAAGACTCTTCGGAGGTATCGCCATATTTGGTGGGGCCTATGTCCAGCAATGGACGTCTTTTCACCAACAATTATGGTATTGAAGAAAATGAACTTACCTCTGTGATATTTTGAATGTGCACCCGAACCGGTGGCTGTTGTTCGGGCTTTATTATCTCTCTCTTGAAAAGTACCGTCTCATTCCCCTCCATTCCATCCATTTCTAAAGGAATATCTATCAGATCCTCTTTCTCAAATTCACTTTGATCCGAGACATCTCGTTTTCTAATCGACACAGTTGGAGTCGCCAGTATCCATGATTCAACTTTGACTTTAGTTACTTGCATATCATTAGCTTCAAGATTATCAACCGCAAAAAAATCGTTTTCTTCTTTTTTGTAGGCGCTCAGGGAATTCAACGGATATGTGGTTGAAAGCATATCTTTTTCTATCTTAGTTTCTATATCTACAGATTCAAGTGGAAGTATCATAGAGCTATCAATGTTGAGGTATTTGAAGGGAGTGTTTGAGCTTAGACTAGAAGGAACCATATCCTTGTTGACTACGAATGAGTGGACCTCGTGTTTCTTGCGAGCGGTTGGTGCGTCAAGTGATTTGATGATGCCAAGATGTCTTTCTTGTTGCCTGTAAAAGACAGCATGAGATAAATGTGTAGTATGGACATAGATACCTTAAATGAACACATTTTCTGATATAATACATTAGCAGAATCTAAAACTCCACCTAAAATAGCGTAGCAGTGTCTCACAGAAGAATAAAAATTGCTTTCGTGATGAAATTAAATATGAAATGGACGTGATGACGATAATACATCCTAGAAAGCGTGTTTGTTTGTAACACCAGTAACGTATTCATTGTTCCGCTACGTTGTCCAAAATTCCACCACCCTCTAAACCAAGCTCTAGAATTTTCCATCTCCGTACCTTAGAAAAGCCTTCTGATAGAGTCTTGCGAGCTTCAACTGCAGACTATCAGGCGTAGACCCCTGGATAACAGTGAGTAACCAGTACCGCCGGTCATCTGGTATCTCCGGCTCCAGGCTGCCAGGGCTCCCTGGTTCTCCACAGTTAAGCACGCAGTCTCCTGTGGTTCGGTCGGTCACCGCCTGTAATTGGGATTTAGTTTTGTAGGGGTTCTAGAGAAGTGCACCTTATTCGTTGTATGGGGTCAATCATTAGGGATAAAAATATTAACTGACACTCATGATGTATCAGTTTCATGGATGAAGTAGATATAGCTCTTCATCTAGCAAATTGGAAACCCGTTGTTCCAATATGTATCTGGTCGAAAGTGACTAAAGGTAATAGGATGGCATAAATTGCACAATAGTTAGAATTCAAAACCGGCCACCTCTTCCACCCGCAAAGGCTTACAGATAAAAAGGAATCTTGCAAAGTCTTATGTCGATCATACAGAACTTCGATAAACCTAGGTACTTTTTAACTTGAAAGGGCTAATCGTTCATTCGAGTATGGAAACCTTACTGGCTGGCCCTTCAATGAACTTTAAGTCTTCATATACCCCTAACGTAACGAATAACTCTCGGTCATGGCAAACCCTACCTATGTTAAGCCATGATGACAGAGTTATTCGTTACGGGATACCTTAAACTACCGTATAGCATACTACCTACCAGCAAAAATGTTAATGAGTTACTTAACGCATCTTAATCTAGAATACTTAACATTAACCTGAGGCGGGTACGAGTCCAGATAAACCGTAGCCAGCACCGTGGTGGTCTTGACCACAGGTCTGGTTGGTGCTGGCATTGGGACTGGAAGGTCTGCCGGTGGTGGCGGCCCGTCACCTGATCCTGTCCAGAAGAAGTCTTCGAGGCGAGGCGTGTAGTGGTGTTGGTCTGGAGATACCAGCATGTATACTGTAAGATGATGACAGAATCGATTAATTGTTAGTTAGACACCTGAGATGCGGGGATGTTTGTGTTCGAATCGAAGGTGATAAGTACAAACGCAGGAGCTAAGATATGCCGTCTCCGTGATGCTTGCTGTATTATACCAGGTAATGGTTTGGGTAAAGGTAATTACTTTATGCCAATAAAACACAGATTTGTTCGGTGACACACGTCCACTCGATATGCCGCACCTTGTGCGAATGCCTCCCCCGCGTGCCCCGCATGCCCCGCGGGATATACAGCCTGTATATCCCGCGGGGCATTTATACAGCCTTGTTAGACGAGCACATCCGATGGCCGTGGACATTTTATATAAGTCAGAATGCTACACTTACTTGTACGTACTTTTTAAAGTTTATCCTAACTCAGTTTCCACAAACCAGAACATTTTATTTGGCAGTAAATACCTACCTACCTACCTACAAAATAAAAAAGAACAGCAAAAAGGAGTAGGTACCTACTCTGTAGGTTTCCACTGGATATGTTTTGCTGACATTATTACCACCATTATATTTGGGACAAGTAAGACCTTTCAAGGGCATTTCATTGTCATAATTTAAGGATGTAATGAACCTACCTAACGAATCGACCTTGAGATGTCTGTTTGCAAACGCTACCGTACCTGACATCGTTATATCTAGTGTTTTATTTCTGCTACCGAGCAGCATTTCCAATCGTTCCAATCCTTCGATTCTTCATCGGACCACCAATCGAGAGGAAATCGACCTGCCAAGAAAGTTGAAACCAGAAGAATTTACCGTTGCCGGATGTTCAACGAAACCATGACAATTTTTTTTTTTTACTAAAATTTAATTTATATGCTAGAAGATGCAATGGGCCCAGAAATGTGTACGTCCAGCTAATAGGTAGCTCAATTCACCTTCTGCTGGTAAATCATGATCATAATCAGCCCAGGCCCGTCCCAACCTGGATAGCAGGCAGAGGCAGAGGCACAAAGGCTTAAGTAAACCTGCGCTTGCAAATAATTTTTGAGACATTTCTAAAGAACCGGGAGAAGACGGCAGCGGTATTAAATTATTTTATGCCTAGCTGCCTAGGTACATAAAGTGGCTCACTCACTGCAGCCCATACATGACAGAAATTCTGATGGTGTGGCTGACGGGTAGCATTTGCCTTGCAATGAGATGATATGCGCTGAAAGAAATAAATAGGTAGGGTAAGTAAATAGTCCAATTTCCCACAGAACACCACAAGCTAACTCTTACCGGCGCGAAGCACCCTATTGCTCGCCATAACCCGGTTAGCTCTCATGCCACCATATTTTGAAACCCATGGTACAACAAAACAAAATCAAAATCCGATTGATTGTACCATGTTTAGAACATTCGAAATTAAAAATCTTTGGAACGCCGTCATGCCAATGCGACTAGGCGGAATTCTCAAATATTTATTCGAACCTATGTATAAAACTATTCCAATAACTCCTGGCGATGACAAGTCGATGTCGTCGCGTGCTCTCCCGAATAACAGAAGCTTACGGTTTATTAACTCGGGAACTTTCAGTGGCCTGCAAGCGCGTAGGGTTTGGTCCGATTCTAAATAACTAGCGGCTCTAAACTCACTGACAATGTATTTCCCCAAACAACACCATTCGAATGAAGATTCTGAAAAGAAACCTAGTATAGTGTGCAGAATGAATAGTACAGAATAAAACTTTATTTATAATTTGACCTAGGTATTAGTAGTCACTTCTAAAAGTAGTAGTAAGTACCTACTTCTAGTACATGAGGCATGGTGCGTTGAGGTATGATCGATATCAAGAGGCGCAAATATGCAGGTCTCGACAGAGCCTACACATTTCTTCCCCTTGGAGTCGAGACGTAGACGTAGACGTCCGTGGGGTACCGAGGCTCCGGGTTTCCAAAAAATTATCTGAGTGACGTCTGGTCCCCACGTCAGATTATATTATATTATACCTTACCTTTATAAAAAACGATTACTTACTCGTACACTTCCCTTACTTACCTACCTAGCTAGTGTATCTTGACTTTGGCTTAGAAGAGGTACCTAGGTATGTTTATCAATGTCTTTAATTAAATAAATAAATCGCTCCTAACTTGTACCACAAGGAGCCGATCGTACCAGGCCCGGCTTTACGATACAAAACGCATTTCCTCAATTTTATGCCAAAACATCCATACCTTCTGTAAGCCTATACCTATAGCTACCTACTCACTTTAGTATATATAGGATAGCCATAGCCTATTCTGTTCACTGATACAATCATTAATTAACCTAACAGGTAGAGTTTAATAGAGCCCAGTCGGGACGCAAAAAATTGGCTTTTGTGCTTGGTAGGTTTTGGCACAGATTAGGTAGGGAATGTACTTCGTAACTTGGTCTTTGGTCTGTACAATTGTACATTATGTGGTGTTATTTATAAGTAGGCATAGGCATAGTCAGTTTTACACTTATCGGCCAATTCTGACATAATTATGAAATGACTCCTCAGAACGAGTAAATACCTACTTACGAGTATATGACTCCGACATGATCCATGACATGACACTTGCCCATAGTGTACAAAGAACCTTAAAATTTTATTGTAACTATAGGTATCCATCTATACTATAGTATAACATTACAAAGAGGAAATATTTATTTGTTTGTTTGATGGGAATAGGCTCCGAAACTACTGGACCGATTTGAAAAATTCTTTCACCATTAGAATCTTACATTATCCCTTATGAACATAGGCTATAGAACATTTTCAAAAAAGTTAGGGATCCATATGAAAACTTCGATAATGTAACCCAAGGTGTCAAAAAATATCATAAAAAATCCTTATATCGCGTACGCTGCGGAAACTATTGACAATAGAGCAAGCAAAGTGATGTACAACAGTTTTAGAGAAGAGATTCATACCTATCTACAAAAAAGGTGCCACCACGTGTCTAACTATTATATTTATGTCACAATAACTAGGTACTTTTCCATGTTAAAATATACAATATAGTAACGCCGAAAATCCTTGTATCGCGTAAGCTGAGGAAATTATTGACAATAGAGCAAAGTGATGTACTACAGTTATGGCACAATCTCACTAATATTATAAACGTGAAAGTTTAGATGGATGGATAGATGGATGGATGTTTGTTCCTTTATCACGCCAGAACGGCTGAACGGATCTGGATGAAATTTGGCACAGAGATAGATTATAGTCTGGAATAGAACATAGGCTACTTTTTATCCCTCTCACTAAATTATAAACGTGAAAGTTTAGATGGATGGATAGATGGATGGATGTTTGTTCCTTTATCACGCCAGAACGGCTGAACGGATCTGGATGAAATTTGGCACAGAGATAGATTATAGTCTGGAATAGAACATAGGCTACTTTTTATCCCTCTCACTAAATTATAAACGTGAAAGTTTAGATGGATGGATAGATGGATGGATGTTTGTTCCTTTATCACGCCAGAACGGCTGAACGGATCTGGATGAAATTTGGCACAGAGATAGATTATAGTCTGGAATAGAACATAGGCTTACTTTTTATCCCGGAATTCCCACGGGAACGGGAACTACGCGGGTGAAACCGCAAGGCGCTGCTAGTACCTAACTACGTATAACGAGGAAATTTTGTATGTTTGAATTGAATAGGCTCCGAAACTACTGGACCATAGCGCCCTGTCTTCAGCTTGCCGCATCAAGCATCTGCCAGCAGTCTTTCGAAAATCGTCATCCCACCTGGAGGGCGTCCTATACTACGGTTACCGAGTCGCGGTCTCCACTCAAGAACACGTTTGCTCCAGCGCTTGTCGGTTCTTCTCGAGAAATGACCAGCGCTAAAGTATTTTTTTTTTATTGTTGTAAGACCTGCCTATATGGGAACGACAGAAATTAGAGCCACTGAAAATATCGAGGAAGATTAGTAGTTACCTACTTACTTGCCTAACTGAATGGAAAAACGTAACATTATGGAAATAGCGTGATGCACACCGCATGGTACCGCTTTTATAGCGTTCGTCACGTAACTGTAGGAAAACCTACAGAACGAAGGTATTCACGGAAGTTTAGGAAGGAATTTGTTGGGTTTGAAAACAGGAGGGCATTTATGGCGTAGTGATGGAGTTGGCTAACAGGCTAAAGATTTTTTAGTCGCTTCTTTACTTTATTCTACATACCGAAGCGACAGAAATCAAAAATACCATTTTATTTCCGTGTCAGTGTTTTATTTTAAGAAGTGTAGGTACATTTTTGTATATAAGGAAATAAAGAATTTTTGATTTTTATTTGGATTTTTGCTAGAGAGGTACCTACGATAGCCCATTGAAGTACTATTTACAATGTACCTATGTAACTCATGGCGATGATAACCCTGCGAAAGAATGTTTTTTTTTTAATTTACGTTTTATCATGGGAGGTCTTGTTTCGTTTGATGTTTTCCGTAAGGAAGAATTTTTTTTTCTCACAAGGGACCAAAGCCGGTAGGTATAGGGTACTTTCCTACTACGCTAACCTAGAATCATGATATTTGGCAATAAGCAAGGTCTTATACATACTAAGGAATCCTCGGTGCGCGAGTCAGACTCGCACTTGACATTTTTTTTGAGCCCGAAGAAAGCTGATACAACCGCAGCTGCAGTGTGATATTATGTTTGTAATCGTAGGTTGTACATTGTAACCTTAGTACGAGTAATTTGACGAGAATCGAACCCGCAATCTTCTGCGTCTCATAGCGGATCTTTGCACAGATCGTCAAGACCCGACGTTTTTTTTAATCAAAGCTCCTTCATAGTGTCTTTTGGCAGCTTTTCGGAGGCCCTGCTGCGAAGGGCCTTCAGAAAGATGCCTTTATTTTTATAGAAGGATGCCCTCGGTGGGAACATTGTAACCTTCTGTGGGTCAAATGAAAACACTTCGGGCTCCCCAAGCCCAGTTTCCCTGTCCTCACATCCTGCCAGATTTCGTGTCAACAACAAAAAACTCACAAAAAGGCATGTAATAGCGGTTTTACTCGGACGGACATGCGTGTGCGTCGCTTTTGTTCACAGCGGATGTGGGCATACCGGACAGGCAACATTGTCAAATTACAGTCATATTTTTTGTGCAGTAAAGTTCAAAATGTATTTGAATCTTAGCTAGAGGTGCAAATAGAACCCTATGTGTGACCAAATAGGGTTCAAAAATAAACAAGTGTGCTGTTTTATTTGATAGGGCAAATCAGCCAAGCGTGCTGTGATGTGATGACCCTAGGTTTGATTGATAATGATTTTAATTGATGCGGTACCTAGACATTTTGAAAGGCAGGTTCCTAAATATCGATCCTTTTTGATTTTGAATTTTCTTTTTTAAAAAAACTACACAGTGCTACTTCTGAAGCATAGGGTAGAAGTAGACAGAAGTAGACACTGTGTAGTTTTTTTCGTGTTAAGTTAGAAGTAAATAGAATTTATAAAGTTACTTAAATCAAAAAGGATCCACGGATTATGTTAAATATAACATAATCCGTGGGTGTAGGTCCCAGGTGTTTCGATACCTATTCTAAGTTACGAATTAGGCGTGGTATAATAATTTCTTTCAGCATTTAGGTGTATCTGAGCTTTAAAGTTGTTAATTTGACAAACTGGTAACTTTACTTCAATTTAATTTTTGTTATAGATTAGAAGTTTTTTTTCATAAGTACATACATAGGTACCTAACAATTTTGTTAATATAAATTTCCTGGCAAATGTACCTACCTACATGATATGATAATACTTTGATGGTTTTTTGGCTGAGACAATCAATTTTAATTTAAAATGTAGGTAAGTATGCGATGCGGGTATTCTCCGTTACGCTAAGTATTCAGTTAATTTATCAATACCTAGGTACCCATATCTCGTAAAAATACCTACGTTCTTACCTAAGTTCCTACCTTAAGTGACTTATCATCAATTACTATGTACCTGTGTTAATGCTTTATCCTTATTTTGTATTCACATTATGAAAGATAATAGTGTTCTTCTCCAGGTGTTCGCTCTAATATTAATATTAAGAGGTGCAAAAAAATTGTGCGATCAAAAACACTTGCAAAAAGGTTCTCACTCATCAACTTACATTTATCATCATTCTCGTAGTCATCAGCCGTGATACAAGTAAATAATAAAACAATTAACAACGTGTTCAGTTTATTATTCAACATGCCGTATATTTTATCCATTAGATTCAAATCCGACCACTAATAGATATAATTTAATTTGGACTAAGAACAAACGTGTTTACGATTTATTTTTGAGTGCATCTCTGACGTTCAAGCATGAGACCACAATCAAAATCGGATACATACTGACTGGTAATGCATGCAGTACACAATGCTTTGCTTTTGAAATTACCCTTGCGACTGCGTTGCTAAGCAACAATATTGAATAACGCGCGCTTGATCATAGACAAATTTTTAAATGATAGAGAGAAAATGTCATCTACAGAAAATGCATTTACATTAAATTTTAACTATAAAGTCAGCCTTGGTTCTACGTCATATTTTGTTATATAAAAAAAAAATACAAAATAAAAAATAATTACCTACAAATATGAGATAGAACCGTCAAAACCAAGCTTAGAGTATAGGTATACTAAGAAACCAAGACATCGTCTATGGCAAGCGTGTGCTTGGTAATACCATTTGAAAATATTCTACTATTTTAGAAAGAATTAACTAACTGGATCACACCAGTCAGCAATTTATTATAATAATGCCACCACCGAAATATATATACATTTTTTTAAAGTGCAGCCTTTTCATAAAAAAACGGAACAACGTCTTGATATCCTTGGAAGTTGAAATTTGGTATGGAGGTATAACATCTAACGTTATCGAAGGAAAAAATCCATAAACAAAAATATATGTTGAGACGTATCAATATCGGTGCTGATAGTTTTTTGTGAGGATATTGTAACAAACATACAATAGTAACCCAAAACTGGAAAGGACACAATAAATAATTCATTTATAATGGCTATGTCATTGGACTAATAAAGCCTGATGATGATGAGGTCAGGCTGTAAGTTTTTATTTCGTGCGAGGGCATTTTGTCGTTCAATTACTAGTCAGATGGCGGTGGGCCATTGGCCACTCCGCCGGCGCGCCGGTTTTTATTCTCAAGTTTATAAGCTCCGCATTTGTTTTTGATTCTGGACTTGCCAAGTTACAAAAATGTATGATGTAACAACTATAACAAAATTAATGAGGATCTGCTGTGAAACTCTCTCTATCTCTAAGATCTCAGCTTTTTTATCGGCGAAGCCACTATTTATACGAACTTGGCGAGCACATTTATTTTTTTGGTTAGATTTCGATACTTTTGATAAGAATCTTTCCCCTGGTCTCTTCTCTCTGTGTCTTCCATCGTGCTTGTAGAGCATAAATTTTGATTCGTCGGAAAACATAACTTTCGACCAATCTTCAATACTCCAATCGATCATTGCTCTCGAGTGTAGCTTGATATATATTTTATTTATTTCATTACTGTCTCGAGTAGCCTGCTGCTCTGTTAAGCACTTTCTTTATATATTAATCGCAATTGTAAATCGGCCTCCCGCGATACAGGTTTTGAACCTAGTGCGGGGACCACAAGTAATCTGTCTATAATTTTTCGTTTTAGTAAATAAATGCCTTTTGTATTTGTATTTTGTAAGTGTAATTGAGTGGGATGGATGACTATTTAATTTTTTAATAAAATAGTCATCCATCACTACACAATTCGTGAACCAGGATCCTGAGTAATTTTTCAGTTTTCAAGTTTTGTGCGCTCTTTTTATTCGAGCTTCCCAGTATGAGTCTCAGTTAGGCAGTTATTTGAACTATTCAGTGAGTAAATTAATGAACCTTCACATTTTTAACCACAGGTTCCGTTCTGAAACTAGAGATTAAAAAAATATGTTTTGGTACTTTTTACGTCGAAGTTGTATTCTTTTAAGATATACTAAACATAATTTTGAAGACCGATTTTATTTTTCCCATTCCACCCCTTAATTCTGAGAGATTTTATTTATGAATTATTTAGTGTGTCATTTCCAGTTTTGGGTTATTATTTATCTTTGTTTCATAAAACGGGAGGAGGAGGCATCTATGACCTGCAGTTGGACAATACAATAACTCACATGGACAATGCAGACTGAAAATAAATAAATAAATAATGTATGGTAGAATTTATTAGGATTGTTATGGCAACTGATTCGCTTTCGCAGCTGACTTCAAAGAACCACTCGCTGCTCAATTCACGCGAGTAGTCGTCGCTTCCGTCCGTCCGTCAGGGACTTTGTGCGACGTAAACGAGTGTGTGCGAAAGTATGAAGTGAAATCGTACAGAAAAGTGTGTGAAATGTTTAGTGTTAGTTTTTACTGTGTTATTAAACCAAAATGAGTGCGAACGGTTAACTGTGCTTTCTTGCAATCTATCCACAAAATACTGTACACGTAACATTTTCCTAAAACGAACGGTTTCAAAATGGCTGTGTTTTGAAGGACCCTTTGTCCGCTTTCGTATGCTTCTTTCAGCATGATAGTGGGATCATACGGTCAGCAAGTTGAGTTTGAAAGGTAAGGAAAACATTAATCAATAGTTGAACATTGAAATCAACGAAATAACGAGTGGAAAATTACCAATTCCCGCCTATGCCGTGCGTCGCTTGATTGCTTTCCACGCAAGCGGTACGAACGAACCATCACATTTGCTACGTGTAAGTTTCTAAAACCTTTTCATTTGATCGTTTTGAGCTGCGTTACAGCTGCAGAATGTATGCGGGCGTTATATTAGTCGTCTTGGTTGGTTAATTTTAACCTGGTGTTGATTTTCCTGGCGTTCAAATATTGTGCGCCGTCCAAAGGTAAACACATGACACCACTTATTTTTAGATTTCTATTGAGTTATTCTTATTGGAATCTTATTTTAGTCCATTCACGGAGTTGGCTAGAGTTTTTCGTAGTACCGAACCATGAGGTCCAAGAAAATGGGTTGTGGTAATGTTTGTTTTGGACTTCTCCTTTGTTTGTTGACATTAAATAGTGGTATATGGTGGTAGTAAATAGGTATATATTTTATGTATGTTAGAATAAGGTATATATTTTATATGGGCCGTAGTTTTTAAGTATTTTACATCCTGTACTAGACTAACGTTGCCTGAAATAAATGTTTTATTATTTATTATTATTATTATTAATGTTCCGTATTAGGTATAGATACTTACCTAGGATTGTTTTGATGGTTCATCTGGATTTTATGACCCTGACTGAATATCAAAGCCATCATCACAAATCTAAAAAATGCCTTCACTGTTTTACCACAGTAAATTAATTACAGCAAACAGTTTGTTTAAAGTGAGCAGTATTCTATAAATTGTGTAGTAAATTACTGAACAGGCATGATAGTCTTTATTTATCCTCTTACTAGCATTTACATAATTATAAGCATATTTTTGTTATAAAAACACTAAGCTACTAATTGATTCAACCCTTAAAACTTTGAAATTATTGATTTTACCGATATGTGCATGCATATATCCCCCATGGTAGAGATATCACACTTATGTGTCATTTTCCTTATTAATATAGCATGTGACTATGTGTCTGACAACAAGGAGCCAAGCACATGTTGGTTAACCTGTACTGACACATGCTTGTACAAAATGCTGAATAAAAAAAATGCTTGAATTATAATTCCAATCAACTTTAATACTATATTTCGTGATTGAATATTTTGTTGGATGGGGAGAGTATATTAGACGAGAACATTGCTGTCAATTCAGATGGCACGAACAGTTAAACTAAACTATTTTTTCCATTTCTAATCAACTAAAACCGAAACAGGAGGTTCTATTTTTGGCTGTATGTTTTTATTTATATCAGAGGTGGTGCCATAAGTTTATTTCCAAGTGTAAAGTATTTATCACCAAAACAGTGTAAATACTGAGGAATTTGATGTTGATTTTTACTTTTTTTAAAACAGACAAATTGTCACTTGTTAGGGTTATATTTTTCCAGTGTTTTTATTTGGCTATCTGATACTCTTTATTTCCCTAAATCACCCAAACTGCTGAAGCGTTAATGATGATGGTGAGGTATCAAAATACAGGTCCAGACTGGTTCAATGTAGCTTTTAACCTTACATTTTGCAAAAGGGAAAAAGCTGGTCCAAGTTAGGTTTTTGTATAATTTCCATTTAATTTTGATCCTTTTAATTTTGATCGCTAAAAGGAACACCAAAATTACTTTTACAGAACTTTCTGATGTTGTAAGCTGGATAGTTAAAAACTGTGTAGGCTGTATCTAAATTACCTATCTTTTTAACCTAGTCTTTACTTCTCTGTGTATAATCTTAACTTTTAATTACGTCATGGGGTCTATCTACTCACTACCATAGAGTTTAGCTAGCAGAATCCGTTTAGGAAGGAGAATAATGTGCACTCTTACACACAACAGCAGGCAGATCATACTCCCATGTGTGTTATTGAAGTATGTTCTTGAATCAAAGATATTTCTCGTAAACAAAGACATTTAAGTATGTATGAAATCTTAACAAAATTGATAATTAACAGAAAAAACAAGGTTACTACTAAAACACACATTTGCAGAAATGTGTTTTTTGTGTTTGTGTTTCATGTTTCGATGATACAAAAAAAAGTGATGCAAAATAACTTTCGATCAACATTTATTTGGTTTTTATACTCCTTTGTTTACAAAAAATATCTACGATTCTGGAACCGAGTATAGAATTAGTCGACAAAATATAATTACTTCAACTGTTTTGCCTTTCCAATAAGCGTGTCTACCGCCTACCATTCGCCGATCGTGAAATGTCTGCGACACCGTTACCTTGCATTGTCGGCGCACGAAAACCGAAACTCATAACGGCAAAATGTTTTTAAACTCTTGTCTCTGATCTCTGTTTAGTTTGTTCGTTCTTGAAGAAAATAAATATGCTATTGAAGAGACGTTGAACTAGCTTATTTAACGCATTCACTGCTCGGCGGTGCGGTGCCTCGGAGGCGCGCCGAGGCGGCCGCGGTGCAAGGAGCCTTTTGTTCAGGGTGGGCACGAGTTTGTGGTCCATGAAAGTGTTAAGGCCTAACTGGCCCAATCAGCCCAAGATTCAGAAGGATAGAAATAAGAAATTAATGCACAAAATAATTAAACTGTCGTCGTGCCTCTGTAACTCATACAATTCTGTCTTTCCTTATGTATTTTTAAGTACAATGTTCACTCTGGGCAGAGTGTCAAAAAGTCACGTTACGATTAAGTTTTACTATAAAAACTATCGTAGTTTCACGAATGCATTACTATGAATGTAAGCGGTTTAACTATAAACCAAGCTTGTGTTGGAACGCTGGTGTAGGTATATCATAATGGATGACGATGATGTTGATGATTAATCAGCAACTTTTGACGCATGGGTTTGTATAGGGATATTAGGGATCTAATTTAGTATGACAAAGCCAGCTCGGTTTTACTAGTTTCGTCATAATATTTTCTCTTGACTAACTAGGATAGGATACGTTCGAAGAGGCCGATCAAACCGGTACAAGGAAGTTATTTATCCAATTAATATGTCACGATGAAAGATCCTGATCCTGGCTTATCCTTCTATTCTATTACCTATCTAGGATGTCTGGTTCAAATACAAATACAAAATACAAATCAGTTACATTACAGGTCCGAAAAGAGTAAGCAATATAAAAGCTAATTATATTGACTTAATTTAATATCTTAATGGTAATAATATATGTATAATAAACAATAATAATATTTCATATAATTTATTTAAATAATTGGTACTTAATTCGTAGAACTGCTACAGAATAAAAAGTACTGTCCAGAAGTCATTTTTAAACTGACTGAGGGACCCATTAAACACATACACGGACCTCTCCGACTTGAGCAGCTTGTGCGAGGTTCTATTCTTCGTCTTCCAGTTACGGTTTCCGTATTTGCGTAGGCTATCTCGTTTTCAGATCACACGAGAAAGTGACCCGTATGATTGTTCCATTGAAAACTGATGGAGTGTTATTATTCTTTGTACCAGTTATCTCTTGTCACGTTTTTGACATAAAGCTTCCGATTTGAGTTGAGATTACTTCACATTAACCTTTCGTTTCTGTTGGCTGTATTTTTGAGCGCTTAAAAAGGTTTAAAGCGAATAAAAGATAAGCTTTGAATATTTTATTATTTCTTTAATAGCGTTCTTTTTAGACTTCATTCATTGGTTAGTAACCGTTTCCGTTTACAATTTCTTTGTAAATATTTTCATCACTCACCGCTTTGTGATTTGCAGAATTGGTTTTCACACTGGTTTCCTGTGTTAAATTTACGATCGTATGAATCCTACGTTAAAACACCGTTTGGTTCGTTACCGCTGGTTCCCCCACGCACTGTGACTGTAAGATAAAAAAGAATGTACAAAAATATAGTCTACAGTCCATAATACGTTTAAGGAGTATCAAATCGATATCGCCTTGCGTCGATAAACTCCGCTATTTTCTTATTTATGTCGCCGCCGGATGACGGAATCCATCCGTTTGTAGAACAGCTAGGCCGATTGCAAAACGAGGCAATTCCTGTAGTGCCGATTGTTGAACGGTCAACGACCAACAATATGGCTAAACGTCTCTTATCCATTATCATTGAATGAAATAATCGCCCGTTTGTAGAATGGCATTGACAAAAGGGAACACAAATCAGCGTTCGTTTAGTTATCGTTCTAGCCATTCTACTAACGGGCGGATTCTAGGATCCTGCGGCGACATTTAAACAACTTGGTTTGAGACGGCACAAGTTAGCAAATGTTTCACCTTATGTCTAGCGATAACGCCACACGCCTTGAACAAAGAATCACCTCGCAGGTCACGCACTTTAGTATTGTAAAATGTAAAACAAGCCTTACGTGACGGTTTCGGTTTAGAAAGTTGATGGTGAGTTGATAAATGCTAGGTTTCGGCCAACTGCCCAACATTGTTCTCTTTGTTGTTCTCTTACAATAGCATTAGAGATAGAAAAAACTCTCGATTTCAAATGTAGATTCCTAAAATTATCACCTCATTTGAGGAGGACTTGTTGTTGTTCTGTAAACCGGGATAATTATTTATTAAAATTTACTTCCTAGGCGGGATTTGAACCCGCAACCTTCCACTCGGCACTGGACTGGCGATTCCAAGACAACTGTCTAGTGGAAAATCATTGGGACTTTTCTACCGACTCAAGCGCCGCCGTTTGCGCCATCCTGTGTGGGGTACAATTATACAATAATGATTTATTGTACACCAACAAGAATACATTGAAAAGAGACATAAGTCATCGAAAAACGTCTTTTTATGTTTGGCTGTATATTATATATGTTTCTATTACTGTTTTTTTATGTATGTTCGTCGATTTCACCGTCAATTACATACTAATTTTAAAATTTCTTTCGCCATTGTGTAGATATACGTATAATAATCCCGAGGTGGTCCCATGAAAATGTCATTCCCGATGGATTAGTATTTTCTCCCACAAAATAAAAAACAGTTCAAGTCGGTATTTCAAAACAGTCAAATTATATACAGCGTACTTTAAAAAGGACAACAATTTACCGGCTTTTTCCGAAACACCCCATCGAATTCTCGGTTGGTTTGGAACGTGTAGTCCACCGACGTACCCTAAAGCAATGCGCCACCTGCCCCGCTTTTGCGTACCTAATCCCCACAAGTGCAGTGCATTCCTGCTCATTCACAGAGAACCAGTCTGGCGGACAAGCGGCCATGATGTATGAGACGAAAAAAACTTCCCGGCTACACATGCATGGTCTTTTTTTGTTTTATGCATACTTTACTACGCACTAAAACAACGTGCTACATGTTAACGCTTGCACTGCGATGCAATCCGCACCGGCGGGCGTGGCGGCGCGGCGCAAGCACTGCTAGAACCACATTTGCGTCGGGGGCAATGGAAGTGTTAATTGAAATAACGATTGAGTTTTCGATATATTGTAGATCGAGCTTCACATTTACTTTTGCGCTAGCCCTGAGATACTTACATGCCCTGGGTTACAGGGGTTAGTTGGGCTTAAGAAAATCTTGAACGTTGGAAAGGTTAGCTAGATAATTTGCATTTAGTAACCAGAACCTAGCGTAAAAGCAAAGGAAAAGTTTTTTCTATCACTATGTAGGTTGAATGGATTATTTCTTCGCAGCTACGCTAGGCCCTATCAAGGTTCTAGCAAAGGTGCAATTAGTATGGAAATTCTGACACGGCGTTGGAAAACTGCCTCTAATTTAAACTGCTAAGTTTCTTCCAACACGCGACTTTTATTGGACCTCTTCGTTGGGTCTTCTTTTTGGTTTTTACTAGCTTTGATCAAACTCGCAACTCTTCAATTGATGTATTGATAAGGTTTTTTTTTGTTATGTATAGATAGATAGCTAAGTAGTTTCAAGTAATCTGCAAGATTTTCGTATCAAAAACAAGGAAGCGATTTCACATGTGTTTTTTGAGTAAAAATATCTTAGGATAGGTTACGATTCTTATGTTGTAAGTGAAACCAGGGCCAATTCTTCTGAGTCAATGGTTTCATTGCGATAGTGGTCTCGTCGCAGAATCGCACCCTAAGAGCGTTTTCCCACGACGCACGACACCACACGACAAAATGCGATGACGACTCCGGGCGTCATACATTTCTATGAACCTGTCGTGCTGTCGTTGCGGTGCCTTGTCTGTCTCTGTCTCTCTGTCTGTGTGTCTGTTACCTTTTTACGCCTAGACGGCTGAACGGGTCTCAATAAAATTTGGCAGGGAGGTAAATGGTATCCCGGGGACGGACATAGGCTACTTGAAAAGCGCGTTCGAAGCCGCGGGCAGCAGCTAATCCTATCTAAAGAAATCGTAAATTAATAACGTTCTTTTGGCTAAGGGCGCATTCGTTGCATAGCGTCCGTTTTACAGAATCCATTTTTTTCCGTGACGGCCTTGGTATGTAGTTGTTGGAGCTAGTTCACACCCGACAGTATTCCGGATACAGTATACGATTGTTTCCATAGCGAAGGATCCGTAAAAAAGGGCGCTGTGTAAACAGATCCCCTGTGTGTATGTGCCCGGCAAGTCAAATTTAAATCATAAATTATTATTTAGTTAGCAATAATAGTTAATTGATTTTCTCTTTACCTACTTAAGTTTTTTATCTACAAGTAGGAGGCGTGACAAAAATTGTAGACTAAAAAAAACTATTGTAGGCTACGCTAAATTCTAACTAAAGCAACACAAAAGTTGTCTTATCCTATGATTAAGCTTATTATGATAAAAGTTTTAAACCTATTGATATTCGAAGTAGACTTAATATACCACTCAGCCATGGATAATCTGATTACGCTCAGAAAAAGTTACGTTAAAACGATTTCAAGGAATATTTTACGTAAACATTTTCGGGTGGTACACAATCTACATATTTGCGCATGCAAACAGTGCTTACTTAAAACATTTTCGGAGAATTTGCGTCAAGTTTTTTATGCGTTTCCATTTTAGTTGATAGGTTGGATAGGTTGTTATTTAACTACGATTGCGTGAATTGCTAATTCTTAAAAACATTAATACATAATTATATTTCAATGTCTTACAATGCTATGTTATGAAAATGCAAAACTCTACGATATACCAACTAGGTACTATTTTCATATACAGTCTTACAAAGATTTCACTGGTTATTTTCGCTTAGCTTAGTGCTTATGTTTTTGTTATTATGCCTTCAAAGCCGTCCTATAAGCGTAAAATAACTTTGTCTGTACATGTACCATAAACTATTTTGTCATTACGGCGTGCCACACCACGGAAACACCTTGCATAGTTGCTGTATTGCAAAACTCGAGGGTGATACCACATTTTCCGATCTCGCGAAGTTTTGTAGTTTCCCCGAAGTTTGAATTAACCGTGGAATCCTCTTGCTTGCTCGGGCTTGTTTTCTGAATGTTTAGATTCAGTGTAGCTATATACCTCTAGCTACACTGAATCTAAACATTTTTATTTTGTCCTTCCTGAGGGTACTCAGGAAGGACAAAATTAAAATATTTAAGGGGGCTCCCATACAATACACGTGACTTTTTTGCCGTTTTTATAGATAATGGTACGGAACCCTTCGTGCGCGAGTCCGACACGCACTTGGCCGGTTTTTTTATACTAAATTTCATCTTGAAGTTCTTGAGGTTTTACTTCAGCTAGGGTTGTCTCTTGCCTGAGTTGCATAAGGTTAACTTTAAAACTAGCTTACCGCTTGCGTTCCACGCGAATGATAGCACGCGCTTTGTATACTTACCCACTTTTATATACTCCTTTATATAGCTTCTGCCTGCTCGCACGCACTTTTCCGGGATAAAAAGTAGTTAACGTTCGTCGCCAGGATACTGTCTACCTCCTGCCAAACCTGTCCATTTAGCCGTATAAGCGTGAAAAAGTCCCTAACAGACAGAATTCCTTTCGCTTTCATAATATTAGGATTATTTGGATTGATAAAAAGGCTTGTACATCTCAGCCTTTTCAGTCTTCTTCGGAGAACTACCGATTTTAAAAGTACCATGAACACAAACATTCTTCCCTTATTTAACTCTCTTTAAAAGTTACCTGCCTTGTTTACGAACGAATCTGCAAAATATCCACCGGCCTTCTATTCACCTCAATATATTTTTAACCACTTTGCGAAACGAAACAGTACAAGGACGGCGACTGCGCAATATAAAACTGTGCCCCAGACGCGTGAGGAACAGAGAGGTCTCGGAATAATGTAAATGTTTCAAGTCTCTGTGATGTATGCGCATATCATGCGCCCGCGATCGCCGGAGAGAAGAAACGCCTACAGTGTGATCGTTACCTGTTTGCTTGATCATTTATTTTCAGTCCACAACAAACGCATTTTGTTGGAGGAACGTTGGAATATCGAAATAATTATCTTCTGTGATTTGAGCATAGAGTTGCTTTGAAAGCAGCCGGTAAACTAACATAGAACGGACGATTTAAGTGAACCAGTAAAATATGAGTAGTTAATGTTGTCAAATTCCAGATTATTAGGGTTCCGTACCCAAAGGGTAAAAACGGAACCCTATTACTAAGACTTCGCTGTCCGTCTGTCACCAGGCTGTATCACATGAACCGTGATAGTTAGACAGTTGAAATTTTCACAGATGATGTATTTCTGTTGCCGCTGTAACGACAAATACTAAAAAATAGAATAAAATAAATATTTAAGGGGGCTCCCATACAACAAACGTGTTTTTATAGATAATGGTACGGAACCCTTCGTGCGCGAGTCCGACTCGCACTTGGCCGGTTTTATTTTATATTAAAGTTGGAATGATCGTCGAAAAACTCAGTATTCCTCGTAATTGCAAATTTTCCTGCCGAAATTCCAACTTTTTTGTATGACGCATTTCATAAAGTACCTACGCGATAATTTACAAACGTTATCGACGCCAACTATGTCAAAAATTCTACAAAGAAAACGTTTTCTGGCATTGCCTATGTCGTTACGTGGCTAAATGTTGTATTGTTTAATACCACCAAAAATATCTGCTTTTCATCATTAACAGCCTATTATTAGTCCGCTGGACATAGGCCTCCCCTTATGAGCACCATAGCGCTCTGTCTTCAGCTTGAAATCTGGAGGCCTCCTCCGAAAAAAAATATCGAAGTTTTTGATTCTTTTTCGAGCAAAACCAACCCTTAAGTCGCTTGCATAGCGTTTGCGAATCGAAAACGATTCAGAAACTTCGATTTCAATTTTGCGAGTACGGGCGCCGTTATTACTTGTGTGTGTATTATTGTGACGAATTTGTTATTTGAATATTGGTTCAAATCACGCAGAGATTAATTTTTCTGTCTTTTCTATTTACTAGCATCTTAATTTAGAAACAGGGTTTACTTGAATTTTAAATACAATGTTGAAATACCAAGAACTCGTAGAATAAATAAAAGTAGACGATACTTACGGAAACCCTATAAAATTTCCGTCTCGGATTTAATAATAATAAGCGGATTTGGCTGGGGCTTGACAGAAGCTATCGCCACTCAAGGCGAGTCGGGTTTCAATGTAAGTCTAGATTGTTTTACTCTGCTCGTATTTCTGCGTTTACTATTCAAACTGATGTATAACCTCTAAGCAACTCAGAATAATCGATACCTAGAAAGGACCTGCCTACCTTCATCCACATTGAGTGGAAAAACTAGCTGAGTTCCTCAAATGTTTTCGTAGGATTAAAGTCAGCATTTTTACATAGTTTTCAGTAATTTCATGCATAAAGAAAGCTTATGTGTATAATAGAAATAATGTAACTAAACAATTGCTATAAGCCTCAATGCAATATCGAATCTCGAAGAGCGACTAAAATAAATTCTCATCATTTCCAGAGTTTTAATACGAGCTCCTACGTAATTTTGCAAAAAGCATCGTAAAATTGAGTTTTCATTTGCTAAGAGATGCCATTATCGTCGAAGCACGTCTAAGTGTCTGTTACAACATCCAGTTTGATCTTAAATTCAGGTAGATAATACATTGTTAAGAATTCCCTCAAAGAAAAATGATTTATTTTCCAAGTATTACAGGACAACTAAATTGTTGATGAAGGGGATGCGCTACCAAAATAAATATTACAGTAATAAACATTTCAAACGTATTATCTACAGCGAAGTTCAATTGCAGTAAAGGTTTGTATAAATCAAAACCAACGATTTAACGATAGCATGGGCGCGCGGATCCAGTTTCATACAAGTCCATAGCATAGCTGTGGCTGTAGGATAATATTACCACTACTCCTGAACTGAAGGGTTACAGCTGTTCTAACAAAACTTCAAACGTTTAATTACTTAAAGGGCACAAAATCTGACATTTCTCTAAGGTTGAAATTGTATTTGTTCGCGACACGACACGGCCACCCACGCACATATCCAAAGGTTAAGACAGTTCATTAGGAAATTGTAGGTAGGCCAATGGGAAAGGTAGATAATTACTCTACGGCCACGCTCTTTACATTAGGTTTGAGAATCCATTATCTTGATTAGCTGAACGCTTCTCTCTCAGTTTGAGTAAAACTAGGAAACTTACATCACCGAAAAATAAGTCACAGACAGCACACTTTTTATTACAATCTGTGTGCATGACATTAATGTAAAATGGAGTCAAAGAAACTTGTTAAAAAAAACTATATTCGTTACAAAATTAGGACCACTTCTTCAAGACCCACTGAGAAATTGGTTTGACTTTCTTCTGGTCATACAAAATTACTCAACCCAGACACGTTCTCTTTGTCTAAATTGTCGTCTCAAGACTCACGAATTGTTAAAAGATCTGATACTGACTTAACCCCTCTGTTCTGCAGGGAATGCATGTCATGTACCCGGAGCCGTCGGCGCAATATCGCAGCAGTCAGCCTCAGAGCACACAGCCCGAGTACCAGTCGGCAGTGTCGCCGGCTCGCCAGCCAGCCAAGAAGCGACGTGTGTTGAGCCCGCAGGCGCACTCCGAACAAGCGTCTCCCACCGTCTCCTATAAGGTAAGATACTCAACTGGCTAGGGCTGCGTGTCATGTACCCGGAGTACCGGCGCAATACACCACCATCAAAGAAGCGACGTGTGTTGAGCCCGCAGGTGCACTCCGCATAACCGTCTCCCACCGTGTCCTACAAGGTAAGAGAGAATGCATGAGTATAGTCTGAGACCAGACGAAAGGCGCCTTACAAACACTAAACGTACATTCAAATACACTGTTCAAAGACAATTCCGAATACTTCTTTTATGATGATGAATCTGCGGTTCACAGAATAATAACCGAACGATCAACGCATCTGGCCCTAGCTCAGAAAATGCCATCATACCTCTCACCGTTATTGAGACAGTGCAGACAGGCAGACTTCGTAAATAAATAACTAGTTCTGATAACAGTATCTGATCGGATCGTAGACATGATAGGTTATTTACCAGGCTAGTTTTCATTCCTACTTTTATTCTACTCTATCCTGTAATGTGTAAGTCATCCGACGACTCCATTGCACACAATATTGTGGCAAATATTAGGTACTAGTGCCTGCCCTCGGCTTCGACCCCTTGTTTATTCCTATCTGATTGGATAGCTGATTTATGAGATAAAAAGTAGTAGCCTAGAACTATCTGTATCCAAAATTTCAGCCCGATCCGTTCAGTAGCTTTGACGTGAAGAGGTAACAAGGTACATCTAAACATCCAAACTTTCGCATGTATATTAGATTTTACTGGAAGACAGCTGATATTATACAGGTAACTTGCTGATACTATAACTTAGCCTACGTTATTATAGAAATAGAGTTCTGCGCTAAAAAATTAAAACCCTTGAAATTGTACCAGCTGAACAGAGATGATCACGATGCACTTTCGAGTCTGATTCCTTTGTTTTGCGGTGAAAATGTGTGAACAGATAACCGCTACTGCTGTGGCGGGAAAGCAAAGAATTAACACTTTCTATGCTGTTGTTCATAGTAATGGAAATTAATCGCAGAAAGCACTCTTTTCGCTAAAACGTTCGATTTATGCTTCTCGTGGCCACATGAAGTTATCCTACCAATTTTCTCCAAAGAACTAGAAGAAATATTGAGTAAATACTTACTTAGTTCTGTCTGCAAGTATAAGTCGCGTATATTTTATTATAGATCAAATGTGATCGAAGCGAAATTTTTAATCCGAATATTTATTTTATCTGCGAGACTTGTAAAGTTTGATCAAAACGTGTCGTGAGGCGCCTTAAAACTAAAACTAAAACAACGTCTAAGAACAGCTTTATGCAAAGGAAAGGTTACTTGAACAGTATTTTCCATCCATGAACTCGATACAAGTTTTAAAATATTACTTTGCTCTCGCTTTAACCTTCGTTATTAATAAATAAACAACCTGTTTTATCGGCTCCGGTGTTGTGATGAACTTAATAAAATGGACTATTTATATTCGAAAGACAAAAACAATAACTAATTTATTTTATCGGTGTCTGCGTAGTTTGAGAAACAATTAGCCCAACGGCTTACGCTCTATCGCACGTCTCTATGACGTAATAGATTTTTGTTTCAAAAAAGGACTTGTAGGACTTTGACATAATGTTATTACTCAAATAAAAAGAAAAAATTAGACCCGTTTCTATAATAATAAAGTTAAGACGATGTCACAGCCACACATCAATAATGTCGCTTGCCTGACGAGCGAGCTAGGCTGATGCCCATGAATATTTAAGGCTGTCAACACACGTGCCACGAAACATGAATTTTCATGCAAATAGCTCTTTACAATCTCCATGTGCGTACAGAAATGGTTTTCTAAAATATCTAAGCAATGTTTCTGAACATATCTGAAAATGTACGAAGGTTTTCCGAAAAATTACTCAATGTGACTTTCGGTAATTTCCCTCGAGCAAGGTTAAATTGACTCTGATATTGATACAAGGGAATTGTTTCAACAGAATAACTTTCTCATGGACTGATGAAATGTATGAAAACTTAACATCGTACGACCGGAATCGAAGTGCCGTTTGCTCAGCAAATATGAAACTGGATATCGCGAGGTTGGTCTGATACTTAAGGAAATACAAAGTAAAGTGATAACAATACTATCGTTAACAGCTTACACAGTTTTGTCTTGCTGATTAAGTACTGTGGAGATAAACCCACAGATAGACACAAAAAGATTGCGTAGATTTCTTATCATTGACTCTGGAACACCACAAAACGAATGGTTCACGTTGTGAGAAATACTGAGTACAGGCAGGCAACTATGGCAAAATAACTAAATAGGTTAAGACTTTTAGTTAAATGGTTCGATAAAATGCAAGAGCCTTGATAAAACTCTCAGGCTTGCTTCAGAATTCCGGTTCTTTTTGCAATTCTCTTAAAGGTAGACTAGAACGTGACGCCAATGACCTAAACAATTGACTTTTGCAACGAATTGAAAAGCAATTTGTATTGTACCACTGTTTTTGCTTGGTGCGAAATAGGCTAGCAATTTTTAAAGGAAAAAGTAGAGCTGGATGGAATGAAACTCGACGCTTTAAACCAAAAGAATTCAAAGGGAAGTTCTGTATTTTTGTTTGTATTTGTATCTTATTCGAGTAATATTATCCAGAAAGCAATGGTGAGCTTAAAAATGCCGAGAAGAAGCTCTACAGCAGCCAAATTGTAAACCGATAACCGGAAGTCAGAAACTTAAGGACTCCAATTTTGGCTGAGCCGCGAAGCAAGCCGCCCCAGCCTGGCAATACTTTCAAAAGTGCCCCAGATGCTGGTTAACGGTACAAAGAACATCTCGCGACAGATGCTCCATTGCATATTGTGCAGATTGCGAATTTGTGATTACCGAAGGGAAAAATGCTCATTTAACAAGACAGCGGGTGTTTAAAGCTGTAAATTCGATATTAAATCGCGGACGCGAAAGATTGCCTTTCACGGTTACGCCCATGTACGGAAGTTGAATGGTTGTTGCATTAAAATTTGGATTTTTATGTATAAGATCTGGGTAATCGTTCTCTTTAAGACTTTTGTAAAGGTGTGCGTTGTCAGATCGAATACATACTTTCATTTTGATTAAAAAAAAATTGAATCCATGAAAGCTACATAAAATTCTACTCCCATGTTGTCCACTGGAAACTACGTAGTCTTCTCGTCATCCATACCGCATTGCTTGAAATTGAAAGTTTTCAATCAAATTCTTCCTACCCGTGTTGCCTACTGAGCTGAGACGTCGACTCTCACTGTATGACTGATCCACCAGCTCAAAGTCGCTCAGCGAGCTATGGAAAGAGCTATGCTTGGAGTTTCTCCAAAGCATAGAATTCGTAACGAATACGGCTGACAGAGAACCAAAGTTATTGCCATAACTTAGACTTAGCAAGCTGAAGTGGCAGTGGACCGGCCATATCTCGCCGACGAACCGACAACCGCCAGGGTAAACGTTCTTAGGTGGAGACTGCGACTCTTCAAACGTAGTGTAGAACGCCCTCCGGCCAGGTGGGATGACGACCTGCGAATGACTGCAGGCAGATGCTGGATGCGTCAAGCTGAAGACAGGGCGCTATGGCGCTCATTAGGGGAGGCCTATGTCCAGCTGTGGACTAACATAGGCAGACGATTATGATATAGCCCATTACACTAAATAGGGAAAAATTATGCCCTATTTAACAACATACAGGTGGAGGTAACAAGGTGAAGAAAGTTTTCAAAAAAGGTCGAGTCTTTTAAAACCTATCTAAGATATTAAAAAAAGAATTATCTTTTTCCATCTTCAAATGACTACTACAAATACACGTGGCCCATTTTGTATCACAAAATTGATGTTAACGACATGCTACTGCGCAGAAACTGTATCGCGCTCTAGGAAACAAACATTCAAATGGAATCCTCTGAAAAACAGTTGAAATTGGCGTTTACGTAACAATATGTTTGCGCCAACGTCTGTAGCACGTGACGCCTGGGCCCAGCCTCGTGACAACACGTGATCGGGCCCAAAAGGAGATGGAATAAGCGTGAAGTTCCCTGTTTAAAAGAAAAACAAATCCCTTACGTGTACCTTGCAACATGATCGGGCGAGACAGAGGAGTGGAAAAAACTCTATGCTCTATAATTATCGCTAAATTAAAAGCACCCTTCTGAGTAGTTCTGAGGATTCTAAGGCACGCGCTCGGAAAATAAATTTAAGTTAAATTTTCACCTTGTTTTCAAATATGTACCTACCTATTGTAAGTACCTACAGTTGAAATTGATTTTTTGAAGGTTACTGTTTAGATTTGTACCTAACTTGTAACTGACTCCTGGATTTCAAACTCATAACTGAATTCTGGACTTCGGACCTGGGGGCCTAATCTGAAAAGGAAAATCAAAGTTTCCGATTCGTTTTCGTGCAAAACCAACTCAACTGCAAGCGACATACTTCCAAAGCTTAGCGTCGCACGAAAACTCATCAGAAACTTCGATTTCGTTTAACGAGTACGGGCCCTGAGCTTTATCAATAAGTGCGTTTATCAGGACTTGCGTTGGTGTTAACAATGATTTTTGCGACTAATTTCAGAGTTAGGCCAATTAAAGCAATGTTGATGCGAAATCCACGTGGTTTAATCCACAAAAAATCCTTCTGCCTGTTTGTATTCGGGGTCGGGGTCAGTGATCGAGTACAGCGGAACTAAAATGCGTGCTGCTTGTAAATGTTGAACCAGGCAATCTTGCGCGGTCTGAGCTACAACGTTTTCGCCTCTACATCGCCGAAGTTAAATCTAGTCTCAAATATTTTTATATCAAACGTGAACAATTTAATCAGCTGCTTCGTTCAGTTTAATATAAACCGTGTATCGCCTCGGTTTGGGCGTACATTCGCTCGTATCAGCTTGTGACGCAATACTGTTTGTTTACGTGGAGCAAAGGGGATACTTGGTACTTGCATTAGCGACCGACCGGGCCGGCGGCCCCTACGTTGCCAAGCCAACTTACTCTTGTGCCAAATTTGGCATCACGATGGCTCCTGAGGTGTACTGATACCGCATGGCTACTTTTTACCACCAATGGGTACTGAGAACCGGCTTTGGGTGCTCTCTACCAGAATCTCGTGTTTGATGTGTCAACCAACAAAGCGAACTTGGCGAGATTGCCGACTTTAATTAAATTGGGTGTTTGTAAAGCTTTGGGCTTTGTCCTTAAATTACTTTGGAAGAGGCGTTGAAATTTCATTCCTATTATATTTGACGAGAGTTAATAACTTCGTGCCTTGACTACGTTTATTACAAGGCTTTCTGCGAAATTGTCTGTTTATAAAATATATGTCTTCATGAAACGTTGTAATTGCTAAAGTCCTATGAAACCGTTCATTCAGAAAAATTGGTGCTTGCCGTCCAATTTTTCCGACAGATTGCATCAAAGATGTTGATCCATATCTGGTAACAATTAAAGGGGAAAAAACCCCCCGAGTCGCTATATGAACAGACGGTCTATTATTTTATATATATAATGTTTCCTGTTTGTGGTCATTTACCGGGAATTCGCAATATCTCACAAGAAAATATTACTGCTGCGAACCAACCTTCTAGAATTATTATATCTTGTTTGTCGTTACTTCTTTATCGCTGTTTTAAAGGATATATTCGCCTGTTTCTCTTTGAATGTATAAAAGAGAGAACATTGTGTACCTTGACATTATATACCGGCACGCTTGCGAGTTTTTGCAGTGAATTTCAATGTAGCATCGTGTTTGTGCAACGAAGATTTCGTGATGTGATGTGATGGGCGAATTGGCAGCGGCGGACCATGCAGGTCACTAACCTACCTCCGCTCTTCCCTCAATTACGTAACCTGACTGTGTTACCATTGCACACTGTCAGCGACATTGCCAATGATAACCTGACCCTCCTGACGAATATGATTGCCTGGTAGCCCGATACCCGAACATTCAGAAATGAACTCGCCCAGCTTGTTTTTCTACTTCTAATACGAGTTTAAATTAAGTATAAAATCCAAAACCTAGAATCAATCGTTCCTGCAGTAACATTTTTATATCTTTTCATTCGCTGAGCCAAAATCCCTCGTGCTCGCTTTATTTCAAAGCGATTAGTCAGTGTCACAAACTTTCACCTCGGTGCACTGTAGGTATTGTATCTCCGGGTCAGAAACGTTAAACTTTCACAGTTGTTACCGATATGGCTTTTGTGCTAGTTTATGCTATCCCATCAAATGAGAGTCATCAATTTGCTTAATGTAGTTTAACAAGCTGCAACAAAGTTTATGTTCGTCTGTAAGGGCTGCTTCCAAGATAGGTGCATCACGAGCGGCCTGGCTCTGTTTCCATCGATGTCAATCGATACTTGCTCTTAAGTGTGCCAGACCATTTCCCGATGCCGGCGAAAGGAGGTATTACCTCGCTTATCTTCTTGTAGGTTAGTTTTTACTAACTTACTAGCATTGAAAATGGCTCGTATTTTTGCCAAAATTAGCTTGATGTTGTACACCACAGATAATGCGATAGGCAGGTTCATGTATGTATGTTTTATCGCAACAACTTGAAAACAACAAAACTTAATAATACTGAAAATTAAACTCTTATCTACAAAAGACCCAACATTATATTAATATTTTTTGTTCACTTTGATATATCAATTATAATCATGGTATATCAGAAACAAATCTTTGTGATACAAAATATCGGAAAAATACAATATCATGTCAATCCAATCAATTAAAATGCTTGATTGCAATTTCGGCCATGCTAATGATAATGCGGCTCTTATCAGATTTGTAGTCACAATAAATACTCTAATGAACCTAAATCACGTTATGAATGTACCTCACAATGAAGTGAGTGGTTACATTGATTTCATAGTGACCTTCCATCTATTCGAATTCAATTCATAATTTGTTTATTAAGGCGAATAGTAAGGCAAATGACCTTGGGCATGTCCGCGCGCCTATATGCAGCAATGAGTGCTTGTTTTCGATTCAGCATACCATGTAGTGCCCTAATCAACCAAATAATACGATCCTCTGCGGTTAGGTGACGAGTAACTGGTCAGGTTTGTATTACAGATTTTGTAGGCAAAAATACGTTTTTACGTTTAATATCGTTATTTTGACTGCTTTTCGACGATAATGGACCGCCACGAAATAGGTATGAACTATGTGAATCACTATACTGAATTTGGTACTGATCGAATTTGAGACACCGATAAAAAGTGTGTTCGAAGCAATTAAACACACACTATAACTAACACTATAACAACTAAACTATAATTAACAGCAAACATTTGGGACCGCCAAGCCCTTCTTCAAGATATGTGTTACAGGATATATAAATTTCACCACTCCACAATCAATATTTTTGTCAGAAACCGGGTTCAAAAACACCTAATTTTCGTGTTTTTGCCTTCATATTCGCCTTAAATGAATAAATAAATATTTAATTTGTTTACAAAACTGAGAAGAAAGGTTGTTTACTTTGAATTTGAAGCCCCGGTATGTCTCTTGCTTGACTGAGCAACATGTAATTTGCATAAAATTCTTAGTAAAACCTAGGTTGGCGGTGTTGGCGATAGTCTGTAGACTTTTGGATAATGAAAAATTTTACAATCTTATACTCGGCAAATAACTAATCCTCGGGATTGTAGTGACAGGTATTTAAGAAGAATCAGCAGCGTCTTGTAATATTGTTGAAATGATTATTAAGAAAAAAAAGTTGTTTATTCTGACATAAATATTTGTCCATGTTACACAATACACATCGCATCGCATCTTATCAAGAAAGCCTTTTACTCCATAGATGATTATATTAATGATGTTAATGCTTGGCCAAATGTCGCCCAGTTCCGCACCGACAATAGTATTTAAGGAGAACAATCTTAAGCTTAGTTTTATATAAATAATATTGACCTGTATCTAAATCACATTATATTATGACTTAGATAGGCGAATAACATTGTATTACATTTTAAGCATTATACAAACTTACTAGTGGTTTATTTTTCGCTTCTTCCACTAGTGGACAAAAAATTGAAGCGAACAAAATCAATGACACTTTGTTTCTTATTTGATAATCTTTAAAACTGTTTATGTATAAAATTTGACTTGTCTAAGTGCTTATTTTGTAAGCCTAAAGAAATAAAGTTATTGAATTTTGAATTTTGAAATTTTTGCACGCAAATTATAAAAATAAAAAACATTCACGATTTGAAATCGTTCACAATATTTGAGAAACTGACTCTGTTAAGTTTTTATTTAATGAAGAAATTGTCAGTGAAGAATCTGACTTTTTAAAGTATTTTTTTATGAAGATGGATGCTCAACGTTGCTTAGCGTACGTAGATGCGAGAAATAAGACGGCAGCTTGCAAACTTGACGTAAGGGTACCAAAAGTGTGTGAACCGGTGATGATTATGATGATGAAGTTGATTATTTATCGCAGACTGATCATGCCATCCCAATGAGCGTCGACTACAACAATCTGCACATATTTAACGACGTTGGTTTGTTTTGATGCTGTGCACGCTCTCGAGAGATCATGTGATACGTAAACATCCTCAGCTTCTCCTGTTCGCCATGATGTCACTGTATGGTCTACATTCCACCATCTTGAGTTTATCTATATGCTTAATGCTTCTTTATATATTTGTACAAATAAAATATATGTCGGAGTTAAATTTAACACTGTGATTGTGTTAAATAAGCAGTCTTGTACGTCGAACTTTCTTAAATATCCTGCATGCGCCTATTCTAGTCTATGCGGATCAAACGTCTGCTGTTTGACGTTAGACCAATTCTACTAGATGACAGAAATAAATGGAATGAGCTAAGTGGAACTCCAGTTCAGTCACCGTAGCAGATTGTTCTAGAAAGGTCAGAGAAACCATCTAGAAACGGTCTCGCGATTCGTGTAGTCAGAGCCCCTAACCCTGGGTCTGTGTTGCAGAGCTGTATTTCCATCAGGCATAAAGTACATGTTTATCTCGTCCATTTTGGGCCTCATTTATGTTGCAATGCAAATCAAATTGAAAAATACGTGTTTTAAACTCGACCAACGTTTTTAGCAGTTGCTTGAAAACATCAAGTTTTGAGGTAAATAGAGGGAAACAAGTTTTTATTGTACAACTTGTTTTTACAGCTTGAAACGATATAGGATGTCCTTTTAACCGGTTGCGATGTAGGTAGACAATTATTGCTAAGTACTTTGATTTGACCGGCCGGCAACATAGATGGTGGGTGTATGTCTAGACAAAGAATTGTGATTTTCTAAGATTCAACATCAGATCAATACTTATAATGTTTGCGATGAAAATATGCCTTATGTACTTTGCCCCGGTTCTATCCTTATTCTAAGGACTGAGCAATTCGCCGAAAAGTACCCGGCGATTTAGTAATACCATACGATCTTTTAATGCCACAAATTTGGTCGGTCTGTTTGTTGTCAAGAGCCATTTTGAGGTAAATTTGCAAGAAATGGCGAACCCGGCATCGCCATCGTCGCGAGCAGTGATAGTACGAGTCTTTTCTTGCTACGTGCTTTCTTTTCTCCGGTTGTATCAGCAAACTAATGTCACGCACCACTTCTGGCAAGAGCTTGTGTCGTCTGACTTATGGCACCATTGTCGCTTGCCATACACACTCAAGTACATTATCGTATTGTATCGAAGTATGTCGCCGTCTCTACGGAACCGTTTGTCGTACATTTGTATTCTGTGTATACTCTGCGTTATCTATTGTGTTAATATGGACAGTAATGTCAATAACTTGACTGTGCTCGTGTGTTGGTAAGGTACTGTCGTACTGTTAAATTTCATCAATCATTTTCAAAAATGGTACTTAACGTTAACTTGATTAATATCAAATGCAGACTTTTCTATTTCAGTTTTGCGTCTTTGCAGTTTTTTTATTAAGTTAAATTTTTTATTGGTTATGCAAATTTATTTTTGCAGTTTGAATTTTTATGAGCTTTTTATTTATGCTACTGAAGTATTCATGATAGTTCATTGGACTCGCTTAAGCCTCCGCTTTGGGGTTAGTTATTTTTATTTCTTTGTCCCTCTAAAAATCACGTTCGTATTGAACGTGACTAAAAGAACGATGAAGAAAAGTTTATTACTTCGCCCACGTAGTGATCCCACTTCATTTTTACGGTTATTTTCGTTTTTATGCCTTAAATTATCTTATTAATTTGGTCAATATTAAAATTTGATTATGGGATTTAGTGATCTTTCCTTAGAAACAATATGAAAATTATTCTACTTTGTTTTAATAATCAAGGCGTAAAATTTTAAAATCATGTTTTCAGAATAGTTTTAGGCTATTGATTGATACAGTGCTTTAGTACCAGACGGCTTGAACTTGCAAAATATATCTTAGACAGTCAAGCTCAATGTTCTTTGTATTACAATACAATACAAAAACACTTTATTGTACACCAGAAAAAGAACATTACAAAAAGACATTACATGAGACAAGTACAATGGGCGGCCTTATCGCTTAGAAGCGATCTCTTCCAGGCAACCTTTGGATGGAAAGAATTATGTGAACTTAAGAAAGGCAGGGGGTGTACTAAAGATAGACTAATAAACACATAAACTAGATATACACATAAAATAACTATAATATACTAAAATATACTAAATAAATATTATGTACCAATATTCACTATTCTGACAGGAAAAACTCCTTGACGCGAGATTTAAAAACTGGTAAGGATACTGTTTTTCTAATGGGCTCTGGTAGTGCATTCCACAACCTTATGGCCTGGATGGAGAAGGATTTGTCGTAGAAACTGGTTTTGTGAGGTGGCATATTCAAAATCAGATTTTCTGACGATCGAAGGACACGGGAAGGATGAGGATGAGAATTATGGAGGAATTCAAAACGCTCCTTTAAATATAAGGGAGTGACAGGGTTAAAGAGAATGTTATGAAGAAGAGAAAGGGTATGGGAATTTCGGCGAAGACGGACAGGAAGCCAATTGAGTTTTCTGCGGAACTCTGAAACATGATCATATTTACGTAGACCAAACACAAAACGTATACATACGTTTTGGAGCCGTTCAACCTTATTAAGCTGCTCCTCAGTTAGGTCGAGGTTGTATTCTACGAAATGACGCAAAATTTTCAAACGTTCTAACCCTCCCATCAGTATTTAACAAGCGTTAGTATGACGCGCCGAGGCCGGCGACGTGCATTGAACGAGTGCATTGCTCCCTAGAACTAACTCTTCTATCATCCACAGCGTGTTCTCATTTGTTACTTCTAAGATAACAATTGTCTAGTAACTAGTAACTCTAGTTTATTGGCTTGTTCTAAACAGCGGGAGCTCACTGAATTAGATGCAGTAAAGATTCATTGAGCATTAAATAGCGAAAGAGTCTTTATAGCCCTTGTATGTTTTTCACCCCCAATCCAACGTGATAGAGAGAGTTTTCCTCTGTAGCAGGGATATCCGAAAATTGCTTGTTGTATTTGATTGCATAAATAAATAGCGTAATAGCGTAATAAAGAGAATGTTATGAAGAAGAGAAAGGGTATGGGAATTTCGGCGAAGACGGACAGGAAGCCAATTGAGTTTTCTGCGGAACTCTGAAACATGATCATATTTACGTAGACCAAACACAAAACGTATACATACGTTTTGGAGCCGTTCAACCTTATTAAGCTGCTCCTCAGTTAGGTCGAGGTTGTATTCTACGAAATGACGCAAAATTTTCAAACGTTCTAACCCTCCCATCAGTATTTAACAAGCGTTAGTATGACGCGCCGAGGCCGGCGACGTGCATTGAACGAGTGCATTGCTCCCTAGAACTAACTCTTCTATCATCCACAGCGTGTTCTCATTTGTTACTTCTAAGATAACAATTGTCTAGTAACTAGTAACTCTAGTTTATTGGCTTGTTCTAAACAGCGGGAGCTCACTGAATTAGATGCAGTAAAGATTCATTGAGCATTAAATAGCGAAAGAGTCTTTATAGCCCTTGTATGTTTTTCACCCCCAATCCAACGTGATAGAGAGAGTTTTCCTCTGTAGCAGGGATATCCGAAAATTGCTTGTTGTATTTGATTGCATAAATAAATAATGCTGGCCAATTCACATAGCATTATCCTGCCCCAAGCTAAGCAGAGCTTGTGTTATGGGTACTAGATAACTGATATACATAATACAATACATTACAATAGATAGATATTTTTTATTATACATAGAAAACGACCAGAACACCCGGAACAAATATGTGCAGATCGTACAAATATGTGCAGAGCGTACAAATATTTGTCCCGAGGCGGGAATTGAACCCGCTACCTCCTGCGTCGCAGGCGGACCTTCGCCTACCGCGCCACAGAGGTAGTCGCATAAATGCTTCTGATTTTGAGACAGAAAACAATCGAGACTGCTCAATCAAGGCTATCGAAGTCCGACTTTTATGATAGGTATATAATATATAATTCGATACCAAGCATTACTCTCACCGTTATCCTCCAAGGTCATTCCTAACGAAAGGCGTTCGCATCACACGTTCGTGCATATCTTGTATCTTACAAAGACTAAGATCAAAAGTCTCGAACACCGCCGCAAGGTTGCGTGCCTCTCGATGTTCTATAGAATATATTTTGGAGAATCCTCGCAGAAACTTCATGACTTGACCCCACCATCTTCCTTCCACTCCAGGACAAGCAGCCATACGGCGCATTACCACCCATAACTTGTGAATATTCTTTCGTCTCGTACTAAGCGGTTTTACTCTATATTTATAATATGTATACATATATACATATTATATATATACATATTCGTACCGCTAGGATTTGGAACTCGCTGCCTTCTTCTGTTTTTTTCCGGCCAACTACAATCTGAGTCTCTCTAAGAAAATAGTGAACTGCTTACTTCTTCTTAGACCTTCGTGATACATAGTCGGCCACATCGTCATCTACCATATCCGAGTACAAACGAAAGGCGTTCGCATTGCACTTTCGTGCATGTTATTGGAGGCACAAAAAATCAAAATATTTAGTAGATCAGAACCCTGACTCTATTCTCGATTCATGTCGTGATCGATATTTGCCTGCATGTCAGATTAAAACAAGATAGCTATTATGTAGAGTAGATTTCGACCGACATGGTTTAGTTGTTATGTCATGTTCAACAACAGTTACTTACTCGTACTAGCCAACTTTCTATTCTGTTACCGAAATGTATTGATTCTATGTAGTATGTCGGTAGATACGAGTAAAAGAATTACTTATTTTCTATGAATATAAAAAACTTGTTTCTTTGATCTATGATTTTATTATTATGGAGTTGTAAAACTTAAAACATACTTATTATTTATTTATAAACCAGTCTGATATTATTGAAATAATAAAAATGTATAAGGTTTGATGGCGTCATTTAACTTCAATAAATAAATAATTAAGTCTACAAATTATTTAAACGTTATTCTTGAATATTTTAAATTAAATGTGTGTTTGTGTGTGTGTGATGGCGAGTAAATGATATGTCTATGTCTTTTTATATTTATTTATAGATGGCTAAAAAGAACATGATAGTCATAGCTGACGGTCACGATTTTTTTCGTTCCATGTATAAGTAATGCTATTTCGATAGATATCTGTATGAAGGCCAGAATTCATTGACAGATTACGAAAGTCCTTTGCTCTAAATCCATGCTAGAGAGATGGTTCTATTTTAAATAAATCTTATGTGGTAGGTACTGGACAATTAGCACATCATCTTGCCCCATCTAGCTAAGCAAAGCCTGTGATACGAGTTAGTATGTATTATTATATAGTATAATGTATATTATGTGGTTTTGGGTAACAGACAAACATACAAAATATTACATAGTTTTTTTTATTATGTGTACATAGAAACCGCCCAGAACACCAGGAACAAATATCTGCAGATCGTATAAACATTTGTATTCGAAGTGGGAATCGAACCCGCAACCCCTGCGTCACAGGCTTACTTTTTCCCGCTGCACCGCAAAAGCCGTCACGTCAGTCATAAATCATAATAAATACTGATTTTTTATCAATAAGTAACTGCTGCCCGCGGCTTCGCCCGGGCTTTTCATGTTTCCCATTTTTCGGGTTAATATAATCCCTATGACACTCACAAAAAACGTGGCTTTCTATTGCTAAAAGAATTTTCAAAATCGGTTCAGTAGATCCAGAGATTACCCCCTGCAACCTCACAAACTAAGGCCCGTATTATAAAAGCTCGCTCAGTCATCGATCTATGCTTGAGTGACGTTTATGCCATAGAAAAGCGTTACTCAAGCATCGATTGATAACTGAGGAAGCTTTTATAATACGGGCCTTAATCTCATTGTAATATAAGTACTAGCGATTTTTACGCTTCGACTGTGGAAAACTTGTTATATCCTGCGAATGCGAATCCGACACGAAAACCTAGCCTATCCATTTATTTATCTCTTGTATTTATCATCGGTAACATCACACTGACAAGAGTCACGTTTGAGATACCACTGGATGATGGCCATGCTTACAGTACGTACTTACCTATCTGCCTACTCGAGGTCGACGCACGGCTTCAAGGCTCACCAAATTATGACCCGCAGTCTCTTGGTTAGGTTTGTTTCAATATTCTATCTTAGCTCGCTTTGAAAAGAACAATACAAACATAGGGTGCTAACCTCGTAACCCTCCCCTGTCGGTAGTCGGGTAAAAATATCGCTAATATTTTATATTGTTTAAAACACGTAAATACAGATCCGACTTTATAAAACAATAATGATAACTAATTCTTCAATGATATTCAGAGATTCTATTTATTCCGGTGTGAAATAAATGTTTTACTCAAAAACCTTGCTTAAGGAACGAATCCGAAACGCATTTTCGATCATTTGGAAAGTACACCCTTTATTGCAATGAAATTTTGCAAACTTAAAATCGGATAAAAAATAGCAATGTTTTGATATGCTTAGGTGTTCGCACCCACCTTAATAAAGTACCGTGTTGATTTGAAGAAGATTCCAGAAAATTTTAGAACAAAGAAACACCAATATAGACGGTTTCTCATCAAGCGACTCAACCTGAACGTGCTCACTTCATTTAGCTCAATGTTCACCAGTTTTATTTACTGATAACCATCGCATACGATTATGTTATTTATAAAGAACTCAATAAGACTTAATTTAAAGTATTACCTTATAAAAGTAAGTCATTGGAGTGGCAATGTTTAAAAACTAAACCCGAATGAATTTTAGGACGCCCAGTAGCATTTTTTAAACCGCTAACTGACACACTCTATGTCCTTGCGCTCGGAAACAACAATATCGACTCCTGAAATTTGAACTTCTGAACTTTTCTAGAACGTTTAAGTGTGGAATGGACTATAAGCATGGCATGTCGTCGTAACAGAACGCGGCTCTCTTCGCTCGCCTCACAGAACTTAGCGATGATGAGAATCTACGCTAATAAAACGCAATGTTTTACATCCGATGAAGCAGGTACTTAACCCAATGGTGGCAATTTAGATCTCGCCAAAATTAAACAAAATTAATCTGACTGCATTAAAACTGTTGTCCCTTTCTTAACGATCGAAATAAAAAGGATGGTATTAGTTTTTCATGTTCGGCGACATCTGAATTAACACCATTGTCTATCTTTCGTTCGAAATCAATGCGGCGACTGATATAATCTAATCCAGGTCTAGCCAGTCCATATATTAATTAATCGCATTACAAGAGGGCAGTCACCTCTAATCCAGGTCTTACCATTTATATATAAGGATCTCAAACGCAAAAGGGGAACAACCTTGCCGTCGTTGACAGTCGGCAATATCCTGGAGCGACAGCTAGATTAGATGAGGGTTTCATCATAGTTCTCAGCATCTGAAATAGCCTGTCAGTGGCCAGTGAATTTGTTCGCTCTAATAACTTTTATCATAGACAAATACCTTTTTCCACTTCATGGCGTTTATTCCGAATATTTGGAGTTGGACATTTAATTGCGTTATCTCTCTGTTCAGCCCAATATAGGATAAGTAAAAGAGGTTACAGTCTCTTTGTTCGTAATTGTGTTTAATTAAAATGGGCACACTTCGCAGTAATTGGTCCAATTCAGGATATTCTTTGTAGCTACTGGAACATGGAGAACTGACAGTTATGCCTCAGGCCGGCAGTGTAACGAATAAAACACCCTTGTGTTTCCTGCGAGCTCCCTCTGTTATAGACGTGATGTTTAGATATATAAATTGTAATGCTGGACAATTCACACAGCGTCATCTAGCCCGAAGCTAAGCAGAGCTTGTGTTATGGGTATTAGATAACTGATTACATAATACAATACATTACATAGATCGATTTTACCGAGAACAAATATCTGCAGATCGTACAAAAATTTGTCCCGAGGCGGGATCGAACTGATATAATGTACTTACTAGCACTTGTGATAGTATATCAAGCTATAGGTATTTGTCATTAAGTGCTATGTCGGGTTGTTCATAGTAAGCGAATCCACGGGTAGAAGCCAGTTACAGTGTAAACAGATTACGGTAAACTCTCCTAATGTTTGTTATAAACTTAAAACCAGCTCATTATCAAGTTGACCGAACAACCTACCGTAATCTTAAAGTATAGTAGCGAAACCGGCCAAACATTTAAAATTATCTTTATGATGGTCAATATAAAGTTAACCATAGTTATAATATACTGTTCATAAGCGGATATAGTGGGCGACCCTTTATCTAAGCTACTTGAGTTTCTTACGTCATGTAAATCATATTGGAGTTGTAGAATAAACTGGGGAACATCCTCTTCTACTTACCTTTGAAAGGCGAATAAAAAATCTTTGTCTCTTCTCTTTAAAACAAGAGTGATAGCCCTTCATTCGTGATACATCGTCCTTTTTCATCAGTTGATATTGTAGTCAAAACGCCTCTTAATTTTTCCTAATCAATATACCTTCGTGATAGATTATTGATCTAGCAAAACTCCTAATAGAGTCCACAGGTGATCGGAATGCTGGCTTTTATTTCGGTCAACGAATTAGCATTGCCATTCAACGTGGCAATGCTGCCAGCATTCTGGGCACTTTGCCTTCTGGTGACGGCTTAGATTTTTAGAAAATAGATTTAAGTGTAAATATTAGTTGTAATTATTATTGTATTTTCTTTAGTAATAAAATTAGTCTATGTATAAATAACTATTTGATGTTAAATTAATTGACTATTTGTATTTTATGAGAAACTTTTGTTTAAGGTCATATTTTATAATTTATTGTTTACCTTCGTGATTAATATTACAGACTTAAAAAAAATACTACTCTTTTTATTACACGGCTTTCACCAATGGACGAAGTGATTTATGACGAGGTGTGAATAATTAAGGTTTGTATAAATTGGCTGAAATTCACAATTTAAATCAATACAATGGCTCGCAGAACCGATAATCGTTTAGGAGTAATGGAGTAGTGGCGACCACGATGCCATGCGAAACGGAGTGTGGGAAGACCTCCCACTCGATGGACCGGCGATATTGTAGCGGTCGCATGGAGTCGATTGACGGAGGCAGCTCAGGTCGTTTTGGGGAGGCCTAATAGGCCTCCTTTTCATCAGTCTGTATGAACACAGCTGAACATACCTACTATGTTCAGCTGTGGACGTACAGGCTGATGGATGATCGTCTATATTGGTTGAAATATGATAGTATATTCTAAGGTTATTTTCGCGAGAACTCATAATAAAACACTGTTAAATGTGATGATGTGATATATGATGATGATTCTTCATGATGTGAATTCTCATGCCGATTGGGAGCTTTGCTGGTGTGCGCCGCAGAAACCAATAGAGTTATATAAAAAGAATATATGATTGAGTTTTACCTTTTAAATATATGTATCTATTAAAACGCCACCTCGGGTCTCACCAGTGGTGGACCTCACCGAGGCTGGGTGGTGAATGCGTTTAACTGCGCTGCTGCCCGTGCGAAGCCGGGGCTAGTGTAATGTACGTATGTATGTCGGTTATTATTATTATTAATCAATGTGATGAAACGTTATTTGTTTACATTATCACAATTATCTAGCCGTATAATTATCATATTACATAAATTGCTACCTTCGAGCTAGATAGTAATCCATTTACTAACACCTTGACCCCGAAAGCAAGCCTCACAACAAAATGAGTCACTAATCTAATACTGATAGAATTCTTTTTAGTTTGTTGCGTAAAACTTATTGCTTTATCTTTTTTTTCAGGTAAATATCTATTGAAGTTCTACTCATCTTTTTTAACCGTCGCGGATTGAACTTTATTCAAAGGTTAGTAAAGTTGATATTTACAATTGTAAACCCAGCTGTAGATTAATGATGATGATGAAAGTCTACCGTTGTGTCTGAATTTTGAATAGTTAAAATTAAGCTCTACCTTCTTGAAAATAACGATCAAATCAACTTTCTAGTAAAAAGCAAGTAGCAAAATGTTAAACTAGAAATTTTCACTTTGGGGTAATAAATAACAACCGAAGCCGTGGTCCGTTAGTTGTAGAGCTTTCAAATTAATTGAATTTGCCTCGAGTTCAATTATTTATTTATTGTACTAATAAAATAATTGGAGGTCGCATTTCTATTCCTTTTGGAAAGTTGATTGGTTTGAGCTTTTATTCAAGTAAGTTATGGCCTTAAAATATGGTACCTAACCTCCATTATTATGTTAAAGAGTATTATAAAACTGAAGCGATGACAGGTGGTTAGGTACTTGTCTAAAAATTTTAAATGTAAGAATTTTTCTCTATAAACTGCACTCTTAACCAGACGTCATCAGTTAAATCCATTGTATTTCGTAGAGAAGTTTCTGCAGGAAAGGAATGGTATTTACGGTTTGGTACTGAAGGATGATGCTGATATGCATGAAAAATCTTAAGAAATTATAATCTAAATTCATCTTAAAAGACTCAAAATAAAAGAAGTACCTACCAATTTATATTATCTTAAAAATAATAGTACGTACCTATTGAAAACAAAGCGTAGGTATTTACTTGGCTATCAGCGCAGTGCCATAATTATCGGATTGTAGCAATATCTTGGCACAACACACTCATTGCGATTACAATGAAACTAAATTGACATTCTGTCACGTATGATCGAAATTGAGCACACCAAACGAAGGGTTAAATACCCACATAACATATAAAGGCCTGGTGGTCTACTCGTAAAAACGATATTCGAAGTTTTTAATTCGTTTTCGTGTAAACGCAGATAGCGTTTACACGAAAACTACATGCTAGTGACATAAGAGTTGGTTTTGCTTGAATACGTATCAGAAACTTTGACTTTCATTTTCTGAGTAGATACCCTGTTCAGACGCGGTTTTCGTTACCCAGAGCGGCAGCGAGAGCAGAGTGGATGTGCGGTAGTTTAATAATTTAGTTTAATTCAAAATGCCTGGCGGGATGACACGCCACCACGCCACGCACGTAGCCACGGATTTTACGGAAAAGTCTAAATATATTATGTCACCTATTAGGTTAGATCGGTCCTCTCTACAGGGTGTAACGAAAACGAAGGACCAAACTTTAAGGGGATTCAGCTTCGATCACAAAACACGAGAAAAATATAAAAATACCCGAAATTATTTTCGAAAAATAAATAAAAATTATATAACCTCTAGATGATGAATGTGTTTATTGTCATTGAAAAAATACAAAAAGGCCTAGGTAACTATGCCTGCCATGGTATACATGCCCTTAAAAACACCAGACACCTTCGTCCACCCGAGACATCATCGGAGTGGGCGACGTGCCTAACATGCGGTGGTTGGTACAAATGCATTTTTCCTCGGTTGCCTAGTCTAGTGATCATTTTGATGTTATTTATTTTTTCGAAAAGTAAAAGTCAAGTTTTCTTGAAATAAAATATAGAATTGAAGTAGTTTGTAGGTTGTAAGTCGTAGTTTGACGAAATTTGGTGTTCCTATAAAACAGACAAAGCACGTTGTTAACCCGCTCCCATTCATAATTAACTATTTAGCAAGTGTGGCTTGAACACGGTCGTTGACATTTAATCAGCACTGGTACCTACTCCCAAGCATAATTAAATAACAGAGAAACCGTTGTCACACAGTTATTAAACTGTCGTGTTTATTTTTATAGCAAAACGCTTTAGACATGTTTCTTTCTATCTACAGCTAACACCCAAACGCCCACATGAACTTTCCAGTTCAAAGATCTTTATTTTCTCATTTACAACAAATATGCTACTTACATGAGAAACTTAAACGAAGTCTATAATTATGTTATTTTTCGTCTTTCTAAGTTATGTTTAGTAGTGTTACATCCTCAAATATATATTTTTGCAATTTGGTTTTAAACACGCCAAACGTTCCAGCACCTTTAATGCAACTTTAGCTTACAACTTTAGATTACACTTTCGCATGATTGAATGTTTAAGCTCTCAGGTGGTAGGCACTATTATATTTTTGATAGCCAGACGCTAGATTTAAAGCAGTTAACGCATAAATCTGGTCTGTGGAAATGTTTCTCGTATTAATGATGATGTTATTATGCCATAACTTATATTTTATATTAAGGCGTCTACTTCGCAAAACGATAACGAAAGAACGTATCGACATTACAATGACAAAGCCTAGGTCGGTAGAAAAAATAAAACTCAAAAACCTAGTTGCTTTATTTCCTTTAGTCTTTACAGGGCAGGACATTTCAGAAATTTTAACGATATGATCAATTTCTCATCTCAATTTGATAATTTTGCACTCGCTCTTCGCCGAATATTAGCAATCGATTCGCGGCGTAGACGCCCAGACTTCACGCGAAAACTACTTACCTACAACAACTAATTTTATTTAACAAAATCAAATACATTGGCGCCTGGCAATATTAAAAAATTCAACGCACTTTCTCCGCGAACCAAAATTTTCCATCTCAATGGCGCTGAGCGAGAAACCGCCCAACACCATATTTCGCTCTCGATGGAAATAGCGCCGTCTCTAACCCGAGGTTGTGTAGGACGACTCCCCCCGTCCTAGAGGGTAGGGGTGGTGTTACGCCCGACGCCCTCAGGCCACCCTCTTGCCCCTAAAAATAGAAGCCTCAGGCCCGGGCCGCTCAATGGAGGTTAGGGGTTTGCCGGAGAACCCAACATCTCTAGCTGTACGTCTCCTACTACCTATTTATTGCGACGTTTATAGCTCACATAATAAAGGAATAGAATCTGATAGCATCGCCTACTACAGAAGTTATTACAGAATGTAATTTAAGTTATCCATACCCAATCGGGTACCCCCATGCTCATAAACTAAGAATGAGTTTGAGTTTTATCTTTTGTTTTTGTGCCAAGCGAATCCGTACCAAATTCCACTGCGATCAGATATCCCCTATCTATGTTTTATGTTAATTGTTTTGAAGATAATGTGTTTGTTTTTATTGACATTGTCGCGTCGACATCGCTGATATTTTCAGCCCGTCGTATAACTTGAGCTCTAGCCATCGCATGATAAGGTAATCTGTCGTAAATTACTCATAAACAACAATTCGACAAAGTTATGTCTGTGAAATACTGCTAGTTTCTTTAGTAATGTTAGTGCAAACTGCATCAGCGATTCACTGCTGAATGGAATGATACAATTTTATCACAGCTCCCGTAGCTTTTATGAAAATAATACCTCGCAAATGGAAGTAACCATTACAGATTCATATAAGCTTGGAATAAACAGTGGCAACATTAGCATATTTTCGTAGCTGCGGGCAACCGGCGACCCCGACTCATTACACTGCTCACAGCCCTCGTGAAACAATGAGAGTCGTCTGGGGTCCGCAACTACCCCTTGATATTGCTCGCTAAAAACTCCACGACAGTTTAATGCTGGAATGGTAATGAAAAAGCTTTGTTTTTTGGTTCCACTATGGATCAGAACGAGGGAACAAAGAAAGTTTTCGCAGATGGTAAATGTTAGGACTGTAAAATGAAACAGGAGTTTTAGATATAAGGTTCACTTGTTTTAAACTTCTGCCCTTAAACCTAACATATATCCCAAAAACCAAATATATTACTTACCCGACCTGTGACAGGCACTCTATAATGATTGACGTTGAACGGAAATATATGTACGGTACAAAACAGACATGAAGAGGGGCTATAAATCACAGAATCTACATGTCATGCCCTAAAGATATGTATATCTCTGTACAGTGTACTCTTACACCTGTGCTCATCTTTCAAACGTTCAGATATATTGCCTGTACTTTTCCAGACATCACGTCTGTGCCGTGACATATTCCATGTATATTGACGAAGTTTTATGTGTACTTCATCTCTCTGGGTAGTTCAGTTCAGTTCAGTTCAATTTATTCATAATGGATTACATTACAGGTCTTAACATAAAATTCTTAAGTTATATAAAATATAATTATAATAAGAAAATTGTCATTCAACATTTATATATATATATTAGGTACATTTTAGTACCTATATCATTTTTTTAATTTCAGGCTTATGAGCTCATTGACGGTGTAGAAAGTCTGCTCGACAAGCCAGCGTTTCAGTCTGTGTTTGAATGTGCTGAGACTAGGAGACTCCCTGATCATTTCAGGCAACCTGTTGTATATCGTTGGTCCCATGACATGCGTGACTTTTTCAGACTTCGCCATAGTGCGTGGTACCGCGGCTAGCCGACCAGCATGGCGCGTGTTCCCTCCGCGTGTATCTCCAAGGTTGGCAAAGTCTTCCAGGTTTGTCCTCACATAGACGGCCACCTGAAAGATTACCAAGGATGGTAGTGTAAGGATGCCTAATTCCTTGAAGAAAGGGCGGGCGGAGGTTTCGCGTGACACGCGCACTACTGCCCGAATTGCTCGCTTCTGTAAGCGGAAGGCTCGCTCCCACTCCGCAGCACGGCCCCAGAGCTCCGCTCCGTACTGGAGCACAGACTGTACCGTCGCGAAATAGCAAGAGCGCACGACTTCCCTCGGTAGGAAGCTGGATAGCCGCCAGAGTGCAAAGCACGCTCCACCCAGTTTACCACATACGTTATGGATATGGCTTTCCCAGGTGAGCGCGCGGTCTATCTCGAACCCCAGGAAGGTCGTACGCTCCACCTGCTCGATCGGCACCCCCTCGGCCAGCACAACTAGTGGTCTTACGTGGCGGCCTGAGAGACGGAAATGCATGAAGTGCGTCTTGGACAAGTTTAGTGCTAGGCCGTTCACGCAGAACCAGCTAGCGAGCTGGTGTGCCGCCTCATTCAACCTTTCCTCGAGGTGGTCAACAGATGTTGCGGTAACCACTGCGGCGACATCGTCGGCGTACATAAATATCTCGGCGGAGCTCACGGCGCTCGGAAGGTCGTTGAGGAGTAGCGAGAACAGGATGTTCGAGACCGATGACCCCTGCGCCACACCCATAGTTGTGGTCAGGGGGTCGGATCTCTCGGTACCTCCCGCTCCCACCACTAACTGACGTCTGGCTCGCATCATACTTACCAGGAGCGCTAGCGGTGCATTCACGACGCCGTAGTGGCGTAGCTTCAATTCGAGTACGGTGTGGTCTGCCACGTCAAATGCTTTCGAGAGGTCACAGCATATGACGGCCACGTGGTGCTTGCTCTCTCGAGCGGACATCACGCGGCGGATGACCTCGCGAGTAAGCGACGTGGTCGACCTGCCTTCTCGATATGCGAATTGCCGGTCCGATAGCGCCTGGGTGTCGGTCAGGTACTCTACGAGCCGAGTGCACAGCCCGTTCTCAAGTACTTTGGCCACCGCCGGGATGATCGATACTGGTCGGTACGAGTCTATGTCGCGCGGCTTACCTTTGCCCTTGTATACAGGTGAGACTTTACTAAGCTTAAATGGCTCCGGACACGTTCCCCGTTCGAGGCAAAGGTTGAATAGGTCCGCCAGTATAGGGGCCAGTGGATCCGCCGCTGCACGCATCCACTTCATGGAGATGCCGTATGCGTCTTTTGACGGTTTGGGCGGAATCCGTGAGGTAATGATGGTGAGTACCTCAAGGGGAGTGAAGGGGCGCAGTCTGATGGAGCGATCGGCGGGCGCGCGTGCCGCCGCCAGCGCGGCGAGCACGCTGGCGGGCCGCGCGGCGGGTGCGCCGCAGGCTGCTGCGGCGTTCACGAACCGAGAGTTCATGGTGTTGACAGAGCATTTCTTCGTAGGAAATGGATCCCCACTGGTGTCCCTCACAACATCTGTAAAGTCAGCATTACTGGAATTAGTTCTCCCTCGTTGTTGATTTACTATTCCCCACATTGTCTTTGATGTATTTTTACTATTTTGTAGAATGTCAGAGAAGTACTTATTTCTTGCATTTTTAATCATCATGTCATACCTTATGTTTAAATTATTAATCAAGTTAATTGTATTTTCATTAAGATATGTCAATTTACATAAATCAATAATGTCAAATAATAGGATTCTAAAGGATTCAATTTCATTATTAATCCAGGATTGTACTTTATTATTTTTGAGAAATTTTTTCAACGGGAAACATATATCAATTTTATTGGAAATTATATTGATTATTGATAATGCTAGTGAGTCTATAGAGTTATAATGTTTATCATATGTAGCGGCCCAATCCACACTCATGATAGTATCAACAAAGTTAGTCCGGTTTCGTTGGGAGTAGTTCCTAGCTAGAACAGTCTCACATTTGGGCGGAGGCCTCCACAGCTTGACCTCAGCACAAACTGCCAAATGGTCACTGATGTTAGTGACTACCGGCCTTGCGGAGACATCCTCCGGACATAAGTTTGTGTAAATGTGGTCAAGGCTGGTTGATGATGTGGTAGACACTCGTGTGGGGAAATCTACTTTATTGACCATGCCATGGGTAGATAGTAGGTCAGATAGTCTGTTCCGATCTGGAGTGTTACTCTGTCCCAGCACATCTATGTTAAAGTCTCCAACTACTATACATTCCAGCTCAAGTTCACAAATCTTGTCGAGCAGACACTCTAGATATGGTAAAAAAGGAAATTGTACTTACAACGTTTGTTCTGTATATACAGACAATTGTCAGCTTGTAGTCAATGAGCTCAACAGCCGAGATTTCACAGAACTGTTCCACAGACAGTTTAGTTAGCTCCGTATTTTCAACATAATTGAGGTTATTCTTAACATAAATACAGGACCCGCCTCGATGCGGGGTAATTTTTCTGCAGAAATTTGAGGCTAACTTATAGTTGTGTAGGTAAACACATTTAACCTCTTGGTCTGTGAGCCAATGTTCTGTTATTGCGAGCACATCACACTTGATTAGTCCATTGAGAAGCACTTCAATACGTTGCGTTTTTTTCGATAATGACTGTATATTTTGATGGCAAACTAAGAGTTTCTTTGTAGTATTTATACACGACGGAACATTCACTGGTGCTGTCGAGGTGTCATTTGTTTGGCGGCTGCGGCGGCAGTGGCGCGGGCTATTCCCCAGTGCTTCCCCGTGTGTCACGGGGGCGCCCGGGAAACCACTCGACGAACCGCACTCCTGGGGGCCACGCATCCGGCGATGTGACCTGCTCGTAGACGCTGCTAGGCATACTTATCACGAACGCCGCGTGCCTGTCTGTACGTATCTTTCTCTTCTCCACCGTGAAATTTGAGTTCACTATTTTGTTTAGGAAAAGCTCTATTTTTTCCGTAGTTGTATTGGGCTCGAAATACCAAGCTTGTATATAGCGAATTTTTTCCACGGCCCTGAGCTCGTGGTCGCCATTCCCCGTGCCCACTACGACAACAGGTCGTTTCTTCCTCCGTTTCGGGCCTACAACTTTCCATTCGGATTTTTGTTGATTTTGTTGAACACTTGTCTGAGATTGAGACTCTGTTGTTGCATTTGTTAATGCTTTAGCTGTTTCATTGGTCAAATTTTTCGTCCCTGAAGTCGAAGCAATAGTCAAGTTTTTTGCTTGAACTTTAGCCGGTAAATTCACATTTTTGTTTACATCTTGCGTTGACGTTTCCAATTCATCGCTAGCCGCGCTGGATTTTTGCGGCGCAGCGCTTGATGTTTTCGCTGTGCTTCGTCGTTCAGCGCGCTCCGATCTTTGCAGCGCTGCAGCGGCCTGTTTTTTCACCGCAGCTGTCACTTGATTTGGCGTCGATGACGAGCACTTCTCACATAATTTGTTGTTTGATGTCGGCATTTTTGAAATAATCTTCGATTGTTCTTCTATCCTCACTTCCAGCGAGTCGATTTTTTTCACAAGGCTTTGTACGGTTTTTTGTAGGTCCCGTATAATACTTTCAAGCGGTTTATTCGCCATTTTTTACGTTAAAAATAATAATTAATTTTTATTATTTATAAATAAATAAAATTTTAATTATTTATTTATAAATTTTAATTTTAATTATTTATTTATAAAATATAAATTTTAATTAATTTTAATTTTTTAAATTAATTAATAAGGGTATGAGATACAGTTTCGAAATACGACATAAATTCAGTAGAAAAATACAACAGATATGTAATGTATTGTATTATGTATATCAGTTATCTAGTACCTATAACACAAGCTCTGCTTAGCTTGGGGCTAGATAATGCTGTGTGAATTGTCCAGCATTATTATTATTATTATTATATTCTGTAAATTTACAAGAACCTCGTTGAAGATAAGATTGGTCTGGGGAGGTTGGTTGTTTGATGGTTTAAGAAAGACAGTAATTAAGTATCTATATTTATTCTCAGAAGATTTCGAAAATTAAAAGTATCTGTGCAGTAAGGTTTCAGACGGAAGGAATTTATAAATCCTACCGCGCTCATGTTCTTTATAGATTGCACAGCGCAATGACATTTTGGTAATACAGATCGAATAAAACCGGCCAAGTGCGAGTTGACTCTCGCACGAAGGGTTCCGTACCATTTCTATAAAAACGGAAAAATATCACGTTTGTTGTATGGGAGCCCCCTTATATATTTATTTTATTCTGTTTTTTAGTATTATTTGTTATAGCGGCAACAGAAATACATCTTTATTCGGTTTTTTTAGTATTTGTTGTTATAGTGGCAACAACACATCATCTGTGAAAATTTCAACTGTCTAACTATCACGGTTCATGAGATACAGCCTGGTGACAGACGGACACACGGACAGCGGAGCCTTAGTAATAGGGTCCCGTTTTACCCTTTGGGTACGGAACCCTAAAAACTATACCAGCTCGCTCACAAGGCATTGAGGTAAAGGTGAAACTGACTGCGGCCTCGTTTAGATATATTGGGCAAGACTTCGTGCTTCCGTTAACAATGTACGCTCACTTGCCCGCACTGGAGGGCAACGGTCACTCAGAATTGGATACATTTCTCAAGATTAAGTTGAGCAAGTCTGAAATATCAACTTTCATTGGAACTTGAAAAGTTGACAGTTAAAGAAATAACTTATTCAGTCAAACGCTCTGTTAGAGTCGCCATGTATGTATTTCTCTGGAGATGGTGTATCAAAAAATTAGAGCCTAAAAACACGGTGTCGATAGTAACTTTTTAGGGTTCCGCACCCAAAGGGTAAAAACGGGACCCTATTACTAAGACTTCGCTGTCCGTCTGTCACCAGGCTGTATTTCATGAACCGTGATAGATAGATTAGACAGTTGAAATTTTCACAGATGATGTACTTCCGTTGCCGCTATAACAACAAATACTAAAAAATAGAATAAAATAAATGTTTAAGGGGGCTCCTATACAACAAACATGTTTTTTTGCCGTTTTTATAGATAATGGTACAGAACCCTTCGTGCGCGGGTTCGACTCGCACTTGGCCGGTTTTTAGGGTTCCGCACGCAAAGGGCGAAAACGGGACCCTATTACAGCTGGCTGTCCGTCTGCGGGCTGTATCTCATGACCCGTAAAAGGTAGACATTTGAATTTTTCACAGAATATGTATTTCCCTTGCTTTAACAACAAATAATAAATATTAAAATTAAATACCCAAAAAAACTTTTTGAATCGGAGTTTTGGTTGTCTATTTTTGCTCTACTTTTGGTGAGGCTGTATCTCTTGAACCGTAATAGGTAGATAGCTTTTTAGAAAGTTTGGACAGGGTGTAGATCACTATTGCCACTAAGTATAACAATAAGATGTCCAGCAGTGGACTGATATAGGCTGATGATGATGATGATGATAACAATATGTAATAATAATAAAATAAATTAAATAATGAAGGGGTTCAATATCCATACCAAGTTGAGTACCGATGACTGAAGTTAAGCAACGTCGGGCGCGGTCAGTACTTGGATGGGTGACCGCGTCATGATGACTTTTAGCTATTTTTTTAAAATCTGTTTTTAGTTTTCCCTTTGGGAAATAGTTATGTACGATGGTACGGTACCCTCCGTGTGCGTGCCGGCTCGCACTTCGCCGGCTATATTTATATTTGATGATATTTTGACTGGTATCTGGCGTTCCATGTCGAAAACACTATCATTACGTTCGACGTACTTAATTGTCCGAAAATCCTTGAACTGTCTATGAGACTCAAAACACTGGCATGTCATGATAATGTATTGCTTTGAAAATGAACATCGTTCATAGTATTTTGTGACGTTACCTTCTGATTTGTGTTCTTTCTGCACGCCGGATTATTACGGAAAAAATGGGCAAATTTAGGTAGCTTAATAGATGGATTAAAGCCTCTTTTAGGTAAATTTCCCAAAATTTTCCGAAGTCTCTTCAATTATTCTGTTAGCGAATGCTCTCTTGGTACAAACAAACCGTTTTATCTGCTTATCTGTAGCGATACGGCTGAATAAGTAATATGCTCTCTGATAACATTATCTTAGTGAGTGTTATGCTTCTACGTAAGCCGCTTTTTATAAGCAGATATTGAAAATAACTGACTATACCAGTTACCTACGAAAATAAAAATATATATTAGTTTTCCTTAGCTGCAAATTTTATTTATAATGTCAAAGAAAAACTAAGCAAGTACTCGGTAATGAAATCATAAAGAATAATTATAGTGTAGCAAAAAAAAAAAATTGCCATTAAAACTGATCAGTCAGTCTCGTTTCAACTGTACCTACGTTTTGCCTTAAACTTCTGACGTGATAAGTAGAATATAAAATTCCGTCCCTCAATAAATGAATCCCACTCCTTATTGAACTTTCGGTTCCTCTCCGTAGTTCGTGCCAATAATCATTAATCTTCATGATTTACTTCTGATTAACTTTCCCAGTCTTCCAATATTTCCGTGAGCTGGATCGATCTGTTTCCAGAAAATCCTTGAATAATAAAAGGAGCGGTGGAGACCAAATTGTTTAAGGCACGTGTAAATTTGTATGCCCGCCTGCTCATTGAGTGTATCGACGCAGTGGGAGGGGGAGGTAGACGGGGAGGGGCGGCGGGGGGCGCGGTAACCTTGGCCGTGACTCCCGGTTCACCTCGGGAGAACTACGCAGAACCTTGTCAACTCGACTAAGAACTTAAACTGAGCTTTATGGACCTGAATTTTGAATTCATTACTCAATGAATTTTGTACGAAGAGTTCCACGATAAAGATTATAAAATTGAGTCGAGCTTCTAGAATTTGATATCAGATGCGCAATATTGAAATCCCGCAAATAGCCTGAATTTTTCCGAGGCGAGGGTGAATTTATTTTAATAAAATCTATCTCATTTTATTGTTCGTTGGGTGACGGATCACCGTTTCAGCATCGCTCGAGCTATATCCGGAATCCGGAACCAGTTGCTGAGTCTTAAAATTAACTGTTAGAATCATTTTGACAATCTTTCTTAGGTGCGAAAGACTTAATAATGTGATAACCTTCTTGGTCATAAATAATGCTGGCGAATTCAATTATCTAGCCCCAAGCAAAGCAGAAGTTGTGTTATTTGCATTAACTAGATGACTGATACACTTTAAACCGATGGCTTTTGAACAACGCCTCGTGGAGTATTAGAAAAAGTTATTAAGAAATTAATTTGAACGTTGCACTTCATCATCGACACACTTTAAATATTAATTCAAGGTTTTGTGATAACATTTGTAACGCATGGCAAACTGCTCTGCATGGTTCTCTGTACTGTGACTACGATTTTTTAAAACACACACGTTTTAAATTTACTTTCGTCTCCATAAGTTTTATTCAGTACCTATCGTCAGTCTCTCGTTCCTTCCACTTTCTCTAAGCAAAATTTGTGGAATTTCAAGATTTTTCTGCTACCAAAATATGCGACGATACAGTCGAATACTTATCAATAGGGAGAAAAGTGCTACTTTAATCTTTAATAGAAATACATCCTATTCAGCACGGATATTTTTATCTCACTGTTCCGCCGACGGTAAGAATATCTTTGTCCATGGTATACATAACGCGATCGTAAAGAAATCTAAGGATGTCCTCGTTGATCACAAGCACGCATTTTTCTTTTTTAAAAGACTTGTCGTACTGGGTTCTCACGAAGGAGAAACCTCAAACTTTTCTACTTTACAATGCATAACTAACTAATCAACATGTTATGCCGACGTCAGAACACGCGAGGTGTCCAAAACTAAAATAGCTGAAGCTGATCTTTGTTGGAGGCCGTCGAGAGTAATACATTTTACTAATAATAGTTGAGCATATGCGTATCATTCTTCGCTTTTATGTGCAGAATTAGACTTTCTATCTGGTGGTCTGTTTTTAGGTTAGATGTTCCTAATTAAACTCATTATAAAATTACTTGCTTGACAAAACATATGATGAAATTGTTGATTGGAACGAAATTTGGCACATATGAGCAGCAACAGCTCAAATATACTATACAAAGTTTTATAAAAGTTCCATGCGAGCGAAACCACGGTGAGAAGCTTACTCTGACGAGCAAAGCATTTTCGCCGCTTCGGCTATTTTTGTTTCTCTTAGAAAAATAAAGACTGCTTGCAACAGATTTAGATTTCCTGCAACGCAAATTGAATAATGCTTCTCGGGGAATTACATTGCGTAATACCTTTCTTTTGCAAATCTAAGTTTCATCAGCAGTTATGCATTCACAATCATACCACAGATTAAACAGTTCCCGTTGCAGCGTCTTTTTTATTGCACCAGCCTTTGTGCTTGATGCATTGTCTTGTCGCTAACTGTAAAGCACTCAGAAGGTGGTCGTATTACAAACTTGATGGATGACATGACTCGGATGCCTAGTTATCTGAACCGTAATTAGAAACTACTGACACGAAGAAACGAAAACGATAACAGTTCGTATCTGCACGCACGATTCCATAGCAGCAAACGGCTTGTATCCGATACCACGAGCTCATTGTGAGCGGAGACAATGCGTGCCTTCTTGCGTTTGCAGTTATCGTCTTAAAAACACACTTCGCGGACTTCGAGACGAGTCGGGTTGTCATGGATGGACCCATGGGAACTACAAAGGGATAACCTATCAACTGATAGGTACTAGTAGCTTGAGGGTGGTTCAAGAACTCCTTTGGCAAGGTCCGAAATCTCGCAACCAGGCCAAAAATTAACACGAATGTGTGATTTGATTATTAATTTCGAATGTTACTACAAGTGACCAATTCAAAGTGGATTTAGATGCGGTAACGGTTACTAAAGCATGTGATACGAATAGTTTTCATTTCGGTATCCGTTGGGGAATAGCTTGTTTTCCAGTATCATTTTCCGTGATGATAATGGATGCATTGTTTTCGCAGACAAATCGATCATTGATTGTATCGACCGAGTTTGATTCTTCCGCTAAGTATGCGTGTCTTAGATCACATTATCTCGAGAGCACGTGTCTGCAACGCCATTACAATTATCTTTCATTTTGACGTGTTCTTAATTACTCCTGTCAATCCTTCTATCTCGACTTTCCAGAACAGAATGTGGCGTAAAAAAGTTAATTACGTTAGTCAAGTTCAGCTCAACACATGCTCTATTAGAAGGTTCAGTAAAAAGTACATAACTTCATGATTACCTTTTCATCGCAATTTCTAAAGATACCTTGATGTTTCCACGTTAATATGCGAGCAACAATTGAAGTCCTCCTGATATCACTCGCACACTTTTATCAAAATTTGAAAATCCGTTCCATCTACAAAACGCTACCCGGTTTCTTTCCTCTCGGGTACGAAGTGCGTATGTTATTATCACACTTATCGCTGGCTGGCCGGTCAAAAACCGGTTGGTCGGACGCTGACCACCACTATACGTAGAACCGCTAAAGCCTAAACATGAAAACTTAACAGCGAAGGAATTGGAGAAAGGCTAGAAAGTATGGAGGCCTTCATACACTGGCGGTTTAACCATCTCATGAAAAGTTCGCCTGGTAACAAGCGCGCATGAGACAAGGAACCAGACACATCAGTTTGATGTGTCGAATACTCCAACCCGTTTGACTGCAGCTGGGTTTTAAAACTCTTTCCAGTTTTATCGTCAGACCTGTTTTGTGGCTACAATTATTATCAAGAGAAACAGAGAACATTACCACTATCGCAAGCGAGTTGATAGGCAAACTCTAACCAATATCCGATGGTGACCTACCGATAATAGACTAACCACAGCCTGTCAAACCGTTCACATGAACTGACCGCAAATGACGCCGTGTCACCGGCACAATGCCAACCCGGTGATTGAGGAGTCAATGGCGAATTTACTCATTAACATTCTGTCTAGCATTTCACTCGAGTAATTAGCTTACCATGGACTCAAAAAGGTTGATCTGACTGATTTATTTATGATTTAGGCACGTTGCATAAAACGCGAGTCAGCACATTAAGGCCCGTATTACGAAAGCTTAATCAGTCATAGATCTGTGCTTGAGTGACGTTTATGCCATAGAAAAGCGTTACTCAAGCATAGATCGATGACTGAGCAAGTTTTCATAATACGGGCCTTAGTATTTTGTGCATGATTTTGTCTTAAATTCCACTTGTTGACGGGCGACTTTTAGAAACTAGTCTGTAAGATCACGACCACTTATAAAATCTGGCATTTTATTCTTCATACAACTAACAAAAAGAGCAAGCGTTCACATCTACATTCCTGCGATCAGCTCTGTTTGTAGGACTTCCCGGTCTATTTTTGACAGACTCCAATGTATTTCTTGGTTGGAATGCTCTGGCACACTTCTCACATTGAATTTGTACATTAAATCCTGGGACCGTATAAAACTGTGTGCTCGTTGCTTACTGGTCATGCGATATGGTGCTTGGTCCACCTCTTGCGTTCGCAAAACAACCTGCCAAACGGGTACATTTCAATGGACACTAGACATTGTTACGGTTCCTCATCTCACATAAAATGACGTAATATTCATTTCATGGTCGCAAGCTGAACTTTATGACCAATAGGGGTGTGTTATATCCAAGCGGTCTGGGGTTACTACTTCCTTTAGTGCCTTTGAGTTATTTAACTTTCAAACCTGTACTAAATTTCCTGTTTTATATTCGAGGCCTTGTATATGAATTCCAAGATTGTTATAAAACTTGGATGCCATGTACGTAGAAGAAATGAATAAAAGTTTCACGCCACTGCCGATACCGTGACATCACCCAAACTACGACTATCAGGAATGCGCACAAATGATTTTGAAACTTGAACACAGCGTACTATAGTTTAAAACAAATATAAGCCAGCTGCCTACATCTAGATTACTTGACTTTTATTCCAAATATCTTTGGCAAAATCAGGTGAATCTAAACTCTGCTACATAAAGACCATATTACATTGAACGTTGTTTTCTAGAGCTAGCATATCTAACAACTTTTCCACGGCACGGTTACGTATCAGCGATTCACACGCGAAGCCAAAATCAGATTTAGACTTTTGTAAACAGTAGTGTTTTACGACAATATTCATGGCTTTATGACTATTATGGTCAACTATTTGACCTTCCATGGTGTATTTGATACTCTAGCTTTTCCAGTTTAACGATCTGCAAATCAGATTCCTCTGTCAATTGCATTTACACTTTGAACGGTAAACGGTTTATAGCTTCAGTTTCACCATTTAACTCGAAATATAACTTTAGTTATAAAATTATACTCAAGAATCTGAATTTCTCGATGTTTCGCATACGTATGCCTATATTTTTTTAGCGATTACGCAATTCTATCACACTAATATAAATGCGAAAGTTTGGATGGAAGTATGTTTGTTCTTCATGCCAAAACTATTGAACGGATCGGGCAAAATTAGATGCAGATCTAAACTTGGACTGAAACATAGGCTAACACAGGTTTATATCCCATAAATCAGTTCCCATGGGAAAGAAATAACCTTCAAACGTTTTCATAGACACAATGCGTGCAAAGATTAAAACGAAAAAAAATACGAGACAATCAACACAGCAATAGTTTGTATCCATAGAAAGATACAAGCTACGTCAAACCACGATAGTTTTTAAAGTAAGACATATAAAGTATATTGCTAAGATAGGCACTATAGTATCGAAGTATAGACCGCAACTATCATTCCCGGCCTTACAAGCCATCCAGGTACGTAAGTGCCGAAAAACGAACACTGCATGAACCATCCTTCGTGGATGGTTAGGTTATTGATGATGATGATCTATGACATGACTGTTTTGTGCTTATACAGATAACAGATAAACATTTTTAATAAAATATTGGTTAATGATTTATACGGTTAGTTAAACCTTGCTTGATCGATCGAGTTTTCCGAGAACCTTTTCCAACGCAACGTCACGACACAATCCTGCGTTTTTCTACTAGAATATTTCTATAAGTAGCACACAATCATAATGACGTTTGATTTGATCAATAAATACGTTTATTCTTGGCTGACTGGCCTTGGGGGTTCGTGTTGTGCTGTACGCGTTATGATAAGGTCAGGGTTTGTGGCACGACCGACATACTTATGGTCTATATATCCCGCATGAAATGTTTCGTATGTGTCGTATCTATTTCAAATTAAAACTGTCTAGCCTGTTAAGAGTCGGCCATTTTACATGCCTGTATAAACCTCAAGATGCATACATTTGTTTTAATTTAAACTTCTAAACACTATAAGCGGGAACCGTTTCCAAAACTATTTTAAGTAATTTTTTGTAACCACGGATACCGGGATTAGTGGATAAAAATATTTATTAGTTTTTCATTGGAAACCGATCCCGGTATCGGTGGATAAAACTTGGCGGTATCAGTGGCCAATTAAATCATCCCGGGATCCGTGGACACAAACCCATTCTTTCTTACAAACTTTCACCACTCAGTAGATGCTGTCTTTTTTTTAAACAATGCACAGATTGAGTTAAAACAAACACACCTCAGGATAAGATGCTAAGATGCTTTTCTCAATTGCATTAGTAAGTTTTTGTTTATCTCCAAGATATTTAAGATTCTTTGTTTATGATCTATTCTTTATAAATCTACGTGCCGTTTAGCCAATTCAAATATTAGTAATATTTCCAATATTTCGTAGATTCGATGTTTAATTCGGTGGGTAGAAAGAAAAACAAAATAAATAAATAATGATGGACTATTCACACAGCATTATCTAGCCCAAAGCTAAGCAGGGCTTGTGTTATGGGTACTAGATAACTGATATACAATACATTACATACTTTTTTTTTTATTATACATAGAAAACAACCAGAGCACCCGGAACAAATAAATAAATAATGCTGGACAATTCACACAGCATTATCTAGCCCCAAGCTAAGCAGAGCTTGTGTTATGGGTACTAGATAACTGATATACATAATATTATACATTACATAGAATAGAATAGAATATCAATTTATTTGTTAAAAGACTTACACAAACTTACACTAAAATACACACATAGATACACACACACACACACACACACATACATACACACGTAGATAGATATTTTTTTATTATACATAGAACACCCTGAACAAATGTCTGCAGATCGTAGAATCATTTGTCCCGAGGCGGGAATCGAACCCGCAACCTCCTGCGTCGCAGGCAGACCTTCGCCCACCGCGCCACAGAGGTCGTGAAACGTAAAACCGTGATAGAAAATGAGTTTGTTTCGTGTTAATGGCACAGTTATAAGTTTACGCTAAAATGTGAATAGGACATTAGCCCCTGTTGTGCGATAGCTTGAACGTATACAGGGTTATTGGTAAATTAGTGACACTACGTGAACTGCAGGTTCAGCCCATCATCACAAACGCGTTTGTGAAGACGCGAGGTCTAAATTCTTAATTTTGGTATTGGTAATGGGTACCCCCCGCAATTCAATAATCGTTCGTTAGAGAGGTTTTATTTGAAACTCAACTTAAAAACAGCTCTGCCCTGAATTAACAAGATATGAGAGTGAAAGATCGATCTTAAGTAACTCGTTGGGTTCCAACAAAGATGTTTTTTCATTTAGTATCAGAGGGGACTTATATATTTTTTTTTTAATTTAGACTTTGCTCCTTCACGAACGTGTTTGTGATGATGGGCAGGACCTGCAGTTCACGTATTGTCACTAATTTACCAATAACCCTGTATAATGTCGCAAAGTTTGCGTGTTTCGAACATAGGCTGTTTTGGCACTCCTTGCTCCGGGGCGTCGTGCCAACTTTGTCATAAACGGAGTTAATGTTCTGCTGAGTCAAAACCCATCACGGAATCAGTTACCATAACACGTACAGCTCAATCTCCCTTAAAACCTTTCTGGGAATTACGAGTGCATTTGAAACAGACTCATGATAGGAATTGTAATGAGTCTGGCATTGTTGTTTTCTGTATGATAAAGGCATTGTGACTGAAACTGCAGGTGTTACATTGAATCAAACTATGGAAGTTGCTCAGATGCACTTGTGCCAAAAATATGGTCTTATTCGTCTTGTCCTCTGCTGGGACTATTTCTGTTTATTTCTGGCACAGTATAATGTTTACGATATGTATATCCACACAGTTGAATCCGCGATGCACAGTTGATCTCACGAACTTGCATATTTCTGGTTTCTACTAATATATAACTGTTTAGCCTTAATTTAAAATTGAATTTAATTAACGAAACCAAAAATGCTAAACCTGTGCAGTAATTCATAAAAAAAATTGAAATTGCGTTATGTAAAAAAACAAAACCGGCCAAGTGCGAGCCGGACTCGCGCATGAAGGGTTCCGTACCGTTATCAACAACTGTAAAAAAAACATGTTTGTTGTATGGGAGCCCGCTTAAATATTTATTTTATTCTATTTTTTAGTATGTGTTATTGTAGCGGCAACAGAAATACATCATCTGTGAAAATTTCAACTGTCTAACTATCAAGGTTCATGTCATGAGATACAGCCTAGTGTCAGACGGACAGCGAAGTCTTAGTAATAGGGTTCCGTTTTACCCTTTTGGATACGGAACCCTAAAAGGTGAACTAAGTTTTCATCACCTGCAATCCACAGTCAATGTTAACATTGATAACCTATTGTTAAAAAATAATAATTTTGAAATTAAAAACTAATTTACAAAGAACAGAAAGGCATATGTTTTTAGCTTATACAGAGAAAAAGGGGTTCATATTCAATTGGTGGAGCTGTATTAAACAGCGTGAAACGGACGACAGTACCAATTGAACAGTCTTGATAGGACAATTGAGACTTGGATGATATAACGAAACTGATATGAACTTGAGAAAGGTTACGTATAATGAAACCGAAGGAATGAAATGCATTTATCTCAAGTCATTGCCAATAAATAACAATGTTTGTGATTCAAGTAGAGAAATTGTTGCATCAGTTAAACATACAATGTATACATATAACTTAATTTCCTTTCTTAAACATATCAATGGTTTTAACCTAAGCTAAGTAATTACTGTGATATAATATGTTATTTAATTGTGCTTTGAATTGTATTTCTTTAGTTCTGTACTAATTTATTATCTTAATTAATTGAATGTACATTTTTATGTTATGTACCAAATTCCGACACAATTATTATTTTTTGCGAATCAATAAATGAAATAAATGAAAATGAAATGAAAAAAGACTTGACCAAATTCACAAGCATACGTAAAAATACTTCCGTACTTCCTAGTGCTTCACCCAATTTCACAAATGTATTAATTTTAATCGAATTACCCTAATTCGGCTCGCCTAATACAATTTATTATGGTTGCCGGTAATATAGATAAGTGGTCTTGTTAAGACATGCACCACTTCAATTGACTTAAATACTTAGCCTCGATGGGGAATATTATAACCCGCATATTGTGTTATCATTGCATTTTGCTTGGACGAATCGATATTTTTAACCAACTTCGAAAAAAGGAGGCGGTTCGATGTCTATTTGTTTTCTCCATCTATTGTGGGCAAATAATGATAACGATGATGTGTGTGTAAGTGATATAAATTTTATATCACTTATATAAAATTTATATTATACCTCTGACTGATGGTGATTATGGTGTGTCTATCGTGATCCCTAATAAATTTTATAAATTCCGTGAAAATACTACGTAAAGAAATTCGATGTTGTTTTTTTTTCTCAACCTTTTCCGTCCCACTGCTGGGCAAAGGCAATCGGTCGTCAGTGAACTTGAAGTTTATCCACGAACATTCAATTAACCCAACAATAATACCTGAAAATGAATTCTGGTTCGCTCCACTGAACCGTTTCACTAAACTCTCATCACAAACGACCTTTTCCTCGACTTAATTAATTCTACTTAATGTTCAACAGTTAATTATAATATTTCCTTGGTTTCAGGTAATGAAGATATCCAACGCGTATTTCAAACCGTTACTGAGAATTTTATGAGAGGTAAATGAACAATTTTTAACTAAGCGATAAACACTTGGATTGTACCTTCGTGCTAACCTCGCACATACATAGATTAACCACTTACACACCTTAGAATCGCACCTAAGTATCGCTATCACATTCGTAATAACACGCTTACAAAAGTATATCTCGGTAAATTATATCTCATCTCGTCAGAAATGTGAGCAATTTTTCGGGATTAACCACATATTATACATTTAAGAATCGCACATAACTAAGTAACCCAAAAAGTATCGTTGTATCACATTCGTGCATATTTCGTCAGAAATGCGAGCAATTTTTCGGGATTAACCACATATTAATGAATCGCACATAAGTAACCCAAAAAGTATCGTTGCCTATCACATTCGTATTAATAGGCTTACAAAAGTATATCTCTTTATATAATGTCTCATCTCGTCAGAAATGTGAGCAATTTTTCGGGATTAACCACATATTATACATTTAAGAATCGCACATAACTAAGTAACCCAAAAAGTATCGTTGTATCACATTCGTGCATATTTCGTCAGAAATGTGAGCAATTTTTCGGGATTACCCACATATTAATGAATCGCTCATAAGTAACCCAAAAAAATATCATTGCCTATCACATTCGTTACAATAGGCTTACAAAAGTATATCTCTTTATATATGTCTCATCTCGTCAGAAATGTGAGCAATTTTTCGCCCAGTCAGACATTAATTTTAGGTACGCGAAATGTATGAATTTTGAGGAGATCCATCACGGGAAATTCATATACATAAACAAACAGCGCTCAAGCTCATATTTTACGTCCCGTTAAAATTCAAACTCTGTGTTGATGTCTCCATGGTCCATTTTGCTTTGGAGCTTGCAAATCTGGAATCTGAATTATTTCGTACTGTTCGAGTGTACTGTTGATCCTGATTGATTGAATATTTTAGAGTTATTTTGATTGAGCTTGCAAATAACCTCCCCAATAACTTATTTATTCTGTCGATTTTAAAACTTGTAGCTAAACCGAAGTGACGTTAGTTTTTAGGGTTCCTTACCCAAAGGGTGAAAATGGCACCCTATTACTAAGCCTCCGCTGTCTGTCCGTCTGTCTGTCCGTCAGCGGGCTACAGTCCGCTCTGAACCGTAAAAGGTAGACATTAGAAATTTTGATAGGGTATAGATTACTATTGCCGCTATAACAACAAATAAAAATATATAATTAACTAAATTAAGGGGTCCAATATCCATACCAAGTTGAGTCCCGATCACTGAAGTCAAGCAACGTCGAGCACGTTCAGTACTTGACAGCGTCATGTTGGCTTTTTGATATTTTCAATCAAAAAAACAGTTTTTTTATACCAATACGTACTATTAGCCCTCTAGTGAGTCAGCCACTTCATTGTTGCTTCAATTACTGACGTTTCCTAGTTAACCAAGAATGAGGCCGAAATGTTGTTCCTACGTGCCCCGTTACGGGACAAACAGATTGATCCAAAATAATTTGATTATGTTGAGAACACTAAAAAACAACTTCAACTTTTAATATTTAGTTTTTTTTAAGTTTCCGTGACAAATACTAATCGACGGATCTTCTAATTGACATCAGAAAAAAGCGAACATACATAAAATAAAACCGGTCAAGTTATTATTACTTACTCTGCCACTCCTCCCTGCTGCAGGTATACTACTAATAGTAAGGCCTCAAACCATGCTTTTGCTAGGACGACCAGTTTTTGTAGTATAAAAAAAATCTAAAATCTTTAAATTACCTTTATCGTGCTGAAACGGATCATGCCTCCCCCAGCAAGAGGATTCAGCCGCAATCACCATGCTTGACAGGCCGATTGGTGATCGCAGTAGAGGTGTTAAAAATACACATAAGAAAGCTCTTGTCCTGGTAGGTTCCCTTAGTCGTTTCTTACGACATCCACGTGTTGAGTTCGAGGGGTCGATTATTACGTCTCGACCGCCACGGCTAAAGAAACGGATACACGTTTGAAATCGAGTGCCGATCTGCGGAAGACATTAATATTGTATGAAACTCGGATTCCGCTTGAAGAGTACTTTTACGACTCCTTTGTTACTTACTCACCTTGAAGTTACCCATAGCGAGAATCGAACATGAAACCTCACTCGGCTACATTTCCACTAAGTTACTCTTCTCTTTTCATTCGTAGCATTCTTGGCAGAACGGTTGTGGTCGTCATGAGGAGTATATCGCCATCTCTCCATGTTGGTGGTCTATCTGGAGCGTTTATGCAGGGGGACACCTAACGGCAGTTCTTATCTGGTCGGTCCACCTCATAGACGATCTATGCCTCTTGTCTTACACCCTCAATCTTTCCCTGCACGACTAGCCGTTCAATGGAGTTATTGTCTTGCCTCGAAACGTGCCCGAAAAACTTAAAAATTCAAGGTGTAAATAGACACTCTTTCTCACCGAGTTCTTGGACTATTACAGAGCTCGTCAAAATTGCACCATAAACGTTGTAATCACAGAACTACTTGTATACCGAGAATAGTTCTGTGGTCGTAATTTTCGTGGACTTCTCGTCCCGAATATTGATTATGAGCGTATATTACATTCCTCACGGCAAACCTGAATGATATTGCTTCAACCTCTTGCTTTAGCTTGGTCCCATGGTCCTATAGACATAGCTAACACCTACCATTTGCATCAATCTTGTCACTCGACCACCTACGGAGATGTTCAGCTAGAAACTCGCAGGTCATGCAGTCATTATGCCGTATGCCAAAGTCATAAAGAACACATTAATGACACGGCTCTATTCCATCTGCTGGCGAATGTTCAAGCGAAACAATGGATTTGATGGTGATAGCATTTAGGTGAACGTTATTAGATTGTTGTGCTAGATTGCGTGTTCTATTCTCATTCTCATAGTCACTGCGGATCAGTTCTGCGCAAATGTTCAGCATTGAGGACATAGCACATGTATACATCCAGCACCGCTACCGAAAATCATAAAAATAATTCAATCATAACCATTCAAATATGACTTAAACTTGTAACTTTTTGATACATTTTACAGAGACATAGTGGCTTTCAGTATACTTCAAAGCAAGTGGCCCGAGTTGTGATGTTATCTGATGTCGTCATGCGTCACTATAAAAATTATCTAAAATAACGAGCCAAAGTTAATTTTTTGTGCCGTGCGGCAGGTGGTGGGGTCAAGATCTGCAGCAATCTTTAACCTTTACTTACAGCTTCTGCGTAGCTTCAAACTTTCGAAATCTCATTTCCTTTAATAAAGATCTCCATCGAAATTGCGCTCTCCCTTTTCCCGAGCTAAGACAGTTTTATCCTTGAAAACAAATAAGATAAAGTAAAAGTAGAATCAAGGGATTTGATAAAACCAATTTCGTAAAGCACTGAATAAATCAATTATGACCTAGAAGCTAAATTTATTCTAAAAATATTACCGAATATAGTAATTTGGATAGAGAACAATTTGAAGACAACCCATTTTAACTAAGTTTCCGTTTCCAAGTTAATAAATAACAGTAAACATTGTACAAATTAATGATAAATGGTCTGAACAGTATGAAGTTCCCTCGATGTAATCCAGAGATGGACCTGAGGGCAAAATGATTGATATTCTAAAAGATCTTAGTAGATTCATTTCATGGCGGGCAAATCAGAATAGACAAATTACTTAGCTAAAAATAACCCAATGCAGCCTATGATGATGCGTTGTGATAGCTATGCGCAATGGCTATCACAACATAATGCTGAGTCGGACGCCATTTTATAGCATTTAAGTTTTGTAATTACATAGATATTAAGTAGATAAGTGGTTTATATTTGTGTTAGGTAATTTAAGAAACTTGAAAATGCTATAAATAAAGCTTTTCTTATTCTTATTCTATGACAAATTTAATTGCTTATTCAATTCCTTCATCTGCAGCCTATACCTACTGATCCAGTGCTGGACGCAGGCATCCTCATGATAAGCACCTTATTGGCTTTTATCATTGTGGTGGTAATGCCCAAAATCCCCACGCTGATGCTGGGTTGGGGATCGCAGTTTTGTACTAAAATTATCCTGCAGGAGGCGCTGCTGCCCGTCCTTCAGTGGATATCCCTTAGTCGCCTCTTATGACGACACCAAAGGAAAGTGTTGGACAATTCGAAATCCGGGCCGATTCCATAATCTTTTTTATTTCTGGAGATTTGGATTTCCAATTTCCAATGCTGAACCTTCACCTCTAGTCTGAACCTATCGAAAATTTTGTAGGCTGATGCGACTTCTTTCGACAAATTTTAATTTACGCCATTTTTTACCTAATTCGTGTCGAGTACAGTCAGCTGCTCAGATATGTATACACTTCCAAGTTTTCACTTTTATTTTACTCGGACCTTATCATATAAAAGTCTACGCACACATTTTTCATACTAAGTAGTCACCTTTTTTGTCAGAATACGATGTATAAATTATCACAATGACTATACACTTACTATTCAGACAAATATCAAAACATGGGAGTGTATACATATCTTCGCAGCTGACTGTACCTACAATAATGTCGACCAATTCGAAACAAGTATTTAACTTAACGAATCACACAGCGTGGGTATCGCGTGGGTGTCTCCCCATTACCATGGACATCACGTATAGCAATTTGATTCTGTATAATAAACCTGACGCTTGGTACTGAACAGTTTTGGAAGCCGTTCTGTCATAACCGTATTTGGTTAATTTACGCGTGACACTGTCAGAATTATTGTATGACTCTGTCAAGCCTCAGGGCCAGACTCCACCAAAGCTGCCCCCCTAGCACGGGGATCGTTGTCTAGGGTGGAATAGACAATGATGACATAGCATCACCATACATTGCGTACATTATTGAAATTTAAGGAATGTATTTCAAATAATTTACGCATTCGATGACAAAGTGACGTAATTTTTCTCTATTCTACCCTTGACAACAATCCCCGTGCTAGCGGGGCTGAGCTCAGCGGAGAAATGTAAATGATTTGATGATGTGAAAAGTAATTTCAGCAAAACTACAACTTTGATTTTAATAGACTTTACAAACCAATATTCGATTGGTAAAGCTTTAGCTTTTGTAAAATCTATTTTAAATTCGATACAAGTTTTTCTTGCGCATGTTATGGGTGTAAGAAGGTTTATGTAAATCTTTATTTAGAATAAAATACTTATATAAAAACCGGCCAAATGCGACTCGGACTCGCGCACGAAGGGTTCCGTACCATTATCTATAAAAACGGCAAAAAAACACGTTTTTTGTATGGGAGCCCCCTTAAATATTGATTTTATTCTGTTTTTTAGTATTTGTTTTTAAAGCGACAACAGAAATACATCATCTGTGACTGTCTAACTATCATGGTTCATGAGATACAGCCTGGTGACAGACGTACAGCGAAGTCTTAATAATAGGGTCCCGTTTTTACCCTTTGGGTACGGAACCCTAAAAACAACAAGGAACTCTTTTAATACACATTAAACAAGAAAGATGGAAGCGGAGATGTGAGCTGTGCCTCGCAAGACCATTAATTAACTCGACAAACATCCGACGCTCGCCGCACGCTGCTCAGCCGCTCTAACCAGCACTCATCTCCGCTTTGGCCGCTCCAGTCTAGCCAGTAGGCATCTCCGCACAGCTTCGGTGAAGACAACTTAGCTGAAAACGTCTCCTGTCGTCTACGCTACGGACATCTCCGCACATCTCCGCTTTCGTGGAATCTGGGCCTCAAACTCTTAAATATAAATCTACGTCTTTATTGACTTGGCCATGATAAAGGTTGAAATCGGTAGAGAGGTCCAAGCGAAACTCTGACCTTAGATATCATCTTGCTTCAGTTTTTTGGTAATTAGTAAAACCGATATGATGGCCATAAATGGGACCGCGTGTAGGTTAGTTTGGTTAGTTTTTAGCTAGAGACAAGATATGCGCTTCCGTACTAATTTATAAATGCGAAAGAAACTGTTACCGGTTGAGCAAATCGTTATAAAAAGTCAAGGAAATAGATTTTCAACCTTAAGTAGAACTCGGCCTACCTTTAAGATACTTATAGAAAGATAGATAGATATAGGTATTTATCATACGACACAAAGAAAGAAAATACAAACATAAATGCGTAGAATAAAGTAAGTATGAAGAACGGCCGTTATGAGCGATCTGTTCCAGACAGCCTTGGCAACCTTCTTGATGTAATAAATGCGGACAAAGTCGCGGGTAACAGTTAGTACGGTATTAAAATTTTGGTGTCTGGTAGATAATTGCTGTGTTTGCCTCATTAAATTTTAAACATGATACAAGTCACGAATTTCGACAAACTATCAGTCAACGTTGTCAAACATACAAGTTATTGAGAAAGTCAACCAAAAACAAGTTTCAATATTTAGATGAAATCAACGGCCACACCTTTCACTTAGTTCTGGCTTTAATCAATTCGCTTTGCATTAGGTCTTGTTTTGAAATGTCATCTGTAACTAATTTAAAATTCTAGAAACCGTGAGAAATGTGATTTTTAAATAATCTTACAAAATTGATATAGCATCCACACAGTAGAAACTTTGTCGCAGTAAAAGTACGCTACGGTAGAATGAATTTCTGGGAAATTATTTAATTCTTAGATTTTGTTTCCCTTAATGTGAGGGCTTGCCGAGGCAGACCGGGACGGGATGACAAGCGATTTAAATTTTAAAAAATTAAAAATTTAAATTGCCTTGCGATCCCGTCCCGATCTGCGTTGGCCCTTACGAACGAAATAACAAAAAACCTAATGCAGAATGAGATTCTTATTTTGTTCTTATCCTCAAAGACTAATTGAGAGAAGAATTAGGCCTACTGAAACGGATTAGGAACTTCTACGTGATTTAATTACTAAAGCCTCATAAACTAAAGCTTTCCGCGTGAGCTAAAGGAAATGTGAGGGAAAAAGATAAGGAAAGTTGTTACCGTGTCCCTGTCACAAGAACAAGGCTATAACCACAGAATGACCAAATGTCGTTCCCAACCGCAGTATCGTTGGTCTTTCTCATCCCACGCTGATACCCCAAAAACCACCTTACATAACCGTAATATAGTCCACATCACAAAAACAATCTAGAATCTCTCGGGTCCATAAAATCTCGGTACCACCTTGAAACCCGTTAGGGAATTATTGGTAAGAGGAAGCTGTCGTCGCGTCGTCACTTCCCGGTTTAAACTTGAAGGTATCTTTGCATCTTGTATGCTGACATCTTGTTTGCTATGGCGGTGATAGAGATTTTAACGCCGCTTGAAGGACCTGGAGTCTTGGGCCATGAAAGTATTAAATTATTTTAACGGTGAATCTAAAGTGATATCTGAATAAAATTTAAAATTTAATTTGAGTCAGTGTAAAGTTCTTTTCTTTTCTCAATAATTACAAATAGCATACTCAATTGCTTTTGATCGTTTCAATGAGTTTCTCCCGCAGTTTATTAAAACCAGCTGCCCTTATGGCCTTGCTCCACCACAATAGATAATAGTGAGTGCATACGGGTACGTATGTGGGTGGGGTAGGATGGTAATGCCGGTTCCATTCTCAGTAGTGTGTTTAATAGAGTAATATTTCCAAAATATTTCACACGGACTCACGTTTGACTAACAGTTGTTGTTTGGGATATTTCTGACGTCATTGAATATTTACTTTACGAAGCAATAACTGAGACATATTCAAACAAATAACAGAAGGCATTATACCTAGGTACGCACGCAATTTTACTCGTGATATGTACCTTTTCTTGTACTAGAAGCCACAGTAAAATATTGTTTTTATCATGAAACCAAAGACAACGTACAGTGAGGAGTATGTTTTCGTCATATTTGTTTTAAAACTGCGTTAATTTGATTTCAATAAACATAAACATGTATTTGAATATATTTTAACTGTTTATCATTCATGATAGAATATTATTGGCGAACTTTGAATCGTAATGATGAGGAATCAGAAATCTGAATTTAAATTGCTTTAATTTGTATTACTGATGGATTTTATATTCACACTAAATAATTTTATTGTAAAAATGTTTAAATTTTGGTGTTGGTTGAATAAGTTGATTTCTTTAACGCATGCACTGCCCAGGTCACCCCTAGGCCGCCGCAGCCGCCGCAAGGAGAGGAAGGGCATTAGTCAAAGTGTTAAATCGCGACTTTACTGACGAAGTTCAAGGCAAACTCGCAACCATGACGACGGGTTCTATCACCTCACAATAAATGATTTATTTGCTGTATGTTTTTCGTAATGCCATATATGTACTCGGGGTCACGCCTTTCTGAGAAAACCTGTGCAGGACAACATCTTGTTAATAGCTAAGATATTTCATAAATTAGGTATATAGAATAGGGTTCAAAATCGAACATTACTTAAGGTAAACAGATTAGATAATAGTTACCCTTTCCGACAACAAAAGGCCATAGATTACGTTATAGTTGTCGCGGCCGACTCGCATGTACCTATCTACGTATGTAAGTAGCTATAGATTGTTATCTCGAAGGCATCGAATAACAAGGAAAGTTCTAGAAAGGAAAGAGATAGATAGTTCTTTAGTTTTTTCTAGAAAGTTTTCAAGGCTACAACTGAGGTATAAATACCAAACTTGTACGCCGGTTGATTGATTCTGTTTTCGGATACGAACGAGTGAACAGTGACTAGTAAATAGTGAACCTATAGTAATATTAATCCAGTACTGCAGCAAGGAAATAAAGAAGCTCTTCTCACAGTACAGTCTTTCAATTCCACGCCATCTTCATCTTCAACGGATTTCTCCAATCCAGCAATAGCAAGTGTGCACCCGCTCAATCGTGATAGGCCCTACTAGTGGGATCGCACATTTTATGGTCCTTCGAGCCGGATCCCTGAGGAAGCCTCTGAAGAAAGAAGATTGGAATTGATTTCCGTCATGCCACCAGTCATACGCTCCACTGGAAAAGGACGCAAGCCACCGACTATTACCAGAGCCGGAACGTCAGGGGAACTTGCCACAACATGGACTGCGGGAGGAACCGCTGCCACGGATTCTATGGCGACCACCTCCGCCACGAGGTCATTAGCCGTCATGTCTGCCATGGAGTCTACGGCGGCTTCCTCTGTCACCGTGTCTACTCTGACCGCGCCTACTGCGGAGCCGATGGCGACCATCTTTGCCACTACCGCCGCCACTGGAATGACCTCGGGAAGAACCATTGGACATCCTGCTGCCCCGCCGTCTGCAATCACTTCCCACTCGTCCCCACCTAGCCGCGGGATCAATATAGTGAATAAAGGAACGATGCAGACATTACTGGATCCATGCCTAAAAGAAGGCCTGCTGCCAAACCAGCACACACAGAAGAATACACGTGCTGGGTCTACTCGTTCTAGAAGAGAACAGGAGATAGCGAAAGCTAAAGAAGAACTCGCCCGTCGACAAGTCGAGCTAGCCGCAGCGCATTTGGCTGCGTTAGAAGCAGAAGACAGCGAGAATGAAGAGGACGACAGCGCTTCCGAGTTTTCAACAACGGAAACACACGCCAAAGTGCATAATTGGCTGTGCAACAAGCCTGCGCCACCGATGTTAGCCATCAAACAAGAAGAACATCAGCAAAAACCCGTGGCACCACCGCAATTATTCGAGACGGGCACGGAGTACCAAGGTGTACAACACATGCCGGCGGGAGCCGCTCAACCGGACTTCAGTCAGCTAGCCGAAGCCATCACACTCGCTGTCAAAGCAGCGGGTCAACGGCCACGTTTCATCGAGCTGCCCATCTTCAACGGTTGCCACCAGGACTGGCTACCCTTCCAGGCAGCATATAGAGAAACTGAACACATGTTCTCACTGGTTGAGAACATAAATCGCCTACGGAAGAATCTGAAGGGAAAAGCCAGAGAAGCCGTCGAGAGCTTGCTTATCACAAACACTCATCCATCAGACATAATCAAGACACTCGAGAACAGATTCGGAAGACCAGAGACGATTGCCATGTCAGAGATAGATGCACTCCGAGCCCTGCCGCGCTTGAACGAGTCACCGAGGGATATCTGCATATTTGCTACCAAAGTGACCAATGCCGTGTCTACTCTGAAAACCCTCAATTGCGTCTTCTACCTATACAACCCGGAAATCTCGAAGGCCCTCGTTGATAAGCTCACTCCGACACTGCGATATCGTTTCTACGACTTCGCCGCCATGCAGCCGAAAGAAGAGCCGGACCTCATGAAGTTCGAGAAGTTCATGAAAAGACAAGCTGAATTGTGCGCACCCTTTGCACCACCTGAAGCAACATCGCCAAATCAAGCCACCACTTCACAGAAGCGTCCTCAAATAGTATTCACAGCCTTAGAGAAGCACCAAATAGAAAGAACGTCGTGTCCCGTGTGCCAAGAACCGGAACACAAGACGGAGGACTGTGAGAAGTTCAAAGCAGTGGAAGTCAGCGCCAGATGGGACATCGCCAAGGACAAACGCCTATGCTTTAGGTGCCTGCGATATAGAGGGAGGATCCACCACTGCCGGCTGAAAACGTGTGGCATCAATAGTTGCAAATACACACACAACAAGATGCTACACTGTGATCGATCGGTCAAGGCAGTGGACTCCAAAGAAGAATCTATCAACTCCGCGTGGACAGCTAACAAGCAGTCATATCTCAAGATTATCCCAGTACGAGCGTCGGGGCCAAAGGGTTCTATAGAAACTTACGCGCTACTGGATGACGGATCGACGGTCACACTAATAGATGAAGACGTTGCCTATGCAATAGGAGCCAAGGGACCAGTCGATCCATTAAAAATAGAAGCGATCAACGCACTCAAGACTACGCGATACCAGTCAAGAAGAGTCAACTTCGTGCTCAAGGGATCAAACAATCACGAAGAACAAATACAAGCCAGGACAGTGAAAAATCTCAAGGTGTCGCCACAAGAGGTTTCCACGCAGCAAGTCAACGCCTGCAAACATCTGCGAGACATTCGAAGAACGCTGAGCTACAAGATTGCGAAGCCACATATACTCATCGGTCAAGATAATTGGCACCTTCTTCTGACAACGAAGGTCCGAAAAGGAAACATGAACGAACCTGTGGCATCCCTTACGCCATTCGGTTGGGTTTTACATGGGACACAGAAACCCGCACTTGGTCGCAACAGCCATTTCGTGTCTCACATCACAGAAGCATCCGATGGCAATATAGAACCAATAGAAAAGCTCCGCAGATGCCCGAAGAAACCGCAGATACAACCAGCAGAGCAAGCCCTTTGTATCACAAGCGAGCAAAATACAGTTCACAACGAAAATAGAGGATACCAAACTGCTCTACTACGGCGGCAAGAAGATACAAGCATTCTGGCTAATGATAGCTCACTGAAACGACTCTTCAACAAAGAAAAAAAGCTAGATCGCAAAGTAAAGAGAAATAAAGATCACATGAAAGCAATTATAGAAAAGGGATATGCCGCGCATGCACCCATACAGAAGACGCCCTTTAGAGCAAAGTACCTCCGTCATTTCGCAACGACAGACAAAATGCGGGCGGTACCTGATACAGCAGCAGTCTTAGAATTCTTCCAACCAAGTAGAACCGCCGAAAAGAAGGTCATCTATAAGTGCCGAAAGAAGAATTCAATGACTTTCCCAAATTGGAAGAAAAAGAAGAAACAGACGAAGTCAGGACTCTTCGGTAACAAAGGCAGCCATCGTGAAAAACAGCTGGCATACCGCACCTGGCCCACTCCAGTTACAACACCGGCGGGAGCCGCAAAACCAAGACCCAGTAAATGCAGTCGACTTAGCCCAAGCATCCTGCGGCCATCAGTGAGGAAGATGGTGATCCAGCAGGTCGAGACGTCGTCGTCCTAGCACCTAGAGAAATGCAACACGGTTGCACGGCGGGAGTAATGTGCAGGACAACATCTTGTTAATAGCTAAGATATTTCATAAATTAGGTATATAGAATAGGGTTCAAAATCGAACATTACTTAAGGTAAACAGATTAGATAATAGTTACCCTTTCCGACAACAAAAGGCCATAGATTACGTTATAGTTGTCGCGGCCGACTCGCATGTACCTATCTACGTATGTAAGTAGCTATAGATTGTTATCTCGAAGGCATCGAATAACAAGGAAAGTTCTAGAAAGGAAAGAGATAGATAGTTCTTTAGTTTTTTCTAGAAAGTTTTCAAGGCTACAACTGAGGTATAAATACCAAACTTGTACGCCGGTTGATTGATTCTGTTTTCGGATACGAACGAGTGAACAGTGACTAGTAAATAGTGAACCTATAGTAATATTAATCCAGTACTGCAGCAAGGAAATAAAGAAGCTCTTCTCACAGTACAGTCTTTCAATTCCACGCCATCTTCATCTTCAACGGATTTCTCCAATCCAGCAATAGCAAGTGTGCACCCGCTCAATCGTGATAGGCCCTACTAGTGGGATCGCACAAAACCAAACATTCATCTTAATTTTCTGCTTTATATTCTGGTTTTACAACTTATGCAATAAAATTTCAAGATAAAACATTTCCACCGCTCCTGTTACTTAGCAAGGTACTTTGCTTATACGCTTTTAGCTAAAATCACAAACAATAACTTTCTTGCCAACCGCATCTCAAGTCAAGATCTAAGAACGTTGAAAGGTTTACTTTCAGAAATTAAGTTATATGGCTTATGCTATAGAGCGGTACTACCAACTTTATTTTTATATGAAACTTTTTATAAGCTGATTCATAATTTCAACTAGCTTTCATTCAATTTTTAACCTCACTCCGAAGTGACTCAACAATTGCATAGAATAGCAAGCCCGCGCGGGCCATGCATACGCGACACAATTTATCGTATTAATAATTAAATCTCCATTTTAATGTTTTTTTTAACATTTGGAAACGATCATAATAATAAACTAGAACAAACAAAAACTAGACTAAAAAACTTCTGCTATGTAGTGGGTGCTTTGAAAGGTACTTCGCTTGGCTTTTTTCTATTCATCATCAGATCAGTTCATATAGGTTCCCTGCTGAACAGCAGTTCTAAGCCGCCTCCATTCTTCGACTCCTTGCGACCGCTGCAATGCCGTCGGTCCATGGAGTGGGAGGTCTTCCGACACCCCGTTTTGCATTGCATCGCGGTCGCCACTCGAGAACCTATGCTCCCCAACGGTTATCGTTTCTGTGAGCTATATGACCATTTTGATCTGTTATGTCCACAGAAAGATGTAATGCTCGCTTCGAGTCTTGAAAGACAGTTTCAGAAAGTATAACGATGTTTCTGTTTAATAATTCGTATCACATGGTTCTTTGAGCAACCAAATATCCTAATAATTTTAGATTTCCTGTATGTAGGTTTTGTAAATTACCTTATAGTTTAAGTCTCAAAACATGATAACGATGGAAGCTCTGCGGTGCTCCACCTAGTTAGTATAAAAGTATCCCGTTAATAGAATTAGCTTCGCTCAAACATCATGTGATACTACGTTACTTAGCAATGAAGGGGATGGTCTTATATTTAACGAGAGCAATTTTCTATAAACGAATAGTTTCTTGACAAATTAAAAACTAATTTTATATTACAAATTACAGCTAGTATTTACATTTGAAGCAGTTGAGCTAACTGCAGATTTTTGCAAACAATCTAATGGTAGCTATATACAAGATAAGGCCTACAAGGTATATGCACCGCCGTCCTCTCATTTCAAGGGTTTGATAAAAACTTATCTACAAGCAAACAGAACGGTGCCCCAGGCAACTGGAGCGGGTGAACATGCTTATTTGTGTCAGTTCAAAATGAACGTAAACGATGTTATTACAACAACACTTATTGCACCATAGATTCGAGTACCGGCGGCGCCAACGACTACCTACTACTATTTTTGACCCGACAGCGTAGGAAGGTATATGTTATAAGGCCGATATTTTATACAAGTACGTTTGGAAATTGATTATGTGGTACTGGTACCTCCTATATGATCTTTGAATCTTGCGGCTACAGAAAAATAACCCGAGCAAATCCCGACCACATGGAAAGTCTACTACTCAAGCCACACGTTTTACCCGCGGGAGCGGGTTATGTTCTCAGCGACATATAGAAAGAAACATGTGGTTTGCGGACACTCTCTGTTACCTCCAAGCATCAAAACGTCTAAAGCGATTATCATAAATGATTTATGAAAATACTCGTCTGGTTTTCTATATGGTTTTGAACATTTTGTAGGCCTTTGCTATCTCATGTGACGAAATAAAGTTAAAAGCGAGGACTGAGCTGGGTTTTATGTAGTTTTCTATTAATACCTTGTTCCCTATCCCATACATGCCCTACATGCTCGTTGTGGAAACTAACATTGTTCAGAGTTCCAATTCTACTTAGGGTATTGTGTATCTTGCTAAGGACGTTCATCTATTATATTGTTACGCGTCCCGTGACGCTCATACAACACGAAAGCCTGTACTTTGAGCTATTCATTCTGCTGATGGGACGTCGCACCATCAATTAAAGTCGATGTCGGTCATTATGTTCCAGTAATTTGATGCTACAAAGATTAACCTCCATTTTGACGTGTTCCTTGTCAGTTTCAGTTCCAAATATTCAAAGTTAGTCAAACCTAAAACTCGTAAAAACTCCTGATGAATCATAGCTGCTTTTAAACTCGCTTGGCGTGACCTAGTTCTTATGACAAAAATCTTCTCGTCTTTTATTTCATAACAAACTTTAACCACCAGTTAACAGAATTCGTTTATTTTAGGAGTAATTTAGATTTTACTGCTACTTGAACTTTTACGATTATTTTGATGTTTTCAAACTCGTTTACTTGTGACAAGATAAAATGAATCTGGCGCATTCGATTGAATTTATTGGCTGCAATCAAGCTCAAAACATATTAGGTTATCCAGGTCAACTAGATCGATGACATATGCTTGAAAAACTTGCTTTATGGAACATCTGTTTGCCAGATAATTAAGAGTCCAAAAACGGATGCAAGCTTATGAATCACCGTTATACGTTAGATGTAAATTTATATACATAATTATTTACAGGACCTAATACGAATCGACGTATAATTTTCGCGCTGTAAGTCGTTTCGGCTTGAGCCAATCCCCATGTCATTGCAACTTTCTAGGCGACATAGAGTCGACATGCATATGGTCTGGTCTGCCATCTAGACAGGTAGACATTGCGTTTCCGGTCACGTGTAAGGCTACTGAGCTAAAATCGAACAACCACGTCATTTCAGAGACTATTCCAACTTCGTATAATGGATTTCCAACTCTCAAGAACATCGATTAAGTCAGAGTTTCGCTCGACTAATCCTGCAAAGTTTAATACAGGAATACAGTTTCTGGTGGATCAGGCACCCTTTTAAGTTCAAAACCGTGAAGCAATCTCTTGCCTTTTTAATTAGTCTCGTGACGACCTCAGTGGAATACGTACTCCGTCATTGTGAGACATTTTGATGAGTGACGTCTTTTAAAACCGTGCCGTATCCACGTATATTGAATTCCATGGCAACATAACTCAATTGGCAGGCTATCTCGCGCCGGCGCCGCTGGTAATTGCAGCCAGGGCTTCTGCTTGGCGGGTGCACGCCAAAAACAGTTTGCAAAATTTGCAAGTTTGCAGTTTTACCGGCAAAATGTGGTTTTAATTTTGAGGGGGGATTGCAATTACGTTGCTGCGATGTGAACCACACTGGGTTTTTTTTATCCCTTGAATTTGAAACGTTGGCAGGCTTTCTAATAGTGGCCAACTGGATGGCGCAGAAAGTTTTCTGAATGACCTTTAATAAATCAAAACATATTTTCACAATGCAAATTCAAAACTGTATTAATTTATAAATTACTGAAGTATTGTACGAGTTTATATTGAAAGTTATAACCTACTACATCAGCAATAAACCTACGTGCGATGAAAGTAAATCGTTACCTTTCCCATAATCTCATTTTATGATAGAATCTTCTGTATCCAATGTAATCCAAATTACATGGTTCAGGATTCTATTTGCCTCGCCAATGATGTTAACTGGAATTGTAACTCCAATATACTCGGGTTTGCTCAGATAGAGAGAGAGAGAGAGTTTTGAAGAGAGGGCTGAACTGAACTAACCTGAAAGGATTGAACCTACAACTTGGACACCACTGGTGCACTTGACGAATCAAATAAAATTCAAATAATTTATTTCAACAAGATTATTATATTACAGATTGTTAAAATCGTTATGCCTAGTACATTGAATTATATAATCTTAAAAACTACATGAAAAACTGAGAACAACAATGAAAATGTATGAATACAACTCTTAATATTGGTCATAAAATCACAAACAGCAAAGGACTTTTTGGTTATACATACTTCCTGTATGACAATGCATAGGTATGTCATGAGCTCTACTGGTTAAACGCCTTCGAAAACTCAAATGAGTTTTTGGCATCAAATTGAAATGGAGCTTGGATCAACTTTGGTGCGGCTTTTAACCGATAGCTCTCAGGACTCGCGTAATTCCACAGCCAACGCGCCCGCGTTTAATAAAAAAAATTATATTTTATCGCTGTCAAACCCCCGTAGTGCCGTTATGCCGACCAATATAATTCTAAAAACTCCCATTAATCTGTCGAGTTCGGTAAGTATAACCATCCCGGGAATTGACCTGATTCTCTTTCTTTCTTGAGATCTTTTGAGACAAAACCATGGGTCGGTAAACAAAACTATAAGCCCCAGGTTGTAACAAGTAACAACATTGTTGTTAATGTGCACTGTTGCAAGCAATACTCATTAAGTCAGTCTTGGCAAGTGGTCCGAAACGCCCCAGGTCTCCCCTCTCACTCACCCCCTCTTGTCGCAGTAAAAAATGGGTTGAGGGTTCTGCCCTGTGATTATGTATAGTACACGATTAGACTCAACCATTGCATTTTGATACGTCTGTATCGCAACGCATTGCAGCAAGCGTGAGTCAACGCCGCGCTAGACGCGTTTCAACTTTGGACCAGCAATGTGGGCCGTTTCGAAAGTGCAGGCGCCTGCCAAACTTTGATATGCGTTGCCAACGCTATTCAGACGCACGTCTCAGAGACTTTCACAATATTCTAGCCTGTATTACTCGTATCGCTGATGTACACGCCGCCGCCGTTTCAGTTTTATGGTCCCAGCAGGAAATTGCTCGTGTTATTGGCAAAAGCTAAGGGCCCTGCCTTACTGTATATTGTGTTAAAAAGGCTATAAAAAGTGCCATCCGTGGCACTGCAATATAAGTTTCTGAGAGGGAAATGTGCGAAGTTTTCCATTCTGGCATGAAAATGCATAGAGAGGATGATTGATAGGAGTTTGTCTGACGATCCACACGTGCGAGGCAGAGAACTTTAAAGTAATCATGTTGCTATGCTTCTAACAATATAACACTTGCACGCTTGCCTCGTAAAATGTCTCTTTGGCAACCGCTTTGCAAGTATGTACAAGTATTTCCCGGTTTATAGACAGCTGACCTATTCGATCGCGTTCTCGCAAATTGCTTTGGCTTTAACGTTCCACGGTTCATAAAATATATTGTAGGAAATGCTAAAAGCGCATGTCTCGGCGTCATTTCCGTGTGTGACTAGGAGCCACGGCTTCGGTCGGCCGGCCGTTCCTCATCACGTTCCGCGGGGCCGAGTCACGTCAGCGCGACACGACACCGGCTCCATGGCATTCATACACAGAGCGAACCCGTCGCGACTCGGTAAATGACTAACGGTACCGCTCGCCAAGGTTAAATGTGCCGCGAGATCGTGGAACATGAAGTCATGAACTGCTGCTATCCGAATAGTTGCCTCGTGTTCTCTACATTACGATCCATGCCAAAACGAAGAATCTCACGTTTCATCGTCTCGTTTTATTCGCTTTAAAAACCATTTTATAATCACTACATCGTCTTCGTCAGATGTGTCACTGCGGACTTGAAACGCTGTTCGAATACGAAAAGCAAAAAATACTTTAAGCTTCAGTAGGCAGCCGATGACGCACTCAGAGGAGGTAAACAAGAGGTTTTATGGTTCGACAGGGACATTTGGTATCCGCCGAGTACGCCTCGTGGTTTCACTTCGGCTCACTGAGTTGTTGGTCTGGAAATATTCCGTCTGCCCTCTAATTTAAGGACAAAGGAAAGTCATAAAATAAGCAAGTTAGAAAGTTAAATCATGAAACGTTTGGAGCTTCTAGTTTAAAGTTGCCTGTGCCAAACAAAACCACACATAATGTTGAATGGTTCTGCCATGTCCATTAAATACTTATATTTCTCGATTAAAACAGTTCGATTTACATCGCGTCCGGTTTACATGAGACACTGGCAGCTTCAATAACTCATCTTTAACAATGATTTACGCTTGCAATGTCCTCTATTCGAATGTACCTTCCCAGGGCACTTCAATTAAAGACGAACGGCACTTGTCAGATAAATCTCTTGTCTAACAATAGTCTAATCTCGCCGGCCCACACGCTCCAGAGTGCTAGCTAAGTCGAGGTCGGGCCTGCTACGGATAGCGATAATAGCCGCCTTTCCCACCGGTGAAAAAACTTGTTAGTACTCGACTTGTGCGGTGGTAGACCAAAGCAACTAATGGAAAGCAATTTTATCCAGTACAGTCGTCGTGTTTTATTACAGCTCTAGATGTTTCATGTGGTAGTTGGTACATCGGGGACCACGGTGTTTTTCAGTTTACGTAGGTACTTTGCTTTTATCCTGTGGGATTGGTGTTGCGCTGTACTTAACACCGTGGTACTGGCTGAAAACCAGCGCTGCTGTGGCAGAAGTACCATAGCAGTGTTAAGGGGCTTCGATACGACGCCATTTTGTGAAAAGGATAGGCATAGGATTTCGCGTTCATATGAGAGCGGGACAACGTGTGTGCAAAAATCAAGATTTCTTCTAATTAGAAGAGTACTGTTCAAGTAATTAAATATTTATTTTGGCGGATCTGTTACCCTGCCTTTGCTTTATTTTTTTATATAAAAATTAAGTCAGAAGTCATATTGGTTCGGAGAAGAAGACACATATGTATCAAAAATTAGATATTTTAGTTATTTTTTTTCATCAAACATAATAATATGCAACTAATCATAAAACTATCTTGGCGCTTTTGTACAGAATTAAATGGAATGTTACGTATAGGAGTATAAAAATCCTAGATTTTATATTTAAACAGGATCTTTGAGATCCTGTTTCAATCTGTATAAGATCCGAAAATATCGATTTCTCGAAATACCAGCGGTAAGCTGAGCCGGTGACCTTTTTGTGTTACATTTAATTTAATATTAGTTACGCCCTAAAACTAAATTGTACTACTTTTACTATAATAATAAGTGTATAGTATCGTATACCTATGTACTGTACAAGTGTACATTGTAGACGTCTGTTCTGATTAACGTATAAATCAAATGGTAATCCAGCTTAATGCGTTCTGAAACACATCAAGCCGGTTTCGCAACCACGTCCCGCTGCCAATAGTTACTGGGTTTATAAACTCCTCAATTTCAAAGCGTTCTCCCAATCGAATGATAACTGAAGCTAGGTAGGTCAGTAAAAACTATGATAGAGGGATTCATTATCGATGAGTGGTCGCAGAGACGCGGAAGGCACGCGGCTTGAACCGCACTCACCCACCAGTTGGTGTTCTTCCAACACAAATAGGTATGGCTCGTAGTTGACCCGCTTAGATCCGTAATGAATAAGCAGGACCTACCAACCACGTTAGGAAGTCTTCTTGTAACAAGTTTATGTATAAAATCGTCGTGTCGCTGATTGATGAAAATTAACGCTAAACCAAAGGCTTTAGTGTACTTTTTCAAAGTAACGTTTCTTCAATCATTAGTGTAGGTAGGGTAGTCCGAGCGTTTTTACTAGTCAATAATTTGTTACGGCGTCATCAAGGCTTTTAACAATGCACGCAATTACAACAGTTGCACAAACACGAGGCTTTTGTTGAAATTGGCCTATTATGTATGCGGACTCTGAGGTGTTGTGAAAAACAACGTCTGAACGTACTTATGCCCGTATACGAATATCGTTATAACGCTGAAGAGTTTTACAATTTTATTTTTATACCACCAAGGTGGCAAACAGGCACGCGGTCCGCCTGATGAGAAGCGGTTGTCGCAGCCTATGGACAACTGCAACATCAGGGACATTACATGCGCGTTGCCGACCCTTAAATGTCTTAAAAGACCCTTTTTGAAGAATTCCAGGTTGTAGTCCTGAGGGAAAACTCTGCTCGGGAGATCATTCCACAACCGGAGTGTGAGTGAACTTGTAATGGGTTATGAATTCATGATGATTCTTCATTGTACATCTATAAGTTTAGTCAGTATTCACATAAAAATGGTCTCTTATTTAGTTTTTTTTTTGAACGTCGTAGTTTTCACTGAACCAGTCGAACGTGGTCACGGGAAGACTGAAGTGCGTACGATTAATCCACGATTGAAGTTACAAATTAAACTGTAAACAGGAATAACAAGGCTATTCTGAGTTTTCAATCACAATTCACAATCCATATCAGCTCGCATAAACATCCGCTCCTAATCAATAGCTTGTTAGCAAAGCCGCTCCAATTCGTACACAAAGAACTCGCTCTCCCATACGAAGCTCCAAATAATTGGTATCTGAATCTACTTATTTGCGAGACGAGTCGGCGGCTAAGCAACTAACTCAAATAAGGTGCTACAAGGAGTCTACAAATAAAGTATATAGACAGCTGTATTTGGTTACGCGAGATATCTCATGTCTGCGATTGTGCTATGTAAATGGTAATCTCGGTCGACTATAACAAGTATGTTGTCTAGCTATCTTTCTTTCGGCTTGGATATTGAGCTCCCAAAGAGAGCTTAGAGAGGCTTTATAATCTAAAAATTTCAAGGTTCAAATTTACCTGCCCGCAAGCAATTTCTAATTATGGTTGTCATGTTCGATTACTGCTCTGGAATTTAAACCCGCAAATGTCATGTTGGACAGTACTGAGGGATATTTATTGCTCGCCGCTAAAAGTACTCCAGTAATTAACTGAAGAACCATAAAAACCTGAGAGCAAGGTGCGGCTCGGCGAGTTTCTACCTCCATCCAATTTTCAACCCTCAGGGTTATGACGTTGCGAGCGTACCTGTTCAGTTTCAAGTGACACTTTTTCACTTGTTTCCTTTCCGCTTTGACCTTGTTGATGAAGTTGAAAAGGTTAATTAACTGGGACTATTCGAAGGCTTTGGAAATCAAATCTCATTCGAGTCTGATTGCTATTCAAGTTGATTGGAATAAGAATGTGAACGGTGATCGTTTGCCGCTACGCTATCATCAGAATGCTAAATTAGCTGCAATTTCATTATGCACGAGTTTATTTAATTTGCTTTGGTTGGAATTCAATTAATTATACACCAACCAGACAACCGAATAAACTTATTCAATAGTAATAGATTTAAGAGTGGATTCATAAACTACGCTTTTAAACAATATCCTATGACTCATCTTTTCAGTAGCACCTAGAAAATTGTGTTTATGCTCTTGTTAAGTTATTTCATAAGCCAAGTACTTGACCATACCACAGCTCATAAAGTGTAGCGTCCTCATTCTGACCTTGAAGTTATTGCGCAAGCGTTGTTTACTCGTTTCGCAAGGCAGTTGCCCAATTGCTAAATTAATCATTGTTAAAACGTTTGTCTTTCTTAATTTCGGCTCTTTAGTTCCAATTATGCGCTACTCATAAATACAGAATTTACAAACCGCACCGCGATACTTTACAATTTAGTTTCATAATATTGCGAGTCGTAAAAGCTCATTACAGTGCTAAAGCGGTAGCTCAGCCGTTGACGTCACCCTCGGGCTTTCCTCAGATGATTCATAGAAGAGGGCATGATGCAAACGTCGTCGGGACTTACTGCTTTTATTATAACACTCGCGAGGGGGATCTCTCTGACTTTGAATAAAGAAGTAATAATGAAAACTTATAGTCCATGACTACAATGTCTGTTGACTTTACAACATGTTTACGACTGTCGGAAATAATCTCAATGTAATATCAAATAAAGCGAATGATATCCAATATATTCTTACAAGGCAGTTATGCTCTGGTGCAACCTTCTGAAATTTCAATATCTGCATCCAGATCGGAAAATACGTCGATGAGTCAGCACTCGCTTCTGCCCACAGAGTATATTCATGCTCAAATATAAACTGGCCAACAGACACTTTTGGAACCGTGCCTCAAATGCCATAAGAACGATACGTGTACGTATGACTGAGTGAGACTAACGACCTGTGTACTAGCTAGAAATAGATTTATTTGTCAAGGAAGTAATATGCCTCATTAAACTTGAGGCCAGGAAGTTTGTGTCTTCGAAATATTGATAGAAATTTTATACTAAAAATCAAGGCAATCTAACAGACCGCTGAATCAAAGTTCATGGCTTAACTTCATAAATAATTATATTTAAATGGTGATGCAATTCAACATTGACATGATTGCGCGAAAAAATAGCATTATAGGCAAATGCATAAACGTCCTCAAAAGATAAAACACCTTGAATTTACTTATTACGTACTCGTTTCATAAAAAAAATTGTACATTATTGTAACAATACCACAACATTTTAAATCTTTATTCTTTTCTTATTCTTTTCTTTTCTATTATGTTCTTGTGACAATATGCAAAAGACTATTACCTACATCACTGGCAAAGAGGGTCGTCTTCCATTTGTATAAATCCTTTACAAATGTACAGTTCTCTGGAGTGTGGACTGGACAGTTCTCCACTCCGTGCCTGTAAATGACATGTTGACAACCTCTGTTGACACAATACGGTATTTACTTTTAATATACGTCATAAATAACATAACAACGTTGAGTAAGTTATTTAAATGTGAATGCGAATTGCGTTGCAGATCTCTATAAAAGTATAGCTGAACTAGATTCAAGGTGCGAAACTTGAAAGGCTTTTTGTTGTTGTGTTATATGGCACGGCAGTTTCGTTGCGCAAAAAGCTTCCGTCTCACATTTCCACGCCCGTCATCCATAATATCTCTTACATCCAAAGACGTACGGCCCAAAATTCCTTGTGCCGGTTCTATTGTTAACCAGAGCTGGCATTACGCGCGTCGGGTCCTTATTTCCGTCAAGCAATTTCCATTGCGGAGTCTGCGTGAGCATTTGTCGGCGCCGTCTTCGCATCGCATCCGGCCCTTGGATGCCTTGGGGCCTCCTACTCTCATTTATTTTGTTAACTGGATTCAGCCCAGGGTTTGGCTTCATCCTACCCGTATAAATTAACGAAATGTCGCTATGTCCGTGCTTCCATGAAACTGTATTACGAACTTTCGTTATATTATAACATATAGGTAATAACAATAATAATTCAAAATAATGACGTTTAAATTTTACCATTAGGATGCTTGTGAGGATCGGATAAGCTGTTTACATTTTACCTGTTTGTTTATCTCATCTGAAACTATTTTGATGTTTGCTATTTATCAGATCGCCTCGCAAATGAAGCTGCAGTCATCGGTTATAAACAAATCCATTCCAATTCACGGCCTCGGGTTGGCTGACAGATAAGCTGAAGGGTTACGGGACATGAGTCATCAGTTGCGTAACACTTCGGAAGCTAAGCTTGAAGGTTGCCTTTTTGCGAAGATTTTTTCCCGTGTGCTCATTCATCTGCAATATCCATACAATGGCCTATCCGTAAATTCCACCTTATCACCAAGAAACAAGGTCATCTTATTCGCTGCAAACTTCCACGAGAATGTAGGGTCACGAAGGCTCCTTTAAAGTCAAGCCTTTCTAAACACTAGTCTGTCGTAGCGAGTCGAGATGGGATCCTTGACATGGTTGCTTGCCGGGCTTTGGAGCGTGCGACGGGAACATTTTCTATTTTCCCTTCAGTAGGGAGTCTAAGATGTAGGGTGCTATGTATGGTACACGCCCCGTTTGAAGAATCTGTTAAGGTTAGATATACATACGTCTGCCAATCAGGTCGTTGCCGTTGCAAAGAACACAAATCCTCCTTTTCCCGCTATCGACAGAAATGTGTAAAATTGACAAATAATTGAAAAATTCATCCAACACTTTAATTACTACAGACATTTTCAACTCGATGAACAACTCTTGACATTTTTCATGTAGTACCTAATTTAATCTTGCAAAATATGGTTTTGATCATAAGTGATTGCAAAATGCTTATTGTTTTGCACTGCATAACAATGCAACTCACCGCATTTATTTTGTTTTGCATTTTTTCTCATCAGATTATTATTATCATATTTTACTGGCCCATTTATCAGACTTGACTTTTTATTTTGATTGCTTATTGTAGTATAGCATGTAGTTTGAGTGTGTTTTAGTTCTTAGATGCTTAAAGGAGTTCCTCAGGGGAACACCCTTTGCTAGTTATTGTTCTTGAGTGCCGTAGTTTTTGTTTTCATTAATCACTGTGCGTTATAAATGTTATAATAAGTGGTAGTGTTATGTACGCATTATTACTTAGACCTGTGTTCACCGACGGAATTTACAGCTGATAACCTAGCTAGCCAATTAATGGATAGCGTTTTATTTACACTATTTGTTATCGCTAAGCTGGTTTATTTCTTGCTGAACACAAGCCTTATAGGGGTTCCTAGCGGCGTGTGTTTACACTAGGACCTACAGTGTTTAATGCGTGGTAGTGCTAGAAGCTAGACGCTTGTATCGTAGAATCCAAATGGCCCGCCTCAGGGTAAGCCCTTGGAAGTACAATGCGTCAATACTAGCTGTCCGCAGCATTATGCAGCTGGTCAGATTCCAAGACGCAACAGCAAAACTGAAAGTCAATGAGGTGCATCAGCGATCATCGCTACGCACAAGAGACTTTCAGGACACGCTGCATGCTTCATTGAATTAGTCGTGTGTTCTTGCTAAAAGTGAAGTGTAGTTTGCATACACGCATGTTTGAATGCCGTAGTTTTTGCATCATAGTGTAACCAAGTTTCTTCTCTTGATTGTGAATGTGGTCCTTTCACAACTTCACTTGACTACTTAAAACTTGTTACACTGTGACAATCTTTATATTTATATCATTTAACTGTTTAAACTAGCCTTGTGTTCTCTGGAATGATTTAAGCTTCTATGAAAAAAGATCCTGTAGGTACCTAATACTTGTAGGGACAGGAAGTTTTAGACAATTTATAAATTCTTAATAAAGGAAAAATTATGACGCGTGACGCGCTGACGTGCTAAGAAAAGAAGAATATGATTATGATTATTATGATTAAAACTATGAATTTTTTAATCGCGTGCTGTTAAAATGAAACCGACTTCTGTCGTTTATTTACTATACTGATAAATTGCAAGTCATCGAAAAACTTGTCAAGATTTTTTGAGACCCAATGTTGGGTGTTGTTTTCATCACTGACCGATTCTATATGTATAGACCATAAGATTTCCGTTTTGTTTATTTGTTAAAATGTCAACAAGAGCCAATGTCTATTGAACTACCATGTCGTCATCATCTTCAACATGTTTTACAAGTCGCAACAGTAGGGTCGCGTCGCGATCTCCGCCTTCAATTTGTATGGTCTCATCAATTCACTTTGCCTTTCAAAACACCCTTCTCCATCGTTTTTATGTGCTTCTTGTAAACTTCTAGATTACTTTCCTTTATTTCTTATGCCCATCTTTTACCATCTAATGGTTTATTGATGGAGTTTGGATTTAACATTGTGGAACGCATTAACCTTTAGAATTTGTGTTTTGTGTTCACTATCATATTATACCCAAGTAATCAAGTTTTTTGATGACCTTATAGTTGATTGATTTCATATTGAGGATACATTAGCTGTCTTTTCTGTATTGCCTATTTCATTAGTTAAGGAAACTATTCGTCTTATGTACATCTGTCCTATTGTTAATCTTCCATCCCTAATCAATTGTTAATTGTTCTTTCGCCTTCAGTTAATAAATGGTAGTAAAATACTAGAGCATTCGACGGCATTTGTTGAGGATAATAACGTTTTATTTCACGGTGAACCGACGAAAAGACCCATGTCTCTCACGCTCATTGTCTTCAGAGATGTGGCTCAAGGATTAGTTATAGCGGTTTTCTAAAACAATGCCTAGGCTTAGCGATCCTTTTCATTATTCTGTTCCCATATTCTAGGATTAGAATTTAGGCGTTACTCAACAATTTATGACAATCCTGACCCTTGAGAAACGGAGAATATCTGTTAAAGATAAGGTACTGTAATCAATAATCATCGAAGCTAGTCAAACTCTCTCTTGAAGGCAATTGAACAAAGGATCGTATAGGCTGACTAAGATGCACTACCGTATTATACTAAGGTGAAATCGTACATAATGTATGCTGGAAACCCCGACTTTTCTTAACCGCCGCCAGCACCAATATTTAGTAATCGGTATCAGTCAGTCACAGTCTGAATTTCGTGATACAAAAACAACAATTCAGAGTTTCCGCATTATTTCATATTCCTTTGTCCAGTGTGGCCGCTCACATAACAGTTTTGACTGTTATTGAATAATGTATTTGACGGACACATAAACGCCGTGACAAATCACCTTGTCTATTTTCAGTGACTGACGCGTGTGCCTCGTTTTGGGCATCATTATAACAATTTCAAACATAAAAATATTACCCTACATTCTATTTTGTAGGCCTCACTAAACCGCCTCGTTTTACCTGTAATAGAGCTTTGTAGTATTATAGTAAAGCTCAAGCGTTCTTTTCTGTAACATAACTAGCTAGGTTTTCGTTTGAGTAACGTTTCTAGTTTCTAGTGCTCAGTAATACAAGAATCTTTCATCACTGACGACCTTTTTCCAGATATTATCTGGATGAATCCAGTTTAGATTATCCAAAAGTTATTGCATTGATTTTCTAATGATACTGCTATGTCTTTAAATTATTCCATCCCACGTCCTATGTATTTCAGTGACATCGCTATGAATATAAAATTTACGTTTTTTTCATTACGTTTTACGGCTATTCATGACTGCATGACGCACAATCCTATTTGCATAGGTCGGTCGTTAACATGTACTAAAATGGCCTCAGTTTCATAATAGTTTCATAAACGTTGCATAGGATTCGGGTTATATTAGATTTTAGATTACTGAAACGCCTGGAAACTCCTAGCCGATAACCGATTTACTTTACTTCACAATCCTTAGCACTTTGGGTGCCTACGATGCACATGCAGTGCGAGCCTGAGTTGTGAATGCCTTCTTTAAGTGACCAGTGGGTCCAGTGGATGGATGGACCCTTAATTCTTGTCATCTTCACCTGTCCACAGCCCCACAGCGGGGTACCCCCTGGATTGTTGCTATAGTCAACTATCCTTAGCTCGTCGCATTCAGGTGTGCCCATCAACTAGACTCAAAGCACATTCAGACGTCCACGACCTCTTTGGTATCATCTTAGCCTGCACTCTCTAAGAGCGAAAGCGCTTATAAAGTTTCCGTTTCTTCATCATTATTTTTCAGTTCTGCAAGACAGGAATAAGTAATCCATTACGGATGTAAGCGGGTTAACTACGAACCTCATTTGTGTTGGAAGAACACAAAAAAAACAAATAAGGTTCGTAGTTAACCCGCTTACATCCGTAATGAATTCGTCAAACTACGATAGTTTTTATAGTAAAATAAGAATAAGTAACTTCTGTTAGTTATTTTGGTTATTATAAATAGCTATAGTGTAAAAGAAGTTACATATTTATTTAGCACTAGCGGTCAGCCCCGGCTTCGCACGGGTATATTCTATCGCCTATGTTCATCAGGGATAATGTAGGATTCGAATGGGTAAAGAATTTTTCCAATCGGTCCAGTAGTTTCAGAGCCTATTCAATGCAAACAAGCAAACAAATCTTTTCTCTTTATAATATTAGTATAGATTTGTATAGACTACGAGTTTGCAGTGTAATAAATGAAGGTATAAATCATAGAAAATTGTAGTGTAAGATAAAATCGAAGAAAAACCTACTTTCCTTAATTATTCTGACTTCTAATGATTAATGCTTTCGCACGTAAACAATAAAATAGTAAACGAGCCGTACATACATATGTATGTTTTACGGTTTGTTGACATTTTATGTGTTGTTTCTTCATGTACGTGACAGTGTTGACGTCGGTGATAATGATAACACTCCTCTCTGATAATACCTATGTATGTATACCTACCAATAGGTATAGTATCTAACTTAATAAGGTTTTGTTTTTCTGTGTACTTACTGGGTGTGTTTGGGGAATGAATTTAGAACGGCTGAATCGGTTTTCAAAATTCTTAGGCTAGACTCGGTTTTTATAATCATCAAGTCTTGATTCTGGTTATCAACGTACAAAAAACTGTATTAATTCCTTTCGACGTATTAAACATCGCTTATCACTACGAACGCGAAATTTTTTGTTTCTATGTTTGCATGCTACAACTTCTCGCCAAAACTGATGATCGGAAGCGTTTTTTTTTTATCTTAAATCACTTCTAATTTATAACTGACTTCGAAAAAGCAAGAGACTGTTTGGCTGTGTATATGTTTTTTTATGTATGTTCGTAGATTTCCGTCGATGATGGACCAATTTTGTCATTTTTTCGCTAGTGTATAAAGATGTGTATAATAATGCCGAGGTGGTTCCATAAATCTTTATTTCCAAGGGATTAGTGTTTATCCCGCTAAACTAAAAGAAACACATCGATCAGGTATCCGGGGCGGGGCCGGCAAATACTCTGATCGATGTTTAAAACTAAGTGATTCAAAGTAGGTTTTTAGTAAAAAAAACATCAAATTATTATCATCCCTTAATAACGCATGCGAAACTGCATGCAGAAGCTTACAATAAACAATTTGACACTTCTACCATCTGAACATATTATACAACAATTTATATCTCCTCAACTAGCGGCTACCATTGTACCATTAATGGCTGTAGATATTCCATTGCAGCAAATAATTGTATCCGCGTCTAATTGATTAAAACGTGACTGCGATCGCGTGCACAGACCGAACGCGCAACTACGTTGTATGTCAATCTATACCATCGCCGTGGATTGTCTTGAGAAGACTCCATTCGCATTCTTTTACCAATAGGTGTGAAATCTGATTTGTGACTGAGCAAAAACGGTTACGGTTTTCAAATCTTAGAGAGTTTATGAACTCTCTCTAAGATCAAGCTCTTGCTTTAATGAGCGTATGACGTGATCGTCACACGCGTTGTTATTGAATATAAATGTTAAAAAAAATCTAAACCGTAGAGCTACGTTACTGCATAATTTCAGATAATTTCTTTTATTAGTTTTGGTGTGAAGGATTTAGAGACATCGATCGTAAAAGTTTAAAAACGTGGGTGAGTCCATCTACTCTATCAATTCGGGTATACACAGTCATTATTCATGGCGTCTTTTGGGTCAGGCCTATGTTTAGCTGTGGACGTATACAGGCTGATGATAATGACGATGAGGCAGTCCCTGTCCAGCTTTCAACGAATGAATACAAATCTGTTCCATCGCCATGGCTTGTCTCCGTCACGAGACAGTCTCGAGAAGGCTCGTTTCGCATTCTTCTATAGGTGTCACGAAGCGTTGAAATCTGATTTGTGACTACGCAAAAAGGTAATGTGTTTCAGCTTTGAAGCCTTTAGCACAGATTTCCATAAAGGCGGAGCAGAATAGAGACATAAAAATATAAAAGGCATGTTTGACATTTTCATCACACGACCTTCAAGACGTGTAATCTAGATTCTATGAGGTAAATATGACTCATCACCGCACCGTTTTAAAATGGGTTCCGAGGCACATCCCCGACTCACTAGCGCCGCCACTAGTATCGCCTTAAACTTATTTATTATGGGCCTTTTCAAACAGTATAAAGCTAAAATATATATGAACAAGAACAGCATAGAGGCTGAAACATAAAGATGTGGAATATTAATGGTCATTTTTTCCGGAATCCATGTTTGCGAACCCGGTTTCAGAAACGATTTAAGTATAAAACATGGGTGGACCTATATTATCCTGACCATACATATACAATAGGTTATCAACAGTCCTTGCCCACACTAGACAGTAATGGAAGATGTCCGTAACACGAAATGCTAGTCCACACACTAGCGTGAAACACACCACACCCCTCCCACGCACTATCGGCCTAAAACACCACAGGGCTTCGTAACCTTGGCACGTACGTGCGTACCTAATGTTTTGTACAAAGACTTTCGTGATAAACGCCCACATCCTGCGTTACACAACAGCATTATTAAAAATCAATATACCAAATAAGTTCTCAAAACTCACTCTTTTATCGGTTAAAAAGCTACATGACATGATCCACCAATGAACATTCTATACAAGCATTTCGTTGAGAGATAACCCAAGATTTATCTCGAAAACGGTTGTGTAGGTAGTCAATGTAGGGAAGTAGATTGCATTACAAAGATTGAATCGTTTTTCTCTACCCTTTTGCAAATTGTACGCTGCAATTTACATTAGTATTCTGCTAATTACAACCTGTAATAATTATTTTTGTATTGAGACATAAAATGAACAGTAAAATTGCTTTGAAATGGTTGGATTTATTTCATTTATTACATAACTGCAGTTGCAGGAGGTATTTAGATTAATCGGTCTCAATAGTAATTAGGAATCAGTGAAAGAATTATCAGAATTTGACTGAATTAACGCATTCACTGCCCAGTCTCGGCGGCGGCGGTGCGATCCGCTCAGGGGTGCGCCGCGCGCCGCCGCCGCCGCCGTGCCGCTACACAGACCTCCGGATCAATGAGTGCGTCGAGGGAGATGAAAGTGTTGAACAAAACATAGGGACAATCTTCACTTTTAATAAATATAAAGAAGACAACGTACATAACTTATAGATTTGCGCTGTATTGCCTACCAGCCTTGTAAGTTATATGGTAACCTTGTTACCGTCGTACCCTTGTCAAAGCGGACCTTTAAAAACACCTATGTTCGGGTGTTCTCACCAAACGAAACTGCGCCTACATTAGTAACCCATACCTACACGAAAAACGATACAGTTGAGTGCAAAATATGTCTTTAGAAAAGCTTCAGTTTTTCAGAGCCGACAGTTTCGACGGATTTAGGCCACGTGATCGATGGTGATATAGCAGGGTGCAAAAAGCTTTACTGGGTCGCTTCTTCTAAGCACAGGCACTCAATGTAATGCTAACGCTACACCATATAAGGCACGAATATTTTAAAACTCTGACGTCACAAGTCACGCACTCATTATCCCAACGCCATCCTATTGGCTAGTAAATAGTTTATCCTCGGCACTAATAGGCTGCGATCGGCCAATGATTGCCACTTCCTCTCGAATATGCCTTGCCAATTAACCACTTGCTCCTTTAACTGGCCAGCGCGCTGTACTTGTTCTAATGGATATTGTTACTGCTGGCCATAACTGGACGGGCCAGTAACTTGGCTTCAAGCAATGGGTTCAATTCTGCTCGACCCACGCAAGAAACCTAACAGATGAATGATGTTGGAAATGTTTCGTGTTTTCTCCTCATTTGCCCTTCCTTTGCTTTATTGGATTCGTTTGTTTCTGTCATTTCATTATCTACCATTGTTGCAGTCTATTTATGAATATGTTTTCATTTTATGCCTATAAACTTTCTGTTTTCCCCTATCAATACCGCCTACCGCCTGCCTGCTACCTCCCGTGAACTCCCATGCTAGCTTTTACCATTGAAGCTCGATAATGCGATAATGCCAGCGAGTCCAATGGACTGTTGCAAATTGCTGTTATTTGCATTCACCGCTCCACGCCATTATAGCTGTTGGGTGTCGTCGATGCATTTCTTATGTTAATTAAACTGTAATACACTCAATATCTACCTATAGTATCATCACCTTCAGTTACATTAAAATTGTTTAAAGGTGATTCAGCCGATCTGACTCAGGTGTTTGATTTCAATAAAGTAAACTCTTTGATAAAATGAAAGTAGTTGCGAAAGCCATGCCTTTATTACTAATGCTAGATTTTCATAATAATATTATTTATGAGAACTTGGAACGTCCATTGATATCAGGACTACGTGCTTCTGTTCTGACTTAGGTTATAGAAATTTTTCCTCAAAACAATATTCCATAGATGAAAACTAATCTTACTCAGGGTGCCCCAAGGGACGTCACTAGGACCTACTCTGTTCCATTTTGCTACGATAATGCGTACAGCAAAATATCTAATTCATCGACCCCGGGTAGGTAGAGGTAGCACACAATAGAGGACGGAGCATTAACTAGGTGGCGTGCCTTGAACACTTATCGTCTATAATTAACCAATGAAAACACAACACTCATTGGCTTTGTTAAATAGCTTCAAATAGGGACAACTTCAGTTTAGCACGCTTATGAATACGCTAACATAGTTTGCGTGAGAGAGAAACTACTTGAAATAGAAATATTAAACGAATAAACAAGATGAACATAAAGAAACACAAACAAGTGCAAAAAATCAGGTTAAAACAGTATTTTATTATAGGTTCCAGTATGTAGATAAGGCTGAGCTATCTAGCATCGACTGGACTATTCTAAGCCTGGTTTTTACCGGATGCAATTGTGGCCTGTATTATAGCGAGGTTCAATAGATGTCATACATATGAAACAGCCATGCAACATTATAAACTACCTTGCCTTATACCTATCCTGCTTGCTATCCTAAATGTGTGCTTGAAGACACGAATAAAACGATCTACTTCCTTCTTCACGCACTGCAACAAAACTATTAAATTATGTATTAGACTGTTGCTTCAACGGCGTTTTTTCGGTATAAAATGAAGCCTATATGTGATCCAGATCTATATATTGTGCAACGTTTCTGCTTGATCCATTCAGTAGCTTCGGCGTTGACTTCAGCCAAACATCTGCAAAACAGCACAAACTTATGCCATTTAAATATTGGTAGGATTGGTAGAATTTTATTAAGAAAACAACTAATACCTGCGGACAACTATGTTAGAAAATATTTTATGATATTCTATAATCGGAAATTGAACGACTCTCGAAAATTCTGTGCGGCATTCACGGCGAAGGGCATAATGCCCTTCGCCAAGCTGATAAATTATCAGTACAAGGGTGTATTGACTACAAACAGTGTTCATTATTAAACGACATCGACGCCCTTATTTATCTATGCCTTTGGTTATCTATAACATGACCTAGCGTAATAAATATCAATAGAAGACTTTTGCGACTAGCAGACATATACTCTTTCTATCTTTTATATAGCTAGGTATAATGCCAATTAAAAGGAGAAATTCAAATAGTTGTTCATTCATTAACATACACTACACATGTACGCTACCGGATTTATAACCATGAGTCTAGGCAGTTGCATAGCTAACCGTTCATATGGGTTTTCAGTCACCATTTTGTAGAAAGCTTTGGAAATTTTCCCATGGAACTGCAACGTCGTCTTTTATATTTGATGAAGCACCAATTCGAGAGAGCTTTAGTTTTTAGTGAAAAATATTTCATACAAGCCTTTTTTTACCTCGCAGGTCCGTATTATAAACTTGCTCAGTTATTTATCTATGTTTGAGAAATGTTTTTCTATGGTATAAACGTTACTCAAACATTTAACGATGACTGAGCGAATTATGTACCTTAGACTTCAGATTATTCTGAAAAGAGACCCCACAAAAATTATGTGGAAAATGTATAAGGTAGAATTCTTTGTATAATTCGCTATAATTAGTTCTGATTATCAGTCTCTTTTAGAACTAAGTTCCCGTGTATTATGTAAAGTAGAACGTTCGCTAATTTGTTCGGAATTAATGCGTTGGCATATCCCTGTGTGTACTGAACTAAATATGCCAGGAACTTTTTAAGGGTGGTGTAAGTTGTAAGCTCTATAGCCAAAAGTTTGAAATCATTTTGTTATATGACGTTTTCGTAGTTTCAAAAGCCTTTCTAAATAGCAATCACTTGATGACGGCTTATGAAGATCATAGATATATGTATGTACCATTATTTTGTGACCGTTTCTCTTCCCCCTTTCTCTCGTAACACTGATTCATGTACTAACTCATATTAGTTTATTAAGATTTGATTTACGAAAATTACAATGTTCGTACTTCGTACGTTTTCGTTAAGTATAGGTATTTAAGTGTCTTCAACGTTGGATTTCTCTTCCCTCTTTCTCTCTTATTACGTCTTTGAATTGTATTTACAATTGTTTTATGTATCTACAGGATTTAAATTTTCTGCATTTGATATTCTTGTTAACATAAGAAACAGTTCTGGTTTTAAAATCAAAGTGCATGATTCCGGATGATGGCGCCTCTATCGTGCAGACATGGAACTACGTAAATCACATACAAACATGAGACGACACGATGACGACAACGACTCAATACTATCGTCGAACTCAGGGCTCAGATAGCATAATTTATTTTGTCGTTTCTTCCCACCTTCTCTTGTAAAGTCATAACACAATTTCCTCTTCTCTTAACTTTTGATTGTATTTAGATTTGTTTTATTGACATTTTCTGTGTCTTCAATATTATATTTCATTGTCAACAGAACAACAAGTGCTGGTCAGGCGTCGGGCCGGGCTGTTGCGCCGCGCCCGTCGTGCCGAGTCGCGCGTGCGATGCGGAGCGGTCACCTCCCGCGCCGCCACCCGCTCCGCCTGTGCTTTGCACCAGACCCTGCTGTCGCGACACCACGTGAGTTCTGTACCCAGCAACACTCAGATACCTCTACGAGAACCCTCGGAGGGATAGAATAAGCTAGTCACTTTATAGTAGCGCCATCTTGTTATGTTAAGTGTTACCTCCCGCGCCGCCATGCGTCTCCGCCTGTGCTCTGCACCAGACCCTACTGTCGCGACACCACGTAAGTACTGAATACCCAGCAACACTCTGATACCACGAGAACTCTCGGGAGGGATAGAGTAAGCTAGTCACTTTGTAGTAGCGATAGTCACACTTAGTTTAGTAGTTTTACATCCCGCGCCACTACCCGCTCCGCCTGTGTTTTGCATCAGATTCCGCAGTCGTCGCGACAAAACTTTAGTACTGTACCAAGCAAATTGATACCGACCACTATTTCGAACATCAGAGGATAAAATAAACCTAGACATTTTATAGTAGCGTCATCTAGTTGTTACATGCAAAATAGGTAATGTGATAGTCAACGTGGGCTAAATTTAACAGAACTTGCACCAGAGACCCTGCTTGTCGCCTGGTGCGACGTAAATTATTATACCAAACAATTATAAGGTTTTTGTAATAATAGTGCGTAATACCGCGCACGCTGGGTAATCTCTAAAAAATTCAATAAGTTCCCAAAAATATTCGATTTCGGCAGGTTCGAGTTCTGCCGAAATAGAAAAATATTGGGATCTTTGGAAAAAATTACTCAGAGTGCGAGGACAAAGAGATATACTATAGACAAGAAAACACTGATTCTGCTACTTGAACATAAAGTACAATATAAAATAGTCATTTTATGTGACGCCGCCATATACATATTTGGAAAATGCAATATGGGTAAAGCAAAATCCAACATGAGTTTATCGGAATAAAAAGCCTAACGGGTGTACCGTTAGTTCGAAACACATTCACTAGGATAAATTAAATTCGTGCTAGAATAAAACTAAACAAACCGGTGGCGCTATCTAGTTGCAAAATAGTTTCTACTGAACTTTCTATCGCCTATCGCATTCGAAAACATTTCCCAAGCTTCATATAACCCAAACCCACATGCTATGTGTAATAAAATAACGCCGGTGGCATACAAAGTAGCTTTTGCCCCTTCTACATGCCTTCTGTAGTGGATGGCCACATGGCCAGGTAAAGTTAGTTTTATGTTAATATACCATGACGTCGTCTCGTATGTCGAGGTGTTGCTATCCAAGCTGTCACTGTCATCGGTCAGTGACAGCTGTAATGGCGGGATTCGGTGTTAACAGTTGAACGCTCGGACCAATTATCTTGGTCCGAGGTTGAATGGATTCCGACTGGTGGGTGAGATAAAGCTGGAAGAATACCTCGGCACTGGCGAACCGATGTATCCTTAATTGTGTATAATAACGATCAGAAGAACCATTACACATTATATGACATTTCACCAGCCGCGGCTGGCCGCTTATTTAATAATGAGATAACAGAAAAAGATAAGAACATGGTATTTAGCGCTATTTGTTATAACGATTATCATCACCATCAGCCCCTATACATCCACTGCTGAAAATAGGCCTCCCCAAACGACGTCACAAAGAGCGGTCCTGAGTTGCCTCCATCCATCGACTCCCTGTGACCGCTACAATGTCGTCGGTCCATCGAGTGGGAGGTCTTCCCACACTCCGTTTCGCGTTGCTTCGCGGTCGCCACTCGAGAACCTTTACTCCCCAACGGCACGATAAGTCAACTTGGGGAGGTAAGTTTTTGCCATTTCGAAAGGGACCCTTTGTAATAGAAGCCCTTGTTATGCCAGGCTTTATTTTAATTCGCCTGTAAATACAAGTTTTGGCAGAGAATTCATGGACAAATAAAATTTTAGTGACAAATAATTTTTATTTTTCCAAGGCATATTTGTAAGACTGATTTAATCATTAACCTAAAAATAATTAAAGTTTTTACACATAATGGCAAGATGTAGTACTCATACTGTCCATAGAGTAGCTTTGGCTTTGATATTAAACATCTTCATTTCTTTGGCTTATACAATATTGTGTGTAGTAAAATAGACGATCGCCTAGCCCGCATAAATTCCTGAGCCATACAATAGAATCTAATTAAAAACAAACATCTAAACAGCCGACTGCCTGTACAGTTGCAAAGAACGGTTCGCAAGCGCAGGTTATTATTAAATACCGGGAATTTGGGGTGCGCGCGCGCCCCTAAACTACCTGGCATGGATCCATCCATCCCTTCAACCCTCGGTAGTCAGTCAACCCGCGTCGTTTCACCCCTCACAACGTGCTTATACGCATCGCGTCGGTTTCATTCCTAATTCTAAACATGCTTTAGTTAGTTAATTCTTGTGATTTAGTTTATTCTAGTGTTTAATGTTGATTGTGTTTTGCTTAAGTGAAGTTTTGTTCTTAAATGTTTAGTTATAATGTAAACATGGATCTTACGATACCGAGGCTGAAGTTTGAGTGTGATGATGATGATTACGCTGAGTTTAACTTGGATAATGTGTAAGTGATTTTAAACTGAAGTTTTGAATAGATTTTTCGAAGCTTTATTTTGTTTTATTATGTGTGGTCGAGTATAGTATGATTCTCTGTTGATGATCCACCATAACACGTTTGTTTTTCGTAATCTAATTTGAATTTCAAATTGCAAATTAAAATAAATCTGTGTCTAAACGAGAATAATCAAACGTTATTCAGGTTCTTTTAAATTCAATGGTCATTGAATTCGAAAATATTCTTTTCTGTTATTTGTTAATTGAGATAACAATAAAACAATTCTCGGTCAATAACAAATTGCTGCCAAGGAATGCGCATTCAAATGGCTTTTTTGGACTGATGCGATGGCGAAGCGCCTGCGTCTCGTTTTGGATGTTTTTGCGACGCTTCTGTTTTCAGTTGTTTAAATTTTATGTTATTCATTTTAAAATTAAGTCTGCAAGCCAGTTACTACTAACTTACTATACTAATTATTATTGTTAAAATTGTAATTATCAAGTATAGTCATCTAATTTGTACCATCTGGATGATTTGACTAAGTAATTCATAGACAAATCAAAACATCTTTAACGTGCAAATACCTACAATGGCTCATTGCCTTCACAAATAGAAAGAAAAACGAAGAAAAGAAAAGAAATCCCAGACATTTTATATTAAGACCTGCCCGACAATAGACATCCTAAGCATTTCGATTATGATAATATCACCCACATTATCCGTCGGCTCCTCTATTTAAATTGCATTTCTCTAGTCGCATTTTGTACCTAGATATAGTTGACTGCTAGTATAAAGCCCTAAAGCCTAGGTTTTATCATAATGCCTGTTCGATTTCTACAACCTTCAGACTCCCTTGTCTCTAATGATAATTATTTTACCTTGCAAGCGATAAGTGTAGTAAACGATACTACTAAATCAACACAGACGGTACTCGCCCTGCGCAGATAAGATTGTTCGTGTTTACTGTGAAAATGGCAAACATCTACCAACAAAGGATATAGAGCAGATAATGTGGTGGTATTCTCACTTCGAGAACAGTTCAAGAAAGTGTCATTTACTGAAATAATAGAACCACAGATTCAAATTGCTTTATCTGGGTTTACCAACTAAAAAGGCGATCGATGTCTTCTGATTTTAGGGATGTGACAGGATATCTCTCATGTCTCGTTGTCTCCAAACGTACTTTCGTCCGGCATCGTATCAGCCCACAAAACTCCACTGGACATAGGCCTCCCCTGAACCACGACACCACAAATACCTCCATCCGTTCACATCATCGACTCACTCCATCCATCGACTCCCTAATTCTCCTTTTTTTTTTCTTTCTCACAATTTTGCTGGTTTCCTGGAAGAAATCGCTTTAAGCGATAAGGCCGCCAAATCCATTGCTCTGTTTAGTATCTTTAATTAAATACAATCTGTTTTTCTTTTTTAAGGCGATGATTAAAGAATTCTTTATCTATCTAATTATAATTCTACGTGGAGAAATAGGATCTGCGCTGACATCTCGCATGTGAAGTGTACTGTGCATTGTCCCCCTGCCTAACCAGACCCTAACCAGTCCAGCTTCTTGAAGTACCGGAGCAGGACTTTTGGCGATTCACAGCTTAGTTTCAGTTTTTCTGTGGGTGTGCACGGATTTGATGCCTCTATTAGACTTTTCAGTCCCGTTTTCCGCCTGGCCTCGTCTGTGGCCGTGTAGTATACCTCAACATGTTCCACAGTCTCTTCTTCCTGGAGGCAGCCACGACACAGACTGCTGTGCTTCGACTCCCTGCCTCCGCTACAATGTCGTCGGTCCATCGAGTGGGACCACCCACTCGGTAGACCAACGATGTTGTTGAGAGACCACTCTCAACACTCCGTTTCGCGTTGCATCGCGGTCGCCACTCGAGAACACCCCAGAGCGGGTATCAGTTCTGCGAAACGTACTTTGTAAATACAGCAATTGAGACTTAGCTGAATTTCTTCATCAAAATGTTCCTATCGTAGCAACTTGTATGATATTATAAAATTTGATGGCGAGAAGTTAAAGACCCTTTACACATGCACACGTGCGTGCTTTGTAAAAATATATGAGGCCAAGCCGTTGTACACCCGCTTGAATTATTTGATCATCCTACGGAAACACTGCACTCTTCAGAGATCAAAATAAGCCTGTGTATAAACAGAATATAAGCTATCATGGTACCAAATTCAACCAAATCCGATCAGCAGTTTGAGCGTGAAAGAGTAACAAATACATATAAACTTTCGCCTATGTAATATTAGTGTGAAGTTTAAGGCCTGTATTATGAAAGCTTTCTCAATCATAGAACTATGCTTGAGTGACGTTTTATGCAATACAATTGCGTTACTAAGAGACCGATGATTGAGCAAGCTTCCATACGAGTGGGCTTCAAAATTCTTAGTGCATAAGAACTTTCAGAAACAATCGTTTAAATAGTAAAATGTATGTTGTTATAGCGTCGGTGACAGCAACGATCAACGCCGGACGCAAGTACACAAGACGGCGCCCTCTGCTGCAACGACGACGGCGCACAGCAAGCAGCTGGCGGCGGGTGCCAACCACCCGCCCCAGCCGCAAGGTAACCACAAACGTAATGTCAACCAATTGTTGTTACCTCCTACACACTGCACATAACAGTACATACATCATCATCACCATGTTAGCCTTTTCGGGATCCTCTCTTGGATGTAGGCTTCTTCCCTTTTCCACTCCTCGCGATCTTGGGCCCGTCTCATTCAGTCTGGTCTCCGTGTCGTTTGTTGTCGTCCACCCAATGGATCGGCGGCGCGGCGGCCGCCCTCGTCTCTTCTAGTTCTGTTTAAAGCTCAAGAAGTCTGTCGCCAGAGTAGACCTCCTCCAAAACCTTTCAGTTCAGCCATACCTTCCTCTTGCTATGCGACTTACAAGTAGGACTTGTCAATGTTCGTGCAATTCCCATTGTTTTGCAAAGACCTCTTTGAAATCCTTACAGCCATTCCCTGTCTTTGGTTTCATGATACAAATAGGCTTGCGTAAGTTTATAATCAGTCCTTCCGATTCTTCTACGAAGGTTTAGCCCTAGTCATCACACTGCTGGTCACTGGCTTTGCTTTGATCTCATCATGCTACTTCTTAAAACTTCCCTCAACATTTCCCAGTCATTCTTGCCTCGGCTACCTCCAACCAGTCGTCGTGTCTGGATAAGTTTTTTTATGTGCCAGACACACGTTTTCTTTCAACACAAATAAGGTTCTTAGTTAACCCACTTACATCCGTAATTAATTCTTCAAACTACGATAGTTTTTATATTAAATACAGCCAGAAAGTTCAATTTAAGACTACAATTATTATGACAAATCCTGTTCAAATTACTCGATTCAATGAATCTTCATGTCTCGATTCAAAAAATCATCATCTTTCGATTCAAAGAATCATTAGTAATGGGCCCAGTCGACTAAAGAAAAGTAATAAATTAAATGCATTAGGTCAACTGGCCCCGTAGGGCCAGTTTTTTCCGGGGCCAGTCGACTAAAGAGCCATATTCTCTCGATTCGACAGACCAATAAAATATTCTGCTGCAGATCTTTATTAGTATTGATATGTATGACTATTCAATTCCTTATTAATTTCGCGTTCAATAGCGTTACGGCCTTACTGTCTGCGAATTTATCATTGAATTTCAATTACACTCTACAACTACTAACAACTAACACGAGGCTATGCACCTATTCACTCTGTCAATAGAGTCTCTATTCCAATACCATATTTCATTTTCATGGCCATAGGTGCATACGCCTAAACATTGGATTCAGAATGCTGTGTAAAATTTCAACCAACCTGACAGGAGGTAACAATGCACCGGGGCCGGGATTCGAACCTGTAGTTTGTTTGAACTTTGATGCACTATCCTCTTTCTGATGCACTATATTTTAAGTATTGTCATTGTCATTTGTACACAAAAAGTTTTAGTAGTTCCATAGTTAGTATTTATTTTGATATAGTAATTTGGTTAGACAATTCTTTTCCTAAGTAAATTTATGTAAAATTTTTTGGAAATCTAATGTTTAATAAAGGTCTAACGCATTTCAATTGTTTTGTTTTACATTGAGTAAAAAGAAACAATTGAAATGCCTTTGACCTTTATTTGGAAGAAACTTCTCGTGAAAACTCACTTTAAAATTTTTCTTTTCATAGAAAACAACTTTACACGTTTTAATTAGAGCTATTGAAAGTTTTTCTTTTATAATAGTTCTGGCCTGTAAATTTGTTTTGCTTGTGCATGATTTTTTTTCTCCACTCTACCATATGATTATTATTTTTACTTCATTTTAGTGTTAGACTAAAAAAAAGTATAAAAAATATTAGTACATTTGCCTGCCTTTGTTTTACCTTGTAGTCCCCTACCCTATCCTTAGCAATACCAATCCTGTACCAAATTACTAATTGTAGCGTTGTTCGTATTCCATGTCACTGCACTACCGACCTCGCTGATGATGTACAGGATCCGGTTGCGGCGCCGATGGAGACTACCAGCTCGTTCAACATGAGGTCCTCTACTCCTCGTCCAATAGGTAAGGAACTGGAGCCGATTTCTGCTGACCAATCACTTAACTATGACAGGTGTAGGTACTATCGCAGTACCGTCCATAGATGAAGAAAACTAGATAGTACGTGCGATGCTATTTACATGTAGAGATTGATAGAATGGTCTCAACCTTGACACGCGTCCCTCCATTGTTAATGTCCAGTGTTGTTTCTTTCATCAAAGGTAAAATGCCAAAATGTGTCACTGTGAGACGATACCATTGTTATGGTGAAGCGATGAATTTAGTGTACCTAATTGGAGCTCTGCTCCTTCTACCGGACCCTCGATTTCGTAGTTGAATATAAATTGTCAGCAAAATGTTGCAGCTCAGTTTTTAAACTTATTCGATCTGAAAACATAATAACTTACCTATCAGCACTTTTATGTCCACTGGCTGGGGCGATACCCCGAGCCAAACAAGCGCCGCCACCTATTTAATCTCATTATTTCGTTGAACAAAGGGAATTTCAAAAATTTCATTGGTCAGTTTGTGATATCTATTATAAGCTTTTTTAAAGCCTTTGTAATATTTTTATTTTGTATAGTTTAGACAGAGATACGAAGTTGCACTTTGTGGCCACCATAATAAGTATCACAAAATGCCCTATGATTTTTTAAATTTCCTTTTTTCAACGTTATAAGAAGATAATATAGGCGGAGGCGCTATTTGGGTCGGGGTAGCGCCTTAACGAGGACATACTTCCCCCAAACATGGGGGTTTTGCCATAATCACAAAGCTTGGCAGGCAGATTAGTGATCGCAGTAGAGGTGTTAAAAATAGAGGAAGCTACTGTCCTTCCTCTGGTAGGTTCCCTTAGTCGACTCTGACGAACTCCACGGGCTGAGTTGGAGATGTCGATTCTTACGACGCTGGCCACTTAACACAGAGTGCTGACGACGCAAATTTCGACGACGCAAGAACAGTTCAATTAGCACGATAAATACCCGTAAATAATTTGATGTAACTATCTCCCTACATGAATTTCGTAAACAACAGATCTTAATAAAAGAAAGCATCTTTTTTTACCTTTTAACATATTATTAAATGAACTCATAAAATTCAAAGAACGTAAGGACATAATATCCTTATCCGTCGAAAGTCACACCGAAGTAGCATGTGAAGAGTTGGAGCAAAGTATTGATCATCAAGCATCTAATCTAATCCTTGTGATCATCGTTAACTGATAATACTTGTCAGACAAACATAAAAGATGTAACAAAAGCCATAAAATAGTACATTGTGAGACATAATGAACAAAGTCCTAATGGACCCCATTGTGCTCCATCTTTTATGGTGTAATGGACACAAGAACACTAAGATCTAGTCCATAATGCATTAGATTGGACATCCATCGACGCAGAAACCTTTTGTGACTGTTCAATAGAAAACCCGTTGATATTTTCTGCCCTGTGGGCGTTACAGTACCAATATTGGAAAGCGTTACTATCGCGTCAAAATAGCTAACACCAATACCTTCATTGATTTATTAGGAACGTTATTAGTTCCGTTGCCGGTGATATATTGAGCTATTGTACCTCTGTTTCTATTTAGATACGCAGACAATGCCTGCTAGATACGGTAGCTTGTTTATTAAATTCCTGATAAAATACCGAGAACCAATAACCGTTATTAGGGGACTCGACAAACCCGTAGGTTGAGAGGCAGAGGCCAGTCAGTACAGTCTTTCAGCGACAAGTAACTGTAGGTAGAAGCGCGATAAAACCTACAACCATCAGCGGACTACTATTTGATGATATATCTCACTAATATTATAAACGTGAAAGTTTAGATGGATGGATGGATGTTTGTTCCTTTATCACGCCAGAACGGCAAAACGGATCTGGACGAAATTTGGCTCAGAGATAGATTATAGTTTGGAATAGGACATGGGCTACTTTGTATCCCGAAATTCCTACGGGAACGGGAACTACGCGGGTGAAACCGCGAGGCGCTGCTAGTTAGTAATATATCTTGATTTTCACGATATGCAACTGCAAATTAATTCTTTTCAAAGTCAACTGTTATTTATAACTTTTTAATTTAAATACTGGTTGCCATTTATATTCAATTTGTCTCTGATGAAATGGGCTGATTCTACGATCCGGTGGTGACATATTTAATATACTAGACGATATTAATAGACAGTATTAAATTTTGTCATATCTTGTACTTAAAAAAAAATCTCTAAATTCGACTGGTGATAGAGACAATAAAAAGATTGTTTATAGGGAATCTGACAGTCGCTATCAGTTATCTCCTATCTCTTAATTCTGGCACTGATGATGATTTTTCCACCATCAGGTACGAGGTGCTGGAGTTCCTCGGACGGGGCACCTTCGGTCAGGTGGTCAAGTGCTGGAAGAAGGGCACCAACGAGATAGTCGCCATCAAGATCCTCAAGAACCACCCCAGCTATGCTCGCCAGGGGCAGATTGAGGTGAGTTGAGCTGGCAGCACTTTATAGTAGACGAAACAAATAGATTATGGTCCCGACTGATGTTAAGTAGTTTATCTTATTATAGTCTTTAACAGAAGGAGCTCGCAGGGAACACGCTCTAGGGGGGCTTTCTACATTGCACTGCCCGTCAACCTGGTGTGTAAGCCTGTTGGTTAATTCAAACCGGAAAATAGCAATGCTGCTTGGCTGGCGGCAGAAATACGAAATTCCTAATACCTTACCAATATTAATCGTTCAAAGAAATGAGTATCTAAGCCAAAGCTCTTACGACGATTAAATCGAAATCGTTTACTACTGCAATTGTCTTTTGGAATAAACTTTTTTCTGGTCGACCTGCCCCGATTGCTGGCTTCCAACTGCATTTCACAACACTTCGTGTCAAATCCGACTGAACAAGCCTAATAATCTTTGACTGAGTGCCAGCAAATACATTTGAATGCCATTTCGTCCACACGCCGATCCACATTCAAACCCAAAATGCGACTATGAAACTGTTTCAGGAACTTATACTGTTTTGCATATAGAAGGAGTTTTACAGAGGGCGTGGTTACTTTCTCCTCGTATTTATATTTCATAGAACGATATCCGAACTCTTGGCTTCCATTATAGCAAGTTTGGCGCTCTTCCAGCCGCTTGGCTTGTTTGTGTTTACATACCGGAGTGCTTATACAATTTATATATGAAACTCCTTTGATGATCTTATAAAGCGGTCACAATTGGTGCTTATTTTTGCTCGGGCGACCTCAATTTGTCGCTAAAGGTGGTGTGCTAGAATATTTATTAACTACCAATGACGTCACAAGGATTTGTTTGTTTTAGTTGCATTTGCGATTAGACGGGATTTTGTATCGATCTTTTATTTATTTAGCTAAAAATCTTGCGAAACCGGCTAAATGTTTGAATTGCAAGGCTACCAGCCTTGCAATTCCAACATTTAGCATTAAGGACGATGAACAAACTTAGCTAGATACGAAAATAGAAATAGTACCTATTACCACATGCCGTGTCCTCAAATCCCGTGTATATGGCCCTGAAACCCACTTAGTTTTTTATATCTTTACCACTGCAATTACGTTTATACAACGTAGGTCAGGACAGCACTGCACGTAACATAACATTTGCTAGGACGCAAAATCCCTTGCATATTTTAATTCTCAAACATAAGACATATTTTAGATTAACAAAGAAAAGGACAATCAAATCTAATCAAATTAGAACTAGTCTTTACAAGTAATCTACAGTTATCTCAACTGATCCATATCAATACCAGCCGGACGCGTCCCGAAGACGCTGGCTGCATTGCCCTGTTGTATGGCAATGCTGATGCGCCGCGCCAGATACTAGACAAAGAGAAGTTAGTCTCGTCTATCAGTAATTTATACTAGCCTACTAGAAAAGACATTCCAGTCCCATCTATTATGTTTTATTATGACAGTATCTCAATAAAACTGCATACGTATTTAAAGTTATTTCGATCGTAATCGTAAAATTTATAGGGACGTTCATTGAAGTTAACCCATTCGAGTTAATAGTTCTTCCTTACTTGAATGATTAGCATTCACTACCTTTAAAGGTAGTACATAAATTAGTATATTTTGTCGTACTAGGAGTACTATGAGGTGTATCATTGACCTTTAGATTTATTTATCTCCACCTCATGAAACGCGATATGCGTAGAATTACCGAGAATAGCTCCTGTAGCCTTCTTCAATGGCTCTCCTAAGCTCGTTACATGTCATTCACAGAAACTGATTATGCTCTGAAGATTCGTTTTCTCAGAATGTCGCCAGCTTTGTCTTGCCAGCTATTTCTAAGATTTTGTGAGGCTATGTGAGATTTTATTAACTGTTAAGATAGCGGTTTTGCGTATGATTTGATGTATCTTATGGTTTTGATCGATTTGAAACAATATTCGATACATTTGAATGTAAGTTCTTTATTAGAAAATAATTATACGCTAGCTAGAGTGCTAGTTCGTAAAGCGAGAAAATATGTATGATGAAAACTCATGTTTATAGCGAGAAAAAACATGCATTATGAAAACTCATATTTCTGTAAAAATATGTGAGAGTACTAGCCCGAAACTCATAGTCTCCCTAACGACTGACTTGGGAATTCAAGAGTAAGAGTACACAGTCACTCTTGGATTCTGTATTTGCCTGATGTATCTTCATATTCTGCATGTATTATTGGTAAATGATGGAAGAAGTTATCGCGCCTGCCTTAGGCGAAGACGACGGCACGAGCTAGATTCAGAACCAACAGCTTAATACCGCGAAATCTAGAAGAAGTTTGATTTCTCTTTACCCTGTAGTGGGACGACATAGAAATAAAAACAGAACAAGTAATACAACAAAGCAATGTTTGTCATTCCAGGTGTCCATCCTATCCCGCTTGTCTCAGGAGTCGGCGGACGAGTTCAACTTCGTCCGCGCCTACGAGTGCTTCCAGCACCGCTCGCACACATGTCTCGTGTTCGAGATGCTGGAACAGAACCTCTACGACTTCCTCAAACAGAACAAGTTCTCTCCGCTCCCTCTGAAGTACATCAGGCCGATACTGCAGCAAGTGCTTACAGCGCTGCTGAAGTTAAAAGTGAGTAGCTCTTTGGTGTTTATGTGTTCCTGGTACTTTGTCCTTAGGTGTTTGAGGTGATACCGTTGAAATACTTAGGCCAATACAATACTGCGGCTAATTGCTCACATATTGCTACTAAAGCTCAAAGTGAGTAAGCTGCAGCAGTAATAGTGACGTTCACAGTGTCTATGTTTGCCTGGTGCTCTACATCTTCTCCGAGCAGGAGTTTTTGAGGCTACCGCTCAAATTCGTCGCGTGTTTACAGAGTCGCTGACGACACTTTCGCATTGATGCAAGCCTGGTCCTTTTCCCTTTAAAGAATGAATACCTACCCTTGGATATCAAATAATGTCTCTAAAATCGATGACCAATTCGATATAGGAGACACTTCCTAGATTGTCAATCATATTTGTTTTCTACAATATGTACTTACTTTTACACTTATTTTTCCAGCAACTCGGTCTTATCCACGCGGACTTGAAGCCCGAGAACATAATGCTGGTGGAGCCAGCGCGGCAGCCGTACCGCGTCAAGGTCATCGACTTCGGCAGCGCGTCGCATGTCAGCAAGGCTGTCTGCAACACCTATCTGCAGAGTCGGTACTACAGGTTAGACTAGAGCATCTTCCTAGCTTTCTTTAAGCATTACACAGCTGTTAGGATAGCAAATGAATGTGTAATGAATAAAACCTTTTTCTCAACAACCGATCTTTGACACCAAAAATTTATATTTTAGGGCACCAGAAATAATCCTCGGTCTAGCGTTCTGCGAAGCCATCGACATGTGGTCGCTAGGTTGCGTGGTCGCGGAGCTATTCCTTGGCTGGCCGCTGTACCCTGGCTCCTCGGAGTACGATCAGATCCGCTACATTTCGCAGACGCAGGGATTGCCTACTGAGCACATGCTGAACAGGTAAGACCAGACGTAGAAACGTACAGAGAGCTAACTCTGCAAGTCATCGATATGTAGTCGCTAGGCTGCGTGGTTGCGGACAAATGGGCAGAGTAAATATAGGCTTCGATAAAAGTGAAAAAGGTTTTTTACTTATCGAAGGTATAGGGTATTATTCTAGCAGAGATCTTAGCTAAGCGGAAGAATGTGTCATGTCATGTTTGGTTGATTTAAATATAACTTAATGAACCTACTGTCACTAGTATTTGTGAAGGAGGCGGCCGCTTTCAGGCTGTTGGGCTGTTTCTAGATTAAACCTAACAAACCTGCTGTCACTGGCCGCTGTCGTCGCCTCCCTCTAAACAGAAGCTAATAATGTGTAGAGGGAGGCGACGGCGGCTTCTGACCTTATGTTTATTTTTTAATCAAACCTACTCATACGATTAGCTTCTGTGTAGAGGAGATTAGACTTATTTCTATGCTAACCTATTGTATAATCCTTTAGCTACATTTGATGGCTACATCTACGCACTATATAAAAGATGCTGTTAATAATTCCAGCGCAAGTAAAACGGCCAAGTTCTTCTATCGAGACGTGGACAGCACGTACCCGTTCTGGCGCCTGAAGACGCCCGAGGAGCACGAGCTGGAGACCGGCATCAAGAGCAAGGAGGCCCGGAAGTACATTTTCAACTGCCTCGACGACATCGGACAAGTACGTATCTACACCGACCGTACAGTACCACACAGTACCTGGTTTGGTACTTGGCCCACCCACCGGAAAGTGGCTTTATAGTACTCCTCGGAAAGCGGCTCAATACCATCGTACTAAAATGCGGGAGGGAAACTATGGGATTCCATTTGTAAAGCACTGAACGGGACAAAAAACTATGGATCCAGTTGGAATGTGTTGTTTTTTTTAGTTTTATAATGGAAGCCGAATGTCAGTTACCATGCCAACCGACAGAAATTTCACAAAATACAAATACTAAAATATTTTTTTATTCATTATAAAAGTATACACACTACACAGTCATACTCATAGTAAAGCCTTTTAAGTATTATGGAAATACCTGTGTTAGGGGCTTCGTTCTTCCGCGTTTTAAATCATGTATTAGCTTTGAAGGCTTTACACTTTATTGAATACTAGCAGCGCCTCGCGGTTTCACCCGCGTAGTTCCCGTTCCCGTAGGAATTTCGGGATAAAAAGTAGCCTATGTCCTATTCCAGACTATAATATATCTCTGTGCCAAATTTCATCCAGATCCGTTTTGCCGTTCTGGCGTGATAAAGGAACAAACATCCATCCATCTATCTATCCATTCATCCATCTAAACTTTCACGTTTATAATATGAGTGAGATCTATCTTCATTAGAGTTCAAACGACAAAAAGTTATATTCAAAGTCGGGCCGATATCAAGAGGAAATGTTATGCCTTTGAGGTCGATTTGGCGTCGAGGCAGACCTTTGCCCACCGCGCCACAGAGCTCGTCACACATAAAGTGTGTTGTGTTGTGCCGCTGTTTTGATTTCTCGTATATGTTTTGCAGGTAAACGTACCAACAGATCTCGAAGGCGGCCAACTGTTGGCCGAGAAAGCGGACAGAAGGGAATTCATTGACTTATTGAAGAGGATGCTTACTATGGATCAGGTAACTAGAACCACCATTGTTCTAATCATCTGCTATGTTCGAAAATTTATTTTTAAAGACTTTAGACTATAAGATCCCTCTCATTGGTCAAGAATCAAAATTCAGATGAAAAGTTTCGTTTCTAACCAATCAGAAGCGAAATTTCGATTAGCACTTTCATAATAATTTGGTGTTTTAAAAAAAAAACTGACTTCAAATTCCTGAATAAAGCACATGATCGATAGTGCGATGAAATTTTTCAAGTGGCGACATCTAATTTATTAACGTTACACACGTCAAATAGGCCGCCTTTTTCTAGAAAACTGGATAAACGGTCTTACCTTTTTTCCCAAATAGTCAGGCTCCACTGCTTTTTTGTATTGTGCATATCCAATGTGGAAAAAAATAATTGTGTTTGTTTTTTGTAAGTGAATGAATTATTTTATTGTTTTACAGGAAAGAAGAATAACACCCGGAGAAGCTTTGAACCACGCATTCGTAACGCTCGCACATCTAGTTGACTACGCGCACTGCAATAATGTGAAGGCATCCGTGCAAATGATGGAGGTATGCATGAACTTTTATAGCTACTTAGTTATATTTATTTATATCCAATATACTCAGCTTTGATAGAAAACATTGCGGCCCTTTATGTCTGTTTGAATTATGGAGTCTACACACCAAAGTCGGTGACGCAGCCCGGTAGTTGTTGCGACATTTCAGTGTGTTTGAATATTGTATGTAGCCGACAGTGTCCTGTCAACTAGTTGGCGATCCATCGACTGGTGGGAGGAGCACATAGCACACGCTGATACATCAATTTACAGGAAAATAAGTTACATTAAATGGTGCTTAAATTATGATTCAAAACCATGAAACAAACATGATTTAATTTATTTTGTGATTGTTCTTGTCCCGAACAAGAACAATCACAAAATAGAGTAACAACTGTTATAAACAGAAGATATGATAAATGAACAGAAAGGTCCATTGGCTACTGCAGCACACATCGGTCACCTACTTATTTTCTACATATTGTTAAGTAGTTTTTTGTCACTTTTTGCACCAATAATGTTCTTTGTTGTATAATTGATGGTTATGCATTTTATTTTTATTCAAAATTGATAATTTTTCTTGTGTGTAAATGTAGTGATATGTCTACATGATAGGAATCTTACTAGAAATACAGTAAGTAATACATTAATCAGTTCTACCGACTGAAATTTCTGTCTCTAACGGGATGACAAATATACGGACGGCCTCATTTTTAGGCTAGTAAGTTAACGGTTCGTGCCAAAAGTACCTTCGTCGCTACCATCCCGTTTTCAATTGAGTCTTGTTAATGCTGTTATGGTTTCCAGGTATGCCGTCGCTCCGGCAGCGGCGTGGGCGGCGTAGGGTCAGGCGAGTACGTGAGCGGAGTGGTCAGTGCTGCGGCGCCGCCCGCACACCACCTCGCGCTCACTATCAACCAGCAGCGACTGAGGGCGGCACCCTACGACAACCTGGTACGTACAGAATAAAGGCAAGATCATTGCTGGGTATAGGCCTGTGCCTGCGTGCAACTACGGCATAATCAATGATATTTTTAGCGTTCCGTACCTCAAAATGAAAAAAGGAACCCTTATAGGATCACTTTGTTATCCGTCTGTCCGTCTGTCAACCCTCTTTTCTCAGAAACGCTTGAAGGTATCGAGTTTGAATTCACATCATATCGCAATCAAAAGTTACAGCCGTTTATGTCAATTTTTTTTGAATTTTCATAGGGAATCACATGCACACAAAACCTACAGGGTACTTCCCGATGACCTAGAATTATGATATTTGGCAAGAAGTAAGGTCTTATAGCACAAGTAAAGCGAAGAATCCGAAAACCGTAAATTTGTAGTTTATTCACAGAAAAAAATATTTTTGAATCTCGCCATGGACCAAAAACCTATAGGGTACTCTCCGTTAACTACCCTATTCATTGTTTTAGGCACTTGTTTCACTTGTGATGTCTTCTTGTAATTTCCAGTACCAGCTATACGGCGGCGGGCGCGTGGCGGTGGGCGGAGCGCGGCAGTACGCGACGCGCGCTGCAGAACCCTTCCCTCATCAGTTCGTCTCCTCCATACTGTGTCAGCCGGCGTACCAGGTATGTCTACAGCAATGTTGTCTTAGTAAGGCAGCTGAGGAGTCATTTATGCAAGGTTCTTGTGGAATCAAGAATATAGAAAAATTGTGCTCTTTCGACAGACCTATGTAGCTTAACTAGCTAACACTTTCATGATCAACGACGCAGATGTATGTGATCATCCACATCCAGTTGCGGGGCAGTGAATTTTTTGACGGTGGAATTTGTCAAGGCTGCGTTCAACAGCTTTCGCCGCTCAGCTGTAGGTTAGCTCTGGTGAAAAGTCCTCTAAGTTACTCAAGAAGTATAACTTTTTAATAAAAACATACACAAAATAATATACATTGTCATACCTAAGATTTATCTTATTGACCCATACTGTAATCTTTGGTTGGGACGTGATCAGTCAGATCTCTAACAACTTTTCACTGGGATTTTTCTCTAAGGTAGAAAATACAATAATGCATCGCATCGTCATGCATTACGTACATTATTAAAGTTGAAGAAATGAATATCAAATAATTTACGCATTCGATGTCAAAGTGACAGATTTTTTCTCTATTCTACCCCAAAATACAATCCCCGTGCTTGAGCTACCGAGCGAGTTAAAACAGCTCTTGAGTTACTAACAGTAACTTTTATTCATCAGGTGCAACAACTAGCGGCAGCAGCAGCAGCCGCGGCTGCCGCCCACCACCAACATGGCGTGGGCGTCGGCGACGTCGGTGGAGTAGGCGGCGTCGGCGAATGGCGCGCGCCACTCATCGTGGAGCCTGCGCCATTGCCTGAACCAGACGTATGGGACTACCATCCGCATACGTTGCACCATCATACGCATAAAAGGTAAGATGAGTTAAAAAAAAAGCTTCACGAGATTCGAACAAAGACTTTGAAAGTAATAAAATCGCTTGAAAATGAATAGAAATGAATTTTCGCTCTCATTGAATGATGATTATGTATTTTGTAAAACTAAAAACGGTGCAAACATAGCTATTTCTTATCCGATTATGTATGCAAAATTTCTTTGCAATAGAGGGTGCAGTTTCCAAATGAACGGAAAGTAAGTTTGTAAGAGAACGTGAGAAGTTTGCACGCACCTTTACTACTAACCTTATGTCTTGAAAGATCACCAACCGTAATGAATCCGTCAAACTACGATAGTTTTTGATATTATAAGTAAGAGTAGAGTGTAGAGGTTATTATATGTAAGCTTTGTCAACAGATCGACAAAGCAACAGGCGACAGCGGTGCCGCATTACCAACCGCACCACCAAACGCATCAATACAGGTTATTATTACTAAATATAGAATTACACCAAGCACCATCTTATAGTAAAACTTCGTAGATATCACCATATCTTAACTAGCTTCTATTTTGTGCATTAGATTGTTCAGTTTGAAAGAACTCTTGAAAATTGAAATTTAGAATTGATCTGCTTATGATTATATCCAGGGTTGTATCGAATGTAGGTAATCATTTCTTTTTCTTTCTCTTATCTTTATCTTTGTTGCAAAGCCTCAAAGGAATCGCACATGTAGTTAATGGTAGTAAAAACCTATAGAATGGCCAAACTCTATAAATGAGTAGGCAGCCGACAATGTTTTGTCAACATGTCAGCGGTCTGCCGGCTAAGGGTGCTTTTCCACTAGAGATTTGCTATGTTGCCACTTGCCAGCTGACCAATAGAATCGCTTCTTTATCGTGTCATTTTTGTCAGCTATAAAAATGACGCGATAATAGAGCTATTCTATTGGTCGTCTGGAAACATAGCAACGTATCACATCTCGGGTGGAAATTCAGCCTTAGGCTCTAGACAGAACTTCATTCCGACTGCAATGAGACTGCACGGTTGGTTTGTAGCAGTTATTGCAGTGATACTAACTGTATTCGAACTGCAAATTTGCAGTCAGAGTGCAGTGAACCGCACCAACTGTCGGTAAAATGCGCTAAACTCCTCGTATAAAGCGCTCAAATTATTTTATCTTATATTGAACGCGTTCAATTGCAACGGTGAAATTGGACCGTAGGTGTTTAAAATCCATGAAGTAATTGTGTCAGTTGTTTTCGTTTTCTTATTTTTTTTCTCAATAGACATGGAATAAAAAGAGAGTTCCATCTTTGAAATTACTAGCTGCTTCCCGCTGCGCATGCTCTTTTCCGAATTTAAAAGTAGACTATTTACGCCCCCGAGATACCCTCTAGCTCCCTACCAAATTTCATTGAGATCAGTTCAGCCGTTTAGGCGTGAAAGGATAACAGACAGACAGAGTTACTTTTGAATTTATGAATATTAGTATGAATAACGGAATGTTTTACAATATTATGTTTGTACATTCCAGTATGGCAAGCAGTAGCGGTAAAAAGGAACCTACCCAGCTGTCGCCCGTCAAGAAACGCGTGAAGGAAGGCACCCCACCATCGCGGCATAGGCACCATCATGAGCACACGTGAGTTACAGTTCACCGAACAATAAAAAAATTGTCCGTGACAAGATAATTTTAGCAGGAAATCACGACCCTCAGACATGAGGTATTTCCTCGTACGTTTGTATGTATTTTAAGGAGGGGAAGCGAGTCAGTTAATTAATTAACTTATTTATTTATTTAACACACAAAACACAATACAATGCCATCTAAAATAATAATACAAAAAAGATAGATCTACATTGTACCGTAAATATGTGTATTATCAAATCTATCAATCAGACATGAGGTATTGCCTCATGTCCGAGGGTCGTCTTTTCTACTCGAGAAGGAAAAGGACTGCGGTCACCAATCCGACAAGCGTAGTCTTGGCAAAACACCCCTTGTTTGGGGATAACACGTTCAGCTGTGGACATATTTGATACAAATCGAACTTTCATCTTGTGACACAATCTTTTTTTACCTGCAGGAACATTCGAGCAACCAACGGCAACCCCGCAGTAGCATGGGACGGCAACACGGTCTGCACCACCGCACACACCATCACCATCCGCGACACGCCGTCGCCTGCTGTCTCCGTCATCACCATCTCTGACTCTGACTCAGACGCCGAGCAGCCGCGCCGCCACCATGCCAACCACCACCACAACAACAACAACAGAGGTCAGTTTCTAACGTATAACACTTGAATCACTTACTATCACCGTCCGAGACACGCCACCTGCGGTCTCTGTCATCACCATCAATCAGGTCTGTTCAGATACGCTGAGAGAGTGCGGCTCGCTTTGCTCGCCACGCTTTAGAGAAGGATCTACACAGAACAGACTTAAAGATTGTTTATCGGGTATTTCACGCGTACCTTTTGCTTTATGTTCCCCTATGTTTCTTTTATAGAACAGACAAACAGACAGTTGGTTTCTTAAGTTTCAATAAAACACAACCCAACGGCCACCTCATAAGGCTTTGCAATATCTTAAAAATATTTTTTTTAATGTAATTATTAGAGGATTTGTATTGTATCTTCAATATCCAGGTGGCAGCGGAGACAGCGCGACAGTAACGTCAGGTCACACAACGACGGCGCACAACGTGACGCATGCGGTACAGCACACCTCACAACATGCCGCGCAGCATAACACGCAACACGGTGCGGTGCATCAGACCGTCATCTGCTCGGACGATAAACATGTCAAACACGAGCCACAACAGCCCTGTCATCATCATACGGTAAATACTAACTTTTAACTTCATCCTCGGTCGTGGCGTAAGAATCGACCTCTCGAACTCAGAACATAGAAGTATTAGTATTAAGAACCGCTATACAAAAATCCTTCCGAACACCCCTCGATTTTTTAACGGGGAGGTGAGATAACCACTTATACACAGAGGAAAACAGAGGCGGAATTACACCCACATGTATGCACACAGAGGCAAATAGAGATTAACTACATAAAATTGTGTTCCCTGGTAAACGTTCTAATCTTTATTTTATGGTCAGACTGTTTGTATGTATTTTGAGAAGGGCAAGCGAGTCAAGTAAATCGCTTCCTCTCCTTTATGTTCGAAGACTCGAACCGTGGATGTCGTAAGAGCCGCGACCACGGCGATATCGGCTATTTCAGACACAGCGGTCAATCTCAACAGAGACTTGCCATTTTCACGATTTATTACGTTAGTTGATTGATATTCAATAACGAAACCGAAATAACATAAAATAAGATAACAATTCCGTAGATAGATTATATCTCCGATACCTGAAATTGTGGATATTGTCATAATCAGTCAGCACTAAAAAACTGGTAAAATAACACAACAAAAGACTTCTTTAACACACCTTAACCAGCAAGATGAAGCGGTGCCAAAGCTAAGCCAAGAAGTTATGTCTAATTTTCTTAGACAGAAAAGAATAAGCACTGCTATAATATTCACTTTTCTTATCTCCCAGCAGCAACAGCAGCAACCTCAACAGCAACAACCTCAGCAACCACCGCAGCAAGCCGCGCCCCAGCAACCACCGCGCCAAGTACCACAATCAACTCCGCAGTCCCAGAAGAAGAGACTGCTAGCGCTCGCGCAGCAAGAGGCGCAGGCTAAACGCGAGCCCGCGCCCCCTCATCACCATCACTACGCACCGGTGAGTGTTTCCAACAGCAACCTGTAGCGTCACAATCAACCCCGCAGTCACAGAAGAGACTGCTAGCGATGTCCTTTCTTTGGAAGCCACAGATACATTCGTCAAATGGTCACCCGTTTTTTTCCACCATTTGGTCTAGAATACAAATTACAAACCGTGGTCCAGTACTCTCTTCGGCCAATTTTATTAGGATGAAGAATTTGTTTATTATTTATCAAATCCCCAACTTACTTATTACGGGTGCTTGGGAGAAATCGCTCTCAGCGATAAAGCCGCATTTTCTACTGTTTTTAGTTTTTATTTAGTTATAAGATTTTTATTTATTTATTGTACTTACAATAAAGTGTTCATTCATATCAATAATAATTTTTATTGTGGTTTGTTTTCAGAGTGGATCGACAGTACGCCAAACGAACGATTACCAATGTAACCAATACGTACCTGTCCAACACAATAAGAGAGATAGTGTAAGTACTCTCTTTATACACTTTTTCTTTGTTACTCGTTTCAACAATGGCACATTCGAAATTCCGTAGTACACTTGCGTTTACTGATAAAAAGAACGCAATGTATGTAAGTACGTCTTAATTTTTCACTGTCGACTGTCTTTATACCCACTCACTCTCTGATGATATCTGATTACACCAGATGGTGATGTGATGACAGAGATCGCAGGCAACGACGTGATAGTAAGTGGTACTGTATGATTTAGTACCGACCTCTATGATATCGATCGTAGCCACGTTGACAGCTCGTTTCAAACCCATGTATGCTAGCATTAATCCTGAACTCTAAATCCATCATCATCAGCTTATGCTGGTAACCACTATAGCGGCCTGTCTTCAGCTTGCCGTATCCAGCCTGGAGTCTTTCGTAGGTCGTCATTACACCCGGCCACGTCTAAAGCTTTGGTCTCGCGATCATGGAGTATGGATTCTGTTATCACGCAGTACGCTGCGTGATAACAGGATCCATACTCCATGCTTATACTTACTTACTTTACTTACTAATATTATAAATTCGAATGTAACTCTTGACTGTCTGTCTGTCTGTTACCTTTTCACGCCTAAACGGCTGAACGGATCTCAATGAAATTTGGCAGGTACCATGTCGGTACATAGGCTACTTGAAAAGCGCAAGCGAAGCCACTGACAGCAGCTAGTACAGAATAAATGACCGCTTCTCCGCACAGACAGTCGACGTGACAGCACGCAGTAATGCGCGGTGATCAAGAGACACTACGTTCTCTCCAGAAAACTTGAATGTAATGTTCGTTGCTATGGTTACAGAATGGCGGTTGTCGCGAGTACATCGGCGCAGGCGTGGGCGCAGTCAGCGTAAGCGTGGCCGCGCCGCCGCAAGCGCACAAGCACGCCTGGCACCACCACGCGCCGCATCCACACTACAAGTAAGTGTAAACAGAAAATACAATAAACCTGTGCCTGACATAATCCAACACCGCTACTCGGCACAAAGATGCGCATTCAAATATGATGTTAAACACGTTATCTTTAAATACATTTTACAGTGACAAAATCGCGTTAAAAATAATTTCGCAACCTTTTGTCAGGCTTCACAACTCAAAAGAAAAGATTTGATAATTGTTTATTTATTTTTAAAGATCTTACACGTTCTTTAAACCGGCTGTTAGTCTCCAAGTTCCAAAATGAAGCGAATAAACTTATAAAATGTGATATTTCAGAACAACAAGCGGCGGAGTCTTATCTCCGGGTGGCGGCGTCTCTCCCGGCGGTTACCTCGCACCTCCGTTATACGTGCCCACCTATCATTATCATACGTGAGTTATCTATTAAACTATATAATAATATACATTTATATATTTGGGCTATGCGCTGCTCTTGAGCCAGTCTTCTGTGTCCGCAACTCAAGAGCAGCGCATAGCTATAATCACCTTCCGCTATAATCGCCAAAATATTAGGTCCTGTGACCTGATATTGTGGCGATTATAGCGGTAGGTCTATGTCCCCATGAACGTCTTCCGATGATTAAAGAGAGGAGACGTTTTGAGTTTCATCGCACGCGTTGACTCCGGGATGATACATCAGGCAGATCTAATCGGTAGTTTTGGCTTCAGCCAAACATCTTTATTTATTTGATAATTATCTTTTTCAGAGTCAGTGTTGAAAAAAAGGGGATGTAGTGACACAGTTCATGATATGTACGCGGACAGTCACTATCCGATCCTCGCCTAATTCAGACCATCCTACCACATAGGATTATAGAATTGTGAAACAACATAATTTCGTGTATTTGCAAACTCTTAAATCTCTTTCATTTTATCTCCCACAATGATCTGACACTAAATAAATTTAGTAAAGACTACTAATTACATTAAAGTAATTCAATATCTTCATAAACTGTTGCCTTTATAATGTTAGTTAGAATCTATCTAGTCAGCCCGTGAGCACCAACTGCTGCGTATAGGCCTTCTCTTTATAGCGCCGTTCTGTCCCTTCCTGCGCTTCCCTAATCAACTCCTTCCCGGCTATCCTAACGATGATGTCGTCTGACCATCGTGCTGGTGGTCTGCCTTGGCTTGTCATTGTCAGAATACTAAAGGTATTTTTGTATGTTTCAGCGGTGGAGTGGGCGGCGTGGCAGCACCTCCGCCGGCACACCACGCGTCAGGCGCGCGTCTACCCGGCTACCTGCAGCCGTACTCCCCCACGTATCTGGTCCCACAGCATCCGCAGCAGCATCTGTGGTACCCGGAGTAGCCAGGAGATCTAGCTGGCAACTCTCACGGGATATCTTCAAGTATTGTCTCATTCAAATGCTATTGTAGTTTGACCAGCTCTGTTGGATGACCACATATGACACGACGCAGTGGTGATTCAAAATGAGGACCGCTAGCAGTGCAATATTATGACCATAGAGCAACACATTATGGTGATGTCTTAGCAACGTAATGGTAACCGCTTAGCAACGCAATATGGCATCCAGAGTCGCCAGACTTGTTTAAACCGTGGCGACCTTAAGGCGTTGTCCACTACAAAGTTCCATTGGGTATGTTCAAAACTGACATCGTAGTCAACGGTATCATATTATTATATTCACATAGAACTAAACAATATTTGAATATTGAACGCTAAGAGAGAAACAACGACGAATGAAGAAATAATGTTGGCGACTTTTACTAAAAGGAAATGAAGAAATTGAGTGTCTTCTTAGTTACGGAAGAAGATTTTGAATCAAGTTAACCCTTGTTTAAACAATTGGACATAATTGTATTGTTGTACAATGTAAATGGCATTGGACAACAAAAACCACAAATCAAAACATAAATGATTCATGTGAAAGTGATTTGGACTTTTTAAGATTCACTATCTATTGTAATTTAACTGTGTGTTGTATTGTTTTCGTGGTTATGATGATCTTTGATCTTTACAATGAGAATGATTACGATAGGTGATTATAAATATTGTCACTCGTGTTCCGTCATTTTGTAAAGATGAATGATCATCTTTGTATTCTATCGACATTAGAATCGTATTTGGTAAATCGTCGGGTAAATTTTAATATTAAGCGGTTTTGATGTTACTGTAGCAAAATATTATTGGTGTTTTTTAGCACTTAGATTGGATTTGATGTGGTTCTCACCCCGGCTATATTTGACCGTGACTTGCACTCAACGTCTCTTCGATAATTTTTCTATGATAATCGATTTTCTCAATTTATTGGCAAGGGCGTCTGAGTGGTTCGAAAGGGAACTCAATCAATCGACATTATTAAAGAGCACACTGCAATTTTGAAACAAAACTATGACTTGTGTGTCCAGCGAGCGACTTTAACAAAGTTCCTTTTCCTGTATTGACACCGTTTCGATATCGTCGAATCGAGTTCTGTACAAATATAACTGCGCAGCGGTGTCCAATAAAATACATGTACCCAACGTACAGATTGATGTTATTTACTTATTTGAATATGTTTATTCATAATAGATTTGTGTAATTTATTTTTAGCGCAGCGCTCATTTATCGCGCAAGTAACTGATGTATGTACTAGGTTAGTCTTGTTTATTTCGTCTTCATAGATGCTTTAGACCGTAGTGGCAGACACTATTTTGTATATTAATTGTAAATTTCGTGTTTTTTTGCTGCAAGAGCGGAGAGTAGAGTTGCATTTACTAATACTTTATCTTAAAAAACTAGTGTTTATACCAAATGTTTAAAAGGAATTTATTATTAGATAATACTAAATATGAAGAGGGGCGGCGCTACGCGGCAAATGTATCGTATGAATACGGGCGTAGTGAAGCGAGTTCGTTTTAGTTCTGTGACGGTGATTTGTCAATTAATGATTTGATTTTGAAGTAGTGTGTAGCATAACGGTTTGCTTTAGATATTTCGAGGTTTGTTACGTTCCATATCATTTAGTGTTAGTGAGTGACCGCACTCGGTTTGATCATACAAACAAAACAAACATTTATGCTGTGTTTAAATAACTTAAAAGTATATTAATGGGAGTTTTTATATTAATGAAAATATTTAGATTAATTACGTGTTTAGGGCGCGGTGATGGTCTTAATATAGACGTATGTAGTTTCAAACGATTAACGACGTAAAAATACCATTTTAAAAACGTTTAGTACACACTAATAGATTATTAAAAGTGTGTTATGCATGTATATTCACTTTAGAACAAAAAAAATTGTTTATACTAATTTTTATTAATTGATGCGTATTTAAAAAAGATGGTTAAAAATATTAATGCAATTTTACGACTGCAAATCTGTTTAGTTTATCGTTAAGTGTTTTGTGACACGGCTAAAGTATAATTTACTAGTTCGAGTACGGGGGTTTTAGTTTGTATACTGTTATGCCAGAAGGCAGGCTTTGCCCGTGTGCCTTTATCTTTTACTTTTGTTTTATATCGTGAGTCGGTGTGATAGTAGGGCCGCTATATACACTGAGGAGAAAACCGCGCTTCCTTTACAGAATTAAATTAAACGAGTCGGTATCTATCTATCTACAATGCTTTTAAATTTACTGTCAAGTTTACTAGTGTCCATGTCAATAAAAGTCATTAAATTTTGCAGAGACTAAACGAGTTCTTTTTAAGAAGAAAAACACTGAGTAATTCCTGTGTAACTTGGAATAGCGTTTATGAACGACTGCTCGGATACAAAAATCAAAGTATCCGTTTCGTTTTTGTGCAAAACCAATTTTATGTCACTTGTATAAGATAGTGTTTGCACGAAGACGATTCAAGGCAGAATTGTGTCAACCAGACTGCAGAACCATTTTAAAGAAGTTGAAGTTGAAAACAATTCAAAACCATTTGACGTATGATCAATCAGTAGCGCGCGGTTTTCTCCACATTGCAAAGTAGCCGCAGAACACAAAACCGTGCATACGCAATCTGTATATAAGTATTAATATAAGTTATCGTACAACTTTGATAGTCAATGAGTTATTCATTCAATAAGTTCCCGCCATGCGTGGCGTTCTTTATATTAATCGCTTTTTTTCAATAGTATTGTAACTAGTTTAAGTGTTTAATTAATAATCACATTTAACGGTGTTCTTTGTAACTTTTAGTGTCATTATGGAAAATTTTAATGTGAACGACTATTATTATGTTTAGTTAACAGCTTTGCTGCCTGACAATAATTTAGTTATGGCTTTAGGTGTATTGGTAGCCCACTTTGATTTTAAATTTGTATATTTTAATTCTTACAGGGTGTAATTCACACCAGACTATTAGAAATTTCCAAATTAGTGATTTATAGTCCTTTTGCACCCTGTGTCAAGCATTGTATTGATTTTGCTAACATTTTTTTTTGCTATTTTAAACATTTTCTGATTTTTTAAGTCAATAGTCTTTATCGTGGCTGCACTTATTTCGTTTCTTTTTATTAGTTTTACATCCCCTAAGCTATCTGTATTACGTTTTTATCCTATTCCGGTATTATTTGTTCTATGTTAGTTAATCATTATAATGCTTGGATGCTCGTAGGGATGATATCTGGGCCTTAGATGCTTCAAAAACTGCAGTTAATCAAATGCTGCGCTTTTTTCTAAATTCCCTAAATCTATATTATTAATCATATGATCCTAGCAATCGCTGTTATACTGGAGTATCTATGTCTTTCTTTCTTTGTGTAATATTTAAATGCTAAAATTTATGCGTTACCTTTATTGATGGCAACAAGTTTCTGGATTGCCGCTTTTCTGCCAATGTCCCAATATCCGGTTCATGGTCATTTCAAAGTCATGGAAAATGTATACAACGTGAACTTAAAGTATGTCCTAAGGCCCACTGTCACCTCTAGTAAATATTTTGTGGAATGCGAGATAGTGCCTCAAATCGAGGCTTTAGTAAATGATCTCTATTCGTAACGTGCACATATTATATTACTTATACTGTATGCAGCCTTATCCTAATATGTTTAGAGCACTTTCGTTTGCCTCCCGAATATTTCTTTATAGTGATTTTATTATATTAAGGATTTTACGGAGTTTTTGGGGTTTAATTTAAGAATATTAACTGATGGAATGTTAACATTAATCTATTTTTTTCCCTCTTTTTTCTTAGTTTTTAATCAGCTTCGGCCTCATTGCCTTTTTATTACGTAGTGTTGTATATGGGGCATATTGTATATCAATTTCGGTCGTATTGTGTATAAATTATTACAATTATTAATGTCTGTTTTGATCAGCGCGTTTCTGTGATTTTACTCAACTTTAACTTATTACTTTGTGAGAAAAAGCAGTATGTAAATTTTGGGGTTGTTGCAATAAAATTTTAATTGTATAAAATTGCATTTTGCGATACATCTGAACGGAAAGCCCCGTGTATGTATATTTAGCTGTTAATTATAATTGTGTTTGGTTTCACCACACGGCGATTTGATGCGTTAGTGAGCCTGACTCGAGTGACTGGGTAGTTCTAGCCACTCTACGGGCTTCGCTCAGCCATGGATTTTATATATGACCGATTTAATGTACAAATACTCCCTGTAAGTTACATTTAATGCTGTTTATTTGTCAGTCTTACGACGGCGCTTCTTTACCACTGTGATTTTATTCTGTAGTTGTACACACGTGTCGGTGGAACTGCAGCCTTATGTTTGTTACAATCATTTGATTTCTATTAACTGAGTACGAATCGGTTTCGATTATTATATAATTGGGTATTTTTTGATTTAATTTAGGGTAGCGTCTTGTGTGGAGCAAGCGAAAATTATTAACATGTTTAAAAATCGATAATGTGGGTTATTCGGGGGATAGCACTGATGTTGCCTAAGTTTTTCTTTAATAATATTAGTTATTATTAGAGAGCGAATTGTAAATAAACATCCAAATATCCCTTTTTATTTTACTTTTATTTTATCCTTTTCCGTTCCTTTTTAAGTTTTCGCTTGTCTTTTGCATAGCTTTGTAGGTAGATTAGGACGCTTGTTTCGATAGTAGCGACATCTAGAAAGCTCTAAACAGTCAGTCAACTCTGAGAAAGTTTCGCAGAATGAATAACTACTGATAGTCAAACCGTGGCAGGAAGCCAGATCTGCTGTCTTGACAATAACCCAGTGTCAGACAATAATGATTCTTATTATTTTGCATGGTAGACACATTTTACTTTTGCCCATTTTTAGAGTCAATAGTTATCTAAGTCGTAGCCAGAACAATAGGTAAATAATTGGTGATGTCATTATATTTACATGGTAGATTATCCAGGTGTTTGAATATAATCAATCGGCGCTGTAGTAACATAGATGCATCTTTATTATGTAACAAAAAAATATGATAATTTTGATCATACATAGATTTTATCGTGAGACACCAATAAGGTGGGTGCGAAGCTCTAAGCTCCCATACAAACGTAATTTCCGATTTATTTGGAAATTACACCCTTCATTGCAATGAAATTTTGCATACATAATCGCCTAAGAAATAGCTATGTTTGTACCGTTTTAGTTTTTCAAAATTATCATCCATGAGAGCGAAAATAATTTCAATTTATTATCGAGCGATTTTATTACTTGTACTGAAAAACAAACGATTCAAACATAGCTATTTCTTATCCGATTATGTATGCAAAATTTCATTAAAATCAAGGACGTTGTTTCGAAATGAATCGAAAAGTACGTTTGTATGTGGGTTTAGAGGTCCGCACCCACCTTAACACATAGATAAAGGTAAATAGTACAAGTACAAAGCGTATAATGGTATTTTAAATGTATAGTTTGATGGTAGATTAGTATGTAATCAAATCACTAGTTTCAGAATGAATTTACCCTCTTGTAACCAGGGATCTCATACACAACAGATAATTTGTAAGGATCCAGATCCTTACTATAAGTAGACTACCTGCTCGTTAGCGACGTATCAAAGAAAATATATCTAAAAAAGTCAATCATGCATAATTTATTATCCTGCACACTTGAGGTGTATTTTAGTGAGGACATGATGTGCTTGCCCAATCCTATGGAGGGTCTGTTTAAAGAGTTATAGGTAGTTAAAGTTCGCGTGTAGATAAGCCCATTTCGCTAGGGCCAGCAACGCCTACGCGATTCGTGCAGGCAACCGCGGCGGGTGGAGTGGGAACAAAATTTTATGGATTACAAAACTCTCTTTTACAAGTCTGATTCACGTTTGTTATTGTAATGTTAAATTAGCGTGCGCTGAATTTAGTATTTTTAGCCGTTCGTAACTTTGTATATTCGACGTTCTAGTAAATACTGTGTGATAATAAATTTAAGCTTTTCAATTAGTTGGAAATACAAATAACTCATAGGCCAATGTTTAAAAACATTATTTTTACACCGTCTACTAATGAAATGTGATTTTTGTCTGTAGTTACTGTAGCATTTGCAAGTTTAATCTGCGCTGAGATTGAACTTTTAACCTTTTTCTACGTATATCGACTAGTCTTGGTGTTTAGTATTTATGGATAAAAAATAGCAGCTTCACAGTCGTGTTTGCACCTTTTTAACCAAAATGTTTTGCCGTCCATAATCCGTAAGGAGCAGACAGCGGGCCTGTCTCTCCTTTGTACCTAGCATAACTTTGACACCAAACCGACTTACTACAATTAATATAGATGTCTAAAATTATATTTATCTAGAGCTTATAGGGTGATTAGGCCTCTAGTTTAAGATAACAGTGTGGAGCATTTAATTTGGTGACAGATGAAAATCTGATGGCAAATTAAAAGATTCCAAACTTTACTCTCAAAGAATATCAGGGATATTAACTATACATAGCGGTAGCCAGTGGCTTTTTGAATTAGAAACTTTATCAAAGATTTATACACGAATTATCGATGTAGTGCATTATGGATAGTGTGTCATATAATAGAAACGATGCGTCAAGAGAATAGAGACCGACACGAATTAGGTACACGATAAAAGACGGTAAAATTACTTTTGTCTTAAAATAATTATACAATTTAATACGAGTATATTATCTAGTTAATGTCTATGTGTCGTGTTTCTAATATTATGAACAGGTTTTAACACTATTCTACTTAAAATATTTAATCATGTATTTACATAAGTATCTACCTCTTTTATCGGAGGAGTGATGATGGTGTCTTACAGAAGTTTGCCATTGTAACATCACAGGCTCTGTTAAAGTTTTGGGCCATTCTGATAAAGGAATCGGTTTACTATAAGACAATGGCCACTAACAGAATACACAAAACACAATCACCACTATGGATAGTTTTTGGTATTTTACCATAGATGAAAAAACCTACAGATGGAGGAAAACAAGTCAAAACTGTCGAGGTTGAAAGTTTGAAACCAGTCTATCAATCTCTCCGTGTTAATAAGACTGCACGCACTATCTGTAGTTTCTTTCATCTAAGGATTTTTACGTGGCGTTAATGCAACGATACCATACCATTGTCATTGTGAAGCGATTTGCAGAATTGGGCCCTTAGTGAACATAATAACATGTAGCAAACAGCCTGTCAAAGCTCTAGCCAAACTCGTACAATGTTTGTAAACAAACCGCCCATACCTACTTATTAACGTGAAATTCACTTTGTTGCCGCGTCTTTTTTTTTTACGCAATTTCAATACTTGTCGATTTGAGATCTTTCAATAAATATTGCTTAAAATTATATCTGTAACCAAGCAAGTGTGTTTTAATTATTTGTGTCGTGATTTGTTTACAAAAATTCTAGAGTTTGACTAAGGTATAGATTCCGTGTCTCTATTCTCCTTGGTGTTTTGTCGTAGGCGCAACTTTCTAGTAAACTTACTCAATATCGTTTCGATGTGATTTTTGTCATACATTTGAATGTTCTTATCTTAATTCAGATTAAATGTTCGTCCTCTCAGTGTTTCGATGTTACGCTGTTACTACTTTATTACACCTATCTTACGCTAGATTAGTCCTGTAACGTAGTTTTATGACCAAATTAGATGTAATTGATATCTTAACACAAGTATAGGTGTAATGCTATGGTTAGCGGTGACGAAGGGGAATTTAAGAGTACAAATTTATCATACATCCCCAATAGTCTGATGGCTTTAAGCTCTTTCCTTATATACCTAGAATTATAAAAGTGAAAGATGTCGCGTTAAATAACTTTTCTATTAAATATTTCAATGGATGTTGTAGTAGTTTGTAAACTCTTAAAGTTATATAAATGTGGTAAATTTTTCATATTTCTTTGAGTACCTATAACTAAATATTTACTTACTTTATGTTATATTGATAACGACCTAATCACATTTAAATTATTTAATATTATCACTGTGAACTATTTATATTCGTGGTAGGAATAGCTGTGACAAAATCACTTTTTTATTAAAAGTAATTCTATAAAATTGATGTGCCTAAGTGTAATACTATGTAATTTGTATATAATAATTGAATAGATATTGTACTATTTATTTAATATTACCTATATCGGTGGGACCGCCGGTGCTTGCTGTTCAAAGTTATTTCAATGTTTGGTATTGCCGATAACCGTATTTTGGGGCAATCTATATACCTTTTTGCCACTAATCTCATTGTGTTTTTTGTATAACTAACTGCAATTTCGAGTCTATTATCCTAGGGTCTGACCACAGTTATCGGCGCAAGTCGGTCAGAAAAACCTTTGAATTCGACAAAGGCGTGTAAATAACACATTGTTACACTTTTCTAAGATCCTTCCTAAAATCTTTTCTGTCGTCGGCAGCGCGTTTACTAGGGGCAGTAGCAGATTTCGTGTCAATAAATATGGTCAGACCACTAGGTAAGTACAATACATTATACCTTAGGGTGGGTGCGAACCTGTAAGCTTCCATACGAACGTAGGTACTTTCCGTTTCATTTGGAAATTACACCATTTATTGTAATGAAATTTTGCATTTACCTAGGTACATAACAATCGGAAAAAAATAGCTATGATTGTACCGTTTTAGCTTTTCATAATACATAATCTATCTACTTAATTATAAATTCCAAAGTAACTTTATCTCTCTGTTAAGTTTTCACGGCTAATCGGTTTAACGTTGTTTCGTGTTTTTTTAAAAAACTAAAAAAAAAAAACGAAAACGGTGCAAACAGCTATTTCTTATCTGATAATGTAAGTATGCAAAATTTCATTAAAATCTGGGACGTAGTTTCTAAATGAATAGGCTGAATAAGTTGGTACGCTTGTATGGGAGCGAGGTTCGCGTACCTGAGGTTGTCACATCGACCCCCTTGTACCCAGGTACTTTTAAACCCTTATTTTCTTTTCTCACAGGTCGATTTAACACGTAGAGGTTAGTAATTAGATATTGAATGTTTTAGCACTTCTGAAATTGCATTTATCCACCGTTTATTGGTCAAAGGTGTATTAGAATCGACCTGTATTGTGGCTTCACGGCATTTTGTGTATCATCTATGTATAAGGCGTGAACGATGGGTAATGGTAGTGTAGTCTTGATTGTGATATCAATAAACATTTTCATACGAGCATCAATCGTGTCGTTTTATTCAACGCCACTTATAATACTTACGTTCCTACAGTTATGTAGGATGTTGGAAGGAACCCTTCAAGGAAACTGTTTACCAGAGGTATGTTTCATAAGAGTGCTTTTCCAGTTTCAGCAGCTAAGCGATTAAGGTGGTTCGAAGCGGGTTGCCGCGAGATTCAAATTGTTTTGTGATTTTTAATTTCTGCGTTCCGCAAGCAATAAAACTAGCGGAAAAGTAATTTGCCGCAAGTCATAAATCATTTTCTATGAACTCATGATAAAACCAACTTCGATTCTGTGGTGTTTTTGGGAATATACCTAAGACATTTTGTGCTATAAATCAACATTTTCCCAAATGCTCCTGAAATAGGTACCTACCTACATATGAATCAATGCTGGTTTTATCATGACTTCATAGAAAATGGTTTACGATTTGTGACAAATTACTTTTCCGTTAGTTTTATTGCTTGCAAACCCAACCAAAAGGCTCGCTCTATTTTCATAGCTAAGCGATCTTCTTAGTAGTGTTTGACACATTTTGCCGCTTACCTTTGGTGAAAAGCAACTAAACTAACACTTTCATGGCCCAAGAAGCAGAAGTATAACTCCAACTCCGTGTGGCGGCGGCGGCAGCGCGCCGGTTGGGCAGTGAATGCGTTAATGTGTGATGTAGGTACCTTAAGGGCGTTTTTACACCAAAGTTAACTACAGATACCTACTTTAGACAAAGATCTTCATTGTTGGGGTTTAATTCACAGACCTGCCACGGTAGAGCACTAAAATCTTAACATTCAGGTAGAAATAAACCTACCTACATAAATTATACAAAGGTTTTCTGAAATTTTTTGGCTAGTAGGTAGAAGCTTTTCTTATTACTCTTCTGATGATAATTCTCACAAAGGCTCTTACTGTTCGGTAAGTAAACTACATCTACCTACAGCAAAAATATATCTCTCTGGATGTGTTTTAGCAATATTTAAACCTAAGAGGTTAAATATGATACCTATCTAATTCAAATTTGTTATTAAATAAACTAAGTACCCTCATAATATGCCTATGCTAGTTCAGGAATAGGAGGTAGATCAAAAGAAACAACAAAATACGGACTGAAATAAGCTTTTTACTTAAGTTTTATACATAATATTATACTTAGATACAGTACATGACCATAGATACACAGTTGAATAAGAACGAACCGAAGGTTCAGGGGTTTTAGTTATTGCATAATAGGTACCTATTAAGAGGTATTTATTATTGGTACATTTAGTTTTTCGCCTCTGACGCTGTACAGTAATAGTGTTATATATTATTTTTTGTGTATCCCTATCAATACCAAATTTACATAATTTCTAGGCCCCGTTCTATAAATTACACAATGTGCATATAATTTACAGTGCCAAGGGGTAGGTATTATCAAAACGTATGATCAGTCAATTCACACAAATCATACAAAAATTTCAAACTAAATCTAACTAACAAATTAAATCATGTAGGAAGTCGGATGTATTAAATTATTTCTCATGTATTTTGCAGGATACTATTTTTGAGTATGTTGGAGTTGCGAGCGAGCAAATTTAAACAAAATATTAAATATGATAATTGCATAAAATTATGTTCTGAGATCATATTTAATACATCACAGGTTTAAAAAAAGAATTACAATTAAAGTGATGTGCGCCATGTACCCACCCTATTCTGTACGAAATTATTAACGCACTCCGATATCTGAAGTTATCCAGAGTCATGCTTCCGGGGCATTTGGCACATAACATCTAAATAGACATTTCAAACAACAATATAAATCAAATATTAACTATTTTCTCTCAGGCAAAGTGAATATTAACACCGGGCATGACGGACAAAAAAAACAGTTTTTCATAAATTGCGCTATAAACAGGGTACCTTTCGGGTACATAATCAAAAGTGAGTGGAAGAAGTTTCACCAACATGCATGCCAGAATGCAACATCTTATTGATAACAAAATAACATGCATGTTGTGCCTCTTCATATGCTTAGTATACATGCCAACATAATATTAGTCTGTCTGAGAGAAAACAATATTGAAACACAATTCATAAAATTCGAACAAGTCACAATCAAAATCCATAAACAAGTCAAAAGTACTTCTTACTTTTTGTAGTCATAAAATGTTTACAACGTTGTAAGTTATTGTAAATAGTGGTTTTCTTCACTAGTCAAGTTATGTAAAAGTTCATTTTAATTTCATTTTCATTCAAGTATCGTCGACCGTTCCTGGTCAGCTTTGCTTTGGCTAGCTCCTTATAACCATACAACTGTCGTTGTACGTCTAATAAAAATAATTGTACGAAACGTACTAACAGAATAATAGATCCTAAGTGATGGAAATGAGTTATGAAAAGCAAATGGCTTGTCTTTTGAGATAATTGCGACCTTTCGACCTAAAACTGATGAGAAATTTGTACTTTTCATAAAAGGTCGCAATTTAATGAAGTAAAGAATGCAGGATAAACAGGCTAAAGTTCAAGAAATCCAATAAAAACAATAGTGAATAAATGATAAAGTTATATAATCCATTAAAATACAACAACAAAACAAATAAACTAAGATATTAATCCAAAAGTAATATGTATTGTAAAAGACAAATACTCAAAGTCATCAAAGTAAAATTGAACTACTTACCAAACATTATCGTTATTTTGCAAAATCTGTTTACGATTCCACTTCGTCTGTTAGAGGAGACTAACAAAACGTTTTATATTGAGTATTTGTATTTATCTTAAACTTAATTTGTTTACTGTTAAGAAATTTCAGTTGCGCGGGATATCTTTTGCAACTTTCTCGCTGAAGCGTATCAAAGATGCAAAAAATAAAGTTTTATTATGAATCGAAAATACTCTGATGCAAAGGTATAGAAATCATATTTCCATATAATTGCATATTAATATTTTCAAGACATTTTGTGACAGTAATGAACTTAGTCATGAAGAATAACGTACACCAAAAATATCAAATGAGCCAAATCTTACGAGTAAATCATGATGTCTTACGATCTACAACTAATATAACTTAATTTATTGAAAGAGATCATAATAAACTTATATTTAATTGTCACATTTCGATTGCAAGCCGAAGATATCAAAATCTCCAATAAGAATTTGGAAAAACTGCACGCGTTGAAACGTTGAGCCAAATGCGATGTGATGTTTCGTGTGACATAGCCTATTTTAGAATAATATATTAAATTATAATAAACGCTAGATATCAATATTCTGCAAACTATTTTACAAATTACTTAACATAATAATTTTGTTCTTAGACAAAAAATAAATTAACACATAAAATTTTCAAGCCATAACGACCGTGCAGGGTTTGACGGATCCTACGAACGAAGCTGAGTGTGGGGTGTAGCTGCCCGAATTGAGATTGGTCCGGAGTGGATATTGCGTTCAATTCTGCATTGGTCTGGGGTGTGTGGCGCCTAGCTCCGCTTGAAGGTGGTCTGGGCGAGGCGCGCTATCTTGGGCGGGCGGATGTGCGCGCCGTGCCCGCACTCGTGCTTGTGGCTGTGCGCGGGAGACTTCTTGGCACTGCTCGCCAGTCGCTTGCGGGGCTTCAGGAAATCTGGAAAGAGGATACGGAAGTTTAGCTATGTCATTTAGTTGTTTTTAGTTTTGTTTAGTGATGACATTACTAAGGTATAGACTACTAGGGCGAAGGCAACAAATGCACAAAAGATCTGAAGGCGTGGCCGCGCGATAAAAATTTTACGACTCCCGAAACGAAAGGTTCGTTGCTTCGTTAAGACCCGGATGCCTGTGCGCAGTTGACATCTTTACGACTCTATCCAGAGGAAAGGCTAGTAAAAAGTACTTCTAGCGCTCTTAATGTATGGAATCCTTTTTTTCTAGTCCCTGGGGGCGGCGTCACCCTTTGTGCAGCGTATTTCTGATTTTCAAAATATGGCCTTAATAACTATAAAAGTTTTACGACATTTTTACTACTGTTTAATCTGTAATGTTAATGGTGTTCGGCTGTGAGTTACAGTCTCGAAGATTTCGAAGGGTGCTTTTTAAAGTGGTTTAAATTAATTCTGAGAACCGTACGTATTAGAATATAAAAAAGATGGGTGTGTTCCAAATGATAATAAAAGTTGATAACGCAATAATAGAATTAATATTATAAGAAACAATAAACAAAACAAAACTGATCGGTATAAAACTTTAAGGCTTCAAACAGAAGCCTAAAAACGTTAGAGATGAACAAAACCGAATAAACAACTAACAAAAAACACGGCATGGCAACAATTGGCAACGCGAGAAGCTCTCAAGGTCAAGTCGATTTGGGTATCAACTGGTCAAGTCAAGAGTATCTACAAAACGCTCAATAATAAACGGACTCCATACATGTACATGAGTACATTATGTGAAAAGCAAATAACTTTATTGAACATTCAAATTCAATATTTGGTAAATATTGAAGATAATTTTGACCTAGAACTAGATTGACCTTCTGAATAAGTACCTACACATTTTTTCCCTGAAAGAAATAATAAAATAATAGACGAAGACAAAGAATTTGGCAATCGAAGTGATAAAGAAAATGCAATTGTCGAAGAAAACCTTGATCAGCTAAACTAAGACGATGGCGGGAACTCTCAATTCATAAGCCGTGATAATAATAATTGTCTGACAGAATGACGGCAAAAAACGGCCGTTTGCAGTCAGGAACTATGTCAATGACGTCACGGCAGCCAAGGTCGACCAGTCGACTCCATTTCCCGCCAAATTATATGTAACTGAACACGTGTTCATCCAACACATAACCTTTTCGAATTTCGACCACAAATAATAATTTTAGAAACAAATACAATACAAATTAAGTAGGTATACTAAGCACCCAATGACCCTGATTCATTGAATTTCATGAGGTTGCGTAACTGAAAGACAACGTGGTTGTTAACGATAACGTGATGAACGATATTATAGACAGCAGATTATCAACAAAATTACACTTGTCTCGTATGTATGGAGAAGATAAGGTATTTCTTAACGCAGCGTAAACAGAATAAAGATATGCTATATGCGCTGAAAACGATCAGATGCGCTAAAAATACTTTCACAGAGTTGCGTAATGAAGTTTCCCGCCAAAGATTCAATGGAGCGTTTCGCGCTATTTTCACGTCGCTAAAACGTATAACTGGACCGATTCGCAAAGGACTTCCTGATCGTGAATACTATACGAGCACGTTGGCTATCACAACCGGCCGTTTTATATCAAACATGCGTGAGCTCGATGCGGGTGTACGCGTAAACAAAATGGCCTTGGAGACCTCGCCCGTAGCAAACAAACAATTCACACATGATTATCTTCTTTTATCGTATTTAGACTAGGTGTATTTGACATAATGAGCGTTGGAACGTAGTAGTAACGTTGGTTGTAGTAATTTAAATATATAGGACCTTGAATTGATAATGCACGGAAGAGATTACTAGGTACTACCTTAAGTATACAAACGGTACCTAGGTAGCATTGAATCCATAGGTTTCAATTCAACTCTACCTACCGTTTGTATATTTTATCAAAATTGTTTGCGTCCAAAAACATGCTCCTGATACGATTTCATCTAAGACTTTTAAACAGCAATTTTCATAGATAGGCATATAGTACATACAGATAGGCATTTATAGCGACCATAAGGTAGTGCATCGAATTTAAAATATAGAGTATTTCAATGATCCTACGCCCGAGCCATTACTAATGTAATGTCATCCACGTAGTCGACCAGTGGGAGTTCGTTTATTTCGGGCGACCTAAATATCGGCGCGGGCGCTCGCAGCGTACAAGTAGAGGTATAAATTTTCATCGCACGTTCAAAAAAAATCATTAAGTAACGAAACCTGTTTGGCCGGCGTTTCGGCGCCAATATTATTAACAATGTTTTAAAGGCCACGAGTATAATATCGGTAAAAGTTTAATATTTTTGATATCTACACCGAAATTCGACGCTAAAAGCATTACGAGCAATTAACAGATAGTTTAAGATGAATCGACGAAGAAATATTAAGATAATGCTATTAAAAGTTTAATAAGCGATAATGATGAGGACTTTGTAGTAGAAAACGCAAGAACAAGTAATAAAGATAAACCGAATGTAACAGGAGTTCCATTCGACCGGATAGCAACAGACAAAAGTGCAGTAAAATGCAATACACGTGCGTGCGAAGGCCGTGTCTGATGAACACGCATCCGACTCCGCAACACCGGTAGAATCTTTATAACTTCAGATAAAAAGTAACATCCACCACAAAAAAAAGGATGCAATTGGAAGGAGGTAGAAAAAATATCCTGTCATCCTGAGGAGCGTCAAATTGACTTTTTCTGGAAGTGAGGTGTTGCTTTGACACTATAAAGGACCCGCAGGACTCCTGAGAATCACGACTCGTACCTATCTTGAATAGATAATTGTGGAGCGTGGTGGATTGGGCAATCATGATACGTGACATGACGATGTTATATCCCGATTACCAGACAAATTAGAAAGGAGCAAAGCCATCATACCCCAATATCGACACCAGTGAAGGAGTTGGGTAATACGGCAACTAAAATTTAACAGTTGAAAAGAACAACCATCCAAGTGGTTATTGTTGTGCAATGCCAACTTTCTGAAAGGCGCGCACCAGATATCATTACAGTAATCTCTCTAAATTGCTACGGAGAAAGGAAAATCGCAAGAACTGAGAGCCTGCGTCATATTTGTAAAAAAAAATATACTACACAATGACGAAAGTAGAAACGCTTGTGGGAATGAAGCATGGGGCGCAAGTCACGATTCAGGAAGAAACGTGCCACTCATTACAGCGAATGCCCAAAAAACGAAGTCACATTGTTCCCTGTAATTGCAGAGGCACGAACGGGCAATACCTTTAGACGTGTTCATTCCCAGATTGGTCTCCAGAATACTCTGAGAAAGAATTTGGTAGAGTAATAGTAAGACTATCTATTTAGACGACGATAGACAATGCCTACGCATTCTACACCACGCCACGCACGTAAATTTCCCTGTATTTTTAACGTTTCCAGATTTGAGAGGCGCGTTCCGAAGCGGTGACGTTTCCGAAACAAGTCCCAACTTGAACGGGCGCGTCTCGAGTTGTATCAACCTAGCCTTACCCCGTTGTATAGTACCTAAGTAACAAACGCAGATTTGTCAGCCGTGGGCGTCGGAGCCACGTCCCTCGAAACAGGTTGCCCCGCCTGCCCTAGCGCACGACCTTTTTATTTTATTCATTCACTCAGGGCTGCCTCCTACCACTCGTAAGTGTTCAAATCCAGCGACATAACAAGACCTTGGTAGGGGTGTGTCGTGAGTCCATCAAGAAACTTAGAACTGGTTTAACCAATGTCGGTCATAGGATCATTTATAGAAACGACAAATTAATGTCCCTTTTTCACAGCTGCAACGCAGGAAGTGCATTGTTAGGAGCAGCAATGAATGCGAATGGCTGGCTTTGTTGATTACCAACCAGTTCCCAAATATCTAGGCCAAGTGAAAGGCGAGACGACTTCGAAACTCGCCGTACTACTGCAAACTGCCACAATAGCCACGAAGAGTTTGGAACAAAGAGCAAATTGTATTTTGCCATACTCTGATGTGATTGCTAGCTTGATATTCTATGAATATTAGACCCTTATATTAAAGCCGATTTATTGTTGAACAGATTGTTTTCTCCTGTTATTATAGCACTTTTTCCTGTTATTATAGCACTTTGAGTTTTGAGTTTGATTGGTACCGGTACAACCCTATGACAGGAGTTCTAGCGCAGCCGGTGACTGGACGGTAAAAAAAGTAACAAAAAGTAATCCCGAGCTCTCGTATATATTTATATACGTATACGCGGCTACTGGTTTTGAGACAGCAGCCTAAACAAATAAGCAACCAGGTAGTATTGAGCTCTTAACATTTTGTTAAAAAGCATTTATCTGATACATTTTATTGGCCTCTATTTTATTTAACTGGCTCTTGATTTTTTCGAAGAGGAAGTGTGACTTCGATTGCCCGTTTTGGACACTGTTTAGCGGATACACATCTTAGCGTTCAGATATCAATGTTAAAAATGATGTTGCAACTGACAAATTAAACAGGAAACATGATGCATTAATGAATCATGACAATTCTGGTGTGTACCTAGAGTTGTTTACCAATTACAAATGAGTTAACTCAAATTTTCCGTTTCAAACATTTTAAATTATAGGTTCGATCGAGCCAAGTCTAAACCTAGACTGTTATTATCTAGAATCGCTCAAACAGGATGTCGTCATTAAGAATTTGACCAGGTCTTTTTTGTGACCTCGTTATCTTTGAGAAACTGAGTAAACTACAACTACTATATCTACAAATATTGATCGAATAGGTACATTATTGTAAGAAATCTGATGTGACATTTGACCGGTAGTTTACTAGTTTGTTCAGTTACTTTTTTAATTTGACTCTACCTCAAACATGTTTCAGTATGTAGAGTTCTGTAAATATAGCTTGAAACAAATCGGAAAAAATCATTGATTAATACAAACGAGAATCTATGGATCATGCCTAAAGCATCTTTCATAGATCGGGTAGATACACGATCTATGAAAGATGGAACTGGTTTAGAAAGGAGATGCATAGAGGGCGTTAGATTCTGAAAGAGTCCTTTGCCTTTTAAGGAAGCGCAGACGGGGCATGTCGATGTAGAGCTAATTGTGAGGCATCTGAATCTAGGGCCAACCAATAAAAATGCAGGTTACTTTCACGAAGTAATTGTGCTTGGTGCATTAGAAATTGCCAATGTGCGTGCTGACGGTTGTGAAAGTAAGCGCAAGCGCAGATTGCGTGGCGCTGCGTAACCATAACCACGTGAGGTATTTTTAGATACTTTTAACTCTCTAGCAAGACATTGTGACGCTTAGATTTTCTTTCCATTATCTCGAATAAATTTTCCAGCTCAATCGAGATGTTTTCCGTATCTTTTGTTAATTAAACAGGCTTTGGCAGTTTATTGGCAAATAAACACCTACCTTGCTCATAAATGGTGATTATAATGAAAATATATGTCGATAATTGGCTCTTAAATTGTCATCTCGGCAATCCAAGATGAGTTTTGGTCGAACATTTTGAAACACTGAACGATTTAATATATTTCCCAACTTTTGAAACTATCATGGTTTTGAGCACTAAAATCACTGGTAGCGGGATATTTACCACGACTTGTGTTTTTTTGAGTTTTCCTATATTTTGGCGGAGTTACATTCGCCATGATCATATTAAATAATAACTGAAACGGAGTTTTTATTGACCGAGTAACAAGTAACAAGTGCGTTTTATTGGAAAACACCACGAATTATTTACCATAATTTGTCCGCTATAGTGGATTACGATTACTGAGATCGTTGTATAATATCAAGTATTTAACTATTAGTATTTTAGGTATTAGATGTATAGATAGTAGTAAGCACCTGGAACATAAATGTAGTTCGTATCTGATCCCGGACCGCTTGCCGATAATTTCACACATGTGGCCGAGATTGAATCTGAAGCCGAAAGTTCAACGATCGACCGCTCTCTAAATATGCTTTGCATTAGTGCTAGCCAGTGATTTCATTCGGGTATTACGAATTTAGGACACGAAAATTCAGAATTAAATTATTTTCAGTTTACATGTAGATAATCCTTTATCTGAAGTCACTAACCTATAAATGTCACTCAAGTTCATATATTCGTTTATTAATTGATATGAAGTTTACCAAAAAATTGCAATATTACATTTTTTTAAATTTTATCTAAGTTTTACCAATTATTTACGAGCAGCTGTTGCGACTGTCCCTATAAGTTTTTCCTTTCCTACATATATGGTAATAAAAGGATTGAGATGCAAAAACTCTTTACTACTCAGTAGATGGATAAACACCTTTTTGCACTGTGCTCGGGCGTCAACCCTTAGGGCAGGTGCGTTGGTCTTCTTAGATAAGAGGAAAAAAGCGAATACTACGACCAGCCTATAATTTCTAGATGTAAGTAAGTTAATATACATAGTATCTGAAGATGATGAGATTTTACAATAAGAATAAGGACATGAGTGACTTTTGGTACAACACGCAGAAGTTAATTAGGCACCTCGTTGTAAGGGAAGCACATTCCGCGCAAGTGCCAAGTTGATTTCCGCGTGTTGTAGGTAGTGAACGGTATAAGTCTTCCTAAAACACTAAGATAGAAATACACTATGGCAAAAAAAATCAAAGCAAAGGCAGGTAAAAAAGGAAACTTTGCGAATACATCGATTCATTTGTCTATTGCTAGTAGTATTACTACTAGAAGTTACGAATAGAACCTATTACAAGTAAAAACATTTTCATGGGTAATGCGAGGCAAAGAACTTCAAGACATGCTGTGAAGAGAAAATTGCCAGCTATTTGACGGAGTGATTGTATATCGTGTACAGCATCTATTTCTTTCAAGCTTTTGCAGATCTATTATTATGTGGTATTATTTATTCATTGCGTGAGGGAAATGTTTAGAAACTATATGTTAGAAAGAAAATAACAATGGGTAAATTTGAAATGGCTGGGAGTTACGCGTTTGGCCATTTGAGTTTTGTTGAATTCCTCTTGTTGGTAAATCATCCAACAAACTCTAGCAAGTGGTTACTGCTTGGCAATTTTGTATTTAATTGGGAGAGGCACCAAGTGTATAAATGTTAGTAAAAAAATACTAAAATCCACATTATATGCACAAAAAGGTTTTCTAATCATAAACAATGTCTATCTATATTATCATTTAAAAAATCATAATGTCATTATAAAGTCTTCTTATTCATCTTCATTCTTTAGTAAAAAATACGTAGGTAAGAAACCTCCTACCTACCTAATAAAATCAGAAAATATATACAGCACTGTGATTTCCGACAAACGATTTATTTATATTTAGTTTAACAAATATTCAATCTGAAATAAAGAAACCTATTACAAATAGAAAAGAATGCGGAAATAAAACAAGTTTTTTTTAAATCTGCATTGAGCTCCTTTAAACACCTATGCTAAGGCCATTAGACGCTCGGAGCTCAGTCGTGCAGATAAACTATAGCAAGTTACAATTAGGTGTGCTAACAAGCACTTACATATTCCCTTTTTAATTTATTGTATAATTAACATAAGTTAGTCTTCGTTATTATGTCTTCCTAGCTGAAAGTTGACATGGCGGCGGCGGCGGCCAGTGTAGGAGTTCTTTTATATATATCTATATAATAATATAGTCTTGCGCATGCTTTGATACTATCACGTCTACCCTTAAATCTTTTAGAAGCTGAGGTTGGTTATTGGTTTTCAATATGATTTTTTCAATGTAAAGTATCTCACTAATATTATAAACGTGAAAGTTTAGATGGATGGATGTTTGTTCCTTTATCACGCCAGAACGGCTGATCGGATCTGGATGAAATTTGGCACAGAGATAGATTATAGTCTGGAATAGGACATAGGCTACTTTTTATCCCGAAATTCTTACGGGAACGGGAACTACGCGGGTGAAACCGCGAGGCGCTGCTAGTTTTATATATATCTATATAATAATATAGTCTTGCGCATGCTTTGGTACTATCACGTCTACCCTTAAATCTTTTAGAAGCTGAGGTTGGTTATTGGTTTTCAATGATTTTTTCAATGTAAAGTATATTGCATAAAATAGGAAAAAAATGTCAAGAATAGGTAATCACGCGCCGCTCACATGGGCAATCCTCTTGAAAAACAGCTACCGTAACGTTTGCCGTTGAAAACCAGCTCGTAACACCAACATAATAGAGTGGTAATGCCTCGCTCCCCGCTGTTACCGGCAAGTTCAAAGGGGTCTGTGATCAAAGTGCCGACATCTCGATGGGTCCAATAGCTACTGGGATACGTCGGCATCGGGCATTCTTAATTGTTAAAAGATACACTGAGGTAAACATACAAGTTTTTTCGATGAGTTTTAAGCCGTAGTAATTAATGAAAACGATTGCGTGGGTAATCAGCTTAAATACCAGTGCCAATATATATCATTACTATTTAAAAACTTGTAGATTTGTTTCAAAACAAACCTATTTTTAAATGAATTCCAAACAGTCGACGAAGATGATTTACATCCATATTCAAATCAGAAACATAGTGTGTGCTTGGTCTGTACCCGGCATAAGATTGTAAAGATTGAGATTTTGCATTTGCCGCAATCGACCAACCGCAAAACTTTACAACATCATAAAATAAATAACACGCCGGGTTCGAACACTTGGAAGCTGCTACCGATCTTTCGCAACAATGAACAGAAATAACCCTTCTATACAATAGAGAGTCGAACAAATAGGACACAGGTTCTCATAGAATAAAGAAACGTTAAATTTAGTTAGACAATGAGATCGATAATCCCAGCAATAAAGACCCAACGGCCGGAACGGTAGCTAAATATCGTGAAGAACAAAAAAAACCTTTTGTCAAACACACAAGATATTGTTGGGAGATGTCTATTATGGACCACTTTGGGAAGAATCGGTTAAACATCGGTTTTACAATAGTAAACAAGGATTTGTCCATTGTCGGATGACCTTAGGTCACTCTAAGAAGTCTGACCTAAAGATTCATCTGAAAGGAACAATGCAATGACCTGTGCATAGATTTGAGATGAGAAAAAGCGACAAAGGAACAAAAGGACGTAATACCGCGAGGGGTGATGCTGCTAAGTATAACACGAACAATAGACACAAAGCATGGTGTGTGTTTACCCATGAATATATGGAATAATAACACAATAGCCGGTGCTAATATAATACGCGCAACAGGTTAACACGAATTTTTCTCAAGATAATCTAACATGTTTAACGAATTCGCGTTTGAAGCTAAATCGAGCGTGTTTTGGGAGCCGGTGCATATTTTAGATGTTTGCTAACTGTAATAGGAACCCATTGTCAGGTAAATTAATAAGAATTAACATAGATATGAAATTTGGACGTTGGATTACACGGTATGGACAACGAGGGAGAGGCACTAAACTCTAAACGAAACAATGGGCAGTTGCGTTGCGTCTCTCTTCGTTGTTTATTTGTTGAAATCCTAGATCCTATTTTGATGTTTTCAAACAATACACTTTTACAAACAAAGGTTGATTTATAGTTTTTAACACAGAGGTGTCAACTATATCTGTGACTTTGAAACAGTACCGTTAAAAACCCACAGATAGACAATTTCCTAAACCTAAGAATGCCGAGTTAAATAAATGATAAAGAGAAAAAATAATTATAATTTATTTTGAATAAAAAGAATGTCAGAAGACTCCCACAGGATTCTGAAAAAGTGCGAACTTTGCCAAAAACCTGAGCTAATTTCCTCATGGCGTAGACATATGGTGTTGGTCAAATAATGGGTGTACTGACTTAGAATGCCGGTCAACACCAGGTGCATTGGTCCATCTGGCTAACTGTCCCGACCTATTGGGTTCCATTCTCACGTTACCAACTCGAATTACTAGAGTCTGCTATATTCTAACAAGAAAGTTGAACATGCAACTAAGTTGTCTTTTACGCGGATTCGTTTTTAAGGAAATTAAGTTACAGGTCTTAGAAACAGCCGTTGTTCAGGATCTAACATCAGGGTTAAGGCCCGTACGTATTATGAAATCTTGCTCAGTCGTCGATCTATGGTTGAGTAACGTTTTTCTATGGCATAAACGTCACTGAAGTAAAGATCTATGACTGAGCAAGCTTTCATAATACGGACCTAAGAGTCGATTTCTGCTTCTAAATCAAGACAGAGCTGTCTTGCCAAAAGTCAATAACTTTATTTCTTTAGGATTACAAAAAAGCATTTAGACAAGTCAAATTTTATACATAAACAACAACTTTATAAAATATAGTAATTATCAAACAAGAAACAAAATGTTATTGATTTTGTTCGCTTTAATTTTTTGTCTACTAGTGGAAGAAGCGAAAAATAATAAAAAAAAAGAAGCAGAAAGGTCTTTGTATCTTTGTATTATTATACGTCTGTATAAAATGTGTGTTGCAAATATACCCAGGCAGTGCACAGTGGTAATAAAGATCACAGCGAAGCTTACGCCAGTCCCGCAAACTAAAAGCGTTATATTTGCAAAGCCACAACCTGAGTGGCAGCTATTGTGCATTTTATGCTCTCTAGAAAGCTTTTAAGTCCCTAAGTGTGACATTAGCGTTATCTTCTCAAGTGTCTGCGGAACCTTTGCCATCAGCGTACAGGATGGGTGATACAAACGTCGATTTTTAACCGTTTTATGTTTCTATTAGGCTTTTCGGTCACGAGGCTCCGACGGCAACAAAAAATCTAATGTGCGTTGATGTAATCACGCTACGTCCCTCGAAGGACCACCCAGGTTATCAATTCCTCCGGCCGCGAAGGTAATCTAATCAAAAACAAATTTTTCGATCGTCACGATGTTCTAATTAGTATACTAATGTAGCGATTAGAATGTTCAACTTTTTAGGGGACGTACAGTCATCATAAAGTGACAAAGGGCTTGATTGAAAGGATTCGATTCTGAACGTTGACTGGATTTTTGACATAAATTTCGATTTTACGACATTATTATTCAGAGCCCGTTTTATATTTTCCTAACGAGCATTTACGAGCTGACCGGTCATTTGATGGTTAAATCCTACGTTTTAAAACGTGTGAAAGTACAACAAAGGGCGCTATAGAGGTGCGATAAAACAGTGAGACTGACCGGGATACGAGGTCACATCATAAAGGCGATTGGTCAAGCATTGAAGGAGTGGACACTATGCCTAATAATTATATTCATGAATATGGGTCAGCGCGGTCTTGGGAAAGGAAATGCAACTGACGAAATTACGACTTATTTTACGACATTTTGAGTAGTAAATTTGATTGCTGCTTTGTATGCGAAGTATACAACCGTTATTGCAGCGATCGTTAAAGGTTCTGAATAGGTAATGGTTCTGTCACATCAACAAGACCAAAAGAAATGCAAACGTTCCCGTCGTAAGCGCCCTACAAAAAAACAAGAATAAATTTCGATAACCTAAGAATACTCAGATAAACGCAAGTAAAGGTAAAGTTGTTCATATTGTTGCAAATTTATGCTAAACTAGAACGTGAACTGAAATATTGTTTTAACCAAATGTTAAGTGTTAAACGGATATGTGACACAAAAACCGCAACGAATTGTAATGAATGTTTACTAGATATGCTAATTAACTGATAATAATGATAATGTAATTGAAAAAACTTGTAGAAAGCAGCAGGTAAACCAATATATAGAGTAAAAGGCAATTATGAAGAGGAAGTGATGACGGCACGTGTAAATAAAGGTGACAAAACTTACTAATATGTGATAAACAAATCGAAAACTTAAAGAAAATCTTAGATCGACGACAAGAATCTTATAACAAAGAAACCTGAAATTCATAATAACCAAGCAGAGATGAAAGCTGAGAAAATCTCAGAGATATCAAATCGTTTGTTACTCAATATGTTAATGTGATATGATATGTGTCAAACTCGATAGCGAAATGTGAGAAAGCAGCGCTGAAAACCAGTTGCACGATGCAAATGTTACGAAACTGGATTAGAATGCACTTCGAAATGAACTTTAGGGTTTAAGCAATTTTATTGTTATGTGCTCTGCTTTTGTAGTCAAATTGTTTTGTAGTTTGTTTTTTCCAAAATAAACCTAATAGTGTATTTAAAGTAAAATCCCAAATCTGTGGAATACGTAATTCGAAGAACGTTTAGTTTAAGAATAGTGGCTATAAACAAGAATTCACAGCGATGTTTCCCATTGTTCTTCTAAACAAAGGGCCTAAATTGTACAAGTCTTATGTTAATCAGAAACAAAACAATTACCAAATCCATTAATAACATACCTGTTAGCTATCGAGGCGTATATTCTATACAAAATGTTTTGATTGTTGCAAGTGCCCCAAAAGTGTTAATGTATGCTAAAATAGTCGGTCTCAGCAAGATTTATCCCACCACTGGGAACTAAGGCCCTTTGTTTTTATTGTAAAGCGTTTTGTTGTGAATTAATTTGTAGATGTAATTGTTACTGGTGAAAATAAATTAATTGTGATAGCCTTGTGAGGCGTTAGCGTTAAGACAAGAAACACACACGAAATAATACAATTTCAAAACCGTTAGAAAAGTAATACAAAGTAGAGAAGAAATTAAAAACAAAATTATTATTGATCTGTTCGACTATGTTGATTCGAATTTGGATGTAATTTTAGCTGATGAGATAGAAGTAGCAATCATTAAATATTTAGAAAAGTATCTATATATCTTCTAGATTAAATATTTAATGATAATACTTTTATTCATCATCTTTAAAACAGATTGTATTTAATTAAACATACAGAAGAACATTTGTACAGAACGATATGATAATAATTACGCACATAACCTAAACGTTTCAAAAACATGAACGTTGAAGAGGCGGCTGCGGACTGCTGCATTACGACTAGAGGCCCAATCCCCGAAAACTTAAAATTAACCAGATATGAGACATACATGTTTAATGACAATCAATACGCGTTGGTTAAATAACATTCGAAAGGAACCAAGCACTTCATTGCATAGGAACAGTGGTATCAACAGTTAGAAGTGTGCCATGGTTTATTGCTTGCTTGCAAGGTTGCCACTTATCGGAAACGATAGTTACGGTATCGGTAAAATGCATTAATGTGTACTGTAGTTGCTCGTTGGCACTTTATATTATTTTAAATTATATAGAAGAATCGAAAGACGTAAATCTTATGCTTAAGATTTAAGAAGAAATCTTAGCGTAATATATAAAAGCTAAACTTAAGTAAAATAAGGGCAGAAAGTAAATCTAAAAAGTAAAAATACTAATACCAAACAACAAAAGTTTGTATAAAGTAAACCAAAGTTTTTGAAGAAAAATTCAAGGAATTGTATGTGACTCATATAAACTTGATTGGAATAGCAATTTGATTTGTACAGCCAAACGTAAAAACCTTAAATAAACAAGTCAAATCAGAAACCAACGTAGCGTATCAACTTTAGTGGTTCACACAAATTAAATCTCCTAAAATCCTTTTAGAACGAGCCCTTTCAAACAGGGGGAGGGTGCAACATAATTAGAATAAGCAAAATAATGAACACGAATTACATGTGGGAACTGATTTCACAATTCTGATAGCACATGTAAATTCAATAGAGTAGTGGACCATGCAAAGTAGAACATAAGTTTTATTTCATTATGGCCATGAGAAGTAAAAAAAGTTGCTCATAGTGATATTGGGACACGTTGAGGTAAACATAAATATAGAAACAATTATTTAAAAAATATGTAATACAATGGAGTTGCATCACTTTCTCCTGTGGCAGCTACAATTTAGCTGTGTTACAGGAGAAATGTCCAGGTAGGGTAAAGATCGACATAAACAACTAGCGACTCTTGTTTCTATTAAACAATGAAGATATAGCAGTAATTTTCTTCAAGAATATTCTAATCGTGCCAATAGAAGACCTAGGTAAGCAAGCAAGCATCAATGAAAGTGGGTCGAACATTCCTACGCGTGAGTATGCGTATTGAATAGCGAGGGGATTGAAACCGATACATCGTTTTCTGATTAAACTATAGAAAAAAGATCTCTCAGCAAAAAGGTTAAGAACAGCAAGAACGTAGAGCATTACTGCCGAGGCCATCATGAACATAAAATGTAGCATTCAAAATTGCAACAGGTAGATGAGCAGACAGCATGGCAGCGTGAAACAATGTCATTACTATCACAAATATGTACAACGATGATAACTGAAACCGATAACAGCCATGTAATATATTTGCCAGAGATTTGTTGGATGCCATACATCGATTAGATCTATACAGCGCGCAACAACAGAGTCGAATTTCGCGTGAAGAACATAAAGATTTACTTTTACATCTGTGTCAATACGTAGGCAGATAAAGCATTGTTTGTTTTGAGACGCACCCGCACCTAATAGCTACTGGGTGTGTAATCATCGGTTTACACGGTAAACTATTGCACAACATTGTTGGAGACATAAAACGGAATACAATTTGTTTGACGGCCGATTGTGCCTGTTCGTTTCACCATAAGACGGCAGCTATTGAAATTGCAGAATACAAAAGGCTGGTCTTTGACCCTTCGGCCCAATTATATGCACGCGAAACGCGCAACACCTTACATAACGTTTTTTTTATCAACGCGATAATGTTATTGCAAATAACTGGCTTCGCAGACAGCTTGTCTATTCTGATATAACTATTGATACTTTGTTATACTATTACAGCTTTATCTATATCGTTAAAATAATTATTGTCTCTGCCGGAATATAAGGTGTCGTGATGAGAACATTAATTTGAAATGTGTTGTTTACGCGGGAGACAAGGATTGTGTGATGTTTGATTTCTTTCTTCCTTTCCCATAGACAGTGTATCGTTTGTCGGCGATACGTTAAATAGAGAAGCACGTGCTTATTGTTTACAGAGTTCCTGTATTTACGGTACAGACCTACCGCACGACACCAGACTTTGAGGGACCGCTCAGATACACGCTCAAAGCTTTTTGTGTTAATTTGCTTTGTGATAATGTGAGACAATGTTCATTGTTGCGTGTTTGGGGTATCATTTAGAATGTTTCCTTTTAATGGATATTCCATTACCTCTTATTGTTGTACGTAATATAACTACCTGCGTTTGAATTACTAAAGCCGAGTCATGGTAATTTTCGCGCTCCAGTGACAAGGCTGCCCTAAAGTCCATCTATCATCCTGACCATTATAAACTCAATTAAATCTCATTAGCATAACCTCTCGGACTAGAGCGCCCTATTCTTTCTTAGACATGTCACCACCTTTGTCCCTTCGTAACCTATTCCCATTGAAAGGAGACAACTTAGGCAACAATAGCGGCAGTTTGACCCTCAATGGCGATGAGACCGGCATTATTTGTGTATTTGAGCAATAAACAGTGCATTTTATGCGATTGTGAGCTGCTTTTTTGTGAATTTGAATGTGAATAGGTGAATGCACATTGTCCGTTGCGTGAGCTCGTGGATGCAGAATCGCAGTGCTGCAGTGCAGGTTCCGTTGGTGATGCATAGTCATTAGAATTTACCGAAGCGAGAGTAACTCGTCGGACATGGGAATCAAACTCGCGGATCGTGGTGGGAAAAGTGACGTTTGGTAGTGACAGGTGATAGATTTATGTTGGCTCCAAAAAGCTTAAAGAACTGGGTTTCTGTTAAATTGAAGTGAAACGAATTGGGTAGTTAAACTCTATTGTCGCAGTTTAAGAGCTTAGACGTGTCGCGGTGATGTGAAACCGTATAAGCGACAAAACTGTTTTGGCCTCGAGTATTATGTCTAATCCTTTTTGGGAGGATTTGAGTGCGCTGCATTGTGTGTGCCTCTGAAAGAGCTCGGCGAACGACGACATAAAAATCAGAGACCCTTTGTCAAGACATTCCTTTTGATATTGACGTGAGGCAACGCATGTCTAGAAAATATAAAATCTTTTTAAGATTCCAAATGCGTGAATAGAACGTATTCCTCCGGACTGCTAAACAATAACAAACGCATCAGGACTTGACATTAGACGCACACACGCACTCTGACACTCCTACGGTCAAGAAAAAAGGATAACAAACAATAATTTCCATTCCTTTTTCTGTGCGTACGCGCATACGCTTGTGCACTCGCACACACATTGCGTCTCAGTCGCTCGGTCGATGACCGCGCATCTCTGACGAGATTGCATCTTGTGGCCATGCAGCTTCCCCTAGATAGACGCAACACAATTCTCCGACCAATTAAAATATCACTTCTCATCGGCCTAAAGCTGTGCCCTTTACAGAGCAAGTACTTGATAACATTGCAGCGGATACCGGTCGTTTGCGAAACATTAGATTAGGTTTGTGACCCAGTTCCAACAGATAAGAAAAAATAAAACGCAATAACAACACGCGCTCAACGCAGCGCTTTATCCAGAGCTGTATAATGTTGACCGTTGGATGGCATCAACAAAATTCAAATTTCACTTCCACAAAAAACGCCGAGTAGTAGTTTATTTATGACGCCGTACGATAATCCAAAAGGACGATTTGAAAGATTTTTTTACGCCCGACTCGTTCCCACCTTGAAAAAACCTAAACAATTTTTTGTGAGTTCCAAAAATCGTTTTACGATCGCTCTCGAATAGTAAAAGAGCGGGATGGTAGATAGAGCGTCCTTTTCTGATTCTGGAGTGGTTACAGAACCTGACACTGACGCTAATAAGTCTTTTGTAAGGTTTCTAGGAACACGTTGCGTTAGCGTGATCTTGGCTCTAATAAGACACCTCGATAAAAACATCGTAATTGCGATTCTTGGAATGAAAACAAAGTTGAAGGGAGCAGTACCATCAATTACTTTAAAGAGACACTGGTTGGCCAATTACTCTGATTACACAAACGTGATCTGGCATCTGTAGGAGCAACGAACAAGAGAGATTAAAATAAGTCCCTGGGGCACTCTTGCTTTGGAAATAGTTGTGGAAGGTCCAGGTTAATAGGCCCCAGCAGCCTTATGGCGTGACGAAACACACGCGTGGATAATTATGAAACACAAAATAGAGAAGTTTTAAGATACGCGATAATGGACGCTTTTTGAGAACTGACTTTCGTTAGAAACGCTTAAACACTCGTAAAGACAAAACATTCTTATCTGAATCCATTTGTTCCAGAATGCGGTTAGTGGGACAAAAAACAATTTTGAAGGCCCTTCGTAGTAATAGTAACCCACTTGCCTGGGAATTCGATACCCCCTGAACTACTTATCTCGACCAGAACGAATATAACCCACTTCAAATGATAAGTAATCCTAATAGTCTCGTAATCTCCACGCTTTTATGATCCTGCATGTAAAAAGCTATTCAACTCGAAATGTTTTGGATAGATGAAGAACTTGACCGATTTTTTGTAACACTTCCTAACGAATTTACTTTCACACACTCCTGTATTTGTGCAGCCGAAGAACAAAAACACACCGAGGAAAAAAGGTGGGAGTATTGATATGCTTACAAAACATGTTACAGTTTGAATTGGTTGTGCAAACTGAGAGATGCTTAGTAGCTGTTCAGAAAAAGACGTTGATGAGTAAATAAAAGGTCTAAATACACCAGTTTGGAATATTCCAAGCACCAAAGCTAAAGAGCTATGCGATGCGCTCTAACAAAACACAGGTCGGGTTAATGATAATGAAGGCACCTACATTTATACCTTTTTACGACCAAAACAGATTATATAACCAGAGAAATGCATGGGACAGCATAAATTATGATGATAGCCGTGCTCATTGTTTTATTGTTAGACATTTATTTAAATTTGATCAAATTACTGTTGGGGTTTTACGATTATGAGAGAATGCGGCTAGAATTTTCTGTGAAATTATAGTTGTTGATGGGCCATAGAAATTATGTTATTGAATTTGATTTACTCCGGGCCATTAGATCGATATTTTATTGTTTTTATTTATGGGACGTTGAAAGATAATAAAAACCGAGCACGATCCTTCAACATGAAACTGTTACGATATCATTCTTGAAAACCCAAACAAATCATAAATACGTATTTAATTACATAGAAAAACTTTTACGACTGTTGTAAGTAATGTAGTAAAGGAGGAATTAAATTGCACTTACAGCTGATACTTAACTTTGTTCAGAAGATGTTGCTGCCATAAGCGTGACATAAATCGATACAACTTACCTGTAAAGAGAAAAGCATAATTTAATATCTAATAATCGAAATGAATGTAACATAAATGTTTTAAAGAAAATAAAAAGACACAAGCTAGGCTGTCATTACTTTTTTCGTCTGCGGCTAGAGAAGGAATATCAGGGAAAATTCCTAACAATTACCCGTCTAGGACAAAATGCCCACTTATTAAGATAATCGCTGCGGTGAATGGTTGAACGCAATCAAGTCTACATAGATTTCTAATTCTCAACTGGTCTGCGTACGTCGTTCTCACAGCATCGCTTGCTTAACTAGGCCGAGGTGAAGTGTCACAACTCGATAGTCTAATAGCTATAATGGTCAATGTCTTTGTGAAAAAGACACATTTCACAGTCAACAAGACTGTAATCACGTTCTAATGCATCATATTAATAATGGATAACAATAATAACTTGCGTGCAGACAAACGAGGACTAGTAACCGGTATGGTACGTAACAAGCTATGGTTACAGCACAATTAGGTAATAATGATGAAACTGCTCTCATGTGCAGCGATGAAATAACTAAGACGCTGTTTGATTGACGCTAGCTAATTCCCATGGGAGTTGCATCGATAAAACAAAGAAGTCTTATAATGACAACAAGAAGATAATAGAAGGATCAGATTAATCTTTACGATGACATCTTGAGAGTTGCGCACGAGTTGTTTATGACGACAAAAAAGTTCACGAGGACGATAAAACATAGATTAAGCTGAATGTAATCCATATCGGTTTTTATGGCTTAGCCCTCATCCATCATAGCAAAGTACATAAAGATAGGAATTTGAAGGGTAATCGTGGTTCACCTAACGACATTTATTTTCATCATAAAATACCATAAAACATAAATCATGTATCCTCCTAATATCCCATCACGAAATGACGGTAAAGAAATGGACGTGAATGAGGTCCCTGCGGAACTTCGCTTTTGTACTCGATGCAAGAAAGATGATAGATAATCTATCCTGGAATTGTCTTATTTCCATTAGCTTTTCAATTTAAAAGCGATTGAAGGTAATATGGGGAACGAAGTGGCCTATTTTCTTGCGCTCGAGCCCATTACGATTCATCTTTCCTATGTGATTGTCATACAATTGTCTTCGAAAATTGCACTGTCGCAATTTTCTGAGTTCTATAAAAAAAATAGAAGGTTGAAGACCTCAATCGACTTTCGACTTATGCTTACGATTCCTCGGAGTCTCTTTATTCGCGGGGCCGTCGAACTCTATGTTTGTAAACTATTCTATTGTTTTGGTGGTATGTGTTGGTATTTGTACTATTGGTGCGGCTTCGTTTGGATTACGATAGGCTGGCATCCTTTCTTTTATGACACGTTCGATAACAATAAAGTTGAAAGTGGTTTGACTATAGACTCTTTCGCTACCAGAATCTTGAACGCGTTTGTTGTGTTAGATGATATTACGGCTAGGTATCACAGGAAAAGCACGGCAGATAAAATTAAATAACACGTGGATATTTGTTATTTACGTAGGTGTGTCTGCCAACATTTTGTAAACAGAAGCATGAATGACCATCGTCATATCGTTGGAGTCTCTAGCTAAATATTTAGCTCCGATTACAATTTAGATTAGGTAGGTAAGATACGTTTTATTGTTCGGTAATTTTTCTTGATGATTTATTGGTCTTCGTTATCAATTTATATTTTTATTGAAGTGATTCCATCACTTCAAGAATGAAAATGATAGGTTGACTTGGTCTATTCGAATCTTAGTTCTTTAATAGTCAAAACCCAGCTTGAACTGACAAATAACTGTGCTGTGTAATTACAATTAGTCTGCAAATTAATTCTGCAGTATATACGAAATAGTAGAAACCCGCGAGGTCAGTAACCTACCGCCTACGTTTGAGGGTACGTACAAGTTACAACTATCTAAATTGCTGTTTTGCCAAGTTTCCGGTCTAGAGTGTGCACGCATTTTGGTAACGGGTCTTTCGCTGGTTTAAGATTAAACACTGGGAGATTAAGATTTTCTCTCTGATACTTAAAATATAGAATTGAATAATGTAGTTATTTCGTGCCATTAGTTATATAAAAACCTACCTGCAAATGTTTTCTTACCATAATTATTGTACTGTACCAGCCTACATAGGAAACAAATAAATGTTTGTTTAAAAAAATTGTGCAAGGCTAGCTCGGATGTCTGTATCCAAATTGGGGGAAATTGTATTGAAACAAGCATGTCATAAAGAAAGCAACGTAAGGTCATGCATAATGTAAACGAATGAAGCAATGATACAACTCAAACATTTAGGAGATGTTAATGCAATAACAAACTTTCCCACAGATGGGGGATTTGGTTACGAAACCTCTAATGCACATTCTAAATAAGTTTCCAAACTAGTTTCCCAAGACAAACACTAAAATATAACAACACAGCTTCTTTGTTGACATAGTGCGTACGCGTAGCGATATTTGAATTTAGAATGAGGCTTCGCGAACGCGAGTACCGTTAACGCAACGTCGACCGCGTCTTACGATTCCTTTTTTGAAAAGTTGCGGTATTGTTGTGAAAATTTATAACTACTGCCATAATTCACCATAATCAGTGTATTGACCTCTTGTTTCATCTTTTGTTGGATAATTTTCGTAAGTTATTATAGTGTTGTTATTGTCAGTATCTGAGATTAGTTCTGTCTAATCATTTTGTTTTTATCTGTTACCGCTTTTACCTGAGATAAGATTATTTATTTTCTTTATCCTCGCGTAGCACGGTAGGTTGACACGTCAGGCTATGTGTGCGTGTTGTTGTGCGATCAATAACACAGGGAGACGGGTCGACGACCTTGCGCCTGCGCTTGCATTATCGGGGGATGCGGAAAATGGCAAATGTTTTTATTTCTATATAAATGTTATTGTTCCAGCTGCAACTAGGCGGAAAAGATTATGTTTTGACCTTTAGTATATTTAGTATCAGTCTGAACTTTACAAAGTCGTCATAATGTCACTCATATTGTCAACAGGATTGTTAAACATAACGTAGGCAATTCGCAAAGACTTCAATTTTGCGAATCACATAGCAATGACTCTTTGTTACCGTGAGAGAAGCGTAAAAATCGAATTTAGGCAGATCATTGCATCCTGGTATAATGGTGCTTGTACCTTACCCAAGTTATAATCATGACCACTGGTACTACACAACCGTTAATGCTGGCTAACCCTTCATGGCCCCAAAGACTCCGTTACTTTGGACTCGTAACTGCGTGGTTGTGACTTTGTAATGGCCGAAGGTGTTTCGATACCGATTGTTGATAAAGCTGTGGTTTTTATAAAAATATAAACTAAACAAAGTTGGAAACGAAAATTTGAACTACTGGGTTAAGAAGACAGGCTTAATAACAGTGATGATGTAGCTGAATTTAGTTATGAATTTGTAGAAAATAGCCTTAATTTGTAACTTAAGGATACTAAAACTCCAAGACTGGGTGAAGCTAAGATGCATAAGATCCATGGTGGGTCGTCTAAGCCGACACTTACTGAATAGGATGGGAACAAAAAAGGTGATAAAACGCAAGAATTACGATTCAACGGTCAAGAGACTTCCCCTGTCAATCATAAGTACTTCACGGTTCAATTCATAACCTAATTAACATAAATATTCATATTTGTATTGAGTAGTTCGTTCACACACAATTAGTTTCATTATACCATTCCATTCAAATCAAAATAATAAACAAATCTGAATTTCTAATGGTAACAGAATATGAGTAATCTTATCTAGGATAAGATGAAATATGAATATGATCTTGACAATGCGATATTTTTATTGTCGTGGCTTATTTTCAATGAGAAGGGAGTAGATACGAGATAAAGAAATTGACAAAGGAATATTTTGAATTCAGAGATGTCATTTTTCATGTTGCAGTTCAATCTAACTTGAACTTCAAGTTAGATTCGGGTAACTTTAGGTAGATTTTTAATGAACCCCGATATGAAAATGCCGTTTTTATTGGTTCTCATTTATCTGGCTGGAATATAGGTCAACAGGGTGTTTTATTTAGAAATGCGATAGATATCAATGATATTTTCGATGAATCAGAAAATACAGTCATTATACGAGTAAGAAAAAATCATAACCATAACTTCTCAGCTCTGAGGACATTAATCAAAGTGACATGAATAGTGTCAAAGAGTAGGACGGGTCAAAAGGTATGGAGGCGTGTGTATGAAGATTATTTACACAAAGTATTAAAGCAGGGCCATGGTGTTTTATCAACATCATTGAGTATGAGTAATGAATGACTTAGTACGCGGAAGTTGGATAAACAACAGTACAATTGCGTAGTAAGAAGACCACGGGGAAAATTTGATCGAGTTCGTAAATAAGCAGAAAAGAAATTATGTGTTCAAGTTATAAGTTCGGTGCTTTGATAATTAAAATGTTAAAAAATACGGGACATCTCTAATTTGATGTATTACTTCGTCTAATTAATATTCGACTTTCAAGTGCAATGGTCAACAATAAAGGTGTGAAACTCAAAATGGGCAATACTCATTGAAGAATTTCCATTTAAATCAAAGAATTATCATAAATTCTCATTCATCATGTCCATCCATCAACTGTGTCTGATGGAGTAATGTGATGGATTCCATTTGTGACAGTTGAATTGACGAGAATGGTACAATTGAATCCAAGTTAAAGTTCACACGTGTGGCAGTTGGTGTCAACAAAGGGGGTCAAATAACCCTAATGCTATTGTCGAATGGAAATGTAACATCTTTGTTGTTGAAAACAGGGAAGATCAGGGTGAATTTTATCCTGAAATTCTATTTAGATGTCAAAACGATACATGTAATTTTTAAATTTTGCCGCAAATTATGCCAGTGAAGCGCGAAGCTGTATTACAACGAAATTATACATGAATTTAATTTAAAAAAAAAATCTATCAGTTCCAAGGCTTAAAATATTGATTGTGTTAAAAGTTTTAGAAGAAAACACGAATATGTATGTTGAAATCCCGTCTTATTGACGACTTCTGTGGCGCGGTGGACGAAGGCCTGCCTGCGACGCAGGAGGTTACGGGTTCGATTCCCGCCTCGGGACAAATGTGTGTACGATCTGCAGACATTTGTTCAGGGTGTTCTGGTCGTTTTCTATGTATAATAAAAAATATCTATCTATGTAATCTCACTAATATTATAAACGTGAAAGTTTAGATGGATGGATGGATAGATAGATGGATGTTTGTTACTCAATCACGCCAGAACGGCAGAACGGATCTGGATGAAATTTGGCACAGAGATAGATTATAGTCTGGAATAGGACATAGGCTACTTTTTATCCCGGAATTCCCACGGGAACGGGAACTACGCGGGTGAAACCGCGAGGCGCTGCTAGTGTATTATATATCAGTTATCTAGTACCCATAACACAAGCTCTGCTTAACTTGGGGCTAGATAATGCTGTGTGAATTGTCCAGCATTATTTATTTATTATTATTATAAGTTATGCAAGGGACATATGCCTAAAGGGAAATATTTATAGAAAGTCATGCATACTCTTACGTTCCACCTACACAACGCATATTCATGAGCTTAAGCACTGACTGTCCAAACAATCTTGGACAAACACTAGTTCAGTTTACCATGTGGTTTACTACCATAGACCTGTCAGTCGAGTGTTTGGTAAGGTTGGTCAACAGGAATTTGTACTGATTGCATTATAAATAACTGTAGGTTAGTAAGCTCGCGACTTTTATTTTTACGAAAATAAATACTTTTTGTTTGTTTGTTTTGTTCTACCTGGTCGTACGACTACCATCAACTGTATTCTTGGTAAGTATTCAAAAGATTTTTATGAGAACTTTCTCATATGCAAGGTCAGACATTTTAAATCGAGGTCGGTGTCGACTCGCCCACAGAATAAAAAGCTTTTAAATACCATTTCATTCCGTTACTCGAGTGTTTTTCGGTGAAGCCCTCAGAATATTGATTTAAGTAAATTTTAAAATAAGAATACAAAATCCATTAGAATGGAAGACGAATGACACGTCTAATCTGACCACGTTTGAGTGTATCTTTTATTCTTTATTCAAATAAATGTATTTTCTTTTATTTCCTTCCGAATAAAAAGAATAAGTAATGTGTTGATTCGGTTTGATTTATTCTTCAAACCCTCGAGAATATAATACATCACGCCTCCGGGCAAATGGTATTCTAACATTAGCATAATTACCATCTGGGGTCTATTTTCCATGAACTTACATTTAAAGATGATTCAAAAAACTTCATCCTATGTTAATTTAAGAGAGGAGAAATTGTTGAAGCACTAATCTCACAAATAACAGGAAAAGTCAGTGCAAGTAAGAATGAAGGTACAACAAGAAGTTCCTAGGTTAGAATCATTGGCCAAGCGTTCCCACGTAAATAAGGTCAGGTCGGTAGCGATAGCGGCCCAAGGTTGCCTTATCTGCTATCAAGCCAAAGAACTACGCGCTTAACTGTTTAACTGTAATAATTTTAAAAATATTGCCGTTAAAGCGTGGACATATTACTAAATATTATTTTAGAATGGATTTCTGAAAAGTAACGTATCACTCAGCTATTTATTTTAATAATTACAGTCATTTTACACACTTTTATCACTAATGCATTTTTAATTTCCTTTAGCGTCGTTTAGCTGATGAGTTCGCGTAGGAGATAAAATCTGTGCAAATAATTTGTATGCTGCAGTTAGTCACAGCTTATCGTCATAATTTAAAGTTACCAATAAAAATTCAAAATTCAGTAACTTTATTTCTTTGCTTACAAAATAAGAACTTGGACAAGTCAAATTTTATACATTAAATCCCAAAAGTCCTGATTACATCACGAATTCGTAATCTGTCAAGTCATTAGTGACATTGACGTATCATGGGCAGGATGGCTGCGGTCATGGGAGATGCCCTGTAATTATCTATAGGAAACCGAAATGGAACTTTACGCCCTCCAAGCAAGTCCTTGCGACTCGCTGACGACTCTTTCCCACGAGTCATTACTACGATCACTTCCGTATGGACAAGTGTCTTTAACATATCCACGACGTCGACTAAGTGGTTTCTAGTAATAGTTGTGTGGCCGTTAATTTTCCTTTTTGTATGTATTTGAACGTAACTTGGTAACCCTACAGCTGTGCGCATTCGCACCCACTGCCATTACGGTTTTTATTTAAATTTCGAATACAACGACCTTTCTAATCGCGTTATTCTTTTTAAAAATGGCCATGTACATTTTTAATGCATTGCATTATTCTCTTTGGACAGCTGTCAAACGTTAAAAATCGAACAACAAATCCGACACGTTCCGATAATTGAGAATGACGTTTCATTTAAAACAATAACGAAGCGCGGTTCCGAATTTAAAATAATAAAATCGATCGAGTTTATTTGGCGTACAGTGAGATAAAAGGCGGCGAAACTTATGAAATTATTTGAGTTGTCTTTACAGATATTCTGAAAAATATAATGCAATTATGTAGCATAGCACTAGGTTGGTTATGGTGCTGACCACGCGCAATGTGCATTAAATCTGAAAAAAAAAACCAGTAATACTTGGCTACTATGCTTGTACCTACACGCTAAGGTCATATTCACACGAGGTTACAAGCTCATAATTATTTATTGATCCGGTACGAAATGGGAAAAAGCTCCCTTTACAACGGACACAGGGGGAGTCTACGTATCGATCGGATGAATTGCTATCAATTAATAATTTCAACAGATGTGGGATCGGTTGCATCTGGACCTTGTTTATTATTAATTTTTTAATTTTCTACTTGGAGAATAGTTGCGTGAAACGATTAGGACCTATAAAACAGAAAAAAAAACATCTGAAATTTGCGTGCAAGCAGCATTCTGTGTGAATTGTTCACTACACTACATATTTATTTATTCATGCTCGAAATTGTTACCTTGACATCTAGAATTAGGTTGAATTTCAATCACACTATTTTATACAAACAAGTTCCGAGTAGCGAGCAAAAACTAGCATTAAAATAAATTATATAATTTAATTGACTTGAATGGTTGGCGTAAAAAATACTCTGTCGCAAGAGATTAGTGACGACTCGTTTCATAAAGCAATTAATTCAGGATTAAGAATAATATAATTAATTTAAAGTAATTAAGCTGCTGTGATGGCTTGGTGCATCGAAAATGTGCAGAAAGACTGCAGAGGTAATTAGCCACATTTGTGTCATTAAATTGAAACAAGAATAACTTCATGATAAATTAACTACCTAATTGCATACTGAAATTATCTTCCTTGTATAAGTAACCTATTTCGACGCATGCGAGTCCCTAAACAAACAAAAAAGGATACCTTTTTAATCACTATGATTTGAGAATCGACTCGCACGCAAGCACTAGGGAAGTAGGGACTTTTGAGCCGTAACGGCTATCGATTTCCCATAAACACGTGTCTTTCCCATTGGCCATGGGAACGGTTTAGGGTGATATACTACCGATAATGCAGTAAGTACTCATTATCATCTAAAACCAATCGATCGGAACTAATTAGTTACTGGTTCATGTCTATGAGATAACGAGAGAATATTATGAGAATGTCTGTTCAATATAATACATGCCAAGTATAGATACACTTAAGAATAAGTACACTAGACAGTTCGATAAAGCTGTGTACTTAACGCCCGCTCATAAAATCTAAAATTGAAATCTACAATGTGTTCTTGGTCTTACAAAAACAGGGAGTGTGCTTGAGATTTACGGCTAAGAAAAAGGACCTAAGTTGTATTTGAAGTTTTTAGCTGTCTGGATACGAGAGGATTTGCACAAAATTAAAAGGTTTAGATTAGACACGTCTTACTGCGCGCTGGAGTGCAATACATCTTTTTATTTCTTGCAGCAGATTTATATATTTTTGCATCAAGTCATCAGATAAGAAACCCTGGCTCGTATGCCTCAATTAAACAAGATAAAGTTAAAAACTACAACCCGACTACGTGAAAGTTATAAAAGTTTGAAACATTTACATTGACAAAATAGAATGACGTATCGGTCATATTTGATAGGCATAGAGTTGAAAATGAAAATAGGTCGTAGGTATTGTAATTTTTCTCTATGGGGCCTGCAGCCTGCGGCTACCTAAACTTTAATACGCGTTTTGTAAGGCTTATTCGGGGTCGGAGCCCTAAATCCTATAGCCTATAACCATCGGGGTATTGAGACGAATCAATCGATACATAATTTGTTGAAATCGAACCAGTAGTTTCAGCGCTACGTGGGAACAAAGAAATCGGCCACATACATACAAACATACAAATATACAAACATACAAACATAGGGTGCTAACCTCATAACCCTCCCCTGTTGGTAGTCGGGTAAAAACCGAAAGCCTACTCACCTCATTCAGTAAATATAATAAGCCAAATTAAAAAGATAATGAAAGTAGAAGTTATATCACTTTCCCTGGAGGAATCGTACGGTCGAAAGACGGCCCCATTCCCATAGAAAATGCCAGGACCTAGCGGAACAGAGATTTATCAGTTTTTTATGACACTTGGTAATTGCTGGGTTTGCGAGGGTGTGAGCTGGGAGTGTGAAGGGCAGTCGACTTTCACGGTCTTGAGAATAATCTGCACATAGTTTAAAAAAAAAAAGAGTGTATGTCTCTTTAGTTTAGGTAGCTTGTTGTCCTGTAGGTTTGTTTTGTTTTCAGATACAATGCACAGAAATAGGAACTTAGGAGCATCATCTCGAAGCTGGTCTCGGCGTTGACAAGACTTTATAGAAAAAAAAACTCATTTAAGGGCAAGACTTACTAACCTAAATGAAACAGTAACAGTACTTTTTGCACAATTATTTAAGTCCCGTTAACTAGACAAAAACGTCGCACGTCTCCAGTGGCCTACGATTTTACGGCCTAGAAATTGTACACGCAAAGAAACTGTAAAATGGTATAACTGTAATAGATTTTATCTCTTTTGAACTCCTTTATAGCTGAAGTACCAAGTATTTAGTTGAAACGAGAGTTAGATGTAGGTAAGCTTTGAAAGTAAAAAAAAAACTTATAGCTAGCCTAAAAACTTTCAATTGACAGAATGATTGAAATGCGATGTCGCTAGCAAGTTACGAAAGAGGGATTTTGTAAATAAATCTAGAAATTCATATTGACCAGCATGATGGTTGCGGAAGGAAAAAGACAATGATTCTAATTAACCGTGACATTGTTTTTCTACTGACAAGTACTCATAAGCGCAGTAAATTATTATTTGAACAGGGATGACAAGGAAGGCAATAAATAGAACACTGAATCACATGAATATGTGCACACGGTAGGTAATTAATGTATTTAAATAATCTTAAATCGTTTTCATAGAACGCGTGCGAAACCGTGGGCAGAAACTAGTTTATCATAAATGGACGAGGAAATCAATATTTTCAATGCGTGATAAATTGTAAAGGGAGTGTTAATAATGATCTTGGAAAACCAATTGTTATTTGTTGTTGTCTACTTCCTAACTGACCCTAGAGGTATTTCTCGAACGGTTACGAAGAAGGTACGGGTATTTCTTATCGTCATAGTAAACAGTCATTTTACAAAATAAAGTGCAGACTGCAGACTAGGAAAAGTCGTTTGTACGTTATGCGCGCTGAACCATATCTTACACGGCGTTTCCTTAGGGTCACACCACACCACTCACACCGCACAAGTGCTTCCTCGTGAGAATTTTTGGTATTCTTTTTAGCACAAAAATTCTAACAATAAACCCAAAATAACCTAAAAAAAGCTAACCAACTGACTGAACTATTAAGTACCGAGTACTGAATTATCGCGTTTCAGTTAGCTTGTTACAGTTGAAGCGCAATAGGTTAATATGGTATCTAATATGCCTAGGTATCTTAACTATTTGAAACATAACAGGTATGAATAACATGCTGACAACCCTGTCACAGGACATTAGTGCTGACTCGTTGAATAAGCCAATTAGATTCTGCATTAACAAGTGCAAGGGCGGGTGCATCGCTTTACTTGAGTGTACCAAGTACCAACCTTTTTCTGTAATTATAGACGGTTAAAGGTTAATTTCATGTGCGACCGTACTGTGGTGAAATCATTTAACGGTCAATGAGACTTCATTTTTATGATGGAAAATTTCGAACGACAATCGCGTGTTCAATTGCTAGTTTAAAAAGTAAAACGTATGGCAAGTTGTACCATCGCGTGACTGTAATAAACACCCAGCTTCTAATACACAAAATAATTTAGAATTTAACTATCAACGCTACTCATTTAACAAGCCAATTGCGTATGCATCCATAAGCGATCTGTTAGGATAGGACAGATGATTCCATCCCTAAGTCATTCGATGCGGATTGTACCTACCAAGTGGGGTGGTATTGCACCCTCTGAACTCTATGCTATGCACGAACGCGGGGGTAGCAGATGTTATCGGCACGACCGTTACAATCCCCTATCAGTTCCAATTTCAAAATTTGAACACGTGTGTTGACAACTTTTTTAGGACACCCGCATGATTCAGATTTTCAAATGGCGAATGTGATTCGTTAACTTGTGAATGAGAGTGACGCTTATCGCGATTTTTTTTAACTTTCGTTTCGTCGTGTTTGCTTACACACTACGCACCTTTGTCAAATGTGTGTTATCTTTGGTAATAATCATATATGTTGTTTGATAATGGAGGAAAAGAAGTAAAAATTTGATAGAGTACCGAATATTTGTTTGTGAGGATAGGGCATAGCAACAACTAATGTGATAAAATAAAAAAACGTTTAAAAAGTAGACAATGAAAGTATTTCACCGAACCTAAGGATGGGGAAAGTGACAGTTAAAAAATCAATACAACCGTTACGGAGTCAGTGTCCGCGAGGGTGCGCACAAAGGGCGCTTGTTGCGCACGCGCCGAGCGCGCTTCGCCATTACGACAATCACTACACAATGCACTGTTCTGTGCCATTTGTAGGGGCGACAGTTCTGATTTATTGTTTTGAACCGGGAACTTGCCTTCAGCTATTCTTGCTTTTAAAGATCATATAGCCACTTCCAATTACGTTCAGCCAGTATAATTAAAATTAAACTGAAGCACCTAACGGGTGGATCATGAACATCATCAGTAATCATAACAGTGATGTGTGTTAGTTACGTTACAATACAACTCTGAGTGTTACTCAGCAGCCTTGTAGAGTATTAATAACAGTTTCGTAACGGTCATTCAGCAAAACACATTTGACCACTTGTAACTTGATCTACCCAAAGCAATATTGCAACTATGTATTTCTAATGACTCTTAGTAATAATTATGCCAGGAACCCCGTGGTCCAAACTTTCCCATAACCAAACATTGAAAGAGTTCAACGGCACTTCTAGAGGTGTAATTACGAACAGTTATAGAAATCAAATGCAAGAACGAAGGGATGTTAGAAATTGGGTGACCGGGTTCTTGGCTCCCCACGAAGCCAGCACGGTTGGTCAGTTTCAGACAATAAAAATTGTGACCCTTGAAAGTTTAAATGGTCATAGAAAACGCTTAGATTTACATCTGCTGAAAGGTAATACCTTGTGATGGTTTTTGAAGGGTTTCATAACGTGCAATCGGCAAATAGAAGATGTAGGGAGCCAATCTTAAACCAACCAATGCAGAAGTAAGGACCATACTTTGATACTTTGAGACGAATGAATGAACACAGTATCTAACATTGCCCAAAAAGAAGAATACGGCAGTGTATAAAAAGGGATTACCTAATTCACAATGCGAGCCTGTTCAAAGAAAAGATCAAGAATAGAATAGCAATGCACGGAACATAAAAACTTAACAATGAAGCACCAGCGATACAAAAACGGCACCTGACAATAAAAACAAACAACACTTAATACTGGGGATAATTCATATTGTCATTTAAAACGCATTTCATCATAATTAGTAACAAGCGCTTGCTATTTGAATGCAATTAGAAGCAACATGAAGATCCGAATAAAATAGAAACAAAGATGCTCGTAATCGTTACCAACCACTGAACATAAAAGCGGCCATTTTGCAATCAGCGCGGGCGTGCGGAGCGCATGCGCGGTGACGCAGCGTGTGCGACGACGAGTCATCCATTTGAGTGCTAGTATTAGCAAGGACGTCTCTACTTTTTAAACTAAGTCAATAGAAATTGCTCATCGTGTTAGTACCTACTTAAAAAGGTTGAACTGTAATCATGACTTGACAGTATAGGAATTATAAAAATAAGCTACTTTCGATTATTCACTGCGACAGAAATCGGGCACTGTAATTTACAGCGGTTATCTTTACGTAGGTAAATTGTAAAGAGGTAAACATACATCGCAGTTTCGCATTTGTATGAGCTTATAAATAACTTAATGTTTACCAGTTGTTGTTCACATGTGCAATCTAAAATAGGACAAGTGTGGGAGCCCGTAGTAGATCGCGGGGCAGGCCGATGTATCAAAACAAAGTGAAACTAGGTCACACACTGTTTATTACATACCACATTAAATAGTCGTAGCCGTTGGTTACTTTAATTTAAGAGCTAGAACAGGAGCTGTATTCGCCTTAGGTACGAGCTGTGGTACCACGAGTATGTTTAACCTTTTAAAAATCTTAACTGTACGATATGCTAAAACATTACCTATCCAACCGATTTGCTCTGAACCTCGACGGCGACGCACGAGTTACCGCTTAGTAAAATACGTTACACTTTTTTTGCTTGAAATTTGAATCTAGGGTCGTGTCGTGTGGCATAAAACATTCTTAATGAGATTAGAAAAACATTTTAATAAGCAGTTATACACGTTAAGCCCAACTTCCTTTTTAAATTAAGAAAAAAGTCAATTAGGGACTGAAGAAGGCCTTTTGAAATCTTAATTTTTAATTGCAACGCACTAACAACGTAATGAATGACTTGATATGACCCTTCATGAAGTTTCTGACACCTTGGCAGCAAAAAATATTCGCCAGCTAGTCTTTAGTAGGAAGTGGGAATCCTTTGTTGTTCAATTACAAAAATTTAAGGGCGTCGAACATGACAAGTCTAAAGAAACCACGGATAGAGCTAAGGGATAACTGCTCTTATTCTATGGGTTACGAAATACTTTTTGCTTGAAAATTATGAACGCTTATCGGCAATTTTCATGGCTCACTTCGCTCTACGAAAGTTTTTTTGTGATGTTGCATTTGGTTCGCTAAGAGCGTGACAAAAGGTCGTCCGTCTACATTGGGAGCTGCCTACAGCTACATTACGCAATAAAAACAACGTTCCAAGTTTACGAGAGGTGTTGATTGAGTAAGACGATAAAACTATGAAGGTTGATGATAAGACAACAATACCAGTTAATAATTGTATACTTTTTACACGATATAAAGTGGATAATTTAAGAAGCCATTATGTCCCAGGTGGCACCATTATGGTTCAGTATCATATTCGCAATACGATACGCGTATTCGGTTCCACTTAATATGATACCTTACGATAAGGGTATTATTATTATGCGGTTGGGGCACGCGTATTCAGATATTATCGTCGACGGGCAGTCATTGCTAAATCAGAAAGCTTCTGGGCTTGACATTACCTTCAAAATCTTGTTATTGTTACGAAGGCAGAAGCTGACATCCATGTGAATAAGGATTTGGACACAATAGTTATGTACCTTCCTAAGGCCTAGGAAGTTGAAATAGGTATCTATTAAACAAACCTAACAATAACAAAGTAGTCACAATAAAATAATGAATACAATTGAACGACTCCTTTAGACACCACTCTGCATTTATTTATATTTGACATAACAATAAGCGACGCGTGGATTGCTTATTCACTGTGACCTATTTTTGTAAATTGAACCTATTGTAATTCTACATACTCGTACAGTATGTGTTGAAATAAATTGTGATTCACCCTTAAGTACCTACCTAATTTATCACTACTTTCATTGATTGAATTAAGATGATAATTTGTTTGTTAAATAACTCTTTCTGTGTATTAATCGGAATATTATTTATATTATCTGAGGAATGTGAGTAAATCTCCTCCAATGACTTTGAACTACATGAAATATATTCAGAAAATAAGCATGAAGTAATTTGCAGAAAAAACCATCATCAACAACCCATTTAAAGTACGTTTATTTGTACGGTTTGCGTTGATTGACGCAGTGTTTTCTTACAGCCTTGTGCTGGGTTTAGGGCACTTTGAAGCGAGTGCAATGCTCCTAAAAATAGAGGTGTCTGATCAAAGTGACCCCGATGCTTTGTTATCGCTGGCTTGCATCGTAAAAACATTTCAGGAAAATCAGAGGATGTTCAACAAACATCTTGCATTGTAATTGTAATGTGTTTGGTGTTTTAGATAGGTTTTTTTTTATTTTACTTTTGATCATGACTGCTACTACATGTTATGATCTAAGATATAATAATAAATTTAATTTTTATGTATATGTCGCAGTCATCTTAGAAGTAGGACAGCATGACAATACAATATTTCTGTACATATTACTTATAATTATAGCAGTAGATGTAACTAAAACCTGTAACTAAGACTATTGTTTTAGTTTCTATTAAACCACATAAAAGAAGTAACTAAGAATTTGTTTTCTTTTTGCTCTAAAATCTAGATATGTATATTGATTCAAGTGCCACGGTCTATATTGTTCCTTTATGTCCAGTCCATCCTAAGGCTGCCTGGAAGTGCTTGCTCTCAGCTATAAGTCCGCCCTTTATACTTCCTCTATTCTGAGTATTATTTCCTGATTTGTATGATAATATTTGTATAATAATAATGGTATAATAAAGAGTTTTCTATCTATCTAAGAATAAAAGTAAGAGTATTTAGATTATAAGCTCTGGTATTATAACTGGTTGCATGCCAGCGATACCACACATACAAAGCAATATGCACCTATGTTACATAAGTGTCACCGCACCGTACTGAGCACTGATAACTGCACTGATATAAATGTGTAATTAGCTCTCTGTTGACTTGTTTCGATTAATTATACCTAATTTTTACATTCAATCGAGTTTTTAATAAATACATTCAACCGCTGAACAAATAATGTTGATTTTTATCATATTCTATAGTTGAATATTTACTTATTTACCTTTTGATTTTAAGGCACTCTTCATTTTTAACATAACTAGGTAAGCAACCAATGTTTTTTAAGCATTCCCCCAGTTTTCTTCAACTTTCTCTAATCTACCCGGGCACTTTGGAAATACTCTTTATTTAAGTTATTTGTAGCAACATAGATGTCATTATGACGCATGACAAACAAATGACATTAATGATCTACGGCGAATTTCGTGTGTTCTTATTAGGCAAACTCTTGTTGCTATGCAATTAAACGCCACATTCTAACAAGATCTAAGTAAACATTGCAAACACAAGCGAGTATTTGTACAGAAATTCACCGTAGAATCTGATAGTAGTTATCAAAACATACCTGTTATTCTTTTCTGTGTTTTACTACTGCTCTCAGGGCTGGAAACTCTGGCCTCAGTGTTGGGCTTCTTGGGCATGGCAGGAGTTGGTGTTGATATCGTGATCGGGGACCTTCTCAAGGCGGCAGGCACCGCCGAAGCCGGCACCAATTGCCAAGCAAACCTCTGAGCACCAGGCAAGGGCTTCTCATTAGCAAAATCAAAACCCCATCTTTGGCTGTCCAACTCCAATTGCCTCGTCAACTCTCGTTCGACAAATCTTCTGTTTTCTTCTCTGTCGGTGCAACCGAAGAGGTTTCTTCTGACGCCGTCGAGGGCTGTGACACCTCGCACTCGCATAGCCCTGGTGTCCAGCACTGTGGCCTGTAGCGGCGCTCTCACACTCAGCGTAGACATTTCGAAAGTCACAGAAGTTCACAGTACACTCCCACTAAAGCATCCGTGTAACCTACAGAAAATAGTTAAGATTATTGCACGAAGGGATGGGTAAACGAAATTGTTTGGCACATATTATTCGATGAAGACGCGAAAGTTGGATTTGTGTGTAAACAAAGTCGTAGTGACGTTTGTGACGTTGATGTAACGTGATGACGTCCGCGCGAACGATGTACGGACGGCGACTGCGCGGCGCGGCGCGTCGGTCGGTCGTCGGAAATCGCGACGCGCGGTGCGGGCGACATGTGAAGCAGGCCACGGAACTAGTCCCTCCGCTTGTCACTGGGTGGCGCTAGTTGTACGATTTGCCTGGTGAGTGAGGCTAGCGCTAGGAAATCGCTTTCCCATAAAAAATATAATTTTATTATTTTACATCGGCCTAATAAAAGAAAAAGAAAAAGAAAGGAAGTGGTTTCAATCTCGACGCGTAGGTAGGTTTATTAAAATACACGCGCAAGTGTTATGTTATTAATTACTTTTTTTAATTAATAAATAAAATAAAAATGTTTTAACGAGTTTATGCCAGAATGACGTAAGTATACGCTTTTAAATTTTACATTTCACAATGTATGTACCCAAAAAATTAAAAATTTAGTGAAAAGCTACGCTCCCTACAAGTGCGACTTTCAGAGGAAATATTAACAACAATGACTCCAAATTAAAGTACCTAGTTCTACTTAATAAATACGGCCTTTAATATTCTATAATTTACATAGGCACATCTCGTACTAAATAAAATAATGCCTACTCATTCTCAACTTTTACATAAAAACTCCATAGAAATTGGGAATCAATGGAAGTATTAAGCTGGCAACATTTTCTACTAACTTGTTTACAAGGACCGAACCGAAGACGTGTCTGGATTACGTGTTCACCCTACCGAACTCGTGATTTACTATTGCTATCTCTGTTTAACCTGGTTGAACTCAGCCAAGCGAGAGAGGGAGGGGAGGTATTAATAAAACGCAGCGTCGCGCCGCCATTTTGCTCGAACGCTTTCCGAATAGATTTTGTGGAAATAGCTTGTATCGTTTGGTCGTGTATTTTACATTGGATAGTCACTGCTAGCATTCGTTTCCAAGTTTGAAATTATTCGACTGTTACGTAAGAAAAGATAACGAAACGTAGAACATCGAAAACATAAAATGCTTTGGGCGCGATAAAGGAAAAATAATTGCAAAATAAAGAATAAAATGAGATAGATTTGGGGTCATGGCGTGTTAGTTCGGGGACAGATGCATTATATTTATTTATATGTTTGTAAAAGAACTTACCCCTGTGGTTGTATTTTATTATCCCAAGGAAAATTGAAAGGGTTTGCGGGCGGTATTCATTCACTTCACTAGTTGCCGTACTAAATTCCAGATTGACAACGACGCTATGGCGCGAGCGCGGGCTTCGCTCTCATTGGTGGAAATTGGCGGCTAGTTGCCTCATTGGTCAGTTGTACATTTAGGCGCCAATTTTCGGTTGGCTGAGACGCCGGATGGCGGGAAACAATCCAGGCACTATCCGGTGCGCTTGAGTTTTTTGTGACGGAAAATTCGTGTTTCGCGCGTTCTGCTTATTTTGTTGTTCGGCGAACAATGAAAATATTAAAATCTGTGCATCGCGCGTCAATGCTTTACTTTAATACTGATCTGATATGTAGGTTACCATTTTGATCGAATTTTCGATTGGAATTTATTAAAAAAATATTATTTCTTTCTACTTATTTACCTACGTTTTATTAATTTGTAAGTTGCGAGCGCGACGGTTGCTTAAAAAACCCAAATCAGTGATCAGGCAGGTAGAACACAAGTTCCACATTCCACAACCTACATATTATATATACCTAGGTAGCTACCAGTTAGGTGGAATGAAATGAATACCTATTTCTGGATTTCGCCTCGCCTGTTTCATAAATCTTCAGTTTACTTCCGGGGCTTTGGGCATTCGTAATGCAATGTTATTTATTTACGTGACTTATTGACCTATTTAGAGCGGAAGCCCGCGGTGTTAGTTTGCGGTGCACTCCCTTTTTTACTTTTATCGAAGGTGCACTCACAAAAAGTGCATCCGTCGCGGTCGTCTTTACTTCTGTACCAGATGGCAACACCGGGTTCCTATGTTTTTCTAGTATGAATAACTTATTGCTAGTTATTTTGTTGGTAGATAATTACTGGAAAGTATTTATCTACGGCTGCGGTCTTGGTAGATTGGTATTATATTATACCTAATTACCTACCTATCTACCCACACGTTTTAGAGCTCTATCTACACTAATATTATACCTAAAGATTTGTATTTTTGTATGTAACGAATAAACTTAAGAACTGCGGACCAATTTTAAAAATTCTTATGCCGTTACAAAGGCTAGAAAGCTTTATTATTACTGAGTAACATAGGTTGTTTAGATACTTACTTATAAACGTGATTCTTTTTTTATTCATATTTATTTTTTGTACAATAGTGTTAATTCATTCATTCATTCATAGGCCATAGAATATACCAGTGCGAAGCCGGGGCGGACCGCTAGTCATAAATAAGCTTTCAGGTAGGTAATTAAGGTACCTAACCTACCTAAGAACCTAGTTTTAGTAATCTGTCCAGATTTTTCACTGTAACATCGTCAGAATAAGAATATATTTATGGAAAAATTGCTTGATAATGACTAATGAGGAACATGTGAGGAACCCTTATGTCTAACTCGCACTTGCCCAGTTTTTTCATCCCTCGCGATTGATTGATGTGAACCACATTGCAAGCACGTGAAAGCAACGGCACCTGGTGACCGCAGAGTCGTTTCCGATTCTAAACAGAAACACATGGGTTTTGATTCCGACATGCATGCTTTTTGCATTGCGCTCGGTCGTAGTTGTAGCATAACTTTCTTTGGAGATTTCTTCCGTTTTGTGACCTATAAAATTTACTACTAGCTTAGTCTACCAGCCGTGTGGTGCCGGCTTAGAATTTGCACCACCTCAACTCTTCCCGTGGGTGTCGTAAGAGGCGACTAAGGGACATACACCGGGCACCGGGCGGGTAGCAGTGCCTCTTGCAGAATAGATCTACCACCGAACTGCGATACCCAACCCGTATGCCCAGGGTGAGGATTATGGGCATTACCCCCCATGGGATAAGAGCCAATAAGGCGATTATCAGGGGGAGGCCTGCGTCCAGCAGTGGACCAATGTAAGCTTACATTGAGTGGGTCGAGGTTGAGGAATAATCTCACTAATATTATAAACTTGAAAGTTTAGATGGATGGATGGATGGATAGATAGATGGATGGATGTTTGTTCCTTTATCACGCCAGAACGGCTGAACGGATCTGAATGAAATTTGGCACAGAGATAGATTATAGTCTGGAATAGGACATAGGCTACTTTTTATCCCGGAATTCCCACGGGAACGGGAACTACGCGGGTGAAACCGCGAGGCGCTGCTAGTAATAAATAATGTGCTTGACTGATGAATATAGGTCTCCAAAATATATTACAAATTAGGTACATCTTTCCGAAAGAAAAGTAATCGGGGCCCCGAATCCGGAGGAATTTTAATATAGCTCTCGTGCGATTATGGATACAGATAATTCAGACACATCTCAGTTCAGTCAGTTTTAATTCTGTCAGTCAATAAAATTGTTTCTATGAATCAGGAAACCCTGTAATAGATAGGCCTCTGCCCTTTATCATGCGGCATGTTGTTGAACTCGTTGATGACCCAATTATTACGGAAATAAGTAGTTTTATTCAAGTTTATTAAAATAACCATCACTTTGACCGCTGACATGATAACATTTTTTTGAGCGCACATAAGTTTTGTCTACGTACCTTACTTAGATACCGTACTCGATACGTAGGTACAACCACGTACTCCATTGTTATTAATCGACTTCAAAAGAAGCAGGTTCTATGTTCGTCTGTAAATAGATTTATTTTAATTATGAAAAGATTTGGAAAATAATTTTAACTATCGCTATAGTATGGAGAGTGATCCCAAGGTGTTCCCGTATTGTATTCCCGATAGAGTACCTATATGTTCCAGAAAATTAAAAAAAACGGTAAGAATACTAAGGATATAGAAGTAGGTATTAGGAATTCAGTAGTTCTCTATCTAGTAGTATCTTACTAGTAAGATCTTTCTTTGAAGGATAGGATTCGCAACGAATACATCCGACAGAGAACCAAAGTTATCGGCATAACTCTAAGAATTAGCAGGCTGAAGTGGCAGTGGGCCGGCCATATCTCGCGTAGAACCGACAACCGTTGGGATAAACGTGTTCACGACTAAACGTAGTGTAGGACGCCCTCCCGCCAGGTGGGATGACTCTGCAAAAGACTGCTGGATGCATCAAGCTGGAGACAGGGCGTTATGACGCTCATTGGGGGAGGCTGGATGTCCAGAAGTGGAATAACATGTTGATGATGATGTATCCCCATCATGTTCGATGGCAATCCCCTCTTCTGAACGGATCCAAGCCCTATCCTGAATTTGTCCACAGCTGTTGCACAATGTATAGGTCAAACAGTAGCATTAAATTTAATTACTTATCAATTTTTTTAATGCTTGTAAATGAATTGTAATTAGGTTCATTTTGATAAGTGCGGCAAACATGTAGTAAACTGTAAAGTTGGCCGGGTCCTATGATAACCCAGAAGGGTAGGTTACCAGATACCTACCTACCTATAAACTTAACGAAAGTCGTAATCTCCTATTTACATAATCATACAGAGCAGTGAGAGGCTGAAAAATACTCCCTTCGTGAACATACACTGTATTTTTTCTCCAACCTTCGTACCTTCTGAGACATTGATTAGCTTTTCTTAGCATTTTACGAAGACTGTCGTCATCATCAGACTCAGTCAATGTTAGTCTGCTGGACGCCGGACGACCTCCCCAAATAAGCGCCATAGCGCCTTCTACTTACAGCATCAAGTCTTTATCATAAATCGTCGTAGAGCATCCAACATGTACCCTGTAAAAATAGTTGTACTTTTTATGAATAAATAAATAAAACATTATGTTTTGGTTCCTTACCTAGCGAGCTACGAACGTACCTATACCCACGTACGACGTATGCAAAGACATTTTGACGTATGTTATATGAGTTGTTAACAAACGTTGGATATTGAGAATGACTCAAGTTCTTATTCTTAAGTTACAACAAAATACTGTTGCCCGGTATGCGGAAGAATAAATCTTGCTTAATACTTCGACTTATAGAGTAGATATCACACTGCAGCGCTGATTGATTATCCGGAAAGTCAGATCAATTTGACCGGAAAGGGGTTGGATTTCTATAAAAAACCGCCTGTTTTGGCTATTCGTCCTGCTCAGGTGTTAGATTTTATTGCGATGGAGCGTGCAGGATAATAAAGGAACCTCTTCTTTTTTAGTTCAGGTAAAAAATACGATGGTCATTTGATGGGTTTTTTGCCATGGGCTGATAGACAGCCAGTCTAGGAAGATGGGTTTTATAACTGAAAATACAATGGGTTACAAGATCGTATAATTTTTTGTCAAAATTTAATTTCATGAATGAGTTCGGGAATGATTGGTTCAACAGCAAATCTAGGCAGCTAGGAGAAATAAATAAATAAATCATTTAGTGTTCTCTTCACACACATTTAAAACTAGAATAGTTAATAATTTATTTTATCATAAAAGACCTCTTTCCAAGTGTGCCTACGGTGAATAAATATATGAGTACTAGCGACCCGCCCCGGCTTCGCACGGGTGCATGTATTATACATGTAAACCTTCCTCTTGAATCACTCTATCTACTTTAAAAAACCGCATCAAAATCTGTTGCGTAGTTTTAAAGATCTAAGCATACATAGGGACAGAAAGCGGGAGGCGACTTTGTTTTATACTATGTATGTAGTGATAAGAATGTTATAAATGCGTACGGCATACAATGTGGGACGAAAGCAGATTTTCTCATGTGGGACGAATATGCCATAAATCTGCAAAAAAGCATGGATTCATGGATTGAAGTAGGTATGTTACTTTTTCACGCCAAAACTACTGAACGGATCGGGCTGAAATTTTACATGAATGAAGGTCCAGAGCTGGATTAACATTTAAATACATATGCTACTTTTAATCCAGGAAAAACGCGTGCAAAGCCGCTTGTAATATTAACATCATAAAGTCCTTTGGACCAAAGCAAATATTCAGGTGTTTCTTCCCTCCGTAAATTTTGAAAAGATCCCTCCTATTGTTAAAGTCCGGTTCATTACGCCCTATTCAATGTTTTGTAAGCTTTTCCAGAGGGTCTTGCAAGTGCAAGATTTGGGGTTAGAACTTGAATTAGGACAGGAATACATGGAGAATACTTATTTGTTAGCCTTTTTGGTATTCGACGACTTTGTAACAGTGTGTTGTGTCTGGTTTCAAATCTGGAGAGAAAGAGACCGTTTGTTAAAGTAAGTTATAAATAAATAAACAAAGTTTATCTATGTCGGTACAATTGTGGGTTCAAATCATCAATCACCAAACAAACAGGTACCTACAAACTATTAATATTTTTATTTTTTACCCTTTTTGACGCACTCATTATTTAATTAATCATTGTTACTCATTAATTTTCCCAAGCAAGACTGATTTTTTCAACTCCGTTTTCTACTTCAAAATCAGATTTGCAACACAGTCTCTTTTACCTCTCCATTTTTTTTTTTCAATATTTTTATAATTATTCTGAACACAAAATTTTAGATACACTATCGACTCCATCCATTCCCTGTTCAATTCTTTCCCTCCTCCCTAATTCTGTGCTCACAATAATCTTAAGAAAGCATTTGGACATTGACAAAGAAACACGTGTGGTGTCCACACGTGGGACCGGGTCACTGACCTCACAATATGGACTCATTATGTGACTTAATGAAGGGATGCATTTGGTAAATATAATGAAAAGAATTAATGATCCATTGGTATGATTTCCGCCGTTTTGTTTTGATTGTTTTTTATTGAAAGTTATGTTCTGTGCAATCGATTACTTCGACGTATTTGGTTTGTTTTGAATAATTAATCGTTTAATTTTAATTAACTGCTAATTCAAAACATTATAATAATTAACAATCATATTTTTTTTCGAGATAGGGGGATCCCCATCTCGGAAAGAGTATTTTACTCTTCGATATCTGAATGGAAAAGCCGTTTTTATCTAAATAAAAAAAGGATAAAGTAAATTCAATTTACTTTATCCTATAGCGGCAATCATTTGGAACCGCCAAGAACCACTTCAAGATATGAGTTACAGGATATATAAATTTCAAAGCGCCACAATCAATATTTTTGTCAGAAAACGGGTTCAAAAACACCAAATTTTCGTGTTTTTGCCTTTTTTTACGCCTTAAGAAATACATAGCTGTGTCCTTCCTGGCTTCTGGTAGCTCCCTCATGTGTATATTGGTAGTGATTCTGTTGGCACAAAGCCTAAAATAGACTATCGCAAAAATGCTGCCGTCCTTTTTTGTTCGATCGAAAAAAGAGACGGCGGCATCAATTTTATTGACGGCAGCATTTTAGTTAAGTTTAGAAAAAAAAAAATTTAAAAGAATAAATAGGTACCTATGCAGTTATTGTTTTCTTATAAATCGAGGGCATGACCTCTTTAATTATATTTCCCTAACTCTCGTGGTTTCGGACTTGGCCATCACCGCCCTTCTCAAAAAACCACCCTGTGTATATGACCCGTAAAACTATAAAAACACGTTAACTTTATAACTTTACGTTAAAATATCAACAAAATTAAAATCAAAAACTCTTTATTTCCATTTTTTAAAAATGTACGTTTAAAAAAGGTCCAATTCTTAAAATAAAACTCTGACACGGAAATAAAGTGATATAGATAGTGACGTTTGGCATGCCTTAAAACATTGTTTTTAAATTTATATAAAATTAACTTTAATTCTTTTTGCCCAGTAATAAGGCAGTATCTTTATTCCGGAAATGTAATACGTAACCAATGCGTAAAATTTAACAATTGGAGGTCGGAAGGTCAGTCAGTAATGCACCAATTGCATTATTACGTTAATTTTCAAATTATTTTACTTAATTTGACATATCCAAGCTGTCACCAGGTACCATTGTCAAATCAGAACTGCATTGTTACGTAGTTTCCGGTTTCAACGAATGCAACAGACAAGTAGCAATTTTAAAATAACGTTATTGAAAATGATCCACCTTACCTTTAAGAGACATAGTCCCAGATTTCTAAATTTATACGCAACTTGCCGATTTGAGATCTTTCCTTTAATAAATATTGCTAACAATTAATTTGATTGAATAGACGCCAAGCAAGTGAGTTTTAGTTTTTGTGTCATGGTTTTTTTACAAACATTTCACATCGAGTTTGGCTAGTGTACCTATATGTAAGTAAACGTTTGTTCGTATTTGCATAGATTTTGGGTTCACATATGATCCTGCTACAGGAAACTGAACCATTTTTTTTCTCCATAAACGTAAAGACTAAAATACGTTACACGTCCAACCGTTTTCCTTCACAAACCATTGCTCGCTCTCTACTAAACTACACAACTATTCCTGAACAAACCCGTCGATGTATCTCATCACAGGATGGCAGGGGTCCTAATGACCTGCATCCTCCTGCAATCACAGCCAGGAGTCAGGCGTTGTGATGCGTGAACTGATTTGTGTCGAGTTACACGGAAGGGATTTTAACTGACCACGGTTTTTTTTGTAAAAAATAATAATGTGTAATACAAAAGGTTAACGTCGGTGATAGTACAATACCGCGTAACCAACCGTGGATGATACCGCGGAAGTACAAAAGTAGCAAATTTGAGATTTCGTGGTTTTGGACGAATTGCGCTACGTGATAGTTAGACTCTAATGTTAACCTGTTTTGTGAGAGACCGTTCCTGAAAAGAGTTTCGAAACCTGTATTACGTAGCTAATTACAGTAGTAAATATTAGTATGTATACTAATACATACTAATATATACTTATCCGTAGTGAGAGCTGCATGTGAATCAACATTTTCCAATACATTTATAAAAAAATGCAAAATAATTTATTTCGAATAAGCTTAATGAGTCAGTTACATTGAACGATGAGACAGCAAAAGTTGAAAACTGTGGAGCTGCCTCTTCGCCCGCCTCCGTGGCACATCATATTGTTCTTTACGTGTGCCACTAGCATGCACTATATACGTATATCATTCACTAGATACGGTAGGTCGTGCTGGCAAATCTTCTTTCTTACAAATGACGTTATATATTTTTTCAAATCCTCTTAACCTTCGCCGCAGATACTATTGAACGGCATTATAGGATCGACAAAACCATTGAGCTAAGTCCCTTGCAACGAGAATCCATTTGTTTTGGATTTTTGAAGATTGGTCCGAGTCCAATTGTCCAGGCCAGGTAACATTGAAAAATGCTCTCAAGTTTGTAGATGTCGTAGCCTTCGATAAAAGTAAAAAAGGTTTTTTACTTTTATCGAAGGTCGTAGAAGTGTTTTTTTCTTCAGATAAAGAAAGAGTGATCGATCATCTTTTAAGTGGCGCATAAAATTTCCTGTGCTCACCTTTGAACTGTAGGATTTAATTTTAACACTGAAAGAAGAAAAAAAGTAAGATTAATACCTACCTTATTTAACCATACATACTTACTTAAGGCTGTGGTGTGGGTCAAACTAGCGCCGCCACCTATTTTATCTTATTATTAAGTTGAACAAAGGAAATTTCAAAAATCTATCGTACAGTTTGTGATACCTATTTTAAGTCTTTTTTAATGCCTCTGTAATAGTTTTACTAAAAAAATTACAAATCACCTGTGATTACTTGTTACTTGTTACTTGTCCCTGGACTGCTTTCCGCAACTAGGCCACAGGTGGGCCCTTTTTGCGTGTCGGGTGGTGGGCTGCTAATCTAACCACCCGATGTCTTCCAGGAAGGCCAGCAGCTCGCTGACGCCGGTGCATGCCTCCCTAGGCGTCCTCGGTGTCCCAAGGTGATGCATTCTTTGGGAAGCCACGCTGTCGCATTCTACAAGCACATGCGCGGCCGTCTCCTCTGCGTTCATGCACCCCCTGCAAAGGGGGCTGTCCGTGATACCCAAATTGAATAGGTGTTTGTTCAGCATGCAGTGTCCTGTGACAATACCGATAATTTGTCGGAGTTTGTCACGTTTCAGATTGAGGAGCTTTCGGGAGAATCTCGGGTTTAAGACCGGGAAGGCCTCCTTCGACTGCCTACAATCCGGGATACTTGCCCAGTAGTCTTGGTGTTGTTTCGTTGTTCGTTGTCGGATCCATGAGCGAACCTGACTGAATGGTAGGGGAATTATTGGTTCGGGCCCTATCGGTTTCGATTCTGAGCCTCTCCTTGCCAGTGCGTCAGCTTCGTCGTTTCCTCTGGATCCACTGTGCCCTTTTATCCATTGTAGAGTAACTCTATTGGATTTGCTTACTTGTTCCAGCATATTGTGGCACTGTATGGTCAGTCCCGAGTTGTGTTCTCTCTTGTTCAGAGCCTGTAGTACTGCCGCGCTATCTGAGAGGATCCTGATGTTTTGGTCAGTTACCTTTCTACGTAGTATCGCGGTCGCAGCCTGTAAGATACCCACACATTCAGCCTGAAAGATGGAGTTGTGTGATCCCAGTGCTGTTGTTATGTGAATGTTGAGATCTTCCGAGAACGTTCCCGCCCCGGTACCTGTATTCATTTTTGAGCCGTCTGTGTATATTCGTACTTCGTGTGTATTTGAGCTATCACTAGGCTCTTCATGCATTTGTGTAGTGAAGCTTTTTGAGTGTACGTGTGTTTTGGGTAAGATAAGATAAGATAAGATAATTCTTTATTGTACCACACATACCCTGTCATAGAGTGAGAGTAGCATGGGATTACTCCTTGCGTACTCGTCTATTATAGAGGTATGTTGTGCTCTAGTGTTATGTTCCCATAAATGTAAAGCCCAGAGTCTGTATGCAGCCGCGGCTGCCTCTTGTTGCACGTGTAAGTGCAGTGGAGTCAGGCCTATCAGGGCTTCAAGAGCTGCCGTGGGGGCAGTTCTCATACACCCTGTTGTCGCTACGCAGGCTAGTCTCTGGAACTTTTGTAGTTTATTTATGGTAGTGCTTTGGTTCGTTCTCGGCCACCATACTAGGGCACCATAAGTCAGAGATGGTCTGATTACAGTGTTATAGAGCCATAGGGTAATCTTAGGGCTGAGGCCCCATGTTCTGCCTAGCATTCGGCGGCACTGCCAGAATGAAATGGTGGCTTTCTTTACCTTGTTTTCTAAGTGTGTTGCCCAGTTCAGTTTATTGTCCAAGGTTATACCTAAGTATTTAACCTTTTCGGATAGTTCAAGTTGCGTATCGAAAAGGAAAGGGAGTTGGTAGGTTCCTAACTTCCGCTTGTTAGTGAATATTACTAGTTCTGTTTTTGTTGGATTCACGGTTAGTCCATAGTCTGTGCACCATGTTTCGACGACCTTTAGTGCGTTATTCATGATGTTACACGCCACACTGGCAAAGTGTCCCGATATGAGTATCGCAAGGTCGTCCGCGTAGCCTACCGTGAAGAAGCGTTGAGTGTTTAGCCTGGTGATTAGATCGTTGGCTACCAGGTTCCATAGCAGCGGTGACATGACTCCGCCCTGTGGGCATCCCCTCGATACCACTCCTCGGGTGCTCCCGTCTGTGTCTATCCGTACCGCCCTTAGCCTGAGCATGCCGATGATCCACTCTACCAGCGTTGGTTCTACTCCGTGCTTCTGTAGGGCTGCGTTGATGCTGCTGAAGTTTGTTTTGTCAAAGGCCCCTTCAATGTCTATGAAGGCTGCTAGACAAAGTGTTTTGTTCGAAATGTCTTGTTCTAGTCTACTAACTACTGTGTGTAGCGCAGATTCTGTAGATTTTCCTGGGGTGTAGGCGTGTTGTTGTGGGTGCAGTGGTTTTATAGTTAGTATATTGTCCCTAATGTGCCGATCACATAGTCTCTCTAAGGTCTTGAGTAAGAATGAGGTAAGACTAATCGGCCTGTAGGACTTTGCTTCAGTGTAGTCGCTTTTTCCTGGTTTGGGTATGAATAGGACTCTAACCTCTCTCCACATGAGCGGTACGTATCGGAAGGCCAGGCAGGCTCTAAAGATAGTCGTCAACGTCCCACCCATAAGTGCTTCACCCCAGCAAAGGAGTCCGGGAAAGATTCCATCCATCCCAGGCGACTTGTAAGGTTTGAATGTGTTTATGGCCCAGTGTACCTTATCTTCAGTTACCACAGAGCTTGCTACTGCCCAGTCGGTCGCCGATGGTGTGACTTGACTGGTGTCGCTCCACTCTGTTTCACCGTCTATTAAGCATCCCAGGAAATGTGTTTGTAGTAAAAGTTCGTGTGTCTCTGTTGTCGTTTTGGTGTAGGTGTTATCAAACTTCTTTAATGAGCCAATCTCACGATTCGGTTCAGCCGCTAGGACTTTCCTTATTCTGTTCGCTTCAGAGTTTGATTCTATGTTTGTGCAAAAGTTTTTCCATTTCTGACGACTCCTACGGCGTATGTGTTTTTTGTAGTTGGCCTGGGCCTTCTTATATACATTCCAGTCGGAGTCGTCATATGTGTTCATGGCTCTGTTAAAAGTTTTACGGACCTTAGCCTTGAGCTCCTCTAATCGACGAGACCAGCCTTGCTTACCTGCATCAGTTACTCTGATGACGGTGGGAGGGCAGGCCGCCTCAAAGCTCTTGGTAAGGCTTTGCGTGATGTGTTGTACCTCTGCTTCTATCTCTGCTGTGTTGTTTAGAATAGATACCGAACCCTCACCTAGGTGCTGCTGCAGAGTGTTTGTAAACAGTACCTTGTTTGTTTTGCGCGGATTGCGCATGGGTCCTGGAATTGTTTTGTTTATTGACAGTTCATATCTTATCCACCTGTGGTCGGAGGAGGAGGCCTCGTCTGATACCCTCCAGTTGCGCACCTGATCTGAACAATTATCTGTTACCAGGGTTAGATCAATTATGGTGCGGCATCTCCTCGTCACGAAGGTTGGTTCTGCGCCCTTGTTTGCTATGGAGATGTTGGTGGTGAACAGGAAGTTTACCAGATCGTCACCTCTGCTATTTGAAACGGGCATGCCCCATATGGGATGATGCGCGTTCGTATCTGCTGAAATTATTAGTTTGGATTTATTCAGTTCACATTGTCTTACCAAATCCGTAGTGTCTTTCGTGGGCACGACCTCGTCGCCGGGCATGTAGGCGGACGCGAGCACTACGTCTTCGGTTATCCCTTCGAATAGGCCCTGGAGCCTGACGGTCGTCAGGTCTCTGGAATAGAACTCAGTTAAAGGAACAGCTGTTATGTTGCGTGGTACAAATATGCACGTGCGCGGATTGCTACTGGTAAAGTCGTATATGAGCTTACCGTTTAAGTTGTTGAGACCACACACTCGCCCTGCCCTGATCCACGGCTCCTGGATCAAGGCTATGGTCTCGCTGTTTGGGGCCCCCAGCACTCTGCGCAGGTTAGCCGTAGCAGTGAGGCTGTGCTGGAGGTTTGCTTGGACGACATTATGAGTGGAGGAGGTTTGGGTCGCCATCATTTTGGTTTCCCTTCTCCTTCTTCTCCTTCTCTGTGTCGTCATCGTCTGAGGCCAGCACTAGGTCTTCGCTCAACTCTTCACACATCACCTCCATCGTTCCCGAGAACGACGGTTTGGGCGATGAGTGCGGAGGGGCGGCCTCTGGTAGGTCGTGGCCTTTTGACGTAACTGCTTCACTGGGGCCAGGTTCGTTCTCTGGTCCTACGGGTTCAGTTTCAGGCGTCTTGCTGGGAGGGTCGTCTTGCAGCTTCCCATCAGAACCGTAGAAGCGTACGTATACGCTTCCCAGCCCAAACGCCAGCCGACGGTCCCTCTCCATGATGGTAGGGACAAGGGTTTCCGGTATCCCCACCGTCACGAGGAGTATATCGTCTGCCTGCCTTTGATGGGTGTACAAGATCCACCGGTTGACCTGCGCCCACTTGTTTTGCCTTCCCAGCAAGATACTTGTATCTTCCAAGGAGCACGTGCATTCGGGGATGAACACAGCTGCACGTATCTTCCTTGTCAGCTCGCTCTGCTTGACAACCGTGAGGTTTGGGCAGGATGATTCGGGGAGCTGTTCAATGGCGTCTGTAAGCCATTCGACTGAAGGCACATCCTCACACCACAGCTTCAGGGCCCCATCGGTGAAGATGGGTTTACCCAGGAAGACCGGAATGAAGTCGATGTTGGGGTTTTTCGCCTCATCCATAAGTCGACATTGGAGGTACTTCTTCAGTACGTTGGCTTGCTCTTCCACCAACTGTTTATTGTCGGTCTTCACCACCGCCACGCTGAGGTTGCTTTTGGCAGTTTCAGCATAGCTCACAGTGAGAGCACGACGAGAGCTGTCCAGTTTCTGCTTCTTGTGATCCCCTCTCGGGGACACAGTATCGTCCAGACGCGTCCTCTTGGCACGCTCCATTTCATCCGAGGCCGGAGCCGGGATCGGAGCCACACCGGATGCCTGAGCTGATCTTGCGATCGCTTTGGCTGCGCGTTTCTGGCGATTGAAGCTCTTCCTGTCTTTTGTCTTCTTCTCCTTACCTCCTCCTTCAGGCTCGGCTGCCTCCACGAGCAAGCTCGTAGATTTCGCCGGCGGGGCATGAGGTTTGGAGTCAGACACCTGTTTTCCTTCTTGTCTCTGCTTATAGAAGAAGCTAGGTCCTTCGGCGTTTGAAACAGTTGCTCCGGTGTTCGGAGCTTCCTGTTGCTCAAGCCTCAGTTGTAGCCTCCGCAGTTTTCGTCGGGCGTTCTTGCCTAGGGGGGCGCCAGCCATCCCAGAGGTTTGAACAGCTGTATTCGAGGATCCTGCCTCTGGCTTTGTCTCTTTCCCTGTGTTCTTGCCTCGGGAGGCGTTAGCCACCCCGGAGGTTCGAACTGCGGTAGTAGAGGTTCCAGCCATTGGCTTAGCCTCTTTCCCTGCCCTACTGTACTGCTTTTTGGCCTTTTTTGGTCCAACGGTGGACCATAGGCCAGCAGTAGAGTCCTCAGCAACCTTGATGGCCGCGTAGGCTTCCACTGCCTCCCCTGCTGAGGGCGCATAGTGGTCAATTTTATTGGTGGTGCTCATGTTACTGTTTTGGGGTTTTGTTCATCTTTCCGGGCCCCACCCACCACGGAGTCCAACCAGGGGGGTGTATATAGATTGCATTATACACCAGGGTTGCCGGTCCGATATAGAACGGGAGATCGCGCTGCCTACGAGCCTCAACGGCACCACTATACTCGGCGTTGACCACCATCGCCGAGCTAAGGCGTGCACCGCCGGCTGCAGACCCCATCGACCCCCCCCCTCTCACCAGCGGTGGCTGAAGGCCGCCCGCCATGCTGAATTGCCACGGTTGGTTAGACCGTGGCCTCCCGTTTTCGGAGGAAATTCACACCAAAGAGGAGTGTTGCGGAAGAGACATCTGTCCGCTCAGCCACCAGGTCAGTTGCATCCCCCCTTACGGGCCCCCTACGTTCAGCATCAAAAACGTAGGTGGTCCTCCCCCCGCCTGCCAGTCACTCTTTTCGGGGATGGCAGGCCCACGAAGCTAGACCACCTTGCTTCGTAGCGGATGTATGGATAAGGATAGGATGGGAATTAGTTGAGAGGGCGGGAGGGGTAGTTGTGTCATTACTATCCACCATCTGCACATCGCCTGATGGTGGACCCGCCGGGACATGACATCTGTGTCTCAGGCAGTGTTCGTCTGGTGGTTTTAGTTGCGTCTATTTCTGAGGGAATTAGACCAATAACAGGGGACAACCACGTGAAGGATGCCCCACCAGGCTTGCCTTAGGGATCGGCGACTGTTGCGCTACTCTCCCCTAAGGCCATTCGTGCCTTACATTTCTTGAAGAGCCATGTAAGGCAGGTCTGGTCTCTTTTTGGGGTGTCGTGGTCGGATAACCTCCTCGTGAGCTCGTACTGCTACCTGTCCTTGGGGATTCGTCCTTGGGGAACGGTAGCAGGTGGCGGGCCGGTGCACCCCGGTTCCCACCGCTAATAATTTCTCCTTCCCAGGGAAATTGTTAGCGGCGGCCAATAATCCGACAAACCCAATCCAAGGTGTCAATCGTACCGTGCCGAGGGATGAATGGCTGATGGTTATTCAGTTGTGAACGGTGGCTCTCCGAAAATAGGGCGAATCGGAGCAGTACTTCAGCCCACCCGTGGGCATGCGGGGCTCTGCTGGCGGGTAGCTTTATTTCCCTAGCTTCTCGTGGGATTTGTATGGATTTTTCTAAAGTACCCAACAAATCTTCTTCTCCTTCTGGAGAACCCTCTTCTCCCCTTTCGGGAGAAACCACCAATAGGCTGGAGGAGGCCCTACTGGCCTCTCCGGAGCCTATGTGTACGGTGCCTTGCTTGGCAGATGACCTAACAGAGGTCGGCGGCTCCGAAGCTGCGGCCCCTGCCAAGGTTACGTCTACAGGCAACCGCACTCGTAAGCTGAGCGGAGCAGCCCGGAAGCGGCTCCGAAGGCTGATGGCTGCCAATTTGAGCTTCAAAGAAGCTCGTCCACTGGCGGCAAAGCCTTGGAGCCAAATCCCAGTGCTGAACGCTCCCCCCGATCCAAAGGTGCCGAAAAGGGTAAGATCGGAGGAAGAATCACCCAAGGACCAAACCAAAAAGGCCCAAAAGCTAGAGGAGTCCCAGGAGGTCAGACCTAGCTTCAAGCAGGTCGCGGAGGCGAAGCGAGTAGGTATTCGCGATATCGCCTCCATGAGCGACGATCAGATGAAGCAGGTCCACCGTTCCCTGACCCTGGCGATTCTGAAAATAGCGAACAGTGGAAAGGGGCCTAGGTTTGCTAGTTTTTCTCACAAACCTGGGTGGATTCTGGTCACATGTGAGAACCAGGAGAGCCAGGAGTGGCTCGTAAGCGAGGTCCCCAAAATCAAGCCATGGGCCGGGGCAGAACTCTCGATTATCCCCGAGAGCGAGTTGCCCAAGCCTGTGGTTGTGGTCACGTTTGTGCCCAGCATCGAGGCGGCATCGGTCGACGAGGCCGTCCAGCTTCTACGGACACAAAACGAGGGACTTCGCACTGAGCTATGGAAGGTGCTGTACAGCAGATCTGAGGGGAACGGGTTCGTCGTAACCTTCGCCCTAGACGACCTGTCTGTGGAGGCCCTTAAAGCCGCCAATTTTCAGGCTGCCTTAGGCTTCAAAAAGATAGCCTTCAAGGTCAAAGGCAGCTCTGACACAAAGCCGGCGTCAATGGCTGAGAAAGGTCCACAGCCGTCTACGTCCAGTGGAACGGGCTCCTCGGGGCGAAGCACAGGAGAACCAAAGCCGCGACTTATCGTGGCTAGGGGCTCCAATGTACCGCCCCTTGGTAGGTCTGGTCCGCAGAGACAGGGCGAAAGTGGTCCGCAGCCGTCCACGTCCAGTGGAACGGGCTCATCTGGGCGAAGCACAGGAGGTCCAGTGCCGCGACACGTCGTGGCAAGGCCCTCCAATGTAACGCCCCAGAGAAGGTCCGGTCCACTGGATTGGGAGAGACACGGCCATGGGGGTTCCCGAGGAGGAACAAGGGGTGACAGGCCGACCGAAACTAGCCGAGGACGCGGAGCGCGTCCGAAGCTAATAAGGTCCAAGCCTCGTTACCACCGGGGAAACCTGTAACGGCTACCCAGGCGGGGACGGCGAGGATCCTCCAGGCCAACCTCCACCATGCTGCGGCAGCGTCCGCGGTAATGGAGTGTTGCCTGTCTGAAGGACAAGCTAGCCTCGCCTTGATCCAGGAGCCTTGGGTAGCCAATACTCAGGTTCTGGGTCTCGACGCTGCCGGTAAGTTATTAGCAAATAATAATGGCACAAGGCCCAGAGCATGCATTATATTTAAAAACTATATTAACTTTTTGCCTATCACAGAGGTATGTAACGACGACCTGGTAGCCGCTTTTGTCGATCTCAAAGGGTGGAGTGGAGCGAGGGTAATTGTGTGCTCTGCCTACTTACCCGGAGAGAGAGACAACCCAACGGGCGACTTGGCGAGGGTGGTCGACTACGCCGCCCAGAACAACGCCGAGCTTCTCGTTGGATGCGACGCCAACGCACACCACACTGCCTGGGGGAGCACGGACGTCAACGCTAGAGGTGAGTTACTTTTCGACTTTCTTCTAACTAACAATCTAACCACTCTTAACATAGGACGCGAACCGACCTTTGTAACCAGGGTTAGACAAGAGGTCCTGGACATAACATTCGCTACTAACAACCTTGCCAGGCACATCAATGACTGGCATGTTAGCAATGAGAATTCAATGTCCGACCACAAACACATTTGTTTTGAGATAAAGGCCTCCCTAGAATCTCAAATCATAACTTACAGGGACCCTAGGGCAACTGCCTGGGATGTCTTTAAAGGCAAACTAAGGCAAACGCTCGAAGAATGCCCTAAAAGTATTAGGACCCGCGACAGTCTTGAGATAGCGGTAACAGTCCTCTCAAAAGGCATTTGTATGGCCTATGAGGAGAGCTGTCCGCAAAAGACCAAGACAACTAAGCGACAAGTCACATGGTGGAACTCTACGCTAGGCAAGCTTAGGAGTAAAACCAGGAAATTATTCAACAAGGCTAAAAGGACTCGCGTATGGGAGGCCTATCAAAAAGCCTTAACTGAATACAACATCGAAATTAGAAAGGCTAAGAGGGCATCTTGGAGGAAGCTCTGCGAGGAAATTAAAAGTTTGCCTCAAAGTGCTAGACTCCACAAACTGCTCTCCAAAGCCAAAACTAATGAAATAGGTCTCCTCAAGAGAGGGGATGGTTCCTTTACAACCAACGAAAAGGAAACCATAGAGTTGCTGGCCTCGACCCACTTCCCTGGATCGCGGCATAAAAACACGCACCAACCGGCACCTGTCATCCCCCATAAGCCTCGGAACGAGGACTGGAACAGAGCGGCCAGGATCATAAGACCGAATCAGGTAAGGTGGGCCGTAAACTCCTTCAAGATAAATAAAGCATGTGGTGAGGATGGCATTCTTCCTGTTTTTCTACAGCAAGGAATCGACGTCCTCACTCCATATCTGGTAAAAATCTTCAGGGCGAGCTTCGCCTGGGGACATGTGCCAGAACAATGGACTAATGTCAAAGTTATCTTTATACCCAAGGCTGGAAAGAAGGACTATAGCCAGCCAAAGTCCTTCAGACCCATAAGCCTTTCTTCATTTCTTCTCAAGACTATGGAGAAGGTGGTAGATAGATACATAAGAGATGTAGCGCTTGTCGCATCTCCCATTCACCATAGCCAACATGCCTACCGCAAAGGCAAATCCACAGAGACGGCATTGAGCAGTCTGATTGACAGAGTGGAGAAGGCTATGGAGGACAAGGAAATAGCACTATGTGCATTCCTTGACATTGAAGGTGCTTTTGATAACTCCCCTATCTCTCTGCTGGTGAACGGGTTGATCAACAAGAAGGTTGACCCGACTACCACCAGATGGGTTGAGAATATGCTCTCACACAGGGGAGCAAAAATAGCCCTTCACCAAACAACCATTGAGATATCCACGGCTAGGGGCTGTCCTCAAGGCGGAGTCCTATCGCCTGTCTTATGGACCCTAGCTGTGGATCAGCTCCTGTGCAAACTGGCAGACCTCAACATCGATGCGCAAGGCTATGCAGATGACCTTGTGATCGTCGTACGAGGATTCTGCCAATCCACCATCTCCAGCATCATGCAGCGAGCTCTCAACGCTGTCAGCGACTGGTGCAGGAACAGTGAACTCGCAGTCAACGCTGACAAAACTGTGATAATACCATTTACAAACAAACGAAGGCTAGACAAGCTTGTCAAGCCTAAACTTAACGGTAAAATCATAACCTTTTCCACTGAAGTAAAATACTTGGGCGTTACCATCGACCATAAACTGACGTGGAATACTCACCTAGCCAACGTCTTGCAAAAAGCAAAGATGGCTCTAGGAGCTAGCGGCAGACTAATGGGCAACAACTGGGGTGTTAACCCCAGGATTGCCCTGTGGCTGTATACTGTCATTGTGAGGCCGATAATTACATACGCCTCCATTGTATGGTACGACAAGGCCCTTCAGTCGACCGCAATCACCAAACTAAATAGCCTACAAAGGACTGCTTGCCTTATGGCTACGGGAGCCATGTCCACCTCCCCGGGGCTGGCACTAAATGCATTGCTGGGACTACCTCCACTTCACTTATACATTCATAAGGAGGCAAAGACCAGTATGTATAGGTCTAACACCCTGGGCCGAAGGAATTGGCTCTCCCAGAAAATGAGATCTCTGCAAGACTCCACTCTGGAATCACCTATACTGAGCATGACAACTGATGTCATGCTTCCACTTCACGTGTTCGAAAAACACTTCACAGTGGAACTGCCCTCCAGAGAAGACTGGTCGAACAGCCAGCTTCTCTGTAAGGGAGGGTGCCTAAACTGGTACACGGATGGTTCCAAAATGGGACTGGAAGTAGGCTGTGGAGTTTACGGAGAGCGACCCAGGCTTAGCAGTAGCATAAACCTAGGTAGTTACGCCTCCGTCTTCCAAGCAGAGGTATTCGCCATTCTCGAATGTGCTGACATAAATCTGCTAAAGCGCTACTCCAACCAAACCATATTTATCAACTCTGACAGCCAGGCAGCCCTCCTAGCACTGGATTCGAAGGTCATCACGTCCAGGCTAGTTGAGGACTGCTTGTCACGCCTGAACGCTCTAGGCTTGAAAAACAGAGTCATCCTAAGATGGGTACCGGGTCACGTGGGTATCATCGGCAATGAATGTGCCGATGAACTCGCGCGCTCCGGGGCAAAGGAGACTCAGTTTGGCCCCGAGCCGTTTTGTGGCATTCCCAAAAGTCTGGCTGTCAGAACCCTTTTAAATACCTGCTACGAGGAATCAACCAAGCTCTGGAAAAACTCCTCTGGCATGGATCACTCGAAGTCACTGATAAAAGCCTTCGATAAACGGTACACTAACCGAATCCTAGCGCTAAACAGAGACAACCTTCGCATCATGACAAGAGCCCTAACTGGACACTGTCGCCTTAACAAGCACATGTCCAAATTGGGGCTATGCGACACAAAATCCTGTAGATTCTGTGAGGAGGCGGATGAAACGCCTCTCCATCTGCTAGGAGACTGTGGAGCACTGATGCAAAAACGTAGTACTCATCTGGGCAAGCACCTGCTCGTCCCAGACGAGCTACGAGGCATCCCCCCGAGGAAAATCCTTCAGTTCCTAGCAGCTGTAAGGGTAAGTGGCGAACTCTGAACGCCGCTGTCCTAGGGGTGAACACATTAAAGTGGCGATCACAATAGGCCTATCATGGCCGTAGTGATATGAAAGCCACCAAAAGCAAATAAAAAAAAAAAAAAAAAAAAAAAAGGCAGGTCTGTATCTATACTAGGCAAGCAGCTAAACTAGGTATCCAGAAAGCAAAGCAAGCTAGGCACTGCAACTATTAAAGCATGGACACAGCCCCCCCCCATTTCATCGTCAATCACCTGTGATACTAAATGAATAAACATTTTTGTCTGAAACCCAACGAGTTACCTACATAAGACCGATCTTCCGCTCTCATACCTTCTGTTAATTCAGGAGTTGGGTCGACGCGGCGCAGACGTCTTATCTCTATATATATTAATTATAATTAATTATAAATTAATTATAATTTAATTCTATTATTTCATGAGACAAAAGACTTTATTAACAAAGAAAAATACAATCAAATAAAATAATACACATACAATAACAAATAATTTAATACTAAATTAAAATTTGTATTTACAATTGAAACAATTGAGCTAACTGCAGACTGCTGCCAACAATCTATAGGTATTATTTCATTGTATTTTTTTTGTAGAATTAATAAATACAACATGAAAATTACTAGCCACGTAAACGTAGAGCGTGCTACGTCACGTAGCAGAGTAGCTACGCCGTAGTACCTGCACGTAGTGACTCTACGAACTGGCTACGAAATATTATTGTAGCCCATAACAAGTTACGATCATATTTACTATAGAATAAGCTTTCTGATTACTTCCATCATTTTCAAAATAGTAAATTGTTTCTATGTTAATTTGACTGTTCTGAATAAACTAAAACCTGACTTGAAATACCGTAATATTAACACTGTCTTTAAGTTTTGCGGGAAGAATCCCTCGAGAATAATTTTTATTTGAGCACCTCGGGACCATTCTCTTTACAAAGCGAATTTTTTTTGTCAAAATCCCTCGATAATTTACGGAAATATCGACGAACATACATACATACAAGCTGAAGACAGGGCGCGATGGCGCTCATTAGGGGAGGCCTATCTCCAGCAGTGGACTGATATAGGCTGATGATGATGATGATGATACATACATAAAAATATATTCATACAGTTGAACATAGAACCTCCTTTTTTCGAAGTCGTATGAAAAACAAAAGACGCGATCGTCTTTTGTTTATATTTTGTAAGTTTGAAATACCCGAGATTTGCCTACCTACTTTTCAAAAAGCCCCCAAGGTCAGGCTCTAAACATCCTCCCGTGTGTTTCCACAAGGCGTGCGCGGGCGCATGTCCCGGATTGGCACCTGTCAACCTCGCCACGGCCCGTGACCACGACTTGCAAGCGACCGACGGGCTAATTGAGAATTAGTCTGTTACGCTGCTTTTCATCAAGGAAAGTGGGTTGGAATCAGAACGACGGGACAATACGATAAAATGCATTGTGGTTTGACAATTTGCATCATGCGCCAACTCGAAACGATCAACCTCAGAATTGGTCCCTGGATTCTGCCTTCAGCTACCGATGACACTTCCGACATTCGAGCATCATGCCATTTTAAGGAAAGATAATAATAATGGTACACTGCTGGACATAGACTTCCCCTGAAAATCACCTTATTGGCGTTTATCTAATGTCCATAATTCCCACGCTGGGCATACCGGTTGGGGATTGCAGTTCGGTGGTAGATCTATTCTGCAAGAGGTGCTGCTGCCTACCCCCGGTGTATGTCCCTTAGTCGCCTCTTACGAAACCCACGGGAAGAGTTGGGGTGGTGTAAATTCTAAACCGGCACCACACGGCTATAGATTTCAATATTGATCACATAATTTTAAACTCAGTAAAGTTTTGATTTGTGCAGTTGGATAGGATATATTCCTTAACGCTTCTCTTATTCTTAGTAGGTATTTTTAGAAACCTGCAAAATTTAAAGACCTTTTATATAGTCGAGACCCTAGGTCCGTGGAATACGGAGGCTATCGGTTTTCAAAAAATTCTCTGAGCGTCTGTTCGAAGCGACGTGTGACCCGAGTTGGTGAGTATCTGGTACAGCGCATCAGCATTGCCATACAGCGGGGCAATGCAGCCAGCGTCTTAGGCACGCTTCCGACTGATATTGATATGGATGAGTTGAGCTACCTGTAGATTGTTTGCAACAGTCAGCAGCTAGTTCAAATCGATTATTATTATGTAAGTTTATCAGTTATCCAGCACTGCTAGATAACATTACAAAAGCTCTGCTTACTTTGGGGCTTGATGATGTGTGAATTGTCAAGTATTATTTGTTTATTTTAATTTTATTTATTTATTGATATTAAAAATATATTACATAATATTTATTTATTTATTTAGTATATTTAGTATATTATAAATAATTTATGTGTATATCTAGTTTATGTGTTTATTAGTTTATCTTTAGTACACCCCCTGCCTTTCTTATATTCACAAAATTCTTTCCATCCAAAGGTTGCCTGGAAGAGATCGCTTCTAAGCGATAAGACCGCCCATTGTACTTGTGATATGTAATGTCTTTTTGTAATGTTCTTTTTCTGGTGTACAATAAAGTGTTTTGTATTGTATTGTATTGTATATCAAGGATTCTGGATTTGCTGTTCTACACTAATATTATGAAGAGGAAAGACTTGTATCTATTTTTGTATGTAACGAATAAACTTAAAACTACTGAACCGATTTCAAAAATTCTTTCACTATTAGAAAGCTTACTTTTTAGGGAGTGACAAAGGCTATATTTTATCCCGGAATTCCCACGTGAACGGAAACTACGCGGGTGAAACCGCAAGGCACTGCTACTATCTCATAAAAATCTTGGAATACGTAGTTATTCGAAGAATAACTTCTAGTTGGTAAATATTAGATCTAAGGTTTTTTGTTATAGTGCTAACCCGCAGTCTGGGTATCTCTAAGAAATGAAATAAGTCCCAAAAATTATCGGTTTTGGCGGGATTCGAACCCGCGCCCCACCCTCACTACGGGTGTGCTCTAACCAACTAAGCCACGAAACCCTTAGTCGGTTCAACCGAAAATCTTACCGATTATTTAACCGATTATTTTTCTTAAATATTAGATCGTAAACCACGAAACCAAATATTTTGAAATTACAACATAATTCAACGAAAGTTCTTCCTATCCCTTCGTCCTTGACCCTATCCTATCCCATAAACAAAGCCGCATCCCAATCACTCACGCATCTCCGGAACATGTTCGAAGGGTCCAGGGCGATGCCCTCGCCCTATTATTAAAAGGTACCATGACAATCCCGAGATGAAAAAGTGTAAGGACGATAGACTGGTGTGGTACAAATTGTTTAAGGTAAAAATCAAATCAAAGTGGGCTTTTCAATGCCAACTTTAAAAAAAAGTGGTTGCCATAGACTAAGATAGATGGCGCTGTATGAAACTCAAGTGTCAAAAAACGGTGGAAACCGAAAATTATTTCGTTTTTTATTTTATGACACTTGACGTTTGTGCAGCGCCATCAAAGTTATCGACATAGCTCAAAGAATTAGCAAGCTGAAGTGGCAGTGGGCCGCCGGCCATATATCGCTAGGAACCGACAGTTGGGTGGAGACCAAGACTCGGCAAACGTAGTGTAGGATGCCCTCCCGCAAGGTGGGATGACGATCTACGAAAGACTGCAGACAGATGCTGGATGCGGCAAGCTGTAGCGCTTATAGGAAAGGCCTATGCCCAGCAGTGGACTGACATATGCTGATGATGATGACCTAGACCTACAAAAGTCTTAGGGTAATAGTTTTTCGTAAGTGTAAGTTTAATATACTGTTTGTAGGTACCTATGTAGTGTAAGTATTATTGCTTTCTTTCATATATATTTTTTCGAGTGCCACCGTTTTAGTTGTTCTTACGTCCAGTTCATCCCAAGGTTGCCTGGAAGAGATCGCTCATAGCGATAAGGCCTTTGTACTTCGTCTACTCGTAGCATTTATTTTGTTAATGTTAATGTGTTTGTGTGGTACAATAAATTATTATCTGTATTATATATTGGATTATATATTGTATTATATATATATTGTATTATATATATTGTATTATATATATGTATTATATATACTGTATTATATATTGTATAAATTATTATTATTATTATCTTTCGATTAAAACTTCGAAAAGCTTTCACGCAGAAGTGGATAAAATCTGCTGGGTGATGATGACGAACGATCTGGTTCAGACGCAATGACCTAGTGGTGGAAAAACCTTCGGAACGAAACCCTTTAACAATGAGACTTTAAAATAAGCAGTGTGGGTACAGACCGTGCTCCAATTCTGATCCTCGTCACGGGCGGTGAGCGACTACAATGCTCCAATCCTGTCCGTCTGTCTGTCCCACCGATGGAGATAGCCAGATAGTTTTCATTTTACACATTCCATTGTTACGTAGGTACGAGGATTCAGAGAATTTTGGGAAAAAGCCAATTTTAAAGACAATCTCACGAAAATTTAAGTTGATAAAGGATTGCAGAAGTACACCATTGTCCCTTTTTTATTTACTGTTTACTTTTAATCTGGCGCAGCGCATCAGCATTGCTGTACAGCGAGGCAATGCAGTTAGCGTCTTGGGCACGCTTCCGACTGGTATTGTTCTATCCAATCTTTCGCATTTATAATAATAATGTGTATGATATTGATCAGTTGAGCTACTTGTAGATTGTTTGCACAGTCGGCAGTTAGCTCAATTGTTTCAATTGTAAATACTAGTTTAAATTTAATTCTATTATTTGATTGTAATTTTCTTTGTTAATAAAGAAACTTAGAGTTGTGTATTTAGTTTTTTTTAAACTTGTAAGAATTTCTCTTCAGATTTGAGTCAAACGATACAGTTTTACCGACTTTAGGAGGAGGTTCTAGGTTCTATGTTTGTTCGTCGATTTCTCCGTAAATTATTAAGGACTGATTTTAACAATTCTTACGCTTTTGTAAAAAATTCGATCCCGTTTAGTTAAAAAAACAACATAAAACTTCTGAAAAATCTGTAAATGTTGCAGCAATTTTAGTGCTATCTACGAAAATACTTATGGCGTAGGTATACTAAGGCAAAAACACGAAAATTAGGTGGTTTTGAGTCCGTTTTCTGACGATAACATTAACTGTGGAGCTTTGAAATTTATATGTCCTGTAACAGATATCTTGAAGGCTTGCCGTTAAGTATAGTGTAGTTGTTATAGTGTGTGTGTAGTTGCTTCGAACTTTTTATTGGTGTCTCAAATTCTATTAGTACAAAATTCAGTGTAGTAGTATTTCTTGGAGGTCCATTAGCTTCGAAAAGCAGTCAAAATAACAATATTAAACGTAAAAACGTATTTGCACCTACAAAATCTGTGATACAAACCTGACCAGTTACACGTCACCTAACCGCAGAGGATAGTATTATTTGGTTGATTAGGGCACTACATGGTATGCTAAATCGAAAACAAGCACTCTTTGCTGCATATAGGCGTGTGGCCTAAGGTAATTTGCCTTACAATTCGCCTTAATAGATTTTCATGATTCTTTCGTTGTGTTATGTAAAGGTTGATTTTGAAGTGGTCCTATAAATGTTAGAACCTTAATGTGTGCGCCATAAAACGTATCTTAAACATCATCATATGATAATTTTCATAATCACCAAAATCACAAAGGTTTCCATGGCAACGTTCATAAACAAACTAAATTAGACTCGCATTGCCACTGACGGGCATACGCGCAAAATAAAGCGCTCTTTTATAAGAACGATGCAGGGCGAGCATAATATGAGCGAGCACTTATTGTAAGAAATTCCAATGCAATGAGCGAGATTTAACCTTACTTGTAATTTGTAAAAAATACCTTTACCCATCTTGACAGGAATATTCTTTACACGGAAATTTCGAAATACCAAGTGTTATATCATTTTAGAATCTCATTGAAATGGGCAAGTTTTTAATTAATCGGTCACTCAGGCGACCTGTATGGTCGCCTGAGTGACCGATTTTTTTTACATCAATGGAGGTCAAACTTTTGGAAAAAATTTGCGAAACACATTTCTGATTGTTTACCATGTTTTAAAAGAAAAACTGTTGCAACACACAAATGGCAATTAGCATTTGATAGCACATTTATCCAATAATGCTATAACAAAAACAGATTGAAAAAAATCCTTGATTTGTAACCTTGGCATCAAAAAGAATAGACAAGGGTAAAAAAAGATGAAAATTGAGTCCAATAACTCGAAAACCGGGAGACTTTTACTAGGTCGAATTTTTTATTTTCTGAACAATACATACCTTCTACCCGCAGGTAAAGGTTTGGCCACTCTTTATGCCACATATAACAATAACAAATACAGGATATGTTATTTCAGATCCAGATCTATGTGCAAAATTTCAGCCCGATCCGTTCAGTACTTCTGGCATTTACTTTAGCCAACATATTTAGAACGGCACAACTCGCAAACTTTCAAGCGTACCAATCCACCTGGGTAAGCACCTGCACAGCCCAGACGAGCTAAGAGACATCACCCCGAAGAAAATCCTACAGTTCTTAGCAGCTGCTAGGGTCAGTGGCGAATTATGAACGCCGCAGCTTCAGGGGTGGTATAAAGTGGCGATCACAATAGGTCTATCATGGCCGCAGTGACATAAAAGCCACCCAAAACAAATTAAAAAAAAAGGCGTACCTCCCAAAACTATTTCAAACTAATTCGCAACACATCTTACCTTACAATGAACATCTGTCCATAGACTCCAGGCTAGTGTTTCTCATTATCTAACTCCCTACAGTTTCCTAGTGTCTTTGACCCGTCCACAAAGCCCTATTCACTCCGTCATCCGATCTCTAGGCCTGACCACATGTAAGGTAATCTGCTGCAAACTGGTATCTACAACTGCTATTCTGCATCATAGACAGTAATTTTACACACCAATATTACTTAATGCTTGAAAAACTTTAAAAAATTGTCTATTATTTGATTCCAAAGGATTCTTAAAATCCTTTGTTAAACAAAATTTCGATTTTTTTTAGTCAATTCCATTACCTCAAAGACCCTAGTAGGTAGCCTACTATCTTTGCAATATCTCATAAAATGTAACGTTTTGAAAATAGAACAGTCAGATTTCAAAATATTGAATTGAAATAAATCTGGTTTTCAGTCTATTCCATAACAGGCTATAGACAAAGGATGAAAACTGAGTACAGCTAAAAGAGGTGATTTCATTCGTCCATGAAAAACCTCCCTGAATGTCGTGACTTGACAATGTTTTACCTCGTACGTTATTGTTTCAGTTTTTGTTGCCACATTTTCCTTAAGCCACTGAAATACGGTCCAAAATCACTTCAGCATATTCGACGAACTCACTGCAGTCTAAACCTTGCTTTAATTTCTACCAACAGAAGGGTTAAATTGCATTGTCTCGCCTCCAGTACCAAATCAGCTGGCATTGCGCGCGCATCTGTCAGTATCGGCGCGAACGCATGCACGGACGCACTGATTGGTTTGTTTACGCATTCAAATTTTGAAACTATTGGAAGTAATTGTGAAAATGAAGGAATTGAGGCATCCATTTTGTTGGAGGGTAAGTCATTTACCTACTTTTTTGTACAATCATTGAGGTTTAGCCTATTTTAGCTGTTTGAGGGACTCCGCTGATGTTACTGCGGAGCCGGCCCTTACTGATGGCCCTGCATGATGAGAAGGTGCTAGTGTGTACACGCGTGGCATCCCAAACTAAAGGCAGACCCATCTTGCCAGGAATCAGAGTCATTACCGTCAGGCCTTTTACCATGATCTCGCATTAGGTCACGTGGTTCGAGAGTAACTGTCACACTGATGCTGGTAAAAGACGATTATCAGGGGGAGGCCTGCGTCCAGCCGTCGACCATTGTAGGCTGTTGAGGTGAGGTGAGGGACTGCACTTATCAACGGCTTCACCGCACTGGCAACGGTGTGCAATTAAGCAAGGAGAACCAAAACGCAAAAGAGGTGCCCACCCGAAATGAGTTATTAAGGTTTTAATTATGTTATAATTGAAAATATGTTGTAAGACTGCTCGGTGCGCATATTTCATTTACAGGCAGGTCGATTTTTACTCAGTATTATTAGCATATACACTACCAAGTTTATGAGTCAGTTACCTAGTAAGACCCTAAGTAAGTTACCTAGTAAGACCCTGTACTGCGCACAATAATTATATCAACCTAATTTATATGTTAAAGAAACTATTTTACCGCCAATTTTCAAGAGATAATGTTATCTTGCGTGAAAATGACGTGTCATACACTCACATGTACTTTCTCCATTTTTCTTTTGCGAAGAATGCACGATGACGTCATGCATTGCATGTCGCTACACGCGAGCTAAGCGTTTGCATTTGATGGAAATGTACATACAACGAATCAATACCGATGTAAACTTTGCTGAAATCAGCGCTGGAATTTCTCTGTCCTGATTATTTGTAAAAAGATTGATAATGTTCTCCTAGCCAGGTAGTCAGGACATATAGTGCACAAGTGTGTGCGCAAACAAAGGTCACCTAACACACTCCCTATTCCTCTCATAATCTAATTAGCCGGCAGACTGACACGACCGGGTAGAGGTCAGGCGCAGGACTAACGCCTTAACGTGCTTTCTGAGGCGGTGTAACAACACCGATGATGTAGAGTCGTAACAACGAATATAGGATATAGAATCACATAGAATCTATATTTGGACTGACCAATGGTCAGAAATCTATGGTATGTTCCTTTATTAAAATATGGCATCGCCTTATAGGTGAACCATAGAGTTTTATATTCTCATTGTTTGCAACCAATGAAGTATCTAGTCAAATGTGGAGCCGAAATGTCTCCGACGTTCTGATTTTGTAAGAAAAGATAGGTTTGTTTTTACATTTTTGGTTGTTTTTTTTGCCGATAATAGCAAAACACACCAATCTTTTCTTAAAAAATCAGAAAGACAGAGAAATTTCAGGGCTAGTTTCAGCTAACTCCACATTTGTCTAGATACTTCATTGGTTGCAAACATTGAGAAAATAAAACTCTATGGTTCACCTATAAGGCGATGCCATATTTTAATAAAGGAACATACCATTGGTCTCTGACCATTGGTCAGTCCAAATACACTATATTATGTACTTATCTACCTAAGTATTGAGCATCTCCCTGGGTCAGTCTAACCGTGATTTGCCGTGTTGATGAGATATCAAATTCTCTTAAGTAGATCTACTGTCAATTCGATTTAATAAACAGCATTTCAATATGCCGCCATTTTATGCCACAAAAAACATAGTCAAGTAATAGGTAGGTACTCGCAAATTGTGGAAGTAGATCATATTCATTAGAGCAATAGTTGCAAATGTGGCAATAACCAATAAATAACTGTCTACAAACTGCATAGAAACAATCTGATAAATCAGTACAATGCAAAGAGGATCGATACATTCGTTGTCTCCTTAATGACAGTGACGTTTGAACTAGATCTTAGCCACAAAGAGGTTTCATGTGTTACTAGCTGCGATTTTGCCCGCGCTTTTCATGTATCCCATTATTTGGGTAAATATATTATATAGACAATGGCATTCACAAATTACGTAGCTTAATATTGGTAAAAGAATTTTCAAAATCTGTTCAGTAGATCCAGAGATTACCCCCCCTACAACCTCACAAACTCACCTCTTTATAATATTAGTATAGAATAGATTAACGAAGTACATGACGTCTTTTGTTGGACACAGTTCCAAAATCAAATTTAGCCATAACAGTTATTCCATTATCTTGTTTCATATTGGTAGTTCGACTGACAATCAAATAGTCATGTCCTAAATAATGCCCTACCGATTCGATTTTTTATGACAATCGATTTTGTTTTTAGAGAAGTTGTAATCAATTTTGTTATTAAAGCTCAAAATTTTGTATTATTTTACAGACCCTTAATCACGCGTCTAAATAACTTTGTTTCCGGAATCAGAATATTCAGTAGTATCAAATAGTTTCTATTATTGTTGTTGTTTTATTTGCTACTTGCTTCTGACCGTGGCATTACATGCGTTTTCCGTGATAAAAAGTAAAACAGATTGTGTTACTGTGGTCAACTATAATTTTAAACTTACTATTTCTAACACATTTTCATGGAAAAACAATGTAGAATAATAATCTTTAGGTACCTACATAATAGTATGTACGAATGTTTCGATTTTTATCGAACCGGCATAGGTCGATTCGATATAAATCGAAACTTTCGTACCTAAGTAACCTGAAATATGTAGAATATTTCACAAGTCTACAGATTCGCATCTCTATGTGTCAAAAGTAGTATCCGTGTTTATGAACAGGTACTTTATTCAATCGTCATTCACTCACCTGTCAACAATTAGGGAACTTCATACTGGTGCATATGCTAAATATAAAATAAATGAGTGGACGCGGTTAGATGGCATAGTTGGTTCCCAGGGAGAATGGAGAGAAGCGTGCATAACATTGGTAGACTCTGACTTTTGACGGTGATGATAATGCTGGGCTCGATAAAAGAATGCACTTCCTGGAACTAAGCCATATGCTGGATAGTTCAACAACCTTGATCTCTAGTAAGATGCCTCGGCACATTCTAGTAAGACCACGTTTACACTGAATACAGGCTACTCATATGCCTACTTCACTATCCAGCCGAGTTCGTTCTGAGCAATAGTTAGACATTTAATTGATTTAACCGTAGGTAGGTACCTACTGTTTTTCGAATTGCTCTTTTATATTTACCTACTATCTAGCAAAATGTTCATCGCGGTTAATTAATATTGAGGTAAACCATAGCGTTACAATTTCTATAAAAAGATTTACACAAGAACTGTTTTCCTATATGTATACGGTAACCATTGATTGTGGTGACAAAATCACTGTGATTTTGCTCGACAAAGGACGAGGTTTTTTTTAAAATAACCTACTGTTGCTACTTGACTACTACTGGGAAATAATTCTACCGTATTGTCTGATAAAAATAATGCAAAGTGTAATTAATATTTCTTCAAGGCCAGTCGTATTAGTTGTAAAAACTAATTTAATGTTCGAATAAAATAATAGCGCGCCAAAATTATCATCTCTGTCTTGGCTCCGGTGCTCTGAGCAATTACTCATTGACACTGTAATCTGTAATAGTGTGACGTCACCATCGATCCAACTAAACGCAGAGCGTTTTCGGTCACGTGATCATAAATCAAAAAAATGTGTAATTTTGATCCCATTCTTTTACCTAAAATAGGCATATTTTTAATAAAAATTACGCTTTGTTACGTTGTCACTGATTAGGATGAAAACAATTTGGAACAAATTTTTTAAATGTTTGTCAAATAGCCTATTATAATCATAGTACTTTGAAAAACATAAAACTAGTACTAAGTTTACAATAGGCAGCTTTATTTGGTTGCAGCTATAAATTAGAAACAACTGGCTCAGTATGAATTCAAATGTAGATAATTACTTTTGTACCTAATTTCAATTTCAACATGCGGCCAGGAGGGAAAACTCTAGCTTCCTATGTTAATGCGTCCTTATCAAACGGGTTTCCTAAAAATCCAGATGCGAGTCAAAGCCACGGTTCAAATCGGGTTCAATGGAACCAAATGCTTAGAAACATACTATTTCATTAGGCTGCTCCAAGAATATTGCGCTCTTAGAGCTTTTAATTCGCTTTCTAAGGAATTTTTGCATATGCTAGCTAGGTACGACGTGAAATTTTCGGAGTTTTATGTCGCCGCCGGATTATAGCATTAGTCCGTTTGTAGAATTGCTAGATGGTTTACAAAACGGCGCCATTCAGTTAACTGCCTACACTCAAACAGAAAAAAACATGTGTAAGCTTAGAGTAGAAATGTCTACTTCTAGTCGAAATAAGATATAATAAGATACCTATGTCTTAATAAGATATGTATTGCCTAGAAACATATCTTATTAATTTAAAGAGACTTATTAATTTAAAGATATGAGAAAACATAACGCAGATTACTAGAATCTTTCTGTCTTGCACTGCCTGTCCCGTTGGCAACTTCAACCCTATTCATTACCTACATGACGTAACAGTTTTAGCCTATTTGATGGCAACCTAACACTTTCACTGCGCACTTAATACAGACTCAATTCTGCGTTGTATACATTAAGGGTGAGAGTAGCTAGGGTTAAAAACTTTTAACCCTGTACAGCTGTTACCCCCTGTAAATAAATCTAGAATAGGAAGATAGAATAATTGTTTTCATAACTCTTAACTAAACTATAATATAGTCTTATCAGTTATTGTTCCTTATCAATGCGCTGTTATCAGCACGAAAATGCACTATGCAGTAACACGGTTAGATAAGAATAATGCAAAAACAAGATTGTACCTTGTAACATGAAAATGCGCGAAAATTTTGCACTCTTAGGTTTTTCTATCCTTTTTTAGAGTTTGGCAACAGAATTAATTTCATTAGGTATTTCCGCTTCAAACATGGAAATCAGTATTTATGCTATTAAAATAGTGTCCAATATAAACCACACCATAACACTCTTAAAGACGTGAAGCGATATCAGCTCGAGTAACCAAGAATTGCGATTATCTTCGAGCCGAAAGCTCAAAGTAGTGTCTCACGTGCGTCGTCACGGGCGTCATTGAATCCCGAACGCATCTCAGGATTCTAGAATAACTCACGAGCGAAGCGAGTAAGTTACTAGAATCATGAGTGCGAGAGGGATTTCATCACGCCCAAGCCGAAGACAGCTCTATACACGAGGAGAATACTCTAAGAAATAAGTTTATTAAATAATAAAATGAAATAAGTTTCATTTCATTTCTTAGACATACCCAAAGTGCGTAAGCACTATAACAAAAAAACCTTAGATAATACTCTACTTTTCACACTTTCTGCGAGTAAATAGTAAAAAAATTGTTATCTACTTGTTTTGCCGTTCGCGGCATTCGTTTTTTATTCCACCTTCTGAACTGAGGCTAGTTCGAATTTCGAATAAGCTCATTGTACGGATCTTCTTGGATTTAATTAATCTCATTTTCCCTTGGGAGTAATGACTTTGAATTCGGTACCTCAAAATATGTAGGTATGGAAATGTTGACCGAGATTAGATTCGAATCGAAATAAGAAATCTCATTGGATTTGTTTGCATTCGGTAAAACCTTCACCTTTTTGAGCTACAAGGGCTATGTTCATTATGTGCGTTTTACGAGCGCAGAGTGAAAAAAATATTTTCCAGGAATATTCCATTGGTTTTGTCAACTCTTGGTTTACAAAAAAATTTCTAAGATTCTATAATATGAACGTTAAAAATTCCATTTTTGTTAGTAAGTGTGAGTGCTCTACTTCAAACCTCTTCAAACGATAACTCAAGAATTTTGGGAGCCACTTAAAAACTACTTTGTTTTAGATTAGAACCTTATTGTCTTGAACTTTATGTTCGGTGATAAATTTAAGGTGGATAATTGACTATTATTTTATTTGTGCAGTGGTTAATAGTAGGTATGTATATTTAAATCATTTTCAATTAAATATGTCGCGATTGGAATTTTTTCCGCACGCAAGGGTTAAAAATATTTTCATAACGCACCAAACCAAACCAAGTTATGTACCTATTTTCACGCATTCGCTGCCCAGCTTCGTGTTGCCGCCGCCGCTGCCCACCCCGTCACAGATGAAAATCGGGATAGGAGCATAAACGCGTCTGCCAGGAACAAGTCGTATCGTAATACAATAAATTCGTAAATTTATATTCGTACCAACTGTTTCTAATCCGTGTTTGAGTGTTTACGACGTGCCTTATCGCCGCGGCTGAAGGTCGCTGCAAGTGCATGTGTGCATGATTGTAAGGCTCATTGTACAATGTCTATCAATAGTTTTCTTCTTTACTGTATATTTCTTTATTAAAAACCGGCCAAGTGCGTGTTGGTACACGAGTTGTGTAGGGTTCCATTATAAAAATTTTAAAATTTTGTTAATTGTTAACATTTAGATATACACAAAGTTTCGGCTTTATATAATTAGTTGCAATATTTTTCGGGTAACGTAGGGGAAAATATAAATAAAAGTTACGCGATAGGTATATATATATATATTTAATTATAAATCGTTATTAATGATATATAATTAAAAACTATTATGATTTTTTGAAAACCCGTACCCCACGGACTAGGGTCTCGACTCCAAGGGGAGCAAATGGGTTGTCTTGATAAACAACTTTCTTTCTATTTTTTTAATTAAAAAAATGATATCCTGACATGTGAACGGTGAACGGTGATGTCACGTTTAGAAATTTTGTGATTGAGTCTTAAAATATCTAATATCTTTTCAACTCTTAAATTTCACAACAAAAACATCAAACAATCCTAAAATAAATATACAGATATATTTCTTTATCAATAGAGAATACAAAATAATCAGCTTCTTTTAGTCACATGCATATATGGGTACAATGCATGTGTCTGAAAAAAATAAATATTATAAAAAGACTTAATATTTTCATCCTTATTTGTGTCTTCTAAATAGACACAAAATTCATTCTGGTCTTGAAGAGACACAGATTGTAGTTTAGTAGTTATATCGAATAGAGGATGTGGTCTGTGGTTTCGGCGTCTATGTGAACACGTCCTAACAATATGGCTTTAAACGAGCGTCCTTGCCATTGTTTCTAATGCTTGCTACAAACATGTGGTGGTGATTGCTTCCATATCGTTTATCGATTTAATTACACAATCAGACAATCCATCATCATCATCATATCAGCTTAACGACATCACAAAGAAACGTCCAGCGTGAGTCAGACTCGCGCAACGAGGGTTCCGTGTAATCGTATAATTAAAAGAACTTGTTTCTTGCCAATTTTCTTGATTCTGGGTCAACGGGAAGTACCCTATTGGTTTTGTGTGCATTTATTTATTAATCATTCACACTTGACTTACAGAATAAGATATTTTCCAAAACGTCAAAAATATGATTCCCTTGGAAAATAAAAAAAAAACTATATCGCGGCTCCATGAGGTTACGAACCTGAGTATATGATGTGAATTTCAACTAGATACCTCCACGCGTTTCTGAGAAAAGAGGGTTGACAGACGTACAGACGGACAAGTGATCTTATTTATCTCCTTTATTTCCTTTTGAGGTACGGAACAATAAAACAAGACGAAAAAATATTTGTGCATAAAAATTAATACCTACTCAAATAACAAATAACTCCGCATGTCATCTTAAAAAAAAACAGCTAAAATTAATGACTTGAAATACTCGGTTTTTAAAAAGATATTCAATGACTTCTAATTATCTGGAACCATATAAATCAAACCATAACAAGAAATTGAGAATTTTGCACGGGCACAACTATGACCAAATCGATATATACAAAAAGACCAGATAGAGACGAAACAACTTACTGCGCTTGCGTACAAACTCACCTTGTCGGGTGTGGTAGCTAAAAGGTAAAACATCCCTCATTGAAATGTGACAAGGTCCAATATCCTTTGCTTCCAAGCCTAGTTCTCTCGTTGAACCCTACCAATGACCTACGTCAATCGATTTTGCATTCACCAGAACAGTCGTGCTATTGCAATGAGTGATGCTGATGCCCTGGTTTAAGTGATTTTGGACTTTATTTGTGATATAATGGAAGAAATTGAAGAAAGAATGGAGAATCTATGCAATGTATGCGGAGCAATGCATGAAGTGCTACCCGAGCAACAAATGGTGGATGAAAACCTTCATACGGACGAAGTAAAGGATCATGAAGAATTTGAAGTAAGTTTTATAATAGGTGCCCTGTCTGACAGTTTTAACACGTTCTCTGCCATGTAGGTGACCGGACCCTGCCCTGAATCTACCCACCACGTAGGGCACCAGTGATCACCGACCAGACCGGTTTTAAAAATGAATTTGTGAGCCGTAGGACACGTTTATCGTACATTTCTCTGTAGTAAGTGACCGGCGCGGTGCTGTAGAGCAACCTTCTAACGTTGTTTTTACCTATTCACGTATTTGTGAAAAATGTCAGCAAAGATTCAAAGGGGTGAAAATAAAATAACAATTAATTTTACAGTAAGTTGTTTTCCAGCTCAAAATAATAATGTTACATAAAACTTATGAATACCAACATAAGAAAATTCCGCACCGTCGCAACCGCTCGGGAGGCGACGACTGAGGTGGACCTAAGCGGCGCAGTGACAATGAATACCAATTTTATCCTATTACAGCACGCCGCGGAGGCCCAGTACACCTATGGACAGTATGGAAACTACCTACAAGTTATTTCAATTGCATTGATTGATCACTACAGAAAAAAAACGTCTTAATAAAAAAAAAATATTGAAAACAAGTTACAACCCTATTGCTATTATGGAGCGTAGGTATTTATTTCATCAACTAGGCTTAGTTTCCATACCGTCCATATGTAGGTATACTGTGGCGTAGGTCACATGTGACCTCCGGGGTTTTTTTGAATTATCACAGGAACCCTGAAGCCCATCGTACCCTTACTGATATCATACTTTAAGTTTTGACCTAATGCATCAATTTCGACCAAAAAGTTTTTTTGTAATTTGGTTCGTTTGTACTACTGGCAGAGAACGTGTTAATTTATCCGAAATTTATCGTAATTTTTCAGTTACAGGATAGTAACTTATCGGATAAGTTACTATCCTGTAAATTTAAAGTAACATGTAAAATTTACAGTAACAGCTCCGAATCAGGAAGTTGGTGGTGTTTTCACACTCGTGCCTTGGACCCGCTAGCCTCTTCCCTGGTCGTAATGGTCTACCGTCCCATCGGACTATGGGAGTGAGGGAATAAAGAGTGCACCAGTGTTTGCACGCACACTTGTGAACTATAATAATATTAAGAGTGAATACTACCTCACATTGCTTATTTTCAACGCCGCCGGATGTCCATATCTTCCAAACTTCTAAATATTTAACTTTTAAATTTATGTGTGGTAAAGTTCAGGTCTCATTCTATTCGTTATATATTTCGAAAACACGATTGCATAAAATTTTCAATGTAGAAAAAAAAATTACCTCCAAAGATGACCAAAGATTACCTCTGAATTTTAACTAAAGTTAAAATTCAGAGGTAACTTTGCTATTTAAAATGATTGAAATTGAAATGATGGAAATGATTATTTTCAAAGTTTTAATTTATTATAATGATAAAATTTATATTTATAATTATTTCTATAATTCCTTTATGTTTAAAAAAATTTTTTTTTCATTGGTAAATCAAATATTTATATTTTTATTAATGTTTATATTTATAAATATGAGATTAAGAAATTAAGGTTTTAACCTTAATTTCCTAATAAACACAGAAGATGAGATCTTGAGAATAAGCATTTTAATTGAACTAAATATAAAGAACTTTTTATATGTTGCGTTTTTTAAAAATAATGTCCTAATTAATAAATAAAACACGAAGTACTAAGGATTGAGGGGTAGCATGAAACGACCAAACTTACTGCTGAACACGCAAACGTGCGTTGATCTGGACGCCTCACTAAATCACAGGTTTGTTTCGAATATTAAAAAAACCAAAATAATTTTAAATAAAACCAGCCAAGTGCGAGTCGGACTCGCGCACGAAGGGTTCCGTACCATTATCTATAAAAACGACAAAAAAATCACGTTTGTTGTATGGGAGCCTCCTTAAATATTTATTTTATTCTGTTTTTAGTATTTGTTGTTATAGCGGCAACATCATACATCATCTGTGAAAATTGCAACTGTCTAACTATCGCGGTTCATGAGCCTGGTGACAGACGGACAGACGGACAGCTTAGCAATAGGATACCGTTTTACCCTTTGGGTACGGAACCCTAACAAGGTTTTACTCGTAGCGCACCCAAATGAATACCTGCTGCCGAACATAAAATAAAACAAAACAAACCGACAGACACGGACTTATTGCGCATGCGTACATGCAACTCACACCCTGACACTAAGGGTAAAAGGTAAAACATCCCTCATGGAAATGTCACAAGGTCCAATATTCATTGCTTCCAAATCTAGTTATCTCGTTTTACCCTGCCTGCGTAAATTGATTTTGCAGTCGCACCACCCAAAACTATATTATTTTGCGAATGGTCATTTTGCGTATTCATGATGTTTTTTCATTGGTCATTCAAAATTCAAAGTTGTTTATTTCCTTTAAGGTCTAAAGGAAATAAACAACTTAGACCTTATAGGAAATAAACAACTTTGAATTTTGAATGACCAATGAAAAAAACATACACACATACATACAGGACTCTTGGACACGATTATGCGTTGGTCAAAATGTGCGTCTTAACGTTGCTGTTGCGCTCGCTGTCTACTGTTTGGTGATATTTGCGTTTTGTTATATTATATACTGCGTTTTGTTATTTGATATCTTCGATCAAAAATGTCCGGCTTTGCCGCGAACTACTTATTTTTGATCGAAGTTATATAGTAAAAAAAATCATCTTTAAATATATACGAAATAATTTCCAGCATTTTTTGATAATTCAAGAAAGAAAGATGGCAAGTTCATCCAATCCTACCTCACCCTAACATAAACCTGAACTTCACCGGAAGGGAACAAACAATAGCTGTATGCTTGATGTGTGTGCTTTATCACAGGTCATTCAACCCACTGATAACACTAAGCACTGATAAGCAGCACGTGCGTTTACTGAGGCACCCTTGATTTGAGATAGGCATTAGAAATGCATACAAGGTGGAAGAGATAATGAAAAGAATACAGACAGAATGGACGGAAACTACATAACGAAGCAATGGGGAAAGATGTATAAGGGTAAAGAAGTCGAAGGACTTAATATTGCGAACACAACTCCTAAAATTATTAAGTACTAGATGACCCTTTGAACTTCGTATCATTGACATTTTTTTTCGCATATTTTTTTCTTTTAATCTCTATTGCAATGGGGTGGCCCATTGCAATAGAGCAAACAAAACAAAAATAAAACAAAAAAGATAAGAGTCTTCAGATCTGTCATGCTCTTTTTAAGAACAGTACGAACAGTAATTGATTTTTATACGACAGATTTTGCATTTATTTTCAACCTTAATCTATCGTAACAGGAATATCCTAATGCAATAGCTAAGTACAATTTAAAAATAATTAAAAGTAAGCATCACATCACATTAAGTACATTACAAATAAAATGTAAATTATATATATATAAATTAAAAACGAACCATGTTGCCTTACGGTGTTTGATCAAAGAGACCTGAAACAAATCTATTATGTTTATAATTTACTGTCTTGTCAGCGGCGGCGGTTCTATTGTTATTTCAGATCAACAACTATACAAAATATCGATCAGCCCGATTTGTTTTAGCGTTCACGCGCTCAAATATAGACATATTCGCAAAAAGCAGCGTCTAGAAATCTATACATATTACAGTTTTACAGGTTTTGCTGCATTATTTGCCTGTGGCAATGATTGTGGTTTCGCATCGAAAACCATAAACCATTTTGTATTTCTATCTCGTGGCTAAATTCAACTATCCATTCAAGGAACGTGCCAAGAACATTAACCATTCAGCCTCTGTTGCACCCAATTAGCATAGCCTATCCAATGCCTGTGCCTACAAAATAACCTAGATTACTGATACTGTTACTAACTTAACCAAAATTGAGCACGGTTTGTTCAACAGGCTCTACCACTTTTTTGAGACATTTGTCTATGATGAGAAATACAAATCCCAAGATGATAGTCAATGTAACTAACGAGATTAAATCCCATTTTACACTGCTTGTCCATTTTAAACCCCTTTTTGACTTTGCAAAAGGTAGATTCGTGAAGATTCGTGGCCTACGAATCTACAGCAATCAAACCAAAAAATTGAATATATAGACAAATGTAGGTAATCAAAATTGAAAATGGCAGTAGTAATTGATTTACAGCCGCTTGTTTTTACGCTGATCATCACCTTAATCAACTATATCAATGATCAAATCTTTTTCGTCAATGTGGCAAGAGAAATAACTATTGGACAAGAGATTTTTATTGATAATTGTATCAGCGCTCGATCAACCGGTTGTTTATCTACCTACAACCACATTCGTCAAATTCCACATTTTGCAGTAGGTAATACAGAAACCTTGCTTGTAATGAAAAGGTATCTTGCCGTTGGAATTCCATCAGATCTAGATGTCCCCGATAGGGATTATGAACGTGAGAGTGTTTCGATGGTATCTGGAGCGTAACCACTAAAGAAGCCATCACTTTTGCTTTCATCTATTGTCCGTGGAAGTTCTTACTGTAGTCATATCAACGTCATCTTTGATTTCAAGTTTGCGAGACTTTTTTTTTATTAAATCTTGGAGGGAAAAAAGCATTACTCCCAGCATCATAATACGTCATATTATGCCTTTTTTGGCAACTTTCTTGTCCCCTTTTTCAAACATTTTGTTTCTTATTTGATAATAATTACTAAATTATTAAGCTGTTTATCTATAAAATTTGACTTGTCTAAGTGCTTATTTTGTAAGCCTAAAGAAATAAAGTTATTGAATTTTGAATTTTTTTGATTTGAACCTACACGGCTTGCTTTAGGTACATACATTCCTTCTTTATAAACAAAGAAAATTACAGCCAATACTAAGCTATAAATAGTAAGCTCTTCGAATTGAAATCTCATAATAGCTTGTACGTTTCGTATACCAAAACAAAATTTGCATCGAAAGGTATGCAGGATACGACAAAAACCTCGAAAAATGGAAATGAGAGGATGAACTTATGAATTTTTTTTAGTCCCCAAATATTTCACATAATCCGACACCGATAAATAACGAAATAAATATTTATTAATAAAACAAATCACGTATTCGTTTTCTCTTCAAAATACAAACGGAAACCGTCCTGTCCGTTTGAAATAGCCGTCGACATCCACACACCCTCGTTATTAAATAGTATGGGGTCGATAATATACCCCTGAGGTATCCCCAAGGTTAGACACATTGCTAGTTGGTTAGGGCTGCAATTTCACGTGTCAATACAAAAGGTGCAATGGTCATGAATGCATCAACAGATGTTGCTGGAGGGGTAAAAAAAAGACATTATCGATCTGCGAGCGGCGCGTGGGCTTTATTGATTTTAGGGTTGTTAAGAGGGGTCTGCATGTTTAGATTTATATCGATTCAACGGACTAAAGTGTGAGAAATGTTGTGCAGGTTTTGAGTTATTTTCGATATCGGTTTCAACACATAATTTTCTTCTCGGTTTACATGAAGCCCACATGCCAACCTCTAGAGGTTTATTATGTGTTAGGTTTTAAGGTTTTTATTTATTATAGTAGGTACTCTGGGTAATTTCTAAGAATTCGGGTTCGAATCCCGTCGAGATCGTAAATTTTTGGGATTTATTAATTTCTTATGTGTTAGGTTGTTGAATTGAGAGTTAGTTAGCAGAACAGCTCTTGGGACTCCTAATCTTTATACATGAACCGTTCAATTTCATGATGCTTTACCTACCATATTTAATTTTATTTTTTGATCATCATTGTTGGTAATCATCTACTGCAACTGACTGCAAGGTATATCATATATATGCATGCAAAATTTGTTATATTAATTCAGGTATAATTTTATTGATAAGTTAAAACTGATCGGCAGAGTTGTCATCGTAAGATACCGCGTCGCGTGTCGGTCAGTATGTGTCACTTTTATCACCACAATCGAATGTATCTCACTATCAAAAAATGTATCTTTCGGTTTTCTGTAAAAATAGTTGTACTTGATTAAACTCTCAATTGTACTAATAACACTTTACTAGCTCCTGCCAGAGGCTTCGCACGCGCATTTCCTGAATAAAAAGTAGTCCTTCTCCGGTAAGATCCGATCAGCGTAAAGGCGTCAAAGTATAACAGACCGACAGAGAGACAAAGTGAAGCTTGATGATTTTGACCCTAAAATCGGCTACGAAGCTGTTTTTTTTTAAAAAACGTGCTGTTCAACTTAAGTTAATATATTGGGATAGCGGACAGTTATAGAACTAAAAAAAAATCCTATAGCATAATTTCATATAACCTCAGGTTTCTGAGATATTCCTAAATGAAAAAAAATCATTACAGCAATAATCATTTAGCTGTGATGTTAGGATACAAAAATCTTCAAACTCCTTTTACTTTCGCTTTTATAATATTAGTTACTCATATCATATCAGCAAATACACGTCCACTGCTGGACATAGGCCATACGACGCCACAAAGACCGGTCCTGAGCTGCCTCCATCCATCGACTCCCTACGATGTCATCTGTTCATCGAGTTGATGGTCTTCCAACACTTCGTTTCGCGTTGCATCCCAATATACTCGTAAATACTAAATAGGTAATAATATACCGTATAAGCACAGGTATATGTATGGATTTACCAAAACTCTACAGTACTTGGTATCTATCTGGGTATATTGTTCTTATAACTTGACTTTTCTGAAAATCGGTTCATTCCATCCATCGATCAAAAATTTCCGGCTTTGACTACTTATTTTTGATCGAAGATTCCATCCCAAGATTTCTAAATTCTGAAATTCTGAAGTATTTATATAGTTCGTCTCGTTTTAGGTTTCCTTAATTCTAATAAATACTTTTTAATTAAATTTAAAGCCACTAACAATGTCAATAAAGTTGTAACTCCATTGTCAGGATGACAAAACGCCGGATCTTCGGTAGTGTTCCGTAAAACAACAGGCAGGATGAGCTATTGTTACCGTATTAATTACACTTTTTGTGAGGTTTTTCTAAAAGTGTCAAGTTTCTAATGATTTGAATAGGTACAATGTTGTATCTGGCATCACACTACTAAATTAAAGTCACGCACGAAACAAAATATCGGGTTTTTTACAATTTTCTAGGTTTTACAAGTAATTTAGATAGCAAATAAGATCTTTACTAGATACTTGCTTGAGCCAAGGCGGACATGTGATGTATCGTCGCCGTCGGAAGGGCGACGAACAAATCGATATGAGACAAACACATTGTCTCAACTTAATTTGTTCGTCTCCCTCTACGCGTTCGGTTCAGGTAGATATTTGCTTTCCGCCATATTGGTTCTTTTCATATGAGCTCGAGTTGACAATGGTATCGCTATCGAGACGTCATCGTGTTGTTTCATTTCGTGTGAGACTTGTGTTATTATAGTAATATTAATGCTGGACAATTCACACAGTATTATCTAGCCCCAAGCTAGGCAGAGCTTGTGTTATGGGTACTAGATAACTGATATTCATAATGGACTTAGACGACCAGAACACCCTGAACAAATGTCTGCAGATCGTACAAACATTTGTCCGGAGGCGGGAATCGAACCTGCAACCTCCTGCGTATTTTATCTAGTACCCTTAACACAAGCTCTGCTTAGCTTGGGCTCAGATTTAATAGTATTAATTGGCGCTAGTTAATGCCTGTGTGAATTGTCGAGCATTATTTATTTATTTAGTTTATCATTTCGGAATGGTATCCCTATTCGCCGGATATAAGTTAAACCTATCCGTTGTATCCATAATATTGTATCCGATCATCCGTGTGACTAACATCCGTCAAACATCCGACGTGTTCAATGAGGATGGGAGTGTACTCACACCAATAATTGAAACGGATGTACGTTTTACACCTCGTGAGTTCCGTGTGTTGAGAGTCAGGGGGGCGATTCAGTTTTTAACCGACTTCCAAAGTCGGCTATAAAGTAAAATGACTACATATTTGACTTCAGATTCATTCATCTGAATGAAAAAAATTGTGTTGCTATTACAATATTTGAAATTTGCGCTTTGAAAATAGCATTTTTTCCATAAATAATGTGTTGCACTTTTAAAACCTTGAACTTGTTTGACACCGCTGCACTATCTACGCACCGTCACAGTACATGCGTCTGCGCATAATGACAGTGATATAGTGCCATAGACCTCTACTAATAATGCATGCAAATACTGTTGCTAAGGGCCGAAGCGGAATAAACTGGTAGAAAAGTTGTGCAATTCTGTCGTAATGTCCTCTTTCCTGGGCTGTGCCGACTGCCAACATAGCTTATAATTTGTAATTTAATGGACAAGGAGAAGGTAGTTACGAATCGCATTGCCTTTGTGCACTAAATCAGTAGAAGTGCGTCATGATCATGACAACTAGAGGTAGAGGGAATTTTCGTACAAGGACACAATGGAAATTTAGAAGCGTTTTCGTAACTGGATATTTAAAACGTAACATTTAATGAGTAGCGTAGTCCGGTATGGTACCAAACCTATCCAAACCACAAAATTGGACAAGCATTGCAGAAGACAGCAAATATTGGACAGAACAGGCTTTTACCCGAGAGGGGTCCTAACTACTAACAAGATAATAATATTTAATTCAATCAAACAAAAATCTATTCAAATTTAATATTATACAGCTACTTTAATCATTAAACCTATCTACTGACATCAATTTCTACTATACTTGACCCGAGAGCTGGTGAGTATCTGGCGCAGCGCATCAGCATTGCTATACAGCGGGGCAATGCAGCCAGCGTCTTGGGCACGCTTCCAACTGGTATTGATATGGATCAGTTGAGCTACTTGTAGATTGTTTGCAACAGTCTGCAGCTAGCTTAATTGTTTCAATTGTAAGTGCTAGTTTTGGTTTAATTCTATTATTTGATTGTGGTTTTCTTTGTTTTTCTTTGTGTTCTATTTTATTAGTAATATATTAAGTAACTTAATTTTGCACGCCTTGACGAGACAGAATATATAGGATAAGCTTTAATCTTCAGTCTTTATGTTCATCTACATTCCTGGAAAATAAACGATAGTGATTATGATTATCTTGCCGGTTCAAGTTTTTATTTTAAGTGCATGCATATCTCTTATCCGTGATATTAGGCATCTACATCGCAAGTAAAAAGTTCAAATTTTCCATCCGATTGTCCGTTCTGTGGTTACGGGTTGAAATAGGTCGGAAATTGCGGTGTACCACCGTCTACCCCACGGGGGACGGATCCTTGGTCCTTTCCGTGACTATCGATCCATTAATCGAATCCTGATCGTTTTTTAGTTTAGAATCCTGATTGAAGTCATGCCTCGGTAGATTCACTTTTATTGGATTCCTATTTTTAGTTCGTGCGTTTCATTTTCAGTAAATTCGCTTTGCCGGGTTCTTGGTATCTTGTTGTAAGATGTTTTCGGCTCCACTGAGCATGAATGTAAAACTGCATTACCTGCAGTTTTTGAACGAGCAGCGGTATTTGAATGCGATAAACGTTTTGAATTTACGATATTCGACAAGTCGGTTGAAGTTGCAACTTTAATATTTTTGCATTCTATGGAGGTACCTAGGTCCTGCCTGTAGCGAATGCAGGCATTCAGCAATAGTCTTACCTCTTTGGTAGGGTGTCATAGCCTTATAATTTACCTACCTTTTTACATTAAACCTCTTTGGTAGCTTTATTACCTCCTTAGTAAATTGATTAGGGCGCTTCAAGTTCCAAGTCATTGTCATACCATCCTGTGATTGTCCAGTACCGGTGATGCGTTACCAATCTGAGCATATTGACGGTGTCTGGTGAACCGTGGCGCTGAGGGTGATGGGGTCACTGGTTTTTGAACTGGGCCTCTTTGGCATTGTTGAAATGGTGTCTAGTCACACAATTTCTACAGTACGTACCCTACAGCATACAGGGAGTGAGAGATATACCTGATAAGTACAATTTTTAGATTTTTCGTCATGGTTTTAACTGAATTATAAATTTTGAGCTCCCACTGTTAGGGCCTTTTGTTTTAATAGATAATTTACGGCTGGATATTTCACACGTCCGTACCTAGGACGTCTACTTCACACGTTAGTTTCGAGTTATTTTTTATGTACCGAATTTGGTACATATAGGCCTGTGCCTTCTTCTTCTGTAAGAAGAAGGCTTAGAATGATAGGTAGTAGAAACAAACTAAACCTCCTTGTTTTCTGTCTGTTGTAGCCAAAAAATTGCGACAAATTAGACTTAATTTTCTATTCTTATACGTGTGCTTGTGTGCGTGAAAGCAGGAACGTTATAAATATGTTTGTCAACTTTCGTTTACAAAAATATCCCAAGTCAACCCTCGGTAGAAAACTTCCCTTTGTATGTGTTCTGTCATTTGGCTGGTTTTAAAGACAAAGTCAATTTAAACAGGAAAAGCAGGACGATATCGCATAGGTTCATTTTTACCTACAAAATCAAGAAAATGGTTGAATTACACTATTCCTCTACTGTTAGGTACAGCAACGTGTTTTACCTCGATGGATTTTAATGTATATAGGTCATATCATAAGGTATATCTTTTTTTGGAAATACCTACTACCAGTCAATCATGTCATGAATCAGGATGAGTTATGTGTTCTACTTGCATAAGAGTATTTATTTAATACCTATATAATTTATTATGTATTTTATTGGATAGGTACCTACACACTGCCTTTCTTAAATTTTCTAATTTCTATCCATCCAAATGTTGACTGGAAGAAATCACTTCTAGGCCATAAGGCCGCCCATTGTAATTTTATATTTAATGTTTATATCTATGTTTCTTTTCATTTATTTTGTGGTGTACAATAAGGAGTTTTGTATTGTATTGTACTTTTGTATTGCGTACAAAAACGTGCCCACACGTGACCAAGGTACACGAATCAAGTTATGTCAAAGACCACGACAAACTTTCGTCCCACTTTTATATCAAACCTGCCACATTCTGCGTTTCAAGCAATGACGGTTTCAAGTTTCAAGAGGTTCTCTTAATCCGTTCTATGTTGTCGTCACGTCAAGTCGTAAATCCTTCGAAATTATTATATAAATTCAACTGGATACCAAGAATGCCCATAACTCTGCGGCTCATGTTTTGGCACCGCTTTATAAACATTCATTGTTAATTGATAACTTAAGTGTCTGGTGAGAATTCATCGTGTACCCGGCCTCGACTCTGAAGCAACATTTCAATATATTCTGAACAATATCTACACGAAGAAACCACATCCATACTACATCCATACATATACCATACTATTATATACTGCGGTCTCGACAGAGCCTACGCATTTGCACCCCTTGGAGTCGAGACCCTAGGTCCGTGGGGTACCGAGGCTCTCCGGGTTTTCAAAAAATTATCTGAGCGTCGTAGGTCGAAGCGACGCGTGACCCGAGAACTGGTGAGTATCTGGCACAGCGCATCAGCATTGGTATACAGCGGGGCTATGCAACTACCGTCTTGGGCACGCTTCCGACTGACATTGATATGGATCAGTTGAGCTACCTGTAGATTGTTTGCAACAGTCTGCAGTTGGCTCAATTGTTTCAATTGTAAATACTAGTTTTAATTTAATTCTATTATTTTATTGTAATTTTCTTTCTTAATAACTATATTTGACATAAATTATGAATTATAACATTAATTTTTTAAAGAATGATTGATCAATGTTATTTATGGTTATGGAATAAATGTGTTTTTGGAACGGTGGAGTTACAAAAATGGAGTTTTTGCTTATTTACAAGAAAACTACACAACATATGAAAAAACTATCTGAAGGAATAAAGTAATTAGTAATAACCTACGAATTAAAACATAAGTAATTTCAATAAACCGCAGGGTTTCTAAGATCTCGACCTAATTATGAGCAAAACAGTGCAATTTCATGATTTTTTCTATCATAGTTTTTTTCTTAATATTGTTTTCACGTTGAAGGAACCAAATAAAAAATGACAAATTTTATGTACTTAATTCGATTCTTAATTTTTTAACCATTGGAATAGGATCTAGTCCTAATTTGACAAGCAAACACGCTTGGTTCGTCTCTTAGGAACGTTCCATACAAATAACATACAAATAAAACCGAGGGTAGAGGGTAGTCATCAATAACTCAGGGTTGCGATTCGCCTTACTAAACTATCGGGAGCATAGCTTCAGAGTCAAGGCCCAGAGGAACAAAGGGCTATCGATTGATACGCCCCGGTTACGTTCCTTCGTTAGGTACTCGACATTCTTAGCTCGTTGAAAGATGATAGCTGATGGATGGACCGAACGGTATGAATTGGACCTTTGACTTCCTGGTAAACAAGAAATTTCGTCTTTTTGGCCTTATTGTTTTTAAAATTTTAAGTATTAAGTATTTTAATAGAAATTGTAACGCTGTGGTTTACCTCAAAAATAAAAATAAAATTTCTAGAATCAACCAATTGTAACAAAAGATTTTTGTTTACCACTCAATGTTTCTGATTTATAAAATAGCTTCAGCGCGTAGATTTGCATGCGTTTTTTGGGCCTAAAGTTATTCCGGTTCAGGTCTTAATATGTTTAAAATTTCAGCCAGATCGATTCAGTAGATTTTGGGTTTCTCTTCGGCCAAATATCTTTAAAACGAACGGTACAAAGTTTCACATTCATAATGTTTAGTAGGAAGTATGAATAAATAGAAGCCTAAAAACTACTTAGAGTAGTTTTTAGGCTTCTATTTATTCATAATTTCTATTCAATTCAATTCAATTTCAATTTTATTCGCTTTTAATAAAAGCTTGTATTTTTAAGTCATACAAGTTTTGCAAATTAAATTTGACCCACTTTCCAATCTGTAGACTCATTCTGTAAAAGATCGAATTCGAACTCGAATTCACTGAAGTGACCAATTCGATCGCTTCTTTGTAACCTTTCATTTGACTAGTAAATCAAGTTTCAAGTATCGAGATGATTTGTGAATTCCCTTACAGAATACCAAATATACGTCATTCTTTAGCGTAAATGTCAAAATCTCACTCAACTTAGTTCACTTCATGACCACGCTCGTCTCCGAGGAGCATTATCGAGTTTTACAGAATAGAAAACTTTAAGCTCACTGCGGATTTAGCTTAGTGAGCTTCGAATTGAGTTGGTAGAATGTGTCTGCTGAGCTAATTGACCTGTTATTTCGCATGCGTATGTAAATCCAATAACAAAAGATAGAGGAAAACCATGCTGCTGTACTGCAGAGGGATAGAGCCACTCAACTATTTTCTTGATTTCGTAGCCAAAAACAAATCCATGTGTGAGTTAACAAGCATATAACTTCAGTGTTTTCACGCACACAAGCGCACGAATGCGAATAGGAAATTATGACAAATTCGTCGCAATTTTTAGGTGACACCTCGTTTGTGTCTTCTATCATTCTAAGCCTTCTTCTTCTATGGGAATATGTATTTGATCGTTTTCTTGTTTCATCATCATCATCATCAGCCTATATCAGTACACTGCTGGACAAAGGTCTCCCCTAATAAGCGCCAGCGCCCTGTCTTCAGCTTGCCACATCCAGCATCTACCAGCAGTCTTTCGCAAATCGTCATCCCACCTGGTCGGAGGGCGTCCTACACTACGTTTGCCGAGTTACAGTCTCCACTCAAGAACACGTTTACCCCAGCGGTGGTCGGTTCTTCTCGCGATATGGCCAGCCCACTGCCACTTCAGCTTCTTTTGTTTATTATAATAGAAACAAAAGCACATCTTTGTCTATCAGGTAAAGCCAATTGCATCAAATTGCTACCTATAAAAGCAGGAATCGTACATTCCTATAGTACAGGATATCAAATCGAAAACACATCTAAGGCAGAAAAAATCAAAGGCTACGAAGGAATGGACGCAATCTAGAACGTAATGCATCTTGCACGGATTCCTATTGCGTCCTTAATGCCCTGTCGGTGTCAGGGAGGGATCTAGGACGGTGGAACCTTATCATAGAGGTCAAAATTTATCAATACCTTAAAGTTTAAGGATAAATGTGATTTTAAACTTTTATTTTTGACAGGTTGTGTCAAAAACTTAACTTGGATGTTTCTTAAGGAGTATAAACAAAGGCACGTCCTAAACTAAGTGTAGTGAATACCTACCTACATCGTATCAAATTAAACTGCTCAAATAGTAATAATTTCATGGTCCGCGAAACTTACATACTTAGTTTGATTGATTTTCATTTAAGTTTCGCATTAGTGCTTAATTTATTGGTTTTACGTTTTTCTGAACATTAGGTTATATAGTCATAGATACTTACCTTATCTATGACTATTGTCATAATAATGCCTTAAGACAATGAAACACAAATTGGTGACCTACTTTGCAGTAAAATAAATAATACTGCGTGAATTGTCCAGTTTATTTATTTCTTTAATTATTTTTATTAATACGCTCTACCAAAAAAACAATATCGTTACAACGCTTATTTTAGTTTGGAGCGCAAACTGAGTGCCAAGGAGATTTCTTATTGCTTACATGACTTTAAGTACCATAACGTAGAAAAATTTGTAGAGCTCGAAAATATCAAAATAAGCACAAATAATTTCCATAAATCCAGCCTCTCCCTCAGTCCAGGCCAGTCCCTTCATAAAGAATCACGTATCCGAAGATAGCGACAAAGCACCTCTCATGTCGGTAATGAGACCGGCGCGTGCGCACAGTAACGCGGCAATTTGAGGTGACGATGACGCCTTCCGACTCGTATTAGCGATGAAATTGACATCTTGAAGAGTTCGTGTAGAGGAATGCCATGACGAAATGTTTAGTATACCTGTCGTCAACTTTCTCAGGAATGTGTGCGTGTGATTCGTATTCAGTTATTATTAAGGTCGCATTCGAGAACGGAAATATTTTAATGGGAAATTACTTCATTCGTCACTGTCTTTTGTTCTAAGACCAACTTTTGAAGTAGATTGTATATAATTTCGGGGCACACGCATTAGATAAAGATATTACAAAACTCTTAATAGAGCCCATAGGTGATCGGAATGCTGGCTTTTATTTTGGTCAACGAATTAGCATTGCAATTCAACGAGGCAATGCTGCCAGCATTCTGGGCATTCTGCCTTCTGGTGACGGCTTAGATTTTTAGAAAATAGATTCAACTGTAAATATTAGTTGTAATTATTTTATTCTGTTATTGTAATTTTCTTGTAATATAATAAAATAATCATTTTACATAGTGCACTACATTTCGAATCAATTCGGATTTAAATTACTTGTACAAGTTTTCGGACATTTATACTGCGATTCGTGGTCCCACAAAGCTCAATAGGATTTTTTATCTTGTCTGCATCATTCTGATTTTTTTTCGTGGATCGTCCTTCGTTTGATTACAATCTCACTTGATGGTAAGAGGTATCATGAAGGTCTAGAAGATACCTATACTATACACTCTGGTATTGTAGAGACCCAGGTTGTAGTTGCTACAGAGGCTACCTTCAAATACTTTCATTCCAGGCATCGAGTTAGAATAATAATAATAATATATTCTTTAATGCAGACACAGGATCCATTTTTAAATTATATAGACATTAATTAGTAACACATTACAAACAAATAAATAAAAACATTAAAAATTAAGGTACTTACTCGTCAGGTGGCAACAATACACCCACCGTCTAAGGTGTCTGATAACATCAGACGGTCAGACAGGCTTACATAATAGTGTTGAGTTGTTAGGATTCTAACTCGATTATTCCAGGCAACCCTGTTTTTAACGGTCTCCAGTAACTTTTGTGAGGCTTCTTCTTCATTTGAGTGGAATGAGCTTCCACCGTCTGTTTCAGAGTACAATCTTGAAGTCTTCAAATCCAGGTTGAATAAGTTCCTTCTGGGAAAGCGTGCTCCATCTTAGGCCACATCATCACATATTCAAGTGAGATGGCGCCCAAACGCTTGACAATCACCAATAAAAATTAAAAAAAAATCTTTCTAATGAGAACAGAGAAAATTTATTGAAAAAAGAAAAGAGGTTTCCTTTATCAATTAATTTTCTCTGTTCTCAGCTGTAAGTACCTATTCAAAAACTGCTACCTACTTTTAGTGAGTCATCGACCATCACGTTTGGACGCAAATGCGTTTAGTTCGGAGCAAAATTTGCGTCAACTGTTGGAAGTCCTTGCTCGGATATTGCAAAAATGACTTCCTCATTTACCTTGATCTAATGGCAAGCTCAAGCATCAGGTACGAGTACAAAGTACCTTGACAGGCAGGTCTCACGGTGGCAACAACCTGGTACATCATACATCCATCATGAGGGGACCGCGACCGCCCATACTTCCGCGCGTTTGCTGTAGCCTACGGCTAAGATATAGGTTAAAGCGAATGACTGTTACTTGATGTACTCCTAGTCGAATTTCGACCACAGCGGCCGCAACCAGCCTATAGTAAGACCACGGGGGCAGTGAGTGCATTAAATTAAGAAAATTATACTTGCCCCAAAACTTTTGAAAGCACTTGATATGATAAGGATGGCATTATTCTTATTATACGGTTTGTTTTTCTCGTTTAACGGTTTGTGTGCTTTTGGAAACTGAAAAACCACTATCTGTTTTCAATCGTTAATATCGTTTAATACTGTTTGGGATGGCTTAATAAAAAAAAGGCATAATTTAAAACAAAATTAAAGAAAGGAAATTTTGTGCCTTGATTTGTGGTAACAGGTAAACTGCAGATGAATAACCTCCTTTCTCCTTCAGTATTGTCCACTAATTTGGGAAAGTTTTGGGGCAAAAATAATATTCACAATTTAATGCATTCACTGCCTACGTGTTCACAATGGATACAATACCCAATCACGGCTGCTCTGAAGCGGTAATAATAAAATGGGACGAACCCGGAACGATTTCAGCGTTAAATACATTTTCCATGTTCGGACTACTTTTGACCGAGGCGAGTGGGACGAACGCGGCATACAAACCTCGAAAAAAATCTCGCAAAATCATTCCGCATTTCCCTTGCACCACACCCAATGTATGCAGTGACAACAAGGCAAAAACACTCCTTACAACATTACCTATACTTTTGTACTTACACAATACCTGATAAGTACCCGACATCCACTAGATTCATAGAAACATACAACCATGGGAAAGCTAAGTTTTTGCGAAAGAACGCAAGCTTCAAGCGAAAGAATCCGTTTTTGTGATTTACGAATCAGATCGCTTTTCACTTCATGGTTTGTGGTTTCTCTGGGCACTCATTTATCACATATCGGGCTGAAATTTTACATATAAATAATTTTTGACCTGGAATAACTAGGCTAATTTTATCCCGAAAGAACGCATGCGGAGCCACGGACAGAAGCTAGTTCTACATAAAAAGTATTCCTTTCCTGTTGCAGACACCCTGTAGTTCATTATGCCACCCCTCTCCAAGATATTTTCGGCCACATCATCATCGGATCATAATAAATATAACTATCACATTTCACGCCGTACAGTTTCTCACGAGGATGCGTACACGCATATTGTTTCAAACATCCAAACATCCGTTTCATTCTGGGAGCTGTGAAATTTCTCTATTAATAGACTTAAAAGGGGATTGTATTATTTATATGGGAATTAGAAGTTCATTAAGCTAAGCTCATATCGACGACCTCTGTGGCGCGGTGGGCGAAGGTCTGCCTGCGACGCAGGAGGTTGCGGGTTCGATTCCCGCCTCGGGACAGATGTGTGTACGATCTGCAGACATTTGTTCAGGGTGTTCTGGTTGTTTTGTATGTATAATAAAAAAAACTATCTATGTATTGTATTATATTATATTATGTATATCAGTTATCTAGTACCCATAACACAAGCTCTGCTTAGCTTGGGGCTAGATAATGTTGAGTGAATTTTCCAGCATTATTTATTTGTTCATTATTTACTTATTTATATCCATTCCTCGATTAGTTTTCTTTTTTAGCTCAACCCCTTTAAATTTATCTACACACTTTGGCCATGTTATATGTCAACCAAGTCTTCCCGAGGTTGTCGTAAGTGGCGACCTCGTATTATTTCTATAATCTGTGTTATCACTCTTATCTTTCACACTGCGGTTGGATATCAAATGACAGCTTCTCCGCACAGACAGTCGACGTGACTCAAGAGACCAAAGCTTATAGGATATCCACCGGGGTGCGGGCAGCAGCGATCCGTTCAGAACAGGTACACCGAAATGTAATCCCCGAACCACATGCCCAGCGTGGGGATTATGGCGCATAAAAGGGGAGGCCTATGTGGAATAGCATAGGCTGTAGAGGCTTCCAACCGTGTGTGAATCACGACGTGAAACCGCGCCTCGTTCACGAGTTTTGAAGGTTTTGACTTGCGAAAAAGGGTTTGCGACGCGCGCGTGATTTGCGCGCAAGTGTGGAGGCCTCTACAGCCTCTGCTATTGACCTAAGATCGACGATCAATGCGTCATGGTCTCCTTGTGGAAGTCAGTTTCCGTTATTTATGAAATTTTCACTGTTATCTCAGTTTTACGTATGTACTTAGTACTGTCTTTGGACGCAGTGCACATTATACTTTTTAAAACTTACCTTACCGTGTCAACGTCCTTTTAAACTGTTTGATAATAGATAACAAGCCGCCAAAGGGCTTCAACTTTTACAAGAACGTTGCTACTTTATGACAAAGTTTTATGAGTTTACGCTCGTAAACTAAGAAAGATGCGATGTTTTCCTTAAATTATTCGGGCCGAGATTTTTGGAGTTAAAATCTTCTGTGACACAATGGCCTTTAAGAGGTAGATGTCACGGTAGCTGTCAGTTTTTATTTATCCGAGGCGCTATCGTTTTACGATAGAGAACATTTTCCAATACCAATCACTGGTTGTACTGAGTATTTTATGTCACGGGGGTTAAAGTAGGTCAGTGGCATTGGTGCAAAAGTAAATACATATCTAAAAACATATTTAAAAACCGACTTCAAACCCGTAAATAAATAAAGAATGCTGGACAATCCACACAACATCATCTAGCCCCAAGCTAAGCAGAACTTGTGTTAGATATGGGTACTAGCATTTTCCAAAACGGTCCATAATTGGGGTTAGGGTAAATTCGTCATCGGTCCATTTTTTGTGCTACTTTTAAGTTCCATACTTGGAGGGTAAATTTGTCACCGTCGCATAAAATATTATTTTTTATGGGTAAATTCTTCATCGGTTCCTCCATCGTGGATTTATGTACAGTCAGGACGGAGAAATTGACAGCCAAAATCATAACCCTCCCCTGTCGGTAGTCGGGTAAAAATATATACAGCCAAATTGTAGCTCAATGTAAATTTTTACTGGATAATAACTAAGTAAACATAATCTGATATGATTTTTTCTTTTATGATAATCTCACTAATATTATAAACGTGAAAGTTTAGATGGATGGATGGATGGATGGATAGATAGATAGATGGATGGATGTTTGTTCCTTTATCAGGCCAGAACGGCAAAACGGATCTGGATGAAATTTGGCACAGAGATAGATTATAGTCTGGAATAGGACATAGGCTACTTTTTATCCCGAAATTCCTACGGGAACGGGAACTACGCGGGTGAAACCGCGAGGCGCTGCTAGTATTTTATATATCTTACCTTCCGATATGTTCCATGCTAAGGCAATTTTTATGCAAACTCTACTACAAAAAAATAGAAATAAAAGAAATAGAAGATAATAATTATGCTCAAAACAAAGTTACGAAAATATCTAATATCAAAAACCAATTTTATCATTAAAGAATACTTTTTTATATATCTTACCTTCCGATGTGTTCCATGCTAAGGTAATTTTTATGCAAACTCTACTACAAAAAAAATAGAAATAAAAGAAATAGAAGATAATAATTATGTTCAAAACAAAGTTACGAAAATATCTAATATCAAAAACTCATTATAACATTAAAGAATACTTTGACATAACCCCTTCAAAATTTTGATAAATATTGACATTGGATTCCTATTGTTACGTGATAGAAAAGTGCAATTTCATTAATTTTAAGTAATTTTAAGTAAGAATTTATAATAGTTCACAAAACCACCTATGTTTCACAGTTTACAATAAATGATTCTTATTCTTAAATTTTTGAGCGCGGTGGAATCAATGTATGAAAATTTAAATAACGAAAACTGTGGGATTTGGAGCGGGGTGGAACTACCCACATAGAACACTCTTCTTTTGTTCTTCATCGATTAAATACCTTTTATAACCAGACCCAATTGTTACAAGCACTCTGCAAAGTGCCGACACCAATTAGACAATTAGATCCAACACTACCAATAAATCCTTTTATCAAGCCTAACCCTGCGGGCTGCACAATGCACTTCCAGAAATAACTGAAAACAAGACAGATAATTGAGAACAAATAAATTGAGAGGCAATTTGGGGCTATTACTGTCTATATCGAAGTGAGAAGCCCGCATGTCTGTCTGTCTGCATCCCTCTCGAACGAATTGTCTTTAGTGGTCATTTACATAAATACTGGTTTGCGTCTGGTCGAAAAGTAGTTTTGACTCTGCGAAATATTATTTAGGCGAGATCAGTTTGTTTTAAAATGGCAAAATAGGAAGATCCCGGTGCGCTTACGCAGACCGAGACGGGATGGCAAGTGATTAAATTTTTTTGCCAATGGACATTCAAACGTATTGATATAGAAATACGACATAAATTGCTATGCTATAAAATGATGCCGTGGCATCGAGAAATCCGTTTCGATTCAAATTTAATGGTATCGGCGATAGCTTCTTGAAAATTTAGCTTCTTTACCTGACCTACGTACATAATGGTATATTGTACGTGGTATCTACACGTCGCATGATTCAGATACAAAGTACATACTATATTCAGATAGTATATTTTTTCATATAGCCTATACTAAGGATGTGCCATTGTAAAAATTTACATTTAATTTATCGGACTCTGTGGAGGGGGTACCTACTGGTGACTAATAAACACAGGTTCTTGATTTAAAACCTATATCACTACTATCACTAGTCTCTGGCAAACAGGTATTTGTATTTTCTACACTACATCTAGCGATAAGACCGCCAATTGTCACTTATTCTATAGATACCTTATTCCTTTGTATATTATTTCTAAGTTAAGTGAGCTATACAGTATTTTCTATCTATCCATCTAGCTTTAACCATTAACGGTAAGAAGACCTTTTGTGAAGAGAAAACAAATGATTTTATTATTATTATTAAAGTTCTCTGTCATTCTCTAAGCTATCATTGCATGACATGACATATTTGGCATCTGTTGCGGCCGCCTCTATACGTTTACAGTTGGATTCTTTTTGGAAACGGTTTTTACCTTATAAATCACACGCAAAGTGTAATTTTACACAGCCAGTGGGGGCACGTGCAAGTGAAAATAACAGCAGCGGGAGATGCGCACGCGTCGATGCATCGTTAAATGCAGATACAGATTTATACTGCGCTTCCCCGGATGGGTACTGTTTTAAATAGTCAATTATCCACCTTATTCTCAGATTAAAAATAAATATAAAGATTTTCATAATTATTATTAGATTTAATACAGTAATAGTAAAACTTAAAAAAACACGTTTTTTAAACAAACCTTGCGTTGTAATTGGACCAAATTTATTTTCTCCCAAAACAATTTGAACCTTATCATATTTGTCATATTTTGTGATTTAATTTTTAAATTAAATCACAAAATATGAATATAAAATATAAAAATTATAAAAAATCTAAATTTGTTTAGTAGGGTAGTAGAGTAGTTTCAGAAAAACATTTTGAAAAAATTCCCACGTAGCTAATACAATATAATAATGCATGTTTAAAACTATATCTGGGTCAAACCTGGCTTTAGATAGGGGTTATTATTTTCGTAATAAGATTGAGTTCATCAAAAAGTGATATATTATACATATGTAGCGGTACCCTACGTTTTTATGAAAACTTCATGGCATTTTAGCGGTTAATCACTGGGTTAGTGAATTTCAAAGTACAAGATATTTTATTGCAAAACATGCTGTAGAAAGGTCTTAAAGTAACTTATGGTAATGGTACTAAGCATACACCCTGCTAGGGTACTGCATTGAGTTAATCAAAAAGTTATATACATATTATGTAGCGGTACCCTACGTTTTTATGAAAACTTCATGGCGTTTTAGCGGTTAATGAATTAGTTAGTTAGTGAATTTCAAGATTCAAGATATTTTATTGCGGAACAGTCTGTACAAAGGTCTTAAAATAACTTATGAAAGGTAAAATGCCCCAAGCATGCACCCTGCAGCATTGTTTTATCTAATACCTACTGTGGAAGTAGCTGAAATAATCCGTAAGATGACGGATTTTTTTTTACTGCACACGCTGCGGAACTAAGTCTCTTCGATAGCTTATTTATGTGTGGGCCCCATTGAAGTTTACTATCTGAGGTGATTCCTAAGCATACGGTACTTTCTACAATTTCTAACGTTTCTCCTTACGTTTACACCAGACTTAACTTGTTAACATTTGGTAGAATAAATCTAGTACATTTCGTTTTAGTTTCGTTATGCAATACGTAACTTATTTTGTGGACAACCTAACTTATTTTATGGACAACAAAATAAGTTAGTTATTGCATAACGAAACTAAAACGAAATGTACTAGATTTATTCTACCAAATGTTAAACAAGTTGAGTCTGGTGTAAACGTAAGGAGAAACGCCTAAATTGAAAAACAAGTAAGCAGGACATGCTTACTTATTTTTCAATTTAGGCTTCGATTATACTTTACTACTTATTAATTTCATACTTTACTACGTTTATTTCGATAGCGGATAAAAAGTTGCACCTGGACAGTATATCTATTATCTTGCTGCTTTCGAAATCACCTCAATTTTATAGATTTCGACAAACCTAACAATCCTATTTGGTATAATCATAAACTACAGTTACCAATACCATCTGCCTGGCTGCATTGGTTTTAGTCGATTATCTTCGATGCACTTAAAATTTTACGAGCCCTCGCCCTTCTGATTGGATGATGATGGGAATCGAAGTTCAAGTTCAATGGATTTAGAAACTCTCATGACCTTGAAGACGTGTGAACAGAAATAAATAGAAATAGCTCGGAGAAGGGACAGGCTGCGGTGGAGAGATAGAGGCGCGGTGAGAGTAGGTTCTGAAGTTTTCAAATTCTATGTAATTCTAATTCTTTGTAACTGTGTTTGACTTAATTTATACTGAATTTGACCATAATAGATAATTGTAGCTAAGAATACTAACATTTTATTATAAGTCTTTGTTACTAACAAATTATGGATCTTAGCTATCTGAAATAAAAGCATTTTATTTATTTAATTTTGTAGCGAAAAAAAAACAATATTTATTATTATTTATTGTCTTTTTAAAAAAGAAAAACAAATAAAATAACTACAAACAGTTTAAAATAGCTACCTGTATATAGTGGTTAAAATGGCTAAGCTCACGTAAGAGCCCTTACAGCTGACGTCACGAACAGGACTTCGCTTTGTAAAATACTTACAATGAAAAATTTTAATAAAAGAAAAATAAAATAGTATTTAAGTTCACCTCAGTACCTATCGATTTAACCCTCATCTATGTTCTGCTATATTCAGCTGTTCAAAGGTTATTTGAACTTTGGTAAAATTTTAGTTACAATCAGATTTCTGCCTGAATTTCGCAATTTCTGCCAACTTAATAAGGTTCGCGACCCTACCTTTTTATTTAAGACAAGATCAATAGTGGACCTTTCATACCCCTATCTATACCAATCAGAGTTTTCACTCATGTTACACCGTATGTAACGAAATATATTTTTTATCGTTCGAGAAATCGACGACAAGTTCATAAAAAAAACATGCAAGCACACAACATAGAATATCCTCCTTTTTTCGAAGTCGGTAAAAAATAAGAGCTTTTATCAATTTTAATTCCGAATTCTAAAGTTACCTACGCTTACCGGCCGGCTTTAGCCGGAATTGCATCGTTTGCGCAGTAAATCCCGAACCCAGCAGCCGTTTCCTGAAAGCCATAGTTTACAAACTGTCACCGGTGCGAGAGGATGCGTCTAAATTTAACTGAGGGGTGCGCTTGCGCAGGGCGGCCAGGAATAGAGGATTAGAAGAAACAATTACTAGGGAGAAAGATGTGTGGGCTATTATTGGATCCTTGTTAAGACAATGGGGAGACTGGGGCTAACCCCAGTTAAAGTTTAAAGTTTTTGACGACTTTTAAGATGAGCTGAAACTAGCGTGCGCGCTCGGCTTTGCACGCGTCAACTCTGCTCGCTGTTTTTTTATAATCCGCTCAGTAATTCAGGATTCAGTAGATTTTTTTTAACCATGTGGTACTTTATTAACAAAGAACATTACAACAATTGAAACAATTAAGCTAATTGCAGACTGTTGCAAACAATCTACAGGTAGCTCAACAGATCCATATCAATACCAGTCGGAAGTGTTCCCAAGATGCTGTCTGCATTCTAGTTCTAATTTGTTTCTATGATGTCTCGATTGTTATTTTCTTTGTTAAGTAGATACCTATTGAAACGGATTAAAATCCACCATAAAAATTTACGAACTTTCCCTAAGACGCTGTGATATTACACAATCTTTATTTATTTTATGTCATTCAACATAAAAAATCAACATTTTTTTTCAACATCTCTGATGTTGCGTACTAACTCGTAAAGTTCTTAAATATTGATTGCCCCAAAGACATTAACCGTTGTTAAAAATAGATATTTTGTTTCCAGAAATACTTCTGGTCTCTTAAGTGCATGTTTCATCAATGTACTAAAAATAGGGTGGATAAATTGACAAGCGACCTAATACTTATTTTAGGACGCGGGAATCATTCGTTGTCCTAGTTTTAGGTCACACACAATAAGACAAAAGCGACGATAAATCAATTTCATTAGTTCTTTTTATTACTCGGTAAAAATGAAAACAAAGTTTTGTTGTATAAAAACTTTTTTAACAAAGAAAATAACAATCAAATAATAAAAATAAATTAGAACTAAGAAATTAATAAATCCCAAAAATTTACGATCCCGACGGGATTCGAACCCGCACCTTAGAACTCCCAAAGATTTTCGGGCCGACTAGATAAGATCACGTAGCTTAGTTGGAAAAAGAGCACCCCTGCGCTGAAGGGGAAGGTGCGGGTTCGAATCCCGTCGGGATCGTAAATTTTTGGGATTTATTAATTTCTTAGAAATTACCCAGAGTATAATAAATAAAAACCTTAGAATCAAGCAACGGCAAAACCTCTCGTCAAAGAACTAAATGTAAATTTGGTCTTTGAGCAGAATTGGATAACTTCATTGTTTCCTCTGTAGGTGGCGCTGACGGCGTAAGTGCCGAAAGAACTCCCAAAGATTTTCGGGCCGACTAGATAAGATCACGTAGCTTAGTTGGAAAAAGAGCACCCCTGCGCTGAAGGGGAAGGTGCGGGTTCGAATCCCGTCGGGATCGTAAATTTTTGGGATTTATTAATTTCTTAGAAATTACCCAGAGTATAATAAATAAAAACCTTAGAAATTAGAACTAGTATTTACTATGTATTATTTAAATTAGAACTAGTATTTATAATTGAAACAAGCAGCAACCGTCAGCAAACAATTTACAGGAAGCTCAACTGATCCATAGGTATCAATACCAGTCGGAAGCGTGCCCAAGACGCTGGCTGCATTGACCCGCTGTATGATAGATACCTAATGCTGATGCGCCGCGCCAGATACTCACCAGCTCGCGGTTCACGCGTCGGTTCGACCAGACGGTCAGATAATTATTTTAAAACTCGGAGAGACAGGGTACCCCACGGACCTAGGGACCTGGCTATGGAAAAGAGTGAAATAAAATGTCAAATGTAATAGTTTAGCTCAGAGGAATAGGGCATCCAGTGCGTGGTCTATATTGAACAATAGATTTTGTTTATGTAGGCCCTGGCAACAGTGACGTACTTTTGCGTATAAAGACCGATCTTTCACTCTCATATCTTCTGTTAATTCAGGGCAGAGCTGTTTTTAAGTTGAGTTTCAAATAAAACCTCTCTAACGAACGAGTATTGAATTGCGGGGGATACCCATTACCAATACCAAAATTAAGAATTAAGACCTGGCGTCTTCACAAACGTGTTTGTGATGATGGGCTGAACCTGCAGTTCACGTATTATCACTAATTTACCAATAACCCTGTATAAGCCTCCGTTGGGTATCTACTTACTCACATCACCACAGGGGTCCCTAAAACATATCTTCCTCTTATACTGTGTAATAATGAAATTAGCCAAAAGTTTTATAGACCATAAAGTTTATGAACTTTTAATGTAAATAAAAGCCCATAATTTCTTTATCTAGCTGCAACAGAACAGTTTAAGTCATTATTTTCTCAAATTATTCAAATAAATGTATTTCTGACCCTGTTTTACTTCCCAAAAAGGTTTTGATTTTGTACTTAAGATGCTTATCTGGACTTTACAGTAAGTTAACCGTTTGAAAAGACGTTCCTTTAATTGCTATCTTACAAATTAGATAATGGCTTCATTAAAATATCATTAACTGAACTACGAAGAGAGATAATTCTTTTTGTTGTTTAACTGGAGATTGTTACAAATGATAGTAATTTATTTATTTATTTACTAAAGTAGAAAGGAACGCCAATATCGTATAAGTTTATTTATTTATTATTTTAAAAAGCAGGTTCTAATATATATATGCTTATAAAAGAGGTGGACACAACATTGTTCAAAAAATATTAATCAACATAATTATACAGGGTTATTGGTAAATTAGTAACACTACGTGGTCCTGCCCATCGAATACAAGTAGGTTCGTGAAAACGCCAGGTCTTAATTCTTAAAAAAAAACATGAACTACCTGTGAGACAAAATGAAAAAAACACATTCTACCAAGTCTTGCCTAAAGTCTCGTCTTGTATATTGTAAAAAAGACTTTTTTTTCTGTTGCAAATAACATTTATTACTTTTACAATGTGTTAGTTTAATACATAAATATAAAACAATTAAAATATAAAAAGCCTATTCGAAGTGATCTGAAAAATCAGCTATAAAACTATTTGATCAGTGTAATAATGTTTCATCGGCTATAAAATATAATTAAACCACCGTACTTGATTGATTTTGATCACAAAATAAATAGCTTTCAGCAAAATTAATGTTTTGGTCAGCAGAATTAAAAAATTTGGTGAACAGAATTTAACAATTACTTTTGCTAGCTGTTCCCCGTGGTTTCATCCACGTTAAATTTGGAACTAGGGCGATTATTCTCGTAAATCTTTCATGGGAATTTAATGTTTTACCAGGACAAAAAGGAGCCTTTGGTACTCTCCATCCTTTCAACTAACTCTATGCCAAAAATCAAGCCGATTGGTTGCTTAGTTAGAAGGAAGGACAAACAAACAAACACACTTTCACATATTTTATAATATTACTAATTATAATAGGACTAGGATAAGATAAAAGTTGCAACCGCAAAATTAATGTTTTGGCCAGCAGAATAAATTATTTGGAAAGAAGGAACAAACAAACGAAAAGCAAAAAAAAAAATGATTTAATTGGTACCAATTTTTTTTATTACTGTTCCGGTGAATAGTTCCACGTTATTGATTCCTATTATAATGATATTTCTAACTCATGACATGAAGGTGCGCTTCCATAAAATAAAACTTTTAGTATTATTTTGTTCTTATAAGAAGTTATCTAGTCTAATTAAAGTCCCCTATCACATCAATATGCACGAAAGGGCTAAGGGACGACTATCGACTCAATCTTTACGCACAAACAAACTAAAAGAGGTTGATTTAAAACTAAAAAGGTTTAATTACCTTGCGTGTTGTTTTTTTTAAACTGAATAAGATTTAGCAAGTGAAAAAGGGCGAAGGGCTTCATATCTGAGAGATCTTTACGCACAGGATATTTTGCAAAAGGATGTTAGTAGTAAACTATAACGAAATCTTTGTCTTATTTGAATTTTCAAGCAATAGAGCGCCATTTTATAATGAATATAATTTAGTTTTAGTATTTCCTAAAAATTTACGATAGACCGGGGCATAAGCCCTTGACAGCAAAGCATAACAATCTGAATTTTTGTTTTTTTTAGCGCTGGTCAATTCTCACAGCATTATCTAGCCCCAAGCTAAGCAGAGCTTGTGTTATATACACACATAGATATACAAAGATAGATATTTTTTAGTATACATAAAAAACGACCAGGACACCCGTAACAAATACCTGCACATCGTACAAATATTTGTCCCAAGGCGGGAATCGAACCCAAAATTCCATACATATTAGTAATAAAATTAACAAATTTACCTTTTACTATTTACATTAAACAGATATTAACAACATTTTTGAACCATGCGTCTCAACTTTATCCCAATGATAGCAGCACGTGTTAACATACAAAATTATGATGATTTAAAAAAAAGCCGTTGTTGGTCACAGTCATCGCTCCGGGAGATCCGTCAACCACAGAACCTATCCGTTGTGGCCTGAGACGCCAGGAAGTTATGCATGCTCTGTTGAAATCGGTAATGTACGGGATATAGTCACTTTTATGATGCTCTTGCTTGGTCTAAATATGGAAAATCGTTGCGTGATTGTTACCTCGGCTCTGACATCGTGTACTCAAAGCTTAACCAACCACAGCAAAATGTTAAACGACAGAACAAAAACTACCTGTTTTTCTAATAGGTACTTACCTAGTTTTGTTTTGAAGGATATAGAAATTAATTTTTCAATTCGGAGACTCAGACTAAGTAAGAAATCTACTTAGTCTGAGTTCGGAGACAGAAGCTTTTACCGTTTTAGATTCTAGCAAATTAATCGTTTTGTTCTAAACTCAGTATCTAAAATTTTGAACAAACCGCTGGATCCTATTTACTTCTGAGCATTTCGTTTTGAAAACCAGTTTTACCTTACTGGAGTCTAGAAAAAAACCAGTTTTGGCCACATTCTAATCTATTTTTTTTTATCATAAATTATTTGACTAATACAGTCTGATGATGATGATGAGAGTGATGAAAAAAATAATGATAAAAAAATTATCTAATCTACTTTTTTATCATAAATTTTTTTTCATAAAAAAATTGTTTATCTAAGTTTTTTTATCATACATTTTTTTTTCATCAAAAAATTTATTTAATCTATTTTTTTTATCATTAATTTTTTTTATCACTCATCATCATCATCATCAGACTGTATTAGTCGTAATTTACATCATTTGTTAATTCTTTACGCAAACCCCTACTGTAACCAGATACCACCTCCCCTCATTCCAGCTGCGCGGACGTAACGTGCACTTGTCGGGCCTCCGACGGAAGGTATTCGCCATCTTGCATCCGTGTCACTGTCACTCTCAACGCGTGCGCAGAAATTAAGCTGTCACTTACCACAATGCGTCCGGTGGTTTGTCATTTCATCAAATTGGGGATAGATAGTGTCAAACGTTTGCCCAACTCTTTTTTGTTTGAGGTTATGCTCCTATCAAAGACTTTCGTCGTGGCGGTCAAGACCTATTATCTGATTGCTTCCTCGTCACTCAAGTGTCTACAGAGTTGAAATCAAGATGTCTGTCTAAATGAAGTTAACGCTTAGACAATTTAACCCGCTGTAGTTTACGTGAAAGCAAAAATGTTTCTTCGAATCATTAATTGGACCATCTTTCAACCACTTCCTTAGTTATTCAGCGCAATGTTTACCTACACTGCTAATTGTCCATCATCGGAGGCCACTTACACATCGACAATTCAGACTTTTATAAACATCCTCTCCTTGTCGTCATCGCCATTGGTACAATACAATCGGTCACCACAACGACCACTTACCTACGTTGTCTATTACATAGTAAAAAGTGACTTAGAAAAAGAGACACCAATTATGGTGACCATTGATGTATCTTTTGCTACGACGTGATTTTAACGATGCCAACGGCCCACGGCTTCGCACGTTTTTCCGGAATAAAAAGTAACCTAAGTCAGCACACAACAAAATCAAACGTAGACAATAAAGTAGACCGGTATCGATAACAATGAGCGCTTTTAAATGCGACATTTAAAAAAAAAGTAGTAGGTAGTCGAGTGGATAGATGGCGCTGTATGAAACTAAAGTGTCAAAAATCTGGCAAAAAATATTATTACTATTATTTAACCAATGTTTATTTAAGGACACTTTGACACTTGACACTTTTGTGCAGCGCCATCTAGTGTCAAAATTAAAAGCGTGTTTGTTTTTTTTAAAGATGCATTGGATGCATTGGAAAACCTTCAATAACGTATCTTTAGGTACAAAACTTAAACAATAAAAATTATAAAAAAATACAAATGTACACGTATGAATAGAACTAAAATTTTAATAAAAAATAATTATTTAAAGTAAGGTACCTAGTAGTAGTACCTAATAGTCAAGTACCTACTCGTGGACTGGTGATGATGCGTTCATCGAACTAAAATACGTAGACTTTGTTTGTTGACAGACGCCTCCACCACACGCTACATCCACAGCTAGAAAGATCCCTGAAGGCTCAACAGTAAGGAGACGGCTGTTTGCTGATGATGAACCGGCCGAAGCGTCAGGAAACCCCAACATGATCAACTCTGCAAATGATGTAAACCGGATGATACAAGAGGATAGATATAGAGCCGCGCAAAGGTGGAACTTTGACATCCATACAGAAGAACCTATCCCTAATATTGGTTTTTCATGGCCGTATCCTGGCGATCGTCGTAGAGAGATCACGAAGAGGAGGATACAAGAAGCTGTTACTCGCAGATGGCTAAAGGTAAGGATCGTGAGAGCGCGGTACCATAATGGGTACCATATACCATGATACCATTTATCAAGGTGGTGCGACGTCCATTCTGATGAAAGATTTGACAACCGTACGAGTCTAGGTTCTTCATTACTAGACCAATGTGGAGGAACCATTACGGTCACGATAGCTAACAAGGAAGCGGGGCCGAATTCTGCTAGCCAATCACTAAAACTACGGTATCGTCACAGAGTCGTCCATAGATAAATGAAACTCAAGCTAAACAGTGCGTGCGGGGTTTTTTGCACAGAGAGATAGATAGAATGGTTTACACCTTGGCACTTTTGACACGCGGCCCTCCATCTGCAGTTCATTTCATCATAGGTAAATTACCTACCAAAATGTTAAGTATGTTAAGATACCATTCTTATGTCGAAGTGACTAATTTAGTGAAATTTGGGACCTTGTCTCTTTTAATCATTGTTACCAGTGTCAACAAAAGTCGAAAATTTTAAATGACCTATGATTTAAGTATTTGTCAACTCGCGTGCGTGAAACTCGCGAGTGCTCGCGAGATGGCACCTTCCGGTTTCACCTAAAAATAGGTACTTAACAAAGCAGTTGCAGCGAAATCTCAAACGGACGACGCATCGGGAAAAAAGGAGATAAGCCTGGGCCCATAAACGTGAATCACACTACTGAAGAACACCAAAAAAATCAACTTTCTCCAACGTCTTTTACGTAAAAGAAGATTACCGGCAAAAGTTCTTCAAGAACGAAAACAGCTACAGGAACAGCTGAAAATGGATATCGACCTTTTATATACAATAAACTGATTGCTTGTGTACGAAGCTCTCCACTGAAAAAAATGCGTGAAAAAGAAACTAATTCGATAAAAAGCAAAAAAAAAAGTAGCAGAGCAGTCAAGAAGAACAAAATGTATAACGAGAATAGGAAACGGAACACATACGCAATTAGTGCCGCCTCTTCCAGATAGTAAAATCAAAAAATACAAATAAGCATTCCAATACGGCTGGTCACCGCGGGACAGCTAGACCAAAACCCTCCAGCTTAGGAAAATATAGAGAGACAGAAGAACATTATATCTATATGACAAGTACAACATAGGATCACTTTCTGCAGAAGAAAAAAATTAGAACATTTAAATTTGCAATTCCAAACATAAATTACGAAATACCTATTAAGGCTAAACGAGATTCGAAGAGAAGGACTCATTCGAGAAGTCTACGAACATCTAAGATCTGGAGAAGACAGTACCCGAAAGGAGTCCTATCTTTTAAAATAATTGTTAAATTTTAAAGCAAATTATAATTTATTTTAAATCAATATGTAATAGGTACCTATGCTATTAAATTATAATAATGAATCTACTAAGTTAACCTATTCATTCGATTAAAAGCAATAAAAAAAAAAGTATAAGGTAAAACTTCGATAAAAGTAAAAAAAGGGAGATAAGGCATTACCATCTCGAAAGTGTATGGCTCAAGTTAGGTTCAACTATGTTACCTTACCTTACCTCAGTCATAGTCGGACCGGCGACGGCGGCGCTTTGTGTTGCACTCACGAATCCCTCACTCTCATAATCCGATGGAACGGCAGACCGGCACGACCATTATATTCGTAATAAGGAAAGCTTTAAGTTTAGACGAGATTAAATGCAATATCAATATATTTTTTTATTTCAGGAAATCATGAAAGATGTTCGACATAACCTCTGCGAATTCTCCGAACACTCTCACCTCCCGTACATATGCCATGTGGACAACGTAACCAACAGCTTGTTGGACGACTATCGGGAGTGCCACGCCGAGAGCGTGCAACACTGGAACTTCGACTTCGACAATAAGATGCCGACAGAAGGACCGGTGGTTTGGCAGCAAGTTGGATCACATTGGGTTGGGAACACGCCGGGCACCTTTACGAGACTTGTGCTGTACCCTACCGAGGTATGTTTGTTTAAAGGTGCAAGCGCACTACGCGTCAGCGGAACTGCGAGGCCGCGGCACTGCCAGTCAAATTAGAACAAATGACGAAAATGGCCGCGCGGCTTATTTGGTGATTTTGTTCTAATTTGACATAAAGTGCCGCGGCCGCGCAGTTCCGTTGTAGCGTAGTGCGTTTCCACCATAAAGATAAAGATGATTTATTTTTATTTATAAACAGGTATCAACATGTTTTACCGATTTAAAGTAGCAGTAGTGTAAGTTTTAGAACATCTTCAAGGGCGATATTTCTTCAGGTAGATTATTTTGGGGATTTCTGGAATTCATTTTCAAATTCCGGTTTTTCATATCTGGGGATTTTCAAGCAGGAAAACTGAAATAAGCGCCCGAATATTCAAACGCCAATCCGATTTAAGCAGGTGATGCTTTTCAATCAAATTTTCATTGATGTATGTTTAAAAATCGCGATTTGAAATTTGAGTATTCCGAGTCGCACTAAGCGATCGAAAAAAGCATGCTTTGTATTTGAGTGCATAGTCTTGATCTCCGTTTCATAATACCCATGAGTCCGTTGTCCTGTAGGTACCTAGCTACATATTTATGTACATAAAGCAAGCATAGAAATAAATGAGCAATACATTGCACATACTTAGAGCGTTTCAATAACGACTGTAAATCTGCCATAGCATAAATTAGCTAACGATATCAATAATGAAAGATATTTGGGGTATAGAGGATCAATACATATTTATTAATGAAAATAAACTAAACTTTATTTGCAGACTAAAAGAAATGAAAACGATCTCTCCCACGAAAAATCACACGAAGAACCTGAAAAAGGAAAAGCAGATGACTCTGCTTTGAAACCAACCGATGAAATAGAACACTTATTCACTGAACACGTTAATGCGATCTATGGTGACAGGAAAAGAGAAATGACAACTGGAATAAAAATTGAAACTGTAATAAGTAACCAACAGATTATTGACAGAGATTTCCTGGAGGAAATGAGATGGTTAAAGTTGAAGAACGAGCACCGTCAAATAAGTCGGTCGGTAGCGATAGCTATGGTTCGGGATGAGAATATAGATCAGCAAAATGAATCTACAGATCCTGATTGTGATGATGATGCTGAGATTGATGTTTTACAGCCCTTCTATGTAAAGTAAAAAGCTGTCATCTCTCGATCAAAGTGTTTATCTGTGAGCGATATGCTATTTTGCTCATAGATCATATCAAGGGGATTTCTGTTCATTAATATGTAAAATAAAATACATTATTCCCTTTATTTCTTGCATCTTCAGTATTTGGTTATTTTCAATAGTTTATTTATTTAAAGTACCTACTTTATTTAATGGATTGCAGGTAAAATGGGTAATTTTTGCAATCTAATTATAGCTATACCGATGTAATGTTACTAATGCCAAGGTAAAAGCTAAATACGTAGGTTCTGTTCTGTATGATAATGCCTAAAAAAGTCTTATACTCCTGTATATTTAAATGTTTGTGTAAAAATAAAAATTCTTCGGCCAAGAATCTTCATTATATTTTGTGAAGGTTAGGTTCTAGTTATTTATATTTTACTTTTAAAATAATACTTTTATAATTTCGTGTAGGTATCTATTTGTTATTTCTAGTCCTGTAGGTAACCATGAAGCCTCCACGGAGAAAACCAACATACCTACCTACTATGTTTAATATTGTTTGGTGTGATATATATTACTAATATAATTGAATACGTTAAGTAACTTGTGTGCCACCGTTACATACTACATACATTTTGGATGTTAATTTCAAATTGTTGTAAGAGTTTGTCAAAATTACACTAGGTATTTATGATAAGATTTGATGCCTAAATTATTGTAAAAATGTAAATTTGCATCCCGTGTAAATTGAGAGAATGAGAATTTAGCAAATAAAGAAATAATTGATGCCAATAAAAATTTTGAAACTATCATGGTTATTAACATAGAACTAAAAAATCATTTAGAACTGGTAAATATCCCGTATTTACCATGATTCAATAATTAATTCGGTTATTAATAATTACTGCCATTTGTGAAGACTACTAAAAGAACATTTTTAACTTGAATAAAATTAAAATTTATTTTGTAATATTATTATGTTGTACATTTTCCAATTTTCCACTACCACATCACATTACCTATGTCATTGGGTATTATTTAAAATGTTTAAACATATGAATTTATGTTCTTTCAAATCATTTGGATTTAGTAGTTTAGTTTATTCTTAGAGGACGAATAAGCACCGAATTGTGATAGATAAAATATTGAAATTCCTTTATCCTTAGCGAAAAATGATTTAAATTAACGTTGACTTTCATCGTATTCAAGGTGCTTTTCTATTTTTTAAGTCTTCAGTGTAATTGATTTCCGTACCTATACACTACTGTTTCTTATTGGTGTCCATCTTGATGTAAACTCTAAATAACGTTCAATAAAGTTCGTAACGTTCTTCATCTTCTTTAGTTTCTGGCTTCTGTTATGTATGACTTCTTTCTTGGTAGTCTGAAATACACGATGTAAAGTTTATACGTCTTCAAATATCTGAATGTTGTAGGGTACAGGGTTAAGAACATGATTATCCAATTATATCTAAATGTCTTAGAATATAGCGTAGAGAATATAATATAATCCAATAGAAATTTAACCTATCATTTTATTATCCAAATATTTACCTAGGTACTTATTACTTACAATAACTATTAATTAAACAGCAATATCCCAAAGTAAATAAACATACATTTTGTAGTAAGGCTCTGTGTCAAAATAGCTTTTAACGTACATAATAATTATAAAATTGTAATACGGAGAAAAAAAATTTTTTATCAATAATTTTTTCTCTGTTCTATTAAATATTACGAAAAATTCGTAATATTTGTAGTAAGGAAACTAAAAGTCTATCAATTTTTTTTTCCTTCATACTAACTGAGTGTGTAACTATTTATCAATAAAAAAATATATTGAATATTGCGATAGATTTTATTCATTGTTCTATTGTCGTATTATTGTATGTCGTGTATGTTAAGAATCTCATAATAAATTATTAGCAGTCATGTATGTTTTATTTCGAAACCTATTATAACTACACTTTCACTAAGCACAGATACGTCCACTGCTGAAAAAGCCTTTCCCCAAGTTTAATAAAAAAAAAGGACAATTAACACAGCATTATCTAGCCCCAAGCTAAGCAGAGCTTGTGTTATGGGTACGAGATAACTGATATACATAATATATTACAATACATAGATAAATATATTTTTTTAAACAAAGAACACGACCAGAACACCCTGAACAAATGTCTGCAGACCGTACACACATTTGTCCCGAGGCGGGAATCGAACCCGCAACCTCCTGCGTCGCAGGCCTTCGCCCACCGCGCCACATCGGTCGTCATAAATGTGTTTCGCTAGATTAATTTGCATGCCATTGCTTCTGTCAGTTTCCTAATCCATGTCCATATTTTTTTTACCGTTATTTAACCATTATGGTAATTTATTTATAAAATTATGGAACAATCAGAGCGCTCAACGCCCTTGACTCATAAAGTCATAAAACATTCTTGAGGAACCAATTATTATAATTGTCGAGGTGGTAACACGTGTAATTATAATCTTATTTTACCGTTATCGTCGAAACATGGATGCTAATACCTTTATTCAGGCATTATCATTTGATGAAGTAGTCTTTCTAAATGGTTAAGGCTGGATACTAAAGGCACAGGAGAGAAGAGGCTGGCAAAGGGAAGAAATTTATATACTATGTAGTATATAAATTCCTTGGGCAAAGGCAAAGAAAGAAGAAAATTAAAAAAAAAACTCAGTAGTTAAAAAAGTGCGACTACTCTGTGGTGCAGAAGAATTCGGCGCTGACAAATCTGATCCTAAGAATAAGTAAGTAATAACTTAGACATTTAACTCATTTTACTTTATAATTAATTATGTCAATTAACATCATTATTCAATATTTTATTTTTGATTTTAGATATTGTGAAGTAGTTTTAACTTCATGTTTTACATTCTACAAAATATATGAACAATTATTTTTTATTAAATTTCTTTTTTGTTTATAATTTATTGAATATCTTATCTATTAAATTTTATCTTTTGTTTAAGTGGATTCTGGTAACAATGTAAATAAATGAATGAATGTAGTAAAGTAGTGTAAAGACGCAGCACAGAACTCTCACTTCTCTATGACCAAGCGTTCTGACCCGTCACTAACCAATCCCGAGCAAGTGTCGGTTAGAAGCATCCGAGTGGAACCGGGGGCGCGCACGAGTATCACACACCAGGAACTGATTAGATTACGTCGTTGGGTCGCCTGTGGTTTTGCCAAGAGAGAAATGGCAGCCCTGTTATTAGCAGAATGGAACAGATCTCTGTAGGACATGATCCTCCTGCGAAACGGAAAGGCAGAACGATTCGCAGTTGGTTAAAATTTATGATATTGGTTATTTTATACTTACTAGGTACAGAATCAATAGCATACCAAACGTATGCTCCGTGCACGCATTTTTTTTCGACTGAATGAAAAAAGTGATGTTTCACTCCGCTAGATTTAAGAATACCCAGTGATGCAAATCTATCGGCTTGAAAAATATCGGGACTAACGAGAACTTCGAAATATATCGAGCTGACAGGTGTGTATAAAAAATTGTATTTTTTCCTTATGTCAAAAAAAAAGTGCATGCACGAAGTATAGGTTCCCTTGCGCCAATGTGGAAACCGACCTTTAGGTGATCTGGGTATTTCCTACGTATAGTAAAAAAAAAAACAAATAAATTGAATCTCGAACCAATATCGACTTTATGTCTATATTTCAGTTATCTAGTACCCATAACACAAGCTCTGCTTGGCTTGGGGCTAGATATGTTGTGTGGATTATCCAGCATAATTTTCGACTAGGTGGGATGACGATTTGCCAAACACTGCGAGCAGATGCTGGATGCGTCAAGCAGAAGACAGGGTGCTATGGCGCTCATTGGGGGAGGCCTGTGTCCAGTGACTAAAATAGGATTAGATGATGATGAATTATGCATTTTATACAATGGTAGGTACCATTTTATTTGAGCCCAAGTTCGTCCAGTTTTATGTCTCGATTCATTAATTATGCAGATCGTGGTCATCATCCGTGACGTCATCCTGCGAGTTCATAAAACATGCACCCTTCCTTCCGCTAGGTGGCCATCATCTCAATTAACTTTTTAGCGTTACATTTCATAAATTTACAGACATATTTAGAGTTTTTGGTACTTATGTGACTGTACTTATATGACGACCTCTTTGGCGCGGTAGGCGAAGGTCCGCCTGCGATGCAGGAGGTTGCCGGTTCGATTCCCGCCTCGGGACAAATGTTTGTACGATCTGCAAAAAAAAAGAAAAAGCCTAAGCCGAAAGCCTAAAACAATAAAATTAAATAGGTAACTACAGAAAGTTCAAAAACTCTGTGAGTGAGGAAGACCCCCCCAATAACTGGTACCCGATTATGTTGGGAAAATAGGTTTATCGTTTTGAAGAAAACTTTGAAAATCTGTTTGTTAAGCAAACAGATTTTCAAAGTAAGTCATCTGCACGACCTATTACGAACGACCTATTTAATTTTGTTGTTTTAGGCTTTCTCAGAGAGAGAGATATACAGAGCAACTTAAGTTGAAGTAACTATCAACTCTCTAATATTTTTCATTTTAAAGTTAAAGCCATTGCTTAGCTCAGTGTTTTTCTCACTGACTTATGTCAAAAGGAAAAAATATACGACTCTTTGCTTCAAGGTTTCTTCAAGGCCAGGTGGGATGACGACATGCGAAAGACTGCAGGCAGATGCTGGATGCGGCAAGCTGAAGACGCTATGACGCCCCCCGGCGTGTGTCCAGCTGTGGCCTAACATGGGCCGATGATGATAATGAGGGCTTAGGCCTTGCGCGAGCGCTAACCACGTTTCGCCGCACTCATTGTAATTGACAAGCCCTTGTGCAAGTAGATCCATTACTTCATGTTATACACGTTTGTATTTTTTTGGATATCTTTTTTTATTTATCATGAGATGCGTGCGCAGCCCGTGACGCGATTCAATCACATCGCGTGAGGATGCTATGGATCCCACGGGAAGGACTTTTTTGTCCTTCGGTCAGACTCTATTAAAGTAACATAAGGTATGTTACTTTAACAGAGTCTTGTACTTAGAAAGATATTTATGAGTTTTTTGTTACTTTATCAATGTAAGAATGTTTTTAATTGAACGCTTTGTTACACCACTTATTAAAATCGTGTGAAATACATGTAAAAGCTCGCAAATTAGGCCGTGTAAAGTCTTATCAGAATTATCAGAATTTATTCGATTCAAGCTTTTTTTTACTGCTAGATTTAATGCTTTACTACATTCGTCTTTCTATAACTAATTAAGTCCTATCTGCACAACCTTTGTAGAGATGTATCAAGCGTTAGTCTTTGAAGGTTTAATACGTACTGTTACCATTTGATTTTTCAAGCAGTGATCACAATAAATTGCTAGGTAAACTATCTCATTGGGCGCAATTGGTTCCGGAAAAGACTGTCATTGCAAAGAGAAGGTTCTAAATCTATCCAACAATAAAGATTCATGGATATGAACGACCTCTGTGGCGCGGTGGGCGAAGACCTGCCTGTAACGCAGGAGGTTGCGGTTTCGATTCCCGCCTCGGGACAAATATTTGCACGATCTGCAGCCATTTGTTCAGGGTGTTGTGGTCTTTTTCTATGTATAATAAAAAATATTTATCTATGTAATGTTTAATGTTATGTATATCAGTAATCTAGTAGTACCCATAACACAAGCTCTGCTTAGCTTGGGGCTAGATAATGCTGTGTGAATTGTCCAGCATTATTTATTTATTTATTATTTCTAACAGATAGACTGATAAAGTCTCTGTACAATACAATGCCGGAGCACATTCCTAACGAGGTCAGTTGAAATAGGGCAGCGTCTATCGGGCAGTGGGGCGCATCGCAGGATGTCCTTCTATTACCATAGCAGAGGAACTATTCTCGTAGTACGCTGTGTGTGTAGAATAGCTGGTTATCTTCGCTCCATTGTGTCTAGTCTATTATAGCGCTGATTTCCTAGAACAAACTTTTCAGACCATGTATTAAAATCGTTTTGAGGGTTTCGAGACCGGTTTCGAAACCCTTAATATCTTTCCCTTTTGTGCAACTCATTTTGTTTCCTTTTGCTCATAGGCCTCCCGAAGTTTGTGCCATCCACCACGGTCCTGTGCTAACCGCCTCCAATGAACTTCACTTGAGAGCAATCTCACCGGATGACCTACCAAACTGACGATGTGACCGTTACGTGTTGAAAATCAAAGCTATGTTCTGAGTATCTAAGCCAATCCTTAAAGCTTTTCCGTAGTTTTCCTTTTCGACGACGTTGGTCATAATTGATAATTTTTGGTGCACAAAGTAACCCAGCTATTGTTAACTCAGCTACACCATTACTATGCATGAGATTTCGATTCTGTTGTTCTCACTTTCGGTCGCAGTCCGTAAAGGAAATGGATATTTACGCTACGCCTGCCACGAGGGTGTCAGATTTGAATAAATATGCAAGATGGTGCAAACTAAACGAAATGTTTTAGATTGCTGCTTCCTGGTGTAGTTGATTTAATTTAAAACAACGAATAGGGTCTAAATGAACGGTAGCTGCTTTTCAGAGTTCCGTACTCAAAGGGACGGGATCCTATTAATAAGCACCCGCTTTTTTTCCGTCTGTCCGTCTGTATTTCATGAACCCTAAGAGTTAGACTTAGTTAGAATTTATTACATAATACGTATTTCTGTTGCCGCTATAACAATCAATAATTGAGATAAAATTAATATTAAAATTAAAGGGGACACATACAAAAAACATTCAATACCTTTTAATCCCCCCGGAAAGAGTATTTGTGCTCTTCGATATCTGAGTGCAAAAGCAGTTTTTATCCGCTAGAGGATAAAGTAAATTGAATTTAGAATATCGTGTGCGCGCTGAATTTGAAAATAACTATATCTACTGCTCAGGGTAGATACGTATTGACAAACCCTTAATTCTTGGCTATGCTTTATCATTCGACAGTGTTCATAGTTTAGGAATGCAAACGTGGATTTTTAAAAGCGGCCACAATTTCGTTACCTCTTTATTTTGAAAGCAAACATTGCGAGTGAATGTTTCATTGAAATCTTCCTACTCATTGCTTCTGAAAATTTACTCTTAAGGTTAATACGAGTCGCTCATCATTCAATACAAACGTGAAAGGGTAACTACTACTACTGTTTGAAGTTGACCATCCATAATATCAATCTATCTCGTCATTATCTATGTTTGTATACACCCAAAACCGTAAAAAGGTTTGATTGGTTTCAATTGAAAAAAAAAACAAGTTTTTTCTTTCGTATTATAATCGAACTCTGATGCTAGCCTAACTTTGGGCGAAAATAAATAATTTACGGAGAAAGAAAATTCTAAAAATAGTTTTCTTAGTAATAAGAAAAAAAATTGTTCTTAAAAAAGTTTTCCTAATAATTAGGAGACTCGCTTTAATGAGAAAACCCGATAGATTGAAAGCGGCTTATAACATCGAAGGTAAAATCTACTCGATACTATGGTGGAGAGTTCGGGGAATTTGCAAATCTAGGTACGTTAGGTTTCAACCATTCAACTTTTGAATAACTAAACTATGTCTAGTTTATAAGTTTTTTTTTCGAATGTTATTTTTTCGAATGGCGCCATGACAACGTTACCGGACTTTAAGAGTTAAATGTAGAGCTATTTATGTGGTAAGGTACCTACCACTATATTCCCCCCTCTGAAAATACTACACGCAGAAAATGTCGATAGATGAAGTTTTCACAAGATTATTAACGCATCTTACTCATATAATTATCTAAACTCAGTTTTTTTAAACTCATGCCCTCAATAATCATATCCGGCTATATCAAATGTCCGAACCGGGAATCGAACCCGATCTTAGGAAGGATATGACTTATAAGGGTTCTACGCCAGCTGTTTTATCGAAGCATCATCATCAACATCATGTTGTGTTGTATGTAATTATTGTATGTATAGAGTACAAGCTAGTACCAGCTTCCCTTGTAAAGTAGCTTATGCCCTTCCTTGGAACGCCATATCCCTGCCTTTTTATACAGGTTTATTGGTAAATTAGTGAAAATACGTGAACTGCAGGTCCTGCCCATCATCACAAACACGTTCGTGAAGGCGCCAAGTCTAAATTCTAAAAAAAATATAAGTCACCTCTGATACTAAATGAAAAAACATCTTTGCCTGGAACCCAACGAGTTACTTGAGATTGATCTTTCACTCTCATATCTTCTGTTATTTCAGAGCAGAGTTGTTTTTAAGTTGAGTCTCAAATAAAACCTCTCTAATTAACGATTATTGAATTGCGGGGAGTACCCATTACCAATACCAAAATTAAGAATTAAGACCTGGCGTCTTCACAAACGTGTTTGTGATGATGGGCTGAACCTACAGTTCATGTACTGTCACTAATTTACCAATAACCCTGTATACCCATTATGCCGTTTTGGCTTGTAAAGGTAACCGCCAGAATTACTCGTACTTTCGTCTGACGCATCCTTAAGGTTGTCGCTGATCTGACGCGCACTGATACCACATAATATAATGTGCATTGAAATATGGACTTTCTACATAAAAAATACCCAGAACACCCGGAGCAAATATACGCAGATCGTACAAACATTTGTCGCAAGGCGGGAATCGTAGCCGCAACCTTTGCCTCGCAGGCATACCTTCGCACACGCCGCCTATAATAAATCGATGGTCGCGCTACAGAGCGAAGCGCCCCGACAAGATGACGAAGGACTTTTGACTGAGTCGGCTGCCTACAATGAAGTATTACACCACCCTTTTTTGAAAAGTGTTTCAATTAAATTCTATAGTGCTTCTGAACCACAAAAAAGTACAAAAAGTACAAAATACTCAATTGATAGGCGCCAGAAAAAGGCATTTAAAATTCACAATTTCAAGATGCGCGCCAAAACGCTGGACGCATTGGACGCCATATTGCTCTGTGGTGATGACGTTAGTTGGTTGTGTACCTCAACAAATGTGCTGATGATACTTTTTAGTTTGCCTACACAGCCGTATGACATTGCGTTTACTATTTCATGGTGTTTACAAACAGATTAAAAAAACTGGCAAAATTGAATTGAATTTTAAAATTTATTTTGTTATTAAAACTGACATTTCCCGACTGATTTTTGCCTAAACAATCTCAGTAATAGATTTATATTTTTTTCTCATACAGGCTTAAATTCCATTCATACACTGAAATGTCGCCCCGACAACCAAGAGTCCAGAATGACCGTCATATTTGGCCACCTGTTATTTATTACCAAGTATGATGGTTCAGCGTAAAGCCCGTATATCATCTTCTCTAACGGTTCCTAACCCTAATAAATCCTTAATTCAATAAACTGCAGCCAACCAATGAACTTCAAATAAACTTTTATTTTTATTGCACATTTCACTATATTTTACGACTGTACACGATTAAAATGCTGTTACAATTATATTGGAATTGTTTTAAGTGCCCTTCGGGGGTTTTGCTGTGTTGGATGATGATTATCCAATAAAGATCACTTTAGAGGGATCCCCAACGAATAACAGAAATATGTAGGTATTTACTCACCAATGTCTAATATTTCATTCAGTTGTGAAAACTGGGAGCATATTAGGAAAAACAAATAAACGATCGTTTTTATTTTTAGGAGGAGAAGTTTGTTTTTTTGTTTTTTATTGACTTATGCTTTTTACGTTTTTTTAGAATTTTTGGGCGGAATGTGTAAAACTGTTAAACCATTATTGGCTTGGATTATTCTGATTATTCTGATTATTATCCCAATTTTTTTTTGGGAACTTTAGGAGTTTATTTTTATATAATTATGACCCCTATGAATTGTATATTGTTCTTTTATAAAATGCTTTCTAACAGAAATGAAAGTTACAAAATGTTTGATCGAACGTGAAGAATTTACGTTTGAGCGAGACAAAGTTGAATTTTCAAAACCAAATTAAAATAAAATAAAAAAAGAACATCGTTTCTGAGAGAATCTAAAGCTTTGTGGGACCCTAAACTTTCATAATATCACTAAAACAGTGCTAATTGAAACGCTATTGTATTTAAGTACTGAAATCGGTCTTTGTTAGTACTGAGGTGAAAATTCCCATGATAGTAATTTGATCCAAGCTAGCTACTTATTAATGCCTATTTTGACATTCCTTTGGCTAATTAAGATAGGATATGCTAACAATAACTACCGTAAAAGAAATGGACTCAAAACACCCATCCAATCAAATTAACTATAGGTAAGTTTATTGTATTCTGCTACTCGTTCATTAATGTGACGAAGTGTGCATATTTAACCTAATCTGATTTAATTATCTATTAAAGTTTTTAAGCAGTACTAGTAAATGTCAAATTTATATTTTTGTCAGTGAGTTATTATTTCACTGACTCAGGATCACTTAAACCAAAAGATAGATAGATAGATAATTCTTTAATCACCTTAAATTAAAAAGAAAAACATATTGTAAAAGATAGCAGTCAGTCAAAGACAAAGTAATTATATGACTCAGTAAACCAGTTTTAAAAGGGTGATTTTTTGACGTCAGTTGGGCCCTCCTGTGAATCTATGAAATTCAAGAATCGCGAATACATACATCAAATTTGGCAAACTCGAAGGAAAGGTTCAAAATGAATCCTTCCTTCATGGAAACTTTCTTAGGGTCTACAAATAAATATAAACCTACATACCTTGTGCAATACCATACTCAAACCTTCGTTGAGTGACAGACCGACAGACCCAACCACGTACATCAGGATCCACAGAACCTGTCCCTGTCCCAGATGGCCGGTAACATGACACTGCGCATCAGCCAAATTTTTTGTGACAGTTTTTGCTTTAGATAAGCAAACATGTTGGTTTCGCAAAGATTTATGGTGTTGAATGATGATCTTTTTGTAGGTAGTTGTACAACTTGAACCCTTAGTTTAGTAAAAAACATAATTATGCCTTTGGATGTCTCGGTCATTTACTGTCATTTGCCGTAGCAGCCATGGCGTTCGTAAGAATCGAACCCTTTTTTTTAAAGAACGGCATGTTTACCTACATAGGTATTACCTAGTCGGTAGAATGCGATCGATTTCTTGTCACTTACTCAGACTTTTACACAGCCTGTGGATATGGTAAGAGCCGACTAAAGGAATCTACCAGAGAAGGGGCAGTGGCTGCCGTCGGTGTATTTTTAACACCCCTACTGCAAACAACAATCCGTTTGCCAAGTAGCAATTTTGGAAAACAAAACCCTCTTGTGCTGATGGTAGGTAATTTGCAAACTAAACCCCTTTCGCCAAATTCTAATACTATACTAAAAAAACTGTGTTGTTTCTATGGTCTGTTTTTTCAAATCCAGCAAATAAACGGAAGCAAAGAAATGTCACTATCAAAGTGATAAGACAGTGGAGCAAACCCTTGTATTTTTATGGATCATTAGGTATAGTTCTTGCCCTCGGCTTTGTTTGAGCAGAAAATTTTCATAAGAAAGCTACAATTATTTAACTAAACCCATTTATCTCACAAGGCGCGGGGCCTCCCGCCGTAAAACTAATCGCTACCTACCTATATGCGTCCAGAGCTTTACACATTGCACTGCTGGTGTTCTTTTCGGCGAGTCATAATAATCTTTGTAAGAAACTAAAGTACTAGATTAAAAATATGCCAAGACCATAATTTATTTACATTTTGACAAGTTTCGGCTAAAATTAAAATTCCTAGATATTTTTAACGATAAAACGTAGTTACCTTCTACAAAGGAGGCAAATGTTTACTGGTATCCCCTATGTTTATCTTTTTTGCCGCTTTATACGAGACATGCTTCGATCAAAAATAAGGAGTTCGCGGCCTCCCCCGTAGATACCTAGAGCCTTACAAAAATGTCACTCAAAATTGGGTTCGTTTTGTTTTGACGCAGACAGTTTGCGCAGAGCCTGACAAGTTTTTTCCATACGGAACAAGAGATTGGTGGAGTCGAATTCATTTTATTTTATTTTGTAAGTAGGTAGGTACCTACCTGAGAATTATATACCTACCTACTCAGTTTATTTTCTATAAGGATTAATTAACAGAATTCAGGTAAAGATAACGAATCATTTATTGATGAAACTATAAATTGGTGTCTCAACAGTAGGTATTTATACAAAAGGGTCATTTCAGACATACAATAATTTAAACTTACAATACAATTTCAGGCAGGCACTCTAGATTAAAAAGAACTGGTTCCTGTCTGCGGCTTTGCACGAGTTTTTTTTACGGGAAAAAAATAAACGTTTTATAAATTCATACTTCTGGTAGGTAGGTAAGAACCTAGTCTTTCTTTTATTAGAGAGTCTACGCAAATGAAATTTTAGGGCGGGCCAACTAATTATTTTAAAAATCATCAACTAGTAATATTAAACTTATTTTTATGAAAAATATATTAATACATACTATAAATGAAAAAAAAAATTAGAAGAAATAGCCTCTCCATTTATCAATTTAGAACAAAATTAATATTTTAACATAGGCAAACCAAACAACAATATTTTATGCTGATTTCACAAGTATATGACTCACATCTCAATATACGGGTAAGAAATATATATAAACTTACTGAAAATAAGAAATTCCATCCTTTTTCAGCACTTTGGACGAGTGATTCTTGCATTTTTTGTACCCATGCTTTTTGTCTGAACGCTAAAATGACACTAGTTGAAAAGCTTTCCTAACATGTCAAAATGTACCTATCTCTTTTGCTACTGAAGGTTGTGGCGTGCGCATTGTGAATCTAAGGGGGGCCGGCAAAGCCGGACATTTTTGATCGATGGAGACATGGTATAAATTCAAAAACGTCATACTTAGAACGCCATCTATCGTTGAGTAGAGCAATGATAAGATATTTGTTAAACCTTTAAAATCGAATCAAAAATCTTTTCTTTGATTTACTCTGATCTTGTGCATGTATTCCTTTGTGAGCGGCCATGTCTCAGTCCCGTAAGTGAGAATGGGCAGGACGCATTGATTATAAACCTTGGTTTTCAGGTTTTTTCAGATCGAAAAACGTCCTCAAGTTTACCAGAGGCGGCCCATCCTATCCTATGTGTATTCTTCTGACGATCTCCTTAGCTTGAGAGGATAGGTCAAAAGATAAATTACAGTGCCCATGATATACGTACTCGTCCACTATATCTATTATTGGGTATTCCCAAGTAAGATGGAGGGTTTTGGACCTGGACGGTTGGACATGATCTTGGTTTTGGACTTGTTCATCTCAAGGCTGATAGTTAGTGAAGCCTCGTGCAGGTGCAGGTTAAACCATAGTCTAACTATTTTTTATTTTAGAGATCAGCTGGGTTTTCAGTCAGAAGAATGAGGTCGTCAGCAAACGCAAATGCGATATGCGGCGGCCATTGAAATTAACACCACTTTCATCCCAATTTAGTGTTTTAAAAGCTTATTATTATTTATTTAAAAAAAATAGATTTATGTGTAAATATTAGTTGTAATTATTATTGTGTTTTCTTTATCAATGGATTGTAATTAATAATAACTACTGGATCAATTGAATGAAATTGGAAATATGCCGTGTTTATACAATGCCTGATTGGTTACTGAAAATTCAGGCTTCTAGTTTTATATATTTATTATTATTTCATTGTCTTCTAACACATTTTGCTGGAAAAGATGGTGTCTCCTTTTCTCACAACGCGATGGATAGAGACGGGACCTGAGGGTTAGACGGGGCTCAAAGTTAGTTAAATTTAACTCAATTACCAATAAAAATCCGATTTATAACCATTTAAGTTAACCGTGACCCTATCCATCAAAATGTTTTTTACGCTAACACATAAGTTACACACATCTGTCTATTATTATAAATGATGCAGCTTAGGCTGATTGCACACTTGCTGTGTGTATTATATCATTTATCACATTTTTTAAGGATTTTTAACCGACTGCGCAAGAAAATAGGTTAAATTAAATAGGTTTTTAATTTTAGAAAATAGGTAGGCAAAGTGCCCAGAATGCTGGCAACAGTGCTACGTTGAATGGCAATGCTATACCGAGGTACCTACTCTAAGTAAGGTATGATAGTATAATATTAATTTAATCAGTCATCTCATATCTATGGGTAGGTACTCTATAACACGAACTCTGCTTAGCTTGGGGCTAGATAATGTTGTGTGGATCCAGCATTATTGATATATTAATTATGTTTTTTCGTGGGACATTTGCTTGCATGGCGATTTTATTTTTAAATTAAATTTAACCGAAACTCTTTATGATTGAAAGTCTTCATTGCCATACGTACTTTAACGAACAATGAAATAACCTTGAATGCAATAAAAAAACCTAAATACTACTACAAAATTTACAAAACTGAAGATAGCTTGGTAGTTATTTCATTCTCATAACTGACTGGATCAGTCATAACAGTATTAACATGCCAGGGGGAAGCCCACGTTCTACTCTCTGTAGATCTTAGGCCTTCCCCTGGCTTTGCCAGCTAGCCACTAGATAGGCCACGAATCCTAAAGTCCATTTGTGTCTCGGTGAATGAATCATATAGACGTGTTGTGTTGAGAGCACAGATTACAACCAACAGCACCCTCCACCATAACGATGCAGCTTAAAAAGCCATTCGTTATGGTGCGTCGAAACAATGGCGCACACGGCTATAATTAAACATGTTCACAACAGATCCACAGATTCGATACGCGGTGTTAATAGTTTTATGATGACTGGACGTTTTAATATCTATGAAGATATTGTATGATAATGTTGACGACCGATGGGGCGCGGTGGGCGACGGTCTAACTGCGACGCAGGAGGTTGCGGGTTCGATTCCCGTCTTGGGACAAATGTGTAGTACGATCTGCAGACATTGGTTCAGGGTGTTCTGGTCGTTTTCTATGTATAATAAAAAATATCTGTCTGTAAGTAAATATTGTATTATATTACGTTTATCAGTTATCTAGCACCTATAACACAAGCTCTGCTTAGCTTGGGGCTAGATAATGCTGTGTGAATGGTGCAGCATTATTTATTTATTTAATGTAGATTAATTTTAGAAGCGGTAATATATTTCTTTGATAGAGCTCTTAGTACTAGGCACTATCACGTACTCACTACGAATTTCGTTTGTCTTTTTATTTCATTTCATTTAATTTTATTGCAAGAAATACGGTTTAAATACCAGGTCTTAATTATTAGAATCACATACTTCACCATAACACATTGGCATGCAAAATTTCTTAAAAGTAGGTTTCTATATAAATAGCATTTAAATAATTTTCAGTGAATATAATAAAAAATAATTAAACAAAAAGTTGTATTTATTTAAAGAAAATTACAATAAGAACAGAAAACAATTATAATTACAAATAATATTTACACTTAAATCTATTTTCTAATAATCTTAGCCGTCACCAGAAGGCAAAGTGCCCAGAATGCTGGCAGCAATGCCACGTTGAATGGCATGGCAATGATAATTTGTTGACCGAAATAAAAGCCAGCATTCCGATCACCTGTGGACTCTATGTGGAGTTTTGTTAGATCTTTGTATATTGCATGTGCCCCAGGACTCATAATTAAATATTATTTTAGTATTCAACAAAAATATATGTCAATAATGTTGATTACCTACTTACTTCTCAGTTTTAGGTCCATGTTCCTTAACACTCTGAAGGATTTTTCACACTAGAAAGATTTTTCAATAAACCATTTTAACTTATTTATTAATATTTTTAAAGGTAAATCTTTTTTTAAGTGATTTTTTAATATAAAGAGCCACATTTTGTCAATGGACTCTTTAAACTTCATATTTAATAAAAAGATACTTAACTTATTCAAATTCCATCACGTTTTCTCACTATCAAGTGCATATTTTTATAACCCCCATGCTTGATAAAGAATAGACCCCAATCCAGGGGGGCCTTAGTGCCTAGAGGGTGCTGTCAACACTGATTTTTATTAATTAAAATTACGGTAAAAAGACGACAATGATGGGGGCTTGTAAAAAACCGATTACAATAAATTGGGGGTTAGATTTATCTTTGAAAGATAACGGGCAAGTGAGAATGACAATACGGTCACAGACAAAATTTTATTTCCAGTTTAAGAGTTAAGGCCGTATAGTACCCTTTTTTTTTTTTTTTTTTTTTTTTTATTGTCCTGAGGGAAATGCGCACGCATATCGTACTGCCACGGGGAGACAGTACGATTATGTGGGACTCCAACCCACTAAAACCCTCAGGGTGTTTCCGCCTCTGCCGTTTGTGGTGGGAACATGGGGACGCTTTCGCTTTCTTCCACGGACCCACCGCGGCTGCCCGGTATCGGGCCCCTCACTGGGGGGTGAAGAGCACCCCCCTTCGCGACGCGCCAGAAACACGTGACGCGCCACGACCACCTCGGGGACCTTACCCGCCAAAAGGGCGCTGGACGACCCCGTGTCCGGACGCCCTAGGTCCCCTTGCGACGGGTCAGTCGAGTGGCCCCGCCACCTGCCACACGGTCGCAGAGGATAGGGAGAGCGGCCCACGCAATACCGACACTCCTCCTCCCCTGCGACCCCACCGCGTCCGCCATCAAACGGTGGCGACCCCGCCAGGGCCGCGGAAGGCAGGGAAAGCGGCGCATCGCAATACCGGCACTCCTCTCCTGCCGCGGCCTCCATCTCTCTGCGGCCATGCTGCCCATACAGCACAGCCGCCCGCCTCAGTCACGGTGCCTCCCATACGACACCGCAACCTACTACCACTCCAACTGGGCTTAGAGCGCAAAACCCTGAGGAGCGGTCCGTCCCGGGGCCGGCCGTGTCGCCGTCTGCGTTGGCACGGCCCCATGGGTTCCTCTTAGCTTCGCCGCAGGTGACCAGGCTGCGGTTACTAAGCCCCCCCGCCACGGCAAGGCGGGAACCCTTCGGGGGGGAAGGCCGTATAGTACCCTAAATCAACTCCGTCTTACCTCCATATCTTCCAAACGACTAAATATTTAGATTTTAAATGTATGTATGGTAAAGTTCAGGACTTTCTCTATCGATCATAAGTTTCGAAAACAACGATTCCTAAAAAAAATCTGGATAGAAAAAAATCGCAGTCACCTCTAAATTTTTACTAAAACCTTAATTTCTCAATAAATACAGTAGTTAAGATTTTGAGAATAAACAGGGTAATTTAAATACATTTTATATGTTGCGTTTTTTTCAAATAATGTCCTTATTAAAAGATAATAAGCAAAAACTTGATTTTTGGGTTTAGTTTCTGCACCACTTTGGTTATTGTACGAAAATTTAGCTCTATCCGTTGGGGTTCGTCTACGCTCTACACAACTTACTATTTTGACCGTCAGCTATATACCGTCAGATATTACAAAACAGCCGCAACAATCAACAATTTAGTAATTTGGTTATCATTGTACAGGCATGGGGGTGGCAGATGCGCCCTTATGTCGCGCCGATACCATCGCGCACGCGCGTTGCACTGTCAACACGGTTAAGGGGGGGAGTTCACGTAAGCTATTACTAGATAAAACATAGTAATCAGGCACTAAGCGCAAGGCAGCCTTGCTTGGCCAGGCTGCGACGGCCAAAAATATTTAAGCAGCCTCATAGCAGTTAGCCAGTGTAAAAGGGTATCATCATCATCATCAGCCTTTAGTAGTCCACTGTTGGACATAGGCCTCCCCTAATGAGCGCCATAGCGCCCTATCTTCAGCTTGACGCATTGCCAGCAGTCTTTCGCGAATCATCATCCCACTTGGTCGAAGGGCGTCCTACACTACGTTTAAGCATAGATTTTTAAAATTGTTTGAATCGATTATTGTGTTATAACATTACTCAAAAAAAATTACCACAATTTTTATTACAATGAGAAAATAAACGAAAAATCAAACTGCGTTTCGAGTGATAAAAACGCTGCTCTTTTGTGTTGTAACGTCACTCCGATTAGTTTGTCAACTCAAAGTGCTTCTGTTCCTTCAACCAAAATAAAATTCAAAACAAATTAATGATAAAAACATCATGTTTATTGTTTGTCTACAAATATTTTCTTTCTTTTTTCTTTCCAAAAAGATATCCCGCTAAAAGCTTCATGACAGCACGGTGAACGGTGACGTCACGTTTAGAAATTTTGCGATTGAGTTTCAAAATATCTACTTTTTAATAATTAAACTTCACAATAAAACATCAAAAAATACTAAAATAAATATGCAAATATATTTCTATGTCAAAGAGAATACAAACTTAAGTAATCAGCTTCTTTCTTTCTTCTGCGTCACAGGTGCACAAACGCCCGCTGTGCCACAGAGGCCGTTTATCAACGAATTAAATGGAATCGCAAATTAGGAGTCCTCAATCCACATATAAGAGACCTGTTTTTGGGAATTTTAGCTTGATTTGATATAACTACTAAAAGTGTTAAATTGTGTAGGTATGAACGATGGGACGGAACCCTTACTGTGCAACTCTGACTCGCGTTTGGCCGATTTTATTGGGTTTAGTACAAATGTTGTCAGCATAAGCCATCGATCAATTAATTACACTCGTATAATTAATTGATCGAAGGCTTTTCAGCAGGATTAAAAGCTTTCAATGAAAATTCAACAAAACAACGATCTAGCTTCCAAGGTTTTTTTTTGTTATAGTGCTTACCCGCACATTGGCTATCTCTAAGAAATGAAATAAGTTCCCAAAAAATTTCTCGGCGGGACTCGAACCCGCGCCCCACCCTTGGATCGAGTCCCGCCGAGATCTAGCTTCCCCTTAACAAACGCGAGTTCCACTCACGCGCATGTTATTGTAGCGTCACCAGTTCACCACACTTATATTGCTGATGGCTAAGTTTTTTATCGTGAATAGAGCCTCGTCTGACAATAATCTCATCTGCTGGTGAGCAACAGTAACAACTGAACTGACCAGACTAGTAACAACACCATAAATAATGGTAAATTTCTGCTTTTATACTAGTATTAGCTCCAGTAAATGGTGGGGTATCTACACACAACATCATGTTTATGGTGTGATAACCACCGTGGTTCTTAAAGATAGTGTTTGCTGAGTCATCAGTATGAGTTGTGTATGCGTATAGTTTACGAAAACTCTTTTCGTTTCCTTCCCTTTCTAGCTTCCTTTTAGCGCCTTGCAGCGGTAGAGGATCGATCCAATCGATTCACACAAACTTTTATTGTCCTTTGGTTAGGGTTTTTGCGACTATTTTGTCGATTCGATTTTAGTATTCGAATGATTTTGAGCGATTTGTTGCATTTTAGCATTAGAACTTTGACAAGTTTCAGATCGGTAACAAAACTTTTTTCGTGTTTGTGTGGAGCCAACCCATACTAGGCACTCTGTGCTTAGCCAGGAAGAAGCTTGGCGTGAAGAATATGCAAATGAACATAAACAATGATTTCAACAAACGCGTAACACATTACAGCAGCAAATAAATACGGAACCCTAAAAGATGGTATCAAGAGAAACAAAGTTCTACCTGCAGTGTGGTCAAAGTAAGAAAGCAAATATTTGGTGTGCGTGGCTTTACATCTTTCTGTATTTATTTGTCTGGTTTACTGATAAATATTAGGTATTATTTCTATGTGCTTTAGTATCTTTTTTTTCTACAATAATATATATCGCGGCTGCGAACCTTCAGCCGACCAGTTTGAAGATCCCGTATGTTAACATAACCACGTTTTTATGATAACCTTAATAATACCTAAAAAGAATTATTAAGATTACTACGTAAAAAACCTCAATAATACCTGGAAAGTATTAAATAAAACCAACCCAACCAAGTCCCGCAACTCAGTTCTTCTGCCGTAAAAAGTTGTGAGATCCATGTAATACCAAGTCGGTTACTTTATACGGTACGGCATAATAAAGTAACCGACTTGGTATTACATGGATCTCACAACTTTTTACGGTAGAAGAGCTGAATTACCAGACTTGTTTTCTTTTACAAGTTTTGTGTTTGATGGTCATTTTTTTAAGTGTAATTGTAAGTTTGATTTGAATTAAGTAGTGTTTAAGGCAATAAATGTTTTTTCTTAATTTCTTTCTTTTCTTTAGTCGTTTGGAGCAATAGTTAATATGGTACAAAAGTTGTAGGGTTACTTCTAAGTCAAGTTATACAAATTCGATGATTCGTTGTTTTCATACATTTATTGATACATTCATTGCCAAGTTGAATGGCAATGCTAATAATAGATTTATTGAAATGAAAAGGAAAATGAGACTCATTTATCGCATTTTTTTGACTACACTTCGTTTGTGTCTACTATCATTCTAAGCCTTTTTCGTGGAAGACGTCATGGTGTTCGATTACGTTTATTGAATGTTTTTTGTATAAACTCAGACTGAGGCCTCAGAATCTCATAGAATTAACGGCACACATAAACTTGTAGAATTACGTGTTGTTACCGACAGAGTGACTGCGTTTTCCAAATCGACTCCATTGTATGCAAATAGATTCTCTTTTACTTGCATAGAAAATGATAATTCACGTTAAGGCATTTATTTGGAGCAGGAATAAATTGCTTCTATTTATCGTGTTAAAAGCTCTTTGTTTTTGTTTTGTCTATTGAAAAATGTGTCTACCATCAAGTTTTACTTTTGTAATTTGAAATTTCTGTCGTGTCTAAGACTCATCATCATCATCAGCCTATGTTAATCTACTGCTGGACATAGGCCTCTCCTAATGAGCGCCATAGCGCCCTGTCTTCAGCTTGCCGCATCCAGCATCTGCCGGCAGTCTTTCGCAGGTTCCGCCTGGCCGCGCTTCGCGAGATATGGCCAGCCAAGAGTCCTATCCAAAAGCAATGAAGAACTTTTGACATCATAGCTCATCCCTTGACTTCAGGGTTAGTATAGGCCTCCTCACGCTTCCACTATGCCAAATTTTAGATTTGTGCTAGGTACTTCAAATGAAATGGAATTCGGTACCTATTGACTACCTACTGACGACCACTGTGGCGCGGTGGGCGATGGTCTGCCTGCGACGCAGGAGGTTGCGGGTTCGATTCCCACCTCGGGACAAATGTGTGTACGATCTGCAGACATTTGTTCAGGGTGTTCTGGTCGTTTTCTATGTATAATAACAAAATATCTATCCATGTAATGTATTGTATTATGTATATCAGTTATCTAGTACTCATAACACAAGCTCTGCTTAGCTTGGGGCTAGATAATGCTGTGTGAATTGTCCAGCATTATTTATTTATTATTATTATTTACTATTTCAATGGTTTTCAATGGTATTGGAAAGCAGGTCCCTTTTTGAAAATGCTTGGCTTTGATGAGATAATATCGTAAAGGCTTAGTAAAGCTCAAATAATCTCATCTCACTAATATTATAAACGTGAAAGTTTAGATGGATGGATAGATGGATGGATGTTTGTTCCTATAACACGCCAGAACGGCTGAACGGATCTGGATGAAATTTGGCACAGAGATAGATTATAGTCTGGAATAGAACATAGGCTACTTTTTATCCCGGAATTCCCACGGGAACGGGAACTACGCGGGTGAAACCGCAAGGCGCTGCTAGTTAGTAATAACCTACGAACCAAAACATAAGTCATCTTAATAGACCGCAGGGCTCCTGAGATCTCGACCAAATCATGTGCAAACCACACTTTCATGATTTTTTTATCGTATTTTTTTCTCAACCGTATTATCACGTTCAAGGAACCAAAGAACAAATGTTAAATTTTAGGTTATTCGAGTGTTTAACCACAGGAATCCCGTGAGTACTGAGGTCTAAACCTAGTTTTACAACCAAACCCGTTAGATTCGCCGCTTAATATAATATTTAGATCACGTTGCTTTGCCAACATTTGGTGTTGAAAAAAACGTCAATTAAGTTAATATGTAGTTCCTAAACCATAATAATTACACAGTTCTTGAAGAACGGGAGTGCTTACAAATGGGCATCAAGGGTCAGAGGGCATGGTGCTATATCACGCTAATTAAAAGTCTTGGCCAGCTGATGAAGACCTTCGTCGAAGGAAACATTAAAAAACAGATGGTATTTTTATTTTAAGGAACTTTGAAAGGGTTTTTTGGACGTTTCGTTTCGTTGTGGTGAACGAAAATATTAGGTATTTTAATAACGTTAGAACTTAAAAAACATACAAATATACAAACATACAAACATAGGGTGCTAACCTCATAACCCTCCCCTGTCGGTAGTCGGGTAAAAATGAGACAGGTTACTTTTGGGAAAGGTATCAGATAAAAGCGAATTTGAAAAATCTGTTGCTTACAAATAATATAAACACTTTTTGGAAAGCTCAAATAATAGTTTTTTTTACATTTTAAAACTTATTTTAGCTCGGGCCGTACGCGAATGCTGTTATTAAAAATAATTAGACACGGCTGTATCAAAGAAAACTTATGTTAATTCAATAGAAATAGTTACCTTATTAAATAAAATATGAAAATGCTCTATAAAAGAATAATTGTAAAATGTAAACAATGATTATTGTCATCAATCAAGCGAGTAATTCGTCATCATATCCACAATACACCATAATGAGAGGTTCAAAGGTACGCAATGTCACGCGTGCCATTGTAATTAATTCAAATTTAAACCGCCAGGTGGCGTGGCAGATGGGCCTTACATCTGATAGGCAACCGCGGTTTATGGAGTGGTCAATAGGTATACAAATTAGGGACTGGTGTGGTCGTAAGGCAGACTGGCGTAAAGAAGGCTGAGGATCTGGTTAGACGAGCCTTAGAGAAAAGGTAAGATTACCCGCGGACGCTGGTGGAATGATCTCCCTGTCTTTCTCCATGTTTTTGCTCAGGACGAAAACATAGGGTAAAATATAAAGTTTAATACATCTAATGGGTGTGCAACGCGCGTATAATATGAACTCAAACTCATATCGTTTATTGCATGCATGTGTTACAAATAGTTCTTGGACATTACATTACACACACGTTGCCGACTTGCTCTGCGCATTTTCAATCAAAAGTTTCATCAACAAAAAAATTACGCACGTGATTTGATTTGTTGACCTTTGCAAAACTTTTCTCATAGTTTACCTGAACATCATTTAGCTATTTCTAAACAATTCAAGAATATTTACATGCTAACTTGTAGAAAATTTTATGGGGAGTCAAAATATATATACATAGAGTAGGCTATCCGGCATTATCATCGAGAAACCTGCGAAAGAATGCACCCTAACATCAGGGGATGTTACAGGCATTCTAAGACAGTGGTTGCTTTCCGAAAGGCGGGCTGTTAATGCGGCATGCCGTTGCAACAAGGTCAAGAAGATGACTGTCTGGATGGCTAGGTAAGGTACTAAAGAAGATGACGACAAATAAGGATGAATACAACTTAAGTGAGGATGATCTGCGCAAACCTGCTGGTAGATGCTGGATCTTCTAGAAATGCACACCGAAAATGGTTTTCCTTATACCACTATTATTTCCATTATTTCCTACAAGATTTCAATTCGAAAAATGCGGCTAGCTGAAGGCAGTCGCTATGGTGCTCACTGGGCCGAGGCTTATGTCCAGTAGTGGCAGTATTCTGATGGTGACAATAAATATTAATGTTTTTTAATAAATGAAATAATTTCCCAAAAAAAATTGTTTTCTTGACTTGAACCCGCTACCTTCCCTCAGTACAAGAATGCTCTAATCTACTGAGCAACGAAATCAAGTCGCCGGCGAGTCGAAAATCTTAGGGACTTCCTACGGACTCTAGCGCCATAAGCTTCACCTACAGGGGAAACATTGAAGTTTATCCAATCCTATTCAAAGACTAAACTTACGAGTTCATGTAGTTCGTTTGACGAAATCTGTTGCTGTTGCTCAATTCTAAGGTTTTTGTTTATTGGTTTTTGGTTTTCTATAGGTTTACGCATTATAGAAAACCAAATCGCGGGATTTTCGAAATTAACGATAGCGATAAATGGTGTTAAGAAAGAGAAAATTCCGTTCCATGTCTGTAATTTATAAAATCAAAAGAAGTGCTAGAAAAGCTATAGCTTTTGTAACTCGATCACGTTGATATGCTTGTAACATACCGTGATCGGATAATATTATTATCCGAATCGTGAAATTGATGTTATTGGTTTCACGTTTTGAACCTATCAATCAAAGGGCTTGCATGACGAAATAGTGTGACGTTATTCGAAATATCTAGTGGCTATAAATACATGTAAAAACGGTTAATTTTAACTGTGTGAAATGGTTGTTGTCGGCTACGAAGAAATCATCATCAACACCTTTACTAAAACCTGGAAAAAACGGTTTTCTGAATTAGGTATAGCTAATTCTATAAAGCCACATAACGTCATTGATTAAGGATCAAAAATCCATAGATCTAATAGTCTATTACAAAGATACCAAACACCTTGAGTCGGACGGAGTATGCCACAACCAGGTGCTTACTTAATTGGAAAAAAGCCAATTTAGGGGTCAACCCTCAAAACGGTGTCTTACAAGACCGTAATGTAGACACAACTTTATAGGGCTATGAATCTACAAAAGCCGCCCATTTAAATGGCATAGAATAGGAGACGTTTCCTTATAGATTTATGAAAAGTATAATTTTTTTTATTAATTTGGTGTGTCTAATGAACATTTTTTCTATACAAAATATTACAACGCGCTTTTCAAATTCATTTCAGTTCGATCTAGGTTTATCTTTGCTTCTTAAATATTTTAAATCTGACGCGTGCAATCTTTATTTGCTTATCGTAAGTTTTTCGTATAATATACGAGGTAGGGCAATATTATTGCCTTATCAGAAAAACTATTGTACACAAAACTTACTGTCATGTCTACATCCTTTTAACTCTGCAAACAGATGCATAAGCAACAGTAAGGGTTTCCACCTGGTGCCTTGGACCCTTTGTCTTAGATTGGCCTGATAGGGCCAATTATAGGGCTCTACTGATACCGTGAAAATTATCATTAGGTTCCTACCTTTATTTTTTATTTGCGTGTAATAAGGAGGGCTGAGTTATTAAGGACAAAAGGTGATTCTATCGATAATAATACTTATCCATCTGTGGTTAGATTAAGGATGTTCGTGCAGGCTGCTTCATAAGCCAGCTACGGGTTGCTTCATAAGCCAGCTTTATATTTTCCTGGCGCCAAAGGAAGCTGAAAAGAGCAAGAGTAGCTAGAGTGCTTTTCACGAAAGAAGTCTTCTAGACGCAGGGCTGTCAACAACACGAATTAAGAGAATTTCGTTAAAAAAAAAATTGCGTTTTTAATAAGACATTTTACTCTACATAAGTAATAATCTAAAAATATATTATTGAGATTACTACACTACCATCTTTGGTTTTTCTAAAAAAAATATCTATTGACAATATCTCAATTTCATAGAATGTCAAGCTGTCAAACCGCACAATGACATAACCGGTGCGTAAACTCATCCACTCCTGCGCAACCGATGCGTGTAATTTATACGAGCCTCGCAAATTAGGCCTCCGCCATGCGTCGGGCTCCGGTGACTTACTCCTCATTTGCATAGTTATTGAATTGAAGTCCTGTAAGTATCAACATCATCATCTCCTAGGATAGGTATATTGTTCTGTGATCATCTCAGGGAGAGCTGACTGATGACATCCTTGGATGTCGTCATGTCGAAAGTAGAAATAAAGAAGCCATAACACGGCCACAACAGAAACATTTCATTTCCTTAAGAATCCGACGACAGCTGCTCGCAACTTCAATTCGTGAATTATTATGTTCCGTAATACCAAAAATGATGACTGAAAAAATGTTGAATCTTCGACATTGTGTTGTTATTATGTAACTAGACAATATAAACTATGTTCCTTAACAAACAAAACGTACGATATTGTTGTTTTTAATACAAAACAAATAGGACGAAAACAGGTCTTTTTCGACGTAAAAATATTCAAAATTCGATTTTGCATATTTTTGCTAACATTTCATTATTAGGTGTGTATTATTAAGAAAAAAACTAACCAGGGACCTAGATATATACTATTCAAATACAAAAAACAACACGATATGGTGGAAATATGCTCGAATTACAAATCATTTTGGTAGTACGTTTGTATGGGCAAATCATCATCCGCAGGCCTCTTAAGCGTCGTGTTTGTAGAGTAGGTCGATTGGCATTTTACATTGTAAGAAAGATACCACGAGGCCTTGTTAACAAATATTGAATCTTGATATTGGCTGGCGTATAATTCTACTTGGGATATGATTTTCGACCCAAAACTTACCTAACATATTCCTTTACCCGCCCTGATTCTGCATAACATTATAATAACCTATACAGTTCACTGTTCAAAATAATTAGTTGTTGTCAATCAACAAAAAAATCCTAATAAATATTTACCTACCTTTTGAAAAACATTCCTTCCATATCCATTTGAGTAACGAGTGCCACCTATCGTCTCCCCGCGATAATACCAATATTCTCAAGTGGCGCCATCTGTTCCGTAAAAGTGCATCTTGAAGAACCACACCACCGGATACCTCCGGGATTCAAGGGAATGCACTTCCTTGACGATGAGACGTTCTAAGTTCGTTTATTGAAGTTTGTTTTAGTTCCTTCGTAGTTGAATAGGTGGAGACTCTTTTGACTTTTATAAAATGATAATACATTTCATGCGATGATAGTTTGACATCTCTGCTGAAAATTAGTTGCAAAAATTAATTTCCAAAAATGGATTGACTTTAAAAAATAAACATAATTTCAACCCTAAAGCGAAAAATATTGCCAGATGCACATTGAAAGCTGTTTTAACAATAGCCAATCCAAACCAGCTCTCATCACTCATTCCAAATTTAAACATGCATTCGAAAAATCCCATTCTAAATTCAATGGCGTAATTACGGTATTGTTGACGTTAAATTCAAAATGGAGGGTAATTTTATTTGCATTGATGTAAATATTTGGTAAGATGTTCCTAATTTGGCTATTGTTGCTAATTTGTAGCAAATAATGGAATTGTCCGAGTTTGACCCGTTTTTGGCACGAGCTTGGAAGTTATATTATTTTGTAAGGGTTGGAGTTTGGAGCAGATGAAACAGCTAAACCATTTATCATCATGATTTTTTTTCTGTCCTATCTTACCCACTTATTAGGTCCGTTGAACGAATTTAAAATAAGTTTCATAAAAATAAAACCGATACCAAGTCATGCTCTCTTCTGGTCCTCAAGGTGACCGCAGGAGGACGCAGGAGGTTGCGAGTTCGATTCTCACCTAGGGACAAATGTTTTTACGATCTGCAGATATTTGTTCAGTGTTTTATAAAGTATAATATATAGGTGACCCAAAATGAGTAGACAACTTTGAAGGTGCTTGTGCAGCGGTGCGGCGGGGCAAGGCTAATAATCAGACACAAAAACAAAAATAAAAAAGTGGACGCGTTTGGAACTTAATAAGTAAATAGGTACTTTATCTGGACGTTTCCTATGTATAATAAAAAATATCTATCTATGTAGTGTATTGTAATAAATATAATCAGTTATCTAATTCCTCTGCTTAGCTTGGGGATAAATGATGCTGTGTGAATTTTCCAGCATCATTTACTATTATTATTTATTACCAATAGTTTAAAAGTAACAAATTTTACTGAATCTGGTTCCGGTTTGAAATTTGATAAAGGAAAGACAGGTTAATTTATATCCCTGCAATTATCATAGTAATTCACCGCGACCGGGTGAAACTTTCATAATTAGCCAAGTTCACCCTCTACCTAGAAAAGGTAATAACATAAATAAAAAAGCCTTTTATTTCTTGAAACTTAAATTAGGTACAAAAAACTTGAAAACACTAACCTACTTATTCTAAGGTTTAATAGAAATATAGTCTTTAACGTAATTATAATCTTTAGGTATAAAGTCCTTTTTTCAAGAACCTCTGGTCGAAGGTGAAGGCCTCCTCAAGAGATTTCCAGGTATCTTTAGCTGTGTTCATCCAGTGCTTGCCAGCTACTTGAAATATGTCATCTGCACACGGAGCTGTTGGTCTGCCTCTGTTTCTCTTGCCTGTTGGTCCTGACCAGTTTGTTAGTCGGTGAGTCCACCGATTGTCTGTCATTCGGGCTATGTGCCCTGCCAAGCTCCACTTTAGTTTTTGTGAGTACCTAGTGTAGAGAATCGGTGACCTTTGTTCGTGATTTAATGGTATTGTGGTTTATCTTTTGGATTATCCTGATTTTTAAGCTATTTCTCTCCATACTTCTTTGGGAACACCGAATTTTAATAGATAGATAAAGAATTCTTTAATCATCCATCACCTTAAAAAAAGAAAAACAGATTGTATGAAATTAAAGTTATTAAATAGAGCAATGGATTTGGCGGCCTTATCGCTTGAAGCGATTTCTTCCAGGCAACCAGATTAAATTTAATTTTCATTCTCTATGTAAACTTCTAAGTTTGACTGGCGTATTATGTTAGTGAAGTAAGAATATTACTAGAATAGGTACTTTATTCAAAATATCATCCGATGGGACTCCAATGGGACTCCAATGGAATTCCATGAGTCCACCATTCCAGTTCGATGAGTCACAGTTCTCTCTCACACAGTTAGCGATGAGTCAACCCTAAAGTGTTATTTTTTAACTAAGACGTTTATAAAATCTCATGTGCCTTGTTATTGTTTTTTTTTATTTCCTGGCATCGCCGTGGTTATAACTTCTTCTTGAGTGCAGACCGCGACTCGGTAAACGTTGTGTAGAACCCTCTGACCAGGGATGACGATCTGCGAAAGACTGCTGGCAGATGCTGGGTGCGGCAAGCTGAAGACAGGGCGCTATGGCGCTCATTAAGGGAGGCCTATGTCCAGCTGTGGACTAATATAGGCTGATGATGATGAATTATAAATCCTTAGGAAGTTAATTCATGTAGTTACCGACCAAACACTACCCAGCGAGCACTGACCCGCCTAATTATTTAAATTTGCAATTATCCCAGCGAATTTAGTTAACCCAAAAATAAAAGGCGCTGCCTGCATGTCCTGGCATGTTCCACGGAATGCCCGGGACTAAATGAACGACTTCCTGGTATCCTGGACCTTGTATACTGTGCCTGAAGCCTGGCTTCTAAAGGGTCATGTCATGTCCCACGCGACATGCGTGTGCGCATCGGAGCTGAATATTTTATTTCATTTGATTGGCGAGATTCGGAATTTGAGAATAAATTTTATTCTAATCGCTTTACTACGCTTTATAAGATGGAATTCTGTACTGAGTAAGTATTCAAGTTATCCTATAAAACGTTGGGGTTTTGATTTGTACACTAGCCAAACTCGATAGGGAATATTCGTAAACAAACCACAACAGAACTAAAACTCACTTGCATGATATGCGGTTTCAGATATAAATTGTAAGCAATATTTATCAAAGAATCTCAACAAAGCAATTTAAATTGCGTGTAAAAAGACAGCGGCAACAGAGTGAATTTTAGGTTCAGTACGGGCGGTTTGTTTACAAATATTCTACATCGAGTTTGGCTAGAGTATAGGCACCTACTCGTATGATTTTATGAACTACTTTCTGCTTGCGGTTTCGCACGCAGTTTCTATGGAAACGTTTAATAGATATTTCGATCCCATGGGAACTGATTTGTGGGTGGTGCCATGACGTGATCAGATCTGTGATGTTCCAGGTCGAGACCACATCTATGCAAAATTTCTGCCCGCTGTTAGGCGCGGCCATGAGACAAACATACCTACTTAAAAATAGAAATCATTTAGAACGGGATATTCACCTTGATTACATTTTTGAGTTTTCCAATATTTCGGCACAGTTTCATGCGCTATTATCACGGAAGAACTAAAGTCACTGCGAGTTGTTTTTTATTGGCAGACATTAATGAATGAACGATGAAATTAATGATTTCTATGTATGTTCTTAATAACCATGATAGTTTTAAATGTTATACCTACTTAAATTACATACATTCAAAGAAATTAATAAATCCCAAAAATTACGATCTCGACGGGATTCGAACCCGCACCTTCCCCTTCAGCGCAGGGTTGCTCTTTTTCCAACTAAGCTACGTGATCTTATCTCGCCGAGGTGTAAATCTTTGGGAGTTCTTTCGGCACTTACGCCGTCAGCGCCGCCTACATATTAATTTCTTAGAAATTACCCAGAGTACTATAATAAATTCATAATTACCCAGAGTACTATAATTTTTCCATTTATTTCATAACGCGTTTCTGCCCGCGGCTTCGCACGCTTTTTGTCTATGGAAATGTTTAAAGGTTATTTCTTCTATCCCGTGGAAACTGTTTTAAAGTAGCCTATGATTAGCGAGAGTAGCCTTTGATTCCAGGCTTAAAGCTATATTTATGCTAAATTTCAACCTAATCTGTTGCGTAGTTTTGGTGCGAAGAAGTAAAAACAAACATCCATCCATCCATACATATAAACTTTGGCGTTTATAACATTAGTGTTTTGTGACTAATCTATCTATCTAGAAGAGAAGCCTACGCGTAGGTTACACTTAGATATAAAAATAAAACTTCAGTAGGTTGTTATTATAATATAATTTATATTTATAAACTTTTTAGCTAAAAGCGTACTTTACATTGGTTCATTATGATTTATTTATTTTAAAGACGTGAGATCCCTTTAAATGTTTATATTGTCGGTTCTTAATTAAGTGAATCTTATTACACAAACAAGTTTTGTTATTTTTACGTTACCTACATCAATTTGCTTCATAAAATTTTCATAAATTAAATTCTTTTGGAATTTAGTGTAACATTTTTATTAATTTTGTTTTTCAAATTTTCATAGGTACATTAAATTCCAAAAGAATTATTATTATTCATTTTCATTCATCCAATATGAAAATGAACATGATAAGAAATTTCTGAATTTGTTTTAATATTCGTAGAGATAACTATGTTAATTGGCCTTATATTTCTTTAACTTTAACGTGACAAGTAATTACAGGCAATGACAGTTAATTATAACATGACAGTTAGTTAAAACATAGATATCGACAAGGATATTACCCGCATTGGTGTCTTAATATTCGCGGCGATAACTATATTAATTAACCTATTTACTTATTTCTTTAATTAATCTTCTTTTTTCTAGCCTTTGTCGACCAGTAGATTGGTGTAGACCTCCTTCAAACTCTTCCATTTCCTTCTACTTTCTACTCTTCAATTATAAAATGACAAATAAAATCAGACTGATAATGATGATGATGAAATAATTACCTACAACTAAGTAGATATCAGACAAACCCGATTTTATTGGAAATCTTCCTAATTTTGATTTAACCCACTCGTTTGGACCTAAAACAGGGGTTTACAACTATGGCAGACCCTGATCAGTGATCAGGGCTTAAGCGAGTCTACCGTAGTCATAAAACCAAGCCCTGATCTAGCTTCAAACGAGTGTAGGAGTTGAATTTAAAACATTAATTGAAATAAGGTCTAATTCGTCCCGTACACATTAAAATTCATTTTTTCTTCTTTGAAGACAAATATGAAATATTTATAAAACTCTAGACGTAAAAGTGGGTTATTTACAAATTACAGACTACTGGTTCTACTTCGCAAAACGATGGGAGGTATTGAGAAATATTTTTATTCTATATAGGGTGTCCCGTAACATGTGTACTAAGCCGAAAGGGACCGAGAGCGGATCTACTACTTTTTTTAAATTCAGAACATTTATTTTTTGAAAGAGTTGTGATTTTTTATTACAGTACACAATTTTACGTGACACCCTATGTACTTATGTAGATCTTAACGTCCACAGAAATGTCACTGCGAAGCCTTCGGCTCAGTTCCTATTCTAAGCATATTTTGTGTCACCTTGTAGGTAGGTATGGATCCTATCGTTTTGCAGAGTAGATTACCCATAAGAACAAATAAATACAATAAGAACTTACTAACTACGGACAGATTTTTAGGAAGCATTGAAGTCAAAAAGTACATGGTTACTATAAAAAATATTTAAAAAGTATTTTTTTTTTGTTTAATTGTAAAAAATAAATTAAAAGGCAGACAGAATTCGTTACATTTATTACTCAAAATTCATTTAAAGAAGTATGAGCAAGTGCGAAAGCTTAAAAATATATGAAATTCAAAATGGCAGCCGTCAGAATTTTTAGTAGGTGCATCGTAGGTAAATTTTTAAAAGCTGGCGCGATCGCATTTTGTTTTTTCGTACAATTATCCACGCTAACAACGTCTCAAATCTATTGATATTGAGGGTGATTCTTTTCATCCACTCGCTTATTTACGAAATGCGTATTGACGGGTGGTTTATGAATCAAATTTATGACTGTGACTTTCTAATAAATTTTAATATAACAACAAGTAAATAAACTTCGTACGAAATTTCCATTTTCATTCGATTATGGTAGGTAACCGATCGAAAAAATAAATGAAATTTCGTAATGAATAACATAAGAAAAACAAAAGAGGATCGCACCAAGTTTCAGTAATTTACCTAATACTACTCACAAATTCCAACGAACATTGTAAATTAAAAGTTACTGTCAAAAATACAATGTTTAAGAATTTGTTAATAAGTTAACTTAAAATCATTGGAAGCTTAGTAATTTCAATGTTAGCCTCCATTTTACATAAATAAATGCGAAACGACAAAAATATTACACAAGCGAATAGGAACAAGATAAGAATGGATTACAAAGATATAACTGTGTATTATTTATACAAAAAAAACCGGAAAACCTAAGTGCGAGTCGGACTCGCGCACGGAGGGTTCCGTACCATTATCCATAAAAACGGCAAAAAAGTTACGTTTGTTGTATGGGAGCCCCCTTAAATATTAATTTTATTCTGTTTTTTAGTATTTGTTGTTATAGTGGCAAGAGAAATACATCATTTTTGATAATTTCAACTGTCTAACTATCACGGTTCATGAGATACAGCCTGGTGACAGACAGACGGACAGCGAAGTCTTAGTAATAGGGTCCCATTTTTACCCTTTGGGTACGGAACCCTAGCAAAACTTTCGTCCATGTACTTTAAATAAAATAAAATACCAACGACATTCAAAATTTCCGTGCCTATGGTCCAACGTCCCTGAAGGTAATTACTTGCAAATCATTATGGTCCAATTTCATCATCACATCAATAAAACTAAGTTAAGCTTAAAACTCGTAGTTTGATGAATTCATTAGAAATGTAAGCGGGTTAACTCCGACAGTTATTTGGTGCCAGTGCTTGGAGGGATGCGGTACGCGTCAAGAACCGCACTCACCCTGACGAAGTCCCTCGTTAGGGGATAAAACGTTGCTGTTCTTCCAACACAAATAAGGTTCGTAGTTAACCTTACGCTTACATTCGTAATGAATTCACCTAACTAGGAGTTTTTACTCTCTTTTGAACTCGGTTTAGCGCTTAAACCGAATCTTACGTCGGTAAAATGCGATGAACACGTTTGAAGCGTTAAACCGAGTTAATTTTTAAAGAATGCGTTCAATTGCAACGGTAAAATTGGACCTTAGATTCTACCTTTTTTTGGATCCTCATTGGACCTTACCTACCTTCCTACCCAATACAAAATATACTTATATTTTGTAGTGGGTAAAAAGGTAGGTATAGCTTTACCCAAGGCGAACAAGCGGTATTTTCTCTTAAAATTCTGAAAAGGGTCATTTAGTTACTGTTTTACTAATAAATCCTACGTTATAAATTAAAGGCCTATTTACACCGGTACAATTTTTTTTATCGTACCGCAATCAATAGTTTGCGATACGACACGGCTTTATACCCAACAGCGAAGGAGCTATGTTTTTTGAAATAACATAAACAGGTCAATCTCCCAGCACAGCTGAATTTTTTTCTAGTTTTCTTTGTCACTGGCAGAGTCGGAGTGTTTTCTGAGCGTCCAATAATCTGAAAAGAAAGAAAAATATGTTATTTTCTTAATTAATAAACTACAATTGAAATAAAGGTTTTTGTGTTTTTGTTATTGGGAAAATGTTTCATCTGTGAGCTTTAATTAATGTCTAATTTCTTTCAATTAGAATTTTTGTTTCAGAGCTGGGCAAAAGGCATACTTGTTTTTTTCACTCGCAGTTTAAAAAAATGTTACTACTTATTCAAAAATGTGTAAATAATTTGATTATAAAATAACCGATCCATAGGCTGGTTGTAAGTCTATCAGTGATACAAGTACTATTTTCGGGGCTCTGCCTTTTGAGGCAGCCATGGAGCCCCGACTATTAACAAAAAAAGTAATTATAATTTGCCTACAGAAAAGCCTTGGGCCGAATATGAAGCTGAAAAGTAGGACGAAATAAGATTTTCTGAAATAAAATATATTATGGGCCGAATATGGCATACAATGTGGGACGAAAGCAGATTTTTTCACGTAGGCCGAACTTCCTACGGACGAATATGGCATAAATCAAAACACAAGAAAATTATATAAAGAGCTTAAATTGACGTCAGGAGTTACACTCGCGAATAAGTGCATATGAACTGCGGTGTTTTTGTGGTCATCATACAGCAAAAAATGACTCATTATAATATTCATCATCAGTCTATATTAGTCCACAGCTGGACATAGTGTCTTGTCCTCCTTATAATACAATCTAGTAGTAATACAAGAACACATCAAGTTGCGAAGAGCATTGCATTTCATTGCGTTATGTAATTCAATCCAATAATGCTATAGCTAAAGTTTTGTCACGAATCTAGTAAACGCATTCGTGGTTCTCACGGGACAGAGAGAACGTAATGTGCCACAGATAAATAATATAACTCTTACTCAGTACATGATTTGAATATAAGTCGTAGATAAGGAACCTACCTACTAAGACAAAACGATTTTAGGCTAGTTAGTCAAGGTTTTGGTAACAACAGAATCAATATTATATGTTGTCAATTTTTATAAACCATATCAAAATCCAAAATTTTCTTCTTGGGGTACTTTTTGAAAAATGCTTGTAAGCATTAGGAGCATATTGACAAGTAGTGCAAAAAATTCTTTCCTAAATTAAAGCCAGTGATTAATTAAGATAGTATTAGTTTATGCATGAGGGCAATATTTACAAATACCTATTGTGTTGTTTAGTGTTAACAATAACAGAAAACAACAAGATAACAGCAAAGTATACTTTGCTGTTATCTTGTTGTTTTAATAATCACAATAAACAAAAACTTCAACAATGCGTAGTTGCACACGCGTAGTAAAAAAAGGTGTAAATTCAAGTTCAAAAACTAATAAATGAAAGCTGACTTAACAAGAAATTGTTTCAACCATCCGCGATTTAATCCGATAAAAACAATCGTAAAATATTTTCTACGTTTCTTTGGTTTTTAAACTTCAAAATTACCTATCTAATATTCTAAAACCGAGTATTTAAAGTAGAAATAAAGTCCATTTTACTAGGTAGGTTCAGATACTAATAATGGCCTCAACGATAATCCTGGTAAATGAAAAGGAATTAAATATCTATCAGGAATAAGTATCAATTTACTTTGTTTTTCTTTTCATACTGGGCTCGGATACCCATTAATAATTGCACCAATCTATAACCTGGCAATTAAAAATCATTGCCATAAAATCTCCAGAATTTAAAGGACTTCCAATATTAATTAAAAGTATAAAAGCAACAAAAGAGATCTAACTCAAGGACCGGTTCGCCGTGTGCCTGACGCGGGGAAAAAATAAAAAACTCTCGACGTATTTTATTGAGCGGCCAAGCTACCTGAGTTACGCGTACGCGCCAACATTGTAAAATTATAAGGTTTGTACACAAGGAACAAAAAATAACAAAAGAAAAAAACAAATTTTTTGACAAAATAATATACCTACTTGTTTATTTTATGACATACCTAGTACAAATAAGACAATTTACCGTCACCGTTCCATAGTAGGTAAAAATAAGTAGATTTAAAAGTCGTGTCGGTGAAATATAATGTTGTAATAAGTTTTTGATTGAAATAAAATGTCCGCTTAGACCATTATTTGACAAATGTTATGATCGATATTACATACCTTGACTTACCTATGTTTATCTAAGATGCTTTGAGAGAAAGGAAATTATTACCTGTGTAAAAAAATTGTACTTTAACATAACAAATAGAACCAGTGAAGGCAAAGTAAGAAAACCTGTGCTGTTGCAAAAAAATCATCATCTTATTGTCATCAATTAAGTCTTTATAAGTAAGCGGGTAAACTACGAGTCTAGTTTTTGTTGGAAAAACGCCAACGTTTGTCAAACTGCGGTAGTTTTAAATCCATTTAGGTATTTAATTATTTCACTGTGTAAGTTCTAAAAAAAAATGCTGGACAATTCACACAGCATTATCTAGCTCCAAGCTAACGCGAGCTTGTATTATGGGTGCTAGATAGCTGATATACATAATATAATACAATACATAGATAAATATTTTTTTATTATACATAGAAAACGACCAGAACGCCCTAAACAAATGTCTGCAGATCGAACACACATTTGTTCCGAGGCGGGAATCGAACCCAAAACCTCCTGCGTCGCAGGCGGACCTTCGCCCACCGCGCCAGATCGGTCGTCTAGTTCTGTTTTATAAGTGCTATTAACTCAACAATCAACTAACTCAACTTCAACTAAGTATTAAGGAGATTTTTATGGGTTTTTACTATTTAGTAAGGCATAAGAGGCATTTTGCACCTTATATAAAAAAAAATATCTAGGTAAAATATAAAGGAATGAAATGTATTCCAAGATGTTCCACGTCGCAGCATTTTAAAAGAATAAATTATAGGGTAAAACTTGCGTTTATGCATTGCGGTGCGTTTCTATGCCGTAGCATCGGTGTAAAATCCTCCTTATGTTTTTTTTTAATCCGTTCAACAATGGTACGATGTGGTTTACCGCTGTTTTCGTTTATGGACTTTTTGGGTTATAAGAAAAGATTTAAAATACGAGAAACTTTAGCTGTGCCAAAATTGTCTCAAAGATTTAAAGGCAAGATAATTTAACAGTGCGATTTGGTTAGGTTTTCGTTTTATTTTCTTATATTAAAAGCCAATACTGGGTGTTATTGCTAATTAGTAACTAAGTATTGGTTTTAATGGGAGCTTGACGCCGATTTTTATCTTGATCTTGGCGATTTTTGAGAATAGTTGTTTCGGTCCCGCATTTTTTCGATTCGAATACCTAACAAGTATTAAATTGAATACTATAAAAAACCCGACTCGGTGCAAAAAATGTGTAAGTGTTTTTTCCAAAAATGTGGAGGCCTATAAAATCCATGGTCTCGTCTGGACTACTATAAACTCCATATGCGAGTCCAGACGAGAATTTAAATAGTAGGTACATCAAAATCCCTTCACCCGTTTAGACGCTTCGAGGTTATAGTGTAGCCAAACACGTAGGTATAAAAACACTCGAAAACATCAGATGAAAAAGGTCGGATGTAAAAGATACATAAGAAAGCCTTTTTAACGAATGTCTTCAGTTAGGTTAGATTTGTAACGTCAGCAGCGCGGATAATTGAAGGAAAAAACAATAAAACAATCGCGCCAGCTTTTAAAAGTTACCAAAACTTCACTGCTTTACTTACAAGGTCTTATTCAATATTCGACTTATTGTTATATAATCAATAAGGTAGAAAATCAAACCAACCAACAACGGTAGTACTATTAAGTTCTTCGAAATTTACTGCGTTGTGTTTTTTTTTTAAATAACTTAGCCACATTAATTTCTTAGAATGCAGGGTGCACCATGTTTTTGGCCCGGGAGATTTATAACGAGGATTATTTATAATTAATTTCGAATTGAAAGTGTCTGGTTTCATGCAAGACTTGTAACTTTTTAAAATAAGTAGGTATGATATTTTCTTTAGGAATGTTTTCTGTTTAAAATATTACGAGTAGAACCCGGATTCTTTATCAATATTAAAATTAATATTTTTGATGATTTACGGTTTTACAAGGTGCCACGAGACATGTGTACTAAGCAGGGTGACTCTGAACTTAGAGGGGATCAAATTTTGTACTTTTATTGAAAATAAATATGATACTTTTTTCTTCCTATTAGAGTTCTTTTACGTAGGTAATTATATTATTAATTATTTTTTATCGTAACACTAAAATTTTTGTTCTGAAATTTCAAAAGATTTTTTTTTTACTTTCCTGACAAAACACTGGTTTCGTTGAAAGAACAAAGCAAAAAACATTTGTGGAATGTTTAAAAACCAGCCGCCGGTCCGACTATGACTGAGGTAAGGTAACATAGTTGAACCTAACTTGAGCCATACACTTTCGAGATGGTAATGCCTTATCTCCCTTTTTTACTTTTATCGAAGGATGGAGTGATTCAAGAGGAAGGTTTATAATTATGTATAACCGTGCGAAGCCGGGGTGGGTCGCTAGTATGTAATAATATATGTAACAAAACAACAGCACGTTTTTAAAACGTCAATGTAATCCGTTCTTACCATAGAGTATTAAAAAACCCTTTACCTTCGAAATTTGAACTATCAAAGGTTTGTTTGTAGAAATCAGTGTCGACAAAAAGTTGATTGATTGATCTTATTGTCGCGTCGGTAAAAGTCGAGCGTTTGCTACCGTGAGAAAAGAATTTTATTGTGAATCATTTATTAAATATTTTCGGACGGATATATGGAAAATTATTTTTTTAGAAGCTTTTCAATGATTGGAAAATGGTTCCAAAGAGAGAGAGAACCAGAGAAAAATATGAGAAAACATTTATAAATAAATAAATAATGCTGGACAATTCACACAGCATTATCTAGCCCCAAGCTAAGCAGAGCTTGTGTTATGGGTACTAGATAACTGATATACATAGTATAATACAATACATAGATAGATATTTTTTATTATGCATAGAAAACGACCAGAACACCCTGAATAAATGTCTGCAGATCGTACACACATTTGTCCCGAGGCGGGAATCGAACCCGCAACCTGCTGCGTCGCAGGCAGACCTTCGCCCACCGCGCCACATCGGTCGTCAATTTCTTACCTTGAGGTAAACAAAATTACAATACCTAACTTTCTTTATTGTTTTTTCTAAACTCCGATATTCACAATAGCATTAAAACTGTATTAATGAATGCTACCTAAGTAAAGAAATTGGAATTTGTCGTCAAATCTTTTTCCAGTAATTTACAAATAGATGACGAAAAATTCGAGAATTGCATTATTTTTGGCTTAATTTTTAAATATTATTATTTATGTCAATAATGTGCAAACCAGTAACTATGGACATTTTTTCTCCATGCATTAAATGCATAAGGATTTTCTTATCTAACTCTAGATAAAAGGTCACTGGCCCTTTCTGCTATCAGGATAAAAATAAACCACGTTGGCACGCCGAGGTTGCTAACCCGTTTGTAACGGGATCTTCAACTCAATACCACACAATAAAGATGCAAATAAGTGTTGGTAAACAAAATCGAAATGAATATCTTTGCTGTAAGGGAAGGTACTTGGTGGGAGCGAGGGCGGAAGCGGACTAATGGATCTGTCGCCCGTACCGTGATGTTAAGAAGAAGAAGAAGAAGAAGAAGAAGAAGAAATACATTTATTTACAACAACGATACAATACAAGAATACAACAGTTAGAATTAAGTCACACTTAGAGATTAGAAATAGGTATTATTATAAAGTTGTTATAAAAAGGTCCCAACTCAGCATAATGCTGGCTAAGCTCCTGTAAGAGGCCTGGCCAGCGCTGGTCTTCCGTTAGGACCTGTACAGGTGACGTCACGAACAAACCTACGCTCTACGCTATCACAAGTAAAATTTTGAAAACAATTAGTAAAATAATGAAATTAAAACATTGATAACAAAAACAAAGAAAAACTTAATTATGTTAGCCATTAGTCAACACGTAACGAACAAACATAAGTAGGCACTGCTGAAACTCTTAAAAAATTAGGTATATGCCAAGACCCCCCCCCCTCTCCCCCCCAGTAAGATTTGGTTCAACCCCCTCCCTTCCTAACAGCCTCAAGTAACGAATGGACGCCCAGTAATGTTTTTAAAGTGAGACTTTACTGTTCCAACCTTTGTCTCATTGTATATCTTTAATTATCCAGGTAAGTGATGTTTGTCACCCAAATAAATCAAACATCCAACATCCAAACTTTCGCATCCAAACTTTCGCATTTGCAATATATCAAATGCGAAAGTTTGTAATGCTTTAGATCCCAAAATGTTTAAATGATTGTTACCTTTTCACGCCAAAACTACTGAACTGATCGGGCTGACATTTTGGATATAGGTAGGCCAGGAAGATAAAACATAGGCTACTTTTTGTCCCTTATATCGGTTCCTATAGGATATAAATAACATATAAACGTTTCCATATTTACAATGCGTGCAAAGTCACGGGCTGAAAGTAGTAAAGATAATCATTCTGGCTTTTTAAAATTATGAAGAGGAATGCCGTGTGTGCCAAAACGTGGCTCGACCACAGAGTATACTAATTAGCTCCGAGTATCGGTCAACTTTCTTTTTGAATTGAGGTCACGATTTACTCAGTAAGTGGAACTTGGACAGGAATATACGATTTTTAAACAAGAAAGATTTATAAACAAGAAGGCTTCAGGAACTTTTCAATTGGTTTGAAGACGATTTTTTTTCATGAAAAATATAAATTTGGTTGACTTTTATTTAAATACTAGCTGTTCCCCGTGGTTTCATACGCTGATTCTGATTTGATTTGATTTTGTTAAATTCAAATTTCACATTTCTAGAGGGATTATTCCCGTAAATCTCCCATGGGAATTTCATGGGAATTTCATGTTTTGCCAGGACAAAAAGTAGCCTATGTTACTCTCCATCCTTTCAACTTACTCTATACCAAAAAATCAAGTCGATTGGTTGCTTAGTTTGGGCGTGAAGGAAGGACAAACAAACAAACAGGCTTTCGCATTTTTAATACTAATTAGGATAATAGATTCAGACGTTACTTTGCGGAAATCCATTGAAAAATATATGAATTAAAATATTTAGTAACAATTCCGCGCAAAACATTCTCCGATAAGATCTAACAAAATGTAGTCCGCGTTGCAGAAGAAAAAAACTATACCAACTACAAAATGAAAAATCTAAAAAAATATCATGCCTGTTATGAATAAACTATTTCATTTGACCATCATCATCATCAGCCTATATTAGTCCACTGCTGGACATAGGCTTCCCCAAATTAGCGCCATAGCGCCCTGTCTTCAGCTTGACGCATCCAGCATCTGCCAGCAGTCTTTCGCAAACGTGGGATCACCTGGTCGAGGCGTCTTACACTACGTTATGATACTGTTTTTTTTTTTCATTTGATAAATATTTGAAAGTTATTCTTTCAACTGCATAAACATAGATAACTATGTACGCTGTGTCATACAAAGATAGTTTTTCTATTCTAGCATAGAAAAACTTAGGCTGTCCAGTCTATGCTAGGGAAGCAGATTGTTAAGTTAAGTTTTAATTCATCAAGTCTTTGTATATTAAATGTTGGACAAATCACACCAAGTTAAGCAGAGCTTGTGTTATGAGTACTAGATAACTGATATACATAATACAATACAATACACAGTTAAATAGTTTTTATTATGCATAGAAAACGACCAGAACACCCGCCAAAAATATTTGCAGATCGTACAAACATTTGTCCCAAGGCGGGAATCGAACCCGCAACCTTCTGCGTCACAGGCAGACCTTCACCCACCGCGCCACAGAGGTCTTTATTAGAACTACTAAGACTTTTTTGAGCTAAAGTCAAGGAGTACTACGAGGCCCGGTGGGGGGTGAGGTGCGGAGGGGAGGTCCCTGCTCTTTACGGTACTGCTACAACCTGTTCAGATGTTTACTAGCGTATACAATGATTACAGGGTGTCACAGGAAGGGAGTGATTTTCGAAAGAGAAGATCATCACTCGATTTACCTACTAAGATTTGAACAAGAAAATAATCGAAACTAATTAATTTCATACATTTTAACGAATTCACTAATTGACTTATGCAGTTTAATTCTCGTGGTAAGTATATACGAGTAGACAATGATGATGCTACTTTCGTTCGTTTAAGCCAGTAGTGGCTTGACTTAATGACAACCGTTGGCTCGTTTAAGCCAGTACGGTGGCTCGATTTGTATGGATTGTCGGCGTGGCTACGACTTGAAGGATATTCTGGTTTCGGTTTTTAGCGAGCGGAAGGGTATTTAAAGAAAAATCTTCATAGTTACATTTCAAAACGAGTTTATTCATTCAAACTGATCCAACAACAGGGCCTGGGATCCTATAGTTGATCTAAAGGTTTGTTTAGATACTACTAGCTGCGCCCCGCGGCTTCGCCCGCGTAGAAATTTATATTTTTCATACAAATTTCATAAACTTACTGCACGCCCTCTAGGGGTAGTTATGTAAAAATAAAAAATACATAATTCATTAGTTACTTTATAGTTTGTTTATACCGACTTTTGAGTGAATCGAACGAAGGATTAACAATTTTCTAGAGAAACTTTACCACCCTTTTGACTCCCTCAGAGATTATTTCTGAGAATTATTTATTAGATATAGATTTATTTATTAGATATAATTATATTCGCTATTCAATAGCGAAAACTAGAGCAACTTTTACAGTTTCCAATCTAGTAATAAAGCATCATAATCATCATCTAGCCCCAAGCTAAGCAGGGCTTGTGTCATTAAAACGGTCTAACGTTTGCTTGCGTTAATTTTTATTAGCTGAAAAAAAAACGCTTTCCACCGAGTCTTTCCTAAAAACTGTGATTCAATAGAGCAAGTTGGCCGTTTTCTTCATTTGCAAAGAATTTATGCAGCAAAAGACGAATTACCTCGAATAACGTTAAGTCGACGTTCAGGAACTTTGAGAAAATTTCTTGATACAACATGTTTAAAATGGAATATTATTGAAGGATATTCTGGCACACCTTTTCCAGGGTGTTTGGCGTGTGCCACGCCACCGATAAGGTACTGTTATCAGGGCGATGGTGGTCGTTCAACCTTCCACTATGCACTAGAGGTCGATGGTATACATTAGACGCAATGTAATGTGATTGCTTCTGTTCCACCATCATTATCATCGTCTGTCTTCTACACTTGTATTGTAAAGAGGAAAGATTTGATTGTTTGATCCAGATCCATTCTGATGTTCTGACGTGATTGAGTTACAAACATCTATCACGAGCAGCGCCTCGCGTTTTAACCCGCGTAGTTCCCGTTCCCGTAAGAATCTCGGGATAAAAAGTAGCCTATGTCCTATTCCAGGCTATAATATATCTCTGTGCCAAATTTCATCCAGATCCGTTTTGCCGTTCTGGCGTGATAAAGGAACAAACATCCATCCATCTATCTATCCATCCATCCATCTAAACTTTCACGTTTATAATATTAGTGAGAAGTGAGATTATGTTGTATTCAGAATTCAGATACGTCCTCCTTAGCCAAATTTCGGTCACCGCGGCGGCCAGACTAGCCATCTGCGCAGGACATACTATTTTCCACAAGTGTGCGCGTAAACACAGGTGCACTCTATTCCCTCATTCTCATAATCCGATGGGACGGGAGTCCGACACGACCGGGAGAGCTCATGAACAACCATCAGAAAGTAAAAAAGTCATAAAGCAGTTTGGTCAAAAATTCCAGACGATAAAAGATTGCGTTGCGTGGGAGAAGATTCCTTGGAATTTAGCTCATAAGGTTGAGCTAGAACTAACCGACGATAAACACACTATTCATAATTAAAAGTATATGATGTTAAAAATAATTGAAACGCCATCAAAAAAATAGAAAAGCCATAAAGCAGTTTGGCCAAAAATTGCAGACGATTGAAGATTGCGTTGCGTGGGAGAAGATACCATGAAATTTAGCTCATAATGCTGAGTTAAAACTAAGCGACGATAAAAACACTATTAATTAAAAGTATATGATGTTAAAAATAATTGAAACACTATGAAAAAAAATAGAAAAGCCATAAAGCAGTTTGGTAAAAAATTGCAGTCGATGAAAGATTACGTTGCGTGCAGAAAATTCCTTGGAATGTATCTCATAATGTTGAGAACTAAGTGACGATAAAAACACTATTAATTAAAAATTTTAAAATAATTGAAACCACAATGAGGTGGAAAATTACTGGCTAACACCAGTTCAAGTGAAAGCGATACTTAAATTCCTCTAGCTGAAACGAGAAGACATAAAATCAACACTTATAAGATCTAAGAGTTTTTTTAAGAATGAGTAAAAGCTCGGACCTGGAGCTTGGCTTTTTTTAGACGGATAAGCGTCAGCTGTATCTAATACCTAGGTAGAACAAAAAAATATGAGATTCTCGCAAAACTAGCAGGTATTCATCTATGTTCCAGCAAAGGACCCGACCGAGATGAACGGAATAACCAGAACACCCGGAACAAATATCTGCAGATCGTATAAACATTTGTTCCGAGGCGGGAACCGAACCCGTAATCTCCCGCGTCGCAGGCAGACACTCGCCTGCCGGGCCACATCGGTTGTAAATCGAGTAAATAAATCTATGTTGATGATGATGAGTGTAATAAAGAGAAATAGGGTGAGATATCTCAACAAAATCAAAACTATTTTTTATCCCATGATTGTGCTCAGTAAAAAGTCCCACGCAAGCCACGGTGGGTGCCTCTAAGGGCCGTCACGCTGCCTGGTTGTTCCGCTTCGAGGGACAGGGTAGTGCCTTACTGTTGCTAGGAGTTTGAATTTTAACGGATTTTACGAAAAAAACGGCTGTTTGTTTGAAAGTTTTGGAATCAAACACCTGCAAGAATTTGAGCATCGAATTCAAGTTTCCGGATGGTTAGGTCTGAATGTCAAAATGTACTGATCTACATAACGTACGTACTTCAAAAAGAACTTTTCCCGAAATGACTGATTTTCTATAGGTCTTCATTATTAAATGTCGGAAATGAAACTGTCAAATGTAAGTACAGTCACTCTCTTTATTTTTAAATATTAAAATAAAATCACATTCTATAGATAATACGCAAACGAAACAAAAACACATATCCTTAAACTAGTGTGTTGCTACATCAGTGTTACAATGTAGCAGTAAGACAAAAGTCCTAAAACAATCATGATCATAATCACAATCACATAACAGTATTGGCATCACAAGAGGTATGTAAGTGGTACATATGAATAACGAATGACATGCCAAAAATGTACCTATACTTTTATGAAGAGGGTATTATTTGAAAATTTGAGCAAAATAGTGGCAAATTTGAACAAGGTTAGAGAAGGCGAAAGAGCGACACAGAAAGCTACAGGAAAAAGTATTATCATAAAGGTATGCTGACACTTGAAGAGAGGTTAATAATATTAGAAAATTCAACAGATAAAATTCCTTGTTCAGATGTGTCAATTTTTTGCAACAAACGAAGGAAATTCAAAGCCAATAAACGAATACTTCATACTGACAAAGCTTATTATAAAGGTGACCTAATGGTTAAAACTTCGGTATTTTTTCTGGATATGAGTCAGACATACATGTCCAAACAGGTGTGGTGTGTGTTGAGTAATTGCTACCTTTGGATGCCCCAGGCTTCATACTCCTCTTGAGATGTTGCTTCCACAGTTTCAGTTTATATTTATTGCAAATTATGGCGTTGTATTGTTATCAATTTTATCTTGTTTTTTGCAAGTTTTTTTAATAACATTTTTTTTGTGAGGTTCAGTTAAAGTTAATGCTGACTTTGTTCTTGTCATTTTTCGTCTCCACTCTAATAATAAACAAACATTTTCTCTTACGTACGTGTACGACAGAATTCTGCTGATTTTCAATCAGTCTAAGTAACAAAACAATCAGTCTAAGTAACAAAACTATAGTAGACAGGATGTTTAGTGGAGGGTTAGACAAACTTGGTGGATGCGTAGGTGGACCTATTTGTAAAATACAAATTGAAGTAGAAGAGCCTAACTCTTTTGTATGAGTTAGTAAGTAAGTAAGAGTTAGGCTCTTCTACTTCAATTTGTATTTTACAAATAGGTCCACCTACGCACCCACCGATTAGTCTAACCCTCCACCCAAACACCCTGCCTGTATATACGTACCTACGTATATACATTAGTCATGACAACAAGCCGCTCCTAAATTCCGCAACCAGGTCATCTGACACTTTTATCAAATACTTGAAATGTTTATTTACATATTATTTGGTCGATTGCAGTAGGTATTATCAGTTTCAATATTGATTTTACGATTGGTATATTCAATCTTTTTTATCAAGGACATATTTGGGTCACCTTGTCAGACACTAAGGAGCCCTTAGGTACCTTACGTATTTAAAAGTATGTTGTTGTGTACCAAGATTTTTATCTATTGCACTATTGATATCTATCTATGTCGATTATACTTTCAAAACTATTCAATTTTACTTCTTTTATTTTTTATTTATATATTTTTTTAATAAATAAATTTATCTTGTTACGCTTCCTCCTCCTCCAAGATATTTATTATTAATCAATATGGTTACCAAATGAGGTATTAATTGATCTATTATTATCCCCATCAGTCCTTCTGGACCTACTACTGGGCATAAGCTTTTCTATGATTTGTTTAAACTATCCGTCTCGGTCAATTTTCCAACCATGTTTATTTCTGTTCACTACCATTATCTAAATGTAATGTTAAACCTATCTTAGGATTTAAGATACTATGAACCAAAAATATATAATCTTTCTGTCAATAAATAATATCTATCTATCTATATAACAACTAAATATAGCCGTAATTAATAGGTACAAGTCCGGGGAGTTCATTGACATCACCATCAATCTTGTTTAGTCGAATCTTGAATTGGATCACTTCTACCCATTTGACGATATCGACTAACTAGACGACTACGATTCATCGTAGTATGTCTAGCTAATCGATGTCGTCAGTAAAACAATTTCAAATGTATTGCTTGTTTTTCTCTTTTTTCTACTTTAATAATAATCTAAAATAATCCCTCAACATTTTGATTCAACCATCAAACAAAAAAACACATACGTGAAAAATTATATATTTTTCACGTTTTTGGTTTATTGTTTGAACCAAAATGTTATAGAACTAACGTGGTTAAGGTAGAAACAACTAAAGAACCAGATCGTGATGTTTCATTTGTAGAATATTGATTAGACAAACATTAACCATCACGCACTAAAGCAACGGGCAACAGCTAGTCTTTCTAAATATTGGTAGGCAACCTTACAAATGCAGTTTAGAGAGTAGACGCAGTGCCTTAGTGCTACAATAATAAGGTTGATATTATTAGTAATGACAGTGTTAAAGCAATGGTCATTTTGTTGCATGAAGTGGAACAAAAAACTTTAGATGGTGGATCAACAGATGACGTAAGGGGGCAGTGACCCCTATGGATAGAAGCACCATGGCTTGAATCGATCATTTGAGGGTTTTGAGAAAGGGTCAAGGAACTTTCGAAAAATAGATTCTATTTAAACGTAATCATATAATGTACTACAGATTAAGCTACGTAGTTGCTCCTGTAATTAAGTTTCAAGTAGATATTGAAGAGGAATGCAGTGACTCGTTGTTAGTGAAGAAAAAATGGGTAGGTGCGTACCTCCTACCTACTAAGTATTATGACGCATTTCATGAAATGGGTGTGCTGAGCGGAATGGGAATTTATTTCCGTAACCCAGAAGGGCCAGATAGATAAGAAAAGACTGTAAAAACATTAAATTTAACTAGAAATTTTGTTCAAGAATTTCGAGCTCAAAATTGTTGCGCCTTGACAGGGTTTATATGCACATGTACTGTGTACTATAATAATGCTTACTCCTAAGACCACCTTACATGTATGCTTTTATCTAATGTAATGTAACGTTTAAACTATATGAAATTGTTTTAACAAGTTAACAAAGTTTTTGATATCTTTTGTTGTTTTAATAGGTACGAATTCTTTGCATTGTTTGTCATTTCAATTTTGATATAACGATTAGATTTTTTTTATTCTAGTGTTATGTTTACCTGGCATATAAATATGCAATAAGTTTGCATTTTGTATATTTAATGATTGATCCGTCAATCAGGTACATATTTCAACTCGCACAAAACAAAATTCCAAAGGAATTTGCTCACTGTTTTAAAGGAAAAACGTAATAAAGATATGTATGCATGCTACATTTATAAAAGAGTTTAGGTCTTTCTTTTTGAAGATTATCAAAGCATAATATTATGAATCAGAGTCTTGGCATAGTGAAGCTATGAATCACGGCGAAGGGTGTAACTCAGGGAGCGCTTGTTGCAACTATTTTGTACAATGACGATGATTTTTTATAAGCAAACGATAATAATGGAAATAGATTCATGTAAATTTTTTATAAATTATTGTTTAAAATTATGTTTTTCAGATATTTTGTTTTTATATGTAGGTACTTCTGTTTAGATAATAATTATCCCGGATAAAGTTGACATACCTACACTTCGTGAGTAATTTTTTGAGCATAAATTAGTTATATGCTCAAAAAATTACTCACGAGGAAACTGATAACAACAAAAACAGATTTGCCGAGCTGGATATTTTCCATTAAAAAAATATTTCACGTGTGCGTGTCAGACAGACAGAATCTGTTTAGGCTTCAGGCGTAGCCGAAACAGGAGATCACACACGATTAGTAGACAACCGAAGCCAGGTAGGATGATTATTATAATTTCGCCTGGTAGCTATAGGATTCCAAAATTGCACAGGTGAATAAGGGTAAGTTACTAACCTGTCATTTGCAGCTGTCTTCTTGAGGCGGGGGTGCGTGGAGTGCGGGGGGTGCGCGCGCCCCGGGGCGTGCGGGGTGTCCGCGGGGTGCGAGGGGAATTACTCATGCTTCTCATACTCCTTCTTGAGGGAGATCCCAGCGCCCGCAGCTCCGTATTCACCACACTGGCCAGAGCTTCCGTCGCAGACAACACAGGACTCTCAGCATTTTCCTTATCTTCTTCACAGAACTTCACTGGAGAATCTAACTTGGCAGCTTTGTAAGCACAGTCTGTTTCGATGTCAAAGTTAAATCTTCTGATGAACCTCTTCCTTTCTCTTGCATACTGTTCCACTATCAGTCTTCTCGTTTCCTCGCGATCCGGGGCCCCGAATAGGCACTTGCAGCTTCCTCGACGTCTTCTGGGAGAGTTGACAACGTTCCTTAGAGTCGCCATCCTGGTAGCGATGTCGAATCTTCTCTGTTTCGGCGTGCGACCTCCGGCGGCCATGTCCGAGCGTCAAGTCAGGTGAGCCTCGAATGAGCAAGAAACATCTGACTAATCTCCCGAGAGAAAACAGCTGTGCAGGTAACGCGAGAGGGGAGATAGGGAGCGAGTGTGCGTTAGAGCGGGAGGTTAGCACCTGGCGGGACCCGCCAATTCTAACCTAACCTAAAAGCGCGGTGTGTGGCGTCTGCGTCTGCGCGGGCACCGCTTCCGACCCAGACTGACGAGACGCGCCGTTTCCCGCGCTTCGGCCGCGTGCGCCGATTTGAGACACTTGGCGCGCAAACTTCTTACAATGAAATAATGGAACCAAGGCCGCTTTTTGTAGGGATACAGGTGTCTTGAGAAAGGGGAGGCGCATGTCCTGTAGTTACAATTACAACTACTTATTTGCAAGTAGTTGCTACAGGTTTGTTTTGTTGTTCGTTGTAATGTTGTTGGTTGAATTGGCGGGAATTATTTTAAGATGTGACGTTATCGGATAATAATGGTGGTCAGTTGATATAACCGCGGAATAACGATTTTTCGCGATTACATGCTACTTTTGATTTAGTTTGTTTAATAGGGTGGTCAGAAACGTGTTGGCACTAGATGCTTTTTTTTGTGGTATTTATTTTTTTCTGCTTTCCACAGCCACTAGCGTATTAGAATTTGAAAAGTATTATTGAAAAGTATTTTCAATATTTTCCAAATAGGCATTGCAAATCGTAAATAATTTTTTTGAACTCATTTTGGTAAAACCGACTTCGATTCACTGGTATTTTTGGAGCATTTGGAAAAAAATGTATATAAAAAATGTGCTAAAATTCAACATTTTCCCAAATACTCCTTAAACACAAATGAATCAAGTTGGTTTTATCATGAGTGCATAGAAAATGGTTAAGAATTTGCGGCAAATTTCTTAACCACAAAATAATTTGAATCTCACGCCAAAATGCATCGAACCACCTTAAATTGTGAATGTCGGTGAAGTTAGCAGAGCATCTTCCAGCAGAGCATAAATAAATGAGAGTTCTGTTGGCGTGCAGGTGAGTTCTATAGTTCCTGATACTTTTCAGGAATAGTTCTGGCGTTTTTACACAAAAAAAATGAAGTTGAATTATGCTCTGCTAACTTCGCGTAGCAGAGCATTTTTCAAAATTCGAAAAAAAAAATAGGTAGCAATAAGCCTTTTCATAATATAAACAGTTCCTGATTGTTTTTAGAAATAGTTCCGGTGTTTTTCATACACTAATTTCAATTTAAAGATTTCATCAAGTACATTTTTGTTCGAGTTGGAGTCATGCCACAATATTCCTTACATCAGCGCAAACGACTGTTTAAATAGACTGCAACGAAAAACAACACGAACAAAGATCTGCTATTAGGGTTTTGACAAGTTCTAATAACTAAACTCCTGAAACTTTAATTGAAAACGGTCTTTAAAACTAAAAAAATCGAGTAATTTCTCGTCCAAATAAAAAAGTTTCAAAAACCATACTAATAAGTTTAGTCAGAGTTCTAATAGCATGCCTGAAGTTTGAGAGATAAAATAAATGTGCTTTTGTTTGTAATACATATAAGCAGCAAACACTTTAAAACTTTCATGAAATCGATCTTTGAAAAAATTTCAAATCTGAGTTATGTGCCTTGAATTTGTACGAATTCAATGGACAGTAAAGCTTATTTTATGAGAGTTCTGTTAGCGTGCATTGAATAAAAGCTTAACAAGGGTCTGTTCTTATAATTCAGCAACATAACAGAAGCAGCACACCTGAAATTTTCATGAAATCGAACGTTGAAAATTTACTAAATCTGAGTTATGTGCTTCGAACTTGTACTGATTTAGGGAGCTTATTTTATGAGAGTTCTGTTAGCGTGCATTGAGAAGAAGCTAAGTAAGGAATAGTTCTTGTAGCTCAGATACATAACTGAAGCAGCACACCTGAAATTTTCATGAAATCAATCGTTGAAAATTGACAAATCAGAGTTATGGGCTACGAATTTGTACTGATTCAAAAGACTCTAGAGCCTTTTCAATAAGAGTTCCAATAGCGTGCATTGAATTTAAGCTTGACAAAAGTTTGTTCTTAAAAATCAGATACAAAACTGACACAGCACACCTGAAATTTTTATGAAATCGATCTTTGAATATTGACAAAATCTGAGTAATGTGCTTCGAATTTGTATTAATTCAAAGGGCTCTAGAGCCTTTTCAATAAGAGTTCCAATAGCGTGCATTGAGTTTAAGCTTAACAATAGTGTGTTCTTATAATACAGAAACATAAAGGAGCCAGCACTCCTGAAATTTTCATGAAATCGATCGTTGAATATTGACAAAATCTGAGAATTGTGCTTCGAATTTGTATTAATTCAAAGGGCTCTAGAGCCTTTTCAATAAGAGTTCCAATAGCGTGCATTGAGTCTAAGCTTAACAATAGTATGTTCTTATAATTCAGACACATAAAAGAGCCAGCACTCCTGAAATTTTCATGAAATCGATCGTTGAATGTTGACAAAATCTGAGTAATGTGCTTCGAATTTGTAATAATTCAAAGGGCTCTAGAGCCTTTTCAATAAGAGTTCCAATAGCGTGCATTGAGTTTAAGCTTGACAATAGTGTGTTCTTATAATTCAGACACATAAAGGAGCCAGCACTCCTGAAATTTTCATGAAATCGATCGTTGAATGTTGACAAAATCTGAGTAATGTGCTTCGAATTTGTAATAATTCAAAGGGCTCCAGAGCCTTTTCAATAAGAGTTCTAATAGCGTGCATTGAGATTAAGCTTGACAATAGTCTGTTCTTATAATTCAGACACGTAATGGAGGCAGCACTCCCGAAGTTTTCATGAAATCGATCGTTGAATGTTGACAAAATCTGAGAATTGTGCTTCGAATTTGTACTTATTCAAAGGACTCTAGAGCCTTTTCAATTAGAGTTCCAATAGCGTGCATTGAATTGAAGCTTAACAAAAGTCTGTTCTTAAAAATCAGATACAAAACTGACACAGCACACCTGACATTTTTATGAAATCGATCGTTGAATATTGACAAAATCTCAGTTATTTGCTTCGAATTTGTACTAATTCAAAGGACTCTAGAGCCTTTTCAATAAGAGTTCCAATAGCGTGCATTGAGTTTAAGCTTGTCAATAGTCTGTTCTTAATATTCAGACACGTAATGGAGGCAGCACTCCTGAAACTTTCATGAAATCGATCGTTGAATGTTCACAAAATCTGAGTAATGCGCTTCGCATTTGTACAAATTCAGAGGGCTCTAGAGCCTTTTCAATAAGAGTTCTAATAGCGTGCATTGAGTTTAAGCTTGACAATAGTCTGTTCTTATAATTCAGACACGTAATGGAGGCAGCGCTCCCGACGTTTTCATGAAATCGATCGTTGAAAATTGACAAAATCTGAGTAATGTGCTTCATATTTGTACTAGTTCAAAGGACTCTAGAACCTTTTCAATAAGAGTTCCAATAGCGTGCATTAGGCATGAGCTTAACAATAGTTTGTTCTTATAATAAAGATACATAACTGAAATAGCACTCCTGAAATATTCATGAAATCGATCGTTGAATGTTGACAAAATCTGAGTAATGTGCTTCGAATTTGTAATAATTCAAAGGGCTCTAGAGCCTTTTCAATAAGAGTTCTAATAGCGTGCATTGAGATTAAGCTTGACAATAGTCTGTTCTTATAATTCAGATACAAAATGGAGGCAGCACTCCCGAAGTTTTCATGAAATCGATCGTTGAATGTTGACAAAATCTGAAAATTGTACTTCGAATTTGTACTAATTCAAAGGACTCTAGAGCCTTTTCAATTAGAGTTCCAATAGCGTGCATTGAGTTTAAGCTTAACAAAAGTCTGTTCTTAAAATTCAGATACAAAACTGACACAGCACACCTGAAATTTTTATGAAATCGATCTTTGAATATTGACAAAATCTGAGTAATGTGCTTCGAATTTGTATTAATTCAAAGGGCTCTAGAGCCTTTTCAATAAGAGTTCCAATAGCGTGCATTGAGCACCTTGCACCTTGCACCTTCTCATCAAGTTTTTACATCCATTTCAAAAGAAATAGCTGTTAAATCATCATTCATCACGCCCAAACACATTTATACAATTGTCAACGAAAATAGATCTGGTTTCAGAGACATGATCACAAAACATTTTCATATTTTTCACAATTGTGCCAATTGTCACATTTTTCTTATTTACTCCATTTTATCTTTGTCTGTTATTTTTAAGTAATGTGTGCAATAAAGCATTTTCTATCTATCTATAATTAGGCTTGTGCTCAATGCACGTTATTAGAACTCGTATAAAAAAGGCTCTAGAGCCCTTTGAATTTGTACAAATTCGAAGCACATTACTAAGATTTTGTCAATATTCAACGATTGATTTCATGAAAATTTCAGGACTGCTGCCTCCATTATGTGTCTGAATTATAAGAACACACTATTGTCAAGCTTAAACTCAATGCACGCTATTGGAACTCTTATTGAAAAGGCTCTAGAGCCCTTTGAATAAGTACCAATTCGAAGCATATTACTCAGATTTCGTCAATATTCAACGATCGATTTCATGGAAATTTCAGGAGTGCCGCCTCCATTACGTATCTAAAATAACAGAACTTACTATTGTTAAGCTTAAACTCAATGCACGCTATTAAAACTCTTATTGAAAAGGCTCTAGAGCCCTTCGAATAAATACAAATTCGAAGGACATTACTCAGATTTTGTCAATTTTCAACGATAGATTTCATGAAAATTTCAGGAGTGTTGCCTCCATTACATGTCTGAATATTAAGAACAGACTATTGTTAAGCTTAAACTCAATGCACGCTATTGGAACTCTAATTGAAAAGGCTCTAGAGTCCTTTGAATTAGTACAAATTCGAAGCACAATTTTCAGATTTTGTCAACATTCAACGATCGATTTCATGAAAACTTCGGGAGTGCTGCCTCCATTTTGTATCTGAATTATAAGAACAGACTATTGTCAAGCTTAATCTCAATGCACGCTATTAGAACTCTTATTGAAAAGGCTCTAGAGCCCTTTGAATTATTACAAATTCGAAGCACATTACTCAGATTTTGTCAACATTCAACGATCGATTTCATGAATATTTCAGGAGTGCTATTTCAGTTATGTATCTTTATTATAAGAACAAACTATTGTTAAGCTCATGCCTAATGCACGCTATTGGAACTCTTATTGAAAAGGTTCTAGAGTCCTTTGAACTAGTACAAATTTGAAGCACATTACTCAGATTTTGTCAATTTTCAACGATCGATTTCATGAAAACGTCGGGAGCGCTGCCTCCATTACGTGTCTGAATTATAAGAACAGACTATTGTCAAGCTTAAACTCAATGCACGCTATTAGAACTCTTATTGAAAAGGCTCTAGAGCCCTCTGAATTTGTACAAATGCGAAGCGCATTACTCAGATTTTGTGAACATTCAACGATCGATTTCATGAAAGTTTCAGGAGTGCTGCCTCCATTACGTGTCTGAATATTAAGAACAGACTATTGACAAGCTTAAACTCAATGCACGCTATTGGAACTCTTATTGAAAAGGCTCTAGAGTCCTTTGAATTAGTACAAATTCGAAGCAAATAACTGAGATTTTGTCAATATTCAACGATCGATTTCATAAAAATGTCAGGTGTGCTGTGTCAGTTTTGTATCTGATTTTTAAGAACAGACTTTTGTTAAGCTTCAATTCAATGCACGCTATTGGAACTCTAATTGAAAAGGCTCTAGAGTCCTTTGAATAAGTACAAATTCGAAGCACAATTCTCAGATTTTGTCAACATTCAACGATCGATTCCATGAAAACTTCGGGAGTGCTGCCTCCATTACGTGTCTGAATTATAAGAACAGACTATTGTCAAGCTTAATCTCAATGCACGCTATTAGAACTCTTATTGAAAAGGCTCTAGAGCCCTTTGAATTATTACAAATTCGAAGCACATTACTCAGATTTTGTCAACATTCAACGATCGATTTCATGAAAATTTCAGGAGTGCTGGCTCCTTTATGTTTCTGAATTATAAGAACACACTATTGTCAAGCTTAAACTCAATGCACGCTATTGGAACTCTTATTGAAAAGGCTCTAGAGCCCCTTGAATTATTACAAATTCGAAGCACATTACTCAGATTTTGTCAACATTCAACGATCGATTTCATGAAAATTTCAGGTGTGCTGCTTCAGTTATGTATCTGAACTACAAGAACTGTTCCTTACTTAGCTTTTTCTCAATGCACGCTAACAGAACTCTCATAAAATAAGCTCACTAAATCAGTACAAGTCGAAGCACATAACTCAGATTTAGTCAATTTTCAACGTTCGATTTCATGAAAATTTCAGGTGTGCTGCTTCTGTTATGTTGCTGAATTATAAGAACAGACCCTTGTTAAGCTTTTATTCAATGCACGCTAACAGAACTCTCATAAAATAAGCTTTACTGTCCATTGAATTCGTACAAATTCAAGGCACATAACTCAGATTTGAAATTTTTTCAAAGATCGATTTCATGAAAGTTTTAAAGTGTTTGCTGCTTATATGTATTACAAACAAAAGCACATTTATTTTATCTCTCAAACTTCAGGCATGCTATTAGAACTCTGACTAAACTTATTAGTATGGTTTTTGAAACTTTTTTATTTGGACGAGAAATTACTCGATTTTTTTAGTTTTAAAGACCGTTTTCAATTAAAGTTTCAGGAGTTTAGTTATTAGAACTTGTCAAAACCCTAATAGCAGATCTTTGTTCGTGTTGTTTTTCGTTGCAGTCTATTTAAACAGTCGTTTGCGCTGATGTAAGGAATATTGTGGCATGACTCCAACTCGAACAAAAATGTACTTGATGAAATCTTTAAATTGAAATTAGTGTATGAAAAACACCGGAACTATTTCTAAAAACAATCAGGAACTGTTTATATTATGAAAAGGCTTATTGCTACCTATTTTTTTTTTCGAATTTTGAAAAATGCTCTGCTACGCGAAGTTAGCAGAGCATAATTCAACTTCATTTTTTTTGTGTAAAAACGCCAGAACTATTCCTGAAAAGTATCAGGAACTATAGAACTCACCTGCACGCCAACAGAACTCTCATTTATTTATGCTCTGCTGGAAGATGCTCTGCTAACTTCACATACACCTACTTTGCTAAACAACGAATTATTCGCTTGAACTTCGTGTTTGAGAAATGAGTCTCCAACAATATAAAGCCCAGAGCTAAAGCACTCATTGATAGAAAAGGATTGCAGAGTGGTTTACAATATTTTGTAAGAAACAATGGGTGCTTAGTTTGATGAAACATCTACTTATTTAAATGTATGGCTTTCGTCACAGCTTTCCTACTATGTTGCTTGAAGTAGCGAAGCGAAACGCTGCAAGAAGTCAACCATTCAGACTTTGATGGTTAATAAGTCCTCATTTGTTTAAGTTGTAACACGATCGACTCCCGTACCTGTCTCGGTAGCATATACAGGGTTATTGGTAAATTAGTGACAATACGTGAACTGCAGGTTCAGCCCATCATCACAAACACGTTTGTGAAGACGATAGATATGATTTTAGTTTTTTTTTAAATGACTTTAGTGTTAAGAACTTAGCTAGTTAAGCTGTGTGGTTTATCCAGCATAATATAATTTTTAAATACCCGAGGAAAAGCTTCAAAACTCCTCATAGAGTCCACCGGTAACTCTTCCCGTGGGTGTCGTAAGAGGCGACTAAGGGACATACGAGTACACCGGGGGGCGGGCAGCAGCGTCTCTTGCAGAATAGATCTACCACCGAACTGCGATCCCCAACCCGTATGCCCAGCGTGGGGATTATGGGCACTGCCCCTCTATGAGATAAAAGCTAATAAGGCGACTATCAGGGGAGACCTTTTTTTTTTTTTTTGCGGCGAGGAAATTTGTTTACGAGTAGACTGGTCTGGGAATGATGTGGGACTCGACGCCCTGAGAAGGACGTAATACCCACTAAAACCTCTCCGGTAACCCTCTCTCGCCATTTCTTTGTCGAACTACGGGAACATTATAAATAAAATAAAATAAAAATCATTTATTTCAGACCGACAGATCCAAAATTAAAATTATTTAAATAATTCAAAATTAATTAAATAAAAATTACATTATAAGGGGAGACCTGCATCCAGCAGTGGATCATTACAGGCTGGTGAGGTGAGAAATTCTTTTTAAGTTCTATTGTATGCTATGTACCAATATCAAACATACTACAAGTTTACTGTAGACAAATTATTTTTGAAAAAATGTTATGAAATATTCATAGACGATTTAAAAAATAAATTGATCCAGGAATACTTAAATCTAGATCTGATTTAATTTGTCACCCTTCACCTTTATCCGCTTGGAATATAAATTATCTGATTATTCAAAAAAGTATTCAAAAAAGTGTATAGGATTGTATTAAATAGAGAATGTTTATCGATTTAAGCGGCGCGTGCGCGTTGAAATCTTTTATATGGAACATTCAAATGAGGTTTATTTTTGCATATTTTATTAGGACAAGATAGCAAGTGGTTTAGGCTAGTAATATTATTACAAATCTAGAATTATGAAATTTGGCTAGAAGCAAGGTCACCGTTGTGAGTGTATACTACCTCAAATTGCTTATTTTCGACTACGCTGGATGTCCATATCTTCCAAACTACTGACTTTGAACGGATTAGAGTAAGTCCTGAACTTAGACCAACATACATTTCAAAGAGTAGCTTTGAAATGTATATTGGTCTAAGTTCAGGACTTACTCTTATCCGTTTTATGCTCAAAAACACGAATCCATAAATATTTATAGAAAAAAAATCGCAAAGTAACTAAATTTTTACATAAATATTATTTTCTCAATAAATACAGTAATAAAGATCTTGAGTTATTTTTGTGCGTACACCTACATTAGATTTTCATAGATGTATTGCGATATTACTGTCAAAATATTGATATTTTTAAATAACTCCCTCAAAGATTGGCGTAGCTTTATATGTATTTATAAATTACGCGTACAGCCCTTTTTTGGAGAACAAAGATAGTCTAGATAATTTCAAAAGGGGGCCCCATAATATATCCGCGGGGTCTTGGGCTGCAGCCCAATTAGCCCATAGGTAGATCCAGCCCTGAGAGACTCCGCCAATCACAAAGAATCGAAAACCATAACCCACGCGTATAAAAAAGCTATCGAATAATAATCCGGAGTGGTCTTTCTAATCTAAAATCAAAAGATGCAGATTAGGTGCTTTATGGTTTTTTTTACATAACAAGTTGTGCGAGTCCTGAATTAATATTTAAAACTAGCTGTTACCCGCTACTTCGTTTGCACAGCTTCTCAACCTATTTACAATAACCACAATTCCCTATTTTTTCCCCTTTTAAACCACTCCTGTACTTATTAGAACAAAACAAAACAAACAGTAATTAAATCGGCCCTGCCGTTATCGAGTTTTAGCAAGCTGAAGACCGGGCGCTATGGCGCTCATTAGGGGAAGCCTATGTCCAGCAGTGGACTAATATGGGCTGATGATGGTGATGATGATGACATATTACTATTGCTAGTGCAATGAATACCTACCTACCTAACCTACCTATGAAGAAACAGAACTGGCGACATACGCTGAGCAGTTATGATGTATAAAAACGTTAGTCAATCTGTGGTTTGGGTTTGCCCAGCATACGGCAGACCATCTGTCTTTTCGCAAATTAAATTCAAACTCATAAATGTTTTCACACGAGAATGGTTCACCATCTTAGTTCTTTGGCTTGGAAGATAATGTAACTTTATCAATTTTGGATACAATGAAACCTCATACTTACCTATGTTACTCACGCTTGACTTTGATTTGCTTGACTATGTTTTACTAGCAGCGCCTCGCGGTTTCACCCGCGTAGTTCCCGTTCCCGTAAGAATTTCGGGATAAAAAGTAGCCTATGTCCTATTCCAGACTATAATCTATCTCTGTGCCAAATTTCATCCAGATCCGTTTTGCCGTTCTGGCGTGATAAAGGAACAAACATCCATCCATCTATCTATCCATCCATCTAAACTTTCACGTTTATAATATTAGTGAGATGAGATTACTGCAATGTTTTTCTCTGCCGAGACCTTATATTTGCGCCTCTTCATATCTTCGGCCAAATCTGCCGCCGCACCAGCCCTCACCGAAGTCCTAGGAAGATGGGAAGGCGCGAGTGTGTCGACGCATTTAGCGTCCCACACAATCGGCTTCCCCAGCTCCCGTAGAGTCATACCGTCGGGCATCCTACCATCGTTACGCAACAGACCATTCGGTAGGAAACTGAACACTGTCGAGTTTTTTTTAATAAGTTGGTACATTAAAATATACCTTACATGATTTATCTGGGTTGAATCAGGCGTTAAATCAATTCAATATTATGGCTATTGATAACCGATTTCAATAGTCGCGTGCCAAATACCAAAACAAACCTTCGCTTGACCGGTAGAGGGCGGTACGTACGGTGGTATTATTAACTATATTTTTTAAATTCATTATAACAATAGCAACCAATAATGCACCGGCAATTATATTCATTATAATGACATGGCCAATATTGACCGTGTTTTCAATTAATTTTGTTTTGTTATGATTTCCGTTACACGTGCGATAATTGAAGGGAACGTGCTGACATTATTGTTTTTAGGGTAATTTTCGATGCCTGTTATATTTGATTGGGCACAACTGTCGTGGTTTTTGGTAATTTGGGGTGAAAATGATTGGTAGGTGCGGGATATTTTGCAATGATCCCGTATTGGTAATTGCCCCACATAAATATCAACATATTTTTTGAAATTGTAGGACTTTAATGACATAATGGATATGTGTGCTGGCTAGCTATTTCTGCTGAGCGAAATTAAAATTATGGCTATTGGCTATTTCATGCAACTGCAGAGGAAATCAAATCAAATTAAAAAAATTCTTTATTTCCATAAATACAAAATTGTATACTAAGAAAAGTTCAAATTCTTAAAAACACTGACACGGGAAAAAAGTGATATTTTTGATATCCGTCGCTTCGGTATGTAGACTTAAGTAAAAAATCGGCCAAGTGTGAGTCGGACTCGTGCACGAAGGGTTCCGTACCATTATCTATAAAAATGGCAAAAAAATCACGTTTGTTGTATGGGAGTTCCCTTAAATATTTATTCTATTCTATTTTTTAGTATTTTTTGTTATAGCGGCAACAGAAATACATCATCTGTGAAAATTTCAATTTTCTAACTATCATGGTTCATGAGATACAGCCTGTTGACAGACTACCGACGGACACCGAAGTCTTAGTAATAGGGTCCCGTTTTTACCCTTTAGGCACGGAACCCTAAAAAGCGACTAGCGTTAGTTTTTTTTCGAGTTGGAAAGAGGCTCTTCTTCAGTTTCTTTCGTTCATAAGAAAATGAAATTGATATAAAATGAGTTGCTACCTTCGATCAAAAATAAGTAGTTCGCGGCCTCCCCCGTAGATTCCTAGAGCCTTACAAAAATGTCAATCAAAATTGTCTACGTTTTGTTTTGACGCAGACAGTTTGCGCAGAGCCTGACAAGTTTTTTCCATACGGAACAAGAGATTGGTGGAGTCGAATTCATTTTATTTTATTTTGTAAGTAGGTAGGCTGAGAATTATATACCTACCTACTCAGTTTATTTTCTATAAGGATTAATTAACAGAATTCAGGTAAAGATAACGAATCATTTATTGATGAAACTATAAATTGGTGTCTCAACAGTAGGTATTTATACAAAAGGGTCATTTCAGACATACAACAATTTAAACTTAAAATACAATTTCAGGCAGGCACTCTAGATTAAAAAGATCTGGTTCCTGTCTGCGGCTTTGCACGAGTTTTTTTTACGGGACAAAAAATAAACGTTTTATAAATTCATACTTCTGGTAGAAAGACTAGGTTCTTACCTACCTAGGTAAGAACCTAGTCTTTTCTTTTATTAGAGAGTCTACGCAAATGAAATTTTAGGGCGGGCCAACTAGTTATTTTAAAAATCATCAACTAATAATATTAAAATATTATTATTTTTATGAAAAATATATTAATACATACTAAAAATTAAAAAAAAAATTTGAAGAAATAGCCTCTCCATTTATCAATTTAGAACAAAATTAATATTTTAACATAGGCAAACCAAACAACAATATTTTATGCTGATTTCACAAGTAGGTATATGACTCACATCTCAATATACGGGTAAGAAATATATATAAACTTACTGAAAATAAGAAATTCCATCCTTTTTCAGCACTTTGGACGAGTGATTCTTGCATTTTTTGTACGAGCACTTACCCATGCTTTTTGTCTGAACGCTAAAATGACACTAGTTGAAAAGCTTTCCTAACATGTCAAAATGTTTCTCTTTTGCTACTGAAGGTTGTGGCGTGCGCATTGTGAATCTAAGGGGGGCCGGCAAAGCCGGACATTTTTGATCGATGGTTGCTACAAGTTAGAACAACTGTCATCCACCGTAAAGCACTTTTACTAGGTAGGTACTGTTATACTGAATCTTGGCCAAAAACTCAACAACTGGGAAATTTCAACCTAAATCGCAAACAGTCTAAACAAATATTTCTAACTAACCAATTTACGAACCTTTTCTAACCAGAATCACCATTTCAAAAACCAAATTCATTCAACTAAAACCATAAATAAGGAGTATTGCATATTTTGCAACAATCAAACATTTTCAAGTGCAAAATTGAATTGAATTCATCTGGGGGAGGTTGGCGGAAACGGATACAAAGGTACTTGCACGCTGCCTTCCGGTACAGTCGGGGAGAGAAGACGAGTAATAGTAATGTCTATGCACAGACTTACCCAAAACTACAAAAAATTCTTGCCCAAATGCAAGAGACACAAAATCCACCACCTAGTTAATAGTTGCAAACAAATATTTACAAAACAATAGTAACATTCCAACTGTACTTTGGACCAAGTCAAGGGCAACCTCATCAAAAGTATCTAACTAAACACAACAATTGAGCGATATTGATTATAAGTCTTTAAACGACTACTACTTACTATTTTATGAATAGGGACACTTAAACCAAAAATAATTGTAACATTTACCTTCGTTGTTTCATCTCTAAGAGCCAACTGACAAGGTAGGTAGGTTACAATGAATGACCAACCGTGTCATAAAATTTTTATTACTGTCTCATAAAAGTCAAACAAAGTTTTATAGGGGATTTGTTGTTAATTTTAAAGTGTCTATTTGTCGGTAATAGTTAGGGAAAAAACACTGCGAGGTAGATCGTCGTCAAAAATTTACTACAACTGTACGTATGCTAATAATAATAATGTAATCAGAATCTTACATTACGTAAGTACAATTCATTATTTTTAAGGTGGATCGATTTAGATTTATAATATAAATTTTTCTCCGAGGAATTAATTGAACCAGCAAAAAAATAATTTGCTATAAGTCATGTCATGAACCATTTATCTTTGAACTCATGATAAAATTTACTTCGTTTTAATGGTAGGTACCTAGGTACTTTTGGAGCGTTTAGGAATATTTAGAACTTGTGACTAAAATTAACATACATAATTCCCCAATGCAAAATGGTTTATTAATCATATTTTTGTAGCCGCAAAAAAAATAGCAGCAAAAAAAAACTCGCGCAAAATGAATCGAACGCCTCATAAATAACACTTCAGCCCCCGACTGTACAAATCTACCTGTGAGCTCGGAAGTGTATTGTCTCACGCCCCCGTGTCCTGCATTTAATGTCCGAGTTTTTTCTCAGGCCGGTGGGCCGTAAATCTAAGATCTTGACTGAACCATCTGTCATCAGCTGGTAGTCTTGACTTGATTTATTTGGGAATATTTCGGTACTTTAACGGTTTAACGGGTGTTCATTAGATGTAAGTGGAAAACACTGGGTAATTATGGCGTGAAGTGGCGCCAATTCTAAGAACACCATGGGCTTGCCTTTAACGAAGTGACATCTTGCAGGCCGACTTGATCTCTGTTAAGACCTCGTTATGACCCTGTTCTTTTAAATAAATAATTATTAAACCTTGTTTACGAAATAACATGATTCTAAGTCACTTTATCTAGTAGGTATCCACAACACAAAAAGATAAAGCTGTGTGAATAGTCCTAGTTTAGATTTCTAGGTACCACAACTTACCAGTAGCATTTAATTGGACTTACCGCCTTACAGGATGTTGCATTATGTAAGCTAACATATAAATAAAGGTGTGTGTTGCCTAAAGCTGAGTAAATGTTGCAAAGCAATATGCAATATGAACAATAAGCACTTGAAAGTATTAGCATAGCACACTCCAAAACATCTGAGCACTTTCATCCTTTCAACGGTGAAATAACCGAAACTCCCAAAGGTCTTAAAACAAATGTGTCGTGCACGGTTGGAAATGCATTCCGGCCGCCCCCAATTATCAAAAGTTGGTATTGAGTGAGAATATTATGATGCGTTTCTCATCATATTTAATCTCGTTAATAAGGTACCTAGGTAAGTACTAGAAATTTCTTTAACCTCATATTCTTTTATGGGACTACCTTATGACCGAATGAATATCCCTGACGACCCATCCACATGTTTACAAATTAAGCCATCCACACGTTCCATGGCAATAAGCCTCCTCTAAAACGCAATTGGTACTGGTACCTATATAATGAAAATTACTGAATTTGTAGGTATATACCAAATCGTTAGTATTCTTCCCTATTCTGTGCAACGTGTTTGTTACCGTTCCACCACAGACCAGTTAAATCTAGATTTAACTGGTCTGTGCTTTCCACGTCGAAATTAGTGATTGGATCGGGCTGAAATTGCATACAAGAAGTTCCAGAATAGAACAAAGGGTATTTTTCTATTAAACCAATAGCATGATAGCAATAATCTTTAAACGTTTCAATAGAAACAACGAGGGCGAAGCCTCGGGCAGGAACTAGTCTATACTATAATAATATTATAAAAAGGAAAGATTTGTTTGTTTGAATTGAATAGGCTCCGAAACTACTCGACTTCTTCTTCTTCTTCTTTCACCATTAGAATCCTACATTATCCCTGATGAACATAGGTTATAGAACATATCCGTGCGAAGCCGAGGTGGACCGCTAGTAAATAAATGCTAAAGCCCTCCGTTTGAAGCCTTAAGGGATTTAAAAATCGTTGGACCGACATTTCGCGCCATGTGTACGAGGTTTTATGAGTGATCGGTAGACATGCGGGTCCTTTAAACTCGAGGATTATTTGCAGATGTGTAAAAACACCTTTAGATGATCGAAAGGTGTTTTAGTAGACTAAAGGGAATCCCAAGGATGCTACAAATAATTCTGAGGTCATTTGATATTGGTGTTTTTATATCTGTTTCCAATTTCGATGAGATAGGTCCCTACCAATTCGTGCAGCTGACGGAAAGAAGATCGAGGCTTTTGAGATATGGTGTTGAAGGAGAATGTTTCGCTTATTCTAAGGTTTTTTGATATAGTGCTTACCCGCACTTTGGTTATCTGAAATAGGTTCCCAAAAATTTTCGATTTCAGCGGGACTCGAACCCGTGCCCCACCCTCAGTACAGGTGTGCTCTAACCAACTAAGCCACGAAACCCTTAGTCGGTTCAACCGAAAATCTTTGGGACCTCTTACGGACAATAGCGCCGGTGGCTCGCCGAAACTGCAAATTTTTGGGAACTTATTTCATTTCTTAATGTTGCGCATACCTTGGACAGCAAAACGAACAAACAGATCCATTCTCGACCAACTGAATATCAGAACAAGATTATCAACGACCTGCTACCAACGAGTCCAGAGCTATTTTGGCCATATCGCCCGAAGGCAACTAGACAACCTCGAAAAACTGGTTGTACTAGGCAAGATAGAGGGGAAAAGCCAAGAGGAAGCTTACCAACCCGCTGGTCTGACCAAATTAAGGAAATAACGGGACTCACTTTGCCTGCAGCCCTGAGACAGACCGAAGACAGATTAGTGGGGAAGCGGTTCACCAGCGTCTCCGTGAAAGCTTCCAGGACGGGCACGACCTTCAGCAATGCTTCATGGTATGAAGGTAGGTAGGAACCTTCTTCTTCGTCGTATGACGAAGAAGAAGGTTCCTACCTACCTTCTTCTTTAACTAAAGTTATCCGTGTGTTGTGCTCACAAGGCAACTGGATAAAAAGCAGAAGGAGGTAGAAAATATATTTATTTATTTATAAAGGTCATCAAACATGAGATCACAAAGCTAGATTATATAACAAATAGCTGTTGCCCGTGGCTTCGCACGCGGTTTTCAAGTAGCTTATGTCCTTCCCGGGATATCATTTACCTCCCTTCCAAATTGCTTTGAGATCTGTTTAGCCGTTTAGGCGTTAAAAGATAACAGACAGACGGACAGAGAGTTACTTTCGAATTTATAATATTAATCGGTTGGTTATAAGGTTATCGGATCTCTTATTTTATAAATCGCATAAAATGATCATAATTTAGTGAAGGAAATAGCAAAAGTTATTAAAACTGTGTGAATTGATTTCGGATTAAGATAAAACTCCATTGAAATAAAGATAAGGATAGTTTTCTGTAATCCCTGAACAAAAGCTGCGATAGGTTGTGAAGTTTCAAAACAAACAAACAATAGAGAAGTTATTAAGATATACGATAAGCGTAATACGAAGGCAGGTAAGGGCCGATTCAATACATTGTACTAGGCATAACGATTTGGAGATATCTGTTATAAACAATAGAGAGCTGTGATCTCTCTATAACGTACGTAAGTACCTGTGACGTACGTAAGTACCTACCTATTTGTGAAGTAAGTACTATTGCAGATCAAAATTGTGGTTAAAATAAGTATTTTTCGTGAAACGAAATCCAAAATAACAATAATTTTGGTACATACCTACCTATCCAGTATCCATCGCCTTTTACATAAAACGAAAGTCTTCAATCTCGGTTTTTCAAAACCAAATTTATATAAATAATTATCTAAAGTTGCAATTGTTATAAATTGTGCCACGAAAGTTATCGGTAGCGAAATAACTTCCTTTTCCTGGTTTTTAAACGGTTGATTGTACGTAGGTAATCCTAATTCCACATGGCATGAAAAAACCAGGGGTTTTTTACGCAAGATAGTGATAAAACTTGGGAATGGGTAAACCCTGGGTTCCTTAATTTCCTATTCCGCTTATCTTCTTTCATAAACAAACTTAAGATAAATGGCTCATCGAGAGGGCGTACCGTACCTACTATGTCCAAGGTCGACGATTTTCTTGACAAAAAATTGTGATGTTTTATGAATTTTGATTCTAATTAGAATTATTGTACATGATTGTAGGTAAGGTTTATTAGGCTTATTATTTTACTGTATATTGAACAAATTTATTTTCCATATTGAGCTATTTTATATTTAATTTAATTGTTAGTATATGTACCTTAATTTTTAATTAATCAACTTATAAAATATTTTACCTATAAAATGACTATATTATTTAACTACCTACTTGGTGACGAGAGTTAAGCTCTTATTTTTTCTATAGAAGGACAGAACTTTCATAACAAAGACCAATTGTTATTCCGGAGTTAGTGTGGGCATCCTGTTGCCAAATATGGAACAGGAATCGGTCATTTTGTGAGGTGTAGCGTGGTGCATGACCGGTAACGAAGTATGGTGAATCAGTAATGATGTGGTGTCTATTCGATTAAAACATGTCTCGGGCACTGCGGTGATTGTCCTGTCTATGTTCTTTCCTTTATATAAATAAAGTAGGCAGGTATCTATTTAATGTTGGACAACTGTACTATATCATGCATGACATGACATAGCCCCAAGCTAATTAATTCAAATTTTCTGTACCACTTCAACTTCTTTACTTTAAGGCGTCGCTTGAAATTCTCTTTTAATCTCAATAATGACGAAACAATAATCGGATCTAGGTAGGTATAACGCATATCTTTTGTGATATAATATAAAATAGATTTTATATTATATTCCATTTATTATGCTTACAGGAACACTCAACACACTCGGAACAAATTTCAGCAGTTTGTCAAAATATATTGTAAAAATATTTTTTGCAAAATTAGAGTAGAACCATTATTCTTGGCTCTTGTCGGTGCAATGATGCAATTTCCTCCACTTTCTTTCCAATGCGGAGAAAAAAGTTGAGGAGAAAAGGTTTTTGATGAACACCTTTTTAATCAGAAGAGGGAGAATGATAGGACATCTTATCTTGGCTTCATAAGAAACATTATAGAACGAAAAGTAGAAGGAAGGCGAGGAAGGGGAAGACCAAAAATTAACTCAGGAGTCAGAAAACCGCAGTCATGTCGTATAAAGAACTAAAAGATTTTTAGGAAAGATTTTTTTGCGCTTTGGAAAGACCCACTTACTACCTAGGTAAGTTGAAAATGGTATTGTCTGGTAACACTTTTAAATGGCGTACCTACCGTGGGCGTACCTAAGTCTAGGAAGAATTAATTACCTACCTTTAAAGTAAAAGTTAGCAAAAACCCTTTTAGTCTTGCTCGTGTCAGAATAGGTACCTATTGTTACGAGCGGCAGATGTGCGGCTGAATGTAGTTCTGTCGGTCATTGTAGCAAGGTTGGCGGATAGGTTGACGGTAAGGTAGTGTGGATACGACAAGACGTCGTCGTCAACCCATCGACCAAAAAAGAGGCGCTTCTCTGAGCTCCCATATAAACGTACTAGCCGATTAATTTGGAAACTACACCCTTTAGATACAATGAAATTTTGCATACATAATCGGATAAGAAAAAGCTGTTTCTACCGTTTTCGTTTTTCAAAATATATTATCATCGTTAAGTGAGAGTGAAACTTCATTTCGGTTCCTTTTCAAGCGATTTTATTACTTCCGCTCTCATTCAATGATGGTTTTGTTTTTGGAAAAACTAAAACGGTGCAAACATAGCTATTTATTATCGAATTATGTATGCAACATTTTACTAAATTCGGGGGCGTAGTTTCCAAATTAAACGGAAAGTACGTTTGTATGGGAGCTTAGAGGTTCGGTTTAGAAATAATTTGAGCCATTTTTTTAAGATGGGTAACTTTAAAAATGCCTCAAAATATTTCGACCAGACTGAAAAGACAGTTGGGACGCGACGCCCCGCCCGCGCCACCGCCGCCTGACGGTGCTGGAGAACAATATCCAGTGGACGGACATACACTAATTGAAAATCGCGTGCGAGGCCGCAGGCAGCAGCTAGTAGGCTATAATATTTCTATGGTCGTAAGCCATGAAAGTGATACTTTAAAATTACATAAAACGTGCTTATTTGGACATGATCGGTCACCAACGACAACCTTTATTCATCGGCAAAAGATCCACGCCATCTTTGGATTGCTTTTCTAAACTATGTACCTATTGACTGTGACGTTAGTACTATGTATTTATTCTGTGGTGACGGTCATAGGATTTGCTGTTTGAAGTCACAGAGACCAGTCGTATCCTCTCTATTCTTTCGTTAACCAGTCAACAGGTGGTCTCACAATGACTATTCGCTGATGTCATTATCCATTATCCCGCTTTTTGAAAGGAAACAGCACGGAAACCACCAAAGAAATAACGTAACGTACTAGTTATACTGATGGTTATCTCCAAGTAGGTACCTATATTTCGAAAAATAGTATAAGCCTTAGAGTAACTAAACATCTAAGGTATAAGCCTACTTATTAGGTACCTACTATTTACTTGCTTATTTACATAAGGCCTCCTAAAATTACTCGTATCAGCATGTCACTTTAATACGTAGTAAAAGGAGTTATTAATAAGTTTTTTTTGCTAGGCGCTCATTAGGCAAGGCCTATGTCCAGCAGTGGAAAAATATAGGCCGATGATGATTTAGTACTACTACTAATAACAATTACAGAAAACAGCTAGGTAATCATTAAAATAAATAAAACAACGCATGATTGCACACGAGTAGTGAAAAAAGTTCAAACACGACTTCCAAAAAGGACGAAAACCTACGATAATAAAACTGCGAGGGAAAGCTTTCAAAACTTGTCGTAAAATATTACATAGGGTATTTTTCACCAATATTTCTATGGTTTTGTAACTCCTTTGTTTACAAAAATTGATAGGATTCTAGTATCAAATATTACACGACTTATGACGGGACGTTTCCGCCTACCACTACGTCGCGATTTTTTGAACACATTTTTATTTCAATTCATTTTTATTTTAATCTCTCCACTACATAGTACAAATGATCTATGTACCTACCTACTTTTTTTTAGTGGTTATTTGTGATCATTATTTAATTTAAATTTTTGGTTTTAGAAATTTAGGTAGAATTTTTTTTAGTTGATATACGGCTGTTTTTGTCAACTATCGAAGAAATGTTCCAAAAATTTTTACATTTTTGTCTGCTGATACAATTACTAAGTATTATAAGTCGCGTAGATAAAGATTGGGATTGAAAGTGACATGACATCCTTTCTGATACTCTCTCATGCTGAAGAATAAAAAAACACTTACAAACGTTTATTTATTTTCTTTTTATTTCATAGTAGTAAATTTTCGAACACAGTTAATTATTGCTATTGATTAAGTTACACCTTTAACAACATTTCCACGATAAAATAGTTAATTATATTACTTATATACAACTTTTTTATATATACCAGGTGACCCGAAACTCAACGTCAACCCGAAAGCGGTTCTTCCGCTTTAGATTTGACGTTGAGTCAAATCGAAAGCGGAAGAACCTGTATAGGTACTTCCGGGAAAACCTGTATACTTACTATATATTTTTTTAATTTATAAATATCTAAAATAAATATATTAAGTATATATATATTACATATTTTTTATAAAAGATTTAGATACTTATTATTAATTACTTATATTATTTATTTACACAGCTCCGATTTGTAGAATAGGTAGTGCCAGTTGGAATGCATTTTGTACGTATGTTGAACTGTTGCCCGCCTGCAAATAAAAACATTTATGTAAATACGTTGTACTCCGAACTTGGCTGGCGCTCTATTGTGTGTCTCGATAGTCAAAGTCAAAAACTATTTTTTAACAAGCACTTAGGCCCGTAATATGAAAGTTTGCTTTTCTTTGGTAATCCCTAGTCTAATATGAATGTGGATAGTGGATGTACTATGATAGTTCCGAAGACTGTGCTTATTATGCACTAGCCAAGCTCAATGAAGAATGTTTGTAAACAAACAACGACTCAAATAACTTTACAAAAAAATCGATAGTTTAGCAATATTTTATTTATGATTAATTTTTATTTTATGATTAATATTTCAAAATAATGCTGGACAATTCACACAGCATTATCTAGTCCCAAGCTAAGCAGAGCTTGTGTTATGGGTACTAGACAACTGATTATACATAATACAATACATTACATAGATCGATATTTTTTATTATACATAGAATATACATAGAAAACGACCAGAACACCCGGAACAAATACCTGCAGATCGTACAAATATTTGTCCCAAGGCGGGAATGGAACCCGCAACCTCCTGCGTCGCAGGCGGACCTCCGCCCACCGCGCCACAGAGATCGTCAGGTTGCATCAGTATTTCTCCTAAATTATTACGTTTATAAAAGGGAACAATCCCTTTTATTTTTGTAGCACTAGAAACTTACCTCTAAAAATATATTAGTGATGTAGTTATTGATTTGATCCTTATTCTCAGTGGGCAGAGAGTTCAGTTTCTCCGTAAAAAGTGTCGCAAGCTCGCTGATATGTTTTTTTAGCACCACTGTCATTCTGAAATAGACAATAAATAAAACACTATAGACTGGGTGAATTTTAATTTAATGATTCACGATTATTTACAGCTTTTTAGGGTTCCGAACCCAAAGAGTAAAACGGGACCCTATTACTAAGACTCCGCTGTCCGTCTGTCACCAGGCTGTATCTCATGAACCGTGATAGTTAGACAGTTGAAATGTTCACAGATGATGTATTTCTGTTGCTGATATAACAACGAATGCTAAAAACAGAATAAAATTAATATTTAAGGGGGCTCCCATACAACAAACGTGATTTTCTTGCTCGTTTTTGCTCGATATTGATAACGGCAACAGGTAGACGCTTGAAATATTCACATAATACTATATTATTCATTTTCAAAATAAATAATTTAAATAAATATTTAAGGGGGCTCCTTGTGAAATGTGTGTAATACCCTATTCTAGAATCCTGGGATCCTCTTGATTCAATGACGCCCGTGACATAAGACAGTGCTTTACACACCCGTTGCACAATCTACAATTATACTTACTGGGTCAGAGCATCAGCCTCATCTGCCGTAGACCGTCGCTGCTTCGTAAGCAGCAGCTCTCCAGTTTTGTGGTAAGTCAGCACAGAAAGCGCTGTGGCTTGCGCTAAAGCGCTGACACATCGCTTGTAGACCGCTTTATCTGTTAGCTCGGTGCTCTTGTCAAGCCATTCTAGGATCTCTGTGTATTGCCTGAAAGTAGAAAATAAATAAAAAATGCTGGGCAATTCACACAGCCATATCGAAATAAAAACGGATAGCATATATTTAATGTTCTGTCCAATTAGTTTTGTTAATTTTGCGACATCTGAATTTACAAAACTTATAAATAAATAAAATAAATAATGCTGGACAATTCACACAGCATTATCTAGCCCCAAAATAAGCAGAGCTTGTGTTATGGGCACTAGATAACTAATATTTAATATAATATAATGCATAGATAGATATTTTTTATTATACATAGAAAACGACCAGAACACCCTGAACAAATATCTGCAGATCGTACAAAAATTTGTCCCGAGACGGGAATCGAACCCGCAACCTCCTGCGTGCGTGCCCACCGCGCCACAGAGGTCGTCTATAACTAGCATTTATATCAAGATGACTCTTGGATTTTGTAAAAACTTAGTTCCCCAAGTTTTTCATTCAGAGACAAGACAAGGAGGACACTTAGTTACAAAACCTGCAAGAAAACTGTCATTGGCTAGTTCTTACTTGATCAGCGGTTGGAACTGCAGTTTGAGTCCTAGATCCTGCGTGGCGGATTGCAGTCTCTCGTGGAATGCCTCGGCCTTATCGCCTCCCGTGTTTTCATCATCATCATCATCATCGGCCTCGTCTTGCATTTCACAGAGCTCTGCAAATAAATGTAAAAAAAATGATTTTAGTTGGTAAAAGTGACCCAAATATGCAACTTCAAGGCGGTAAACGTAAACAATTCTGATTAAGTATACATAGATGCGCTGTGGTGCTCATTAGGGCAGCCTCTCGGGAGGCCTATGTCCAGCAGTGGAGTAATATAGGCTAATGAAAATGACGATACATAGATCATATGCGTCGCAAGGCGTCAATAAAAGTGGCTAGCACAGGAACGTGGTCTATCAATCTATCTGTCATCCAGTTCCACACCTCCTTTAGTTTTAGAGTGTAGTTGTAATTATGATTTTTGGTAGGTACCTTGATCCCACAAAATGTGAACCGAGGACCTTCAAGAAGAACTTAAGATGCAGGCCACGACATAATTTTTCGCTTTTTATGGTTCGGATATAAAACAAATGCACGACAAATAATCGTCGCGATCCGTATCGAGTCGACAGATTAGAAATTAGACTTTTTGAAGCCGGACTACGAAATTTGTTGACTCGCTCTTTTTTATGCGAATATGAAACAAATATATAACAAAATCCGGCATCATAGTACGGTTGGAAAAAGCCGCGGGATACCCCTGGATACGGTCAATCTCTGGGAGAAGTCAATCAGCTGAATTGATAAGTAAGATAGTTGGTCAAGTACCTGCCACCTGCTGCAGAGTCTCCTTCACATCCTGCCGCTTGTCTGGGTCCGCGGCTCGGAGCCGCTCCTCTATCCTCATACTGGTCTGCCGGGATAGCATCTCCAACGCTTCTAGGTGGACTAGTCCTGAAATTTACTTTTGAATTTAGTTTGAACAGCCCTGTTACTACAGAATACTATTTATATATCTCGTGGCGTGACCATTTTCTGAGGACATAAACTAAATAAATTTATATACAATTTGGTTCATCTAAATAGTGCAAACCACTATTTTAATTTCTTTCCCAAATGGGAAATAAATTAAAATAGTGGTTTGCACTCTCTAGGTGCTCTCGGTTCCAGAATTCAAGATATATAAGATAATATAAGTACGAAAACTTAACAAAAATTGATAACAATAACAGAAAACTAAGAGGTAGCAACAAAGGTAACCAATAAAAACAACAAAGAAAACTTCAGCAATGCATAATTGCACATGGAAATAAAAAAAAATGAAAGCTCGCAGCAAATTAGAGACAACTGAAATTTTGAATAAATGCTGTTGTGTCCAAATTTTTTTTTGATTTTCTACGATTTACTCAATTGACCAAGTAGTGTGATAAAATTTTAAAATTTCTACATTTATTTCTTTGGTTTGGTAACCCCGCTCCCACTAAGTTTATAAAAATAGTAACGTAACTTTGGTATAATAAGTAGTCTATTATTTAAGTTAGGCAATGTTCTAAATATACGCCAAATTTCATCTTATTATGTTCAATAGTTTTGGAGAACAAAAATTTACATAAAATTTACATTTCAGCAGCTTCCTAATTCGAATTGGATTATCAAGCAATATTTATTTATTTTATTTATTTATCCTTTAAAACACTGGCCCTACTAGATCAGTAGCGTTATAAGCCTTGCAGTTTACCTTCGAAATCATCAAACAGCGTCTCGTAATGTATCTCTTTAGCTTCCCTCTTTTCTTCTCTTATCATGTCTTCTTCATCAGCCTTCGCTTTAGCCTCTCTTAGAACCTGAAAAGAGAGAAACCAATTTTTATTTTCTTTTTGTTGTTATAAGGAAACGAAATCGTTCGGCCGTCTTTTGCGTAGCCAAATCGGTTAGCGGTTTAAGAATCCAAGATTTGACGAAATGTTCAGTAGCGTACCTAATGGGCGGACCTCGATTCGCGAACTTATTATTCAACTGATATTTCCTTCAAGTATCGTATCTTGGGAGTATCGTAATGAGAAACGGGCTTAAATCATATCTTTCAACAGTCCAATATTTTTTTTTGCATTTTTTGCAAATGTCCGTCCCTAATAGGGCTGCCGCGCTCTCACTGTTCGGGAAAATGACATTGTTAATTAGATTTTTTGTCCACTTCAATCTTTTTAAGGTAAAATAAAGAAGCGAACAAGAAAACTTGTTAGAATGTTAGTTTTCGTGTTGGAGCAAAACTCGTTCCAAGATTTTTTATCTTCTTGTTAATCTGATATTTTATAGTACCTAAGGCTTTTTACAAAGGATATGTTTAACAATTTGTTTGAATTTATAAATTGCTAATTTTTGCAACTCACTTGGAGATTTGTTGTAGAAGCGTATTACATTGCCCTTTAAAAGATACATTAATCTTGTGTAGTCGGATCTATTCAGTAGTATGGCGCATAGAAGGTGTAAGGGGTGTAAGTAAGAAGCCGAAGCCAAAAGCGAGTGTAAACCAACCTGCGACAGTATAGGCTTATCTCCAGAATCCAATCCAAGCATAGCTCGTTTCTTGGCCAATCCAGGGTCACCATCTTGCAGCACCTCCATTGTCTTCTTACCAATGGTTTCCAGAGTATCTAAGCCACCTGCCAAGACTTTTGTGCCTGGAATTTTAAAGAGACGATGAGACTTTTGTTTGTTTAGCAGAGGGTGGGACAACGTAGGTTTAGGGTAATCAATAAATGTATAAATAGTTTTATTCAAAGTTATTATTATTATTATTGTTAGTAGGTAGGTTTATTAATATTCACACACCAGTCCATTACTATAATAACAATAAATAATATAATAAATAATGCTGGACAATTCACGCAGTATAATCTAGCCTCAAGCTAAGCAGTGCTTGTGTTATGGGTACCAGATAACTGATATACATAATACAATACCTTGATAGATATTTTTTTCATTATACATAGAATACGACCAGAACACCCTGAACAAATGTCTGCAGATCGTACACACATTTATGCCGAGGCGGGAATCGAACCCGCAACCTCTTGCGTCGCAGGCAGACCTTTGTCCACCGCGCCACAGAGGTCGTCAAACTAGTAGTATTGCATTGATACAACTGATATAACAGCATTGTTATATTTGACATGTTTTCTGTGAATAAATGACTTTTTGTATCTATTCTTTAAAAAAAACATATAGTGGAACATAGAAGCCATAACACAAGCTAGCTTGGAGCAAGATAATGCTGTGTAAATTGTCCAAGCATTTTATTTATATTTAATAGACCCTCTTCTTTTTTGAAGTTGGTTAAAAATAGGGACTTTTCCCACCCGTGGGACCAGATTAACTTCAAAATATTAACAGTATTCTTACCAGTGCTCTCAACAAACTTTGTGACACCGGACAGAAGACTGCCAAGTTGGAAGGCATCACCACTGGCTGCCTCATTGCCACCTCCAACCTTTTCTTCAACTTCTACACTCTGTTCCTTCTTCACCTGGTTGGCTCTAGAGGTTCTGGCCAACTCTTCAGGGTCTGGCGCTCCGATGCCTGTTTCTAGGACTGTTGATATACCCTGGAAAGTTCAAAAAAGCATTGACTATACGGTTGTCCAAGGTACCACTGGAGCAACGAAGTTGAGAAAAACCTATAATCCCCACGCTGGACATGCGGGTTAGGGATCGCAGTTCGTGGGAGATCTATTCTGCAAGAGGCGCTGCTGCCCGCCCCCCGGTGTATGTCCCTTAGTGGCCTCTTACGACACTCACGGGAAGAGTTGGGGTGGTGCAAATTCTAAGCCCTACTACTACTTCTAAGCCACCACACGGCAACCGTGGCTTACTTGTTCCTGGACTGCCTTTCGCAACTAGGCCACAGATGGGCCCTTTTTGCGTGACGGCAACCGTGGCATTTATTTTATATATATTTTATAATTTTTTTCTACGCTTAATAAATAAATAAATAATGCTGGACAATTCACACAGCATTATCTAGCCCCAAGTTAAGCAGAGCTTGTGTTATGGGTACTAGATAACTGATATACATAATATAATACAATACATAGATAGATATTTTTTATTATAAATAGAAAACGACCAGAACACCCTGAACAAATGTCTGCAGATCGTACACACATTTGTCCCGAGGCGGGAATCGAACCCGCAACCTCCTGCGTCGCAGGCAGACCTTCGCCCACCGCGCCACATCGGTCGTCAAAACAAATTCGCTTGATTCATTCGGTCGTAGGTACTGCCTACAGCAGCTGCGTTTAAGGGACTTCGTTCGTGAAAAGCACTTATGAGGGTTTGATTTTCACTGCATTGTGATCTGTCAAGTAGTGAGTTCAACTTTTAAAATTCTAGATAATATCTTGGGCCAGAGAATCACACTAATATTACAAATACGAAAGTTTGGTGTATGTTGCCAAAATTACTGAACAGATTTTGCATATCTAAGGTTGTTCTAGGCCTGGAATTAACAGTTCCCATGGGATAGAAATAACTGATGTTTTTTTTCTCACCTGTGACACTTGAGTGGTAATATTGGTGAAACCAGCAGTAGCAGTACTCAGTAACGAGTCCACACTCCATCCCCACCCCCAGCCAGAAGGTTGGTTTGGCTGCGCTGGTTGGGTTTGTTGAGTTGGTGGAACTGGTTGTTTTGGCTGAGTAGCTTGAGTTGGTTGGGTTGGCTTGACTGGTTTTTGTGGTTGCTGCTGAAACAAGTTACAAGTACAGGGAATATAAAAAAATAGATTTACTATTGTTTGGGTTTACTTTTTTATGATCAATTATTTCATAGTGTACATTGTATACTTAACACTTACGTACTAAGGTTTTTTGTTATAGTGCTTACCCGCAGTTTGGGTATCTCTAAGAAATAAAATAAGCACCCAAAAAAAAATTTTTTTTTTTTAAATTTTTGGGAACTTATTTCATTCCTTAGGCTGTACTGTTTAACTGATACTGTTTTTATCTGTAGTAGCTCTATTTTTACCTGACTGCGCAAAAAGGGGTATGTTTTTACTAACAGCATTAGAAGTATAACAGACTTAGTTATTACTTGTTCCTGGATTGCTTTCCGCAACTAGGCCACAGGTGGGCCCTTTTTGCATGAAGACTTGGTTATTTATTTTTATTTAAATATTTTTAAAGAAGCTTCTGAGGAAAAGTTGTAATTAATCAGACTACCTTCTGAGAGAGTCCATCATCACCCCAGTCACCGAAATCATCCCAGCCTGTGTCTTGAGATTTTTTACTCTCCGTTATACTGGCAGGTTGAGATTCTTTCATTGTTGTAAGTTCAGCTACAGGTTCACTATCTTCTATGTCAAAATCATCCCAGCCATCAGCTTCTTTCTGAAATTAAGTTTATGTTTCAATGTCTTCTTCACTCCTATTTGCACCGCAGTAGTGTAAAAGCATGTAGATCTCATTTAGTTTATATTGTAACATAATTGTATGCTTTTTTGTGGTGATCACAATGTACCATGGCCGTAGTGATAAGAAAGCCACCAAAAGCAAATAAAAAAAATAATTGTATGCTTATACTCATGTTTTAAGCAAATAAATGATTCTTATTCTTATTCCTTCTATATGTGTGAAGGCAGATCTGGGTCTCTCGCCTATATGAATATAAGTAACAATTAAATTCTCCAGGTTAATGCTGCATGGTATCACCCGTACAGCACAAACTGGGTAGAATGCCAAAAATAAGAGGAGGCCTATACCCAGCAGGGATCACAGGCTGAGAAAAAGAAGATGGATAGGTAGGGTAGGCCTATTTTTTTTTGGGAAGTATTTTCTTCAATAAGAATTAGGATGATAATACTCATTGACCCGTCACCGTTATTATATCAAGCAGGCTTATACAACAAATGCTGAATATAGGCTTCCCAAAATGACTTTGATGGACCTTTCAGCAAATGAGAAGTGAGAGTGAAAATAAAAATACTACGAGGCGATAAGTCCTACGTAAATTACAGGTGAGTAAGGTGGTACACGTGGGTACAGGATTGAATTATATTGGAATAAAACAGCTGTTTGGCACCCCAGGTGCCAACCAGCTGCGAGTTAGAAAACTTATTGCGATGAACTTATACGTACATTAGCTACAGGTTTATTTTTGGCAGTTTCCTTGATAACTGGAGCTTTGGCGGCACTTTTGATAGGGGTTTTAAATTCTGCATCAGATTCCAAGTTATCACTGTAATTCGATGAAGAGTTCCTCTTCTTCCTTTCTTTTCTTTCCACGTTGCTCTGGCCCTCATCAGCGCTCTCAAAATCTTCGTCACTTGAAGGCATTGTAAGGAAGCTGGGCTTCGATAATCTCAACGAAAATTACAGGAAAATTCAGAAATCAAATTGAAATAACGCAAAAAATTTGGATTATTCTACCTACCTACGTGTTGTGTGTGTTGTTGACAAAAAAATTAAAGAACGAAAATTAGTGATGTGATGATGAATATGTGTTGTGTATGAATGGATCAAAATCTATCGAATCCGGAATCGAATAACATCCGATCAAAACTTTAAAATTTTAGAGGAATCACATATAGCATTCTGAATTACGCTAAAATCGATATCATTGCTGTCACTCACAAGCGATTCGTGTTACTGTGAGCGTGACATTAACAATGTCCTGTTCCTGTACGATGTCATTACGTGCGCCATTTTCCGATGCTACCCGTATTGATCATTGTGAGCGCCTCGGTGAAAAGTGACATTTGGCTCTAAGTTGACAGACGTTAATCGGGCCAGAGGCGGATTAATTGTCGACAGCGCCCTAGGCAAACCCCTCATTGGCGCCCCTCTGTGAACGAGCCGCGGCAAAGCTCAGTATTGGGGGTGGTGTTAGTTACATAACAACGACGTTCCTCAGTGGTTGACAAAAAGTATTTAAGGCAGGTAAAAAACTAGAAGTAATGGCGAGCGAAGAGAGCCGCAATTATTTTCATGCTTTTGGTTAGCATGATAGAGGAGGTTGTCAATTGTCAAAGTTAGAGCCAAGACCATATGGTCTTGGCTAACCCATATGGGTTTTGGCGGGGTTAGCCAGAAAGGCAGGGAAAGAAAGATAACGGCGAGCGGAGCGAGCCGCAAGTTTTTTGTGAATTTTTAAGATGAAATAAGATAGGTATGTAAACGGTGAAACGCAAAACTTTTGTGGCTATCGGTAATAAAATTATTCCCCAATTATTAAGAAATTTATGGAAGCAAAAACAATAGAAATTACGGCAACAACGGAGCGAACTAGCAAAAAGGTTCGACACTTTCCAGTGGTTTGACAGAAAATTTTCAAAGTCATTAACATCTAGAGTACAACAGATAGAAAACAACGGCGAGCGAAGCGAGCCGTAAAAAATTTTTGAGTGTGGCGATCGGTGTTGTACGCACGCACGTACCCCGCCCAGCTGCACAGTTCACTCCTCTCTCAGAAGTCACCATATAAACCCATCAAACTATAGGGTATATCGGGGTATGATCGGACGAGGGGAAGACCGTATGACACTAATTGTAGCCGAATTAAGCCATATTTTCTAAAGCTGACAACATTTTATGCCGACGCCCTCAAAAAAGATGCGGCATTAAAACACTTGCCTTTCAAAATCTCGCGAATCTATGGCAAAGTGATTTTAAAACTTACAGCCAGCCTAATGCATAATGATTAAAGCGTAATTTCAAACCAGTATTTTTTTTAACAAAAACCGAGCGCTGGATCCTCATAGCGGATGTGCGCCACGCTCCCGCAAAAGCCGCCCTTAATGCTAATACAGCCTAATGCCCACGATTGTTGGTGTCTTTTAAAACATATACCTCACTATCGCCATGCCGGCGGCGGTGGCGTCGGGCATAACAAGGGCGCATGGTCTGGGTAAGGAGGCCTACGGCTGCCACCGGGGTGCATTGCATGGCGCCCCCTATGTTCCTGCGCCCGTGTGCGCCGCTAAAGCCGTCTCTGACGCTCGTCAACCAATATCATTACACTAATCATCTGATTTTTGCTAAGTTCCTTCTTCTTTTTTTTTTCTGGACATAGATAAAAATAAAAAGTTTCGACAGAATTAAATAATGATTTATATTTTGTAAGTAGGCGGGATACCTGCCTACTCATATAATTAATTTTACACTTAGGTATTACCTTACATATTAATTATTTAGTAGTATAAAATTTTCTGCGCGCGCGCCCCCTGGAACCTCGCGCCCCTAGGCACATGCCTACTTTGCCTTGGGGATGATCCGCCACTGAATCGGGCATTGCAATTTGGACATTTGGAACGCGTGTGAGTGCGATGATGTCTATTAGAGGACACCCAGAATATGATATTAAAATGACATTGGTGGCACCGCGACTCGTGAACGCACTCATCAGCGTTCCAAATTAATAAAAACACTCAACTGTAACATGAACTCTATCAGCGTTGTATCGTATTTCGAATGCACCGTACATTGTGCTTGAAGTCTCACAAACGGTGCGTTCCGACATACCTACGCTAAAATCGATATTATCGTGCTCACAAGCGTTCTGTATTACTGTGAGTTTAGTTGTCTTGCTGCGCTAAAATCGATATCATCGATTTTATGCCGTGTGAGCGCGATGATATCGATTTTTTGGTATCCAGAATATGTTAACTCTCCGTCCCGTGTGATACCATAGATGACGTTATTTTATGCACTATTTTGCAATATTTGAGGTCGCTCGAGGTGACCACGGAAACTCAAAATTAAAAATCAGACTATTTGTGATAAAACTGTATGTAACTGTTTTATTTATTTTAAGACATTATAATATCATGTTGAAGTGAAAAAGCACCGAATGACACAGTCACACTTTTTACTATCCCTCATAAATTCAAACATCCGTCAATCTCTCAAACTGCCAGTAACGATTAGCGATTACAACCTCTTCTGACAATATTATCTACCAAGCCGCGCCGCGCCCCGGTGCATTCCGAATTACACTAAAATCGATAGTATCGCGCTCACAAGTGTTCTGTATTACCTACTGTGAGTTTCGTTGACTTGCTGCGCTAAAATCGATATCATCGATTTTATGCCGTGTGAGCGCGATGATATCGATTTTTTGGTATCCAGAATAATGTTAACTCTCGAACTGAGTGATCGCCCAAGTCAATACAGCACAGCACTACTACCGGTTGACAATGACACACGTGAATTTATTTACATCATTTTTGAGAAATGTCAACTTGTTTTAGTGAAGAAAAAAAACTGGAGAGTTGCGTTTCGTTGTTTCGTGGTTTTTCTTTTACGCATCAAAAATATCCACTTTTTTTTTTGCAAAAAAATATTCTTTTTCACTTTCTTTGAGACAGATTCAATCAATCTTAATGTTTTACTTGCTATTTTTACTTCTGATAAAAACTTTTACAATTTTCTTCTGATTCCGTGGCGTTTCGTTACTTGATATTTTTTCTTTATTCGCGGACTTTTGTTTTGTTTGGGTCGATGTCGAATTGGAAAAGAAAAAATCCAAATCTCGCGCGCATCGTGATAAAAAGTTTACTTAAAATTAAGTTCGAAGTAGTTGTTTTGTGATGAAGAGGAAATACGGCTCAGGAATTCACCTTTGTAAGTACAGAGCCTGTCTTCTCCATGATTGTACTATTGCCGGTTCCTTCGATAAAAGTATACTTTTATCGAAGGCCGGTTCTGATTCGAACCAAGTAGGTAGTTCTAGGTCGGTAGGTACCCTACTGGCTACCCTGTGATTCGAACAATCCTTGCATGTTTCGTTTTCTGCCTAGATGTTCGCTTATTTGAAAATTTGATGTTGTTCTATTTGAAACATCGACAAACAAAAAAATTGGGAACCTTCGTAATTGTTGAACATTCATCATTTAGTTTTGAACTATTTTGTTTGATCAGGATACTTTCATACTTAGTAGCAAGGTAGGAAGATAGGCTACCCACCAAAGAAACCATTGCAATAATGGAAACTTAGTGGCTATCTGGATAAGATTCTGTGGCTGGGACTTAAGCTGGTGAGGATACCACAAAAGCTGAAACTAGACTTAGGTAGCTTGTAATGGGACACTTTTCCAATTAAGTAGGTATGTACCCAGTTACCAGACTTCTCATACACAAACACATCATATAAACTTGAGGATAGTTTGGGAATCTTTTTATTTATTTTAAATTAACAGCTGAACTTATTGACTAGGTGAACCAATCGGTGGGAAGGCTTGTTCTGAATTTCCACAAATACTTACACTTGATAGCTACAGAACTTGGGTAATGGTCAAATGTAACCCTAAGATCTTTACTACAACAACTACAAAGCTTAAGGCAAGTCTAGGGAGATCTGTCTCTATCTGTTACATGATGTAAAGCTGTTAAGATATTAAAAAACTTACCTTGTCGCAATCACCAAGCAAAGGGGAATGTTCTTCAATAACCTTTGCTATCATGAAATTTTAAGTGAGGTATGATTTTTAATAGTAAGTAATACATAATCTTGTGTTAATTAAAGCCTAAGTTAAATTTAAACCTAGTATATTGTGCCATAAATAATGCAATTTTAGTGGAGGTAATGTTATTTTGTGTTAATAAATTAAACCTAGACATATTCATAATGCAAGCTCTGCTTGTATACACTTTTATTAACAAAGAAAATTACAATCAAATAACAGAACCAAATTTAAACTAGTATTTACAATTGAAACAATTGAGCTAACTGCAGACTGTTGCAAACAATCTGCAGGTAGCTCAACTGATCCATTTCAATATGGAATAATAGGGGTATAGCAAGCTCTGCTTATCTTTGGGCTAGATCATTCTATGTGAGTTGTCCAGATTATTGATTGAGTCTCTGGGGTAAGATACAGTTAATATAATATCTACTTATTTATACGACCTGACATGGCATCTAGTCCTGCTCCGGTACTTCAAGGAGCTGGGCTGGTATGGTTAGGCCTAGTTAGGCAGGGGGACAATGCACAATACACTCCCATGCGAGATGTCAGTGCAGATCCCAGTTCCCCCACTTTGAATTAGAATTAGATGGCATCTATATGAATAATTAAATTTGTATTTGTTCAACACATTAACTGCCCGATCTTGAACCCCCGTTGGTAGTCTCACGGCGCTGAACGAGGACATTATGGTTTGTGGGCAATGAAAGTGTTAATAAAGTGAATTGAAAGCTAAGCAAATGACCGGACAAGGCCTTTTAAGGGTTCCATAGCCAAAGGGTAAAAACGGGACCCTATTACTAAGACTATTACTATTACTATGTCCAGCAGTGGACTGATATAGGCTGATGATGATGATTACTAAGACTATCTCATGAACCGCGGTAGTTAGACAGTTGAAATATTCACAGATGATGTATTTCTGTTGCCGCTATAACAACAAATATTAGAAAACAGAAAAAAATAAATATTTAAGGAGGCTCCCATACAACAAACGTGTTTTTTTTGCCGTTTTTATAGATAATGGTACAGAACCCTTCGTGCGCGAGTCCGACTTGCACTTGGCCGGTTTTATTTTAATTTCTCTGATTTACTACCTAATCAGAAGAATGTAGTATAGGACTTCTCTTAGGCCTCATTTACATTATTAACAGTTTTAGGATTATTAACAATACCAATGCTGTTTACCATACTTTGTAATTATGACAATTAATTAACAAATTAATATTCATCATTATCATTAACCACCTTAAAAAAAGGAGGTTCATGTTCAGCTCTAAAGCTCCCACTTATAGTTTTGTCAAGTGCCATGCTTACTGATAATGATAAAACTTATTTCGTATTTCGTTTATTGCAATCATAATTAAGTATACATAGGTGAATGAACATGAATATTTTAACCAAAGTTGCAATGTTCAAAATATAGAGATAAATTAAATAAGTTCCTGAAAATTTTCGATTTCGGCGGGACTCGAACCCACGCCCCACCCACAGTACGGATGTGCTCCAACCAACTAAACCACGAAATCTAAGTCGGTTCCATCGAAAATCTTTGGCACTGTAGCTGTGACTGTAGCGCCGCGCCGATAGAACATTTTTAGGAACTTATTTCATTTCTTAGAGCCACCCAGAGAGCGGGTAAGCACTATAGCAAAAGAACTATAGATATAAAGTTTTTTAACTTACGAGATCAGAACACGAACAGATGGGCTGGTCACGTAGAACGAATGCAAGACGACAGAGCACCAAAACGTCTTCTTCGTGGCAAACCTGATGGCCGGAGACCCCCTGGAAGACCGAAACTCAGATGGCTCGATGGTATCCAGCAAGACTTATAGGCAATTGGAGTGACCGGCTGGCAGGAAAAAGCCAAGAATAGGATCGGATGGCGAAATTTACTCGACCAGACCAAGGCCCACCCGCGGCTGTAGAGTCAGGATGATGATGATGAGATCAGAACACATTATCACACTAATCACGCTATTATTATTAACTAGTTTCTGTCCGCGGTTTCGCGCGCGCTTTCTATGGAAAAGTTCAAAGATTATAAATTATAATCTATCCCATGGGAACTGATTTATGCCATAAGAAGTATCCTATGTTTTCAAACCTAAAACTACCTGTGCAAAATTGCAGTTTGATCCGTTCGCAGGCGGACCTTCGCCCACCGCGCCACATAGGTCGTCAAATTGATATGAATGTTGGACCCCTTGGTTATTTATTTTGATTATTTATTGTTATAGCAGCAATAATTATACACACCCTGTCAACATTTCAACTGTCTACCTATAACGGTTCAAGAATACAGCCTTGACAAAAATGGAGGAAATATAACAAAAAAAAAGCTTTTCGTATGGGACCACAGAAATCATATGATATAGCGTGGCGCAGGCGTTATATACGAGTTATCTTATTATAATTATATATTAAATTAAATTATATTAGTCATTAAAGTTACAGTTCAAATTTCTAGATATTCGTTCACAGTATAAAAACATTTTTCAAGTAGCTAAGTAAATTGTCTTAGTCAGCTCTAACGACATCCACGCGCTGAGTTTTAGGGGTCGATTCATACGCTGCGACCACCACCGGGCGGTCTCAGACCAAGAAATGGTCTGAGGGGGCGTTGATAGTTATCCCCATGGAACTCTGTGGTTATGTTATACCTTCTATTTAACTTAAGATAGTGCCCCTCTGATAGATATCAATAGTTAAAAAAATAACTTCATAATTATTCTCATTTGTGTTTTTAGTGGGTTATGCCTAGATAGACTCGTTTGGTCCCCAAATCGGGGGTCGTCGGTTCTACGACTGTGGTAGACCCTGATCAGGCTAATGCAAGTCTACCGTACTCTAAAAAAACGAAGCCCTGATCAGGCTCCAAACGAGTGTACGAGTTCATGTCACGAAGATCTACAATGTCTTTATAATACTCTCAACGTCAACTGATACAGCACACATAGGTAAAGATAACCGTGCCTCATTTAACTAGGAGGTACCAAGTTGTAATTTGTATATAGGTAGGTACGCTTCAGATATCTACATAGGTACATGTACAATGTACGTACATGCATACACTGAGGAATGCGCTGTATAGATATAGTCCGCCGTCCGTACGTATTTATACAGTGGAATCGTAAATAGATTGTATGGGCATGGTCGTAGTACATTTCGCTTACATTGCCAGTTCGTTTTGCGGTGTCCGAAGTGTACATAGCATGTAGGTAGTAGAGCATGTAATGTAAACATTAGGTGGTCGAGGAATGCATTTAGACAGTAGGTGCTGTGAATTATCATGGGCGGTGATAAGGTGGCGGCGCGGCGGTGGAGTCAGTCAGCGACGAGAAGTCGCGTGGTGCGCCCGCCTGTGTCGTTTTGTCGAGTGACGTAGGTACCCGCGCCGACCGCGCTCGCTCGCGTACGCGCCGCATTCCATCGTGGGGGCCCTTCGCCGCCATTGGCCGAACCGTGCTGTGACGTCACACCGTCGTAATGAGGTATTCAACATGGCCGTGTAGCTAGTTCGCGAGTGTGCTTCGTTATTCGTTTGAATGGATTTAATCAGTGAAATATGCCAAGGAGACGAAACGGTGAGATACCCTTGCCCGACGGATGGGATTACGCGAGGGACTTCGACGGAAAATTGTATTTCATTGACCACAACACTAGGAAAACGACGTGGATCGACCCGCGGGACAGGTAAGTTTTCCAAAGAGAAGTGTTAACCCTTATGAGCCCCATGTCAAAACTTTACATTCCAATGCAATTTGTGACGTGTTCCCATTAAGTTTGAGTGCAGTGGACGGTCGTATCGAAAGTGAACGTAATTGTGGTTGCTAACGAGTCGGATAAAAGTGTAATACGTCATTTTAAAATAGAACAAATCGTGAAAAACAATCTGTTCCCCGCTGCTATACTGCTGCGCTCTGGCGGAAAGAATGTCCGACAGCCTCGATTTCACACGACATTCCACAGTTTAGTGACAACAAATGAGCTAAACAAAAATTATTATGGTTATCATTTTGTTTATCCATTGGAATGCGCATTGTAGTCTCGTTTCGGAGTGGTATCTGACTCTGAATATTCGGTGAACGGTGGAGTCAGATCGGAACGCGACTAATGAGGCCATGGAACTGGTTCACTGCAATGTTAGTTACTGAACTGGCGTAGAAATAATACGGCGTTCATGTGCTATGTATGAATGTGGCATGTCGACGTCGGCTGGGCTGTACTGTCGTTGGTGGTTTCGTAAGGTGCGCCGTGGTGTACTTATGGGTGTGATGGCGATGCGTGGAGAACGCGGCGGGAGATGGAATGCAATGCATAGGCAAGTTGCGCGGTGTGAATGACAGGCCGTAGAATGCGGCCCAGGCCTGCGGCGATGGTCGCGCCTTTCTAAAGCGGCGCACTTCCCCTCCCGCAGCCCGCAACGCCGCTCCCCATATCCCCCTTACTGATCTGCAGGTGCTGAACACATCCCTATTAAATACCGATCATGCCTCTAGCCGTATCTATTTACCATAGTGGAAACGGCACCTGCATTGTCTTAAAAACTTGACCTTCAAAGTTTAACACCTGCAGTTACAGTTAAAATGGCCAATTATCACCTTGGTGATGCTAAACAGCGTAACAATTGACATTGAGACCCAGCATACGGTCGGAACTGAGAAGAAACTATGATCTTGCAAAATATTTTGTTATTATAAAAAGGAAACCAATTGGAAGAAAAAAAATGTTGTCCGACAATATCCTAATATTGATCCCCTGATGCGTGTCTTCTTTACTTGCAGGCTGAATTATGTATTTCCTTTCCTGCTAATGTTATGCGACAAAATAGGAGAACTATCTTAGTTAGCATTGGCATGCTGGCACTTAGTTCGTTCTTCAGAAGACTTAAAGCTCCTCGCACAAGTAAAATAAAACGAATTGCAAATAAACCCATAATACTAATGACCAATTTATGTAAAACCATAAGCTTAATGATAGACATCCATCAGTGATACAACTAGCATTAGCTGATGGTTTAACGTAGACATCGCCATTTTCGTATTATAATGTCAGACGCAAAACAGTTTCAGGTCTCATAAGAAAAGGTCCGTTCAATTTTTAGTGCACCTAATCCTAACCAAATTAAAATACGAACGTGGATTCAATTGATTCAAGCTAAGACGGCATCGGTATGAGAATCTGGGGCCGGTACATTCACACCACAATAAAATTCACCGCTGACACAGGAAACATAAAGTGGTATTTTTATTGAACCTTTTGGCAAACTGCATTCCAACCGCTCAACATTACCTAAATGAGGTTTTAAATATACTTTATTTTAAAACAAGCCTACAGATACTATGTTTTTCGTAATATTTCCCAGTAGAGCAAACAGACTGTTCGATTTATGATTGCCCGCGCGAGTCGGTTGCGAAAGCGTGGTTGACGAAATTCACGCACTGAAGAATCAAATTCATCAAATACAGGCACATATTATCTAGGTTTGCTATCGGGACACTTAGAAATAGAGGTCTATCACTTCATACAGGGCATCCACTTGTGCAAAACGCTCACACAATAAACCGAGCGACTAAGCCAATTTAATAATGCTAAAAATAACCCGGACACTTCTCGAGCGCATAACTACGGCGCTATTAACCTTATACGTGGAACCTAAACATTCTGTTGTGAAAAATGTGTCCTCAGGTCCTTTACGAGTCAACATACCAACGAAATGCAATAATTTCATACCACAAGAATGTTGCCCTAACGGAGTTGCTTTTTACGAGCATAATTTGTCAATTTTCGTTCAAGATGTGATGTCGCTATGTGACCCTTTAATGGCAGAATTCACCCTTGAGCTTATGACCGTTGAAGCCGTAAATGATCTAATTGATCCTTTGAAAGACAGCAAACAAGTAAAGTTGTTTCTAAAATGAGTTTGTTACGAGAACTTGTTCCGTGTGAATGGGCGTTTTGCGGTTTTCGCAAGAAAAATGCGATGCGTAACTAGACGACAGAAAATAAAAAGGCTAAAATGAAACGCCACGCCATGCTATGCCATAGAAAGAACCAGTCAACAGCTACGCAGGTAAATGGGGGAAAAAACTTTTCATTGTGTTGTCAGGAGGAAGCTCAGAAGACAATGATAGCCGATGTCGATTAAAAGGCGAATGAGAACCATACCTTGACGGTGTTTATTAACTTTAATAGTAACGGCTGGGTGCAGTTTTACTGCGATGTCGGTACATTGTTCTGGCATACCAGAGATATTACGTTCAGGTGGAACTTGGTTGTTAATTCGTAATTATTGTAGGTATATGCTGTGTTGCATTGTAACATTTGCATGAGTGAAATCATTTGGCTCCAAAATTGAACTGAAGGATAAAAAGTTTTAAGCATTGAATTTGGTGGGTACGTAAAATAACATAGATTTGTAACATCGGCTGGGCAATTGGCCTGGATGTTTTAGACTTGCGAAAACGCATAATATTTGCAGTGGAGTTTCTGAATACTGATATCTTGGTCTGCGGTTTGCAAAATGCATGTCGTGTGTAGCTCATTTAGCAACAACACACGGGCATATTACTATCTAATTGTTCTTGTCTATAATTTCAAGGTATAAATTCTAATCGAGAACGTAAATGCATTCAAATGGAAGCCTCTCTGTTTCTAACGTGCGTCAATAATATATTCCAATCGTTGCATCTGACTATAATTCATTTCTTCGGTGTTCTCCCATATTTCTCCGACAATATAGTTGTCTATAACGAAGCTATCTTCACAAGATTGTGTAACCTAAGTATGAGCTTCCCACGCACAACATTAGTCCGTAGTCCTTCAAGCGTAACGTTAAAGGGGCTGGGCATTTTACTGCGTTTCTTGACTCTAATAGAGTGGGTGCTAAATAACTTTGTGATTTTATTCCCTTGACTGTTCAATCGTATATACGATAAGGTGGTCGTTTTGCTGTATCTGACAATGTAAAGGGGGTAATAGAATGAGTTGCTCTGCGGTTATTTCACAGACGTTTTGTTGAAATGTGTTCGGAAGGTGCGGCTGCAACAACGGTGTAGCTTTTGTATATAATCTACCCACTCTAACATTGTTTATTTAACGCATTCCAATCAGATAAATATGTCCTTGACAATTTGAAATTAGAGACCAAGGCACGTGTCGGAAAGCAACCCATAGCGACTGCGTAGGTACCTAAAATCAGTAGAGGGTCCTATGTAGTCGCCGTCAGAATATAAATAAATCAGTAGATAGATATACATACATATTTAGATTCTACTATTATAAGATCGTCGGCCATTAAAAAGACGTAATAGCGATTTAGAAATCGCTCTCAGAATCAAATCGAGACATTGCTTAACCTTCGGTCGTTACTAACATTCTCAGGAATGACACTGATTACTTATTATTAAAAAGAAAAAGTCGCAACATCAGATTCTGAAGCAGTTTCGAAACCGAATCGGAATCTATTTCGTTATCGTCATTGTAATGAAAAATGTATTCAAAAATCACGCATGTTAAAAACTTATCTATTTAAGTATGCGATAAAGCCGCACTGTTCTCGTTTCTAATCAAAATTGGCATTCCTCTCTTATCTGTATGCCGCGATGCCGTCATAAAGCACTTGTTTACCAACTGTAACGACTTATTCATTGTTATGATCATCTTAGTTTTTTGTGTGTTTAGTATTCCGCGCTCTATTTAGCCGCGCCATTTCCACCTCGAAATGGTAATCGTAACGTAAAACCGCGCCACAGCCCGCCGGTTTGGCTATGGTAATGAGAAACTTACAAAATATGGTCTGTCGACATAGCGGGCGTTCGGATGCTTTGAGGTATTTTAGAGCGTTTGCCCGCCCTTCCATATAGGGAGTGTAGTGTTGATGAATCTTCGATAGTCGCCAGCTATAAAATTGTATAACTGCTTAATTTACATAAGACTGATTAAATATCAGAGGACGCCTAGACACCGGCTGTGGAATGCTGTCTGCTTTATGTTTCCTCCATAAACGTTTGCGACGATTTAATGTCCCCGGCGAAACGTGCGATTCCAATCTGCCGAGTGATGGAACGAACCGAACGAAACCGATGGTATACCGTTACCAACTTACCAGCCTTAAAAATGTCTAACAAAAATAATATCGTTATTTACTGGGTTATCCATGAAGAAAGTTCTTTTTGATTGGAAAGTAATTAACAAGGCTGTTTAACGAGGTGATATTAGTGTGGGTGATGTGATGTACTGTGCTCGTGAGGTGCACATACATGAGAAAGTTTTGACATGAAGGTAACTACCTAAATATACTGGGCGTGGGTAAGTGAACGACGTGCTTATCACAAGATTAAATGATTTCTGAAAGAGCTTCAAATCCTTTAGAGCGTCTGTGTACTACGTACAGACGAACAAAGTATCATCGAATAACACTAGTGAAACTTACATAGAGTGCAATGCAATTGAAATGAGCACCTCATAGGCTTAATTATTGTGGGACTACTTATGTATGCAATCTGCCTACTTTAACATTGTTTATTTTACGCATTCCAATCAGATAAATACCTATATCCTTGACAATTTTATACACCAAGGCACGCACGAATACTACTTATTGTGTGGTATATGGGCGGAACAAAATAACTGAGATTTTGAAAAGCATTTAGCAGAAGTAGCGTTTCGCGATCCCACAGCTCTGTCAGTGGCTGGAACTTGAAACAATGAACTGAGGAATTCAGTTCCTGAGCAAACATTCGCGGAAGCCGGCGCCTCCCATTCATTCGCGATGCATTCCGCCGTTGATACCCACTTGTTTGGCCAATGTTTAACCTTCCTTTCCGGTCCTCGCATCGCTCTAATAACAACGCCATGTGAATGGAACCGCATTGGTGCCTTTCTGCCTCCTAATGTTTGACTTTCTACGTGAAAGTATCATTTGTGCAGTCGTGGAGTCGCGGGCAAGCATCGTTACAAACCATTAGCAACATTTCTGCAATGCTTAGAGGGTTCCAAGTTACGACTGGTAGCCACGCAGGATTCTACATTCTGCTGTGTACGTACTGACATTTGCATAATGTGAGGCTTCGACGGTCCTCGCCGCTAGATACCCATACTACATACAAGTGACGTTTTTTTGTATATTTTGGCCAACAAAATTGTGTTATATCTGTATGCTAATATCCAAACCGGTTGCCCATATCGGTGAATTAGTTTTTATTACTTTTGTTACTCACATTCTTAATTATTAAAAACATCGTTGTGAACAAAACAAATACGTCAATGTATTTATGAGAAGTAGGTATGTGTTCTTCGCGCAAGAGAGCGCCTTGCGCAGATTTACAATGACAACTAGTTTGAGGAGATTTATGCACACTCTAATCTCCTACATCGGTTTGTAAGCAGTTATTACTAGAACGGGTTGCAAACAGAATGGGAGTGACTACAATGCAGTATCAATTAGAAATTCTTGAGCGATATTAGGTGTAGTGGCTGGTTCTGCGGGCAATTCGTCATGTATAGCCAGTATTTAGACTAGTATCGTTTATCGAGTGTTTGAGCGGAGTCGTGCCCTGATACTCATGATATTGTCGCACGCGCCGGCAGCGGGCGAAGGCGTGACGAAGGCGCCTGGTATGCGTCGTGATTCAAACGGAAACCCTATATATTCAGTGCTTGCTTATGCAACTCTCTGTCCGTCCGTCACTTCAACAGACAGCATTCAATGGTACATGCTGATTTGATCGCTTCGAAAGTTGCCTGATCATTGCGAAGACATGTATTTACAATAATATGGAGGCTTACTTTCGTCTTTAAACTGGACGTTAATTAATATCGATTTTTGTCATTACCGAAGTCATTACATGCCGTAAATGGAAGAATTTCGAATGTTATTATGGTGTTTATCGTTGTACTTTTACCGGGTGGCAAAATATTCAGCGTTGCGCACTTAACGAGTCTGTTTAATATAATACCCGAGTCCCACAAGACGAGCATAAGACCTTGATGGTGTGACGTGACAGGCGTCTCAACAACACTGTTCACACTTGCCGCTGGAATGTCGTTTGTCAATGATCAAATAATCTGACGTCATGGCGACATATTAGCCTCAACGTTTACCATCACATAATTACCACTTTCGACCGACTGCCGAAGTTCGATGATGATAAATAAAGTTGATTGGGTAATGACGCAAGTTGCTAAGAATGTTTATATTATGTGGTTTCGTATTTGGTTCAAATATGAAATATTTATTCTCCGTTTTCTGCCTTTTCTTGGAACCCGTGGCATGTTCAATTCAAATCAGTATGTCAGCAATTTGGAATGCGAGAAGAAACGTTGACACGTTGACCTCTAACATCAGGCCTTTTTAGGACAACGGATAGTGCAATCTTCCTGTCCATGAGAAAGACATTCAAATAAACATTCATTGCTAAGACGCACAACACAATGACATCACAAGTTATGAATCTTGCTTCAACTTTGTAAGGCATGAAACGGGTTGTTCACCTAACACGATTATCCTTAACCGTGTCTACTGACACAGTTTCGAAAAAGGATTATCTTACGCCGGGAAATCTAAATAGGGCAACGACCTCAATTGTACAGGAGTAAAAAAACGAAGATGTCCCGAAGCCTACGGAATTCACACCAAACAGGCCATCCGGATTAAAATATTTCCCTGGTGGTATTTATAGAGCATTAGTAGGTGTGCGTGTCCGTCTGTCGGTCGGTCGATATGTGTGAGACAGCGTGGCACCGCCTCCGACCAGACGTGCTCCAAGTTTGTTGTAATCCAGGATTTCGTCGTTGAGCTTAAAGAATTTCCGTGAAAATTGGCAGCCGTCTCGATTTAGCCTGTTGCGGAGTTGCTAGACGCAGAAATGTACGCTAGAGAAAGAGAACTATCATGTGTCAGAAACATTCAGTGAAGCACAGTGAATGGAGCTGCTAGCTAAGTGAGCAGTCAAGGTTACTAGAATACTATTCGGAGACCAAAGACTTGTGAACTCGAGAAGTCGCTTGAATTTAGCAGGAGCATGTAACTAAATAGTCCAAAGCGGGCAGCAACCTTCGCATTTCTATTTGCGGATGGCAACTGACGGTACATTGGCCTTCTGCCGTGCTATTTTCCAATGAGACCGAGATGCACTGGCATATCGCACGACAACCGCTACAGGATTTATTCGCATCGAATTGATAACTCTTACAGATTGAGAGCTCACCAGAATATGAATTGCATTCGTGAATACCAACCTACTTCTTGTCTTGACGACGCCAAGTAGCGCCAAGACGTACCAATTAGATTAGATGACTGTTCACCTAGGCCTTAGCTGTAAAAATGTACATATCGACACCTGCAAGGAAAATCATTGTAACTCATTTTTAGCAATTTTACAGGAGAGCGAGTCAAAGTTTCAAAAAAATCCCGTAGGTTTTTATTATGACTTAGTCAAATAACTGTGATAATTTGAATCGCTAAGGGTTGATCTAAGATATAATACATATATTTTACGAAAAATTGCTCGTTTTCATGCAAATTTATGACTTACAATGATATGCCACAATATTACGTAACACATACTGACATCGTAACTCAGACATACAATGTAATAATGTAAGTATCAATTTGCGTTCTAAAAGGAAGTAGTTGTATGTCTGAGATACCATACTAAAAATGTTATTTTGTTTTATTTAGAGTTACGATTTCAATGAAAAACTCAATGCATTTATTCTAATAAAAAATTTAATAGCAACTTAGTTTCAAATCAGTCTCCATAAACATAACAATTAATCAGAATAGGAGTTGTTTTTCTGCTGTGAACTATTTAAATGCGGCAAATTTAAAAAAAAAACGGTACATTTCCGGAATCGCATTACTTTTGCACAAGCTCATCAAATCTTTGTATTTTACTGCTATCAGGGGTAAAGGTGCATTATAGGCCCTCGGAATGGTATGAGGCATCTCTTGATTGTTAATATTTTGAGCTGCCTTGTATATGCGACGAGTTGCTCGTTTCCCTCTTTAGCCAACTAGATCTATAGTCATCTCATTGTCACACAAAGAATCATACTGTCATGGAAACTTAGCATGTTGGGTTGATTCCTGGCACAGCTTATGTGCATAATTTTGCTCCATGAGACCTTTTCATTGTTGATATCGGTTTCTCAATTATTGTCATTTACTATACATAAGTTGCTTATGTATGGTCCAATATAAGGTCTTGGTTGACTTCAGTTACAGCGTAGGTATGGTATGGTATATATAGGTTCACCGGTAGATTTTGCGCATCTAATTAAAATTAACCACTGCTGGTGAATGTATATCACTTTTTTTTCTTCCTACGCTCAATCAATGGATGCATTGCATCACCTTCTGCGAATGGCAAACTTCGAAGTAGTTGGTGGTTTATGGTGATGTTCAGCATTTTAACCGCATATGCGTACATTGCGAACATAATTCTATTTTTATTTGGCCGCCACAGCTGTCAGAATTAAAATTTTACTCCGTAAACCCCTCTTGAACCTTGTTCTTAATGTAGACGAATACAAAAATACTTATTTTATTTGATCCCTTGCGTCCTATCGTTTCATCCCAAAACTAGCAGTATTCTTTATTTTTACCCATGTCATAAATCGTAAAATTATAGGCTGTAAGTTTTCTTTATTAGTAAAATACTGAAACTTCAGATTGTGGAGTGTTCACTATTTTTTGTAAGTCATAACAAGCAGTCACAACATCATTAGATTGCTTTGCTATTTGCTTATCGCTATCTTTTAACGACCTCTCAACATTTTTATTGTCAATATGCAAAGCTTGTTCATATTCAAGCTTAAGTTTTTCGTTACCACCAGCATTTTTAAATATGTCACAACGGGAACATTGATCTTTTTCTGGTTTATTGAATTCCATATTATATTCAGTGCAAAATACTTCTCTATACTGTTGTATTGTTGCTATTCCAGCTTGATCCGAACGGACCTTTTTCTGGGTGAAAGAGGTCCGTTCTAGATAAAGTTGATGTAATTTTGGCAGGTTTAACTGTTCATCGAGGTAAAGTTTTGATGAGCGTTGTCGAACATAGTGTGAATCTACCACTGGTATTTGTGAGATATGGTCGCGACGACTGGAGTGTTTGACTTGATCTGGAATAGCATTCTTTCGCGTCCTGTGAGTGTCACTCCGGTCGTAGGAAAAAGATCCCGTAGCAAAATTTATCAATTTTTTTAAATAGTGTCTGTACCCACATATTATCACTTATCGAAAGGGTGTTCAGAAACATTGTCTTAAAGGTATTATTTGTTTGTAGGGGAAGAAATAAGTTCTTCCCCTACAAACAAATAATATTTGAGAGAACACTTACGTCGACTCGAAGCAATTGAGCTGGCAGTAACTTGTTTTTTTTGAACTCTTTTAACTAATCTGTTCACATATTCCATTTGTTTGTTATGGTCGCCAAACTCCCAAAAGTCTTTATATATTAAATATCTTTGATTTTCTGAAATTTTCTCACGATACTTGCGTGAACAATTACCATCGCAACTGGGTTTCATTTTTTTTTTTGGGAATTAAACGACCTAGGTTGTTTACATACTCTTGACCTGAATTTTTCTTCTTCTTAGCTATAGAATTCTTCCAGTTATCTTTATTTAATACTCTCTTCCTTCCTGCATTAACTTTTTTTCAACAATTCTTCTTTAGGCTGGTATTGGCAAGTAATGCATCTGATTCTCTCTTACTTTAAGAAAAAATATTTGGATATGAAAACATTGTAACTCTTTTTACAATGTTTTCATGTCATAAGATCTATCAAGAATTGTTAAAAGCAGACGAAGAAAATAAATGTAAATTGTGTTGCAATTTTTTTACTGTTATATTATTATTAATGGGCAAAATGATTTTGCGTAGCTTCAGATACCATTTTGTCAACTCCTGTGGGCCATTACTTACGATGTTTTTCCACATTCTAAATCAATAAGCAGAAGGGATAGAGAAACGAGTATCAGATTAAAAAATTGGGCTTCAAACGCTCAGCATGAATATGGTTGTAACTCAATTCGGCTAAAAAGTGAGTTACAATGATTTTCCTTGCAGGTGTCGATATAAGCGAAAAAAATAATTAAAACTATGTATATGAAACTCTTACAAAAGTCTGAAATCGCTAATGTCCTTCAGTACTTTACATAGAATATAATTTATAACAAATAATTTGAAAACACTAGTTTATTATTATTATATTCGCGTAACTAAATATGTAGGTGAAAAGGTTCTGGGTGAATCCATTCAAAACAAAAAAAAACGTCAAGTGCGAGTCGCTCCCTTAACCAGGGTTCCGTAACTAAACATTATATTAATTGTATAATTAAAAGACTTTATTTGAATAATTATTAAATATCATGATTCTAGCTCAACGGGAAGTAGATACCCTATAGGTTTTGGTCCATGGCGAAATCTATTTGTGCTATAAAACCTAGCTTCTTGCCAAATTTAATGGTTCTAGTCTAGGTCAACGGGAAGTAGGTACCCTATAGGTTTTGGGTGCATGTGATTCCATTGGAAAATTCAAAAAAATTGGGCTGTAACTTTTGATTGCGTTGACTTAGAAGTTTGATTTAAATCGCGGCTCCAAGAGGTTACGAATATAAGATGCGTTTGTGAGAAAAGAGGGTTGACAGTCGGACATCAAAGTGATCCTGTAAGGGTTCCTTTTTTCCTTTTGAGGCACGGAACCCTAAAAAGGGAATGATTGGAAACATCTTATGCGTTATGACAACTTCTAACATCATAGAAGGAAAAGTAGAAGGAGACCAAGAAATAACTACATATCCGAGCCAGATCAAAGAGAAAGTCTTGGTCATTTCGTGTATAGAAGTAATATTCCAATGCACTGTAAAAAGAACATTGCAACGATGCCAACAAGACCAACAAGAGCCTAAGATCATTAATTTACAGTAAAAATATGTATAAGAATTAATGTTCTCAAATTTCTCAATCTGTCCCATAACAATTTCAGCAATAATCAACATACGAATACGAGTGGTATTGTAAAGAAGGACCTCATTTCGACAACTCTGATTCATGTATAGCCTTACCATATTTACGATTTGGGTTCCACGAATTCTCGGATCGATGTTTGTAAACTGCTTAGCTATCAAATTCTCGAGGGAATCGGCAGATGGCGCTGACAAGTCTGTTTAAGAGATGTTGCACCTAAACTTACCACGGTGTCTTCGTAATTCTTTGTAGTTATTTTTTGTGTCTACGTATCAGCTTTTAATCGCGCAGATATACGTATTCTTAAGTGATAAGATATTATATCTCTGGAATGCGATGCGTTGTTGTGACCTTCCCAATGCCAATGATTAGAGCTATTTTCAGCAGTTTCAATGTTCCTGTCCATTTGGTGTAGAGATCACAAAAGAAATACTTATTATAATAACTTCCCACCATTGTTCTTATTAATTACAACGCAAATGATTTTAGGATTTCATACAAAGACAACAACCGATAGTTTTCACTCAACATTCCATAGGAAATGACTAAGATCATGTTAGTAAGACATAATTTCCTACAATTATAACACCAATAAAATTCTGTCATAACATAACGTTTGATTCGTATTATTACGGCCTCGCGTGGGTGTGTGTGTGATCAGGGATTCCATGACACGGGTCACAGTTTCCAAGAACTCGGCTCGTCTTGACGTCCCGCTGACAGAACAGGTTTCTTCTGTTCCACGGAGATGCAGCAACATTGTATCTAGGTCCGTCTCGCTCACACTTACTGGTTTAATGGTCCCGTCCCGCTCCAGCGCCGATGCAATGGATGCGCACACGCGCCCTCTATACCCTCACCTCGATAAGTGTTCGTGTTTTTGAAATGGACGTTCGTATTCGGTAGCTGTGTGGAAGGGACTCAATTTCATTGAAGCCTTTTTATCTCGCAGGGATTGTAGGATGCGAAAAAATACCTTATTGCACTTTCATTTCTTATAAGCAGATGAAAAATCGCTTATCTGATTAACTATAACGGTTTGAATTTGTCCTTCGTTGGTTTTAGGAAGCTTTCCAAGTAATTTCATTCTATCATCGTAGGTATTTGTCGTGGTCTTGGGATGTCTTAGCCACAACTCTTATTTGATTCTTGGCGTAGTTTTATCAGAACTTTCGATATATGTGGAATTTGGACGACCGTGTCATTAAATCGTCATCATCTTACTGTAAAACAACAAACGGTAAATCGAGGCACGCAAATACGTTTATCGAAAACTTAATAATGCTCCTGCACTCCTGCGTGTACAATCACTGGCAAACATTTGAAAACTAATTTTAAAGTTGTCAGTTATCATTTCAAATTACATTACAAATGCAAAAAGAGACTAAAGTACGAGTTTTTGTAATTTCCTCATTTAATTCTCTATTTTTTCTAGATACTCTAATACTTGGAGTCCCAAAAGAAACTTTGTGTAAATACCTAGACCTACCCAGGGCTGGTTTTATAGTCTTTTGATGTGGTTATCTTATTAGTGCTTAGTTAAATGATTTTTAAGCCCTGTATTTCCCTATCTTGTCACTCTTAGTACGATGTACCTTATAAGGTACCTATCTATCTTACTTATCTATGTTCTTATCCAGGTTTTACAGATATCTGTCCAATCTAGGCACACCTTCTGATGACGAGAAAATCAATAAAATATGAATATTTTCCATTACTAAATGTGAGTGGAGCTATTTTTTATGCGTATTTCTTGCTCTGTTGGGTAGTCAAGACACCGTTTTCTTAAGCACCACCAAGGTACTAAAAGATGGCGTGATTTCAGGCAATCGACAAAACCTTCCGTACATACTCGCCAGCATTTACATAAAACGTACCCAATTAACCGAGGAATCTTATTTAATAACTGACTACCGAATAAACGCAGTATTAAAGCTGTATTAAAGTCACGAAAACCGTTAAGTGGGTAAGACGTTGCGGTTTCGTCACTATCGGAAATACGTTGGTCCGCTTCTCCGCTTGTGACCGGTACTGAGACAATAGCACGGAAACTGACTGGTGTTTTACTACGTCATTTGTTTTATTTATTCGGCTGTTGCTGTCTGGACAATTTTATTTATACATCCACTCTTACATTTCAATGTCAGGTTAAGACGCTTCGTCGTTTCGTCATCTTTTGGACTTTCATTGTTTGTTAGATTCATGTTATCTTCCTGTTTTTGGATGGTAATCGTCTCAACATTTGCATGAAAGGCTTGTCGGCTCGTCGTAAATCTCAGGGACGTTTATAACTTAGGTACATAGAATGTGTCTTCGTATCTCATCATAAGTCATCCCTAAAATTCTAACGTACCTATTTAAGTCTTGAACAGCCAAAACCCCCAAAATCTCGGCATCTAAGCCAGATTTATAGTTCCTTCTCTTCAGATGCTGCAAATAGAAAAGCGTCAGCGTCATTATAACTAATCGGTATGGGTAACGTCATGACATGACAGCAACGAATAGCAACTAAGAGTTTCAGATTTTCGTCCATTTCACATAAATAAAATAAATAAATAAAAATAATTTATTCAAAAAATCTAAGGACCAAAAGGATAACAAAAAAGTATGTAATCTTATTCTAATGGATTTAAAACAATGCGTGTGTGAGTGACACCCAGACTATATTGACATAAGAATCTGTAGACGCTCTCCCGTACTACGTCAACGTGAATCATGGCTGGAACTCGTATTGATTGGAAGCAGGTCGACTGGCGCCACCACACCACGCCTTCATCAGCCACTATCACTTATTCTGCCCTTCAACAGATGATGTGATAGTTTGCACAAGTTCTGAGTCCCAGAAGAGATGATCGATGACATTTTCCCTCGAAAATGTCGTCGTATTACGTCTTGCGGGGAACTGTATCATCTTCATGAATTGTACCAACTCATTACTGTGCCTACTTGGAGTGTTCTTTGATCAGAATATTTATATTCTGTTTAGGTAATTCTTAAGACATGACTCGATACTATGTCGTCTCGGTTAAGGCTCTTATAAACAGGATCCTGCAAAGATTTCTTTCCTCCATCTACCAAAAGCTCTTACAAGCTACAATAAATCCAAATCCAGCAAACTAAAGCTTGTTTTCCAATAAACATGGCAAATAGTGGTAGAAAGACGCAGCTCCCGGCTACTATCATTAATTATTCTTATGCCACAACAATGTAATCTGCCTAGTGGAAATTGCACCTGCTTTTTCTCGAGGCTGAGTCGATTATGATTGTGAATCTGGCTCGCATGCTGTGCTGTTGTTTTATGCAGATTGGTTTCCTGTTTTAAAATATATATATATAGTTATAGTTAAAAACAGCAGGAAAGCAGTACTTATGCGTTTTTCTTGGTTAAGTTTCACAGTGAGAGGTCTAGTTTTGTTACTAGGTTCTTTTGCTCTCATCTTTGGTTATATCCATGAAGGTTAGGTATTCGTCTGTTCTGACACAATTTGGTACATATGCTGCTTTGACATGACTACGTTCTCCGTTAAATGTGATCTTATGATGATAAGTGTTTCATAAATGAATTAAGTAGACATGATGATCACAACTTAGACAAATTTTTGTAAACTATGAATGGCGATGCAGTTGCTTATGTTGTTGCGTGATGTGAATTCGTCCCTTAACTGGGACGTTTGAATCTGAATCCTCGTATTCAAAATAGTTTTGCCAAGCAATTCCCGTTATTAGACCTGGGTATCTACATATATTTCATTTTTATAAAGAACTAAAAGATTCAAAACGATTTTTATTGCAACAGAAAAAAGCAGATAGGCACGGTATTCGCAGCTTAAAATTAAATTATGGTACTGAAACACTATCTTACCCTCGCAACCAGTAATTTACTCAATCGCGCTATGAATACGATACAAAAATGCAACAATGTTCAGACTTAGACCCCATTATCGTTCAACAGGTGTTTGTAGGAACCTGTTTGTCTCTTGTATTATTCCATCGGAATTCGCAAAGAGCTTTACATTCAACTTAACCCAGAATTACTTTTTGTTTTTTTTTCGTGTTTGGATATTAATTTTGAGATGGAGGGTGTTGTTTTTTCCTCCCACTATATGAAGTTTTATTAAGAATTTTTTACTTATAAATATGTACCAATCGCTTATTGCTTTCTTTAATGTTAATCGAGATGTTTGCTAGTTATTTTACAATAGATTAAAGAGACAATCAGATGTTGGACTATCACCTACACGACTCTACTATTATAATACCGAGGTAGGAAGTTCTATTCATTTAACTACATCTTTAGATCCTGGATCTATACAAGCCTTTCTTTATTTATGTCCTTTCTATACAAAACGCCGAATGAATCGTCCCATTTTATTTTACAAATTACAAAATATCACAACTGTTTTTCATGTGCGAAATATCACTGACTTCACTCTGGATAATTTTAACCATTCGAAAACGGAAAGCCTATTCTCTTACAAATCCTAGCATCTTTTCTACATCTTCCACATAACAAAGTCGTTCTAAACCCCGTTCTATAAATAAGCCAGTCCTTCAATGTATATTAATGTTTACACGAAAGATACACGTAGTACAGTGGAATTATCCGACCGAAAACTTGAAAATAATAACAGACTACTTTTATTTTGCTTTAATGACGGTTATAGGAATTAATAAGTGCCCTGTGCTTTCGTGGGAAGAATACTTCAGAAAACGTATGGGAATCGTGAAGGCGCTGTTTGGCTTGCTCTTGGAAATATTTCTACGTTTGTAGATTACTTCCAAGTACGCCCGGGACTTCGTAGGACAAGAATTCTTGTGAGAATCTTTGAAAATGTCTTTAGGGTGCTGTCTGTGCTTTTTAAATTGTATTCTCGACGTATCTTATTCTAACTTGTCTAATCCTATTCGGAGTGATGGAGGGAACTGACTTCTCAAATGGGAGTGTGTGTATATTGCGTATCATCCGTCTACATAGAGTCTGGATACTGAGAGTTGATACTGAAAAATCACTGGTTCCAGTTTTTTTTATCGTACGCACTCCACATTTTAGTCTTCTCCAATTTCGAACTCGTAAAATGGTAAAACAAGATCACTACAAAAGAATTAACGTTGTTATTTAAATATAGAGCCATTTAAAAAGTTTGCAAGAATTTCTAGTCTTAACAATTGACAGCCAGACTCAAAATCTTTTAAAGTATTCAGGATCTTTGACTACGTTTCACCATATCTCAATAGGTGTTGACGCTGATGCCTCATTGATCACTTGTGTAATAATAATGTTTCCTTCGTTTCAGATATACAAAACCGCAGACTTTCGCAGACTGCATTGGCAATGAACTGCCGCTGGGATGGGAGGAGGCTTACGACCCTCAGATCGGGAGATATTACATCAACCATGTCAATCGTGAGTACTTGCATCAATTTGATCTTGACTTTTAAAGCAAATTTTCTTGCCTGTTTTGAGGTTTCTATTTGCGTATTAAACCATCAAAAAACTAAATCAAGCAGCTACCTATGCCGAATTGTCTTGTAAAATTTAATAAGTATCATTATATTCATATCGAATACTCGTTTGGGTGAGATAAGCTCTATGATAAAAAAAAACAACGATGTCCAAATCCGAATTAAAACGCGTTTTAATTCGGATTTGGACGAAAGTTTTTGCTGTCTTCGGCAGTAGTCTTAAACGATTAAATTGAATAAGAAATTTACGAAATTACTACGGGAAGTGTTCTTAGAAGGTAGGTATGTATATCATTTAGAAAATTTCCTTCAGTAATTTATCTGATAATCTTAAACAGCACAACATACATATTTATGAGGCAAATTGCGTAATTAATGCATAATGTTGAGTTCAAGTTTTCTAGTAAGAAGAGCGTTTGTATCAAAGAAGTGTCTATATTGTAATATCAGGAGACTCATCGGTTTATTATACTGATATTATCACTGATTTACTGGTTTATATCGATATTATCCTATCACAGATTAATATCATAGTGAAAAAATATAATATTATGGGTAATTCAATTCATTTATCCATAAAATCACATGGAACACTCGTCTCAGTTTAAATAATTATACAAAGTAGTATCTATACAATAATAACATTTAAAAAATGTGACCCAACCTCTGACATTTTACATAGAAATCAATGTAAAGATAGTTCAAAGAGTTCATATTTGTTTTTCTTGCAACAAAACACAGCGATTTACAATCTCACACCTTATCATTTCTGAAAGGTCAGATGTTACAGCCATTTACACGGGAAGGCTTTCATACAAAACTATAAATCACCGCGAATGACAGTCCATTAATATTGCAGATTCGGATTTATCACGCAATTTACAAACTTACGACCAAAGCTTGTGACTATTTGCCTCACCTTTCTATAGATCACATGTGGCACTTAATTTGCAATGGTTACACCAAGTTGTCTATACGTTTACAATTAGTCAAAAGGATGGTCCTATGGCACATAGTAATGTAACATTTTAGGATTTCGATGTAGTATACAGAACTTATAAATTGTAGGCTTGGCTTCCGTATTCAATTGTCGCAACTTAAGGCGCGACTAAAGAAGCTAGAGTCGTGTTATCTATATCCATGGATTAGATATTTGATTCGGTTGCGCTCAAATCAAGGGTCTCAAACAGCAATTTGGTGAACCGGTTTAATTTTCCTCACTTTGACTGAAGAATTGCCTCAAAATCTGCCAAATCTACTTCAGTGTCATTAGTAAAATGATTAACGGCAAAACTACGACCAAGGAAGAGGATCTCACTCGAAGATGAGATGGCGAAACAAAAAAAAGCGTCTTCAGTTAGCGTCTTTAGAATATGTAGCAAATTGGCAATTATCATGCGCAATATTTTATCTTACAAAGATTTGTTTGCGTTTAACGACTAACTCTTATTTATTTGATGCCGGTTTGTTCAGCATGGTGGGTGAAAAATGCACAACGCGGGGGTCTTACGAACTATGCCTTCTATGTCTGGTGCTATATGAATTATATATGTGCTTATATGAATTATGGAACAGTTTGATTCATGTCTAGCCTACAGAGAACACGCCATCTTGAATTTGGTATTTGGAATCGGGAATTTTATGAATAGGTGGCGTGCTGTTGCGTAGCTGCTTGGGTTAGCTTTACCGCGTTGTTTTATACACGTTTTACCGAGGCGGTAGATAATCATCATCAGCCTATAGGTACTACTCAACAGTTGGACATAGGCCTCCCTAATTACAATACTTCTTTCATTAGGGAACTGACTTTTAAATGTAGAAAATTCGTACTTAAGTTTCTAATAGGCCCATAATAAGGGATAAGGAATGATTTATATTAGACCTGGCCGAGGTCGGGGCGGGCCGGAGCAGCTACGGAGAAGTTGGTAGACGGGCCCGGACGGGACACGGATCATGCACTGTTTATTAGGGTTCCGTACCCAAAGGGTAAAACGGGACCCTATTACTAAGGCTCCGCTGTCCGTCTGTCCGTCTGCCCGTCTGCCCGTCTGTCCGTCTGTCCGTCTGTCCGTCTGTCCGTCTGTCCGTCTGTCCGTCTGTCCGTCTGTCCGTCTGTCACCAGGCTGTATCTCATGAACCGTGATAGTTAGACTGTTGAAATTTTCACAGATGTTGTATTTCTGTTGCCGCTATAACAACAAATACTAAGAACCAGAATTAAATAAGTATTTAAGGGGGCACCCATACAACAAACGTGATTTTTTTGCTCGTTTTTCTAGATAATGTTACGGAACCCTTCGTGCGCGAGTCTGACTCGCACTTGGCCGGTTTTATTATAAACTGCTTCATACAAAAAGTATGTAACGTTTCAAATCCGTGCCCCGTCCGGGCCACGTACACGGCCCGCCCCCGGGCACGGCCCGGTCTAATGTAAATCATCCCTAAATTGTAAGTAAGAACTAGATTACTCAAATCTACCTTTGACTTGTTCTCTTGAAAATGTTGAGTGCAATCAAAATACCTGCAATTTGTATTGACTAAACGTTTTATGTTCGCTTCTGATAGTTCTATGCAGGAAAAACTATCAATACCATGATAAGCTTTTAGGTTAAACATCTAGAAAATGAGACAACGTAATGAAATACATATGTATGGTTTATTTAAGCAAATGCATCATATTACTCTCTGTGGTATGAGAAAATTGATTAGTCAATGCATAGATATTGCCTCGTTGCTACCGTATTCAAATAAATAGACGATAGGCTAACTTTACATATAAATTGTTTTTAAATGAATTATTTTGGATTTGTAAAGATTACACAGATCGTTCTGGAAATCAATTTACTGAAATATATACTTTAGTATGTTTTGGTTTTAACTGTACGTCCACTTGTAAAATGTAAATGAATTATTATATGCTCCATTATTAGAAATAAGAATAAACTCGCTGTGCCCATAACTAGGCTACACAAGATTAATGTATCTTTCAAAGGGCAGTGTATACGCTTCTACAACAAAACTCCAAGTGAGTTGCAAAAACTATCAATGAATAAATTCAAACAAATTGTCAAACATGTCCTTTGTAAAAAGGCTTACTACAAAATATCAGATTATCTAGACGATAAAAAATCTTGGGACGACTTTCGCTCCAACTCGAAAACTAACATTCTAAGAAGGTAAAGGTTTCTTGTTCGCTTCTTTACTTTAACTTAAAAAAATTGAAGTGAACTGAAAATCAAAGTGATCACTTTATTTCCTAGTTTTACGTATGTAATTTTTATTTTGTGACGTGTCCAAGAGTCCTGTAAGGTCTAAAGGAAATAAAGCACTTTGATATTTGATATTAAAGTTTTAAATAGAGGTTTTACTACTTTTGTAAGTACACTGTGTATAGTCTAAGCTTAAGAGGAATCTTTAATACTAAGTCTTCAGTCGACTAGCAAATAAAGATCAAAGGCACATGTCGACAAATAACATAATATAGATTGTTACCAATAAAACAACGAAAGTCACATGTAACACGTTTTAATATTTATGCGGCAGTGCAAGTGCTAATAACATTGTAATTAGCCAACACGCGAACGGTAGCTGTTTTAAAATACGCGATCCGAGATCCGGTAACGGTGCGCGGCGGTGTTGCCTGATGCAATCCAGGCCATGTTGGAAAATAGGAGATATAAGAATGAAAATAAGCCGTTTCATGTGCAGTGTTTGTGGTGACCTCTGGCGGAGCCAAGGTAAACAATGACGACGGTTAAGTTAGAGTTCATAGGTATGTACGTCATACACTAACATAGGTATACCTAACCTACCCATTTGATAATTCATTAGATAGATAGATAGATAATTCTTTAATCACCTTAAATTAAAAAGAAAAACAGATTGTATAAAATTAAAGAAAACAAAGGATTTGGCGGCGTTATCGCTTAAAGCGATTTCTTCCAGGCAACCAGAACAATTGAGAGAAAAGGAAGGGATGGCGGTGCTTAACATTAAAAGTTACAACATATACTTACATTTAAACTATATAATATATAAACATAAATCAATTCATTGTTGCCTGATGCAATCCAAGTCATGTCGGAAATGAAAACTGTGTCATCAATACCAAAGGACTAAGCAATATGACTTCTATGGAACGGTTAGGTGCATTTCGCAGTGTTGCCTGATGCAATCCAGGTCATGTGGGAAAATGGAAAATAAGGCATGAATTAGGGCAAAAAAAGACGAAACTGACGATATTGTTTAAGTTGCAGGGCTTGTTACTCGTATATGCAAGAAGCTTAAGAGAGAGGAAACTGCCAAAAGTGAAAGAGCCTGTGTACACGTCACCACGAAACATATTGTGTACTAAGTCGAAAGAAGGTGATTCTGGACCCCGAGGGGATAGGTTTATATTTTACTTTTTTGCAAAGAAAATAGATACTTTTTTCTATTCCTGTTTTTTAAGTATATACTTTTACATTATTATTATTGTTTTTGTAATAACTTGAAGACAAAACATTGGTTTTGCTGAAAAAACAATTAAAAAAACATTTGTGAAATATTTTATAGGAAACTAAAAAAAATATTCCCAAGTTTATCCACTCGGGTTCCAGAATCATTCCCTTTCGGCTTGGAACACACGTTACGTGGCACCCTGTATTTTTTTTTATAATCTTCGTTTTTTTTATGGGACTTTGAGTCATTGGTGACTATGTCAGTCCCGTATCTATACAATTATACAACTAAATTACATCTAAAACTAACCTAAATAATTTTACTGCCGCATCACTCAGTGGTGCAGCTAAAATAATTTGGATAACACCAGTATCCTTATGGTCAACATTGTACAAATCACTAAGCTCAGCTCTCATGGACTCGCTCCGCTCACACTCCACTAAAAGATGCTGCACATCTTCTAGTGCGCCACATGTGTCACAATTGGGCGAGTTTGTGATTTTCAATAAATATTTAAATTTATTAAGAGGGATGTGCCCGGAGCGTAATCTATGAGCCATTACAATATATAAAGATATAAAAAAAGTATCTAACTGATGCAAATATAAGTTACAAAAAAATCCACGAATGTTGTGTTTAACGCATGTACCTACAGATATGTAATTAATTAGGTACTGCTAGTCTCAAGAACGAATAGTACTGAGTTGAGTTGAACACCATGGCTAGCAACAACGCAGGGGCGTTCATTTCGCGCTACATGACACGCACGCGCGTTCCCCTGCATTATTTATAAGGCACCTAGAGTTTTCCTCCATTTACTTGCTTTTTAAAAACGGCGAGACCACCCACTGTTCGCGGTCATTCGCTAGGCGGCTTGTTAGTTTTCATGTTTTTTCGGTGTTCCTCGATTTATGATCACGACATTGATTGTCAAGGGATTCTGAACCTTATATCCTTAGCTTCTCGTTTAAGACTTGTACACTACAAGCAAGGTCCTTTCAACGGCACAATATAATACGTATCGTAAGCAGAAAGCTTTTCTTTTACCAGCGAAGTGTGGGTTGTTTTCAGTGTTTTTCCATGTGATTGGCGGACACTCACCTCCAAGCACTAAACGGCTAAAGCGATTTTGATGAATGAGTACCTGCCAAAATACTCGACTAGTCAACTTTAAGATCTTAGCTGCTTTTTGTAGGCCTTCGCCCTCTCTTAGGTCGAATAAAAAAGAAAAAAAAGAGGAACGTATCGTTTTTTTCATAGTTTTCAATTAATCATTTGATACAGGGCGTTTTTGTAGCTAAGAGAACTTGAGTGCCGAAAATGCACAAAACAAAATTTTCGCGAAAAACATTCTGCGTTTCCCGCTGCTAACTCTGGCACTGTTAATTAGCCGTACATCCTATTTGTATGATTTGTTGTATGTCACAAAAGATTACCCATAACACAAGCTCTACATAGCTTGGGGCTAGATTGTCCAGCATTATTTATTTATTTAGGGCGCTCATTAGGGAACTCCTATGAATAACACAGGCTGATGATGACGATGATTTATTTATTTTCGATAGGTACGAAGAATGACCGAGATACCAATACACTACCCAGGCAAGGTGTCAACAAAACGTGTGTTGCTATCTCTTTTGACGTACATCAGCAAGAGTCACAATAATATTATTAATGCAAAAGATAGGATGTAGAGATGCATGAAGAGGTTAATTCACGCATGGATGTAGTTATAGACCTGTCCATAATATATTATTTATTGTATCTCTATAATAAAATATACAGATACAGTAAACTTTTTATATCGGAAAACGCGTTCAAAGCCGCGGGCTCCGAGCTAGTAGCTCAGAAAAGAAGCTGTATATTGACTAAACTAAGAGCTAAATTCACTATGTAATGAATATGTTATCCCACAGTAGCTCTATCGTCCAATCTATATGCGTTTAAACAAACATTACGGGCCATGTTTTGCATACTGATAATATGGAACGTAGGCCTATTTGTGTACTCTTTTGCAAGGCCCATAACCCTGGACAGAGTTCTTGACAGTAAAACACCTAATTCATTTCAATCGACTATACGTCTAGGATATTCAAACATATTTTTGTAAGTTGATCATTCAATAATCGGATCAAAGGTTGCCTGAAGAGATCGCTTCTTAGCGATAAGGCCGCCCATTGTACTTATCTTATGTGATGTCTCTTTGTAATGTTATTTTATGGTGTACAATAAAGCATTTTTGTATTGTATTGTATTGTAATCGGCATAGAAATTAATAACACCGCCGTCTTTTAAACCGCCTAGCCATTCTACAAACGGGCTGCTTCTTCTATCCGGCAGCAACAAATACGCTAAACAGTTGCAAAGTCCTTAGCTCACTTTATCTACAGCAGTAATTTGTCAGAATGACGTGTTCCAAGTCCTTTAGGTGGTAGTTTTCAATTTCCTTTCAGTTTAATGACACTGTATAAAAACTTGCAAACTGGTTGCAAGCTGTCGCTATTAAGAACAGCATTCCTGGCTTTATGTTCGACTAGAGTTTACTGGTGAACGGGAAGGGAGAAATGAGATCTACAGTTTGAATGCAGGATGAATTCAGGATGAATTCAGGTCTTTAAAAGTTTAGTACCTACCTAAAATGCAACTTAAACGTACAATAAGCTACCTGTCTCTATCCATGATAGACGTTCTACGGTTTCTTTTTTGTGTTGGAAATTTTATCGTATTATATACATTTTGTGTGTTATCTCAACAAAAAACAATAACAATTAGTAAACCACGTAAATTAGTAGACCTACAACAATTTTTAAATACAAAGCACAACCTTAAACCCATATTACAAGCAACAAAGCCCTCAAGCCCTTATTTACGCATGTAGTTGTCAAAAGGTATTCCCATAAGTAACTCGGGAGTTTAAATGCGCAGGCGCATGTCACATTTGCTATTTCACTTCCGAGTCACTATTGCCTTTAATAGTGAAAAGGGTGGGCTTACACGAGGAGAGGAGAGTAAGCGAATGCCGTATTGTGTTTTGTCACTAAGTACTTTTTATTATTTTATGAGTACCTTACCTACCTACCAGCCAGTGAACTTATTATTCACTGGCTTTTGACCGCGGTTTCGCTTGCCTATCGAGGATGAAAAGTAGCCTACGTCTGTCCCCGAGATACCGTCTAAGTCCCTACCAAATTTCGTAACGATCGCATTCCACCCGTTTAGGGGTGAAAAGGTAACAAACAGACAGAATTACTTTCGCATTTATAATAATATTATTATGGATTCCGTTTGGCAAGTCGATGATAAGAAATTAAGTGGAATTCACTTCAAAATTCCAATTTTTTTTCCTCGAGCATCTTGATGAAAGCCTCCATCGTAATCAAAAATATACGCCAGTGGCGGAGGACATACACTGCCTATCTCTGTGTGTGTGTGTTAGAATCATATTTTTTTAAATTTCATATAATTATTAAACAAAGGTTCATAAGACTTATGTTTTTACAGATGGTTTATTTCCGACGTGCAATAAAGGCAAACATCATGTTGGTATACTACCACCATTACAAAAAAAAATTGTTTTTTTTTTGTATCAGTTGGTGCAAACACTAACGCCTGTTACTAAACCAGTGTATAGAAACCTTAAAATTTATGTCGCAGCAAAATTATCGCTCGAATTTACATTCGCCAAACAAAAGCTACTTCACAAATAAATGCCCGTATTTTCTAATCCTTCTACGATAAATGTTATTACGGATTAAGCTTTATAAATCATCAGCATAAACAAGAAACTTCTGAACATATAAATTTTAAAGTAATTTTATTTTACGACATTATTTCTTAGAATCTCTGTCACCCCTTTTTTGTAGGTATACCTAAGTTTTTGCCTTAATAACCGCATTTCTATGTCCGTGTAGCTTAGTAGCTACATTAATATCTACGGTCGTGTTGCCGATGAAGACTTGTCGTTTTTCCCATTTCTACCATTTAAGAATAAAAAATACGGCCAAGTTTAACTGGCTGTCTACCTCCTTTTACAAACGGTAGCGCATTACCCCTCTCCCCCCTCATAGCAGCGCCATCTAGCGATACAAACTGACACTAATTATCGCCAGACTACGAATGGACATTACAGATTAATGGCGCCCACTATTGTGTAAATTACGTCTCGCAATATCGTAAAACTCTCATTATGCGGCGAGGGAGAGAATAAATAATTTAAATAGGACCAATTTAAAATCTTGGCGAATATATTTATCAGCTGATGGTATCTTGAGTCTATGGGTGTAGAGTAGGTATATACAGGGTGATAGAACAGATAGAAAGGACATAAAAATGAACATGAATCGAAACCGGTTATAGCTCCCAAAAAAGTTCTGAAAAGATCGTCATAAATTATCATGGTTATTTTGAATTCAAAGGTTTGGAGAAAATATAATATAGGGTATATTATATTATGTTATACTAAAAATTTTGATGTGCACTATAATGCTTAAAAATTCTATTTGATTCGGTTGCGGTTTGTCGTATACCTCTTGCGGTTTGTCGTATACCTCGTAGTTTTGTAACATAAAGATGCTCTGTCTACTTTCAGGATACATGATGTTCTGTAAAGTATAATGTCGGTAGCATCTAACCCTAGTAGACTACGGTGCTTATTTACTCTCACCCTGTATACCATCTACACCCACAGAGTATACCTACCGATTATTAAACAGAACAGATCTTAATGATGTCGATTAACATCCTGGGTGTAATTTGTAGAGTTAATTTGTGCTGTGTAAAATAAGTATACTTTTTTAGATTGCTTCCCTAATTAATTGCTCTCTTGCGTGCTATAAATTATATATATATTTATTTTGTAGTAGGTAATTATCTGTAGGTATATATTTATGCGTGCATATTTTAAAGTACATAAATAAAAGAAGAGACTAAAGCTGAACGCGCATCTATCGGCGCTTCAGGCAGGCATTGACTGCAGTCATCGAATTTCCTCATGGCCTTTTAAAATGCCGCGGGTTCGCTGCCGATAGGTGCGCGATGCTGCATACTATTTCATATAAAGATTTAAAAAGTTCGATAACTGCAGGGAATACCGCGTCTGCCACGCGGCCAGGTGTGCGCTTAGCTTTAATCGGATGCTATAAAAGAATACCTAATAAGTTATTAAATGTGCTCTTTTTACATAGCTTTTACTATATTTTTTACGTGCGGCAGGTTGCTTCGTTTATGCAGATTACATATTCGTTTCGTATATTTATGATACCTACTTCATTTCTTCTCACTTGTTGGAGAGTACTAACTCCAGGTTTTGAGTTTTTTCGGAAATTAGAACAAGTTGATTCCTGTTCCTATTTAAATAGTTTCTAGCTAGATTTACACTAAATACTTACATGACAGTCTCTGTCCATGTTGTCAAAACTTAAGTTGACAATGAACCTAGGTCTATTATGTAGGTAAAGTGACCTATTAAAGCTAAACGATCTGTCATGTTTAAGATGGGTCCTAGATGCCTGCTATATGTTACAAATAATTTTTATTTTCAGGATACTTATTAATTCTTCGAACAAGATGTATAATTATGATTGAATTTCAGTTGGTAAGTTCGTTTAATCATCAAGTATATCCTTATCCCAAAAGACTGTCACTTCTGTACAGCCCAAGCACTGTCTTGTCTATGTCCCAGAGCGAAGCGAAAAATGCCCGTATATACATTTATAGAATTTCCACCATATTCTGATCCGCGAAAGTCTTATCGAATCGAGTGAATAAAGGCACAGTCCAAGGCTCTCACTTAAATGGCGTATTTTCGCTCTGCGTACCAGTTCAAAGTCTTGACACGGCGTGACACACGAAACAACTCACATCCTTGACAGAGAATGCCAGAGCCAACCCAGCCAGTTATAAACCTATTTACTTCATTCCACAGAATAATTTACATTGCCTTCTCCATTTAACATATTTTGTTTACGACCTCCGAGGCTATTATCTAGGTATGCGATCTGCTCTGCCCACTTTAAGAATTTTCTATATGCCTTGCTATATGTACATAGGTACTCAACATATATGTATGTATACTAAAACCTTTGCAAGATTTCATTCCGTCTCTTTTTCTAGTGACTTTGATTGTTACAAAATTAAGATTAAGACAACAAACAGATACTTCTTATAATAAAGAGTAAGGTGTTATGGTTAGGGTGTCTATTATCCAACATGAGTTGGGTAGGATGGGTAGATAGACATTGTTGATAGGACATGGAAGACCACCGCTATGATCTCCTCTGCCGTACTACATGCCGAATGATGCCGGTTTACGACAAGTATCTATTGTTCTTTATAAACATGCTTCATTAACCATCAACATTATATTATTCTTTATTATATTATTTGGAAAAAATAAATGTGAACATTGTATAGAATGATAGTTGCTCGATTTTCGACGACAAATGTGCGTTGTTTACGTTGAATAGTCTAATAGTCTTGTTTGAGTCGTTGACGTCGTCGACCAGGCACAAAACTTACAATACGACCCCTGGGGCCAGCGTCAATACATCTGACTTCTCAAAAGTTGTTCCATTCGATGTTATAGCAAATCAAACTAGCCTTAATCTAACGTGAGCCAATCTGTACGTAGCCTTGCTGGATGAATTGAGCACAGTAATTGATTCACGAGGTGGCCGAGTGTTGGCTGTGACCTCTTCAGTGGACGATCATTTCCGTGGCATTCTACACAATGATGTAGACACGCCATGCGCTTTGACCACGGAGCTCTAGTCTAGATTATGGCGGGCCAATATTTTATTTTTATTTATTTGGGAAAGAAAAAGCTTATGTTTAAGTAACAATAGATTCATAGACTAGAACAAATGAAGCTAACAACAGTTTCCACTTATAGTTTCAAAAAAAAAATAACTGAACTAATACTAATATATGCTAATACTAATAATAATTAATATTAGAAAAAGCAAAAACAATTAGGTGTAAATGAACACAAATACAACTTGGTGATAAAGTTATAAACAGAGCATGCCTACTTGAAGTACTTATTCTTAAAAAAAACAAAAATATATTAAAAAGAAACTAAATTAAATTAACAATTTTAACTCCTACCCTCGTTTGAAGTTAGATCAGCCCCCCTATCACGGAGATCCTTGTCTAGGGTAGAATAGACAATGACATTGCATCGCCATACATTGCGTACATTATTGAAGTTGAAGGAATGCATTTCAAATAATTTACGCATTCGATGGCGAAGTGACGTATTTTTTCTCTATTCTACTTTAGACAACCATCCCCGTGTTACGCTGGCTGGCTGGGCTCAGTTTTACAACTACGGTAGACCCACACGCCATGCGCTTGGGACACGGAGCACTAGATTATGGTCGGCCAATATTTTAACTCCTACATTCTTTTGGAGCCTGATCAGGGCTCGGTTTTACGACCGCGCGGTAGATTCGGAAAACCCTGATCAAGGTCTAACATAGTCGTAAAACTGAGCCCTGATTTGGGTCCAAACGAGTGTAGAGCTAGAGGCCTAGGAACCAATTCTGGTAAACCAATTCCCTGTGATGATGATATCGTCGCAGGATCGTCACCATACACCGTTAGATATTCTGCGTGGAGTAGTGAGAGACCGCAAAAGACTGCGATGATTTGTGTATGGGGCATGTGGTGATGGGGGAAACGTTTGCTGAGGAGTGAAACGAAATAGACTACAAAAAACCGGCCAAGTGCGATTCGGACTCGCACACGAAGGGTTCCGTGCCATTATCTATAAAAACGGCAAAAAAATCACGTTTGTTGTATGGGAGCCACCTTAAATATTAATTTTATTCTGTTTTTTAGTATTTTTTTGTTATAGCGGCAACTGAAATACATCATCTGTGAAAACTTCAAGTGTCTTTTTTACTTTTATCGAAGATACAACCTCATTCATTTTTCGAAGTCGCTTAAAAGGCAGATCTCTCCATCACGCTGTTAGGATAAGCTTGATGTCCTTTACTGTTTCGTGCGTGTCATAAACAAAAGCCTAAGTAATGCAACCAAGCTCTAACAATCCAGTCACGAACAAATATTCAAATTAAAAAACAAATAAACAATATCATTTTGATCAGTCTAGCGGTATAGAAAGGATAGCTATAAAAGTGCGGGCGGCCCAACCTTTGACGGTACCACACGCGAGTCGTGACGGTTCACAGGTGCTGATTAGAATTCGATAGATGTCACTGTCATGAGTATGCAGTATGGATGAAAGAAGGTACATATCCTTGATGGTACATTATAGTATTATTATTGCTTTTATTATTAATAGGCATCTCAAGATGAGCGTCGCGCTGCAAAAAACCATAAAAAACAGGCCAATTTTCGTGCGCTGGCGGGCGCGACAGATAGGTTTTAAACTCGCGCTACACATAATTTTTTGGCATAATGATACCAGTTATAAAGAAATTACATTAGAAATAGTGATAATTTACAATAGCGTCGACTATCCACAAATATAGCAAGCGCGGTTTGAAGATTTAGACTAATTGAACTTATTGAATTCTGATCATCATTTAAGCCCACCTTCGTCCACTGTTGTGCATAGCCAGCAAAGACAAAGAATAGCGTTTTTGGAGCTACTTCTATTTATAATTAGAACTGCACTCAGGGCTTAAGAGATGCTCATGCAATTTTTGATCTGGATGCAATCTAGATATCTCATGTACAATTTGTTTGTTGCAGAGGTGACGCAGCTAGAGGACCCGCGGCTAGAATGGCTGAGCATTCAAGAGGCGATGCTGCGGGAGTACCTCAGCACAGCGCAGGAGGCTCTCGAGGTAAGTCTCAGTTTACTAAGAAAGAGATAATGATTGATAGAAGGAAAGAAAGAAGGGAGATGGCAATAAACGACATAGTATAAGTGCCGGTGTCGCTAGTTGCATTTGTAAATAATGAATATCAATTGCCTGTAGATGTCGCACCGCTGAAACCTGACATTGAGAACGTTGAAGAAAAGATAGTTAAACAGAGATCTTCTATTGTTAGGCGATTGAGAAGTGGCCGAGATATTTCGTAGTCTTCTGAAATTCAAATATGGTATATACAAAGATTTTTTATTTATTTCATAACCAAAAATAATTCTGCTTTCTGTTTCGGGTGATGAAAATACTGCCCTTTTTCCGTGACGTCACCGTTCAGTTTGTCAACAAAGTGCTTCTTTTCCTTCAAACAAAATAAAATTAGAAACGTATAAATGACTAGCAGCGCCATGCGGTTTCACCCGCGTAGTTCCCGTTCCCGTGGGAATTCCGGGATAAAAAGTAGCCTATGTTCTATTCCAGACTATAATCTATCTCTGTGCTAAATTTCATCCAGATCCGTTCAGCCGTTCTGGCGTGATAACGGAACAAACATCCATCCATCTATCCATCCATCTAAACTTTCACGTTTATAATATTAGTGAGATAAAAATATCGTGTTTGTTGTTTGTGTGTTGTGTCTAATACACAATTTTCTTTCTCTCTTTACAAAAACTATATACAGAAAAAGCTTCGATCATGACAATACGGTGAACGGTGTCGTCACGTTTATTCATTTTGTGATTGAGTCTTATAATGTCTACTTTATTAAATTTCTCAATAAAAACATCATAAAATACAAAAATAAATATACAAATTCATTTCTATATCAATGGAGAATACAAATAAAATTAATAATCAGCTTTTTTGGAGTCACATGTATATACTATTGCGAGTTCAGAACTCATGGCGACGTATACCCGTATACGGAACCTAACACCATAATAAGTAGTAATGAGTATAACGGTTAACTGCGTAGGCTCTGCGTACAAAACTAGAGTAGCTTGTGAACAACGTGAGAAATCATTCTTGGCTAATACAATTACAATAACACTTAATTGTACACAGAACATAACAAATCATAAAAACAATGCTAACGCTGTCTTATAATAACTGCTTTAACTACCTTAACTACTGTTTTTCATGCTACAGTAGTAGTAAAATATCAAGATACAAATATGATTGTATGTACTTGAAAATACTCAGTAGAGGAAATTAAATTATAAGGACAAAATAAAGCCGGCCATGTACGAGTCGGCTCGCACACGGAGGGTACCGTACTATCGTACTTAACAATTACGCAAAAAAAACCCTTAAAATGATAAAAAAAGTAAATAGCAAAAGCCGTCATGACGCGATCACCCATCCAAGTACTGACCGTGCCCGACGTTGCATCACTTACCCACGAATACTCAAATGCAACTCGGATATAAGCACGTCTCAAGCGACAAATTTTTGACAGATTTTCATTGAAAACTGTCAACGTGACACAGACGTGCTTAAACCTGAGATGCGTTTGAGTATTCGGGCGTTAGTAATCGGTACTCAACTCAAATTCAAGAAACCAAAGAAAAAAATGTAGAATTTTATGTCATTCGAGTTTTTACGACGGGAATCCCGTGAGAACTGATGTCTAGGTCTAGTTTGACGGCCAAACACCTTCGCCTCTTAAGTTTAATAAAAGCGACGGCTACTACAATAATGAGAGTTATGCACGGGATGTCGCACACCTTTCTATCGCTCCGGATATCCGAACTTCGGACGTTTCCCATGGCGCCAGTCGAGATGAAGCGAAAGTGGTTGATATGGTATATCTTTGTGATGGGAACTTATTTTCACTTCCAAATTCAAGTTTCTTGTTTATATTATTAAGGTATGTAATACAAGACCTGCAGGGCCACGGCAGTAAATATAATTATGACGACAAAAATTCGTAAACGCCATCGAACGCAAGATTCATAGAATCGGTTCAATTCACATAATTTTATCTATGTAATATATTGTTAACTGGCGTGTAAAAGAGGAGACCTATACTCAGCAATGGGTGTCAACGGGCTGATGATGATGATGATGATGATGAATGTATTGTATTATGTATATCAGTCATCCAGTACCCATAACACAAGCTCTGCTTAGCTTGGGGCTAGATTTTGGTGGGTGGATGGTCCAGCATTATTTCTCACTAATATTATAAACGTTAAAGTTTAGATGGATAGATAGATGGATGGATGTTTGTTCCTTTATCACGCCAGAACGGCAAAACGGATCTGGATGAAATTTGGCACAGAGATAGATTATAGTCTGGAATAGGACATAGGCTACTTTTTATCCCGAAATTCCTACAGGAACGGGAACTACGCTGGTGAAACCGCGAGGCGCTGCTAGTATTTCAATAATCCTTATGTAGTTTTCTTGCTAGAGGCTGATTTTTATCTAGATTTTGTAAATGAGACAAAATATAAAACTTTGTATGCAGCTGAGCTTAACAGGAAATTATTTCACTTAGTCCACGAAACAGTCTACTAAATCATAAACATTCTCAGCCGAAACGCCCAGAGCAATTAAAATGTGATAATAATAAAATGAGTAGACCGCGTTATCTTTAATTAATGTTGTAAAACGACCATTAAAGTGCTAAAGAATCTGCTATTTTATCTATGATTTTAGTTATAAAATCGCTACATAGTATACCATTAATGGTGCATTTGGTTAAAAAGTCCGGTTAGCTACAAACTTTTAATGCTGAGAGGAAAATTGCTTATAAGTTTAAGTAAACAGGCACATTTCAAAGTTTCAATATCTTTTACTTTTACCTGTTCTGAAGAATAATTCTCTTCATTACGGATGTAAGCGGGTTAACTACGAACCTTATTTGTGTTGGAAGAACACCAACGTTTCCGGAAACTAGAACCGCACTCACCCTGAAGAAGTCCCTCGTTAAGGGATGAAACGTTGGTGTTCTTCCAACACAAATAAGGTTCGTAGTTAACCCGCTTACATCCGTAATGAATTCGTCAAACTACGATAGTTTTTATAGTAAAATAATTCTCTTATATGTATCTATGCCTTGCCTACGCTATCGTTCGTAAAGAAATTAATATTTGAATCCAATTGCGGTTCTGATATTTTGGTAGGTAACTGAGTAGACTCGTGCTATGTATGAAGATACTATTCATGACTTGTATAAACAACTCATAATTATTAATATAAACTACTGAATAATCTGTGATACCGTTGGAATGCGATGCCTTGATAACGAAGATAAGATAATGTATTGTTTTGAATTGAGCACGCAACACGAACAATGGGATTATGGACCAACGTTCATTAGGCAGATGATATGCGAGAGAACATGAATCGGGTAAGAATATAACGTAATGAACCATAGAATTTAGCAGTCGAAGAGAAAACATAATCAGTAGACGAGACAAGATAGAGAAAGTAAAGGCAAAGAATAGAAATAGGGAGAAAACAAAGCTTTATGTAAAAGGAAACCGCAATCACAAAACTGTGAAAACTTGGTCAATTTGCGAAAATTTAGTCAAATCGAAAAAAGTCAAAACTGACCTTACGAAGGTATTATTAAAACGGAAATTCCTGTGAAGCCTTGTTATTACCTTATTGAGGTTAGTATGTCCAAGACATTTACAAGAGGCGATAAATTTGACAACGGGGTAAAAGTTCGAGCCGTTATCTGATTGTTGTATTGCGTTAAGGATTTAAATTGGCAATGAAACAAAAGTTTTAAAGAAAAATTCATGCAAGAAACCCAACACTTAATTGTTTTTAACCTATAATACACTTAAGAATCGTGATGAGCCCTCTCATAGTGCCTAGGTGATAAACAAAATCAGCGAAAACAAGCGAAGAACGAAAATAAATCTTAAAAAACAAACCACATTACAGGAAACAGATTCATCTGTAAGCGAATAATGAAACCTTTGTTTATGAAGTAAATGATTGACGTGCAGAATGCAACTCTGAACTTACATTAAATCTTGACCTAGAAGACGATCAACGATAACCTCCACACACCAATTGACGTCAATTGCTTGATAACCTAGATGTAAGCAAAATGTACTGTATTGATCACTGACTCACTGTTGACCAGAGACCTGTGAGACCAGAAGACAACGTTGATGATGATGATGGTGGAATCATCAGCAAAGAACAATCGACGTTTATTGATGGCCGTGGTTTTCTGATTCGGTTCAAGTCTACCTCTGTGGCGCGGTGGGCGAAGGTCTGCCTGCGACGCAGAAGGTTGCGGGTTCGATTCCCGCCTCGGGACAAATGTGTGTACGATCTGCAGACATTTGTTCAGGGTGGTCTGGTCGTTTTCTATGTATAATAAAAATATCTATCTATGTATTGTATTGTATTATGTATATCAGTTATCTGGTACCCATAACACAAGCTCTGCTTAGCTTGGGGCTAGATAATGCTGTGTGAATTGTCCAGCATTATTTATTTATTTAAGTAAACTCAACTAATTGTGGACCTCTTTTTAATGACTAGATAGTGGTACGTGGTACCTTTAGAAGTATTGAATGAACAGATGACGTGATTCGATAATAAATCAATCACTCAGACCTCATTAGAATTCCTTGCTGTTGATAAACCCGATGATACCTTGACTGATAAATCTGTATTGACGTCAAAGAAATTTCCTATCTACGTCAGTTTTTGCTTAAAGGTCAGGAGAGGTATGTTTAGGTTATCTCTAAAAGCTAAAATAACTTTCATATCAAATGCAATCTTGTCATGAACTTGCTTTCCTTCTCGCTACTATCTGATTTCGCTTCTGTAAAAATAAAAACTTATGTATAATATAAAATATATGCCTCAGAAATTAATAAATCCCAAAAATTTACGATCTCGACGGGATTCGAACCCGCACCTTCCCCTTCAGCGCAGGGTTGCTCTTTTTCCAACTAAGCTACGTGATCTTATCCAGTCGACCCGTAAATCCTTGGGAGTTCTTTCGGCACTTACGCCGTCAGCGCCACCTACAGAGGAAACAATGAAGTTATCCAATTCTGCTCAAAGACCAAATTTACATTTAGTTCTTTGACGAGAGGTTTTGCCGTTGCTTGATTCTAAGTTTTTTATTTATTATAGTACTCTGGGTAATTTCTAAGAAATTAATAATTAGAATCAAGCAACGGCAAAACCTCTCGTCAAAGAACTAAATGTAAATTTGGTCTTTGAGCAGAATTGGATAACTTCATTGTTTCCTCTGTAGGTGGCGCTGACGGCGTAAGTGCCGAAAGAACTCCCAAGGATTTACGGGTCGACTGGATAAGATCACGTAGCTTAGTTGGAAAAAGAGCAACCCTGCGCTGAAGGGGAAGGTGCGGGTTCGAATCCCGTCGAGATCGTAAATTTTTGGGATTTATTAATTTCTTAGAAATTACCCAGAGTACTATAATAAATAAAAAACTTAGAATCAAGCAACGGCAAAACCTCTCGTCAAAGAACTAAATGTAAATTTGGTCTTTGAGCAGAATTGGATAACTTCATTGTTTCCTCTGTAGGTGGCGCTGACGGCGTAAGTGCCGAAAGAACTCCCAAGGATTTACGGGTCGACTGGATAAGATCACGTAGCTTAGTTGGAAAAAGAGCAACCCTGCGCTGAAGGGGAAGGTGCGGGTTCGAATCCCGTCGAGATCGTAAATTTTTGGGATTTATTAATTTCTTAGAAATTACCCAGAGTACTACAATAAATAAAAAACTTAGAATATATGCCTCAATTAGTAACAGAACTTAAAAAATCTGCTTAAACTTTAATGTTCAAAGAACCCTAAAATTATTAATAATAGGTTATTCGCTCCAAAAGTAGTAATGATACTTTGAACTTAGTAATGATCTGTTAAACCAATGGGAAGTCACACTTACAACTATTTGGCTTGCTCATGAGGAAATCAACTAATCGTTTGATTAAGTTTTACAAAGAGGCGTTAATGTGCCAGGACTTGCCAGGTGTTTAGATACACAAGGAATTTGAATGAACTGCTCATGTGTTTATTGTAATACACTTACTACGCTTATATAGTTTAAAATCCCGGGATATGAATGGAACTCGCAGCTATGGAGCGCGCTGGTCAATCGTTGTATAAGGTTTTTGAATTTAGAGCCTCTATTGATTAAGATCTACATCCAAATGCGAGATGCACCTCGTGTTTAGGAGTAATCTAATCTACCAATCACATGCGGTATATCAACTAGGAAGCCTGAAATTAGCCTGCTTACATGCCTAGCCGTTGGCAACACAATCCTAACACGAATTCGAAATAGCCGCCTCAGAATCAAGAGTCCTTATTCACCATGACCAAACATACAAGTAACGCGGCGTACTACGTTCTGCACTGGCAATATGACGGACCTTAAGCACGAAGTAGAGAGAAAATTGTAAGTAGCAGAGTGTGTTGTGATTCGCACGTTATTGGCATGGGATCTTAGCGAATACGCGCTTAGACTTCTATTCGAGGAGTTACCGAGAATCGGATCGGCCATCGATTGACTCACGCATCGGCACGCGATGTACGCAACAGCACGCCTGTATGTATATTGGGATGTGGCGTAGCGATAGTAAGACAAAGTAGACATTCCTATTCACGAAAGAAATCACCCTAGTTGACCGTTATTATTATTGAAACGAAATAATCGCTCTGGTTTTGATCGTACTGTTTCTAAGGCTTAGATGCTTTACCCTCTTTTCGCGTCTTTAGTTTTAAATTACCTATCTTGTTTCTTTTAGATTCTATTTAGCCTGTTTTGCCAACCCTACCTACTTTAGTTCGACTCCATATTAGCACATTGTGTGCAGGCATTTGACAAGTCAATATTTGTTTTTGCCGGAATGTCTGAAATACTTTTGACAATATTGTTTTCATCGTGCAGGTGTTAAACGTTGGAATATTTTTGTAGCTGTGTGCTAATTTCCATGAAATAGTTTAATCTTAAATGGGTTGTAGATCGTGTTTTTTAACACGTGGTTTTGAGATTCTCTGGGAACAAACTATATTTAAAAACGGGGTCCATCGTATTGAGTTCCTTAAAAGATGTCGTCTCCACTCCATGTTAGTTTATCATCACAAAACCGTCAACCTTAGTTATCATTGATTCCTTCCTTTGTCTTGATAATTCTTTCCGTCTTAAATACTTTTACTTGCAATCACAGATTAATACATAACCATTGAAAAAAGTGTTTGTAATTTCATTACACTGCCCTACTTGTTAGCTATTTCAAATCATTAAACTGAATCCTGACACTACACTCTTCGAGAATATAGATTACTTAACAGTTGCGCGTTCATAAATTACTCAAATAGAGTCCGAGTGTGTGCTACATCGTAAATCCTTGGTCAGACCGATTTCCTGATGTCGCCTTAATCTCTGTGTACAAGAGTGATTCACCATTTGTACAGCGTTGTTCCAAATTATGTCGGTAATTCGGTATGCGTTGCTTTTCCGGAGTTGAGCTCTTTACCGATTAACTGACCTATTTTCTCATTGAAGACTGGATTTTTAGGGTTCCGTACCCATAGGGTAAAAACGGGACCCTATTACTATGACTTCGCTGTCCGTCTATCCGTTTGTCACCGGGCTGTATATCATGAACCGTGATAGTTAGACAGTTGAAATTTTCACAGATGATGTATTTCTGTTGTCGCTATAACAACAAATACTAAAAAACAGAATAAAATAAATATTTAATGGGGCTCCCAAACAACAAACTTTTTTTTTTTGCCGTTTTTATAGATAATGATACGGAACCCTTCGTGCGCGAGTCCAACTCGCAATTGGCCGGTTTTATTTTGACCTATCAATATGATTAGTCTTGAGATAGTTATGAAGCTGTTAATATGTTGTTTCTTTTTACACACCTCTTAATACTACAAAAGAAAAAAAAACAGTCACATACTGTTAATCTAGATTGTTTTCCTGGCATACCATTATAATCCTTCTCCATATAGTCAATAAAATGCGTCTTTGCCAATCACAAGGCGTAGATTTCATTCAATTGCATATCATTGGTATGCAGAATCGCACCATTGATTACCATCACCATAAGAACACCATCCGTCAAGTTACGCCACATTTTAGCACATATCAATGTAATGGCTATGTTGCCATCGATGTTACATAAACCATGGAATGTTTCTATTTACCATGACTCATTATGTGTGTTTGTTTGCTTCTCATTTGTTAGTTATTCGTATAAAGGTGTCACCGGAAAGGGTCAATTTCTTAGATTCTGCGGTTATTGTCGGTAAAGATAATCGTCGTATACACCTTCTATTAATCTGTAGATATTTGTTACACAACTGCTTTTTTTAAATGATGTTTCATCATTTTATCAGCCCTTTCATACCCATTGTTGGCTTGCGTTAGAACTATAAACGTCTTCACTATCACGCCAATTTTATAGTATTTTCTGTTCTGCATAAAATTGCTTAAATTTACTTAATTTTAATTCACTTGGCGCGCTGAGCTCGGAGTGGCAACATCTCTGGTGGGACTCTGCCGTTGTTGCTGGGCGCTCTCAGTGCTAAGGTCGAGTATTGTGGTGTCCTGATGATGTCTCGTGGAAAGACGAAACTAGTTGACGTCTTGCTTTGATAGGTATTTTTTCATTTTTTAGTTGGCGTCGTTTTTCTTCTACAATGCGGACTGCTTAAATTTATTTCAAAATACTTAACAAAAGCTTTCATACATTTCTAGGTACTTTTCATTACATTTCTGTGGGAAATAAAAGATGCATGTGGTGGTAGGCAATTCCTGGACGAGCCTGCTTACGAGCTCTGCTCTGCCAAAGATACTCTCAGAAGCATTCGCAATTTTGCATACCTAAAATGTTTTATTTTAATAGTATTTTTGTATGATAAGAATATCCTGCACTCTGTACATTACACAGTTTCATTCATTAAGATGAAAGCTGTTATTAAGGTTACAAATAAAACAAGGGTATCAAAATTGAACTTTATTACAATGTATCTGGATAACAAAATTTGCGATAGTACAGACGACAGTCTAGACAACACTGGGCCTATTCATCCTAAGGTATTGAGGGCATTGATGTTTGTATGCTCTTCTATATTATGTACGTACATCATTCATTGCAATTGCAAGTCGGGAGCTAGCTTAGTATAGCGATACTAAAGTTATGATGCCTATGATCGTTGATTTTCTATCATCCAAATGTATTGATATCTAAAATTCTATAAAGCGATGCTCCCCGATATTCGAATCGTTATTATGTAAGAACTAAACGTAGTTTCTTTCTTTGTTTCAATGTGTCGTCGTTATTACATATGAATCACCAGTTTCAACTTATTTCTTTCTTTGTGATATTACATTTTCGAGTTCCCATTGTTTGCACCTACTTTGTACTAGGTAATTGGTCACGTGTCAACCCTACCTGACTTATTATGGCTCAGAAGCCCCTCGACACTTCGGATATCTACGTGCAAGTATTCGCTTACAATATTAGCTATTGCAATCAATATGGCATGCAATTATCGTCGTTATTGCTTAGCGTGTTAGGATCTAGCATTGTCTCTCGTATAGACCACACGGTGTACACATACTTGTTTTGACCGTCCTCGTATGAACGTGCTTCGTCAGAGATGTCTAGAATTAGAGGTTCAATTGGCTTTGAATCTTCTTATGTTGCTTTAGTGTTCAATTTGTTACGGAGTTCGTTACTACTTGATCTGATATGAATGGGATGTTGATTATGACTTGGATTTTCGGACTCGACTAAAAAATTGAGAATTTCTGTCTAAGGAGAGAAAGTTCAAAATCACTTGAGCTTTGATATACACCAATTTGGGGTTTGAATACGAAACTATAATTTCCAAAAACTCGCAATTTCCGCTCAATCAAAAAACAAAACACCAATCCCTGGCTTCACCCTTCTTAGAAGTCATCACCATTCTGTTCTCGAAACCTCTCACGCACGGCAAAGTACCTATCACGGAATGCGGCTCAGCAAAAAATAGACCGAAAATGTGGGCTAATAATATGTTCTAGGATATGTTATTTTGGAGGCACATCACGTCATCAGACGTGTAGACTGAAGATAAGTAGATAAGCATCAAGTTGTGGTTAAAGAATATGAAACTAAGAAATCGTGGTTGGTCTTGAAGTTTATATCTGAAGGTTTTTGAATGAAGTTACCAGGAAACAAAGAAAGAGTAAAAAGAATATGACTGTTTTGCGTTTTGACCGGCTGTTCTAAAACGAACCGTAAAGGTATACATGTAGACACTCGACAGATGAGAATTTGAAAACTCATAAAACAATAATAACGAGACATGCTTCCATGACAGAAGTACTAAACAATTCCATTGGTTACGGAATCTTAAAAACAGAAAATCTTACATTGAAAAGCTTTTAATAGTGTCATTGTGAATCATTGAATTATGCAACTCGTGAAGCATTTCCAGCTGCTTGGAATCTCTCCCATAAAGTAGAGGAACTGTCAACTGTCGGCTTACAGCTTAACGCATTCTTCGTAAGGTCATGACCCCTACTGCGTGGTTGTAGCTACTTGGTCTCGAAGACTTGGAAGGTATACACATCACAAACACAAGAGTGGGTTCTGGGAATGGGAACTCATACTAATGCTCGTGGGATTCGTGAATGTCCCAAAAAATTGTTAAGTTGATTCTGATCGTGGCTTTGATCACTTTGATGTAGTAGGTATAATGAGTAGTGGAATCAAAGACTGATCTTGCAAGACATAGACGTAGAAAAAGTACATGTTCGTTAGTTTTGGAAATTTAAAAGCAATGACTAACTGAAACTTTACAATCCTTTTGATGCCCATATAGAAAAGCCTATTCTAAACTAAGCAATTATTTTGTTAAAAAATGTCTTTCATCATTCATCATAAACTAAAAAGTTCAAGGATATCCTAAACTAGAAGATACAGGCATAAGATAAAACTATAGCTTTTATTAAACTTTTTATCCTTTATCGAAGATTGGAGCTACCTAGGTAGTGGGATTCAAAACGTTTCGTGGAAGCGCCCTGCGGGTGTAGCGAGCGGGTTCCGCGAAGTACGTAGCTCAGGATTAAATTACCAGTGGCAATCAAAAAGGAAGATTCGTACACATTGAAACTTAACGGGAATATGCTGGCTAAAACGATGGCAGCTGGCTATAGCATTTGGCAGAAATTATAAATGTAAAGTAGATGAAAATACACAAATAATACAGAGGATGCCATTTATATTATTATATTGCAAAGGAAAATATATATTTAAGTAAATAAAGTTCATACATTTTTGTGTAGAATTTCAAAATTGCACTATCGCCATGGTATTTCCGATGGACCTATCAACTATCTAAGTGAACATACATAAAAATGGTGTTAGAATAGAACGAAACAAAAAAGAACAGACATTTTAGATATATGATGAAGGTCATTCATCATCTGTTTCTGTCGGGTGAGATTTTGGCCAATAAAGGTCTATAGACAGTAAAAAAAGGTATAAGTACTTAATGATAACAGAGTTTAGGTAAAAGGACGTAACAAGTAATTTCTCATAGTCAGGCATAATCATTATTTATATATATTCATTACATAGTTAAGAGATGTCACGCGCGCATGTTGTACACATGATATTCAGTTACAGTACATAAATACTGAGAGGGATAACATGTGTATTGCATGAAACGAAATTCTGAAGGTTCCGCGAATAACACTTAAAACTTGCGTAGCCATTACGAAGAAATTTCATAATGAGTAGTGGTTTGCTTTCGATTCGTTTCGAAATGATCTTTTAATAATATGATTGAAAAGTTATTTAGCTTTGAGAAACAATAATTTCGTATTGCAATTCTAATTAGCATGCGAAAGTACCATTCGATTTATGACTAGATTTTGTTCTTTTTAAATTAAAAATTCAAATGTTACCACCAGGACTGGTGTTTATGTTCTAGATGTGTACTTGCGTAAAATGCGATACAGCTACATAACTAAAATTTTGGACTATATTAGCAACAAACGTTTCGTACCTAACATCATACGGATTGGTATACGACAGAAAATGAAGATGAGAAACGTCTGTTGCTAATTTAGACCAAAAATTTACTTAGGCAGTTGTATCGTATTTTACGAAACTACATCTAGAACACAAATACGAGTCCTAAACCATGGCTGTTGTCAGTATCTCCAGTATGCATTGTGAGCCAAGTGTAAATTAGGTTTAGCTTTGCATTTATTCAAATGATCACTTGTAACAACACTAATACATATTTAATTGCGCGCACCCCGAACACTTTATATGCGTTAAGCCTGTGCAATTTTGAGCAAATGATTTGTTATGGAGTTTGAAACATGATTTATGTTTTGCCATGTGATTTATTTCTGTTCAAGAATTATATGCTTGGAAAGAAGGTTGGTTATCCTTTTTAACAGACTCTGAAAAAAGGAGGAGGTTTTATTTTTGGTTGTATGTATGTTTTTGTTTTAAGTATGTTCATCAATTACTCCGTCAATTCTGGATCAATTTTGAAAACTCTTACGCTATTGTATATATTGAGAATGATCCCGAAGTGTGCCCATAGAAAATGTATTCTTTATTATTAATTGAACCATTGTATTTATGAGTTTCGTTTTCTTTACCGTTTTCGATAAAGTTCTTTACCGGTCCTATTTTCAAATCTATTTGTCTTTCTACAGCTATTTTAATGGTAGTTTCATAATATCAGGCATTTTGAATCATAAATTTACAGAAATATTTGTTAATTCTAATCTTAAACTTCGTCTTCAAACTCAATATCATCCCAAAAAGGATACATATAATTTGTTATTTTATTGTGTTATGATGTTCAGTAATTGTTGGTTACCGGGTAGCTATTATGTCTGACCCGGTTCCCGGAACCAAGGTCGACCTGAGGCTGCCTCAGGCGGGCACAGATGAAGGGGAGGAGCAGCTACCAAATTTAGTTTTTTGTTTTGAAAATAGATGAGGTAAAATGGATGGTTTTTGACTTGAGGTTTCTGGAACACGTTTTCTTGATTCCTTAAATTAGAAACAAGAAATGGACTTTGTCAGTATAGTAGCCATTATTCGGTATGTTGTAAGATTTTATGTTAAAACATGCATAAAGTTAAACTTATGCTATCTTATAATGGCTTAGTTAATAATATTTTTTAAAGAACAACAGTTTTCTGGTTATTCAGTAAATTACTACTATTGTCAGTTGACGAAATCAGACAAATGTCATTAAAAGTAGTTTTTCTTGAACTTTACCAGCCTCAATGTTTTACTTACATTATTATTATCTTTATTACGCAATGCCAGAAATGGTTAACTGTTTAGGCAGAATAAGACATTTGGTCTTTACGGGTTCCTTTCTTTTATTTCGTAAAATGTACCATTAGGTTTGATCAGTCAGGACATCCCGCGCGAGACAGTTGCGCGAAGATTTGATTATGAACTGAAATAGCTTAGTGCAAAATCAAATTAAGTTATAAAATAAATAGAGCTCATTATACAACATAAACATAAAATGTAAATATTGGATCATTTCAAATTTTAGAAGAACAAAAATTGTTTTATTTTGTATAGAATTTATTATAACCCTTGACTTTTCCTTTCAACGGCGTGTTTTTAATAATGCAACAACGAAAGCTCGTAAATGAAGCTATAAAAACCTAATACGAGTACATAACTGAGTCGCAGTAGTATTTTACTATTCTTTAGTTTTGTAATAATTTTACTACTGTGCGTTTTACTATTCGATTGTTTTTCTAAAAGTACTGCCGTAGACGTTATAGTGAACTTAGAGAGAATCCAAATTTGCTTCACAAACTTACTAATTGATGTCCAAACTAACTTTAACTTCAATAATATCTTCATCAACTACGTTACCGGAATGAAACACTCATTGTTTGTATTATTATTAATGAAACGTCGCCATGTTAGTTCCTTTCTAACATCGTAAATTCCGACTTCACCCTCTAGACATCTGATTCATAACATCAACAACTTATTTGTTATCATCATACACGCTTTGTCGTTCATGTTTAACTTTGATCTGTGCTACCACAGAACTTGTTTCTTCATTTATATTATATCCCTGTTTCTAAAATTCTTTGAAGTGTGCCTGTATATTATTGTTTATTCAGTCACCATGCGTACTAAATGCTAATAGACGTCACCAACATTATGTTAGCGTCAGATAAAAAAATGAAAAGCATGTGATTTGAGGTAATCAATTACTTACTGTTTCAAATTCATAAATGATGGAAAATTACCGAGTTTGTAATACAATTTAACGTTACCTTCCATGCAACGGCATATAATCAATCTAAACTCTAATTAAACCCAACATCGATACATCAAAACCGAACTCAGAATCCGGTCCTGAGCGAGCGGAGAACTCATCATTACACTAATTTTAAAACGAAACAAACCGATCGTAAATAATAGTTATGATCCTGCCACCAAGTTACGCTGAGCAAAAAAGTTCTCAGCAAAAAGTTGCAACCCGCCTGAGCTCATGTGTGTGTGGGACATACATTGTGTTGTATAGGACGTTTATGTGTGTATAGGAGGATTTTATGTTATGGAATGCAGACGGGTCGAAATCAATTTGAATTCATGATTTGATTGATATGAAGCGTAGAGTAATAAAACATTGGGTTGGATGCCTCAGGTAGGATAAAGAAGTGACATTATAGAATGGGGCTCGGAGCAGACGCTATTATGACTGAAAATTGTGATAAAGCTTGTCTAAAAAAGAAAGTTAATAGCAATAATCCAAAAATACAAGTAAATAACATTATTAACAAAACTGCTGATGCTGCTATTGCAGTACTAGACAAATATGGTCTCAGTTAAAAACGAGACAGACTCTACGAACTTGATCCGCTTACCTACTACTAAAATCGCTTATTTGACAAAAAGTCTGCCAATTCCGCAGTGTGTTTGAGGCAATTCATGTCACTGCTGACCTCCAATGAACTTTATTTTATATCAGCAAATTATACAATATAATAGAGATGATATTTTGTTTTAGAAATATGTCGTCAAAAGACATAGTTTTGCTTGTTGAAAATGAAATGTTTATTTGCCCACCGCGCCACAGAGGTGGGCGAAGGTCTGCGACGCAGAAGGTTGCGGGTTCGATTCCCGCCTTGGGACAAATATTTGTACGATCTGCAGGTATTTGTTCCGGGTGTTCTGGTCGTTTTCTATGTATAATAAAAATAACTATGTAATGTATTGTATTATACATATCAGTTGTCTAGTACCCATAACACAAGCTCTGCTTAGCTTGGGACTAGGTAATGCTGTGTGAATAGTCCAGCATTATTATTATTTTTAAACCACAAATAAAGTAGTTACGGTTATGGTTTTGGGCAGCACTGTCTTCTCTTTATACATACTTGTTTCTACATACTTCATAAATCTAAATACTGTTGTACAGAAGGCAGCGTCTTCCCCTTTGCAGGGTAGGTTTGTAGTCTTAAAAGAAACTAGACATTGTTTTGTCTGCCCCTTAGCCATTTAAGTGATTTGAGCAAGACATTCTCACTACTTACATATTATATCATTAACGCCTTGGTTTGTTCACTGAATATTTATCTGTGGTAGCACGTGAATAACCTCCTTCAGTATTGTGCACTCACTTGGAAATACCCTATAATACATTTTCAAATCTTTAAGTACCTACTTGATAATGATCAGTTATCTATCATGTCCTAAGTTTGATGAAAATCGTCATCGTTACCGGCGATGTCGCGATAACTTGCAATTGGCAGCATCACGTCTGATCGATAAGGTTTTGTATTCGTCGGCTGTATTTTGCGTACGATTGTTTAATTAAGATATTTAGGTATAACTTATTCTGATTTGGTGACAATATGCACTGTTTTATATATAAAATTAAAATTGTGTTTCCCAATAATAGGCTATTTGACTACATTGAAAATATGTTGCGAATTGTTTTCATCCTAGTCAGTGACAACGTAACAAAGCGTATACAGGTAATTTTTATTAAAAATATGCCTATTTTAGGTTGTTCTTCTTGTTAGGTGTGATGTGAGGAGTGACGTCATCGAGTCATGTCACCGGAGCCATAACAGAGATTATCGTTTTGGCTCGCCATTATTTTATTCAAACTTTAAAATTAGTTTTTATAACTATAATACGACGGGCCTTGAAGAAATATTAATTACACTGCATTATTTTTATCAGACAATACGTTAGAATTATTTCCCAGTAGTAGTCAAGTAGCCTATTCATTGAACTCTTTTATATTTGCCTTTCTGTATTTCTCTCTACAAACAAGCATGGTCTATTTTAGATATATTTATAGGATTTCATCGATGTTGTTACAATTCAATCAATAGTGGGTAGGAAAACCCGGTCCCTTCATGCATTCTATAGGCTGAGCACAAATTGATGCAGTTGCTAATTGGCTCAGCGAGCTTACTTGTCGGAAATCGTAAAGATGACCATCGCTTTAACTACTGTCGTAAAAGTACGGTCAACAAACGAAGGAGAGAAAGGATTCAATCCAAGTCGTTGGAGATTCCTGGCGAGATATGGAAAGAAATATTTAGTAAGTATCGAACAAATTTCCGACGAGTTAATTCAGATTTAGAAATTATGTTACCGATTTACGTACGGGCTTCGGATATTGCCCTGATTTTATAAATTTCTTAATAGAATCTCTGATATATAAAAAACATATAAAAACTCTTGAAAATAAAACACTGTTTTTACCGGATTGATCGCGTATATTTTATATTTTGTTTATAACCTGACGTTTCTTGAAAACTTGTAATATGCTTACGTAGACTGCGTATTATTAAAACACCTACACTTGGAAGAGAAGTGAAGGCCTCGGCTCCATTATTATCACTAACATCTCAGATGCTCACACAGGCGTATAATTAAAGCTACAATTTCGTTCAGATCGCGCCCTGCAATTAGTCACAACAGTGCAAAACCTGTAATCAATACAGTAGCGTCGGTCGTCCGTTCGTCCACGTACGTAATAATTATTTAAATTATTTAAAAGCGTTCCAACTCAACATGTAGTACAAGGCATTTCAAATGAATTATATCTACTACTGCTACTGTACATGTTTTCGTGCCGATGCTTTATTTTAATGCCGATATAACTATTAAATATACAAGCATCTAAACTTGAAATGTTGGCCATAACATAGACATGTAAGAAGGCTTTAAGAGATATATGGGATTTAAAGACGTGTACAGCAGGTATTGACTTGCAAATCGACATCGTGACAATGTCAGTAAAATTAGGCAATATATCATCCTCCATGTAGATAAGTTAGAAAGCTAAAAGCGTTTCAATACATATCATAATAGATGTGCGTCCGACTGGGGGCCGGGAGCGATACATCTAGATAATATGCAAAGTGATTCCACCATTTTTCATCTCAGATGCTGCACTAGTGGAATTGATTAAATCCATTAACATACCACACAGATATAAATCGTCTGCGTCCACGCATTTGTCATAAGAATCCAGTGACATGTACATATTTTAATCTCAAACCGAGGATAATTTCTTTCCGATCTGGGCGAAATTTAAATATTTGATTATAATCTATGCGCTCGAATAATCCGGAGTGAATCGTTATTTTTATTATCTCGACCGTCTCCAGCTTAGATTTATTTCCCCGTTTAATTAATGTGTTAATAAATTGTATGTCAGCTACATTGCACAAATCATCATCGTCTCAAGCATCTGCTTTCATGTTATAATTCCATTTGAATCCTTTCGGAGCGATCATTAAAACACGTGCATCCACACTCATACTCTTGGTATGTGTAGAATGGGGATCTGAACACAAAGAAATAAAAAGCCCGATGTTAACCGTACGGACGATGACAGAGAAATGCCAGAAACGTCATATATTTCTTATTTAGTTTTCGCATTTGTTTACATAGTGTTAGTTTAATCTGTACATGTAGTTTAAGTATTAAAGTGTTAAATATTTTGTGCCACTTTGTTATCTATTAATTTTATAACAGCTAAGGAATTTGTATATCACGAAACTTCCTTTTTAAAAGCATCACGTTTCACTAAATATTTATCGTTAAAAGAAGTAACGGTCATAACATTAACGGGCAAATGTATCTTTATCATAAACCTGCTGGTATTTTAAGAGTGCCACTCGCCTCTGTCACGATGCGTATTCAATTCCAACCAGTAGCATTTTCAATTTTAATCATGAATACATATTTTTACGGTAATCACCACGGATATGTGATCGATGCGCTTGAGATAAATAAAGTACGAATAACGGCCTTACCTTACTTTACGATGTCGTGTACTGAATTCGTGATATTAAAGATGCTAAAGAAATTCGGGAGATGATAAATAAAACAGAGATTGCAGAAAAGGTTACTGTAGTTAAAAAAAATGGAAACAAAAATGATATAGAATAACATAAATGATAATAACATCACTTTAAACTCTATAAAATAGATTGTGGATTATAAAATATGAGAAGAGGGTCAGCGAGGTCACGCGGCCGGTACCACAGAATAATAATACCGAGACATTCCAGAAATGCCTTCATAACAAAACAATTATCTCTGGAATTATCATTTGACTCGAGGAAAATACCCGCTGCATTACCATTACGTGCAACATAAGATACTGCATGCCTTAAATCGATAGAATGTTTCCATGGAAACCTCAGGCGATCGATTGTAATGAACAAGCAAGCTTAGAATCTAGAAGTTATGTATTCTATTATAAGTACTTCTTTATCGTATCCAAAGAATAGTGCCATTTTGTTAACTAAATACCACAGAGCATAATACTGCCGTAATAACAACCCACGCAGCCCCATAGAGTTATAATCCAGCGGGGCTTGAGCCTCAGATATATCATAATCCATTCTGAATCTAGACTCAATATATTATCTGTGCCTCGCCCATCGCACAGTAGTAACAAGTTTGCTGTATTGAAGCTAGACTCCTTCCCCTAAGTTACTTTACGAAAACTCTAGATTGTATAATGTTCATATAATTACTTATTTACTATTTACCTAAAAATTTGTAACGGCAAGCAGTACAGTTTCATTTCTACAGCGAAGGCATTAAAATTCCCCACCCCAGTCGTAAACCGAGGAATTCTGTATGATAAACATTCCTTACGTCTTATTTTAAACCTTTGACATTACCACACTCTTGACCTGATGTGTTCACGGTCCATTATAATTACGGAGAAAGAACGCGTTCAAAACTTTTTTGAATTTATTTTTCGAACGCTCCAGTCTGCCGCGCAGGCAGGTAATGACACCATCTGTCAAACTGTGCGCCCGCGCCATTAAAGGTCAATCTGGTATATTATACGATTAATTTGACATTTTTGTGGAATGCGCACATTTTTATGATCCACGAACGAGGCGTATAAATATGGACGAACTTAGTGAATGTCAAACCTATGACGAACAGTAAACAATATTAGAATAGGAAAATAAGAACAGATTTAATTAAATAAATCTAACCAAACAAAAAACTGTATAATTTACATAAGAACTGGAATTTACAATGGAGATGATAAAACCATGAAGCCCTCTATAAATAGATGCACAAAATAAATGTCTATGTGCCCACACAAAGCACCATTTACCACTATCTTATCTCGGCGTAACTCGGTAGCCGTCCTGTATTGTCCTCTAAATCTTCTCGTAAAACTCTAAAACTGGTTTTGAATTCGGAGATTCTCCACTTCATTAAATATGTTCGTTGGGTTTAGGGTTGACAACGATAGAATCAGAAAATTCCGGAGAATGTCTTTGGGGTTTTCGTCATAAAATCAATGATAAAAACATAAGTATTTTAACGATGGTGATTTTAAACTAAGCGTAAGATTAAAACATCAGAACTACGTAGACGCAGCTACACAAAAGAAAATATCTTTGGGAGATCAAAATGTTTTGGCAGTTGGTAATGACAAATCTACAAAGTTCCTGCCAGCCCTACCCGTGTTATATTGAGGAATGGAATGCTACTTTCCTTGCTTCAATCATAAGCAGATGACAGCTCAGAGAGGGGGCATTGTCACATTTTTATCCGGCCTGCATTTTTTGTGGATGCTTCGAAAGGCTCGAGTTACAGAACAGTCTCTTTTAAATGCATCATGCTATACTGAATCGAATGTTACTTTGTTAGCATCAAATCTGAAGAATGCTTTCACGGAAAGCGACACTGGATATACCATGTCCAAGTCATTTAGTTTCACTTGTGTTGCCGTCTTATCCAAGTTTCACATGTAGCTAATTCGATTTAGCAGTAACAAAAAAGCATTTAAGTATATTTATGCTGAACTATTTCACATGGTAAATTCGCTGTTTAAAATGTCAAGTATATTATTACAAAGCTTTTTGAAGGCTGTAGTAAACGACTTAGGCTTTTAACACACCAAACTTCATGAATAAAGTTTGTTTTAACAAGCTTCAGGGCACTGTGAATTGAAGGACGCAAAGGCCGACTCTTTCCACATAAAAGTTAAACCATCCCGCGCAGCAAAAACAACTTACAAACAATACATTTGAGACGTGCTTTAAACCTCATTTCAAATGCGTCGCTTTAGAGCCTAGCAACTGGCATGAAGGACGTGGAAGGCTGTGTCCTCGACCCTGCGACGACCTCCGCGCGTGCCCTATTGTTCCCCGTACCCTGTCGTAAACCACGTCTGGACGTGTCACCACGCCTCGGGCACTTCGGGGAAATTCTGGAATCGAGATGCTTCTCGGAAAACTTTGGGAAGAGTGGATGCGAGAGATTATGATTCTCCAAATTCCCGGGAACGTGAATATTTTAGTTGACTACTTACCTATTTATTATCCCGGTAAGTTCTATTTATCTGAGTTTTCTTTTGTTTGGAATTTCATTAGAATTTATCGGTCGGGTCTCTCTGATTAAATTGGCCTTTTAAAAGGGCGTCTCGATTCTATCTGAGCATGAAAATAAGTTCACTAGACGCTATAGCTTTTTGAAAATGGTCCGGTCGAGTCCCGCAAACTTCTGCGTCATGTACACATGAGCCAAGCCTCCTGCTACGCTTGTGTGGGTACATCGGATGTTGTGCGTCTACGCAGGCTTGCGCGTGTATTTCGGACGCGAGTTTCGCAAGTGTGCGTTTTCGCTTTGCTTGTGTTTTAAAGATTCCTCCGCCTCTGTGCCGTAAGTAACCTGAGATTGTTTTGCGAGGGGTCGCGTGCGCGTTTCATACGACCTCCACCATAGACCTTGCTGGACTGCAATTATGTGTGCTCACGCCTGTAGCAACGCTTGTATGCTTTTTTGTAGGTGCGTGGGCTGGGCACACGAACCTTTGAAATTGGATTTCTGGAGCTTTTTCTCATGAATTGAACGTTGTGGCTTAAGAAGTGACTCGGTTGCGGTTTGCTCACGAATTTTAAATGCTTTTTTATATTTGGAATTTCTTCTTTTATCATGCCGTGATAAAAAAAACATTGCATATAGGTTCCATCAATAGGATTGCATCCTTCAAAACTTGTTTCACGGTATATAGCTTTGCTCACATAAACTATTGACAAACATTTAAGAATGTGCGTTTACTCAATCGGCATGCTACATCATTGGTAGTTCGCCCGATTGTTCTGACCAAAGATGGTGTGAATTATTAGTAGCGTTTAAACCATTTGGCTCAGAGCAGGTGCAAAATTGTGAATGTAATTCACTTTGCAGAATAAAGTGCTTTAACCTCTTTTGGTAATGAATAGGCGTGGGCGCCACATTCCTTAGATATTTTAGTTGGTATTCAAGAGAACGGAGGCAGTGTTAGCATTAGTACCCAATACTGGATTTGAGCAGTTAAACCACAGGTCCTGTTGAATTCATTTGATCGCGCTGATTATACTGACATTCAAATCCATATCTTGTTTTACAGTCGCAAGGGATTATGTCATAAAGTTATCAACGCAATTTAATCTCTCGAGCATTATGTTACATATTATTTTAAATGCTGTGGCTTTGATTCTAACACTACCTTATTTTACATAATCATAGCTTTGCAAACACCATTTATTACCATTTATGATCTGACATTAACAGACTAATCAATAAAAATTTGTAGTCATAACAATTTTCGATGTCTTTTCTTCGCTATGAATAGTACCTATACATTCCATCATTAATATTCAAGATTGCATCGTTGTAGCCTTATAATAAGAAAAGTAAAGAATTTCGTTCCGCAGGCTTGCTATACCGGCAATACAAGCGAACTATCAGCCATCAGTATCAAAAACGAGCAAAACCCAACATCATATTAATAAGAAATTCAAAATGCATTTACCTATATCCTAGGATGATAGATAACAGGCTCGGGGTGAGCGGTAAATCATGTTAAGACTACACCAGCAATGAAGACAGCCTAATGGTCCGCCATGGGCATCGCATTAAGCAAGACTAAGTAGACGAATGCCTGCGTGATTTTACAAAGGATAGGAAGATAAACCAAGCGCTTAGAAATATGGGGGATATTGAATTCATAAATTCAGTATCTTTAAAAGAGAATATTGTAAATGCAAAGAGGATCTTTTAAGCTCTTGTGATCAAAGATATTTTAAGTAGGTATGGTACGTTATAGAAGGTAGGTACTTCTTCTGAATTACAATCACAAGCGATTCAGACAATGAATCCGAAACGAAACGAAAACAACAAGTAAATTTCTTAGATTCTGATCTTTCTTAATGAAAACATTTCATTCTCATTCTAAGATATTTCAACATATCTTTTCTGCGTTCGATATTTTCCCGTTGGCATAATCTGCAAAACTACAATCCTAAACTAGTTCTCAGTAAACTTTTTCCAGTCCTCAACAAATAGATGGATGCCATGGCAAGCCACGCCAGCAGACCTATTCCTTGAATCTCGACGTTGTACGTTGTATGGCACGCGAATACTAAGAATCCACTATTTCCATCCACTACAAAAGGATCCCTTTATCTTTTTTTTACCACCATTTCTCACGAGGGTGTTTGCTTGTTTTTTTTAAACATTCCACAGATGTTATGAAGGCCGCTATGCCTATTGTATTCTCTGATGTAAATTCGTTTATGGAACACGAAAAAAACTCAAACCATAGTTTGCAAACTGTGCAAGTTTAATTAATTTCTAAAAGGTAAGCACATTGGACACGGATGACAATTTATGTATCCTTCGCAAATTGATTTTGATCATGCGGTTGGATTAATTGAATTTTTGCGTACATTGTAATGTTTAAATTACAGATAAAAATACAAAAACGACTTTAATTCAATAGGTGTGCAGCCGCAATTTTTTTTATAAATTAATGCGCGTCGACTACCGTGGGATAGCTATTCCGAACGCTTTTATAGATTTTGTCGGCATTGAAAAATCGTCAGCACTTAAGTTTTTTTGAATACCTCTCATTGCAAGGGCAATGATGGATGTCATTTCATTTCAGAAGGTTTAGAATACGCGTCTAGTAATAACAAAGTTGCCGTGTGATTAGCGTTCCGAGTTGATAGGTTGATTGCTATAAAAATATTTATGGAATTGATAATAGTTGCGCCGGCGCAGCGTGGAATGAATTTCGTAATGGGTATGCTGAACCGAGTGTCATTACTGTTGAGGAACTTATAGCTTTTAGACCGGCCAAGATTAAGTTGGATATTAACTACAACAGGTTCAATAATGCCACCTTTTCCGATAAGGTACGTACAGTAGTTGTAGTAGGTATCCATTTTGAACATATTTCGCCGATTCAAATATGAAGAAAAGTTGATTTTGAGATTTTTTCACATAATTCCGTATTGTCCTAGTGGTGCGATATGTCTTAATTCTTGCTCTATGATTTTAGTTTTTCTATTTGCCAATTTATCAATCTATAAGCTCTTGAATAGTTGTTTTCAATATCGTTAGAGCACCTTGAAAATATGTATAATATATAATCTTCTTTAATAAAATGTCTTTCATATAAATAAAGTGCCGAGTCTGTTCCCTTCCGAGCTCTATGGCACATTCCACGGCCGTAACACCGGGAGCGGTTTGGTCGGGCCCAATAATAAGAATATGAGCGTTAAAAAAAAGAAAACGTCAAAATGCAAGTTTCGTGCGCCCTCTCCGCCCGTCTCTGTCATATATTCTCTCTTTTTTACAACATTGTTTCTTATTCCCTTTTCTCTTGAAGGATAATCGGTTGTAACGCTAGAATGCATTCGAGTTTATAAATCTACCACATGTTTTGACTATAGATCAGTTTTGTAGTAGATTGAACATGTTTTTTTGTTCGGTGTGATTTATAGTTATGTATTTTATAAGCTAGAGTAGGGAGGGACGCTGTTTGACTCTATTTTTATTGTATTCATCAAGTAAATGACCGAAGTGGGTAGAGTACAACCAAGTTATAATGAAATGAGTGATCGTAGAAAATATAGAAATTGAAGTTTGATTCATCACTAAAATTCAGCATTCGAGTACTATCCATAATTTCGTCGCTCCACGATAAAACCCGATGGCGCGTACCGCGAAGCCTCGCCTCGCGTTCGCAGGGTCGCGGGTTCGAACCCGCCGCATGGTTCCACAGACAGTGTGCTATTATAGTCACAGTCTTCTAAGAACATGCCAAAGAGATATTTCTGTTCCCTCTGCAGATCGTTGCTTCTATAGAAATGGTCATAGTGGGATATTAATTACATCTTTATTACTTTATACATATAATTTAAATATTACGTAACAGGAAAAAAATACTAAATAATACCTATCGGGAATGTCGGTTTCTTCAAGTTCCTACTAAAATATTTTATCGCTTTTTTGGGCAAAAATATAGCGAGTAAAATCTGTATAGAAGATACATACCTTGTATTGTATTCTATAAAACTTGTGCTCTAAATTTCATCGCTCTGTATTTTCAAAGCAAAACATTAATTTTCCAATGTCATAGCATACCTAGTATCTCCGCCGTGTATTATGTTGTAATGGTAATCATTTCTGTAGGTAATATGGTAATAGCTGCAACACGGGACTGCTCTCGACGGCGTTGCCACGCCTTTACAACGCGGAGAGTTGACTGCTAGTTTCTATTTTATGATCTGTTTTGTAAGGCTATGTCTCTGATGTCCTGGGTAGGTATTTGTTTGCTGTATTCGTTTTGCATTTCGCCGTTTGGTAATTTGGTATAGCAGCCTAATGTTTTTGTGCCTTATACCGCCTTAAGAGTACCTAGAAGATCTAAAAAAATCCAAAACCTAGTAACCTCCTAGATCCTGCGGGTAAAATCTAAGAACTCCTTGGAATATCTTTAAAAGCACGAACTTAGAACTTAGTTTTAAAAAAAAGTTGTACTTTTTAAAAATATTGTAGAAGGTTTTGCTTCAAAGAAGCTTGCACACATAGAACTTGTGTAGACTTTTTGATGCAAAATTTAAATATGGAACGTCAATAAATCCTTATTATTCAGTCTATGGTCATCTGCGCTGCATCAGCAACTGTTGCTGCATCTGTGCCTCGGAAAGGCAGGCGTGAGGCATCTCAGGAATTTTAATCGCATCCAAGCCCCCGGCCCTCGACCGTCCGAAAGCAATAAAAAAACAAAATATCCAAGCCGGGCAGGTTGAATTTCGGTTACGAGCAGACATTATCTAGCACGACCTTCGGGCCTTTGTTTTAAAACTACTCTATGATTGGTTATGGTTGCGTTGCGTGCTGGCCGCGAGAAAAAAACTATTTTAAATTTTGGAACGGTCTTTTAAAAATCGGAAAGAGTGAAGGCGTTTTTGAAAGATAAAGTAGCGTTTTTAAGATATACCGCAGATTTTTAAAATTAGAACGGAATATCGGATTGGAATTAAAATGCATGAAACTAAAACCTAGACGCTCTGATTGGATGTTTTCCAGAAAACAAAAAAATGTGACAAATTCGACTATAAATTTTTTAGCTCCGTGTTACACTGGTATTTATTACGATGGCTATAAACGTTATACTAGTCTTACGTTATTTATTAGGACATAAATATAAAACTACTTACCTACTTATACTTTTTAGATGGAAAGTCGAAACTTTTTAATAGATAAGCAATGAGAAGAAAAAGAAGTCAAATTAGTTCCGTAGCGCTGAGTGAAAGAGAGAAAGAACTACAGGAGGGGTTCTGAGTTAGAAGGAGAGAGATAGAGGCGGGAACAACCGGTCCAAGGGAAGCAGATGCTCTGAAGAAACCCTTACGGCGAAAATACCTATACCTTGAATGAAACAATTCCATATTTGAAAAAGTAATTTTAAGAAACTTGTCAATAACTTTAGTTATAATGACTAAGGCTTACAAAAAAAGCAATTAGACAAGTCAAATTTTAAAAACGGCTTTATTAATAGTATTACTAGCAGCATCTCGCGGTTTCACCCGCGTATTTCCCGTTCCCGTGGGAATTCCGGGATGAAAAGCCTGCTATTCCAGACTATAATCTATCTCTGTGCCAATTTCATCCAGATCCGTTCAGCCGTTCTGGCGTGATTGAGTAACAAACATCCATCCATCCATACATCCATCTATCCAAAATTTCACGTTTATAATATGAGTGGGATTTTCGAGTAAGAAATAAAGTGTTATTGATTTTATTTACTTAAATTTTTGGTCCACTAGTGGAAGGAATGAAAAAAAAACTGAATAGTAATCATAGAAGGAGACTTCAATGTTCAAAATTTTTAGGTATTTCTGCTCTCCATCAGCGACTCGTAAATGTAGTGTAGGAGGCCCTCCGGCCAGGTGGAATGACGGCCTGCGAAAGACATGCAGGCTGATGCTGGATGCGTCAAGAAAACAGGGCGCTTTGGCGCTCATTAGAGGAGGCCTATGTCCAGCTATGGACTATTATAGGTTGATGATGATGATATAATAGTTGGAGCGTCTAGCTAAAGGGCATTACGGTTTTAATAAAAGCGCCAGAATTCCGCATACCACGAGCAAGTACAGCTGCCAAAATTTAGAGCATTCCTACCTAAATTAGGCTATGGCGCCTAGCGAAAATAATTTTAGATATGTCATAGCAGAAGCGTGGGTTTTGGCTGGCGTGGTCGCTTCCCTAAAAGCAGACGCGTATATAACACAATGCGTCTCGTACTTTTGTTAACAATCTGAATAGTAGGTTTTTAGGGTTCCGTACCCAAAGGGTAAAAACGGGACCCTATTACTAAGACTTCGCTGTCCGTCTGTCCGTCTGTAACCAGGCTGTATCTCTTGAACCGTGATAGTTAGTTGAAATTTTCACCGATGATGTATTTCTGTTGCCGGTATAACAACAAATACTAAAAAACAGAATAAAACAAATATTTAAGGGGGCTCCCATAAAAAAAATGTGTTTTTTTGCCGTTTTTATAGATAATGGTACGGAACCCTTCGTGAGCGAGTACGACTCGCACTTGGCCGGTTTTATATTTCATCTTTATTTTAACTTAATTTTTTGTTAGGCAGTTATTCGTTTCTACTAGAGGCACATGTAAGGAGAAGCCTTGGATCCTGAAATACAGCATAGGCTAGTTTAGGACCCTACAGATATAGGTACTGAAACACTGTATGGTGAGTATCCGGCGCAGCGCATCAGTATTGCTATACAGCGGGGCAATGCAGCCAGCGTCTTGGGCACGCTTCCGACTGATATTGATATGAATCAGTTGAGCAGATTGTTTGCTACAGTTTGCAGTTAGCTCAATTGTTTCAATTGTAAATACTAGTTTTAATTTAATTCTATTATTTGTTTGTAATTTTCTTTGTTAATAAAGATCAATAAATAACTCTGTATGGTTGTGTCCAATACTCGTAGCTTCCTCCAGGTTATTTGCATTCGTCTCCAGTTAGCTTAATTTATTATTGTTACAATTTGCTTTTTAATTATAATTTTCTTTCTTAATAAAGTAGAATTACAGAATTTTGTGAACATAGCCACGAATGCGAAACTGCGGAGTACCAGACTCACTGCGCCTTTTTGGAAATTTAAAATACGCCACAGCGCGTTCTTCCGAGAATTCGTAAAAAATTGCGCGTGCTATACTTGGCCTAATACCGAATTAGCTTTTTCCGATATTATATCTTAATAAAAAACTATTATATATAATGTTTTAGGGGTAAAGTGAAATTACAGTACAGAGATCAGTATATCTTTTTCTCAAAGCTCTATTGGCTAGTTGCGATACTTAAATCGCTTATATCGATATTTAACATGATTTGTTGTATTTTGTTAAATAAATTTTACTGCTTACCTTGGAAATGAAATAAGTCCCAAAAATTATCGGTTTCGGCGGGATTCGAGCCCGCGTCCCACCCTATTTCATTTCTTAGAGATACCCAGAGTGCGGGTTAGCACTATAACAAAAAAACCTTACCGTGACAGTTTCAAAAGTTTTTGTAAATACATAGTTTACGTTATAGTTATTTTATACGTTTTAAAATCTACATTGTCAATTTATGTGCGCATTCTTAGCACATGGTGCTATTAACGCATACCGCAGGGGGAATGTAGGCAAAATGCCAAATTACCTGTCTGCGGCCCATCATGTTGTCGTTCTGCTTATGATTAAACTGGCTCATTTCGTACGTTCTAAATGTACGTTAATTAACGGGGTACATTGTAATAGTTTTTTTTTTTGCTTGTTTTAGCTTAAAATATATAGGGATTTAATCTTTTTTATGTTGGATTGGAGGGGAGAGCAACTAAACTGCATTGTTGCCATTGAATTTACGTTCGTATGATATGCAAATTTTATTTGAGCATAGCATAAAGCATAGCAGCTCTAATTTAGCAGCAGTCAGTTAACTGGATTTTAAACTTAGTTGAGGTAATGTAAGTACATACTACTTATTCCAACAAAATTTTGAAAAAAGTCAGAGAGATCGAGAGCCCTTCGAGTCGTTTCTCAAAAGCGCATCAAAACCCCGTCTGGAGCGGGATTGCAAATGCGTGTAATGGAATTCCGTAACAAAAATGCCCGTCTACCTGCGCCCGCGCATCCATCCTCCCTCGCATTCGCCGCTCAACCACGTGAATTGATTACGTGGAAAATGTGAGAAAATCGCGCGCTAACTACCCGCGTCGCGCGACCGCGAAACCACCATGCATTCCTCGACAGCCCTCGCTCCTATTACACTGTTCACAGTGATACGAAAATTGTTTATCGTCTAAACAAACAATGCATTCATTGTTGCATTGTTGCTAATGACACCCGGAATCGATGATGAAACGATTCGCGTGCAAGGATGAGGTCACATGCGGTCCGTTGGCGACACCTCTACGGGTGCGCGCCTTGGACCAACTTATTACGACAGATGGCCGGAGCCGGGAGCGCCCGGAGAGATCGGATCGACCTCCGAAATGCGCCCGAGATTGCATTCTTTCGGCGGCGCGGGCGCATTCCGCAGCGCGCCATCCGAACCGAACGCCGCGCGCCCGCGTCAGTCGACGCGCGCCCTTTTGGGGGTTAAGATGTGTCCGTCGCGGCGAGCGCTTACGATGTGGTCCCAGCCTCCTCCCCCCGAGCCCGACGCGGAGCCTTTCCGAGCGCGCGCAGCGACCGCTCCCGTCCCGTGGCGGGGCTGCGCCACGCGCCCGTGCCAGCTAGCCCGTATGGTCCGTGAGCCCGAATACCAAGTCCGCGTCGACCCTACCACCGCGAGACCGACCCATCTCCGCGTGCGCGAAGAGCCCCAGTACCAGAACCTGGACGAGCTCCGCAAGCGTCCGGAATACGCTAACCTTGATGAGATCAGTCGCGAGTTCGGTTACCGGCTCTGTCCCGAAGGTCAGAACCTGGAGGATGAGGCGATCTATGAGAACATTCTGTCCGCGCGTGAGATTCGATCCGCGGAAGTGCGTTTAGTGCCGGTGTCGGAGGTGGCGTATTACGAAGGCCAAGGCTACGTGGCCACGCAGGTGCTGAGCCGCAACGGCACGTTCCCGCAGTGTCCACCGCACACATGGAGCCGTCTGCAGCAAGCCTTCAGGCACACGGGATCGCTGCGGCTTTTTTCCGTAATTTTCTCATTCATATTTTAACGAATAACAATATCCTGCCTCCAAATATGGAAGCTAACAATGCGATATTAAAATTGTAATTTCTGGCCGACATGAACTTGGTACCGAGTGATGTACGTAGGTAGGTTTTTACTCGGATTCCAAAGCAAAAAGTCATCGCCCAACATAATACTGTTCTTTTAATGGTCATCGCAAAAAACATGGTGTGGAATTTTGCTCTAATGACTCGTTGATTCTGTTTTGAGAGTTGATGAATTTCGTAGTGGCATGCGAAGCACTGAACCTCGTCTGATTGATAATTATGAGCATCGTTTTTGGCCAAACTTGATTTGCTTTTCTTTGCGAGCCATATATTTTATTGATGGTCGAGAGATTCGAGTTTATTGATAAATGTTTACGATTTTGATTTCTGAAACACGAACTTTTATTTTATGTCCTGACTCGGAGATATATTTTATTTTTTGCCAGCCATACCTAATTAGGTACATCGTGTTCAAAAAGTACAACCTTTGAACAGTTTTATTAGTTAAGTAAGTTACATTTATTAAGTGTTTTCTACTAACCAGGTACTTACCTACATTCACCTACATTATTTTTTAAATTAAATAGTTTATTAGAAAAAAAAGTACACACGCGCTAACTACCTCTAAATATAAAGTTGGAACAAGATTTTTAACCGACTTCGAAGAAAAAGAAAAAAGAAGAAAATTAAAAAAAAATCGAAATTCAATAACTTAATTTCTTTAGGCTTACAAAATAAGCACTTAGACAAGTCAAATTTTATACATAAACAGTTTTATAAATAGTAATTATTATCAAATAAGAAACAAAATGTCATTGATTTTGTTCGCTTCAATTTGTAGGATGAAGGTGGTGATGGTGAAGGATGTTCTATGTTCGCTGTATGTGTTATTTTGTGTATGTTCGTCGATTTCTCCGTAATTAATGGACCGTTTTGGATGATTATTTTGCAGTTGTACAGAGAATAATCCCGAGGTAGTATTTATCGCGAGTATATACATATATTAAACTATGTGATGCGTAGACGGTTTTTAGTTTTTGAAAACAATCAAAATTATTCAGAAAGCGCTACTAAGTTGGTTTCCTTTTTACGACATTAAATATTGATAGAGCTGTTAAAATACTGTTAGATATAGCACTTATTTTAATGTGATTTTTATTACCTCTGATAGTGTTAGCCATTATTTTTAAGAGGGCGTCTAAATACGTTGAAAAATTGCCAGCAAATATAATAAAAAATAAGTGAACCAAGCCGCCATAACTGCGTTTACCGCAAAATAAAACGAGAACAATATTTTGCAAGTCGCGTTGATAAAGATAGGGATTGAAAATGAAATCATTATGTGATCAAATGTGTCTGTAATTTTTAATCCAAATATTTATTTATGCGACAAAATCCTTTTTGACCCATTCATACTAATATTATAAATTCAAAAGTAACTTTGTCTGTCGGTCTGTCTGTTACCTTTTCACGCCTAAACGGCTAAACGGATCTTAATGAAATTCGGCAGGGTGTTTTTTTTTTATAATCTTAAATTTTTTTTATGGGACTTTGAGTCATTGGTGACTATGTCAGTCCCGAATATAAACAAATAAGCAACAAAATTACATCTAAAACTAACCTAAATAATTTTACTGCCGCATCACTCAGCGCAGCCAGGTGCAGCTAAAATAATTTGGATAACATACCGGGAAAAGACACAAGCTACTTGAAAAGCACGTGCGAAGCCGCAGGCAATAGCTAGTCATAAATAAATGGACGCAGACGGTCCTTTTTAGACATCGTTCTTTTAAAAACTAATAAAATGTATAATACATCTTTAAAACAGAAAAAAAAATACCAAAACAAAATTGAGTACATTTAATGCCGCTTAAGTTTAGCAAAAGCTATGCACAGCCTTTTTACATCCGCAATTCTTCATCAATAATTAATTGATGGTATCTTTTATTTATTGCTTACCAATAAAAAAATTATTTCATCTCCTTAGCGAGCTCCTTGATTATTGCTCTAATCAAAGAGATGTAACTGTTTTAAAACCATACGTATGTTTTATTGTTTTTAGGGTTCCGTACCCAAAGGGTAAAACGAACGGACCCTATTACTAAGACTCCGCTGTCCGTCTGTCTATCACCAGGCTGTATCTCATGAACCGTGATAGTTAGACAGTTAAAATTTTCATAGATGATGTATTTCTGTTGCCGCTATAACAACAAACATTACAAAACAGAATAAAATTAATATTTAAGGGGTTCCCATGCAACAAACATGATTTTTTTAGCTCGTTTTTGCTCGGTATTGATAACGGCAACAGGTAGACGCTTGAAATATTCTAAGTAATATTCTAAATATTCACAGAATAACTAATTTAGTCAAAATTCAATAACTTTATTTCTTTAGGCTTACAAAATAAGCACTAAGACAAGCCTAATTTTATAAACAGCTTTATAAATAACTAGTAATAATTATCAAATAACAACGTATGTAAGTAATGTATATTTAATAAGAATGTATGTAATGTATTAAGTGTATCAGTTATCTAATACCGATAACACAAGCTCTTTTTCTTTGTGGCTAGATGATACTGTGCTGATTTTCCAGCATTATTATTTATTATTATTAATTGAGACTTACAAGAAAGGTTATTAATATATGTTTTCTGTTTGTTTCAGGCAAAAAAAGAAATGTACGATGTGAAGAAACAGCGGTACTGCCTCGCACAAGATGAATACAAGCATTTAAATAATGCTCTCTCCACGCTAGCTGCTTCTAGAAGTAGTCGTAAGTATCTGTTTTATTATTTACTAGCTGCTGCTCGTGGCTTCGCATGCGTTTTTTAAAGCTATTTCTATTTCCCATGGGAACTGATTTATGGGATAAAAAGTATCCATCCTTTCAACTAACTCCAAAAAACAAGCCGATTGGTTGCTTAGTTTGGGCGTGAAGGAAGGACAACCAAACAAATAAACAAACACACTTTCGTTTAGATATAGATTTATTTTCAGCCGTTAGTATCCCACTGCTGGACAAACCTTTCTCACATTACTATCACTAAAATATAAAAGAGGCAAGTTCCCTAAAAAAATCTAATAAAATTAGTTCGTCGGTTAGAATATGAAAAGATATTGGACACGTATTTTTTATTTTGTTAATTAAACAAAAAATTATGATGATAACAGCCATTTAAAGTTCCGCGTGACGTCACGTCTCGTGCAACCCTTTTTGGCACGGAGTGACGTCAAGAGACCCCACTCCCAAACTTTGACGCACTTTATCTTTGTAATTTTTTGTTTGATTGACACAAAAAAAAATAAAAAAAAATAAAACAAACAAAAAAAATACGTATCCAAAATCTTCTAATAATCTAACTGACTGGCTAATATATTTTATTCAGGAAACTACCCCATTAAAAAGGCGAATGGGTCGATAACAGACCCTTTTTAAAAACCTCTTTGGTGTCAGTATCAAAAGTTTCAACAAGATTCCGAAGGTTTTTATACATTTAGCTGGTAAATTTACTACGTATATTATTTAATTTTCGACTGTTATTCTCCCAGTGCTGGGCAAACGCCTCCACATCTCACTATTACATAGAATTATAAACGCGATTGTTTAGTTTAGACTAGCAGAGATGTTCGGAAGTTGATTGTTTGAATTTACTTCAAATACTTATTGGAGCTCGCTGAAACTTTGCACACATTTGGCTATGGACCTAAAATCATATTTCTAAGCCAGGCACTTATTATTTAGAAATATCGCATTCGAAGATACGGGTTATAAGTAAATATAAATATCACGTGACCTGAATCAACACGCTTAATTTTGTGTCGTCGTCGTAAACGCCTATTCTTCCAACACGCCAAAGAGGGTTGAAAAATACAATAGAAATCTTTTTCTTTTATTTATCTTTTAATGGTCTGCTATTTTAAATCCGCTGCAAATACCACCACGCAAAGCATCAGCGGGAATATTGGTCTATGCCATTGACATGTACACAAGTGCCTTGAACCTTCTAGGACAATTTGCCTTCAGAAAATATTTGTTTGTCACTTCTACGACTTCTATGTTCAATATTGAATGGACACTTCTAGGCGCATACGCGTATTACTATGTGATAAAATAAATACTAGTCCCTTGAATAGTTTAAATGCATACTCGGTTCAATTATAGGTAACTACTGACTAGATATTTTTTGTAAACAAAGGGATTACAAAGTCAAAGAGTGTTGGTGAAAAATATTTACTTCAGACATATAATGACCGATGTGGTTTTTTTGTACCTTACCCGGAAAATATGCTGAGTCTGTTTTTTATCGGAAGCTAAAACTAAAATATTCTTCATTAACAAAGAAAATTACAATCAAACAATAGAATTAAATTAAAACTGTATTTACAATTGAAACAATTAAGCTAACTGCAGACTGTTGCAAACAGTCTGCAGGTAACTCAACTGATCCATATTAATACCAGTCGGAGACGTGCCCAAGACGCTAGCTGCACTGCCCCGCTGTATGGCAATATTTACTTCAATTTAATTTTGTATCTATATCGTATTTATCTTTGGTATGCCAAGATATCTTGAGAGCCAAGGGCAATAACAGACCCACTATAAAAATAGTAAGTACTTTGTATGGACCGGTACCTATTTGAATAAATATAATTTTCAACGAATATTTGCATTTTAAAACGGGTTAACTTTTCATTTTATGTTTTAAGTCGCTGTATAGTAGCTGCCTACTTGTCTCGCGTTTATTATAATAGTGTGCAAAGTACTGTGACATTATGTATGATAATGTAGAGAAATAATAGGATCAGTTTTGCTGCGTATGCGCAAGGATATTGCCGTTTTGTAGAGATGTAGAGTACAGACTACAGAGCGCTATCCAAGCTGGATCGGCATTAAAAATGTACTGTGAGCTATTACACATTCAAGTTCTACAAGTTTTCATTTTAAACTAGCTGTTACCCGCTACTTCGTTTGCTCAGCTTCTCAACCTATTTACAATAACCACAATTCCCTATTCTTTCCCTTTTAAACCACCCCTGTACTTATTAGAACAAAACAAAATAAAAATTATTTAAATCTGCTCAGCCGATCTGGAGTTTTTTTAAGACGAAAGTTTCTTTTAAAGAAAGTTTTCATCCATTTAGCTGGTAAATTTACTACGTATATTATATAATTTTCGGCTGTTATTCTCCCAGTGTTGGGCAAACGCCTCCACATCACTATTACATAGAATTATAAACGCGATTGTTTAGTTTAGAATAGCAGAGATGTTCGGAAGTTGATTGTTTGATTTTACTTGAAATACTTATTGGAGCTCGCTGGAATTTTGCACACATTTGGATAGCCAAATGTGTGCAAAATTCCAGCGAGCGAGAAAAAACTCCAGTCCATAGGGACTGGAGTTTTTTTAAGACAAACGAACAGCAATTGATATTTATCTAAATTTACATATAGAGATTATGAAAAACAAGCAGCGCCTCTCGTTTTCACCCGCGTAGATTCTGTAACTTAAAATTGATAGATCACTCCGGCTACCCTTATCAAACAATATCCGGTACAAATTTTTAGACATACCGTCGACTGCAGACATGCAGAGACATCGCACGTGAGAAGTCATCACTAGCGATGTCCCTTAGGACAGACTTTCCTTTATAAAAGAACATCCATAAACAAAAGAAGTTGAAGTAGTTGAAGACTTTCCTTTTACCAAACAGTACGTAACTCACCATTTTCCCTCCAGTATGCTCATCAACCACCTCAATGACCACCACCTCAACCACCTCCCGGCACGACCCCGACATGCTTCGAGTGGAGGTGACGCAAGCACGCGGCCGGGTCGCGCAGCTGAGGAAGGAACTGAGGCACGCGCGCGCAGAAGTGCACAGTGCGAGGCGAGGAGTCGACACACTAGCTGAGTGAGTATACCTTCAGCATTAGCTGACACTGCTGAACTTGCGCAGTGGATATTTGTGGGCCACAAACAATGGGACTCGTCATTAAAGTCATTTACAACGGGATAATCACCATGATTTGATTATTGAGCGTTCTAATATCTCGGCACAGTTTCATGCGCAATGAACACGGCATAACTGAAGACACTGCAATTCTGGTCTTGTCGAGTCTTGTATTGGGTCTTGTCATAATCACAACACTCGGTAAGCGGATTGGTGATCGCTGATTAAGAAGACGGAAAGAAGCTGTTTTTCTTCCTATGGTAGGTTTTTATTCAAGGCTCTTCTGACATCCGCGCGAGTTGGAGGAGTCGATTTTTAATCCTATCATCATCATCATCAGCCTATGTTAGTCCACTGCTGGACATAGGCCTCCCTTAATGAGCGCCATAGTGCCCTGTCTTCAGCTTGCCGCAACCAGCATCTGCCTGCAGTGTTTATCTGTTTATCAGTCTTTCGCAGGACGTTTTCCCACCTGGCCAGAGAGCGTCCTACTAGTGTAGGACGCCGTTTGCCTAGTCGTGGTCACTCAGGAATACGTTTACCCCAGCACATGTCTTAACTTAAAAATTATGAAAAAATATAATATCATTATGGGGCTAATACTTCCAAAGTGATAAGCGATCTTATAAATTTCACAATTAGTTACCTTTTAGGATTATTTTATTTATATACATTATTCCTTACTTTTTAATATTTGTTTCAGGGTCGAACAAAAGCTCAGCGCACAGCAAGGCTGTTACAACATCACCGAAGCGCAAGCAATAATGACAGAACTCAAAAACATCCAGAAATCCCTGACATCAGGGGAGAAAGAACGCGCTGACCTCATGCAATCCCTAGCCAAGCTAAAAGATGACCTAACGCGACTGCAATTAGGTGAAGCTTCCCCTGACCTCTCAACACTAAGTCTTCCACAAGAAAAACTGTCAACAGCTTCTCAAACAGACTTATGTGCAGACTTAGTACCAATCGGTACCAGGCTAGCAGAAATGGCGAGAGTCAGACTCCAATACGACGAAGCGAGAAAACAAATACAACAGATCCAACAACAATTAGCTGATTTAGAAGACAAAGTCCAACCCGGTCAAGCGGAATCCGACAAAGATAGACTCCTACTATTCCAAGAGAAGGAACAACTACTCAGAGAGCTGCGAAGCATAACTCCTAGAACTCGATCGAAGCAAGAGATGACTGACATACAAATAGAGTGCAAGAAACTTGAGCAGGATCTCAAGAACGCTTTTGATATGTCAAACAAATGCATAGCTGATCGTTTAAGACTTCACGAAGAGAAGCAATTACTTCTGCAACAACTAAAAGATGCACTCACATCTATGACGAACCTGGAAGGGCAGCTAAAGACCCTTTCAGCTAGTACATTGTCCGTATCAAGTAGTTCTAGCTTAGGGTCCCTTTCTACAGCGAGCAGTAAAGGGTCCCTTAGCTCTGGGATTAGTTTTACGGATATTTACGGCGCGCCTCAGATAGCCTCGTTTCAAGCTGATAAGCCTATTGATATGGTTGATCTGCACAGAAGAGTGGAACGGTGAGCATTTTTTTTGAGCCTTATCTCTTCTCTTTCTCTATCTAGCGACCGGTAGCGCCACCATGGTGTCCCAATGATAAGCATTAAGTTTAGCCTATAATAGCGAAATCCAGAGGTATGGAGCGACATAGTTCTTTTGATTACAGCCTTATGTCATTGTTATATCACTGGCAACTATATTTGTGGCATACAACTATTATGGTATATTTCCACCAATATTTCTAAGGTTTTGTAAGCCATTTGTGTACAAAAAATATCCAGGTCTATGAATCGAAGTATAGTTTCAACTACTAGGCCACAAGTGGGCCATTTTTTCGTGAAATATACTAAATAGAATGTTATCTTCAGGTTACTCCGAGGCACCAGTTTCACGGCAGCAGACAGTGTGAGTGGAGCTAGCAGTTCACCATCTCAGCCCTCGCTGTCTCCTAGAAGCAGTCTCTCTTCGGCCAGTCCACCTCCTTACAATCAGGTACCTACGTCATCAGCCTATCAATCAGAAATTAATTACCTTTATTTTTATAGTCCTTAAAAATAAGCTCGTAGACAATTCAAATTTAAACTCTGATTTAAGCAAGGCTCTAGTTGTGATATTGTGACATTTTTCAATGAAAATCTACCTATAGAATATTCGTCACTTGACACTAATTAACGTGCTTAAATCTCAGTTGCGTTTTAGTATCCTGGGTATGACCCTAGGATACTGATGTTTTAAGAACAAAAGTAGCGTTTCTTTATACTTTTTTGTTTGTTACATTGTCACTAGGATTTTTGTTTGAACGATTTGGAGATATCTGTAATGTTATGTTATGATCTTGTTTTTGTAAAATTCTACAAGTATTCTTTTTCATTATAAATGACAAAGTCTACTCCTTACCGGGAAATAAAATATTACTTCCCGGTAAGGAGTAGATACTCATATTTTAAATGTGAAAGATTGTGTGAATGTTTGTTACCAAGTAGGTATCTCCTTAACTATTTAACCTATTTAAATGAAATTTGTTATGTACCTAGAGAGTTTACGTTCTGGAATAGCACTTATGCAAATCTAATTTTCTAAAATTAACCTCTGAGGAGATTAAAAAGGGTGGTAAACATTGTATTTAAAATTATTATTGCTTGGTTCGATTCAGTCAAAACTGTGTATAAACAAACTATAAAGTAAATAATGAATTAGGTGTTTTTTATTTCTTTCAAAACTACCTATGGGGTGTGCAATGAATTTCAAATAAAAAAAAACCAAATAAATTCGTATGGAAAAACATAAATTTCTCCGCGGGCAAAGCAGCGCGGCGCAGCTAGTCGTAAAATAAATTGGTGCGAAACCGTAGTAAAAAATAGTATAACTGAAAAAAAAAAAACCTACACAGTACCAATCCATCATCCAAAACATACCTTCTCACAAGCGTAAATAAATGATTGACACACTCTTTCCAACATTGAACAATCGATCGGTATCTTTGACACTTGACACCTTAACACGCTGTGCCCCGCGGCTCGACCTGTCAAACTTTCATTTTGCAGGGCAGAGGTCAAACGATCGATCACAGATAGGAATTATATTGGGTTAATTCTGCTTTGGGTGTTAAAGAATGCTAGGAATAGGTTCATGTATTTACCTATTCAAAATATGTGTAGGTATTTCGAGCCGTAAGAAAAAACGAAGAATGTGGAAGAGATCGCTTCTTAGCGATAAGGCCGCCCATTGTACCTATCTTATGTGATGTCTCTTTGTAATGTTATTTTATGGTGTACAATAAAGCATTTTTGTATTGTATTGTATTGTAAAAAAGCTTTAGTTCATAAGGCCTCTCACCTCAGTTTTTTCGGCAGAAAATCTATTCAGATTCTGTTATCGAAATTAAATCACACGGATCCGGAGAGGAAAGGGGTCTGCAGTTAGCTCAATTGTTTCAATTGTAAATACTGTATTTAATTTGTTTATATTATTTTATTGTAATTTTGTTTGTTTATAATGAATTATTATTTAATTGGGTTGGTGGTAAAGAAGCAGCATAAGATTCCAGCTAATACTCAATTGTAAAAATCGAGTTTGAGACTCAAATTGATATGGTAAATGTTTTTTGAGTCCAAATTCTACAAGTAGCGAGTATGTTTATTAATTTTTTTACTAAAATATTTTTTTGTTTCAGGTGGAAAGGCAAAGAAGACAACAGAGAGAGCTAGAGGAGAAGTTAGCCGAAATGAGGATAGGTGTCGCCACCGGCGTGAACGAAGTCACGGGATTAGCTACGAGTGAGTTTTTTTCTCAACGCGTTACATGTTTAGTTATTTTGGAATTAATTATTGAAGGCATTATCTTAAAGTATTGACGAAATTGCTTTTATCATCTTAAACACTTGAATGATGAGAAAACAATTGATTAGTATCACGTTCAGCATTATCCATATTCATATTAAAAATTGGAAAGAAACTCTGTCAGTCTATCTGTCGGTCTGTATGTAACCTTTCACGCCTAAACCACTGAAAGGATCTTAAATTAATAAAAATAAAATAAAAAAGCCATTTATTCTATAGCCGTTATTACAATATTCATGCTTTAAAAATAATAATTCAGTAATGAAAATGCACGTAGTATGTCTAATAAATATAATAAATATTCAAATAATAAATAAATTTATAAAAATAATAAACACATTAATTTAATAATAAAAATAATCAATTTGATTGTATTTTTATATGTATTATTTAAGTGGTTAGGTTAGGACCTCTTTCGGGTACTGACCTCCTTCAGTACAAACGTGTTCGTAGTCGAATATCCTATCCTTTTCTTCGAATTTCGTGTAATTCTATTTGATATGTCGTTTTTAATGTCTTTATATTTGAATATTATGAATAAATATTTTTAAGTTTACGCGATCTGAACACATAATTATTCCGTGACCACGACAGTGCGTAAACCTGTCGAAACGTCGGGAAAAATAGGTAAATAAACGCGTTAAATACCCGTTAAATAGTATTAAAAATTACTAGCAGCGCCTCGCGGTTTCACCCGCGTAGTTCCCGTTCCCGTAGGAATTTCGGGATAAAAAGTAGCCTATGTCCTATTCCAGACTATAATCTATCTCTGTGCCAAATTTCATACAGATCCGTTTTGCCGTTCTGGCGTGATAAAGCAACAAACATCCATCCATCCATCTAAACTTTCACGTTTATAATATAAGTGATATTATGAATAAACTTTCTCAAAATTACTTAGATGGTTCTGATTTCTGATCCCTTACGTTATTTAAAATATATTTATGATTTCCTCAGTACCAGTCCAACTGCAAGGTCCGGGCCGGCCGTGTGAGCCCCTCTCGCCTATCTCGGAGACTCCGCCCCCGCCGATTTCACCTAGAACTCCCTCGTCTAGTGGTAAGTACTACTAAATAGTAGTAATAGTTATTAAAAGTTCTTAATTTAAGTTCCTACCTAATATTTTTATGGTAATGGTTAACACCATTAGTTAGTAGTACCTTTAAAGACTATTCAGCCGAGCAAAAGAAATATCGTAAACAAACCATGAAAAAGGTTCTTTATAGAACAAACTTTCAAGTGACTACGAAATGTCAGCATGATGATTACACTAAAAAGAACCTAAAAATACAAGGATAATCAAACTTTCGTTGCCTTTATAACGCTACTAGATAATAATGAACAATGTTTTATAATTGAACTGGGTGAAAGTTTCTCCATCATCAAATACCGATTTAAATGATTATCTAACTAAACAATAACATTATTTGTATTGTTTGTAATACATTTTATATAAATTCATTGTTACGTTTATTTAGTAGGTACAATTCCTAAAATATCCATACCTATATTTCTATACTAATATTTTAAAGAGAGAGGTAAAGATTATAATGTATATAATTATATGATACCCAATGTATACATTATATTATAATGTATACATTGGGTATCTCTAAGAAATGAAATAAGTTCTCAAATTTTCGATCTCGGCGGGACTCGAACCCGTGCCCCACCCTCAGTACGGGTGTGCTCTAACCAACTAAGCCACGAAACCCTAGTCGGTTCAACCGAAAATCTTTGGGACCTCTTACGAACTACAGCGCCGAGTACAGAGTACCTGCTCAAAGACCAAAGTCGCCGAAATCGAAATTTTTTTGGAACTTATTTCATTTACGAATGTTTTTGTAATTCACAGGAACAAACACTAGATCAGTGTCGGCCGCAGTGAGCGATGAGTCTGTCGCGGGGGATTCCGGTGTCTTTGAGGCGGCGCAAGCCGGCAGCGATCCTACTAACGCCGGTAACTAACTATACTCAAGCTATTCTCTTGTAAAAGTGTTTGTAAACAACTTAAAACAAAAAAAAAACTAATTTCTCGTTTGTGAACGGTAACATTGTGACTGTATTCTTTGTACCATTTCAACCCGTCCATGGAAAGAAATGACAGCTTTAAGAGGGCGCGATGCGCGTCATTCTGTTAAAAGCATAATTTTTTGCGTTCATAGGAGCGAAACAGAGTATGCGTTTTTGGAACTGCGCAAGTGTAAAAATAAAGTTTTTACTTATTTACAAGAAAACTACATAACTTATGAAGAAACTGGTTCAAAAAACCAAATCATTAGTACTAATAATTACCTACGAATCAAAACATAAGTAATTTGAATAGACCGCAGTGTTCCTAAGACCTCGGCCAAATTAAGTGCGAAACAGTGCACGTTCATGTTTTTTTTTATAAGTTTTTTTCTCAATCGTGTTTTCACATTCAAGGAACTAAAGAAAAAAAAATTAACTATGTCATTCGAGTTTTTTTACCACGGGCTCCCATGAGTACTGAGATCTAGGCCTAGTTTGATCCAAACCCGTTGGTTGGCCTCTTAAACTACGGTGAAGGATTCCTTCCTTTGTATAGTATAGGAAGAAAACCCTCTCCTTGCCAACACTGGGACCCAGGGGGCTGAAAAGATAACATAAGATACTACCAAGTTCTTGATTAATTTCAGCACAGGTATAGTTAAATTATTCGTGTTATACATTTAACACCTGCAGGTCATTGCAAGATTGCTGGATACAGCCTCCCCTTTCTTGCACCACTGGACGAAAGGGGAGGCTTCAAATTGGTTGTTGATGTATATTGTCTTTTAATGTTTTCTGTTTTTTTTTGTCTTTGTCATTTGAAATGTGACTCGATATATGTTAACTTTGTACCTACCAGGTCTGAAATAATGTGATTTTATTTATTTATTTAAATAAATAATATTTTCGTTTGTTACAGTGAACAGCGCGCAGATAGAGATAAAACTGCGTTTTTGCCACGAGGACAGTGCGCTTGAGATCGGAATCCTACGCGCGAGGAATCTACACGCGCTGTTCATTGACTTGGGGACTGAAGTGTAAGTATACAATATAATACAATAATTTATTTCATTTCATTTATTTCAAAAGTGGACTCAGAGCGGCCAAGATGAAGAAGAGAAGAGAAGAAGGTCGGTACATATACAAGAATAACTAAAATATTAACATAGTAAGTGAAATCTTAAACAATACATGGCCATTACAAACAAGTAATAGAAACAAATTCGTACTAGTATTTACAATTGAAACAATTAAGCTAACTGCAAACAATCTACAGGACCTGTAGATTGTTTGCAACAGTCTGTACCCATTTTTTTGCAATAACAATATTAGAGCGATAGTGTTTTTTTTTACTCTCGAGGTGTGGGTTATATTTTTTAGTCCTTGTATGATTGGCGGACCCTTCTTTATTACTCGAAGCATCAAAACGACTAAAGCTATTTTGATGAATGAATATCAAAACACTAGTCTACATTCCGGGAGTTCTCTTAACTAATAACTACGAGTCGGGGTTTTTACAATATATTATCTAATTTTCTCCCTCCAGCGTGGTCCGCGGAGCCCTAGTAATAGGCGGTGGCTGCGGCGGCGTCCCCTTCTTCAGCGCGGCGGCGGCGTGGCGTGGCGGCGCCGTGGCGTGGCGCGAGCTGCAGCGAGCGCAGGTCACTAGCTCGCGAGCGTTGCGAGCCGCGACCTTGCAGCTCAATTTGGCCACTGGGGATGAGTGTTTGGTTAGTACGCTTTCGATTCATAATTTAAAGCTTATATTCTGTTCCTGGGGACTCCTAAAAACAAGGTAGAAAGGGCTTGTTTGCTAAACTGAATCACAATGGCGATTACAATAGCTCTTTTCTACGCTGCCTGAGACACGTCTAAAGATATAAGATGTATACAGAGTGTAGCAAAAATGAAGGACCAAGCTTTCAGACGGGGCGCAGGTTTAAACATTGAATCCACGAAAAATATTTGTAAAAAATCCCGCCCTTTAGTTTTTGAAAAATTAAATAAATACGAATTTTTCACTACATTTGGGTCTAATGCACGTGTCTCTTTAAAAATAAGATTAAAAGGTCTACGTACCTGTGTTCATCTATTTAGCACATACACATCTTTTAACGGGGGGCCGCCACGACAAAGCACGCGATATCACAGCAGCGCGCGCGGCAGCGGGCTGCACGTGTCGTAGTTATGTAGGAAGCTAACCAACGCCAAATTCCAATTTTCCCAACGCATCCTTTTAAGTAGGGCGGTTTGTTTACAAAAAATCTACAAGTAGTTTGGCCACAGATGAGATAATGTTACTGATGCATGGAGAAAACTTTTGGTAGCTGTTTATGCAATTCATAGGAAAACGTTTATGTTATTGACCTGTCTCACACATGATGAAAACTAGCCAAATTCGAGTATCTCGGCGTAACGCTTTGAGTGCCCTGCGATTAACCCTTTAGGCGAGAGCGATTATTACTGACTACCCTCAAATCCAACCACATTGTAAATTCATCTCTAACACCCAGTAATATGGTATATATTTGTTTGCAGGGTTGCGCACAAGTCAGTTTGGCTGACTTTGAACCTGATACTGTGACTCAGAAGTGGTACAACGTTTTGAGCTTTCGATGTATGAGACGCGATGAAAGCTCCGATGAGAGTACTGTTATATCGTCGCAGACGTCTACGCTTACTAGGAATAGAGGTGAGTTTGCTTTGGCAATGATTATAGCTAGGTTCGAGAATTTTTAAAGACATTCCCATGGTATTACCTATTTGTTGTTTTATCTAATTAAACTGATATCTGATTGGGAATAATATGTCAAATAAAACGCATAGCCATTTTCGAAGCTGATTTTTTTAAAGCGCTATTATGATATCGTTTTTGGTCATTTAAAATAAGAAAAACGGGTTTTGTGGACATTAAATGTAAATCCATACCCAAAACATCCTAAAAATGCATAACATTCATTATTCAATCTTTAGATAACTATACCATAGTCAAAATTGGATGACACATGTTTTTAAACAAATCACAGCATATAACTAAAATTCACACGCCCGTTGAGTTTAAGAGATAACTATTAGGATCATTTAATGAAGTGAACGTCTAAAAGCGGCAAGGAATGTAAGCTGCATATAAAAACACTTTTTATCGAAGCGAAAATAACTAAGGTAAAAAATGGGCGGTTTGTTAATAAACATTTAACATTGAATTTGGCTGGAGTACACAAAAGTATATTTGGCTCACACTTGGCGGTTCTGTCATTACCGGGTGGGATCAAAAGAATCCTTTCATTGTTGCTTGACTCTTCACTCAACTTGTCCTTTTCACCACCAGGGCCAGAAAGTATGAACAGTGCTGAATGCAACGTGGACTGTGGAGACAATTCGGCATCGGAGGACGAAGAGTCTCGAGAACCACTCAATCAGGTACCTACAACTTAATGCATTCAATGCCGGTAGCTTTCGTAGAAACACCCAGATCACATGAACTAATCGCACTCCCGCGAGCAAGAGACAGAATCAGATGACAGAGACAGTTTGTCAAATCCTGTTTTTTCCTAATAAATAAATACGTTACAGATAGTGGAAGAGGATTCATTTGAAGATTACATTCCCGAAGAAGAGATAGCATTAGAAGAAGAGTTCCTCCACCCTACGACGGCAGAGAAAGAAACAAACACAGAGTGCAACTTCTGCCCAGAGGGAGCGAGACAACTGCATAGAAGGTATGTTAATAATCGCTTACTAACTGGGTCCGCGGCTTCTCCTGCGTATTATTCATAACTTCATTGGCATTGTTTAAACTCATAATGTATGTTATAGAAGAGCGTAACCTCCTAATACAGGTATTTTTATACTTAAAAAGAGGTTTCGAACACTGACACTGTATAATGAACCATAAGTGAATGATAATAAACATTTATGTTTATTTTTTGTATTCACATGCGATATTCATCCATTATTTTTTAAGGCTTTTGGCTATTGAAGGTCTTTACATTTATTGATTCTGTTTAACCCTCTAAATACGTTTAAATTATAGACTATCTATTGCGCCTTGAAATCCAGATTAGTTTTTTGGCTTTAGAAATAGTGGAAAATGATTGGAAGTGTAAATAGCTTGATGTCTCATATATAATGTTCATAATATCACCATTTAAATTTTTTACCATGGAAGTCTTATGTGCGCAATAACACGTGCTCTGCTACTTTGGGGCTAGATGGCGTTTTTAAAAGATCCATAACTTCTTTAATGTATTATTTTCTAACCAACAAATTATCCCATTCCTGTACAATAGTCTATTAATTTTATAAAAACTATAGTTTCGCCTTACTAACGGTGCAGGATGCTACCTATATCAGTACGTTTACATTGTGGCCTGTGAATCAAGATTATGTATGTAGAAGAAGAATTAGGTTGGGCCTAGTATACTTCCTCAGGGCAGTCCAAAACAGTTACATTTTAAACATGGGCTCAAATCGTACCTTCTGCCTCAAATTAATTGGCAGCTTTGAAACCAATGCACGGATGTATCTCTTAATCTGATTGATTTGAGATTTTTTATGAGGATCGGGACTGAACGGTGTCTAAAGCTTTTGACAGGTCTAGGAACCCATCAACAGCTATAATGCCTGAATCCAGTGATTTAATTATGTCCTCTGTAACATCTGACACCGCGTCTAATAAGTCTGGCCCTGAAGCCAAACTGGTTTTTAAATAAAAATTCTTTTTGATTCTAACAGGTGGCATTTTAATCATTAATAATATTAATATTATCAATAGTGTTGCTTAACTAACGGTGCTGGGTGCTACCAACAGATACAAAGTCCGTCGTCCGAAGGCAGACGGGCGGCCGCAGCGTGACACTGCGCTAGAGTAGGGTCGCCGTGTGTATAGTTGTATATAGGTACGTTTACATTGTGGCCTGTCAAAATATTAATAAATACACAGATTTTGTTTGTTGTGGGTGGTAATTTTGATGCTTTTTTGTTTGGTTTTTTCCGCGGCTTTACTGATAGCCAATGTATTCTATGCTGTTATATTATAACTAACCCCCATTATCTTAGACGTCCTCAAAACTTATTCGAGGAAATCCCTAAAACTAACTGTATAAAACAGTCCGTCAAACTAGCCGTCAAACTAGAGTGGACACTTTTTTTGAGCCAGATTTGAGGAAATTTAAGAATGCGGGAGTCTGTGGGCGTAATAATCACCATCTTATACAAGATTTTGTTAAAAAGTTTTTTTTTTGTAAAAGTTGAATAATAAATTAGATACTTAGTTTAATTGGCTTCTCAAGGCAATAAAACTAATTATGATTTGACAATGACTACTTTTTGATTACTTCTTCTTGAAAATGGTTTACAGTTTTTGCTTTTCCTTGTTTTTAATATCATATGTTGGAAATAAATAAAGATACATCATATATGTCACCCTATTGCATGGTTTGAAGCGTTCTTATTATAATGTTTGTTTGTTTGTTTGCATTGCATGATGGCATGAGATGGCACAATGTTAATGTATCTATTTTACTGTTGTGTTTTTGGGAGCATCAAAAAATCATAAATTTTTACAACAGAAAAATATCATAAAGTGGATGTGTGAAAAAATCATTTGGCCAAAATCTTATTTCGTTTGATTTTTGATGCTCCGTGTTGGCTGTTATGGATAATATTAGCAGGTTCAATTCTATATCGTTAGTTGCAATTTTAGGGGTTCGCGCTAATAAAGGACTATCCCTAATAACTTGACTACTACTGGGAAATAATTCGAACGTATTGTCTGATTAAAATAATGCAAAGTGTAATCAATATTTCTTCAAGGCCAGTCGTATTAGTCATAAAAACTAATTTTAAAGTATGAATAAAATAATGGCGCACCAAAACGATAATCTCTGTCATGGCTCTGGTGACATGACTCGATGACGTCCCACCTTACACCACACCTAACAAAAAGAACAACACGCACTGTAATCTGTGATAGGTGTGACGTCACCAGCGATGAAACCAAACGCAGAGCGTTTTCGGTCACGTGATCATATATCGAAAAAATTTTAATTTTAATCTCGTTTTTTACCTAAAATAGGTAAATTTTTCATAAAAATCACCTGATTACGCTTTGTTACGTTGTCAGTTGACTAGGATGAAAACAATTTGCAACTTATTTTCAATGTAGTCAAATAGCATATTGTCAACGAAAGATGATACACTTCTTTGCGAACTTGTCAAAATCTTCAAATTTGATTCCAAATTTCTCAAACACGTAAGTCCTAATTCTAGGGGTTATCCTAAACTGCAATCTGCATTGACATCTTTCATGGGAGTATAGTATGATTTTTGTAGTGTGTAATGATTTTGTGTTTTTTTTGCAGGAAAAGTCAGCAAGTAAACTCGAATGCGGAGGAGTCGTTAGCCACAATAAAGAGATCTCAAACATTTTCCCCGCAACCTCAGGGCATCGGCAAAGGACAGTATATTTGCAGGTAATTATCTGAGTAGTACATTTTTCTAAAATATTTTTGAATATGTAATATAAAAAAATCTTTTGAAGTGAAAGATGTACGATGCTTTTTCTGATACATGAACGAAATCGAATCGTCACGCTTAAGTCGGTTACGCTGAATCGGATACTTGTACTCGGCTTCAGTCGCAGAATTATCCATACATTGTTTGCACTTCTATAGTCCGCTGATACGCGCGCATCATCTTTTTGCGGCTAAATCCTGCACTATAATAGTGTCCTGTGCACTTGACCTAATCTCCGTTGAGGCGTTTCATAATTTTTCCATCATAATTTTGCTTAACACTAACACTACTTTTGAAGATTCACATTTATTGGGTGTATAGAAACACACGAATGAGCAAAGAACTCCGTAGAGAAACTTTGCACTTTTATATAAAAAAACTAAACGTCTTATTCTAAGCTAATCCCTGTTTCATTCCAGGCTAAACCGTTCAGAATCTGACTCCTCCATGGCTGTGTACGCTCGTCGCGGCATGCTGAAACCGCCACCGCCGATGGGCATTCCCTTTGACAGGAGTCTGCGCGAACGACGTTCTTTAAGGTTTGTTGGTTATTAATTGCCTTTGTTGCCCTGACTTTCAAAGCAGTATCCTCAGGTGCAAATAATCCACACACACCAAGCAAACTGTGGTGGTTGACCAGTTTAATTTGTTTGCAATTTTCATTGGCCGCCATAATAAAGCTGCTTTTTTCACATCCAATTCGACCTTCACAGCGCCATCTTTACTATCACCCACTACAACTCACTTATACTTATTTTTTTACCGTAGAAGCACAAGGCGCGCTTGAATACGTCAATTTTCAAAATGGTGCTTAAACTATATAATTCGAAGCCATAAAACTTACTAACTCCTAATTCTGTCAACAGGTGGGGCCGCGTCCAAGGCGCGGCGGTCCGTCGGTCCAGCGGGCGAGGCAACCGTGCCCCTAGGACCTCTCTAGACTTAGCATTGGATCTACAAGCGCAGCACACTAGGCTCGAAGATCTTAACAATGAGATCGCCAACCTTAGTCAGCTTAAAAAGAGGTAAGACGGTAAATAATAAGTTTGAATTCGATGCCATAACCAGAGCCCTGAGATCCGTTTGACGATAGTAATTAGACGTCATAGTGACGTTCATTTATCTATGGCTTTTAGTTGTGGACACGATTCCTTCAACAAGCCGCTGATGTAGCAACCTCTAGATTGGCTGAACTACAAAGCTCACGTCAATAGAGGTGCTCAATGAAGTTACATCGAAAAACTGAAGCTAGCTGCTTTCCTAAGCGCTTCGATGGATAGCCGCTAGATGTCGTTAAGACAAAAAAAAAATTGAGTCCAAAAAGAGAACATTTCCTAGATTGTGCAAACGCTTGGTTGAGTTACAATTGCGTTGCAACTGACCTATAAACAACTATTTGAAATCAACTGTCGGTCAGAAGACCACCGGGCACAGTGGACCAGCTGGGTCAGCCTGGTCAGCGGAGATCTCCATCTGCAACAGTTTGGGGGAAATTCCACTTTCCCCCCTCAAATAGCGTAGCATGTGGACATGGAAATACACAACTCTCATACAAAAATTACCATAAATACTACCGTCTACCGTCAAACCGAACTCAGAGCTCTGAAAATGATGCTATGTAAAAACAGTAGTTTTAATAAACCCATCTATTACCCCCAGGTTAGAAGAAGCTTGCGTCCGGGGCGACCCAGCAGTCGCCGCGTGGGTGGCTGAAGACGAGACCCTCAGGAGACTGCTGTCCTGTTCCTCAGAGACCAGTCGCGACCGAACCACCAAGCTGCTGAACCGGACCTGTCGCGAGATCTACCGCCTCAGGAAGTCACGGCAGGGAGGACGGAAACCTGATCTGGTGACCTTCAAGTGAGTACTGACACGCTGCTTGGTGATGCTGTAGAGAAGAAGAATCTTATTGCGGACCGCCGCCGACCGTGCCGGGTAGTGTAGGCATTCTTTGCTTGTTTACGGAACTAACAGTATCTACAGCTAGCTCTATTCTGTTATCTGATTTCCTTTGAGACGCGGCTTCCAAGCAGCTGGTAGGTTCGAATCTCTATCTTCATTGAAGTTAGACCGTCTTCCGATTTCTATCTTCTCGTATTTTGAACAAAGAATTATAGGTAATAATAGGTAGGATATGTACTTAATACGAAAACGAAATGGACTCGCTTTTTCGAGACAAGGACAAGCGAAAGCCGCGCGGAGAAGGTGGGAAAGGGAGGCAAGAGGCGCGAATGACGAGCCCGCGCGCAATTTTACTGGTACTTATTTATAAATTATCTTATTGCTCTAAAATTATTCTTTCTCGTAATAAAATTAAACCAAGATCGTCTTAAGTATTTATCAGGGAACTCGTTGACGAAATTTCACTAAAATATGTTAAATAACTAGCAAATGAAACTGCTTTTTCCGTAAGTATCTTAGTAAAAATGAAGATTTTTAGAGAAAACTGAGATATTTTTGTATGTAGATAAGTTGAGTAAATCGTGATTCGAATCGTATAACTTATTAACTACAATCCCAAACTTTTGACTGTCATCAAAAACATATAAAATAATGTGATAAGGTTTTTTGTTATAGTGCTTACCCGCACTTTGGGTATCTCTAAGAAATGAAACGCGGCGCGGGTTCGAGTCCGGCTGAAATCGAAAATTTTTGGGAACTTATTTTATAATAAAAACACTGTTTTTACCGGATTGATCGCGTATATTTTATATTTGTTTATAACCTGACGTTTCGGAGGCTTTTCAGCTTCCATGGTCACAGGCAGACTGAGGTGACATTTGTCTTTACAAGTAATTTGAATTTTACATATCTACCGTCAATTATACAAATTTAATTATAACGTTCCGTATGTACGCAGTAATCACTAACAGTGTCTTGATGGGTTGTAGCTATGGATTGCTGGGTGTGGGACCTGACTCGATGTAGGACTGGATCCCAAGCGGCAGGTACTCTCCAACCATCTTCTCTATTGAAATTATTCGGATGTTTTTGAATTTCAATTGCTTCTCGGAGCATTCTAGGAATGAAACGGTTTTCTCTAGCTAGCGAGTCAGGTCCCACACCCAGCAATCCATAGCTACAACCCATCAAGACACTGTTAGTGATTACTGCGTACATACGGAACGTTATAATTAAATTTGTATAATTGACGGTAGATATGTAAAATTCAAATTACTTGTAAAGACAAATGTCACCTCAGTCTGCCTGTGACCATGGAAGCTGAAAAGCCTCCGAAACGTCAGGTTATAAACAAATATAAAATATACGCGATCAATCCGGTAAAAACAGTGTTTTATTATGAGTTCTCGCGAAAATAACCTTAGAATATACTAACTTATTTTATTTTTTAAAATATGATGTTTTTTTGCCTTAAAATATATTCTCCTTACAGTCAAAAAGTTAGATTTGGGACTTATTTCGCCTTGATTAGCGTGCTTGCGAAATTCATAAGAAAAAAGTTATCAAATACGAAGGAAGATTTTTTCGTCTAGCAGTAGACCTAAAATGCCCAAAAAGAAGATGATCGCAAAGAGCACTTCTACACGTACAGCTTTTCTTATCCAAACATAAAACTAACCAAACCTTTCCTCCCACAGAGAAAAGATGGCATTCTTCACGCGAACGAAGCCAGCCATCCCCGTGCTACCATCAGAAGACGCGGAAGCTTCTGATGACGACTGGGAAGCGGACTTCGAACGCCGTACCCCAGACGGCCGCTCCTCAAAAACCTCTTACGAACGTAACAACCTACCTGACGCGGTAATAGTTGAATGCAAGAACCCCTGTGTAGAAGTTAATCCCTGTATAGAAGTTAGCCCATGTATAGAAGTTAGTACATGTGTAGTTGACTCCTGTGAGGTTGACACCTGTGAGGTTGACTCCTGTGAAGTTGACTCCTGCATAGAAGTAGAAGTTAAAGAGAGTGGGGATGATAAGACTGATGAGGTGAGATATGAGTTTGTGGTTGATAGGGTATTGGGTGTGCAGGTTTGATTGTTTTTGGTTTGCTGGGTTTTTTTGAACCATGAATGAACAAAATGGAGCATTATCAATATCATCGGTAGGGTTTGATGATGCTTTGTGAATTGTCCAGCATAATTTATTTATTTTATTAGAATATTTTAGTATATTTTTGGGTATAGTAAACTCTGTTATCTGCTAATTTTTATAGGTATTTAATACCTACTCATAAATAGATGAAGGATTCAGAAAACAATCTTTATCATACGAGCGAATGACTCGTCAGAAGTAATAGGTAGTTAAATTTAGTAAATTTCCTTAAACATTATTTTACATGTCATATTCTGTATAACTACATACATTTTATGAACTTTATTTCGCGTTGCACTCTTTGATAATCAAAGTACGCGCTTTATGGTTCAGTAATTATTAAACTTATGGACCAATGTTTCCGGACAAAATAACCCAGCAGCCAAAAAAAGGAATATGGTTAAGAATGGCCTTTGGCAGAACACGGCACCATAATAACTTCAAATATTTACTGTGATCGCTGATTGCTGCTGTTGAGATTTTCTGTATCGAAGACTGAAGATATCGTATTGTATTTCAAAAGGACTCTGTCTTCGTGCCATTGTCTAGAGTTCAATCTACCATTTACCAGTGACTTTAGAAAGATAAATTTATAACCCTTTTTTACTACAGTGAGGGGTATTCTATTTGCCTAAGATGATAAACCACTGTTTTAACCAGATTGATCGGTTATAAACAAAATATAAAATATACGCGATCAATCCCGTTAAAACAGTGTTTTATTAGAATATACTGTGCCTAAGATGATTAGTTCCAAATAGCTCGATAGATGGCGTTGGATATGTCAAAATAGATTAAAATCATGAAGTTCGCATGGACCATGGAGTGGACGAACAAGGGTTTGAAGATTTTTGTATGGAGGGTAGCCCTAACATCTTTTTTTTTTCAAATTCGCGGTGCAGTATGAAAGTTATACGTTTGGATAGAGGACACTATATAAAAACATAACATAATGTTCTAAAACATCATTTTTCTGAGATATTTACAGATGAAAATAACTATTGCTCTTGTGGTTTTTTTTTCATCTGTGAATATCTCAGAAACCTGACGTTTTAAGAAATTATAGTAAGTGTATACTCATCTTAAAATATAAATTTCATTTTGCTCAGCGATATCAAAAAAAATTGTAAACCGATGGCCAAAATATCCAAACTCCTTACTTGATCATTAGATCAAAGAAGGTTTCAGTTTAAAGGAGTCTGATAGATTCACTCAAAAACGAATTTAACCTCTAACCTCCTTACTGCCATCTATCGGGCTGCTTGGAACTAATAGTCATAAATTATTTAACAGTTTTATGCCAAATCGAAACCCTGGGGGCAAATGGGGGGTATTATGCCCCCAGGGGGATAAATATGATCCAATCCACGATAATGTTTAGATGTCAAGAGTGTCCGTTAAAATTTGAACAAACCAATTGATAAAATCTAGCTGTTCCAAGTTCAAATAATAAGAAAAGATTTTCTAAAGTCTACTGTGTGTCGATACGATATAGTATTCAATTTATACATATTTTTTTATATATTGTACAAAGAATATTGTGCCTTAAAACTGGTGCCTAAAGCCTGAAGTGCCATAGCATGGCATGCGATGATTAGGTACAAAATAGTTTATATGGAGAGTCACAAAATAAATGCCAAACATTTTATTGTAATTAGAACTTTAACAAGTGGGAATACGGTTGTAAATACGTAATATCATAAGGAGACCCACCGAGTAGCTTCTGTAAGGGTTTTACTGCAAGTATTTTTAAAAACTGCCTTATATTTAAAGTGATGAGTAAATTATTAAGGTTTTTTTGGAATACTTCTAGTAAAGTCCGTATTTAATCTAGGGTTTATCTCCACCGAAAATATTTAGGACTTTTGAAGGCCAAAAACATGCTTTGTAAATAAAGGCTGAGTCGCATAGCTTTGAGTGGAGCATTTCCCTAACGTAAACTATACTGCCATTCTGAATAAATAATAAACTTGGGTTATTTTTGACCCATGTGAATATTTGGGTCGCATTTGACCCCTGTAAATATAACTGGGTCAAAACGTACCCTGTTTCTAGAAACCGGGCACATTTTTGTACGTGCAATATCATTTCCGTGTACAGGAATCTTTTTTTTTTTTTGATAATTTATTCCAATTTTCTTCATAAAAGATCTGACGATAGACTTCTCATGTGGTTTGTGTCCTTCCTTTCTTTCCAATTTGGTTTCCAAATCGTTAGAAAAGGACAGGTATAGAGTGTAAAAAATACATAAGTCGTTAACCGACTTTAAATAAATGTTTATTGACTTATTTATTATAAAATTGTAATTTATACATTCTTGTTGCACATTTTTAGGTTTTTATTTTTAGTCTGATTTGAAGTGATTGCATTGCTAAAAAAAATCTTTTTTTTTAGCAAATAGCGCTTTAAATCAGATTAAAAGTAAAGCTAGTGTTTTATATTGTTAAAGTGAGTAACTGTTGTATTTGTATGTGAAATGTAAAGAAAACGTAAATAATATAACTTGTAAATGTGTAATATATCTTTAATTTAATTTTAGCGTAACTCTGTAAATAATTACCTATTATCTGAAAACTTTTTAAAAGAATTTGCATATCTGTAAATTAATTCAGTTATTCTAAATATTAGTAAATAATTAAGTATTTTTGTAACAAGTAGTCGCGTAGTTATATTAACGTAACATACATTTATGTAAAAATGTATATTTTAAATAATTTAATATTATTTGAGTAAAGATTTATTAAATTTGGATTTGCCAAATTAGTTTAAGAATTGTTTAAATACTTCCACTAAAGAAAGGGAATAATATAATTTTGTAAAAATACCCGACCTAAGCTGGTTGATATAAATAGAAATCGAAAATAAAAATTATAAATTAATTACTTTTTGTTTGAATACTCCCCCCAATTTAGTTGCTTATTTGTCCTAAATTATTGAAGACTAGCTACTGCTCGCGGCTTCGCTCGCGTTGTTTAAGGTTATTTATATCCCATGGGAACTGACTTATGGAATTTATATGAAAAGGTTTTTTACGAATATTCCCGTAAATCTCCCATGGGAATTTGATGTTTTACCAGGACAAAAAGTAAAGCCTATGTTACTCTCCATCCTTTCAACAAACTCCATGCCAAAAATCAAGCCGATTGGTTGCTTAGGTAAGGCGTGAAGAAAGGACAAACAAACACACTTTCGCAAAAATAAAAGTTTCACCGACTTCTTCGTGGATGAGTGAGTGACCGGGTGGGATTTGGAATGAGAGAGAGAGAATCAATACTTAAAAAATAATGAAACCATACTAATGTTATAAATTAGAAAGTCAAAGACCGCGTCAGTCTGTGAGAGCCATGTCTCAGAGACTGACGCGGTCTGCGGTGGTGGTCTGTACAATTTGACAACACCTCGTCAAATGGTACCTACTGACCGCCACCGCAGACCGCGTCAGTCTGTGAGACCCATGTGTCACAGACTGACGCGGTCTGCGGTGGTGGTCAGTACAATTTGACAACACCTCGTCAAATGGTACCTACTGACCGCCACCGCAGGCCGCGTCAGTCTGTGAGACCCTCTCTGTCTGTCTTTTACCTCTTCACGGCTGAACGGATGTTGATTAAATTTGGCAGGGAAGCTGGGATGAAGGTAGGAGCCTATATCCGGTTTGTAAATCACTGTTATCTCTATCATTATCCGCGGATTTTTAGGGTTCCGTACCCAAAGGGTAAAAACGGGACTATTACTAAGACTTCGCTGTCCGTCTGTCACCAGGCTGTACCTCATGAACCGTGATAGTTAGACTGTTGAAATTTTCACAGATGATGTATTTCTATTGCAGATATAACAACAAATACTAAAAACATAATAAAATAAATATTTAAGGGGGCTTCCATACGTGATTTTTTTGCAATTTTTTATATAGATAATGGTACGGAACCCTTCATGCGCGAGTCCTACTCGCACTTGGCCGCTTTAATTTATAAATACAATCACCCATATACCGGGCTTAGGTAAATAAGGAGAGGTACCTACCTACTAAGTTTAGGTTGTAGAAAGCCCTTATACATTAAGCCCGCCTATAATAAAGATTAATATCCCCTTGCCTACGTGTTAAGGTGTCACGCGACGACCAAAATAATCATCTACTTCATAAATCACAGCGCCTTCCATAGGATTATTATTATAATAACCCACATTCACCCCGAAATCATTATTTCGAAGATTTGAGTTGAGTTGCGACTTGAATGTTGCTAGTGTTTGCTGCAAAGCGATTTATTTATAAACTATTATTGACTGCGATTTCGCTTAAATGACTGTAAAGACCATACCACTTAGATTTAAAAAAAACTGAATCACCTTATACATATTTTTTGTCAAAGGTAACAGTGACGTTATCACTAAAAACTAAAATATAAACTTCGACAACGGATAAATCTCACATGAGCAGCGAAAAATGTTAAAATTTTAATGCGAAAACGAACGAGAGACTAATTTAATGATGAATGAAAGCTTTTAAAACCAAAAACTGTATCGAACATATTCCTTGGGTTTTGTTACCACTTCGTACCTATACAAAAAATATCCAGATTTTTGAATCGGGTTATAGGTAGATAGATATCACAAAATCTATTTTCTTATTGGCGGCCATGTCCTTGGTCTCCGTGGTCTCCACGGCCTCCAGGACTGTAAATACCTACCTAGGTAGGTACCTCGATAAAACCCTGGTAGCCTGACCACACTTGCTGACTACTCAAATGTTAAATTGGATAGTGATCGTCCCCAAAAACCCATTTGACATAATAATAATAATATAATTTATTTATTTAGATAATTAAAATCCATTGTGTTAGTTGGCTTATAACTAGGGGTACTTAAAATTAATTATTGATTTAGTCCTTTGGACCAGTTTGTAGATAACTGGACAATCAAATTTTTCAGCAATCGCGATTAGGATGCGGTTGCCACTCCCACGGGTTCTACTGAGTAAGGAGGCTGACTTCTTTCGCCAGATAGCATCGAAGGTGTCGGTGTGTGCCTGTGCGAACATGGCAGAGGCACTACAACTAATTATCAGAAGTAAGAAAAAAACTCTCGTTTTCACACCGAAACGATTCAAACTGTTTCAACCATCATAGGTAGACAAGGTGGTCAGTGTTTAAGAATTTTCTTTGAAACCACGAAGACATAGTAAAAATCAAGTCGGTAGAGCAACTTCTAACTAACTTCTATCGGTAAAATATGTTAGGTATTAATCCTTAGTGGGTTATGGTTTTTTAATATATTTCCTTTTTCTTTTTTTCCTTACCTTCAGCGCCCTTCCGGATAAAGAGGAACTATTATTCGTACTAGGTACGACAGCGATCCAATAGTGTGAGATTCATTATATTTTCGCCAATCAGTGCCTAGGTGCCTACCTAGGTAGTAAGTGTGCCTTTTGATACGTTCCGGTTGCCGGCTATCCGGTGACCGGGACGTGTGAAAAGGTACGGATACTTCATTGATTTTAGCAATTATGTCTGTGCTTTGAACACTTTAATTAGGTAATAGAGATCAAATTTTAAAATCAACCGCGATCCCCTTTTGTTTTTCGTCCGAGGAGGCCTGGATGTGTGACGCCGCGTCAAAAAAAAAAGACAATCATCAATACAATTCAAAAAAGTTTGTAATAAAATATCAAACGAAAAAACATTCCGTTTTGGTATTGTGCAAACCTATAGAGATGATAGACTTGACTCATTTCGATGGAATCCGGGTTAGGCAATGGAAATTCAATTACCTACCAACTTTATCCCTCTGTTACTATGTCAAAACGGTTGCGGCGTCACTGTAAGTAGATAAATTACCGGCGAATGGATAAATTACCATCAGCTGTAAATCTCACCACAAACAAGGCCTTGTTAGAAGTAGGGGAACTCTATAAAACTGCCCACCTTCGAAGTTACCGAAATCTATGCACAAATTTCACCAATTTTAACCTCTATGTCCATCTCTATGTCTCTGAGCCTTAATAAGAAACGTGTTTTCTATCAAAAATATGTCATTTCAATTATACTCCCAGATAAAGAATAAACGCACGAGCAGTTCTATTGGGACACTGAAAATCAAGACCCTCTGACCGCCGATAAACGCCGAATACCATAAAAATAGTAGAATTAATCTGGAACACACATTGAAGAAGGCTTCTCACTTAATTTCAGTGGAGTTACTTCGCGATTGTTTGCATCATAAGAACCTACATCATGTTTTGTAAATAAGTTGTATAACTACTCACTTTCAAGTTTAAATTTAACTTCTATTTAAAAGTGAACGAATTAGGCTACTAATTTTTTTTTTTATCGTTAGATGGTAAGTTACCACTAGTAATCATTTGTTTGTATTCCTTAATTATCGTAATTTTATTTATTAACCTGATTTCACGAATAATATAGCCATTCGCAGAGTCGTGAGCGACTCTACGAAGGTAGCGTTATTTTTTGTGTATTTTTAAAAGCCACGGAGTGAAGCTAATTGGCCACTTCGGGAATGCCGTAAACACAGTCATTCATCAAAAATGGACTGGCATCGCTTTAGATTGGACTCCGATACGGTTATTAATGTTCGTAGAAAAAAAACATTCTTGGAATTTCAGATTAGACATCCCTTTCACGTCGGTAGGTAATATCTACTAGTGATATTTTAAGGAAAAACACCGAAATATTCTGCTTATATTGAGATGCAAGAGTTTTTTTAACGAAGAGCTTAAAAAGTCGTTACATAACGAACATTTAACAACACAATTCGGATCCCAATCGAAGCACGATCTAAAAACCATTACGGGAGCCGTAAACTGCGGTCAGTGCAGTAAACTTGGGGAATTTCCATAATTTCGTGCAAGGTTTCATCATATTTGACAGCATGAATCAGCACTATCCAGGGTATCCGACCTAAATAAGCTCGCACGAAATTACCAAACTTTTGAAACGATGCAATGCATAGATAATTGTTTTGATATCGTAAATTCATTCAAGCCTAGCACAAAGATGTAAAAATGTTAAACCACACGTTTACCTAAGTCAGTAGATAAAAGGAGGTACGAAGGTAGAAAAAAACCACACCTATCGTTACGAATTATCGTAACGATGATGGTGGGTTTAAGGTTGATTAGTTGCACTTTGACATGACAGCGGCTGTCACGTTTACGGTATTGATGTTATAAAAGTAAGTAGATAGAGCACTACCAACATAGCTTGGTCACAGAAAAACCTTCACTTGGTGCTTCATGAAAAATAAGATCACACGGGAAAACATTTCACTGGGTACTTACACTTACTTGCATCGAATCTAAGTACTATTTCCTTTCCGCCTTATGAGCGTACATCATAGAGGTAAAACATGCAATTCTCTTGATTTCGAAGATAAAAACGAATCTATGTATGTGTGAGGTGACAAACATAAATTACAACTTCAGTGCTTTCACTCATAGCACAATATAATACGAATAGACGACTCATTTATCGCATTTTATTAGCTACACTTCGTTTGTGTCTACTACCATTAAATATTTTTATTATTTTTAGTCATCCCGTGACCACGGCAGTGTGTAAACCTGTCGAAACGTCGAGAAAAATAGTTAAATAAACGCGATAAATACCCGTTAAATAGTATTAATAATTATCTACTACCATTCTAAACCTTTTTTGTGGAAGACATCAATGGTTCTCGATTACGTTTATGGGATGTTTTTTGTATAACCCAGACCATAGATAAATTATTAGTTGGTCCATAATTATTAGACTAAGGCCTCAGAGCGTACATACACCATACTTTAATACTATGACATTATTTTCTGTTTCTTTCAGAGAATAATAACACTTACTTAATTTTTTATACTTCTATCTGGGTTTCACATCTTCGCTTATTCATTGCGCTTCAAAAATTTTTATATTAGTTTGTTTATGTATGTGTGCTGGATAGTGCTGTTTCTTGCTGTCAAGTACGGCCTCACCCCTCCACAGCACAGCACCTTTACATCCGGCGTAGCAGTGCGTGACGTAGGCCGGTCACGCATAGTGTGAGCGACAGGGCACTAAGGGTTAACAGTAGAGGGGTGGAAAGTTTAATAATATTGGGCACTCACATCGTTAGTCCGCGCCAAACTCATCAGCTTATAATGGTCCACAGCTAGACGCAGGCCTCATACTGATAATCGCCTTATTGGCTTGGCTTGCGGGATGGGTATCGCAGTTTTTTGGTAGATCTATTCTGCAAGAGGCACTGCTGCCCGCCCCCCGGTGTATGTCCCTTAGTCGCCTCTTACGACACCCACGGGAAGAGTTGGGGTGGTGCAAATTCTAAGCCGGCATTTAGCTGTATTTTTCAATATAGAAACAAGTCAGTAAGTGATATTGGTTCGGAGAAGAAAGCAAATATGATCAAAAAACTATCTTGTCGCTTTTGTACAGAATGAAATGGAATATTAGGTATAGGAGTATAAGAATCCTAGATTTCATATTTGAACAGCAGTAGGATCTCAAAGATCATGGAAATGTTAATTTTTTCGAAATACCAGCCTTAAGCTGGGTACTGACTGACGTTACGGAGCTTAGTGTACCATTCGCTGCGAACATGAGTCGTCAAAAATCCATCTCGTTACTCGTTGCGAGCGCCCTCTTTCCCCGTACTAACTGTGACAACATATTCAAGCACCGACTTATGGCATGGCTACTGGGCAAGGTGTTTTACAGCTTTGGTGAGCTACCCGAGCTATAGAATGCAATCCCCGGGCCTGATGTTTGATCAAAATGTTTTGGTTACCTGTACGAATCACAAATTATGTCGATCAATCGTAATAATTAGCGAAATAATTTCGAATAATAAAAATATAACATTAATTTAACTGAAACGAAGATGTTAGCAATTTATATATTAAACTGAACAATGATGTTAACCAAGAATGTAATAAAATTGGAATGTGAATATGTTTTTTATATTTGACATGTAAATTTATTTACCAATAACATTTCGTATCTTGAATCAAGTTACTAAACGCCCCGTAACGCCGGTGAGTACCCAGCTTTAAAATATTAGTGGTATTATATTGTGATATCTATAGCACAGCTTTGAAACGCTTTCCTTGTGACCAATCATGCTCAAAGCGATTGGCTCAGAAAGGGCTAGATCAGGGGCCGAATTCTACTAACCAATCGGTTTACTGTGACAATGGTATCGTTGCAAAAACGTTCAAACATGAAAAAACCCTAGAATAGTAAGTACGTGCTATTTTCACAGAGAGATTGATAGATTGGTGTGACCTCGACAAGTTTGACGTGCGTCCATCTGTAGTTATTTTTGAACTAAGGTAGAATGCCGAAATATGTCATGCTGAAACTAGTATTGACTTTTATTTGTTTAAATTTTCAGATTAATCTTTTTGATCTATGTTTGTGTGTATGACCTTGCGTACCACGGTTTCGACGGAAGACCAGAGCTATGGCATGATCTGCTCTACCAGAGCACATGCTGAATGAAGACCGATTTAGTCACTTTTTTGTTAAATTAAAGTTTATTTATGGTAAATTTCGTCTCTGTTCTGGCAAAAAAAAATATGTTTACTTTGCTTCTTTCACTTCACCATTTTTATGGTGAAGCGATTAATTTAGTTGAATTTGGCCCCTGTCCCTAGAACATAGAGCATTTAATAATAGTCATAACAATGGCCTAGTATCACAGTGGATGTCACGTCACGACACAGTGGAATGTGTATACGATGACTGCATCGCGATGTGCAGTGGCAGGAACAACGGCGCCTGACCGCGTGGTCTGACTGCCAGCGTTTACATTTTTGTCTCATTTTTTAATCACTAAAAACACGCTTATTGCAGAAACGCAGCGAAAAAGTCTACTAAAATAAAAAAATTAAAAATTAAATTCTAGTTCAAAAAAGGACGTTTGATAAAAAAGCTGCTTTTCCACCTGAGATGTACTACGTTGCTATGTTTCCAGCCGAACAATAGGATTGCTTCTTTATCGCGTCATTTTTGTCAGTTATGAAAATGGTGGCTCTATTTTCATTCATCATCCTATTGGGTGGCTGGAAGCATAGCAATGTAGCGCATCTTTGGTGGAAAGGCAGCCTTAGACGAATGAAATTATCAATGAAGCTTTTTAAACCAAAAATTTATTAGAATCTCTCTTCTGCATTTTGCCGATGACGTGATGAAGTGTCCTGAAATATTTTCCACCGATATTTCTTTGATTTTGACCTTTGTTTACAAAAAATATCTAGGATTTTAGAACTGTACCTACATAAAGGTAGAATCGTCGGAAATCAACAGTGACAAGATCTGTTTGTTATGCGTCGCACACGCTTCGGCGGTGATGTAGCCGCGTAGAGCCTATTGTCCATTTATTAGAAATCACTAGCAATGATTAAATTGGACAGTAATATGGAAGACTTCAAGGACAAATCATGCTAATGCGAGCGAAGTACGAAGCGAATTATTATTATAACTTTATTTGATTCTTGCAGATACCACTAAAAAGCGTTTATTAGATGAAGACTCACTAAACGAATTATTATTATAACTTTATTTGATTCTTGCAGATACCACTAAAAAGCGTTTATTAGATGAAGACTCACTAAACGAATTATTACTATAACTTTATTTGATTCTTGCAGATACCACTAAAAAGCGTTTATTAGATGAAGACTCACTAAACGAATTATTATTATAACTTTATTTGATTCTTGCAGATACCACTAAAAAGCGTTTATTAGATGAAGACTCACTAAACGAATTATTATTATAACTTTATTTGATTCTTGCAGATACCACTAAAAAGCGTTTATTAGATGAAAACTCACTAAAACCATCTTACAAACAGAGAAACCATCAATGATTAATAGATTTACGACAAAGAGTATACACTTAAAATAATTACAAACTATGAACTAATTAGTAGAACCATAAACAGACAATCAGTAGGTAATCATGGGTAGGCTAATTTTTAAAGTATTTTTTAAATTTTAAAGTATAATTTAGACTTGAAAATAAGTAGGTACACAATTTATTTACTATAACAAGAACTTTAGCAGCTGTGCTAGGTCGAACCTGTGTTACATCCAAAGGTTGTCTGGAAGAGATCGCTTCTAAGTGATAAGGCCGCCCATTGTACTTGTCTCATATAATGTCTTTTTGTAATGTTCTTTTTCTGGTGTACATTTCATTTTATGTACATAGCATAAGATCAAATTTTAGTCTAAGTTAGTACATACACCCTGTTGGGCACTGCAAAAATAAAATAAAGTGCTTTTGTATTGTATTGTATTGAACCTGTGTTACAGAGAAATCGATACCATTCCCTAAAAATTGTAATCTTTTACTAATTATTTTTGACAGTCAAATATGAAGAGAAACGTGTCTGATACAGATCATGTTCAATGTTTTTTGGCTGTTGTTGTAACTGTACATATTTTCGTTCAGAGTGGCCTTTAAAACAACCTCAACCATTGAAACAAATTCAACGAATGACTGAAGCTAACGATAGTAAATTTCAAAAATAAATTAAAATCTCAAACTTTATGGCTGGTATATGAAAATATTTTATTAACAACGAAAATTACAATCAAATAATAGAAAGAACTAGTATTTAAAATTGAAACGATTGAGCTAACTACAGACTGTAACAAACAATTATTATTTACAGGTAGCTCGACTGATCCATATCAATACCAGTCGGAAGCTTCGCAAGACGCTGGATGCATTGCTACACTGTATGGCAATGCTGATGCGCTGCGCCAGATACTCACCAGCTCTCAGGTCACGCATAGCTGGTAGATTAATTTATAGTTCGTTATTCATATTTTAAAAATAAATATTCAAAACTATTCCGGAACCAAAAAGCATTAAATTAATTGATTTTATACTCAAGTTTGACAGCTGGCCTCACTCCCTCAACCCCCACGTGAATTCTAATTAAGTTTCAAATAGAACCAGGTGTTAATTCATACGGACTTACAAGTCATTCCGTACAAAACACATTTTATTGTACCGTACCAGCCTGTTCAATAGGTATTCGTTGTCCAATCAGGCATTATTTTAGTGAGTCTTTCTTGAAAATGAATTTCAAAGTCGAATTTTCCGGCGACTCAAAAAAATATATCGACGCGATGACGTCGGCGATTAGACACGAAGTTAAAATTACTTAAATATTGATTAAAACAAATAAGAATGTTTACTAGTTTCAGTTCATTTACAATAAGGGAGAATTCTTTACAATAAAGGAGTATATGTCCTTCTCCGTGTGTATTACAACCAAACAAAATTTCACGAAGATCCATTCAGTGGTTTGTCGTGAAAAGGTTGACAACAAGGAAGACTTTCGGTGGTCTAGAATCAACAGCAGAGTGGCATACCCGGCTAGCCACAAAGTATTAGATAATGCTGCGTGGATGATCCAGGACTACCTAATTATATATTTATTTAATAACTAGCTTCTATCCGCGGCTTTGCACGAGATTTTTCTGGTATGAAAAGTAGGCTATGTTTCAGGTTCAGATCTTTATGAGTGCAAAATTAGAGCTCGATCCATTGAGTAGTTGCAGCGTTGTCTTTGGCCAAACCCCTTCAAAACGGTACAAATTTTTGGCTTTTTAATATAAGTAGAATATTTGAATCACTCGCATTGAATGGTAGAGTTCGGTTCGGCAGTTTGGTAGACCGAGAAGACAGCTGTCAAAGCACCTGTCGTGCCAACTCTAGCGTAACCAAGGGGACAGAACTCTTATTAATTTAAATGTTTAAATTAGAACGAACTAGCGATATAAACTATTCAAATAGGATTAGAAACTCCTAGTATGCCTGGGATATGATTTTAGTCGGAACAGCTTAGTTGAGAGTTAGAGAAGAGCTAGGTAGGTATCTGGATCTCTTTCTATGTTCTCGGTTAATTTTAAATGTTTTTATCTATGTTAGTCTATAAGGTATTTATTGTATGGGCCCTAATTAAGTTTCTTTCTTTGTGGTCTGAAATAAAAGTATTATTATTATTATTGTTTCTCATTTCCATGATCTCGGGCCATCGGTCCTTTGGGAGGCATGCGTGGGGCCGAAGCCAACAGCACAGAGGCCCTTTATGAGAGTAAATCTAAAGTATTATTATACGTTCTGAATTACCTATAAGGCCAGGTTTAGATCGGTTAGATCTGAGAGGTAAATTTTTACTTCGGACTTTCTTTGGACATATTATAACAATTACCTATTTGTTGTCGTGAAATAAATATGCTAGAGTAAAACGCACAATGAAAGATTTATAAATCTACATAATATACCTACTATTTGGGCCACGTTCACACATTAGGTATTAGGTACCTAGTAAATTACAAATGACGGAATTATAATTATTGATGTGTTGACTTGTCTAAGTGCTTATTTAAGCTTAAAGATATTAAGTTATTGAGTTAGAGTTCGTCGCTCACGCATGTGGTTGGTCCCTGCATATAGCGAAGTCAAAAAATGTTTAAGAAAATTATCATATCTTTCCTTCGTCCTCTTTTCTCAGTACGTTCTTTCCTGTCCTGTGTATCTATTTTATTTGGTGTGCAATAAAGAGTTATTAGTATTATTGTATTGTATTGTACGTTGGTGGAGAATGGTCTTGTACGAGTAAAAATTATACATGCATAAAAAGGTTCGTAGTGTAGGACGCCCTCCGACCAGGTGGGATGACGATTTGCGAAAGACTGCTGGCAGATGCTGGATGCGGCAAGCTGAAGACAGGGCGCTCATTAGGGGAGGCCTATGTCCAGCAGTGGACTGATATATGCTGATGATGATGATGATGATGATGAAAAAGGTTCTTACAAACAGGAACCCGATCGGGGATTTTTGACATCAACGACTAAATTATACTTTCGGATGTTTTTTTTACTACTAAATAACTTGGTTTTCTGGAAATTTACCTCAACTTTATTTAACAACCTTAGTGTCGAAGCGGGCGAAGGTCCACCTGTGACGGAGGAGCTTGTAGTTCGATTCCCGCCTCGGGACAAGTATTTGTACGATCCGCCGATATTTGTTTATTTGTTTTATATCCATACCAATTGTCTACTATAGAACATTTTCCATGCCATGTTAATGTGAACTGCTAACCATTTCCCCAGTTTCATTCACCTCGTGAGTTACTAGATACATCATTCGAACAGCGATTACGTAATCAGCAACCACCGTACCCTATCCTATTGTAGAAACAGTCATTATATGCTCCGTCCGTCTGTCTGTCTGCCTGTAACAGACCATAACGCGGATGTTGAGCAATGGTTTGTTAATCTCCTGTTGAAGAATAAAATCTAAAAATATTGCTATATTTTTACGGTGATAGCTTCTCCATTGGACTTGTTTTGCATCCACTATGGAATATAAAACTTTTGCGAAGAACAGCTACACCTTGATGCTTCCGTTGTTTAATATAATTAGTTAGGTTTAAAGTTATTTTAGGAAAAAATTAAAATGGTGCTGAAGTCGATAGGAATGAAGGTCTTCTTTTAAAAACTTCAACAAAGACGCTATCAAACTGCTTCCATTTTAAGGGTGCTTTTCTACGAAAGATACCCAATCGCTAGCAGTTTCGTCGGTTAACTTTGACGTAATATGTAAAGCCTGATTTACACTTTGTTTAGTAGTGCAAGTTCCAAGTGATATCAGCTTGTTAACGGACAAATTTATATACTTATCCCTGATTACTTGCACTTGTCAATCGCACGTGATAGGGGAGTGGGGGGGAATTGGGTCCTACTAAGGGAAATATTTAATATAAGTCATATAAATTGAAGATATCGCTTTTTTAAAATCAGGAACACGAACCTTACTTATCTAGCTACAAAATAATCACAGTCTCAATGTTGTACAATGAGGTACTTATCAAATATTAAAGAAAAAACAAAAAAAGAGAAACGCTCTCATTACCCTCTATTGCGGGAAATGAGAGCCTATTTAAATCCCATATGTTTAATGGGAGCCATTATACTAAATCAGCCTCATAATTGTTTCCAATCAATCTCAAACATTAATTAAGCAGAAAAAGTGTCAATATTACAATTAACATTAAGGTTCTAAGCTAAAAAGTAAAGGAGCCAAGTAGGCTCCTATTACCTCGTGACCACCATCTTAGATTGAAAACGAAAACAAAATAACCTATGACTCCTATCACAATTGAAATACAGAAACATAAAATAAGATAGATCTGGCTATGAGATAAATGCGCGCTAATTGTATTTAACATATATTTTGATACTTTCTTGTGGTTTGGAAAGTTGTGAATTATTACAAGCAGAAAGCGAAAAACCGTTGACCGTCTCTCACGGCGGAACGCGTGGCACTGTCGAGTCAAGCGAGTGAGCCGAACCTAGCCGATATTATATGAACGCATCCGAGTGGCAACCGAGCGAATACGAGTGGTATTATGCCTAAATTCACACCGCTCCCATTACCCGACCGCTCTCACAACCCCTCGCTCCCCTACTTGAGAAAGTGTAACAGCAGGCTCAGGCAATCATAGTCCAGTTTTTTTACCCGTGGCGGGAAGCCTGGCAGCTGAAAGGTAAGGGAATTCACAAATCATCTCGATACTTGAAGCTCGAACTTACTTGTCAAATAAAAGGTTACAAAGGAGCGATCGAAATTGGTCACTTGAGTGAATTCGAGTTCGAACTTTCACAGTATGAGTCTACTCCCGTAGGAATACTTCTGTCAAAAACGTTAGTCAGAAGGTAATCGCCCGATTATCTTTTCGAAGAACACATGCTTAAGTACCTATTGACTCTGTCTTCGGCCTGTCTCAGGGCTACATACAAAGTGAGTTACTTCTTTCCTCAACCCTGAAGGTAACTTAGAAGACTGCGAACACCTAAGCCCACATACAAACGTACGTTTGTACTCTCCGATTCATTTGGAAACTAAATACCCGATTTCAATGAAATTTTCAATACATAAATAATCGGATAATAAAGAATAGAGAAATAGCAGATGCCATGTGTGCAGCCTTTTCGTTTTTTTAAAACATAATCATTAAATGAGAAAGGAACTAATTTGCAATATTTTCACCACCAATTGCAGTCATTTTCAAGCGATTGTTTGTAGATGTTAAACACGTTTATTCGAAAATCGTAAATATATTTCACTCTAGAAAAAAAATAAAAAAAATTGAGGAATCGAAAATTAATCGGAATGTTTGAAAAAGAGCGTAAAGAGAATAGGTACTAAGAGATATTCATTTAGCAAATTATTTACCCCATAGTGATTCTTTTAAATGAACTAAAAAAGAAATAACAAATTATGGATTAGAATTTTGTAATTATATTAGCTACATACTAATGCACACAGATCCCCGTTCAATCCAACGATCCTATCCATCCACGGTTGTCTGGTAGAGATAGCTCCTGAGCGATAAGACCGCCAATTGTCACATTTTTCTTATTTACTCCATTTTATCTTTGTCTGCTATTTTTAAGTTATGTGTGCAATAAAGCATTTTCTATCTATCTATCTATCTAATTATGAAAAAAGAAGAAGAAAAACTACAATCACATCATAGAAATAATTTAGAACTATTATTATTATTGAAACATATGAAATCAATCTACAGGTAGCTCAACTGATCCATATCAATACCAGCCGGAAGCGTCCCGAAGACGCTGGCTGCATTGCCCCGCTGTATGGCAATGCTGATGCGCTGCGCCACATACTCACCAGCTCTCAGGTCTCGCTTCGCTTTGAGCAGACGAAGCTTAGATATATTTAAAAACCCGGAGAGCCTCGGTACTGTCTTGACTCCAAAGTACAAAACTGGTACGAGTACGACATATTATTTTTAAAGTGGTTCAGTAGCTATAATAGACAGTTATGGTCAGTTGACAATAAATTATTGATGATTACTTTACACCACCACCATCGTTAGAGGAACTGGGTCACTGGACAATAACATTATCAAGTAAATATTGACAATACGTTGACAATTCCGTTTTCGTATCGATCTTTTTTCCACTAGAAACTCACATTCATCATCATTAGTTTCCCTTTGAGTTTACCTCCACAGGATCCTCATCATCATCAACCTTTATTAGTCCACAACTGGACAGAGGCCTCCATAGGCGCCATAGAGCCCTGTCTTCAGCTTGCCGCATCCAGCATCTACCAGCAGTCTTTCGCAGATCATCATCCCACCTGGTCGGAGGTCGTCCTACACTACGTTTGCCGAGTCGCGGTCTCCACTCAAGAATACGTTTAACTCTGCGGTGGTCGGTTCTTCTCATGATATGGCCAGCCTACTGCAATCCTTTGAGCTATGTCGATAACCTTGGTTTTCTGTCGGATAGACAGGATATTAGGATATTATTATAAGCAGGTACGTACTGTAGGTACTTAACCAACCTTACCTTATAGCGTGCTGTATTGAAAAACTCGCTCAGTCGTCGAGAAAGAACGCACTAGCGGCTGGCCGCCTACACGGTTCACCAAAATTTGAGCAATTTAACTAACAAAATATATCAACCGCCCTCGCGGTTAACCGCTAATGCATATGAGGGTTTTCTGAAGATCTAAGCCCTCATACGCACTAGCGGTTATACTTGGATGACCGACGACAAACAAAAGACCACCAAGTAGTGTAATTTATAATAAGTCGTCGATAAGCGTTTAGTTGGATAGGAATTTTGTAAAGGCGGCACTCCGCTATTACTTACACTGAATATTGCAAAAGTTGGCAAAGTACGAAAGTCGGCACTCGCGGCGCCGACATCTAAAATAGTGCTGTTGTGTGACCGATGCGCCAAGAAGAGAGAGGGAGAGGGAAGATGTCGATGATGATGACGCATAAGCACCATAGAGTCCAATTTCTTTCCAAACTCCTCCTAAGCAAGCATTAGGTATAGGTACCTACCCACAACCCACAAACGAAAAACAGACTAATGTGCATTTAAACACAGGTCTGCCTGATGGGGAGAATGGGTAATGACAGAAAATTGACATTTATCGTAAATTGACATCGATAGAAAGTTGACTATCAGTATTTAACACTGTTGGAAAAATAAAATTGTGTTTGATGCAATGGCAGATAAGAAAGTTTCATAGTAGCGTGTGGTGTTTTATGAGTCGATAGTAAAGCGTAATTTGGAACCAAGTAGACAAGAATTACCTATCGATTGGATATAATTTAAGACAGGTTCAAGTAGGTACAAAAAACCTAAGCACTAAAACTGAGCAGGCAGGTATTTTTGTAAACAACACCGAGTTTTCTCGTCGTCCGTACCGCAATGCTTGAATTTTCAATCAGTGCGTCCTACGACATTTGGAGCTGACACTCTCGGTAGGACTGATCCACCAAGCCCTCGCTGCGCACGTGCGCCTAAATATCTCGGGCTGCAATTGATGCCTTACAGTTACAGCCCTTGGCTACTAATCTACTAATGCATACAGCAGCAAAAGCTTAACTGGCTGGTTAGAATAAAAAAAGAAAACGCGGGAAACTGACAAAAGAGCATCGCGGTGAAATTTTTGTATGATACATTCTAATCAATTTTCGTGAATAAATTAAAAATAGTGAAAATTAACTCTTCAAGCGACGAATCCTCCAATTCAATGTAAGTTACCGCATTGTTTTAGTAAAGCACAAGCCTCGGTCCGCAATGACTACCCTGCTGGCCACGATGAACTGGCTAAGCTAAGCTTACTATAGTCTCGGTCTTCAAGCTTGATCATCATTGCAGCCCTTGCAGTCCGCTTGACCATCAAGGGCTGCAATGCTGACCGCGCTGTGATGGCTTAGACCTGCGCTACGCTTCGTTTTCAGCCATCTTTAACCGCGGCCAGCTACCCACCCATTACAGACCTCGGACGTAATGTATTATTACCTACCACGCTCGTCACCGAGGCGCTGCAAGCATACAATACAATACAAAAATTCTTTATTGGACACGAGAAAATAACATAACAAAGAGACATCACATAAGATAAGTACAATGGGCGGCCTTATCGCTTAGAAGCGATCTCTTCCAGGCAACCTTGGGATGGAAAGAATTGTGCATTTAAGAAAGGCAGGGGGTGTACCTAAGATTATCTCAAATACATATGTATTTAATACTAAAAAAATCTAACTTAGATAAATAACATAATATACTAACTACTTAAATAAATAGTCAAAGTAAAGTACCATTATTCATTTTTCTGAAAGGAAAAACTCCTCATTATCGATTTATACAGAATACAAAACTTTAAACTCACTGCGGATTCAGTTTAGCGAGGTTCGAAATTAGAGCGAGCTGGTTACAAATGGTTCCCATGGCAACGGGCGTAAACAAACTAAATTACACTCGAATTTTAACTAGATGTCGCCACTTGAAAAATTTGATCGCACTATCGAAGTAGCCTGGGCTTAAAGCTATGTACTTGAAGTATACTGGAACTGGGTGCGGTGTACTGGATGTACATAGTTTTAAACCCTGGACCCATTATTATCATTCTGAAATTTTAAGTCGGTCAATTTTTTTTTAAACAAGCCAAATTATGTTCGATTTTCTAGAATGAAACATCCTGTATTGTCTTGCTTAGTTCTGCTACTTCAGTCTTGTATACTTGCAATGAGACCAAACCGTGTGCATAAACACTGTTTGCTAAGAATACATAAGTAAAGAATTTACTGCAATTTGTTAATTACGTTGATGTAAGATTATCTTAAACTGCAATAATTACAGGAAGACCACCCGGTGTTCGTTTACTTTGTTGTGAATCACTAACTTTAGCCGACGACTTCACTTTATTCACAGACTTTATTATGACTTTATTTGTTTTTATCCTCGCTGGGCATGCGGGTTGCGGATCGCAGTTCGGTGGTAGATCTATTCTGCAAGAGGCGCTGCTGCCCTCCCCCCGGTGTATGTCCCTTAGTCGCCTCTTACGACACCCACGGGAAGAGGTGGTGCAAATTCCAAGCCGGCACCCCAAGGCTCACGCCGTGTTCGTTTATTTAATTGTAAAGATATAAAATGTGATAGTAATAAAAGTTTAATTAAATTGATTTCAAATGTTATGTTTGTCGCTTTAATGAAAGTATAATTTATTCTTAATAGGTGATAAAGTTTCATCTCAATCAAGAAAATGTAAATAAATATTCTAATAAAATGCTCTGTGGAAGAGATTGTAAATTAAATGATTAACATTTGAAACTAGAGCATAATTAAATTACGATTCTGCAAATAATTAATTTACGATCCTATTAATTTTATTCTATTATGGTAAATAATTGATCTACGAATTGGATAATTCACTTTGTCTTCTGTTATTGGCCTCCATCGAACTAAATAGGTCCGTAAATCAAACGAAATAAATATTCTATATCTTATTTATCTATAGATTCTACTTTTTTTATTCTTTTTTATTGTACAAAGATTCGCGTACGTGACCTAACGCAATGGTTTCGACGGAAGATCAGCGTTGTAGTAGCTCCTGTAGCTATGACAACATAATGCTGAGTCGACGCCATTTTGTAGCTTTAAGGTATTTTATAAGTGGGTATTATGATATAGTTATATGGTGTTGGTAATTTAATTTAATTTTAGTACATATTATTGTTATGGTTTTCAGCTACAAATAAAGTATTTCTTATTATTTATTTCCTGAACACCTTATTACATTAAAATACTATGTAGGTGTGAAACAATAAGTAAAAAGATGATGATTTTAACTTAAGAATATGGCGCTTATTAGAGGAGGCCTATGTCCAGCTGTGGACTATTATAGATTGATGATGATGAATATGGCAAATAAATACCTACTAGTCGGGTTGGGAGTCAGTCGGCTCAGCACATCCACTGACATTTCAGGGCAGAGTCGTTTTTATTATGTTTAGATTGTTTCTAATAAAACCCCTTTGAACGATTACTTAGTCAATAGAGCTGCGTATGTACGCTAACATCATTCCCTTTCTATCAATTTTAGAAGGTAAGGTTGTTCGTCGCGGGTTTGGGAGAGTTTTGATTTTTTTATGGTTTTTCTGCGTCCCGCAAGCAATAAAACTAGCGAAAAAGTAATTTGCCGCATAGTAAACCATTTTCTATGAACTCATGATAAAACCAACTTCGATTCAAAGGTATTTTTGGAGCATTTTGGAACATATGAAATTTTGTGCTACAAATCTATTTTATTAAAAACTACAATTAATTGAATCTCGCTCCAACCCGCGACGAAACACCTTAACTTCACGAACTTGTTTGTGAACTGCAGCTTCTCCATCAGGAACCTGCAGTTCACCCGTATCAGCAAATTACCAATAACCCTGTGTTTGCCTCTTTGTACTTATAGGTACTTGATGCATTCATACATGTAAGTGACCACTTGTCATATACTTTTAACAGCACCTGTACAACATAAAAGGATTGCTCCATGTAAACGTATTGTTTGCTATTGTTTTTTAATCGTAGACAGGTGCGCGGGCGACGCTCTATCACGCATGCGCCAGTCGCGGACCAACCAGCGCGGGAGACCCACGCTATTACGCCGTACTATCTTTATAATCTTCGTGCGCGCGAAAATATTTTGAATTTTCTGTGTGTGTTTTGTGACTCCTGTGCTTTTGTGTGACATTTTGGATTTGTTTATTTCGGGAAGTTCGTTTTTGGTAAGTTATTTTGATAGTAGTGGTAGTCACGTTCTAGATGTTCGGATAAGTTATTTGTAGTTTAGTCGTTTCGGGTTGTTAAGGTTAATAAAGATAACAAGCAAAAAATGGTGCCTTCTGATACTGTTGTATAACGAAACATTTATAAATTATTTTCAGGCAACGGTCTAGTATAAAACTAAACAAACATTATATGTAAAATAGAATAAGTGACTTTGTATTTTTTACATAACTATTATACTACAAACTAAAAAAGACTCTTTAAGTACAATAATATATAATGTAGCATACATGGAGGGTTTGCTAGATACTGTTACATTTTTCTTTATAGGCACCAAATATAGTTGAATTTTCCAACCCGGTATATAGTGAAAATTTCACGGGATTTTCAAAAACACATTATGTTAGAACATTAGTCATTCAGTCATGCATTGTTCGCTTGGTTGATTACCACCCCTGTGTGCAAAAGCAGGTGTTTCTCACCCCTTATAAGCACTAAGCCTACCCTAGGTTAGAAATAACCGGTATGTTTTAGGTACAATGATCTAGCTCTGTTTTTACTTATTTATTTCCTATACCTACCAAGTTACAATAATTTCAACAACAAACATCAAATCTATTAAGAATTGATGAAGATATCACCAAATTTGTCAAAAGTATTATATTTTTAAGAATGACGAGATAAACACTAATCCCTTGTGAATAACGGGATCATTCTTACACAATAGCGAAAGAATTTTTAAATCAGTCCATAATTGATGGAGATATCGACGAACTTAGGTAAATAAAACATACGTACAGCCAAACATAGTAAAAAAGTAAAAAAAGTCAAAGTCAATAACTTTATTTCTTTATGCTTACAAAATAAGCACTCAGACAAGTCAAATTTTATACATAAACAGCTTAATAAATATTATTATCAAATAAGAAACAAAATGTTATTGATTTTGTTCGCTCCAATTTTTTTGTCCAGTTGACAAAAAACTGTAAACCCAATAAAAAACATAGGCACAGTTATGTACAAATTCAAAGTTTCGAAATCTTATAAAACTTAAGTGTATAAATTAATAGGTCACTCGACCAAAGTCACGGATTACAACAGTTAATAGATAATTAAAAAGATACTTAATCCAAGGTTTGACAGCTAATTGTTTTATTCCCGTAGATAATAGGCGTGTCATTACCCGCAACTGTGACGAGGCAATTATTCTCATTACGATCTGTCACTGGACAATCATGATAATGATAGGGGATTATGACAGCTTAGATAAAAGCTAACTTTGAGCTGGCTCTAACTTGATTTGCAGCAAAAGATTTTGTAAATTGTGTTTCGTGTAGGACACACGTGTGGGTTAAATAGTTTAGTTTTTTTTAGTAATCGGTTATTCCCAAAAAAACCTTATTTGGCCTACAACCAAATAAATGATGGGCAAATCTTTGACAAGAGTATGTCAGTGGTCTTTTGCAAAGAGTAGGTCATGCCAAAATATGCATGATCTATGAGATAATAACTTTAGGATAGAGCTCTTTCGTGTACATTGACCTTTTTGGTACCCGTTTTGGTACCTAACAAAAAGGTTCTCTTTTTTCATTGTCATAGACTTAAGATAGGTCAAATATAGGATTAGGTTAGGTAAGGTAATGCTACATTAATTTGACAGCCGAAACAGAAAGAGCCCTGTTTTCGGTTTGGCTTAACCATTAAAAAAAACTCATTGTATTGTTTTTGACGTTGATATCAGGATTTGCGTAGGTATAGGTAAACCTACTTATTAACAATTTATGAGATACATGCAACTTGTATTTTTGTTTTTTTTTGTGTAGCATAACAATATTTTGAGTCATTCGTCACCTCACACCATCCAACTCGTCCCAACTTGAATGAGTTGACGAATCGTAAAAAAGCTATTATACTCTTCGTTTTGCAACTCACACCACTTTTACTTTGGGTGAATTTTCGTACAGTCAACCAAAAAATTGTTACTAAAATAATAGACGAAAGGTATACTAATTATTATACACATTTATACGCTACACGAAATCAACATATTATTTTGTTTTTAATCAACATCTAGCATAATTTATATTTTAAGAATACACGGGGCGCGCTGCGCGGGTAGATCAGTTTTAGACTCCATGTTCGTCATTAGCAATTACAGTGTTAAACCAGCATCAAATGGAAATCCATTGCACTCTTTGTGGCTAATTTTCTCGTGAATCTGCATCCCAATCAAAATTATTTTCGAAGAAGATGTACAAAAATCTTCATCAATCATCTCTACGTCCATTATGAATTCAAAACTCTTGCGTAAGACCCTACTTACAATTTGTAATTTACCCATACTACAGCATTTACAATGATGAAAGTACCAATAGGAAAAGCCATTGTTTATCTTTGAGGAAGGTCAATTTCTGCAACCGGTATTGTGTTGTGTCTTATCTCGAAATACTAGCTAATTACTTTGATGATGTAATCTGGACTTGATTACTTATTATTATAAATGGACACTATCCTTAAGGTCCTGAAAAATTATGGCAGATTTACATTGGAAATACGATAGCAGAAGAGTTCTCAGATTTTGTTAATAGTACATACAGTAAGATAGCACCTGAAATAATTTATGATTCAAAATGAACATTTCATTTCAAGCCTTTATTCAGAAAAATTTACAATTTGTTTTTTAAATACTATTACTATTAATTGGGCACGCTTCCTACTGGTATTGATATGGATCAGTTGAGCTTCTTGTAGATTGTTTGCTACAGTCTGCAGTTAGCTCAATTGTTTCAATTGTAAATACTAGTTTTATTTTAATTCTTTTATTTGATTGTAATTTTCTTTATTACTTATGCTATTGTTACGACATCGATAATTCTTCTGTTTGCCCTCTTCTGGCAAAGGCCTCCTCTAGCCGTTTCCACTTTGTTCTATCTCTCGCCAACCTTATCCATGTATTTCCTGGTATGATTTTTAACTCGTCCTCCCTGGAAATAAAAATTGAATTAAAATGAACCCCGAAAAAATGAATATTTAAGATATGTTAAATTGTACTTTATTAACGTGTAAACTCTACCAAGTTACACTAAACATCACCCAAACATGTAATTTAATTCAATTTTCACACAGAAACGGCATTAAATGATTCATCGTCAACGAATGTCTGTGGGTTAGCATTTATTTAGCAAAGCGAGCGCGTTGAAATCTTTTGTATGAAGATGACGTAAAGAGGTACCAACTTTTGCAAATCAACAAAGTCTGAGTCTTTATAAAAAACCATTTTTCATGCATTAAAGTGATTAGATTCAGATTCAGATAGGTACTCAACTATCCAAATAACTTAGGAATCTTGGACAAAGATATTTGAAGAGTGGAATGGGCATCCGTCAAAGAAATTTGATCAAATGTTTGACACAGAAATTACACAGGAATTGGATGAGTGGTCCCTTAAGCCCGGGATTGATGCCCCTACAGTCATAAATCCGGATATATGCCACTTTGGCAAAAAAAACGATGTTTTGATAGGTCAATTACAATGTAGCCCAGAAAATAAGCAAAAATTTGAAGCCTAAATTTAAACTAAAATAATCTTTATTATCAAAGAAAATTATAATCAAATGATAATAATCTCCCGCCGCACCAGCCTTCACGGAAGTCCTAGGAAGGTGGGAAGGCGCGAGTGTGTCGACGATATGGATCAGTTGAGCTACCTATAGATTGTTTGCAACAACTAAAACTCAAAGTAAACTAAAAGCTCCATTATATCTTACGTTATTGTAACATGGATTCATAGGAAATGGTCTCAGACATGTAGAAAACTAATTTTCTGGTAGTTTTATACATTGTAGAGCGCTGAAAACATTAAAAACCGCTTAAATATTTTAATTTCACGCGAACCTGTTTCTGATTCCGTGTTGAAGACTCGGGAACGGAGTTTGTGAAAAGCCCTGTTGATGTAAAGTAGTTTGAAAAACACACAAAATGACGCTACTCACTTATACATATATAGACAAGATGATCTAATTCTATTTCGTGGTAAAACCATTGAATACGTGCCACAGAGTGGCTAGTACGGGTTCGCGTAACAAAAAACTATAAAAGTTTTCGTTAACACCGATGCGCGCTGATCTGTCAAAGTTTTACTGCTGAAATGAAATGCAATGGATCAATCAAACTCACTCGAAAACTGCAATTGTAATGGCAGAATTGTGGCATTTAGTTGCAAAATTCACGAAACAAAGAAGTTTGTATGAAACCGTTCAAAAACTCGCTGTCATAAACGAAAAGTAGTTCCTCTCTCCTTGCACTGCAAGGCGTTACTATGTGAAGGAAACGAAAACGAAAATAGTTTATGTAAACTGTGCACAACCTATACTAAGGACCCAGATCTAATGTGAGGTGAAGAGTGACGCTCTGCCCGTGAGCTGCATACTAATCGTGTTCAATTCAATATGGCGTGTGTACTGCCATGACGGACACTTTTGTAACTGACAGATGGTGGCTAATGTCTCAGTATTCTTGTTTGAGGGACATAATTGATCGACGTGAATATGTAGTGTGGTGTGGTAGGTGTTTTGATAAGATCCTTATAATATCACAAAAATATTATTTAAACGAAAGTCCGTGGAGTACCGAGGCTTTCCGGGTTTTCAAAAAATTATCTGAGCGTCTGGTCGAAGCGACGCGTGACCCGAGAGCTGGTGAGTATCTGGCGCAGCGCATCAGTATTGCTATACAGCGGGGCAATGCAGCTAGCGTCTTGGGCACGCCATCGACTGGTATATTTATTATTTTTCGCTTCTTCCACTTGTGGACAAAAAATTTAAGCGAACAAAATCAATAACATTTGGTTTCTTGTTTGATAACTACTATTTGTAAAGCTGTTTATGTATAAAATTTGACTTGTCTAAGTGCTTTTTTGTAAGCCGAAAGAAATAAAGTTATTGACTTTTTGACTTTTATTGATATGGATTTGTTGAGCTACCTGAAGATTGCTTGCAACAGTCTGCAGTTAGCTCAATTGTTTTAATAGTAAATACTAGTTTTAATTTAATTTAATTATTTAAACGAAAGTTAGTGCTTCTGTGAAGATCTTTGATCAAAGACGACGCCGAAACTACAAATATCGGACTGAAATTTTGTATAAACGGAGATCTGGGGCCCTAGTACGACTGGTACGCATTATCTCTCGAATACTTCCATCGAATTCGAGTCCTTTCTATACATTTAGCGCCTTGTAGCGCCCCTACCGGATCGAGAGGAACTACGTCTTATCGTAGTATGACAACGATCCAATCGTTTCTTAGGCCCGTATTATGAAAGCTTGCTCAGTTATCAAACGATGCTTGAGTAACGCTTTTGTATGGCATAAACGTCACTCAAGCATTATTCGATGACTGAGCAAGCTTTCATAATACGGGCCTTAGAGTGCTTGTCACGAAAGAAGTCCCCTGGCCGCGGCGCTGTCGGCAGTGCGAACGAAAGAGTTAGTAGAATTTTGCTTTGAAAAACATTAGTTTCACTTATTTCCGCGGGACCTCTTTCGTGAAAAGCACTCTACTAGCTCGATGATAGTTTTCGAATGATTTTGATGCACTTTGACATGACAGCGGCAGTCTCGTTTACGGTATTGATGTTATATAAATCTAATATAGCTTGATCACAGAAATGCGTTCAATTGGTGCTTCAAGAATAATAAGAACGAACGGGAAAAGATTTCACTGGGTACTTGCATCGAATCTAAGTATTTCCTTTGCGTCCTATGAGCGTACCAAGTTTCACCCAAACACGTCAATCATAGAGGTAAAACAAACTCACTCAACAACTCAACAACACTCAACGACAGACATAATTACAACTTCAGTGCTTTCACGCATACGAATAGGAAAATGAGACTCATTTATCGTATTTTTTTGTTTACACTTCGTTTGTGTCTACTACCATTTTAAGCCTTTTTCGTGGAAGACATCAATAGTTCTCGATTACTTTTATCGAATGTTTTTAGTATAAACTCAGACTAAGGCCTCTGGATGGACCTAGAATATCATGTAGGCTACTTTTTATTCCAATAAAACCGAGAAATCTAATGATGTTTAGTTGCTCATTATTTTTATTTATCATTTATGTGTATTTCCAGGTCTAGACTACACCTACATCTATGCAAAATTTCAGCCCGATCTGCTCAGCAGTTTAGGCGTTAAGACGTAAGAAACTTCCGTCGGACGGATGGCACTGTCTAAACTTTGGAATTATATGAATATTGGGATCCGGTCCGTTAAGGCCTTGGACGGCCACCACCCAAATTACTTGTTCGGCCATTTCCCAGTTCGGCCATTTCCCAGTTCGGCCATTTCCCCGAACGACCACTGGTCAGCCAAAGCCCGCTTATTCCCAGTAGTTCTGTGCTGTAGTTCTGTACATCAAAATTGATATGATGAGAAGTCTGATTTGACTTTTATATCATAAAATTGTGGGTAAAGCCGCAAACAGAAGCTAGTTTTTTATGCTTAGTTAATCAAGAGATCAGGAAAACTACTTCACTTCCCACACAAAAACACAGTAGGCAGTGGGAGGATCATACTAAACTATAAATGCGAAAGTTTCAATGTTTGTTAACTCTTGACGTCAAAACCACTGAACGGATCCGGCTGAAATTTTGCATACAGGTAGTTCTAAGCCTTGAATAAAAAAAAGGCTTCTTTTTAACCCATAAATCAGTTCACATGGGATAAAAATAACGTTAAATAACGTTTTTGAAACCGTGGGCAGAAACTAGTCGGTCATATTAAATGTAAAGCAAATATTAATTCGTCATGCGCGCTCCACGCAATCTACTGAGTCAATATTTGGATGCGCACGCGCCGAGATGTCAAAATTTAAGTTCCAAATTAGAGTTATTGCCGCTATGTCGAGTGACGTCATTGCGAGTTACATACTTTTTTTTTTGATATCGACGCTTTAGACATCCTTATCCAAACTAATATTATAAATGACAAAGTGTGTTTGTTTGTTTGTTTGTCCTTCCTTCACGCCCTAATTCAGCAACCAAGCGGCTTGATTTTTGGCACAGAGTTGAAAGGATGGACATAGGTTACTTTTTAGTCCTGGTAAAACATCAAATTCCCATGGGAGATTTACAGGAATATTCGTTTGTTTATACGACAATTCGTCCTTCCTTCACGGCCTAACAAAGCTACCAATCAATTTGATTTTTGATATAGCGACAATTAAAAGGACGTGAAGTATCATAGGCTCCTTTTGGTGCTGTAAAAACATCGAATTTCCAAGGTAGAGTTACAGGAATATTCGAATTTTCCACGAAAAATGTGAAATTTGAATTAAACCGCGGGGAACAGCTTGAACATTATAAATATTTTCTTTTTAATAATCATCATATTTTTTTTCTCCTATACTGCAAAATTTGCCAGTAGGTAGGTTCCTAGGTTTTTTTTTCACTTTCCCGTCTTACGGCTTGCTTATTCTCTAAGCACCTTTTACACAAAGGAGGTGACCATATATGATAATAATTAAAATAAAACCAGAATTTAATCCAATCACGTTTCTTGAAGGATTCGAAACCCTAAAAAGGTTCTATAGAACCCAAAGACCTCTGCGCATATTTATAAATTAAAAAAACGTGTTCAAAACTTAATGATCATACAATTAGTGTCGTACGCGCATGTACCTATATAAATGCGCATGGCTAGGTACCTACTTTTTGAGGAATTCGTCGTTATAAGGATGACTATGCGACAGTCGTCGCAAAACGGCTGAGCCACTGCCTCCTTATCAGAAGGACAACAGCATCCTGTTTTGGATCTACTGAGGAAAAAGTTCTTAATAGATCTAAATGGCGCTGTGGCGCGGTGGGCGAAGGTAGTTTTTTTTAGCAGTACTACTTTGACAGGTAGATAGATCTTGCGGCTCGCGTATTTTCTAGGCACTTTTACTAGAGAATACCCGAGCCGCAAGCGTTTAACTAGAAACTGGGGCTCGCTAAAATAGTAATTAAAGTAATTTGTAAACACGGTAGGCTAGGCAGTCTTTCCAAAAGCAAGTCAGCAAGTCAAGCAGTCCTTGAAGATAGGTACACTAAAAATATTTTTAAAATAAGCGGGGTGAGCTATTATACTTTTTAGGCACGGCACACGTCGTTGCGGCGTTTGTATAAGATATTATTGAAATATGGTTTTCTTATAAACCGTATCTGCACCAAAATCGTGCGAAAATCGTATAAACAGACTTCAAACATGGCTAAGCTCCGTTTATGGCATTGATATAATCAATCGACAGGTTAAGATTCTATTACTGGGCCCTATTCGGAGAACGTCTAACTTTTGGTGCACAAATTAACCCCTAGACTCGTTTGAACCTAAACCAGGAGTCGGTTTTACGAGTGTAGGAGTTAATAATAAAAAAAAATTATAAGAAAAATACTTAAAAATTTTGAACGGGGCATTTTTTTTATCTGTGTTATATATTATGACAGGTATCTAAAAATATCTATCTATAGATACGTATTGTTTCTATTAATCTGCTATAGATATTTTTATTATCAAATATCTATCTATAGATATTTTTACTATACATAGAAGAAGTTGACTTTCGGTTGTCACCAGTAGGTAGGTACCTTCACTACCGCGACTTCGAATGAGATATAAAGCTTTTCGCACGCCTGAAATGCACCACTGCTGTAGCGCAGCTCAAAAATGTGCATTCGAATATGGATTTCAACTGGTAGTATTAAGATGTATTTTATATTGACGGCATCAGATGACAGACAGCTTGCGGACCACCCGTTTGAAGCTTGTGGAAGGCCATTTTGTCTGTGTAAAATGTATCTAATGATTAACGAGTTTAAGCCCATATTTGTATGGGTGGTAGCTGTGCGCCTCTGACCTGCGACAACCTTATGATAGGTATCACAAACTGCCCAATGATTTTTTTATAACTTTTTACGTCATAATAAAATAAAATAGGTGGCGGCGCTAGTGTGCGTGGGGGTAAAGCCTTAAGGTAAATTTCAGTATTGAACAACGCTTATTGTATGTTTTTAGGAGCAAATCCATATATGTATATTTTAATAAAAATAGATACCTATCAATAAATATATATATTTTAATAAAAATAGATTTGTATATTAGATGAATTGGAGGAAGTTTGATCTAAAAAAATTAGGGGAATTCTGAAGAAAACTGAAAAACAAGCTTTTTTTTCTTCGAATAGGCCCTCTTCCATTCCAATACACGCTAGCCTTGCCGACCCAAGTAAGGTTAAATATATCGATCGTTTGAATGAATTTTATTCACTTCTTTTAACATGCATCTAATGGTCCTTTCTGGATAAATCACAGGAAGTAATCACACTGTTATTTTTTTTTGCGATAGTTAGGATGGATGGATGTGTGTTTGTATCTTCTTCAGGCCAAATTAATTAATTAACGGTTATGGTTTATATTCAACCGTTTTGGTTGAAATTCTCAACGGTTTTGGTTGATTCTTCTTGAATTTCATAGATGTAGATCTAGACCTAGTATATAACATAGTCTTTTTCATCCCATAGATAAATTCCAATGGGAAAGGAATAACCATGGAACGTTTCAATAGAAACAATACGAGCGAAGCCACGGGTGGAAACTAGTTAGGTTATAAACTTTACGTACGTACAATAAAGTATTATCTATCGATCTATTTTCGTATGTTATGTTACAAAACACCCCATACTGTACATTCGCTTTACAAAGTCCCCACCCCCCGGCTGTGGCCTGTTCCGTAATGCATACGATAATGCGATAAACTTCAAGAAATGTTCCAAAACTCTGAGAATTGAGGGTAGCTTGTGGTGTGGCCGGGGGCGAAACACGCGTCGTGCAAAGAGTAGGGTACAGATGGGGTGGTTCTTATAAATGTACTTACAAAGACATGCAGGTTAACCGTGAATATGATAAAAGAAGCAAATTTGATTGAGATTTTGAATTTTTAATCGTTATAGAACGAGCCGTAAATGGTGCCATTTTAGGCCCGTATTATGAAAGCTTGCTCAGTTATCAAACGATGCTTGAGTAACGCTTTTGTATGGCATAAACGTCACTCAAGCATTATTCGATGACTGAGCAAGCTTTCATAATACGGGCCTTAGTCTCCTTAAAAGGGCATTACTTGCTTGAACTTGACTCTTTTTGACAAATCCATGTTACGTAATTTTTGGAGCTTCTTTTTTGGAGTTTTTTTATTGTCAACAATAATTTCGTCTATTGGTGGGACGAACGGAACATAATTCTAATTCAGCCTATTGAAATCCTATTGATCACTAGTGATTTTTAGGAGCTGGTGAGACGACCGGGACTTCACTCATGCGTAGTACGCAGCACTAATGTAATGTGCTCTGTACGTGGTTTTTTTCTGAACAAGGGCTTGAAATGAAATGAATTTACGTGTACAAGGTTTAAAACAGAACTTCCTTCGTATATATTTGAGTTCCAAAAAAATTCAAAATTCAATAACTTTATTTCTTTAGGCTTACAAAATAAGCACTTAGACAAGTCAAATTTTATACATAAACAGTTTTATAGATTATCAAATAAGAAACAAAATGTCATTGATTTTGTTCGCTTCAATTTTTTGTCCACTAGTGGAAGAAGCGAAAAATAAACCACTAGTAAGTTTGTATAATGCTTAAAATGTAATACAATGTTATTCGCCTATCTAAGTCATAATATAATGTGATTTAGATACAGGTCAATATTTATATAAAACTAAGCTTAATATTGTTCTCCTTAAATACTATTGTCGGTGCGGAACTGTGCGACATTTGGCCAAGCATTAAGCATTGAGTCATAAATAACCCTTGTGATTCGATAAAAAAGTGAATTTTCTCAAACCCTTTATGGCTTGGCATCACTTCCACACGCTCATATTGACAAATGTCATATCATACATACAAACTTTACACATTCAGTTCACACCTACGCTGTTTTCAAATGAATTAGCAAGTCCCTAAAAGGGCTTACTTTCAAAGTAATGTGTATTTATAGCTGCAAGTACTTTGGATGGCCTACTTTAGTTGAACCTTTAAGAAGTATTAGAAGCTTTTTACTTTAAATCGTAAAATTAAAGTGTATAAGGTTGTAAATTGCAGTTTACTGTATCTAAGGTGCGTTCACTTCGCACCGATCTATAACATAGCGGTGTCAATGACATATTTGAATTGTTATTAACAAGATTACGGCAGTACATATACACAACTAGAGTAAAATTGTATCTTCGGCCATTATATGCCAGTCAAGTCGATACTGCTCTATCTACCATTTTGCACCAAACGCGTAAAGATTTTATCCAAATGTTCTACTTTCTACGTGCGAGGTATGGTTATATGTTTTTACTCGAAACATCAAAACACCTAAAACTATTTCGATAAATATGAAGTACCAAGATCCTATCAAAATAATAGTCGGTAAATCTGCATTTATTTTTATTTAAACCTATGTATAATAAATAAAATAATAATAAATAATACTGGACCATCTATTTATAAATTTCTTGACTCTCGTGTCCAAGAATCCTGTAAGGTCTAAAGGAAATAAAGCACAGCACACAAATCTTGGATACATGGCATCTTGTAAACTTTTATCTCCATTTCGCTTACCTGTAAAGTGAAAAAGCGGGACCCGAGTCAGGTTTTCATAGTTTCTAAATTAATAACTGATGTCCTTTTGTTTCATCACACCGATAAATTTTCACTCCAATCTCAAATCACTTTATCAAGCAAACTTCAAATTACAATCTTGAATAACTACGTACTGAATGTCGCTCGCCATTTTCTTTTACATTGTAGGTAGCTTTTGAACCCAGTTCAGACAAGACTCTTCTGAGCATAGGTAGGTTCATCTTTGCCCCTGGGGTCAGTAGGCCGCCGGTCCGAAGGCGCACGTTATCATGATTTCGTGCAAGCTATCTCTTCCTTGAAATCTGGAGTGTACTGGATCCCGATCGATCAACAATGCTGGGCGTTGAATGTGTTATTAAACGAGTCATTTATGTTTTAACCTAAGGGTAAGATAAAAATATATCTCCTACCCTTCAACATCGGATGAGACATATGTCTTACTCGCGATGGTCCGTTGACATCGAGTAAGACATATGTCTTACATCAACCGTGTGTTGCTTTTGTGCCTTACCGTGATAAAATTAGAGTAGATTATCTATTGCATGTTTTGTTTAACGAGTTCGGACCTAACCAACCATTTGAATGCAGCAACAAGTGCCACTACCTTGAAACAAATTTTGAGCGACAGATTGGGTCAAAGTTCAGTCACCCGAAGCGCGCCCCGCGCGCTCTACCGTATCAAGTGTGTCGTGTGAAAAATTAAGTTTTGTGTATTTTATCCTAAACAATCGGTAAGTTTTTTATATATTATGCGTTTTAGATTGTTTTTCCAAGCTTTTTACATCGTTTTTTGTAGTATTTGTTGATAAAACATCGAGAAAAAATCGCCTTTACACTATCATGAGCGCGCCAACTGGCCGATCGTTTCTTTTGTCGGTACTTTTATATTGTTTATTCCTACAAGTCTAAGCTTTATTAGCAAGTTACATATAAGCATAGGTACCTAAACAATAACTTTGTTCCGAATTCAACCGAAACATGATCACGCTGTTTACGGCTGTGTAAACACGAGAACGCTGAGTTCGTGGTTTTGCGTTGACTCATGGCCACTTCAGATATCATTTGTAAGAGTTTTTTGTTTTATGGTGTGCACGTGTTATACCTTACTACAAAGGTTCTTTGATTGGCATTATGTAGAAAGTATTTTATGAACAGAAAACTCGTTTTATAATAGCATTATTTGGAGAATAAAAATCTTCAGATTTTGTCATGAATTTCCTACCATTGCCGACATTTTGCTTCATAAAGTATAATTTTTTTGAATTATCTCATCTGATATAGTGTAAAACTAAATTCTGAATATATTTACTATCGGACAGCATATAAATATAAAGCCTAATGCTAAAAACTTAGTCACAAAAGGATTTTGAAAGAACGGCACTAACGCGTGCAAAATTCTGTTCATCGTAAATTTCGTGGGTATGTTACAACGTGAAAAACTCAAAATTTTACTACGAAAGGATACACATTTTAATTTTATTTTCGAAAGAACATATCATGTTTACTGTATAAACTTAAAAACTAATGAACAAAACAAATTATTTTTGTTAGAAAAAATATTATTATCGAAAATATAACTATTTTACAACTTATTGTCAAATGACAGGTCTGTGTAAAGTATAATAAAAACCCAATACAAAACGTTTATTGCCAGTCTTATAGCTTGTTTCAATAGCTTTCAAATAATGCAAACTGAATCACCCTACTCAAAAGCATTCCATCGCTAGACGTAAAAAAGCACTCGAGGAGCGAAGCCACACGTGCGCGCACAATGACATCGATTGTAACGGTTTTGAGCGAAAGAGAGGACGAAAGCAAAAGGTTAATACACGTCCCTAATTTGGGGCTTGATTCTAATGCTTTTATTATATTTACTATTTAAACAGCTGAACTAACTGCAGACTGTTTCATGCGATCTAGAGAAACGATCAATACCCTTCCGATACAGTAGTTCAACTGAGTAGTTCAACTAGTTGTACAAATAATACACCACTGTACCAATCGGAAGCGTCCCTAACACGCTGGCTGCATTGCCCCGCTGCCACGCTGTATGGCAATGCTGATGCGCTGCATCTGGCGCAGCGATACGTCGTTGAAGTTTTTGTTTTTAGTAGTAACCTCTTTATTGATATCGGTTTCTGATAAGTTTTCCTAACCATAAACCTTTAAACCTTATTAATAACAAATATCAATAAATAATTTGAATTTAGAACAAATTGCTTTCCTTATTCGAATGGTTGCGGCGAATGGAGCTTCTTCGAAAAGTGTATGGGAAATGTTTTTTTTAATTATTGCCAAAACTTACGATTTGATTTGGTAAGTTACTTTGGGAAAAGTGTTCCTGGTTGGAAATAGAGTCGATTATTCTTAACGTCTCACGTGAGACGTGCTCATTCCCATCGTCTCACGAAAGTCAGAGCGTGATTAATAATCTACCTACATCATCTATTATTGACCTTTTTTATAGTGACTCTTCCTCAAAAAATTAAATTAAGATTATAATTTTCAAAGACAGCTGTCAAAAAAGTACCTCCATTTATTTCTTCTTCTTTTTTTCGCTTCCGAAATGTACAATCTAAGAACATGTAAATTTTTCGTATAGGACCTTAATCCTCTAACCTTTTTATTAAAATTATCTCGATCCTCTGCCTCCAAGCTCACTGCACTGCGAAGGCCTAAATCCAAACAATGGACGGCGTGTGGCGTGGGCGATCTGACTCATTCCTCTAAGTAGGTGAAAGTTCGAAGATTATACTGGTCGTAGAATTGAGATTTATTAGAAGGCGGTTACGGTTGAAAGTCTAGTGAAAGGACCCCGCCCATCTTTGTAAGTTACGAGTAGTTGATGACGTCATTTTGCCCGACAGGGTAAGGGCAAAGCTCCAAGTAGCCAACGTAAGGGTTTTTATGTCAATTTTTATTTTATGGTTCAGTACAGAGTTAGCTGCTAATTGTATCAATATCGCCTTAAGACAAATATTTGTACGATCTGCAGGTATTTGTTCCGGGTGTTCTGGTCGTTTTCTATGTATTATAAAACATATCTAAATTGTAATGTATTGTATTATGTAAATCAGTTATTTTTCTAAATACTCATCATACATAACACAAGCTCTGCTTAGCTTGGGCAAGATAATGTTGTGTGAATTGTCCAGCATTGTTTATTATTTCTTTTATTTATTGTATTCGAACCAACACAACCAATATTCATGTGTTTGGAGTCGAGATATAGATTATATTTCTTAACTAATTGTTTATTGAAGACAAGATTTCAACAACAAGAGAGTTAATTTTAGGTTAATTACTATGGGATAGATTATCTCTTTTGCAAATAAATCAAGTAGGTATTAAGTTGTAGTTTGTAGTTTTTGTAATTCAAGTCATTTATCAAATTAATACCAAAATAATAGAATATGTTAGTCGATTTGCGAAAGACTGCTGGCAGATGCTGGATGCGCAAGCTGAAGACAAGGCGCTATAGCGCTCATTAGGGGAGGCCTATGTCCAGCAGTGGACTAATATAGGTTGATGATGATGATCACATTAATATTGATTGGCAAATGATTGTTTAGTACTTTTAGACCATTAACTATTATAAGAATTAGATAATGTATATTTATATTATAAAACAAAGTCGTGTTAGTAACACTATTCAGAAAATTACAATAAAATAATAGAATTAAATTAAAACTAGTATTTACAATTGAAACAATTGAGCTAACTGCAGACTATTGCAAACAATTAGAATGAATTATTATTATTATTTGAGCTTGATTGAATCTTTATCTACTTAATTGTAGTTTGAACCTTGAATTTAATTATAGTCTGTCAATGCTCTAGATTAGGGAAAAGCACGTGCGTAGTCGCGTGCTGATAATAAAAATAATATAATTAATTAATTTACTTGTTTCTGCTAGTACTTATTTGTATACTTAGGTATATTTTTAAGTTGTACTGTGTTCCTACCACTATTTGACGTGTATCTTTTACCAATAAATGAACCATTGAACCATTGCTGCAAACAGTAATAAATAATTTATTGAGCTGACAAATAATTAATATAATAATATATAATAACAATATATAAAAATATATAATATTATGTATAATTGACGGTAGATATGCAAAATTCAAATTACTTGTACTGTGACCATGGAAGCTGAAAAGCCTCCGAAACGTCAGGTTATAAACAAAATATAAATATACGCGATCAATCCGGTTAAAACAGTGTTTGATTATGAGCTGACAAAGTTTTCAAACAATCAATTTAGCAAACTCAGTAGCTGTAGCGACAAAAAACTGGTTATTACTAATACGTTATTCATTATCTAATATATTTTGAGAGATCGATACTAATTTGCAATTTGTCTTAACCTTGCGTAGGAGTCGATAGAATGATGAATGAATGATTTTTTTGGCAAAAACATCTCTTTGTTTTTCGTAATAAAGTCGAATCTCGTTGTTGCTGTTCATGAACGCAGGTTTGTAAGTATATTCTGCATCAAAAGGTTAATTTGATTTTTGTTTGACCCAAAATAATTTTCAAATTAAGTGTTATCCGGTCGGCTACGGCCACTTCCTTGGACGGCCACAACCTAAATTACTTGTTCGTCTATTTCCCAGTTCGGCCATTTCCCCGAACGACAACTGGTCAACCACGGCTACTTCTTTGGACGGCCACCACACAAATTACTTGTTCGTCCATTTCCCAGTTCGGCCATTTCCCCGAACGACTAACTGGTCAACCACGGCTACTTCTTTGGACGGCCACCACCCAAATTACTTGTTCGTCCATTTCCCACTTCGGCCATTTCCCCGAACGACCACTGGTCAACCACAGCTACTTCTTTGGACGGCCACCACCCATATTACTTGTTCGTCCATTTCCCACTTCGGCTATTTCCCCGAACGACCACTGGTCAACCACGGCTACTTCTTTGGACGGCCACCACCCAAATTACTTGTTCGCCCATTTCCCACTTCGGCCATTTCCCCCAACGACCACTGGTCAACCACGGCTACTTCTTTGGACGGCCACCACCAAAATTAATTGTTCGTCCATTTCATCAATGTAATTGTGGCCTATTTTTGTTTGTTCGGTTCTTGCACAAAAACATATAAAAAAAAATTGATAGAAATTTCATTCATTATGGCGTGAAAGTTTATCGACGAACTGCTGTCCAAAAAGGCTTACTGTCTGTGCTACTGTGCTGTCTGTGCAAAAAGGCTTACTACAATATATCAGATTATTTAGAAGATAAAAAAGCTTGGGACGGGTTTTGCTCCAACTCGAAAAATAACAACTAACAGGCTAAAGGTTTCTTAGTAGCTTCTTTACTTTAGTCTACATACCGAAACGACAGAAATCAAAAGTACCACTTTATTTCCGTGTCAGTGTTTTATTTTAAGAATTTGACCTTTTCTAAGTGTACATTTTTGTATTCATGGAGAAAAAGAATTTTTGATTTTGATTTTTGATATTGATTTAGCTAATTGTCCCACCATCTTTCGAAGAGCACTATCCTGAATGAGGCAATGTGGAAGAAGCCTTTCTAAATGACTGATACATTTTTAACGCACTCAGAGGCTTAAATGGAGTTTTTATAGAAATGTCCTATCGCACAGCTAAATGCTTTGAGTTATTTTAAAATTTATGGCACAACCGCGTTCGAACGGTCGTAAATCTTATTTTTAAAAGCTTTTATTACAGGTCAACAATTTATGATCTCTGTCGAGTAAGTTACATCGTAGCAATAAACGCAATAAAATCACATTTAGACGAAACTTAGCCAAAAGCGCTTTTTAATATCAAAATTAATACCAATGTCCAGCATTGGAAGGCCAATGTCCAGCATTGGACTTAATAAAGGCTGTGGATGATGACGTCATATCCAAAATTTACGACTCAGGTGGGAAGTGAACCCGCGATCGTTCCAAGAGTCGTACCTGACACGTTATTTTTTGGATATGACATCATCATCAACAGTCTTTATTAAGCCCAACGCTGGACATTGGCCTTCCCTGATAAGTGCCTTAATGGCTTTGATTTGACGCTGGTAGGGATTGTGCAGTCTGTGCCCTTGGAATGTTTACTCAGTTTAGTAAATTTTGCTCTGACTGTACCAGTGCAGTGCCACCGAGTGACCATCAATGGTACGCTATGGTAAGCATGTAACCTGACTAGGTATCTTGTAACCAGAAGCACGACGCTCCTAAAGAGGACACGGCATCCGTTACAATAATATGACCATTGACCACCGGGACATGCGGATGGTGTCTGCATTGCTTAGTTCGATTCAGATATGTTTTTACAATTTGATATGTAGGTAGAGGTACGTCTAGTATGCCGAAACCTAACCAAAAAAAGTTTTGGAGAACATGACGGTTAAAACCGCTTGGACACGATCAGAGCCTGCTCGGCGCATATCGTGGCAACCCCTTATAGTGCAAAAAAAGGGGTTAATCTGGGAATGACAGATAACTGAGAGAGGACTCTCCGTCGTCTATCTCAAAATCGGTTGAACGTACGAAAAAAAATTCAGATAAAATTTGTTGCAAATTTTATGCTCTACAATTTTATAATACATGTAAACATCATTGGAACTATGGAAATCGAGATAATCTCAAAAAACGGAATTTTTGTGACATTTGATCTTGAATAACACGACATTTTATGAGACTTTTCAGACTACTTTTAAAACACCAAAATGAAAGTGTATACGAGTTTACAGCTTATCATCTCTCATTCCAAGGTGAAACCCCTATAAATATGACTGCACTAATAATCCGAGCGCACTCGGAGGACCCTACCAAATTTCATTAAGATCCGTTCGGTCGTTTAGGCGTAAAATGGTTACAGACAGACAGAGTTATATTTGAATAGTATAGATACAACTATAACATCAAAATAGTTCCTCTCTTTATAGTAGGTATTGGTAGTTGGTAGGTAGGGGCGCTGCAATGCACTAAATGTATGGAAGGAAATGAAAAGGAACTTTTATAGTTTTCGTAAACACTAGGCTAAACCCAACCTTATGTTTATGTCTATAAAGTTTATGACTCCTTGGCTCTGTTTTCAGTGGACTATTGAAGCGACAGCATGGGCAAGTTTTTGACAATTCAAACAGCAATCGGGTGCGCTGCCGGGAAACTTTACTCCATCCCAAATAGAATGTTTCCCGGAATTTTTCTCTCATAGCAAAAATTTGCTCCTGTTTTTGTTGTCTACCAAAAAATATTGCGGTAATTTCTATTCATTCTACATCTGGAGATGCAATAAGACTGTCGTGCATATCTTTAAATTGAAGGCTACATCGACAGTCAAACTCAAAATGACCAGGCTTAAGAAGTGTCTGTTTCATTGCGTGGCATTTTAAGTGGTACTTGAACATAGATGTGTCATCGTTAAAATGTTGTAGCAAGTTCTACTTAACCACTCTTAGCCGAGTGCTGGTAATGATGCATTCGGTAGAGCCTATTCGAAAAAGACGTGTTCTAGTAGTATTTTAAAAACACCGTCGGCTAAGTTACTTCTGTAATTTTTGTAAGTACTGGATCCTGGAAAAGGACACGAAATAAGAATGATCTAGTTGTGTAGGTGCCAAAATTTTAGGACACGAAATGAGAGTAGGAACACTTAACTATGATAAAAAATATATAAACTATGACAGAAGCTCCCATCAAATGTATGATTAGATATGATCTGCAAAGGAAATTAAAGATCATCATATCAAATAAATATCCCAAAAAAATCGATATCGGCGGGAGTTGAACCAGTGAACTTCTCTCTTTAGAAGGTCGCGGGTTTTTTTAAATTAATTTCTTAGAGATTACATTGATTGCGACTTACGCAATATAAGAACAAAAACTTTAGAATCTGCGAAGGTTTAGCTTGATTTTTGGTTCATTATGGTTTTACCGTCAGGTCAAAGGTTCATACCGTTCCTACCCGTTCATAGATCGCTTATCCCCTGGCAAGCATACCTTCCAGGAATCGTTCAACTAGTAATTTTTTCTTTTTTATTCAACAAAATACGAGTATGTCTTTTTATATGTAGTCTTTTCGGGCAATGTAAATGTTTTTTTATGTAGTCTTTTCGGGCAATAGGCTAGTTTCCTAAAAAAATCTAAGTACTCCGTCAGTTTCATTATCAAAAGATATTGGACACGTATTTTTTCTTTTGCCCATCCAAAAATGCGACACTTTTAGGCATGGCGTGACGTCACGAGCCCCCACTCAAACGACGTGCTTTATTTTTACATTTTTTTGATTGATTGACAAAAGAAAACTGCGTGTACTATATCTTCTGAAAATGAAACTGACGGACTAAAAATAATTTTTTTTTTCCAGAACGCTACCCTATTGCTCGTGTCTTTAGAAATTCGCTTTAAGATGTACATTTTTAAATTTAGCGGTATAGCTAAAGTTAAACGCCACGTTCTGCATTTTATCGTCATCCCAAAGCTCTAAAGATAAGCAACATACATAGGTATAAACCTGTATTTTCCTAGACAGCCCTCCAACAGTAAATAACAAACAACTCTACCGCAATACTACAAACTACGTACAAATTTCGTACTGCAAAAGGCAGAACAGGCCTATCCAGTTCCATAAACATACCTATCTACATTTGCTACGCGTGTTAACATCATGATAATTGTTATTGGCGATGGGTACTTTACTCTCGGAGGTCCCTGTCTTCTAGTAACTTGAAACTGTAATAAAATTGTTGCAATATGCTATTTGATTAAAGATGTACCTAACAAAACTTTGGTAGGAGGCGTAGGAAAGGAGTTAAAAGGTAGTTTAGATAAAACAAAACACTGCTGGACACTTTATCCGTTATACCGTTTGATAAATCAAGATTACTGGTACACGACGTGTGATGATGACAGGACTATTTCTACTTTTCCGTTTGAAATCTTGAAATGGGACGAAAACGGAACGATATCAGCGTTAAATTAGATTTTCCGTGCTCGGACTACTTTAGGCCAAGGCGAGTGGGACGATCCCGGAAGATCTCGTTTATACATCAGCAAAACGGTGTAGCTCGCAGAAAACGTAAAATTAAAATAGGTACGATAGCACAGATACTATGTATAGATCAATGAATTAGCAAGCTGAAGTGACAGTGGGCCGGCCGTATCTCAAGAAGAACCGACAAACATTGCGGGGAATTCTTGAGTGGAAACCGTGACTCGGCAAACGGAGGGTAGAACGCGCTCCGATCAGGTACGACGACCTGCGAAAGAGTGCAATGCCTGATGCAGATGCCGATGCCGGATGTGGCAAGCTGTAGGTAAACAAAGTGCTGTGGCACACATAAGCGGAGGCCTACGTCCAGCAGTGGACTACCTATAGGATGATGATGAAAATAGATATGAAACGCGTAAAAATAAACTGAGCTTCTACATTTATCTTCTTTGTCGCGGGCTGTCGTTACGCTCACGTCACGAGCGTGACGACAGCTTGACGTGGGCGGCACACGTCCAGTGTAAGCTCCTTTATGAGGTTAATCGTATAAGCCAGTAAAACCTTAAATAAAATGTTAAATTTATTTTAATGAAATTGTTTGTTTTGACTTCTAGGTGAAGTTATAGATATTTCTGCACCTTCTGGTAAGTTCATCAGATTTTTTTGAGTAGGTAGCGTTAGTAATTGTATTTATGTGCTTTTATGATTATGCTGAGCAATATCTTGTTAAGGAAACCATGAATATCTATGAATAAATATCTATATCTATCTAATATCTATAACTAATGTTATTAAAAAAATCTTGAGACTGCTTTTTTGTATCTTGCAGCATTTAGCATTTGTTTTGCTTCAAGCGATAAAGCCACCAAATTCCATTTCTGTTACCTGGAATTAAGTACAACCTGTTTTTAGGGCGATAAAAAAAGCATTACAAAAAATCAGAAAATCGATACTTTACAATATTTATAAATGTGATAGCTTACCAAGATGCTTCACTGATGATCAAATAGCTGAGATCCCCCCGAACCTCCCTACATTGAAACGAATAGGTGACAGTAGGTTTACGGATATGTTTATGGTAAAATAGGTTAGTTATTATCAATCAATTTATTCTCCAATTCCTCAAATTAAAAAAGGTAATTTTGGAGAATTCCTAATTCATTCGTCGAGATGGTGGGAGAAGCGACGACGTTCAGTCATGTTGTACAATACAATACACTTTATTGCACACCAAAAAATACAAAAGAAAAAAGAATACAGGAAAAGATAGTTATCAGAGTTACACAATGTTGTATATTTGGTTTCGATGTTCGTCCATCGATCAGCCACCATTGAACTGAATGGCGCCGTTTTGTATACGCCCTAGCCATTCTACAAACGGCCTGATTCTACGATTCGGCGGTGATATCTATACATTCTCTAGCATCATAAGGAAAATCGATAAACATATCAGATTCCTTTCTATTTATCTGCAAATGTTAGTAAAATCGCAAGTTTCGTCGCAACTAAGAATAAAACCATAGAAATTACTGCCACAACATTATTATTGGGCAGATTGAGGCAGGATAAACATTTATATGCACATTATATGCATGTGTTTGCATATATAAAGGCATCGATACCGTTACACTGGTATACGAACAACAAAATATAAAATTACAAGCAACTTTGTAAAATATCCTAGGCACAGAGAGAGGATGTTTACCACAGAATCACTTCGGTCAGAATAGCGGATTTCCAAATAAACTTTTTCCGCTCTCTCGCATTTATTCATGTTGTAAATCTTTTAAATCAAGCTCGCTCGTACGCCTGGTCTACATTATCGACTTTGTTGTTAACGGTACTTCAGGCTTAAAACTTATTAACCAACAGGATGGAAAACAACAACATGTTAAAAATATAAGAATTTATTCCCTGTTTATAATGGTATGAATAACAAACAGCTAAGGCCCGTATTATGAAAGCTAGCCCAGCCATCTATCTATGCGTGAGTGACGCTTTTCTAAGGCATAAATAAACGTCACTCAAGCATAATTAAGTACATCTGTGAAGCAAGCTTCCATAATACGGACCTTAGTGAAGATTCGTTAGGTCTTTCCCAAATCAGCAGCTTCTTTTCTATGCGAAATGTTTAAATATTTATGTATTTTAATTGGTAATCACATTTCCAAATACAAGAGGCTTGTTAAAACCAAAGACATTATTATATTTTGCTTGTATTTATCTCAATTTTATAATCTATGTTTCTCAGATATCTTAGCGCACAGAGTAGAACTGGTGACCTGTAATACAGGTTTTTATAAACCTAAAACTGGCACCAGTCTCTCACAAAGTATATAATATCTGTATATTCTACTTGCACTAATGTATTTTAGCGTAGTTTAGTCTACAACTATAATAATAATTATAGTGTGAGATAAGAAATATAACTGAAATTTGAATTTAAAAAACAATACCCGGCTACGCAAGAAGCCTCCTTCTTTGGGAAAAAAATGACACGACGACGAAGCGCCAAGTGCCTGGACAGCGGCTGAAATTGAAAAAGACATCTGCCCGCTAATTATCCGCTACGGCCAGGTCCGCTCGATGTTTACACCTCTTCTTTTAGGTCAGTAGTGTGAATCTTTACAGCTCCGAGCGGTACATTTTTACAATCTAACAAGCACTTGAGAACAGAAATGCATAAAAATGTAATCTAACCATTTTATTGGCTGTCAGACCAGGCTTGGAACTGAGATAAATGTGTCAATTACTTAATTGAGAGATTAGCCCCCTGTTCATAAATAGTCTGCTAAATTAGCACATTACTTTGTCTTCTTCTATTGACATAAGGCAGAGGGAGAAATAACACTGCTAGCTGTTTTATTTTAGCAGACCATTATACCATACCATATTTTTTAAAGTTGAACCTCTAATTTTTTCATTTGACACCTATATAAGTACCTAATAAAAATTTGTTAATCTTTTCGTTACCTATTTATATGGACCTATGTTATTGAAACACTCATAGTTAGATATTATTTTAATTAATTTTCCGATCTGCATGTCTCTATTTGCTAATTTTATATAATTTTGCACTCCAAAGCTGTTTTAGCTGGTAAGTCATTGCATGCGACATTTTATAATAAGCATACGTACCAACTTGTAACCCGTTGTCTGCAAATAAATGTACTGTGTTTGTAATAATTAATAGGTATTTTTTCCGATAACAGGTGACAAGAGAAAAAGTTACATAAATTAATCTCGAATGAATATCTAATGTAAAAATTACGAAGAGATGTACGAAGAGCGAGAAAAAAATGTAATTAAATCTGAAACTGTTGTAGTTGGACACACTGTACTAATTGGATCGGAATTAGGTTTCCTATGTAAACCTAATTACGATACAATAAGAATTAGTCCAGCGGATGGCGCTTCAAACGCGCGTTACCAAAGCGCGCACTTCAAAACTCCTAATATGAACATAGTCATGTAGACTTCGTAGTAGGCTTGTCACCGTTCAAACATAAATCACTCGATGTAAGAGCTATCACACTGTATGAGTTTTCGTGGAAGGTCAATGGATGCTCTTGCGCAGATTTCCGGTCAGTAACCCTCAACGTGATGCTGATGCGTGACAGCACCATGAACGGTCTATCGTGATTCACTCACGCACTTTAAACCATGTAGTATGTATCGGTTACTAGCGCTGGTTTGAATCGATTATCGATTTGTCGATCATCGTGCGACTGGATCTTTAGGTATATAAGACCAACTGATACAAAGAACAATAAGTTCCTAGCAACGAGTCTTCAGTTAATTTGGCCATATCGGCCGATAGCAACCAGGCAACCTCGAAAAACTGGTTGCACTGCGCCTCTCAAAGAGGAACTCCATCTTGAGTCGGGGCCATCACCGTCGGGCCCGCGGATGAATTCGCAAGCATACCCGTAGGCCCGACAAACAGGTGCAGAGCCGAAAACACAGTGGTGGGCTTAGCCGGTAGGAGTCCGGCATAACCATTGTATTGCTCTTACTAAATAACGGTATCCAAGAGGATTCCCCCACTATAAAAATAAGGCAAGACAGAGGGGAAGAGATCAAGAGGATGCTCACCTGCTCACGCTGGTATGACCAAATTAAGGCCCGTATTTTGAAAGCTTGCTCAGTCATAGACATAGCATACTTGAAATGCTCGTGCAAAGCCGCAGACAAAAGCTAGTAGTAGATAAATAGAAAATGCTGGATAATCCACACAGTTCCTAAGTTCTAGGCGTATCTACCCCCAAAGTAAGCAGAGCTTGTGTAGGAGGAGCTCGTACAAACATTTTTGTCCTGAGTCGAGAGTCGAACCCGAAATTTCCGGCGTCGCAGGCGGATCTTCGCCCGTTGCGTTATCGAGGTCGCCTTTAATAAAACTAACAATTATCCACATATCTGTATAACATTATATTTTTGTAGGAAGGTTAGGCAGAGAACTCACTCTCTCTCTTTCTCTCTCTCTTCCCAGGCAGTTATCCCATATGGTGGTGGATCAGCTTTCTTAAGGCGGTGGTATGCGTCAAAGCCTCTAGCGTCTAGCACCGCCATGCCACCAATTTTTTTTATATTAGAACGTTGATCAAACGCAATTTCAAAAATCCATCATACAGTTTGTGATACCTGTTCTATGCTTTTTTAATGCCTCTGAACCAAATAGTTTAGCAAGAAAATCGAAAATAGATATTCCTGGCCACCAAGGGCAACTTCAATATTCTGCCTAAACCTAATAGAATGAAACCATTACAGAGGTATTAAAAAAGCTTATGTTATGTATCACAAACTGTGCGATAGATTTTTGAAATTTCCTTTTTTCAACGTAATAATAAGATAAAACCCCATTAATAATAATACCCATAAAATCAATACCCAACAGTGAATGACATTGAATGAAGTGTTAATTCTATCGTCTGCGTTCACTATGCAATTGAAAAAGTTTATCTACCCATAAAAACAAAGGTTTTATTCCTCCTCAATTTTATACAGGATGGAAAGTTTAAAACAAATAAAAGCAATGGGACCACGAGCAATAACTATTTCTCGTGGTCCCATCAATGGGACAAAATAATGGGACCACGAGAAAACACCCGATAAAATTGGTGGCGGCGCTCTAGTTTGACGCATACCACTCACTTCGCTATATCCTTGACGTCGTCTTCACAGGTACATACGTACAGGTAGATAACTAACTGTTTCAAATTATTTCACAAAAGGAGATTCCCACGGACTCTTTCATAACGGCATTAATCCAAAGGCTCACAAGCCATTAAAAATCGATAAAACCAAACTAAAAATAATCCAGAATCTAAGTATTTCACATAATTACGCACCGCAACTTATTTTTATGAAAGGCCGAGATATAATCAGAATGCTAATGACTTATTGTCACGTTACTCAAAGAACTTGACCGGTAGAAGATATTTTAGTTTTTTATGCTTAAATGGTGTAATAAAATTTGTTTCGCATCATGAATTTAGCTCAACCTTGAGTAAGCATAGGTGGGCATTGGAAGCAGATTTATTGATATATTTCTAACGTTTCTCGCACGATTTATTTTTCACGGGTCCTTTTGAACGTTGATGACATTATATAGCGCGGTGGGAGAAGGTCCGCCCGCAACGCAGGAGGTTGCGGGTTCGATTCCCGTCTCGGGACAAATGTTCCCGGTGTTCTGATCAGTTAGCTCAATTGTTTCAGTTGTAAATACTAATAGTTTTAATTTGTTTCTATTTATTGATTTTCAAAGGATGACTCCAGCTTTTCGTTTTCATGCATCATTCAGATATGTACCTAATGGATGTATTGCACATTTTATTTTTGACAATTGGCTGCGTTTTCATTACGAATAAAAAACTAAATGGCGAAAGAGTGATAAGTATACAAATACACCTGAATTGTACTACAACCTAGCATAATACTTGTTAGGCACAACTCTACTTCTCGAGTACTCGGATCGACTAATAATGGACATCCCTAGGAAATGATGACACGGCGATAATTTCATCTCAGTGGACACTCTACCGTAGCACTCTATCAAAGCAATTTGCAGAAGATAGATATTCGACGGGAAATGAACCTGTACCCTTTCATTTCTATCTGCAAATGAGGTCTAAATCAGAAAGATATGAGAATGGTTTTTCATTAACCTACCTCTTCATTTATCTACTGACTACCTATGTGAAGTATTCTATAGGTTAGTGAATAAATAGGTACTGTACATAAAGTACTGACTTCATTTAGACAGAGTTTAGTAGTTAGTAATAGTGAACTATCACGCAAACTTGTCTTCTCTCGCGTCATTGACCATGATATAGACGAGAATGATTTAAAATAATAGTGTTTCGGACAACAGTCAACAGGCTTCGACCATATTATGGTAGGTAAGTACCTCATCGGCCAAAGTAAACATGATTTTTATGGGGTATTTATCGCCTTTTGTTTTATTTTCGTAGGGGAAATAAACCAAAATAGTACGCAATAAATTCCCGGTGATCTTTAATACGTCAATCGCGCGCGAAAGAGCTTAAAAAACATTAATGAGTTTTTTTTTAGTCTGTCTGCAGGGAAAACATTTTTCGATTTGGTATTGTGAAAATGCATATCAGCCAATGTCTTGGCGCGCGGAGCTCGGAGTGGCAACATCTCTGGTGGGACTCTGCCGTTGTTGCTTGGCGCTCTCAGTGTTAAGGTCGAGTATTGTGGTGTCCTGATGATGTCTCGTGGAGAGACGAAACTAGTTGACGTCTTGCTTTGATAAGTATTTTTTCATTTTGTAGTTGGCGTCGTTTTTCTTCTACAACGCGGACTACATTTTGTTAGAACTTATCGGAGAAGGTTTTTTCGCGGAATTGTTACTAAATATTTTCATCCTTATATTTTGCATATCAGCCACTCATTTTTAGCATGTATAGTATTCCGATTAGTGAAAACATTCGATATTTTTACGTTATTAAAATAACCATTTACATAAAAGTTAAGTATTCGTTACGAAATACCGTTGCGCCCCAAAAACCGTTTCTAAATGGAACGAATTTTTAACATCCCACAATTACGAAATCTTTGACGAGCGTGACTTATTGATGAAAAATGTGCATAACATTTTAAGGTTAAATGTTGTTCGTGTATTCTGAGGCAAATTGGGAAATCAATTTACCTGGAACTTTGCAAATTTCGGACCGAATTCAATTTTTCCCAGAAAGACATGTTTTTCGTTAGAAAGACTTGAATTTAAAGTAGGTAGTAAGGATTACTTAAAAATGCGATTCGGTGGGTATTTGTATGGGCAGTATGCGATTAACGTACCTATTCATCATTGTATCGGTCTTTTTTAGATCATCTGTCACAGATGCAAAGTCCTACTATTATATACAATTATATATTAGTAAAGCTCATGGACGTCTAAGGCCTGTATTGTTTAAACTTGCTCAGTCATCGATCTTGTAACGCTTATGCCATAGAAAATCGTTACTCAAGATTGAAGACTGTGCAAGCTTTCATACTACGGGCCTAGAAGCACTGCTGTAGCACAGCACAAAAATAAGCACTTGAATATGGACTTTAACTAGTAACTTTAGATATATACTCGCATATAGATATATTTTATATTGATGGCATCAGATGACAGACAGCTCGCGGACCACTTGTTTGAAGCTTGTAAGAAGCGATTTTGTCACTGTAAAATGTATCTATATCTATGATAACTAGTTTAAGCCCATATTTGATGTACAGTCAGCTGCTCAGATATGTATACACTTCCAAGTTTTCACTTTAATTTTACTCGGAACTTATCATATAAAAGTCTACGCACACATGTTTCATACTAAGTAGTCATCATTCTTGTCAGAATACGATATATAAATTATCACAATGACTATACACTTACTATTCAGTCAAATTTCGAAACATGGGAGTGTATACATATTTTCGCAGCTGACTGTACATTTTTTGTGCTGGGTGGTAGCGATAATGGATGTACGCAGAGCTTTGGCGTCAAGCGAGACAGGCGCAACTTAGAGGCTTGACTTCAACAATGTATACCAAAAACCGCACCTATCTACCTAAAGTCAAAAAACGAGTTAAATCCATCAAGTTTTTCATTACATTCATAGTTTTATTGTGATATGCAAAGGCGAGGTCAACGAATGCAAAAATTATGCAACAACCCACACAATACCTAAGTTTATTGTTTGAACATCTGCTATCATAACCAAATACCAGTTTTCGGTTACTACTGTGGCGCATTTGGAAACAATAGATGTGTAACTATAATTTACGTAGGGTTTTTGGTTATTATAGTGCATCCCGCACTCTGGGTAGGTATCTCTAAGAAATGATTTCGGCGGGACTTGATCTCCGGCGCTATAGTCCGTAAGATGCCCAGAGATTTTCGAGTCAGCGGGATTTGATTTCGTGGTTTAGTGGATTAGAGCACACCCGTACTGAGCGTGGGGCGCGGGTTCAAGTCTTTTTGGGAACTTATTTCATTTTATAATTTACATTACTTTTCGATTTGAGATCTATCCTTCAGTAAATATTGCTTTAGTGTACCTACACTATAAGGTTGGTGTAGGTTCCATTAGCAAGAGGCTATGTTATGGTCCACGTGTCCTATTACCAACTGTGGACTAGTGTGAACTGATGATACTAGATAAGTACAACCTAGTTCTTTTTTAATTGAAACAAAAACATGTATCCCGATAGTGTACTTTTTTGTGCCCAAAGTAATTTTTTTCTCAAATTTATGTACAAAACCCTTTATACCGATTCAAATTCCTTAGTACTTACATAGTCGAATATTTTTTTACTGAACTAGGTATATCGGTATAATTTTCTATACAATAGCGAAATAATTTTTTGATCCATAAATTGACGGAGTCATCAGCGACCATACTTTAATAAAATAAAGTTAAAAACTAAAACCCGACTACGTAAAAGTTATAAACAAGCGTTCAAAGATGTTCCGAATATATATTAGCGATTGAATATTATCCATCGTTGCATTTTCATACTCAGGTAGTCGGAGGCCTTTGTAGGTACATACAGAACTCCTAGCTTGGGGCCTCCGACTACCGAGTATGAAAATGCAACGATGGATAATATTCAATCGCTAATATATATTCGGAACATCTTTGAACGCTTGTTTATAACTTTTACGTAGTCGGGTTTTAGTTTTTAACTTTATTTTATTTGCCTCTTTTTAGTTATGTAGTAGCTACCAACCTGTGAAACTTTAGTACCATAAGTCCGCGGTTTCTGAGGCGTTTTTCCGGACTTAAAATTAGTCAATATCCTCTCCATAATCCTTGACTGCCTAGTTTGTTCAGCGGTAAATCCCGAGTTGGGCTAAAATTGTACCTAATTGATATTTCACTATCAAGATAAAACCACAGTAGCAGCTAGTAGTGATATAGGTACCCCCATGCCATCGGATTATGAGAGTGAGGGAATAGAGAGTGCACCTGTGTGGATAGTCTCCGATTGGGGGGCTCCGCCCTCCCAACCCCCCCTTTCTGTCTTACAGGGACGACGCCCTCTTAAGTCTCCCGATTGCTAGTTGATCTGTGTTCGCTAACATACTGCCTGTTGTAAATGTAAGTTGACATGTCCCAAGTAAATATTTTCTTTCGACCCCCGGCTTCGTTTCTTAACGTGTTTAGTGTTGTTTACTACTAAATCCTCCTATAGCCAGATATACCTAAATCTGTTTTGCTTTCTCCTGCAGCTTTCCCCTTGTCATTTTATATCTATAGTTTCTCAAGTAAAACAATATTAGTATCACACAATTTTACTAGCACATTCACTCTTTATTATAAATAAGTCTAGTACTTATGTTTGAAATTATAGTACGATTTGCGGTATTTACTAGTATTTTTCGATTGTGGTTGCCTTGTAAGGTGCTCGATGTTCCTCAATCTTCCATATTATGTTTTCTATTTCAACCGCACACAATTTATTACATTTTACATGCTATAGCTTAAGGAGGACGCGCAATGAAACGGCCACAACCCAAAACCCATCCACAAGATCACACACCGCATACTCGTAGCACTGGAAAAACTTTTAGTTTATCAAAATCGCAGTTGGAGAAAGGTTCCAGTGATGCCGCAGCGCAAACCGCGTTGCGGCATCACTGGAATCACTGTTGTTCCAGACGTTCTGATGACTCTTTCATCAATATGCCTCAAAGGATATGGAGTAAGGTTCAGGTGATGTCGTAACGATTCACCATCGCAACTCGCTGATGTGTCCCACGAATGATTGTTTGTTCAGTCACAAATTATAGAATTTCAAATATTTTTATCCAGTTTCGGGTTCATATTAAATATCTGATATGATATAAAATTATCAGATTTTGTTTTCCTTCATCTCTTGTTTGAAATATTTACATTTACATTGACAAAATAGAATGACGTATCGGTCATATTTGATAGGCATAGAGTTGATGAAAATAGGTCGTAGGTATTGTAATATTTCTCTATGGGGCCTGCGGCCTGCGGCTACGTAAACTTTATTACGCGTTTTGTAGGCTTATTCGGGGGCGGAGCCCCAAATCCTATAGCCTATAACCATCTGGGTATTGAGACGAATCAGTCGATACATAATTTGTTGAAATCGAACCAGTAGTTTCAGCGCTACGTGGGAACAAAGAAATTGGCCACATACATACAAACATACAAACATACAAACATACAAACATACAAATATACAAACATACAAACATACAAACATACAAACATAGGGTGCTAACCTCATAACCCTCCCCTGTCGGTAGTCGGGTAAAAAAATACATACAGCAGAACATGGACGTCCTCCTTTGTTTTTCGTCGGTTAAAAACAAAAGAGGAGTAGGTCGGTAAATAGCTGTAGTCGTTTGGACGTTTTGAATTTCATGAGACATCGTACATATTCAAAGGTACCTGTAAAAAGAGTAAAAACAAAACACTCGCGTAGAAAAGGAAGACTTTTATGTCGTTTCCCTGTAGGCCGTCTTTTGTTTCATATGGTTGTTCGACGCGGGTTGGCGTGAAATTCGTTTTTTTTTGTGGTTTTAATTTTTTCTACTTTCCACAAGCATTAAAACTAGCGAAAAGTAATTTGCCGCAAATCGTAAACTATTTTCTATGAACTCACGATAAAACCAACTTCGATTCACTGGTATTCTGCATTTGGGTATACGAAATTTTGTGCTAAAAATCTACATTTTACCAAATGCTCTCAAAATACCAATTGAATCTCGCGCCAACCGTCACTTAGCTCCAATAACTAGTTATAATAACTAACTAATGCATAGGTGTATAATCTTATGAAGCAGGTACATTTTATGCCATAACAACACCAGCACAGTACAAAACCGTTATCCTGATGAATTGATAATGCCATGTTGGCTGGGGCTTCACGGGCGAGCGCGAATGACGTCACATCCGGTAGCGCACTTCCGCCCGCCATGATGGAAGTGAATTTACATTTATTTTGATTGGAGTAGGTAGTGTATGGGGTAATTTGTTTGTGGGTTTGAACCGACACTTGTACTTTTCTGATTGAGTTAGTTACTGCATTATAATGTGACAGACATTTTATATTTATTTATTGGAAAACCAGAAGCTTATTAAAACATAATAATGTAGAGAAAATATATCATAGAAAGCTTAAATTAAGGTTTTCACGGGTAAAAAACAGAGTAGCAAAAACTATCAAAACTATGAACATACTAAGGCTAATCGACATAAATCTAACAGAAGGAATAAAGTACCTAATCAGTTAACAATAGATAGATTTCACATTACATTTGATAAATCAGTTCTCTCATAAAAAAATTCACCGCTCGAGCCGCCGACATTTCCCAAAGTGTTTTGTTTTTCAATTGGGAAACAAAAATCTCAAACAGTTAATTAGAATAACCAAAAATTAACAAAGAAAATAACAATCAAATAATAGAATTAAATATTTAATTAATATTGAATTGGAAAACAAGACCACACATCCGTTTTCGCTTAAACACTTAAAAATTTTAAAGGTTTCCGTAATATTTATCGCTTAGGCCCGTAATGAAGGCTTGCCCAGTCATAGATCTATGCTTGAGCGACGTTTATTCCATAGAAAATCGTTACTCAAGGGATCGACGACTGAGCAAGCTTTCTTAATACGGACCATAGACTCTTAGAGACAGGATATTTAGGTATTAGACACAAGATTTTTATCAAAATTTCGCTTTTATTCAATGCAAAACAAACAGGCTGCTTTTTTTTGGACCAGGGGCAGTAAGAAGTAAGTTAGCATTACTAAAACCGGCGTATCTACAGGAAAATCATATTAGGAGGCTATTCATATTTTGTTTATAAATTTTAATTCTCGGATTTTCTAAAATAATTTTATAATTAGCAATAAACATGCATTTTACACGATTTTTTTTATGCCAATTGATCCTTTTTCATATGTCTACTGATCAAAAACTAGATAATCGTGACTTGAGTGTTTCCTACATGTGACATACCTTAAAATTGAGTAGGTACACATTCAGGGGTACCTAGCTATCTCTCCAGCAATGGAGGCAGAATTAGTAATTTTACCATGAATTCTATTTTATTACAAACTCAAAGAAAATTTAAGATGTCAATGTCAATAAGTTCTGTCTTGTTTGAAGTTATGTCCATCAGAGGATGGTAACACACAGTTTTTGGTACGTTTCATTTGTACTCATGTCGCGCTCTGCGGCGCGTCGTTTTAGCGGGCACTCGAGTGTAACCTCATTTGAATGACTCTGTAGGTTTTGAACCAAGATGTTCTATTGTCGGTGGTCAGCTGAGCATTACTGCCTATCATTCCTATTTGCTTTTTGTGTGACGGAAAGAAAGTACAGAAAGAAATACATAAAGTACGTAAAAAGCACAGAAACTTTTGAAATTAAGAAGCAACTTCGGACGTCGCGAAATTAGAGATGGTACCTAAGGTAGGAAAATAAAGATTTTTAAAAAATGGAAGACTTTTAAATGTTATAATAAAAATGCTTATCAGAATGGATAGTCCATAATTTTTTGAATTTTTATTTGTATTACATACGTAGTAATTTCAGAAAAATACAGGGTGGAAAGAATCTATGGGCCCTGGAGGGGAACTACCTTAAATCCTTTAGCTAGCTCATTTAACTGGAAGGAAACATTCCTTTATTTTTAAAAAGAAACATAATTGCATTCAAAGATTTTCTAAAAATTCCTTGTCTCACCTGGAAATCCAGCCATAGATTAGCCCATAGCCCATAGATTCTTTCCACCCTGTGTATAGAGGCTTGATGCGGTAAGTTCAAGACAGGGTGTTAGGGGGGTCATTAGTGTTCTCTGTTCAAAACATCTAACAGCATTTTGCGGTTTGAAAACCCTGAAACCGTTACAAAAGACCTGCTAAATTTAGTTTTAAAGGATATTCACAATGAGAAGCCACAACAAAGCGACGACGGAAGAACAGATGGTTACTGGTAAAAAATATCATGCCATTTCACAGCTAAAACTGAGCAAAACTGAACCTTATTCTGATGAATAATAGAGCTGTAAAATTTATGACAAGCGACAGTTGGAGACTCAAAGGCTAACGATGGTATTTATTTTCCACGCTGTTCTGATGAAGCCGTATCCTAAAGGTTGTTAAAAGCACAGTTTTTTTTATTGTTTTTTTTTTTTATATTTTGTGACCCACATTTACAGGGAATGTTTGTATCATTTAAGGTTTAAATATCCACTACATTTCTGTTTTCTGGATAGTGTTTCTTCTTTCCTTATTATTCTATGAGACGTTCTTTAGCTGAGGAAGGGATCCTAAATAATCCTTTAAGATTGAGTCGTGCAATAGGGAAACCCATTTCTGAACTGTTAGCTGCTGAGCAATCGCAGTTGAGCATCAGGGAACTCAAGAGATCGTCGTCGATCTCTTGAGTTCGTCTGTCATCGTCTGACACAGCAATTCAGACGATGCTTAAAACATCAACACCGTTTGTGGTCATGAATGAATGAATGAATGAAAATATATTTATTCTGACAGTACAGGTAAAAATATAAAAGAAATCATGTAGGCCATCTGTGTGATTTGTCCATTGAAAACTATAGAAAAGCCTCATCCATCCAAATTTTCGATTTTATGATATTAATATTGATTAATAAAGAGAATTACAATGAAATAATATAAACAACTTGGAACTAGCATTTACAATTGATACAATCGAGCTAACTACTTGCAAATAATATACAGTTCAACTGATCCATATCAATACCAGTCTGAAACGTCCCCAAGACGCTGGCACGTGGTAACGCGTCGCTTTGACCAAATGCTCAAATAGTTTTTTAAAAACGCAGAGAGCCTCGGTACCCTACGGACCTACCCTACTAGGGTCTCGACTCCAAGCAAATGCGTAGGCTCTGTCGGGATATTTGTGTCTCTTGGCCAAATCTGCCGCCGCACCAGCCCTCACGGAAGTCTTAGGAAGATGTGAAGGCGCAAGTACGTTGACACATGACGTAGCGTCCCACACAATAGGCCTCCCCAACTCCCATGGATTAATTGAATATGGAATATTTCTGCTTAGCTTGGGGTTAAGTGATGTTGTATGAATTGTCCAGCATTATTTGTTTATTTTATTATATAGGCAAAAGAAGATTGTCAAGTTGAGGCTACAAAATGAACAGGCCATCCACCTCAAATTATTGCATCCACAATACAAAGAACATCTGCCAGCGTTATGGTTGATGCACACGATGATTGTAGTAAGTACGCTATGGTATTTACCCTTGGGTTTTATTTAAATATAAAAATTGTCTTTGTGTTTTCCAACTGAATTTTTTGAGTTGTTCGCGATTCGTCCCACTGGATTTGGTCCAAAGTAACACTAGTCAAGAAACTCAAATATTACCGCGAGACGTGGGTTATTTTTCTAGCGTTTCTATGTAGATACTCTTTATCATTCAAAACATAATAAGTATACACGAGCATCAAACGGCTAATGAGATTCAGGTAAATTCGGTATCAAAACTCGTCCGGTCTTCTTTAAAGTTCTTGTTTTATAGGCATTCACCCTCTTATTTTGAGAAAAACGTTAAATTAGCGGGAACTGAGTAAGGGTTTTTATAGGTGGACTTCAATTTTCAATATAAAAACGCATCCAATACAGGCAGAAGTGAGTTTAAACAAACCCTTGCTTGAAATATGGTACAGCGAAAAGATTTAGAGATCTTTTCAAGGTTCTTAAATCCTACATCTATGACTAATGCATGCGTATGCGCATCGGAGGTCATTCACCCCGCTAACGATTCGTGAATGGGGTATTAGTGGGGCGTGTTGTTTATGTAATGACCCTAGGGTATTATTTAACTTGAAAATAACACACTATAAGAACACGACGGTTATGGAATCAAACGGCTCCTATGGTTTTTGGTTTGCTGGTGAGTTGTTCTTGTGTTAAGGATATTTAACTTACCTATATACGTAGTGATGAAGATAGTTAGAGCAAAATAGCAACTGATTGGTGGCCAAAAATGGGTAAAAAAAACGTCGGACGTCCAGATGCAAGGTGGGTCGATGATATAGTACGCGTCGGGGGGTGACAATGGAGGTTAGCACAGGAACGTGGTGGATGGTACAAACTTCGGAAGGCCTATACCTAGCAGTGGGTAAACCGACTGCGGATGATGATGATGAGAGATACAAGTCTATCTACTCCTAAGATACAATACTTAAATACATCCCAGCTTTACTTTGCCTGAAGTAATGGCAAAATCATTAGGTATAAGACAAGTATTAGACAAGTAGTAAGGAAGGTAGAGACTCATGATATATTACGATGATGATAATGATTCTTTGTTAATGGCAATTGTGTCTGGTTTGATAAAATTCTGCCAGTGTATTGGAAAATAATTGTAAATTAAATGAGTTTGCGAAGATGATTGTCCGGACAATCGTAAAATGACTAAAGATTATTTAATCAAACATCTTAGACACGTCACAAAAATTCAAATAACATAATGTAAAACTAGGAAATAAAGTGATCACTTTAATTTTTTGTTCATTTCAAGCTTTTTAAGGTAAGAAAACTCTTGTTAGAATGTTAGTTTTCGTGTTGGAGCAAAACCCATCCCAAGTTTTTTATCCTCAAGATAATCTGATGTTTTGTAGTAATCCTTTTTACAAAGGACATGTTTGACAATTTGTTTGAATTTATTCATTGATACTTGACAATGATGAAGATTGGCCGCGTGGTGCAAGCTTAGAGTATGCACCAATATCTTCCCGCTGATGTCGTAAGAGGCGTCTACGATACCGATACCATACCACCAGCCGGGCAGCAGCGCTTTCTGCACAACCGTCCACCACTAAACTGCGATCCCCAACCCGCATGCCCAGCGTTGGGATTATGATATAGCCTTCTTATGATAAAATTCAAAATTCAAAGTGCTTTATTTCCTTTAGACCTTACAGGACTCTTGGACACGTCACAAAACTCAGATTACATAAGTAAAACTAGGAAATAAAGTGATTACTTTGATTTTTTGTCCACTTCAATCTTTTTAAGCTAAAGAAGCGAACAAGAAACCTTTACCTTGTTAGAATGTTAGATAAGAGCGAAGATGGCTTATCAGGGGAGCCACCGCTACTTTTATCAGAGGACTGAAAAAGGCATACATATGTAGCATTACTTAAATATTTAGTAGTAGTAGTAAGTTTCGAATACTTCATGATATAACTAGTTTCTGCTTGCGGCTTCGCACGCGTTGTTTCGTTGGAAACGTTAAAATGTTATCTTTATCCCATGGGAACTGATTCATGGGAAAAAAGTAGCCTACCTTTGATTCACGGCTTAGAGCTACATCTATGCAAAATTTCAGACTGATCTGTTCAGTAGTTTTGGTGTGAAGAAGTGACAAACATACATCCAAACATCCAAACTTTTCATTTATAATATTAGTCAGATGTGAGCATTTCCGTGGGCAGAGATCTTTATAGTTACTTAAAAGAACCCATTCAACTCTATCTCTCTATGATTTATTTCGGAAGTTTTTTCAAAGGTTTTTTTATAACCGGTAGCACAAAACACTAATAAAACAATTCGTAAATTATAACTGTCTATAATTGTTATAACTTATTATGATTTATATCTTAATTCCGAGTGCACACATACAACCTGTTTGTAATAGGCCTGTGTACCCGTTACATGTGGTTTATTTTTTAGGGTTCTGTCTTAGTACGGTGGAACGGTGCACCTAGTTAATGAGAGGTTTTTCTTTTGAGTATTAACAAAGAAAAAAAAATAGTATCCAAGGACTCGGTAGATGGCGTTGAACTGACTACGTTACTAGGGTTAGGATCTTAATCCGCGAGAGTGAAATAGAATGATTCAAAAACCCACAAGATAAAACGAGACCGCCATAGTATTTACCCGGGTTAGTACGATTTATTAATACCACCCTAGTAACGTAATCAGTTCAACGCCATCTACAGAGTTCTTGGAAACTATGTTTTTTTTTTAATACTCAAAAAGAAAACCTCTCATTGTCGGGTTACCTTGTAGGTCTTAAAATTTCCAAAGAGTGTGTTAGTATTTCGGATATTTAATATACAATCCATACTAATGTTATGAAAGCGAAATTAATTCTTTATGTCTGCCGTCTGTTGCCTTTTTAAATTGCTGAAAGGATCGCCTTATGCTGGGTACAGACCAAGCGAACAAAAGCGAGCGAAGGCTAACGAGTGTGATTCGACGATCGATGACGAACATTCACTCGCTTTCGCTGTTGTATCCACACCACACGAACACATGTGAAACAGTCGACGGAGTACAGCCGAAGGCGAACGAAGGCCCTCATTTGGGCTCACTTGCTTTCGCCATGACGTCCACACTGGTTCAATCGCGTTCGGTGGATAGCCTTCGCTCGCTTTTGTTCGCTTGGTCTGTACCCGGCATTAAATGATTTTCCGTACAGTCGAAACGTGTTTTTTTTATACCACCAAGGTGGCAGACAGTCATGTTGTGGCGTGGCGTGTTGTAGCAGGTTGATTTTGGGACTTATTTCACCTTAATAAAATTTCGAGGGAAGCTACTTATACAGAAAATAATTTTTTTGAAAATAATTTAATTAATAATTTTTTTTTTTTTTATAAATACGTATTTGTCTCGAAGAACTTAATAAACAGTGTAAATACTAAAAAAATTAAGTCGCTTAATAGTGTTTTTTTAGCTGGACTGATCACACAGCTTTATGTAGCCACAAGGTAAGCAGAGCTTGTGTTATGGGTACTAGATAACTGATAAACGTAATATAATAAAAACAATCAAATTACCTATTTTTTCAGGTAAACCAACAAAAACTTGCTGTCCAATTACTCAATAATACGTAGGTAAGTAACAAAAAGTATATATACGATACATAAGTATATATAATAACAAATCGTATAGGATGATGATGATAAACTTACTGTATCTTACTATTCCGTTTAACAAAAAAAAACAAAAATCCATCGCACAGTTTGTGATACCTATTATAAGCTTTTTTTCGATGCCTCTGTAATAGTTTTATTCCATTTAGTTTAGGCAGTGAATCGCAAAATAGATTTTGGTGGCCACCAAGGGCAACTTCGATTCACTGCCTACACCTAATAGAATAAAACTATTACAGATGCATTAAAAAAAGCTTATAACAGGTATCACAAACTGTGCAATGGATTTTTGTAATTTTATGATAAATGAATTTTATTTCTGTTAAACTAGGTGGTAATGTGTACATTGGTCTTCAGTCAATCTCTGGTATCTTGTCTGCCATGGTCACGCTTACAGCATTAGGTACTAAAACTAGCATGCGAATAAAAATAAGATAACGTATTACAATCCAATAAATGAATAATAAATTTTCTTTGTTCAACGTAGTAATAAGATTAAATAGGTCGTGGCGCTAGTTTGACCCATACCACAGTCTTAAGAATCCGGCGACAGCTGCTTGCAACTTCAATTCGTGAATTATTACGTTCCGTAATACCAAAAATGATAACTGAACACTTTTAGTATTTTCGACATAGTGTTGTTATTCTGTAACTACACAATATAAGCTATGTTCCTTAACAAACAAAACGTAAGATATTGTTGTTTTTCATACAAAACAAATAGGACGAAAACAGGTCATTTTCGACGTAAAAATATTCAAAATTCGATTTTGCATATTTTTGCGTACATTACATTATAGTTGTGTATAAGAAAAAACAACCAGGGACCTAGATATATACTATTCGAATATAAAAAACAACATGATATGATGAAAATATGCGCGAATTACAAATCATTTTGGTAGTTTAGCTGGTAAGTCATCGCAAGGGACATTTAAAAATAAGCATACCAACTTGTAACCCGTTGTCTGCAAATAAATGATTTGATTTGATTTGATTTGAGTACGCTTGTATGGGCAAATCATCATCCGCAGGCCCCTTAAGCCTTACCTTCTTCGCTAGCGATCATGTATACGGAACTCTAGAAACGAACCTCAGAGTACTCTTATAATACGAGCTAATTTAGATCTTGGTCAACTAGTCTACATTCATCCCGGTCCCTGTTTGATGGGAACTAAGGCTGAACTATTCTTGATCATGTTTTGTTACTAATACACTCTTAGTGATGAAAATAAACAAGGTATCAGTCCGGCTTGTTTGTTAATTAAACTGGCTTATAACGTCGGACGGGCGTTGCTATTCAAATCTCTACCAAATAATATGAATTCGAAAGTAACTAAGTCTGTCTGTCTGTCCGACACTTTCACGCCTAAACGGCTGAATGGATCTCAATGAAATTTTGCAGGCAGGTAAATGATATTCCGGGGACGGACATAGGAAACTTGAAAGGTGTGTGCGAAACCGCAGCTTATTTAAGATAACAAAGGATTTCATCTTTACCGAAAACCGTGATCAGTACCCCTTCATTAAGAGCGCTCTCATACTACCGCGCGCTACCGTAAGTGCGGTGCTGCAAGACTTTCGCAATGACGTTGTCCGTTGTACGAGATGCGGAAACGATGCGAAACTGTCGCGGACACGCTACGGACCTCGAGTTGCGGTTCCGCAAATTCGATTCCGCGCGGCAATGTGAGACGGGTGTGAAGTCTTAATTAAAGTCTAGATAACTTGAGAAACATTAAGATACATAATAATATATACCTAAAGTTACACGTGATAAAAAATCTGGTATTAAAAATTTTCTAGGTTCTACAAGTAACATGTATGTATGTACAGTGTCGTTCATTGTTAGCTTACCCCCTCGTAGGTTCCAAGTCTCGTAATTAATTAAAATATAGATAATATTTAATAATATGTAATTAAATATGATTTTTATATAAAACTTACTATCTCCATTATACAGTAGGGATCTAGTTTTAAATTAGCTATGGATTCATAAAAATTGTCTTCAAACGTAACAATTCAAATCTTAATGGGAGTAAGCTAACAATGAACGTCACTGTACATAATTTATGGCAGATAAATTTTGCGCACATTTGATATGAATCTTTGGTAAAACTAAATTTGAATCAATTGTCGTTATAGGGTCTATACATATGATTAATGTTGATTTATGTAATAATGTCTATAGACTCCAAAATTACAATTAATTCATAGTTTATTTTAATGGGTTCATAGAAAATGGCTAACAATGTGCTCAAAACTACATTACTGCTAGTTTATTACATTTTTAATACATTTTAAAGAAGAAATCACATTTTTTTTTCAATAACATCACTTTCCTCCTTAAATCACAGACTACTTAGAAACCCAAAAAACTGCAAATATCCGGCGTTTACCTCTAAACAAGGTTATATCAAAACGCTTTTCAATTAATTGAAAGAGCATTAAAAAATGCCTATCAAGTTTTGTAAGTTATTTTAGTATTGTTTATCGTCTTTCGAGTTTTTTACAATTGTTGATGTAATTAAAACCTGATAGACTTAAATAGAACTTGCTGTAAATTACTATATTCTTGTACCTTTTTCTAGACAAAAACGGTAATACTACTGCGATAGTAGTATGGCGACTCTTTGGAGGTCTACTAGTGTTTGAAAATAGAACTGTTTATTTTTCTATGCGGCCATGGTCAGACTTGTTCTAAGGATGCCCATAGTAACACAAATGTTAATAAAAAATTAAATCGATTCGATTTATTTGGTTGTTGTTGTTTACTGGTAACGACAAGCTATATATTTTATATTATTTTATTGTTTTTATAAGATATCATAAGTTAAATTTTCCAGAGAAAGTAGAAACATTTCACAAATTGTTGTTGAACAAATTAATTTATTAACTGGAATATACTTATTTTATATATTTATTAACTGGAATAAACTTTTCTTTGTTTCTTTTTCTAAATTTAGGGTTTAACGACATGTGGTTGGCGTCCCAAAGGTACAGACACCAGAGACGTTCATGCATTTAGAATAGGTACCTAAGTGAAACTTTTGGCATTCAAAATAGCCTTCCGGGAATGAAACTTCATTACTATTCTGTAGGTGAAGTATTTTAAAATAGTTTTTGTAGCAGTTGCGATTCGCACGATACTTTCTGTCATTCCAGTGCATAGCTTCACGTTATTTAAGTAGTATTCACATATTTAAATGCGAATGGGAATCTAAAAATGAATTAACACCATAACTAATCAAATTAACCATAGGTCCTTAGTATTTATCAATGGAGTGGAGGTACTGTTTTGGGTTGACACGTACAAGTATATTTATGCGCAAAGTAGAGTGACGTCAGATTTTTTTGCATTACATGCGGTTGCATGTAATATAACATGAAGCCTATCTAAACGGTAGAGTCCAAAAATAATATGTTCAAGCTACCATTAACGTAAATAGAGTCATGGCGTGTAACCATAATTCTCGTGGATAAAACAATGGCTGCCGCCTAGTCATATTTAAAAGTCTTTGCGATGACAGGTTATGGTAGACGCGACACTCCGGCACGAGCTGCGTGTTCCGATTACTAATCGACATTGTCTCGATTTAACTCGACACGTCACCATAACATAGCTTTGCTGCTATTTGATTTTAGAATGAATATAAGTGATTCGAAACAAACGAATGAGTTCTAATAATATTCTGAATTTGGAATTTATTTTATAATTCGTAACAAATGAACAACGTTATTTCTATTTCTCAGTCATCAATCTATGCTTGAATGACGTTTTTTTATGGCATAAACGTCACTCAAGCATAGATTCTTGACTTAGGAAGCTTTCAAATTACGGACTTGAGTGTCACTGTTTATGCTAAAATTTTGGTAAACTACGCATCAGGAACATAATATTTTCTGGAAACTTAAACATAAAATAAATATATTTCAAAAATAACTTGAACTCTCTCTTTTATTAACAATTACCCGTCTAAAACCAATCACCTGCCTCAGCTTAATGTTGCTCGACAAAATTTGTACGACTCTGGTATTCTAGCAGGACTTTCGGGGCGTAGACCTGTGGACACGGTCATATTTGACAATCTCTAAATCTCCCTACCATATCTTACCTTAAATCATGATGTAACCAGTCACAGAATGAATAATGTTCCTTCGGTAATGTCCCATTGAATACTCTATGTATGTTCCTACCTAGGTATTGTCCATTGTGCATTTGTGCTATGACGAACGAGGCCTCATTCCCATGGCTGTGGTGTAATTGGTCCAGTAGCCAGGGTCGTCAGCTTTTGTTTTCCGATACCTACTCAGTATTCTTTAGAGAGATTTATTGACTTCGTCCGACCTTTGTTTCAAGCTTGTTCGAAGAGTATTGTCAGAGCCAGCCCCTTTAGCAAGAACGGGGTTTTGTCTAGACAAGAAAATTGACATAATGAAAGAATTTTAAAATAGGAAACCCAGATAGAACAGATATTTGTTATGGTACACCAACAAGATGGCGAGATGTGTGGGAAATGGATGATATCAACCCACCACTATTAGGCCTGACGGTATGACTGTAGTCCCATGGGAGTTGGGGAGGCCTATAGTATGGGACGCTACATGCGTCGACACACAAATTGCGACTTCCCATCTTCCTAGAACAAGTCAATGGGGATTAATAAACAAAAAGTTCAGTTATCCCCGTTGACGGGGATTGTCAACGGGGGTTAGTGGAATAAGCCACCGTGGGGGCTGGTGCGGCGGCAGATTTGGCCGAAGATCGCAAGAAGCGCAAATATGCAGGCTCTGTCTCCTACGCATTTGCTCAACTTGGAGTCGAGACTTCAAGTCTGTGGAGCACCGAGGCTCTCCGAGTCTTAAAAAAATATCTGGGCGTCTGGTCAAAGCGACGCGGGGCCCGAGAGCTGGTAAGTATCTGGCACACCGCATCAGTATTGCGATACAGCGGGTCAATGCAGCCAGCGTCTCAGGCACGCTTCCGACTGGTATTAATATGGATCAGTTGTTTGTAATTTTCTTTGTCATTAAAATATTAAGTTTACACCCAAGATCGATATAATATTCTATTCTTTTCGACTCGAAGATTTTGTTCGAATTGTGATAGAGCCGTAGAGTTTATTTAAGACATCGTTTTCTAAAAGCATTATAGATACAAAGAAAGAAAGAAATTATAAGTTGTACTTAAGGATGTTAAATCCAACTTTTAGAAAAGTTCATATTTTAGAAAAAAAACTAATCGTCAATCAATCAAAGCGGATCAAACAAATCATCCATAATTTGCGTTAATAATGTTCGTCATTGTAAAAATCGTTAAACAGGGCCAGCACTGGATTATCTACCCAAATTAATAGCGTATACATAAAAACAAATGAGTTTGACTTTACCATCGTTATCGAAAGCCATAGGTTGCCAATTCATTAAATATTTCACAATAGTAAAAACTTTGCAAATGGTTTTCCCAGTAGGTACGGGTTTCCCCTAATGATTATTATAGGATTCTTCGAAACGGCACCCCCAGGGTTGGTATACGGTAATGACCATAATAAATAAATAAATAATGCTGGATAATTCACACTGCATTATCTAGCCCCATGCTAAGCAGAGCTTGTGTTATGAGTACCAGATGACTGATATGTTGTTACATACAAAATACAATATAATACATGGGTAGATATTTTTTTACTATACATAGAAGATGACCAGAACACCCGGAACAAATATCTAATATAATAATCTAAAATAATCGACTTATTAAAAAATGTTGTATAATAATTCTGGTTATTAATCATCAATACAGATTTTAGATTCTCTACAATTGCTACAGTATCTAACTTACTGCCGCTTCTGTATCACTTTGTAGGATGGTTCACTCACATCCACAGTTTATTATTAGTCCACTGCTGGGGCCAAATTCTGCTAACCAATCATTTTACTATGACAGTGGTATCGTCCCAGAAACGTCCATAGATGAAAAAAACTCTAGATAGTACGTGCATACTTGCATAGAGAGATTGGTTTTTCCTCCGAACACTCTTGACACGCGTCCCTGCATCTTTAGTTTCTTTCTTCAAAGGATCAATGCCAAAATGTATCATTCTGAGAATAAACCCTTGTTATGGTGAAGCTACTTATTAAGTGCCGAGTTACCTCTGGACGCAGGCCTCAGGCCGCAGGACGCAGGGGGAGTTTAATCATATGGGGGTTGCGCCCATAATCCCTTCGTTGGGCGTGCGGGTTGGGGATCGCAGTTCCGTGGTAGAATTGTTCTGGAGGAGGCGCTGCTGCCTGCCCCCCCCCGGGGATATCCATTAGTTGCCTCTTACTACACCCACTGGAGGAGTTGGTGATCTTATTTCGTAGATACTAAGATTGGCCCTAAGGTAAGGACCTTATCTTAAGGTTACACGAGTCGCTCATCTTCCATTCAAACGACGGAGCGGTAACTGCGACACTGTTTCATTTTGACCGTCCAACACTAAGGATAATACCAATTTATCTCGTCATTATAAGTTAGTATACACCCAATACCGTAAAAAATATACATTTACAACATACAAGAAACATACAAGCTTATAAATTTTCGTATTTCAAAACTTTAGCCCAATTTTGGGTGACAATAAATAATAAATAGAGAAAACAAACTCTAAATTAAAGGACTGACATAGATTAGTTCTTCAAAAGTTGAAACAAATTTATTTTGAAATGATACACTCAATAGTTTTTCTATATTAACCCTTGACCGCTAAAAGTTTGTTTAGTTTTTTTTACGCGGCCCTTTTAGGAATGAATCATTGTACATTTCATCCTAGCGCGCGGGTAGCATAAATATATCAGACGAGATTGCATTCGTTTAGGCCTCGCTCGCCTACGGGGCTACGGATGACTTTCCGCCGTTGACTAGTTTACCCTTACAGGCCAAGCTTTAGTAGTAAGAAGCGTTAGTGGCAGGCGTAATGTTTTGTTTCTAGGGACATTATCAATATTACGTAAGATACAGGTATAAGGTAAAGTTGGAACATGGTTGATGCTTGCTCACTAATTGGTAAATAAGTAGGTATAAAGCATGTACTGTGTAAGTGGTAGGTACTAATTAACAGCCTTCGTACACCTCATTCACACTTGCAATGTATACAGAACGGTACACTCAGCGTCATAAATCATGTAGTCCTGGTAATGCATAATTTATTTATTAGGGACCACTAACAGTTGACACAGGATAAGCTTGAAAATAAATAAAACCGCGCAAGTGCGAGTCGGATTCGCGCACGGAAGGCTTCTGTACCATTATCTATAAAAACGTTTCACGTTTGTTGTATGGGAGCCCCCTTAAATAATTATTTTATTCGGTTTTTTTAGTATTTGTTGTTATAGCGGCAACAGAAATACATCGTCTGTGAAAATTTCAACTGTCTAACTATCACGGTTCATGAGATACAGCCTGGTGACAGACGGACAGCAAAGTCTTAGTAATAGGGTCCCGTTTTTACCCTTTGGGTACGGAACCCTAAAAATAGCCATACTATAGCCAAACTGTTTGTCGATAATACTAACTAGTTTGGCTATAATAATGTATACATTGTCCCCATACTAAAATCACTCTCATGTGTCAGAATTTGCATTTCCTACACTGAATATCGTGCACAAAATGTTTATGTGGTAGAGAATAGTTTACAGCGATTTCAAATTCAGAATGGCTGCGTTTCCCTTTTATAGGTGGACACGTATAAAATGTAACAGGAAACAAAACAGGAAAAATTGGTAATTAATAGATTAATAGTATACTCTAGCTTGCCAAATATTCTCTACCAAAAATTCTCATTCAAATTACCGTAGCGTTGTTCCTGCACCTGACCTCTCCCCGAGCGTGTCTTTCTGATCACGTCCCATCGGATTATGAGGGTGAGAGAATAGACAGCACCTGTTGACAGATATGCACTAAGTGTAGGATGAAGTATCAACTTGGCCTTGCGGTAGTAACCGGCAAAAAAAAAGTGTAGGATGCCCTTCGCATAAATGATTAGTTTACGTTGAGGCATGGCCGAAATTCTGGGACTATAATACCAACCGTCGCCGCCCTTGCCTGTCCAGCATAAGGGGACGGTTGGACCATTCGGCTCAGAGGACATCATGAATAAGTCTAAGTACTTTTTATATTACATTTTCTACGCTGACTGTATTTTTTCGGGTCGTGGGAAAATTGCAGTTAGATATTTTAACGAAGGAGATATGTTTCAATTAGGATCAGAAAGGAATTGTTGGCTAATCAGTAGGTTTTTGACTCAATTCATGTACAGTCGGTAATAATAATCCGCTTCAATACCGACAGCTTCGTTGACATGGTCTCCACGCCACGGAAGACCAGTGCATGATCCGCTCTGTCACGTTGAGTGGTAACCATTTTTGTCATGTCTCTATGGTTTTAACTGACGAAAAACTTTTATTTTTAATTGTAGACAAAAATAAAAACCGACTTCTAATTCCTTAGTATTAACACAGTTTTTTTTAGTTTTCAGAACAAATACTTGTTATCATCATCATCATCAGCCTATAGTAGTCCACTGTTGGACATAGGCCTTCCCTAATGAGCGCCATAGCGCCCTGTCTTCTTGTTATACCATAGAGTAATATACATGTATAGAATAGATATATTTTCGGGAATATCGTTCTGGATCATTCTCCATATAAAAGCGAAAGTTTTTTTTCAAATTGGTCCTTAATTGACAGAAAAAACGACGAACATACATAAAATACATACAGTCGAACCTTTGTGCCAGTAAAAAATCAAGATTGCATTTGAAGAAAATCGGCGAAGCAGTTCTAATGTCACACTCACTAACTCAATGTGAGTATGAGTGTGACATTAGAACTGCTCCGCCGATTTTCTTCAAGCATATCTAAAATATTTTCAATGTGATCACCTTTCAAGCAAAAGTTTATCCAAAACTGTTCACCTGCTTATGAGCGATGCGATGCCACAGACAGATATTTATAACCATCCTTTTTGACGGGAGTTAGTAATAAATTCGTGACGTTCATCACAGATCATTGATGAGATTCATCGAACTGTGACGATGAAGTATCTAGAAAAAAATACCTACAGCCGAATGGAAAAACTCTTTTTTACATCGCATAATTTTAAAAAAATATTACGAAAAAAATATAGCCCTCGCGGCGCACTCTGGTAACAAACACGAATTCGACCACTGAAAGTATCGTTACGATATTGACGGATCACGATCGTAACTCCTCCGATATCGATATAAATCCCAGCTGATTACAAGTTACTCTATCACGAATCTGTAGGTGTTGCATTGCATCACCAGTTATCGTACCTACGTTCTAGATGCAAGCACCGTGGGCTCTAATTCTACTCAATAAATAGCTTCACAACAATTGTATCGTCTCGGAATATTTTTTTTTTATTAAATAATCCACGGACGACACAAAATTATCTGGCCCTAAGCTAAGCCAGAGCTTGTGTTCTGGGTACTAGATAACTGTTAAACTTAAAATACAATAAATAGATATATTTTAATTTAAACTCTGCTTAGCTAGGGGTTAGATAATGCTGTGTGAATTGTCTAGCATTATAACTACTATTTTAGGCTGGCACCGCGGTTATTCGATTTTATGAAAATAATTATTAGCCGTGTGGTGCCGGCTTAGAGGTAGTGCTTTGCACTACCCCAATTTTTCCCGTGGGTGTCGTAAAAGGTGACTAAGGGACATACACCGGGGGGCGGGCAACAGCGCCTCTTGCAGAACTGACCTGCGATACCCAACCCGCATGCCCAGCGTGGGGATTATAGACATTACACTCCTTAAAATAAAAGCCAATAAGGCGATTGTCAGTGGGGGGGCCTGCGTCTAGCAGTGGACCAATAAGGGATGTGGAGGATGAGGAAGGATTATCAAAGATAACAATATCCGTGCCGGTAGCTACAGTAGCTAGAAGGTTCCATAATTCACCTAACAACCACTTCGATCGAGGCACACTAACCTTTGCAAACACCCATGCATATTTAATACAATCACTGTTCAGTGATTTATGGCCCTGATCAAAAAGCTGCTATTAGGGGTTCCGAGGTTCTCAATGTTTGAACCTATTAGGTACAGACTAGCGCCCGCAGTTTTGCATAAGTGGTACCATGGATGAAAATATTTTATCTGTGGTGGTACTCAGCGATACGGCCGTCCATTGTACTCGTCTCACGTAATGTTTTTTTAAGTAATGTTCTTGTTCTGGTGTGCAATAAAGTATTTTTGTAGCTTTTGTATTGTATTGTACTAACCTATTTTTGCACTTTAGCACGCTAGGTGCCATTGAGTTTTTTGGTATCTTCGCAAATATAAGTCAGCGAATATCTTTTTGCTTCCCAAACCCCTTTATACTTTAATTAAATGTGAGTTTGTACAGAATACAGTTTCAATTTTGTGGTTAATACGGTAGGTACCTTACCTAATCTACCAACTTGATCTGAGTCGATCACAGGAGTCGATTTTTATATTTATAAGTACTCAGAGTGTACTAGGAGTGCAGAAATATATTGGATACAGTGAAACATAAAAATATTGGTGAGTATTTCTTTTTCATTTTCAGTGTAAAAATCATATGTAGGTACTTAGTTCCTTCGTGTTTATGCTATCCTTGTATTTATGAAAACTTAATAGAGAATGGTTCAAAGACAAACTACAATATTTTGGTAGTATTTTGTCCCAGCTTAAGCTTAGCGGCTTGGTGGTAGACCCAATGTCCTTGTAGTAACAACTTTGAGAACCAGTGTTAACTACTTACCCTTTGTTTATTGTATTTTTTGGTTTCCAGAAAACAAGTAGGTAGATTCTAATGGGCTTCACGATTGATGTTGATGAAAAAGTTTTAATGAATTGAAAAACACAAATTAAGGCCAAACTGAGTTTTATTGCTTTTGGTCACGGAAAGTTTTGATTGAAGGCCTGTGTAGGCCGCAATTAGGCTGCTACTGTTGCTAGGTACTTATTATTTTAAAAATGGACTGAAACGGCTTTAGCTATTTGTATAGCTAATAAGCTATTTGTATATTTGATACGTTTTGATTGTTCAAAACTAGTCAATTCAACCTAAACCCAGATTGGATGAATCATGTTCAAATATCAATCAGTAATAGGCGGGAGACCTCCTTAAGGTGTATCAGATAGGTACGTGCTTTCCGAGGCACGGACATATTATTTTGTGCTTATATTTCGGAGTTTAATCATTTGCAATGCGCCTATTCTACTCTATGCGAATCTCAAGTGTCTATGTTTTGACGTTCGATCAAGAAAATAGAATTTTCTTGTAAGAAACCCCGCTCAACTGAGTCAGAAGAATCATCACAAACCATTTGTTATCTTATAGATACATATGTAAATCATATAATTTATTGTGATTTTATGCTTTCATGTATTCATTTTCGGTGTAAGTAGTCTAAATAGATACAATATCATTCCTAAAAACACTGACAGGGCGTAAACATGATATAACTTTGTCTAATGTGAAATTCACACATTAGTTAGAACAACTTAGACACATGCGAATGCTACTTTGTAGACATTTCTATGCCATTATCTAGAAACCGCAAGTACTGTAGTTTTACTTTCTTCGCGCATGCGCGTCATCACAATGTGAGGAAACGTCGTTCCACATAGCAACCACGCATGACAACAAGGAATAAACTAGGTACTTTATTTTCTGTTTGATACCTAGCTACCGTTAAAAGGATTGTTTTCTCAACAGGCAACTGCGTTACCCCAAAGCATAACACCGTATTTAAGAAGGGACGCTACCAATCCGACCTGGCATAAAGCAGTTGCATCAAGACGTCTTTAAGATAAAAAAAACTTGATAACACTTGAAACTCTTAGCTGCTATTGGCTGATGTCATGCTATGTCTGCCGTTTTTGTGGTAGTAATGAGTTATAACAAATGCGACTAGAGTGACAATTGATATTTTGACGGGACCAGTACATAGAAAGTATTAAGGGTCGGCAACATACGTGTAATGTCCCTGATGTTGCAGGCGTCTATAATAAATAAAATAATAAAAATAAAAATAAAAAGCCTTTTATTCCATAACCTTAAGTAACATTTAAAAATCATTCTTTAAAAAAAAAAAAATTAATGTTATTTCTTTCTTTTTAAAAATTTATGTCAAATATAATGTAGTAAATAGGTAGGTGTCAGTAAATAGGTTTAATGATTAAAGTAGCTGCATAATATTAATATTGAATAGATTTTCGTTTGCTTGAATTAAGTATTAATATTTTGTAAGTAAGTAGTCAGGACCCCTCTCGGGTAAAGGCCTCCTCCAGCTCTGTCCAGTATTTGCGGTCTTCTGCAAGGCTTGTCCAATTTTGTGTTTTCATATATAGTATGTTTTTCTGTTTCCTTGTTTTTATGTGAGTAGGAGGGTTTTGGTCTAGCTCTCCCGCGGTGACCAGCCGTATTGGGATGCTTATTTTTGTCTGTTGATTTTTGTTGTTAAGTTTTGGAGGAGGTGCCGCTAATTGCTATTGTTTTTTGTTACTATCTCTCGTCTGTGTCGTCAGGTATTGCGTTATATTTCTATTCTCATTGTACATCTTGTTTTTTTTGGCTGCCCTGGTACTGTCTCTGTTGTTCATGTTTGGTCCATTTTCGCTATATAGAGTCCTCTTCTTATGATTTGTTTCTTCGTTCGACTTTGTTAATGGAGAGTTTGGTCCATGGACAATTAGTTGGTTGTACTTGATGTAGGCTGTGTTTCCTTTTTCAGTTTCCGCTTTAAGCTGTAATTGGAGCTGTTTTCTCAATTCTAAGATTTTTGGTGGGAAATCTTCTTTTAGATACAAGCCGGTGTGAACAAGTTTGTGTTTGTTTTTTAGAATTGTAATTTTTTTGCTGTATGTGGTAAGGCCCACGTTTATCGGTCTAGGGTTTTCTCCCTTTTTTCCTATGCGACGAACATGTTGGATTTCACTAGAATCTGTTTGTATTTGTAGGTCATTGTTTACAATGTTGAGTATTACTTTTTCTAACTCCATATAATTGTTTTCTTGATCCGGTACGCCGCAGGCGTCTATAGGCTGCGGTAACAGTTTCTCATCAGGCGGGCCGCATGCTTGTTTGCTACCTTGGTGGTATAAAAAAGAACCGGCCAAGTGCGAGTCGGACTCGCGCACGAAGAGTTCCGTACCATTATCTATAAAAACGGCAAGAAAATCACATTTTGCTGTATGGGAGCGCCCTTTAAATATTTGTTTTATTTCAATATATTTTTTTAAGTGAACACAATATTCATATTCTGTGAATATTTCAAGCGTCTGTTGCCGTTATCAATATCGAGCAAAACAAACAAAAAAAACACGTTTATTGTATGGGAGCCCCCTTAAACATTTCTTTTGGTACTTACAACTAGCACAGTAACAGAGATGGAGCATTATTATATTACGACATGGGCGTCTTCGTTACTCTCGATTAAAAACTCAATTGAGTGAGACCCTCAGATGTTCTGATTGTTCAGAAGTTTCTGATTCCTTTACGTCTCCTTCTCAAACACCTATTGGTCAGAACTGAGATTTTGTTAAAAAATATAACTTTAAACTTATATCTAGTACCCAAGATATGCACCCAGGTGATTTACTCTAGGTGAATTAAGTCTACCCGGTGCATTATTGAAAGCCGCACTTAGTTCACCTGGGTGCATTAAGTGCTACGCAGGGTAGACTTAATGCACCCAGGTGATTTACTCTAGGTGAATTAAGTCTACCGAGTCGATAAATAGACATAAGGGAAACTCGCATTTCATCACCCAACCGCTGGAACCTTTAAAATATAACATTAACCTGTCAATGTAATTCGTAAAAAATTATGTAGTGCTGTCGCTGATAATATAGAGCATTTCAATCAAAACCGTTATTATACGAATTAAGAATTTTTTTATATAAGAAATCACTATGTTTTCTTAAATTATATTCGGTTACACGACTTCTACAGGTTTTTTCCCTACATATCATATTTTTTTAAATCTGAAAATTTACGTTCGTTACCATAAATCTAAGTGTTCAAAATTACACATTTTGCTTGAATTTTGCATTACGCGCACTCTTAAAAGAAAGCGGAACCTAACGTACCACGAAAGCCTTTCGAAGAAACATCGTAAGGCACGTTCGTGGAAGCGCAGTTAACCAGGCGAGATCGTTTTCCTTTGCCGCGAGGTTAGAGGTCTAAGATCACACGGTTAAATGTTACCTTGATTGGATGACAATGAGTCGCTAATTATACCGATTGAACATGCCTACGCGAAGCACCGACAACCGTCGGGGTAAACGTGTTCTTGAGTGGAGACCACGACTCGGCAAACGTAGTGTAGGACGCTCTCCGGTCAGGTGGGATTACGACCTGAGAAAGACTGCTGCTACTGGATGTGTAAAGCCAAAGATAAGGCGCTATTAGCAACAGGAAATCTCTTAATTTCCCGCCACTTGAAAAACGATCTTCCTTTACTAAAAAATGTTAGATACTCATTTTAACCCCGTGTGTATGACTCTATAAAAAAATGGTTATTCCACAGGTTAAGAGTCATGATGACACATACCTTAACCTCAACAGCCTTAGTCCACTGCTGGACGCAGGCCTACCCCTGGTAATCGCCTTAATGATTGTTATCTCATGGATTTCGGGCATGATGATATCTCATATCATCATGCCCTAAATCCCCACGCTGGTCATGCGAGTTGGGGATAGCAATACGGTGATCTATACTGCAAGAGCGGTTATCATCTGTATATTTTGAGTTTTATTTTTGTGTAATGACTTGACTAAGGCCCGTATTATGAAAGCATGCTCAGTCATCGAGCTCTGCTTGAGTGATGCTTATGTCTAGTTTTGAGTGAATACTAATTTTCAAACAATGCTTGGGAGCTCATGTCAAAATCTACACTCACTCAAGTAGCCGTCAAGAGCGGATTTCCTCCGTCCACGCCTTCGAGTAACTGCTTAGACATATTATTGAACGGTTACCAAGCATTACTTGAGTAATTAACGCTTGAGTAGAGATCACGTAATGACTGCTTAAGTAATGCTTGGGGAAGCTTTCATAATACGGGTCTAAGTGTTCTCTGTGAATCTATAGTATGAATAAATGAAAAAAAAAGAGGTGCTGCTGCCCGGTGTATGTCCCTTAGTCGTCTCTTACGTCACCCACGGGAAGAGTTGGTGATAAGGTGATAACACATAACAAGCCATCCGTAGAGTAGTCAAAGGGACTAAATTTTAAACCTCGTTCATTGCTTCTATGTGTATAATTTATAGCCACCGGAGCCTCAACTACCATTTCCTGCCATTTCTCCATAGCCCATTGTGAGTTTTCACAACTTTGATTGCATAGGAACAATGGGCCGGTATTTAGAGCGACACGGTGTAAATGGGCCTTAGGATTGTGAAGACGTGTGGGGATGTTGCGTAAAATGGCTTTATTCTGGCCGTGGTGGCGTAGTGGTTGAGTAGCAGGACTTTCAAAGAGTGAGGTCGATTCTCGACAGATTTGCAGATGATTTAAATTGGAAGTAAATTTATTGGTATTTATTTTAAATATTTGATCAGCCGGAAAAATCAGCTAAAAATCTATTTGGGCAGCAGTATATGTTTTGATCAGGGGTAAAATAAAAACTACCAGCAATACTTGGCCGGCAATTAAATTATTTTTGGTCGGAAAATAAATAGTCGAGTGATCGGCAAAATTAATATTTTGGGTAGCAGAATTAATGAAATGAAATGAAATAAGCATTTAAATTTGTATCTAAGAAACAAGAATGAAGTTCAAAATCAAAGCCTTTATAAAACAAACAACAAATAATCTCTTCATCGTTTTAAGTTTGTTAAAAATGGCACTCCTTTTCCTATCAGTTTTTATCATAGAAACAATAATCTAAAGGGTCAGCTTTTTGAAAGATAGACATTTTATTCAAAACAAACTACGAGTACTTTCTTTCGCAAGAATAATTCGGTACGTAATCAAAATCGTAAACTTATTTTATTTTTATACTTTATTTTGTAAGTACCTATTATTGTGTGAGTATGTGTGAGTATTGTATTTACTTTGATTATGTGTTTTATTTATGATATATTCAGTATTTGTCTCGGTGGCAAAACAGTAGGTAGGAACACGAGCAATTTTCTCCCTGCGTTACTAGGAACGATCGGGAATATTTTTTCTCGATTGTTCTTAGTATGATCGTAGCTAGGAACAATCGGGAATTTTTTTCCCGATTGTTCCTAGTAGGAACGTAGAGGGTAGGGACAATCGGGAATAGGCGCATATATTGGTATGCATAATATTTATATATTTTTGTTTTTCTGTAAATTCTGTAATGTAGCACTATCTACCATTGTTGTCCACACTACCCTAAGGTTAACAGGTAGAGAATGCTGTCTAGCATTATACTCGCCTATGTACAACTTTTGTGCAATTAAGTATAATATTCTATTCTATTTTAAGACGACGACGTCACAAACTCAAGTTAGAAGTGCTTTTAAACCTATGTTAGGTTCATCTATATACAACGTTCTCAACAAATTTTTTAAAGTTATTTCCATACTGTAGGAAACTAACTAAAGGTTGGTAGATTAATCGATATAACAACTTGGAGAACTAATAAAGTAAATAAAACCGGCCAAGTGCGAGTCGGACTCGCGCACGAAGGGTTCCGTACCATAATCTATATAAACGGCAAAAAAATCATGTTTGTTGTATGGGAGCCCCCTTAAATATTTATTTTATTCTGTTTTTTAGTATTTGTTTTTATAGCGGCAATAGAAATACATCATCTGTGAAAACTTCAACTATCTAACTATCACGGTTCATGAGATACAGCCTGGTGACAGACAGACAGACGGACAGACGGACAGACGGACAGACGGACAGACGGACAGACGGACAGACGGACAGACGGACAGACGGACAGACGGACAGACGGACAGACGGACAGACGGACAGACGGACAGACGGACAGACGGACAGACGGACAGACGGACAGACGGACAGACGGACAGACGGACAGACGGACAGACGGACAGACGGACAGACGGACAGACGGACAGACGGACAGACGGACAGACGGACAGACGGACAGACGGACAGACGGACAGACGGACAGACGGACAGACGGACAGACGGACAGACGGACAGACGGACAGACGGACAGACGGACAGACGGACAGACGGACAGACGGACAGACGGACAGACGGACAGCGAAGTCTTAGTAATAGGGTCCCGTTTTTACCCTTTGGGTACGGAACCCTAAAAATAAACGAAATCTTTCGTTTGTAAGGTGCTTAGAAAAGCCATTAGAGCTGCAATCGTACTTAATTCCAACTCGTCAACTTCATTTACTTGAAAGTTCGCTTCGGCCTTGCGAAGCCTTCGACTTAAGATTTATTAAAGATAACTTTACTATAAATTGCTTAGCAAAAACTCAAATGTTTAGGTTATCTTATATCGTGTTATTCATGATTGTTGATACGTTTGATAAATCATGAACCAAGACGATAAAAAATCAAGTTATGGTAGGTACCTAGGTATAATAGGAATCTCGAAATGTCAAAATAAGAGAAGTAAAAACAAAGTATAGGAAAGTAAAGTTTATTTGGTTCCAGAAACAATGCAAATAAGATTCTTCTTATGTGGCCATTTTCTGTTTGTGGCCATTTTCGTTGTAACTGTGTCATTTTTTACTGCTACAGCGAAAATGGCCAAACACAGCGGATGTCATGGCAGAAAAATCGGCCGTAGCGCTTCGTATCCTTGTTTCCCAATTCCAGGTCATCAATCATCTTAAGCAAAAATATCGAGCAAAACACATATTAAGTTCCTATCAATGTACAAAGATCTGAAAATTCTTAGTGGAGCCCACAGGTGATCGGAATGCTGGCTTTTACTTTGGTCAACGAATTAGCCGTGACGGCTTTGATTTTTAGGAAATAGATACCTACATATAACTGTATTATACAAAGAAAATTACAATCAAATAAAAGAATTAAATTAAAAAAAATTGGGTACACTTCCGACTGGTATGGATCAGTTGAGCTACCTGTAGATTGTTTGCAACAGTCTGCAGTTAGCTCAATTGTTTCAATTGTAAATACTAATTTTAATTTAATCCTGTTTATAGTAGTTGTAATTGTTTTATCATGTTATTGTAATTTTCTTAATAAATGTTTATTTTATTATGTACCTTCATAAAAATCATACACGCCGAATTAAGAAAATCATATTATTTCGTTTTCTCTGGGTTGAAACAAAGTTCCCATAATCGACTGTCTAATTAAAAACCATGTGTGCCAGAGCTGAGAATCATGAATAACAATAAAGTCACACCCTGCCGCGACTAATGATATAGTGAGAAGTGATAAATAAATTCATTGGGAACGTAAATCTCATGTGTATCGAATTTAATGAGAATTCTCGCGACTCCTCGATGAATGATCAGTTAGTTAAAGCACCATCATCAATAGCTATCCACTGATGGACATGAGCCAACAGTGGATCTATAACCAGGATCTAATTCTACTAAATTAATAAAGCTGGCGATCTATGACGCCATTTTGTGAAAAGGATAGACGTAGGAAATCGCGCATATAGGAATGGGACAGAGCAGAGCGGCGTCAGCGCAAAAATGAGGAGGCCTATACGCAGGAGTGGTGGCACCCACTGCTGCGTATAGGCCTCTTGATGACGATTTACGAAAATTAGCCGAAGGTTCTCTTGGAATTCTATTACTTAATACGGTGATGACAATAAAAAAATCTTGTGATTGATGTTTTAAGAGAAAAACTGTATTAAATAAGAAAACAGACGGTACTTTGCACAGTTATTTCTGAAATTTATAAAAGTAATTTTTTTATTTTTTGAAACGAAGGTTTGAAAAATAATCTATGGGACAGGGGAAGGCGGCTGCCCCATAGATTATTTTGATTTTTTTGAAAGTTTTTTGTGAAAGATAACAGATAAAAAAGGCTTAAACGTATGTCGGCGCTCGGGTGACGAGCGTTCGGTGGACAAGCAGCCACAGTAAATACACGTAAATGTCTGTACCGCTATTTCGTCGCCGTCATCTCGTTATCGTTGACGTTCCGTTGACGTGCGGTGGACAAACGGCAAAAGAAACCTTTTTCGAAATTTGCTTTTCGATACTGAACGCTATGTAGCTATAAAAAGCTTTCACTTTTCAAACCCGATTACAAAACCTAGATACCTACCTACCTCTTTGATCTAGATTGATACCAAGGCGACAAGTGTTTCAACAAAATTGCAATTAGTTAAAAGGCATGTTTTAATGAATAGTGGTAGAATATCTACGGGTGGTACTTACAAGTAAATTTAAATGAATTTTCTATTAGAACTGGCAAGTTTACTATATATGGCAACATAGCACGAAATGGTGTTGTGGTGTGGAGACGGACTTTGTCATTGCAAGATTTTCAAGATATTCACATTGACTCGATAAATTAAAAAAAAACCGGCCAAATTCGAGTCGGACTCGTGCACGAAGGGTTCCGTACTGTACCGTTCCGTACCGTATCTATAAAAACGGCAAAAAATCACATTTGTTGTATGGGATCCCCCTTAAATAATTATTTTATTCTGTTTTTTAGTATTTGTTGTTAAAGCGGCAACAGAAATACATTATCTGCGAAAATTTCAACTGTCTAACTATCACGGTTCACGAGATACAGCCTGGTGACAGACGGACAGCGAAGTCTTAGTAATAGGGTCCTTTTTTACCCTATGGGTACGGAACCCTAAAAAATCTAAATTAATGAATTAGAATTTGTCTACAATTGTGGCCACATAAAAAAGGCATATTTTTACAGTGAAAGAGTACATTAACAAAACAAATGAAATGATAAGAAACATTGCTCGTTCAGCCAGCACATTAAATATAAATAATTGTTGATCATTAATTATTATAAATTTTACTATAAGTGTCTAAATCATCATCATCATCAGCCTATATTAGCCCCCTGCTGGACTTAGGCCTCCTCTAATGAACACCGTAGCGCCCTGTCTTCTACTATTTATATTTTATAGAGTTTATATTTAAAAATAGTATATTGATGTACACATATTATATTGCATAAGTATTTAATTGAATATTTATTATATTGCTAATTATTGAAGTGGACAAAAAATCAAAGTGATCACTTTATTTCCTAGTTTTACTTATGTAATCTGAGTTTTGTGACGTATCCAAGAGTCCTGCAAGGTCTAAAGGAAATGAAGTACTTTGATTGAATTGAATTTTGAATTTTCTATCTGTCTACTAGCGGACAAAAAATTAATTAATGATAAAACGAATAACACCTTATTTCTTATTTGATAATAATTTATTTATTTGTACGTACACAATTTGATTTGTCTAAATGCTTATTTTGTAAGCCTCATAAAATAAAGTTACTGAAAACTGAAAAATCTACAGATTTTTTGCGCTTATAAAAGTCCTGCTCTACACCAATCTAGCGTAATATTATTACACTTCAAACCAATAATTAAAGACTTGCAGATAGAATTCAACACCCTGTATCTAGACCTGTCCAAATTAATACACCTTGTACACAAGCCAGTCTGAATTAATTAGTTGCAAGTGAATCGGGCTTATTATTAGTGTACAAGGTGACTAAATCCAAGTTTTCGTACTAAATTGGTGTCTCTGCATATTTTTGATAAGACAGCTAAACCACAAATAGCTGGGTCAGTGTTTAAGTGCACAAAGGGTAAACCCCTATGTGCACTTAAAAACTGACTGTTCCGATCGGAGCACTTCAGAAAAAAGGATCCTATCAGCACACAGTACGTCCATGAACAAGTCTCCCTCAACCGAGGAGGTTTTGCATTATCTCAACGGTCGACAGACTGATTGAGCGCAGTAGATGTGATAAAATCTATGAGCTTTCGTAATTTGAGAAATTATTTGTGTTGTTGGAGTTTTTTTAGCAAGTAAAATTGAGAAAATTGAGTAAAATTGAAGTAGTCGAAATTCGGCTAGGAAGACATCATCATCATTTCAGGAAATTTAATTGTTAGGTAAAACCTTTGGTAGTTATCAAATAATTTTCTTAATGCTTTTCTTAGTAAACTTCAAAGAGAATACTTTGGGCACCAAAATTTTCAGCATGACAAGAAGCGCGCGGCCGCATGACCTTTTCAGCTTTCTAAGCAATACTGGTGTTATATGTATGTAGATAAGGTTAAAAATTATTTGACAGCGAAAATCTCCGAGCTATATTACCAACCCGATGTGATCTGAGCCTCTACGAACAACTAAGTATTTTATTATGTACTTTATACACAGATCATATTATAACACTTTAAATGACATATAAACAATATTAACTAATTTAGATGTAATTTATCTTAGCTGATATCCTGTGGGTAGCTGAGTCAATAAACTTCTGCCACCGTTTTCTGATAGCTCTCGTAAGATATTGATATCGAACTTGTAAGATTAGATCAGTTCAGTCGGAGTTATAATATCGCAGAGAACGTTGAATTGTATACGTAAACTTGTAGGTGTATGGATGGATGGATGTTATATCTAATATCTAACGTATTGTCTGATAAAAACCATGCAATATGTAATTAATATAAAATAATGCCGCGCCAAAACGGTAATCTCTGTCATGGCTCCGCGCTCCGGCGAAATGACTCGATGACGTCACACCACTCACACCACACCTAACAAGAAGAACAACACGCACTGTAATCTGTGATTGGTGTGACGTCACCAGCGATGCAACCAAACGCAGAGCGTTTTCGGTCACGTGATCATATATCACAAATGTGTAAGACCGTTTTTACCTAAAATAAGCATATTTTTTAATAAAAATTACCTGATTACTTGTTACGAATTGTTTTCATCCTAGTCAGGGACAACCTGACTAGGATGAAAACAATTTGCATCTTATTTGGTAGTCAAATAGCCTATTTAAGTCTATTACTTGATTTTAATTTTCTTTGTGAATAAAGCTTTTATTACCTACGTGAGTTATTATTACAATTCTGTACAAACAATTCGAAATTAAAATTTTACCGAAATAAACCTTACAATTTATTGGCCTGACTTCACAATGCACTTTAGTTATTGTTGCCGTGTCGCATTACCGAGTCTCCCGTTTCTTGAATTTATATTAATTTATAATGTCTGAGAGACTGGGTTTATCAATTTACCTTAATATTTAGGTAGATGATAGCTTTTGACGACCCCTGTGACGCGGTGGGTGAAGGTCCGCCTGCGACGCAGGAGGTTGCGGCTTCGATTCCCGCCTCGGGAAAACTGTTTATACGATCTGCAAATATTTGTTCCGATAAATAAATTCTGGTCGTTTTTATGTAGATTAAAATATACTATTTATGCATTGTATTTCACGATGTACATATCAGATATCTTGTTAGTATCCATAACACAAGCTCTGTTAAGCTTGGGGATAGATAACGCTGTGGGAATCGTCCAGCATTATTTATTTATTTAGCTTCATATATTTTGACACACATATACGAGTATACCCATTTTTTTTAATAAAAATGCAAATCAAAACCGCTCGTTACAAATATACCTCACAGCAAAAATAAAAGCAGAGCGACGTAAAGCGGAGGTTTTTATACGTTTATTAAAAATAACAGGAAATGGCTTTCCAGGAAGTTTGGCTGTAAAAATAAATAGGCCAACTTTACAATCATAACTGCACTAATGTTAGGAAAAGGTAGGTTTGTCTGTTTGTAGGTTATAATATATAATATTTGGTTCAATCTGGTTTTTATCGTTTTATCTGGCCGCGGATTCACAGGCGTTTTTCGGGGATAAAAGTAACCTATGTCCGTTTCCGAGTCACTAAAAATATTCCTTATATAAAATATGACCTTCATTAAAATAAATAAATATATAAATAAATAATGCTGGACCATTCACACAGCATTATCTAGCCCCAAGCTAAGCAGAGCTTGTGTTATGGGTACTAGATAACTGATATACATAATAGAATATATTATATATGTAGATTGATTTTATTTTTATTATATATAGAAAACGACCAGAACACCCTGAGCAAATGTGTGCAGAATGTGCAGATCGTACACACATTTGTCCCGAGGCGGGAATTGAACCCGCTACCTCCTGCGTCGCAGGCAGGCCTTCGCCCACCGCGCCACAGAGGTCTTCATTGAGTTCCATTTGTCCGTTTAGGCGTGAAACCATGACAAACAGACAAAGAAATTCGCTTTTGTTTTTATAATATCATGGATGGATTATGGGACAAAATTAACCTTTCTTGGTGAGGTATAGAGGAAAAGGGAGGATGAAAATGAATAAGCCAAAAATCGAACATCCCTGAAAACCACCGAATCCATCCTAATTTTAACCCTGGATTTGAAACCCATTTATCAATAATCTTTGATAATAAAATAATACAAGCATTTTTCATACCATAAATGTTTTAGAAAAATGCGGAAAATTTGGACAATCAAAAAAACCCACTCACACAGGAAAACTCGTTTCACCGATATTTTGTGTCTTTGTAAACCAAAGTTTTTCTACTCAATCCATTGAAGTTGCTGTAAAGTTTTTCATAAGTACTACAATATCCTATTATTATTATTAATTTTATTTTAAACTAGTTGCTGCCCGCGGTTTCACTCGCGCTGTTTCTATTGAAACGTTTAAAAGTCATTTCTATCCCATAGGACAGTTCCTATGGGATAGAAATGACTTTTAAACGTTAACATAGGCTACTTTTTATCCCATGAAACAGTTTTCATGGGATAAAAAGTAGCCTATGTTTGGCATAGAGCTACATCTATGCAAAAGTTCAGCCTGATCAGTTCAGTCGTTATGACGTGAAGAGGTTAACAACATCCAACCAAACATCTAAACATCCAAACTTTCGCATTTATAATATTAGAGTGACTAGTACTAGGTAGTACGTACTACACACGTTTTTGTAATTTCCTTCCGAATACAAACCATGCAAACCCGCGTGCATGTGCTAGTCTATACATAATACAGTTTCATAGCATCAACCGCAATGCGCTTTTCGACACGACTTCTGTGTAACGACATTAAACTAAGTGTACCGACTACCGACGCCAAATCATTTTTCAACACGAAAGCACAAATACCTATTAACATGCCGGTGAAAGCTTATATAGTGCCTATAAGCACAAAGTGAATACTGGTCCAAATTCTTAAGCTCTGAGACTATACCGCTACCACACAGTATAAGAATTGTGCATTCAAGTATAAGCATAAACTCGTTTTCTTTAGATACATTTTACAATGAAAAAATAGCTTTCCACAAGCTTCAAACGAGTGGTCCGCGATCTGTCTGTGATCTGATGCCGTCAATATAAAATGTAACTTACTGTTACATACTTTTCGATTCATTTGGAAACTGCGTCCCCGATTTTAATGAAATTTTGCATACGTAATCGGATAAGTAATAGCTATGTTTTTATCGTTTTAGTTTTTTACATTACAATCGGGGACGTAGTTTGCAAATGAATCTAATAGTACGTTTGTATTGGGACTTAGGCCCGTATTATGAAAGCTCGCTCAGTCACCGATCTATGCTTGAGTGACGTTTATGCCATAGAAAAGCGTTACTCAAGCATCGATTGATAACTGAGGAAGCTTTTATAATACGGGCCTTAGAGGTTCAGTCCCACCTTAAGCTCTGAGCACAATACCGCTACCACACAGCATAAAAAAATCATTCAAATATGAACTGATATAGGTACTCGTTACCTAAATACATTTTACAGTGACAAAATGGCTTCCAACAAGCTTAAAACGAGTGGTCCGCGATCTATCTGTCATCTGATGACGATAAAATGCAACTAAAGGTTACGATTTAAAGCCCATATTTGAATGCACTTTATTGATCTAAGCGGCAGCGATGCTTCCAGATGAGCGACAAGCTTTATGACGCAAAAAAAAACTACAAAATATTACCGATTTTTTTTAATTTTCGAGCGAAATAAAAGTTATGTTATTGTTATCATGTTTGAGCAAATCGTAGAGTATCTTCAAATTTTCATAATAACATTTACATCAGCCATTTCTCGTCCACAGCTGGACATGGGCTTTGTATTGGCTTTTGCCTTCGCCACCTGTGTCAGTAACTTCCCCATAAAATAATTAAACCTCATTTCTGGTGGTGTGAAGTGATGTTTTCAAAGGTTGGTTGCCCGTGGAAACCAATTCAACACCATTATCGATAATGAACAATTTGATCTACGCACTTCAGGGAACTGTCGATCAATCACTCCAAATTTCAATACATGGGTAGGTACCTAGGTACCTTTAATTATTATCACCGCACTTCAAAAGTAAACTTTAGTAGTAATGGAAGTGAATTCGATTTACCTTGAAGTTGCGATACTTATTCAAAAGGACTCCAAACAATACATGGGTGTCTTTAAATATCACCGCACTTCAAAAGTAAACTTTATTAGTAACGGAAATGGGTTCGATTTAGCTGGAAGGTTTAATACCCACAAGTGGGCTTCAAACTGTAACGATATTTTAGTAGGTATTCCTCTAGAAAAACAGCAGTTTGACGATTTAGATTTACAAAAGAATGATTTATTCTTAAAAACCTTAGGGCTAACACTTAATGTTGCAAATGATTGTTTTTTGTTTTCATGCCCAGAACCATTTCAAATTGAAACACCAACCAAAAGGGAAATATTGAGCTACATCTCAAAATTCTATGATCCGCTAGGTTTCATGTCGCCTGTTATAATGAAGGCAAAATCCTTCATGCAAAAGGTTTGGTGTGTAAAATGTGGATGGGATCAAGTCCCGCCGCAACCTTTACAATCTGAATGGCTTTCCTTTGCCAAAAAATTAACTAATATGAAACCTTTCACTATTGAGAGAAATATTCACATTCCTAGCAGTGTTTCTGCTATACAACTTATAGGCTTTGCTGATGCTTCAAGCACGACTGGTTATGGTTGCTGTCTTTACCTTCGGGTGGTAGACGACGCAGGGAAGGCGACGACTTCTTTGATCTGCTCAAAGTCTCGAATCAACCCCCGCGATAATAAGGCTTTAACTATACCCCGCTTAGAACTCAATGCAATGCTATTATTAACGAAGCTTACGAACCGAGTGTATGATACTCTAAAGCTAAAAGTCACAATAAACGATGTGTATCTATTTTCTGATTCACAAATTGCTCTTGCATGGATAGCCACTGACTGTATGAAACTTAATGCGTATGTTGCAAACAGAGTAAGGTTGATTCGAGACTTGACCAATAGATGGCGCTGGTTGTACGTGCACACAAAGGAAAATCCTGCTGACTTAGTTAGCAGAGGAGCTGATCCGGACGAGCTGATTGACTGCAGGTTGTGGTGGTTAGGCCCCCAATATTTAAGTGATAGTAAGTATGAATTTCAGTGCACACTGCCACCCGCCACAGATGACTTGCCAGAGGTAAAAAAGACCGCAGCACTCTCGATTGCCAAGGTTTCTCTTCTCACTCGTAAGGACGATTTTTTCAGCTTCACAGATAGGTTTTCCGATCTTAATAAAATGACACGAACGATGGCATATATTCTTAGGTTTTGCTACAACCTAAAGAACAAAACTGAGCGAAAATCTGGTACAGCGCTATCACCCTCAGAGTTGACAAACGCATTGAATAGGCTATTACGATATGAGCAGAGCATTCATTTCACAAGCGAAATAAATTTATTAAAAAATAAAGAAAACGTCAATGGTTCACTGAAGCCACTGCACCCTTTCCTAGATGGCGAAGGTATATTAAGAGTAGGTGGGCGAATAGAGAACTCTACTGTTAAGTTTTCACAAAAACACCCAATCGTACTGCCGAAAGAATCTCGGATAACTGATCTCATTATAAACCATGAGCATCTTAGATTGCTTCATGCTGCACCTAGGCTATTGCTATCTAGCCTTAACCAGAAATACTGGATAATAAATGCATATAAACATGTGAAAAAACTTGTTCATAAATGCTTACTTTGTTTTAGGATGAAAGCGGACTGCGCCAGGCAGTTAATGGGGTCCTTGCCACCTGAAAGAATAACCGCCAGTCGAAGTTTTCAGAAAGTAGGCATTGATTTCGCGGGTCCCTTTCAAATAAAAAATTCGAGAATAAGACGAGCAGTACAGAGTAAAGGATACGTCTGCGTATTCGTCTGCTTCGTCACAAAGGCTGTTCACTTAGAGCTGACCTCTGATATTAGTACAGCGAGTTTTCTTGCATGTTTTAAACGCTTTATAGCGCGACGTGGCTTACCCACAGATATCTTCTGCGACAATGGCGGTTGTTTCAGGGGAGCAAGGAACGAATTAACTCGTCTGTATGAACTTCAGGCATCACAAGCCCACCAAACACAAGTGCAAAACTTTACAACTCAACAAGGTATTGCTTTTCACTTCACACCTAGTTACTCACCTGTGTTTGCTGGACTTGCTGAGGCTGCTGTAAAAAGCATGAAGTTTCATCTCAAGCGCATAATGCAAAACTATGTACTAACATATGAACAATTTAACACAATTTTGTGTCAAATAGAAGCTGTATTAAACTCCAGGCCTCTTTTACCTGTAGCAGCTGATGATGTAAATGACTTTAGTTATTTAACGCCAGGACACTGGCTAATAGGTACTGCATTAACTTCTTTCCCTGAGAGAAATGTGGTAGATCTACCTACCAATAGAGTAAAATTTTGGGACCTATGTAACAAAATAAAAACACATTTTTGGAATGTTTGGCACAAATATTACCTTAATACTCTACAATGTAGACCAAAATGGCGTGATAGTATGCCAAATGTAAAAGAAGGGAGCTTAGTCATACTAAGAGAGCCTAACTCTCCACCTTTGTCATGGCCTATGGCCAGAATCCTTAAAGTGTACCCAGGCAAGGACAACCAGGTCCGCGTTGTGGATGTGATTACGCCCAACAAAAAGGTGTATAAAAGATCTCTAAGCAATATAAGTGTTTTACCTTTAGAATAAGATTTTGAGTTTGTGCTCATAAGAATCACTGTGTGTTTAAAGTTAAGCTTGTTAGAGTAATATATAAGGTAGGTATCTCTGCCTATAAAATAAGATTCGTAATAAATAAAAAATGCCTTAATAGGTATGAGAGCGTATTTTGTTTGCCTAGAAATAAGAATATAGGTTAGTTTGATAGGCTTATTATAATTTAATTTAAACACTTAAAAAGAAAATAGGTTGGTTTTTACCATCCTTCTAAAAATTGTCATACAATTTTGATTAAATTACAGTTTTTTAACTTGTACCAACAACGCCATGTAACTAGCTTGAGAATGTAACATAAATTTTAGGTATTGCATTAAGAATGTAGCATTATTAACTCTCATTTATTTGTTAAAGGATATGGTGTAATAAAAAATCACTTAAGCTTTCATAAAAATATTGTAATGTAAATTAATTCTTAGCTTTTGTAAACCAAGATGCTGGATCTCAGTTAAAATTTTAAATTCATTAATTAATCCGGCTTTCTCCGCCGCCCCCAGCATGTTGGCATCCAACAAACATGACAATTATTATCTATGGATATTTGAGGTTTATGCCTCCTCTACTTATTGATGGAAATGAGTAAGTTCCGCTTCCGTTATAAATCTATTAGGGACTTCTGATTGCTACTCAAATGCGTGTAACATGTGCTCTGGAGAAATAAACGTTTATACTACTTAAACTCAGTGTTTTCCAATTCTACTACTCCCAAACGGGCCACCGCAACATTGGTGTAATTTTTATTGAAAGGAACCTATCTACTCCAAATTTCAATGCATAGGCACCTATAATTACCGATCAATATCACAGCACTTCTAAAGTAACCTTTATTTTTATTGAAAGTGGGTTCGATTTTGCTTGAAGTTTCAATATTTATTATACAGAAGTCTAAATTTCAATACATAGGTCTCTAAATATCACCGCACTTGAAAAGTAACTTTATTTGTAATGGAAGTGGATTCGATTTAGCTTGAAGTTGCAATACTTATTTTAAAGGACTCCAAATTTTAAAACATGGGTGCCTTTAATTGTCACCGCACTTCAAAAGTAAGGTTTATTTGTATCGAAAGTTGATTATACGCTTAGTACCAGTGTTTACTGTTTAATTACGAAAAAAGATTTCGAGATTTCAATAGACTTTAAAATTCTATCTCGCTTACGCGCGAGTTCCCTTTTGTGCAAATGAGGTTGCTCAATGTAAACAAATCATTTGATGGTATAAAAAACTACAAACCGACTTTGAATACCTTAGTATTTACACTGTTTTTCAGTTTTTTGAGATAAATACATAGTTCTCGAAAAAAAAGTATTACTATATTACAGGACCGATTCGGAATTACTCTTCATACACTACGGAAAGAATTTTCCAAATCGGTCCATATCTGACGGAAAAATTTATGAATATACATAAAAGATAATAGAAACTCGTCCTCTTTTCTTTTTCTTCGGTTAAAAAAGAATGAGACATACAATAATCCGTGAAAATAGCCTCTGTCAAATCTCTTAAAACCAAATCAACGAAAACTAGAATCGAGTTCGTATAAAACAAAGAACCAACGAGCATGAAGCTATTCAACCGCTGTCAAACTGCGAAAAATAGTTCCTCTTTATCCGGAAGAGGCGCTGCGAGGCGCCAAATGTATAAATAACAGCATCATCTAGCCCCAAGCTAAGCAGAGCTTGTGTTATGGGCACTAAATAACTGATATACATAATACAATACATTAAATTGACAGATTTTTTTATTATACATATATAGAAAATACCCAGACCATCCGGAAAAAATATTTGCAAATCCAAATGAATGAATTGAATTGGGAATTGAACCCACGATATCCTGCGTCGCAGGCGGACCTTCGCCCGCCGCGCCACATCGGTCGTCGAGTATGGAAAGACACGAAAACTTTTTTCGTCATCATAAAAACGAATGCACAATCTAGTACTAAGAACTGGTACTAAGGCCTCTGACTTTGCTTGAAGTTGCAATATGCCTATATCTACTATTATTAATAATGACAGTTTCAAAAGGTATTAATTTCAACCAATTTCAAAAGGCACCTGAAGTCTATTGAAGGTTTCATGGTAAGTGAAGTACATTTCCAATAGTTTTCTATCGATTTCTTTTTTTGCTTTATTCTATTGTCAAATATAGTCGAGTCATGCTTGATGCTCGATCGACTAGTCTATGCCCACATTTTAGGTTCAGTTAGCAAGAAAATGGAGAATTTTACATAAAAAATTGTGTTAAATATCCGTTTTCTTGCTAACTGTATTATCTTCTACAAAAACTTTTTAATAATATCCCAAAAATTTTCGATTTCGGCAGGATTCGAACCGAAAGAATCTTCCACGAAAGAATCCGAATCACTGGTTAAATCTTCTACGAAAACTTTCGTAGAAGATTTACCCAGTGCGAGTAATGCACTATAAAGCAAAAAGCTAACTGTATTATATTATCTGGGAATGGGGAGGAAAAGTTTTCTAAAAATAATTATAGATTATCTCCTAAGCCACTTTCCTGTATAACTGAACCGGATAAGGAGGCTCTCCTTACAGGCAGTAAGGACGAAAAAATCCGTTTAAAAAAAAAAAAAACGGGTTTAAAGAGTGTTATAAATTAAGTCCTATGTATATTCTATTTAAATAAATAAAAAAAATAAAAATTAATATTAGCTATATGAATCCAACCCATATTAGCTAATATGGATTAGATTTATTCCTTAAAATTTTCGTTGAATTGAAATGTTTGATGCCAATCGTCCTGAGGGTAGTTTCCTGTGAAAAAAAAATATTATTCTACTAGCTGTTAACCGCGGTTTCACCCGCGTTAAATTCGAATTTCAAATTTCTAGGGAGTACTCCCGTAAATCTCCCATGGGAATTTGAAGTTTTACCGGGACAAAAGGCTATGTTATACTCTCCATCCTTTCAACGAACTCTATGCTAGCTATATATATAAAGTCGATTGGTTGCTTAGTTCGGGCGTGAAGGAAGGACAAACAAACAAACAAATAAACAAACAAACACACTTTCACATTTATAATATTACGTAAGGATTTAGTCCGTCAGTTAGATTATTAAAAGATATTGGACACGTATTTTTTCTTTCGTCAATCAAGCAAAAAATTACTTAGATAAGCGCTTGAAAGTTAGTAGGGGCGTGACGTCACGCCTTGCGACACTTTTAGCACGGCGCGGCGTGACGTGACGACGTGACGGACTTTAACTGGCTATATCTTCATCATTTTTTGTTTAATTGACAAATAAAATACACGTGTCCAATATCTTCTGATAATCTAGCTGACGAACTAATTAGTTTTTTTTACGAAACTAGCCTATTGTTGACAGGTACGTGAATGAAGACTGTATCATTCAGCTTTCAAAAAGAAAATAATTTGGACGCCCGAGTATGTCTGTAAAAAAATAATAATAAAAAGGCGTGCATGTGTCAAAAAGAAAATAAACGCGTGTACGGATTAACGCTTCAACACCATCATGTCTCTATGTTGGTGCTGGTTGCTAAGCCCAGTGAAAAATTCATTACGAACCAACTACAAGTCAATCTGTGACCCAGCAATTTGACTGAACAGACCTTATCAGACCATCGGTACAAGGGGTAGGTGAAAAATCAATATTTTTGCCCCACCTTGGGGCGCATGCGTGGGGCCGTTACCTGGTGGTGGTGGCGGCGACCTCGTGGTGAATCCCACGGGTCATTCCAGTCGTACCAGCCAAGTTGAAAGCACCTATCGACGATGAAGACCAGGGGTAATCCAAAATGGGCTGAAAGACCACCATGTGAGTACCATTTTAGATTAAACCTCGAAGATAGCCATTTTAATAAATCTCTCTCTCCTTCTCGTCTGAAGAAGTCTGAATTACGCGTTTTCTAAATTTAAATTGTTCAATGACGTTTTGAGGTGAGCCTGGTGGAATGGACACTGCCTGAAAATGTTTGGTTCGTTAGGTTGGTATCGCGATCGTTATTTTTCAAAATCGTTTTACATCGAGCTTCCATTAATATTGAACATACAGCGCTATGTTTCAAGTACCGGTACCTACCGGCTCAACATATATTTTTATTTATTTTTATATTAGTCTTTTTACGAGTTCTGATAAGGAACCTAGGCTATGATGGGCGACAAAGAAATAAAATCACAATTTTCATTCACAAGACATGCCGCAGCAAATGAAAAACGGTAAGACTTTTTATCGAAACCGCATTTATGAAGGATTAAGCATTAATCTCCAATTCTGATAGGTTTTCAACTTTGCGCAAGTAAAAAACCTGCAAGTTGATAAAAGTGAATAAACATGATGGACGTCATTAGCTTCATGCATATTGGTTAATTTTCATTACCATTCAATTTTGGAGTCACTTTGATAGTTTGGATTCCGACGGAACTTAAATCGCAATATTCTTTAAATACATGGCAATTACGTAACAGAAACTCGATGATTTAGAAGATTTTCCAAAAAAGTTTTTATTGAAAAGTGTATGACGAAGAAGTGTATCTTCGTACACTTCTTAATGGGCCTACTGTCCCACGGCTGGGCAAGAAAGATTCCTTCCCTTAGCCAGACCCGCATTTGAAAGACTGGCGACTGGACATCAGTGGCAAAACAAAAAAAGATTTAAAATAATAATAATTTTTAAAAAATAAAAGGAAAATACAACCTATCTTTAATAATAATACCTCCAATTAATAAATAATCTACCTCCTAATTTTAAGTCTATAATTACGTAACCATCAGCATTATTTCCAAAGCAAATATTCACATTGGATTTCAACAGAATCCGCCATTTTTAATTCCGTTAAGTTGGTATACCGTCAACAGCTTGATCAAACAGAGAAGTGTAGCATTACCTTTACGCTTATCTACAAACATCATTAATGACAAGCGAGCTCACGATAAATAAACTCGATTTGTTCAGTTTCTCTCCTTTATGCCACAATTTTTTGTTTATACACTCTCGGATAGTAATAGAAACTTAATATAGACTACCTAGTCTATATTAAGTTTCTATTACTATCTCGCGTATCTAATATATTATCTCGCGTTTTAATAAGGACTTGGGATAATAAGGCACTTTAGAAAACCTTTGTCATTCAATTTAAAAAAAAACCTTATGAACGAAATTCAATTCAACACAAATTATGTTAATCAAACTTGGTACGCTCAACGAAGACTCTTGTCGATTATTTGACGGAAACCGTACGTTTCTAATCTATCTAAAACAAAAAATTATGAAAAAATGATATCAGCCGGGTTATGATGCGCGCCGTAACAAAATTTTGTCTTTAGTTTTCGAGCGCGTTTATTTGATAGGTAATCGCATGAAAAAGGGTCGACAAAATTTCTTCGTCTTCTTTTTATTTCATGGCTGTGCTTGCTGTCACAACTCTGCCACTGTCCTGTCCATGTCAGAAGAGTCATAAACTTTAGTAGAGAGCAAACATAAAATGAAATTTTCACATAACAATAATCAACCAAAAAATCTTTTTGAATAGTAACATTGATATAAATCAATGGTAGGTACTATTCAAAAATATTTTTGTCGACGTTTTGTTTTACTGGTACAAACCAGTAAGACAACACGTCGACAAAATTTGTCACGGCGGTCATCAAATGCCACAATGTATGACAGATCGTGCGAGAGTTTACAATTTTAACAAAACAACAGCGCAAATGCAAAAAACCCATAGTCATCAGGGGATTGAAGGTTGTGGCGCCAACCTGATTTCTGTGTGATAAGCCATAAGTCACAAAAATGGCTACTCTCATTAAGGTTATTCGCCGTGTCGCTTACGACATTGTTTTGAGTCACCCTAATTTGGGGCACCCTTTGGGGTTGGTACCCTAATGGCAAACGAGGGACGGAAAGGTTACTGCAGTTTTGGTGGGAGTCTGTTCTCAAGCTGTGGTGTGGAGTTTGGGGGTTATTAAGGGATTATTTTCATGTGAAGTTCCATGGTTATTCTGGAACAAAGACTTTTAGAAAATAAATAACTCAACTGTTTAACTTATAATAAACTAGTGGTTCCCCGCAGTTTCGCTCGCGTTAAATTCGCAAATCTTCCATGGGAATTTGATGTTTTACCGGACAAAAAGTAGCCTATGTTTTCTTTATTATATTTTCTTTCAAATATTTTCTTTCAAATCTGTCAAAGCTGTCAAAAACCTCCCACTCGGTTGAGACCACCAAGATCCAGCCGTAAATTATCATTATCACTTTTAGTAGAAATACAATTTAATTAAACATTCGATAATTGATTTCCGATCATGAATAATAACCACGTAGTAAATCAACTTAAAGAATAAATAAATAATGCCGGAGATTGGGGCATCATCTAGCCCCAAGCGAAGCAGAGCTTGTGTTATGGGTACTAGATGACTGATATACTTAATAGAATACATTACATAGATAGATATTTTTACTAAACATAGAAAATACTCAGAACACCCATAACAAATATTTGCAGATCACACAATCATTTGTCCCAAGACGGGAATCGAAGCCGCTACTACTTGAAACTAATAAAGTTCATGGTACACATACTAATATTTTCATTAATACGGTATAAAGTATCTTTTTAAGTAGGTACCTAAATTACAATTCAATATCCAGCTCTCGCAAGATCCGAGAGCTGGTGAGTATCTGGTGCAGCGCATCAGCATTGCCATACAGCGGGGCAATGCAGCCAGCGTCTTGGGCACGCGCGCGACTGGTATTGATATGAATCTGTTTAGCTAAGTACCGGTATACTGTTTGCAACAATCTGCAGTTAGCTCAATTGTTCCAATTGTAAATACGAGTTCTAATTTGATTCTATTCTATTCTTTTTTTTTTACAAAATACTCTATTGATTTTTGATCTAGTTAATTTTTATACGGTACCTAATCAAATATTTTTTACGGTTTATTGAATTTCAAATCAATATCAAATAACTTTTTTTCTTTAGTCTTACTAAAAAGACAAGTTAAATTTTAAACAAAACTACTATCAAATAAAAAAAAGTGTTAATTGATTTCTTTCACTTCAATTAAAAGTGTAAGTACCGTCCAATTAAATTTCATTAAAATATTCAACAAAGCACAGGTCAGTCCATCAACAGTAAGACCTGTGACCTAGGTACTCGATTGGGTCACAGGCTTCAAAGATGTTGCAAAAGGTCACAAAAGACCACACCGTGTTTGACATACTCTAAGGGCCGATTTCACCATCATAAAACTAAGTTCATAAACGAGCTCAAAGTTCAATATGCAACTGTCAGGTTAACACTTAAACTTAGTTTAGGAACGTTGTCGATCGTATTTAAAATATGGGTTTTAACCTTTAGAGAAGGCAAGTTAACGTTCTATTTATTTTATCTACCCAAATATCATAAACCCTCTCTAATGCGTTCAAAAACCATAGGCAATGACCAGCATTACCAACCAACAGAAATAAACGGAACTGTAATGAACTCATAACCTACTGAAAACCGTAGGTTATAGAGTTCAAATTTGGAATAGGTGTCAAATTCAAGTGAGTGTGCTATACTAGTAATTCTAACTATAAATCGCACGACATTTTGATCTCGAGTGACACAAGAAAAGTGACTTTGTTCGTGTCTATGATTAAAAAAAAAATACAGATATTCGAAACGCCGCCATTTCGAGCTGTCATTTGTTCGTTAGCTTTTTATTTCCAGTTACGAGTAGACAAATTTTCTGATAAGTTGAATAAGTTCTTTATTTCTGTCGAAAATAGTAACTCAGTACAACTGTCAATGTTAACTACCATTACTATAATAAATAATTTGCTTCTGTAGGTGTTCAATTTATTTTTTATTGCATTACACTGGTAACAATGCTGGTCATTTCCCTATGGTTCCTGAACCCATCATAGAGCCCTTATGATATTTGGGTAGATAAAGTAGTGTATGCAACTGTACATAATTAGGCATTACAACACTCGTGTGATGCTATTAAGAAACTCGCCTTCGGCTCGTTTCTTAAACCCACACTTGTGTTGTAATGCCCTCCATTATGCACAGTTGCATAAACTACTATTTATTAGGCATTGTAAACCTAGAATTAACCTATTACCTACGTAACACACCATGGCCAAAAGTGACACTAAATTATGGTAGCAGGTGGACCAAAAAAGGTAGTAACTTATAAATAACTGTGGATCTTATGTAAGTATACGAAAGTTTAAAAAAAACCTATCGCGGTCCCTGCTTTTTCACTATTTTTCACGATCTGAGGGTGCAAAAACTTCAACTGTAGCAAATAAAACGCTCGAAATTCAGACGGGTGTTTGGATACCTGATTCACCAAATCACTTTAGCATTTTTTGATGCTTCGATATAAAAGATATATCAAATATCAAAGTGCTTTACTTCCTTTAGACCTTACAGGACTCTTGGATAGGCTTTGCCAACCACATAGAAATACTCGAATAACATAAGCAGGTATAAAAAAACAGTTTAATAAGGTGCCTACTGCTCTGCCTCGGTGCAACCTAAAAAGGCGCGCCGCAGCTACGACAAGCTACAGACTAAAATTTGCGTCATAGACTCTGAAAGTGTTATTAGTTGTACAGAAAAGTTGGTAGCAGTGTATAAAACTTGCCATGTTTTGTCACTTCTTTTATCACAGAGTTAATCTAATCTCTGGCCTAAAAATGTCAAATATTATTAAACGTCCACTTTATTAAGACCTCCCACGACCAAAGCTTTATTTATGATGAAAGCTCAATTAATAGTAGCCGGTTTTTGCTCGGTAAGTTAGTCGCAGTATAATTAGTTCAAGATGAAATATTATAATTTTAAGATAATGTTTCTTAGAGACTGTGAAGTTGTTGATTTTTGCATAAAGATTGTGATATTTACAATTCTTTCCATCCCAAGGTTGCCTGGAAGAGATCGCTTCAAAGCGATAAGGCCGCCCATTGTACTTATCTTATGTGATGTCTCTTTGTTATGTTATTTTCTCGTGTACAATAAAGAATTTTTGTATTGTATTTTTTGTATTGTATTTATTTTATACTCGCTGACCTGACATACGTTGTCCTGTCATTCAATTCAAACTGACAACTGACAGTTATTTCATACGTGCTTAGCAAAGAGTATAAGAGTATATAACGCCTGGGGCTATGGTTCATTAAAAAAAAATAATTAAAGTAGTCGTTAAGTTTTCTTACATTTTTTTAAGTTTCTGCGCAATTTTCTTAATTTTTTCTAGAACCTTCTAGAAATTGTTAGAAAACATTAAAAAAAAAGATTAATGAAATTGGTAAAGCCATTCTCAAGTCATAGCGTGACCAGGAGAAATAGGGGTTAATTTTTCTATACCTACATTATACCTAGATTCCTTATTTTATTTGCTTTCAGCTATTTCATTTAGGGGTTTAAAAGCAAACAAAATCATTACAAACAAACTTGGTAAGTTAAGTACTTTAATTTACACCCCAGATTCAAAAGGAAACTTTTAATTTTAAGTTTTAATATTATTGTGACCCTATTTTAATAGAATTGCAAGTATCAAATCAATTGTATTTAAGAACTTATCACTTAAAATTGAAAAAGTTGCGCTTCAGACTGTTTGCAAACAGTCTACGGGTAGCTCAACTGATCCATATAATTACCATTTGAAGGGTTTTTTAATGTCCCTTTTAAAATAGAATTGCCACAAATGTCGCAATGACCAGTCAAGGGGTTAAAAAGCACAATCAATTCAAAGGCAATCTATTCAATTAAGTAACGGTTATTTTAAAACACCTTATAACAATTTCTCCTTTTAAAAGCTTTCGCAATAAACAATCGATTATTTATATTCGATTATAATTAATTCGAGTAAATGAGCTATGTCACGCTCATTGCCGATAATCGCTACTTTACGTTTTGTAATCGATAATAATTAACCAGAAAAAGTATCGAGGTGGTCTTACCGATTCGATGAGTACGTTTACGAGTGATCGTTGAGGTACTGATGGCAAAAAAGTATGTCAACGATTTACTTTTAATTTTGTTGACCTGCTGACGGTGACGGTTGGTGACGGATAAAATTTTAAGAAAAGTGTAAATACTATTTTAATAGTTGTAATTTGTCGTTTTGTTGTTTTTGTGACGTTGTTGAAACAAAGATTTGTTAGATTTTAACCTGAATATAAACTATCTTAATAATTTCAGCGGTAGTTCGTTTGAAGAAAAAATAACGGAATCATTATTTAATCGGCGCAAGCGACGTAAAAATATTATGCCAAAAAACACATTCAGTTCATTTCAAATGATTTTACTTCGAGTACAAACAAAAAAAACAAAAAAAGTCTTTAAATTTTGCAAATGGAAAAAAGTTCTCCACCAACTTTACCTGCGATCAGTACCGCTATAAAACTGGCAGTAGGTATCTAGGTTATGCCCTAACAGAGCGGCTTGCCTTGCACCACGATGCTCTGAGGAATTACACCAACGATACAAATTCTTTCTAATTGAATCTAGAACACAGAATATCTGTACAGTCTTTTCTATCTATGTATATAGTTGAGAAAAGGGGTCACTGCACGACCAAATAATGCACGGCTCTTTAATCTACACCCCAATAATCCACGTACAACACTATAATGAGGGGTTTTCGTTTCGTATTAAAAAAAAAAAGCTAGTTCTAAATATCTCGATAGATGGCAGTGTGTCAACTGGCGATTAGGGTATGTCTATGTCAAATGAAGGGAAAACAAACTTTTTCTGAGTGTTGCCATTTACGCATTTTTTTAATGCTAAAACTGGTAGATTTTGTGATCGGTTCACCTTCTAACATCAAACCGATGACGGGGACATAATTAAGTCCCGTCCCCGTCGGTTATGGTACGTAAAAATCGTAAAAAACGGGGACATAAGTCCCAATTAAAAATATTTTGGTTTTGAGCTTTATTTTGTTCAAATGAAGAACTCTTTTAATCAGATGTATTTTTGAATGACGATGACGAGAATGAGATGAGATGAGATGTATTATTACTGAATAACGAGAGTCACACAATCACAAAAAATCTCCGCCATCTTAGTACAACATGTCGTCCCAAACAGCTGCGCAAGGTCAGTAACCCGAGCCGGCGCGACGGCACTCGAGTTTCGGCTCAAGGCGTGAATGATTTGTTGTTTTTATAAAGTTTTGAAAAAAGAATCGAATAGATCTGTGAAGGTTATACCTAAAAATGTCGTGTTTACCTGTAAGTAGGTAAGTAACTTGCATATCAGAAAAGGACCTATTTCAGTTTTTAATACCTAAGTAAATGAAAAAATATGTAGGTAGGTATGTTGTTGGTAAACCTTTATTATATAAATAAATAAGGCGCCACAAACACACTATACATTTTATACGTTATTTATGCCTAGTGATATTAGTTTTAAAGGTGATTACTGTTCCTATTTTCAGCTTGCAATATATCATTTTTCAGTTTTCCGGATATTTTACGAAACATCTTTTAGTCATATATTTCGGACAAAATTTAAGTTCGGTTTGGAGTTTTTTAATTTTGACTGTGGCAACACTACATTCGTTTCCTATTTTTGAGAAACCAAAATAAATTCAAGATTTTCTTCAAGTTTTTAGTGGTTTCCCGTCCTTCGTCAGTTCTGGAATCGAATGTTCTTTCTCTGGCTGCGCCGCCGCCGCGCCGCCGGTTTTTGCTGTTGGTGAAGTTATATTCTACCCGATAAAGTTATCTTGCTGTGTTCGAGTTCGAGTTATTGTTAATAACTGGTTGTGTTTGTGCTGATATGATAAAGAGCCTGACTCTGAGCCTATGAAAAACTGATGGTAATGAATGTGTACAAGCAGACGTACAAGAATTGGCTTAAAGGTGAATATTGGTAGCGTGTGTCAACAAAACAGCCGAGCTCTTGGGAATATCGCAAAGAAGTGGTTATAAAAGAACACAAATCTACAGGAAGAATTTCTTCGCCCAAAAAAAGGTCGCAAAACCAATTTTAACAAAGTATTGACAATTTCACGTATTCTGCTATATGAAGAATCGTCCATTCGTTTTTTCGCTGAAATGAATTATCTGCTCTAACAAAGGTAAGAATTGAGTTAAGTATCTACCTCATTTCAAAGAGAAGTCTATTTAGTTATTAGTGTCTTTATTTAAAAAAAGTAAAAGGATAAAAAGCAGCCTATGTGTTATTCCGGACTATAATCTATCGCTATGCCAAATTTCATACAGATCTATTCATATGAGTAGAGAGTAACGTACATCCATCCATCAATCCACCAACCTTCACCATTATAATATTAGTGGGATAAAAAGTACTTTGTGTTTGCGCTGCTGTAAGCCACTGCACATTAAAATAATGTCAGGATTTGATTTAACGTTTTAGAGCTTCTCAAATTAGTGGTTAACCAAGCACACCTACTGCATCTGAAAAATGACTTGTATCACTCAGGCATTATAGCTTCCTGTGATCTGCATGTAAAATATTTGCTATTTTGTTGCAGGCCATACAGTAATAAAAACAAGGGTGGATACCGAGGTCAAGTCATCGAAATAAGCTTTCTTGGAACGCTTAACAACAGGCTTGAATACTCCAACGGGAAAAGGACAATAATTGATATTCAGCTGTAATTATAGGCAACGAAGAAATAAAAAACAAGAAATGTATTTGTTTATATTTATTTCTGATGTCAAATAAATAATGCCTTTGTAGGACTAAGGTATTAGTAATTTAGGCAGTGAAAACTCATACCTATAATGTACCTATGAATAAACCTTCTTTTAAAAGTACTTCTCTATTTAAAAAAATGCACTTATTTGTTTGTTTTATTTACTCTCTGAAAGGCACAACCAAATGTTGCATTGCTTTGTTGTTAGGTACAAGCATAGTGAAGGGTGGTGCGTGAGCCTAGTATTATTATGACTCTCAGAAAAGACCACCAGCAGCGCAGCGTGTAAAGCTCTGGACGCTTAACTAGCGTGTGAGATTGAGCCTTGTGAGATGAATGGATTTAGTAAAATAAATACCTATAGCTTTCTTCAAGAAAATTTCCTGCTCAAGCAAAGCCGAGGGCAAGAACGAATGATCCATAAAAATTCAAGGGTTTGCTTCACTGTCTTGTCACTTTCATAGTGACATTTCTTTGTTTATTTGCAGCATTTGAAAAATCAAGTTTGTTTGCCGGTTTTTTTTTGTTCAGACATAAACAATGAAAAAACTGGCACGATGGTTGTGACAGAGAAACATTCATTTTATCTGATTTCTTCTCATGCTACAAGCATATTTTTATCTCTCTCTGGTGTGAATGAGATGGGTATATGCTAGTGCATATACCCATCTCATTCACACCGGTAGAAGGTACTAGAGGTAGTCCTCTAGTACCTTGTTCTTAAGCGATCGACCGATTATCATTTTGACGTTTTCTTTCATGTGACATTAACATACCATAGTCTTCGATCAAAAATAAGTAGTTCGCGGCCTCCCCCGTAGATTCCTAGAGCCTTACAAAAATGTCAATCAAAATTGTCTACGTTTTGTTTTGACGCAGACAGTTTGCGCAGAGCCTGACAAGTTTTTTCCATACGGAACAAGAGATTGGTGGAGTCGAATTCATTTTATTTTATTTTGTAAGTAGGTAGGTACCTTCCTGAGAATTATATACCTACCTACTCAGTTTATTTTCTATAAGGATTAATTAACAGAATTCAGGTAAAGATAACGAATCATTTATTGATGAAACTATAAATTGGTGTCTCAACAGTAGGTATTACATAGGTTATACAAAAGGGTCATTTCAGACATACAACAATTTTAACTTAAAATACAATTTCAGGCAGGCACTCTAGATTAAAAAGATCTGGTTCCTGTCTGCGGCTTTGCACGAGTTTTTTTTACGGGACAAAAAATAAACGTTTTATAAATTCATACTTCTGGTAGAAAGACTAGGTTCTTACCTACCTAGGTAAGAACCTGTTGGAATATTGAACCATGCTATGTATTGGTACACCATTCAACTTGTCTATGGGACTGAGATTATAGTAAGGATTTATGATTAAATCAATGCTTTATATCTGTCAATGTTGTCTCGATGACACTGACAGTACTCTACTCTAAAAACCGTTCTGTGTTTAGTGCAACGCATGTATCTACCTCTCTCTGTTCTGAATAAGCCCACACAACATGTCCATCTAAAGCTAATTTTCTGTATCCCTAATTTAAGTGTTAATCATGTAATGTAATTCCTAATTGTTTTCGCTAGACAATAATAACTATTGTGCTATGTGATTCTGTTCGTTTATTTTCACTCGCCGATTGCATCACCGACCTAACCTACCTTCTATCACTGTGCACCACTGCGTAGGATCGACATCCAAAGCTAGGCCTCACCGCCTGGCTGGCTCTCTGCTCTACAGAACCTAGTCTTTCTTTTATTAGAAAGTCTACGCAAATGAAATTTTAGGGCGGGCCAACTAGTTATTTTAAAAATCATCAACTAGTAATATTAAATTTATTTTTATGAAAAATATATTAATACATACTAAAAATGAAAAAAATTTTTAGAAGAAATAGCCTCTCCATTTATCAATTTAGAACAAAATTAATATTTTAACATAGGCAAACCAAACAACAATATTTTATGCTGATTTTACAAGTATATGACTCACATCTCAATATACGAGTAAGAAATATATATAAACTTACTGAAAATAAGAAATTCCATCCTTTTTCAGCACTTTGGACGAGTGATTCTTGCATTTTTTGTACCCATGCTTTTTGTCTGAACGCTAAAATGACACTAGTTGAAAAGCTTCCCTAACATGTCAAAATGTTTCTCTTTTGCTACTGAAGGTTGTGGCGTGCGCATTGTGAATCTAAGGGGGGCCGGCAAAGCCGGACATTTTTGATCGATGACCATAGTGCCTTGTTCCTCTAAGTAGGAACCCAGTTGAAGCCCTGCCATCTATCGAGATACATGGAACTAATTTTTTTCTTTTTAAAAATGTAAAACGAAAACCTCTCATTGGAACCGTTTTTGACACGAATTATTGGGGTGTACATTATATGTATAGCTGTGCATTCAAAAGTCAATAACTTTGTTTCCTTAGGCTTACAAAAAAGCACTGCATTATTCGATCGTGCATTATAGTGCATTATAGAAAAGTCGTGAAAGAAAGGAAGACTTTTCTCTAACTCTCATTGTTTCGTATTTGGTCATCCACTCCCATCCCAAAAAGACACCCAGGGTGTCTTGTACAGGGTGACCCTGTACAATACGCAGATGAAAAATACAAATCTGGAACTAGTTCCTGATACGTGTTATACAGTTCCATGTTGGCTATATTTTAATGTCTTACCTAAACATTATAGTACCCGTCAAGTCATAACAGTGCAATAGCTTTTTGTGAAGTACCCAACTACTAAGGCAAAACTTGACATAAATAGCTCTACAGCTTCCTTTGCATAAAGAGTTGTACAACTTATGTTTCACAATGAGCTCTACTCTATTCTACTCTAATACTAGGTAGGTAGGTACTTTTCTTTCGAATAGAGCTTTACTACTACCTACTCTTTTCACAAAGAGGTCTTTGTTATAGAACTCTTATAATGAGTATGATAATATTCTATCTACCCATTATAAGAATTAAACTCTGCTCAGCTCTCAGTACTCACGGGATCCCCGTGCTAAAAAAACGAATTTCATGAAATTCACCATGCTCTCTTTGGTTCCTTGAATGTAAAAACAGGATAGAGAAAGAAATTACGATAAAGATAATCATGAAAGTGCATTGTTTTCCACATAATTTGGTCGAGACTTCGGTAACCTTGTATTGAAATTACTTATAAAAACATAATTAAAATTTTACTAATCACTGGTTCCTTGAACCAGTTCTTCATAGTTTGTGTAGATTCTTTTAAATAACCAATAACACACTTTATTAACAAAGAAAATTACAATCAAATAATAGAATTAATTAGGGGAGGCCTTTGTCCAGCAGTGGACTACTATAGTAGTCCACACATTCTATTCATCATCATCATTAGCCTATAGGCTGATGATGATGATGTATAGAATTAAATTTAAACTAGATTATTCCGCTTACGCCGTTCCACGTATGTTCTGTCCCGCTCCATGAACGCGAAATCCTATACCTATCCTTTTCCACAAAATGGCGCGTATTGCGCCCTCTTAAATAACTCTGCTTTCCTCTACACTTAAACATCAGAGACTTGGTCATGCGCTTGCGCAACCGACCATGTAATCGTCATCTTACAAGCTACTGTATAAACCGAACATAATAATAAATCGATCATTTGGTGGCAAAAACTGATCGTAAAGCTTATTGGGTTGTTGATATATTTATGAAGAGTTTGTAGTTAAGGTTTTTTTGTTGGTTCCGCGTGTGAAATAAATGTTTCAATATCTATAAGGTTCACCTACCTATGAACTAGGTACGCGGAAACGACAAAATTCCCAGGAAATGGAAATGAAATAATGAAAAAAGAGTCGAATAGACGGCCGCCGTGTGGTGCCAACCTAGAATTTGCACCACACCTACTCTTTCCGAGTGCCGTAAGAGGAGTGAGGGATAGGGATATCCACCGGGGGGCGGGCAGCAGCGCCTCCTCCAGAACAGTTCTACCATCAAACTGTGATTCCCAACCCGCATGCCCAGTTTGGGGATTATAGACATTATATCATATGATAAAAGCCAATAAGGCGCTTATCAGGAGGAGACCTGCGTCCAGCAGTGGACCAATATAGGCTATTTAGATGAGTGGTAAACGTGTTCTTGAGTGGAGACCGCGACTCGGCAAACGTAGTGTAGCCGAGTCGCGGTCTCCACTCAAGGACGCCCTCCGACCAGGTGGGATGATGATTTGCGAAAGAGTGCTGGCAGATGCTGGATGCGTCAAGCTGAAGACAGGGCGCTATGGCGCTCATTAGGGGAGGCATATGTCCAACAGTGGACTACTATAGGCTGATGATGATGATGAGATGAGGGGAGGTGAGACGATGGCCACTGGAAATCCTTTTCTCGAAGCATTTTTAAATTTTAAAATATAAATTATAAAAAATCGCATCACTTTTTTGGTTCTTTGGGCAGAAAACAGGCCAATTCAGGTATATATTAGCTTAAAGATTTTTTCCCCTTTTTAGGGTCAGCTCACACCGATCGCGACGTTGCACGCACTTTGATTCAAAATATAACTTTATTTGCTACACCAAAAAGTTCAAATTTTATTGACATATTATGAAAACACCTCGCGGCGGCGGCGCCCGCTTCCGCCAATTTGTATCTTTGGTAAATAAAGTTTTGTATAGAATCTAAGTACGTGCAGCGTCGCGACTCGTCGCGTCTCGATGAGGGCCTATAGAAATGAAATGAAATTATTTATTTGACACGACACGTTAGAATTACCATACATTTGAGAAAAGAACAAAACTAGATCGAGTTTAACAGTAAGACAGGTGAGTGCAATAACGGTTACTTAGTACAAAGTAAAAAAAAAACCCTTCCAGGATGCATGTATGTACCTAGTGATAACCAATTACCTTAGAAATAAGATGGAATGTACCTAAATGCAAGCAAAAATAAATGAAATATGAAATATGAAATTGTCGGAAATCTAAAAAGAATTGGTTACCTACCCAGTAACTTCCGCAACCTGCCTGGCAAACCACCCAGTGTCGAGCCAAGTATCAACTCAGCATGTTACGGAGTAGATTAGTCAAAAATACCTACTCAGCGCTGGTGTTATGTTGACCATTGTGGAGTAAGTTATATCATCAACGACAAACATCTACGCACACTGCTTTACATGTAGACTAAGTGAAATTAGGATTGTAAGGACATTATAAGGACAATGCTTCCTGAATCTAAACTCCAGCATAGTATTAATTTGATGTTTATTTGTTATCAGATAACTCTACTTCGAGCAATCAAGAATGGATAACGACCTGTGATTACACCTCCATCATCAGGTAGGTGATTTTATTGTCTATCTATATTTATGACTCAACTTCTTTAAAAGGCTTGCAGCACACGGGCGACTTATAGTCGCTTCCACTTTTATTGGTCGGAAGGTCACATCACATCACACCCATAACTTTTCAATTTGACACCACTATTCCTTATACAGGGTGCCACGCTACATGTATACTGAGCCGAAAGGGGATTATTGTTAACCCCGAGGGATCAACGTGTGATTTTTTTTATCGATTATTAATCGATAAAATCGAATCGAAATTAATTTTATTTTTAATTAGTGTTTTTCTTACTAAGCATGTTCTTTTAACTTTTTTTTACATTATAAAGTATTTTACAAATGTTTTTTGTGTTTTTTTTTCAGCAAAACCAGTATTTTGTCACGATATTATAACAAAAAATATATTACAAAACAATAATAATAATGTAAGGATACATGTAAAAAAACACGAATATGAATAAAAAAAGCCTCTGGTTTTTTTCATAAACAGTTAAAAAAATGTTAGAAATTCACTAAATCGTAGAACAAAAGTTGATCCCTCAAGGTTGCCTGGCAGAGATCGCTCAAAGCGATAAAGCCGACCTTTGTACTTCCTTGGTTCTCAACGTTTCCTTCTGTATGGTTTTCTGTGTATGTGTGGTATAAATAAAGAGTTACCTATCTATGTACCCCTCGGGGTCCAGAATAACCCACTTTCGGGTTCGGTTTTTTATAGTCAATAGACCTTCGATTGACCACAATGTCTCCTAAATAAGTAGCGATGTAGCCAATGATGTATCACGAAGGTCCAAAAGACACCTATTCACTCTAGTCTTTTGAAATAGGTAAGTACTAACCTAAAGGAACGTTTTCAATGGTTTCAATAGAAACTAGGCTTTGGTTTTACTCTTCAGAGTAACAATGTGTCAAAAGATCTTTAGAACAAGCTTCATTGAGATTCGAAGTAAAACATACTTTGTCTGATTCAAACAGCTGTATATGTATTTGCAGCTTTGACAGTGCGTTAAATTGTCTTAGATTTGAGTGAAGAGAACAGAACACTATACAAGTAAAATTTGTACTGCTACCCTACCAACAGAATATAGTTAGGTGGCGAACGTAACGGGTTTGGTTGCCAAACTAGGACTAGATCTTAGTACTCACGGTGCAGTTCGCCAGTTGAAATTTTCACTGATGATGTAATTCTGTAGCCGCTATAACAACAAATAAAAACAGAATAAAATAAATACTTAAGGGGCTCCCATACAACAAACTTGATTTTACCACTCAAGAGTAGATTGGCGCTGATATTCTGCCGAAACCACCATGATCACAAGACCCTGTGAGGCATAAGATTAGAGAGATTCTACTCAAAGACATACATATAAAGGCTAACGAAGGCCTACAGCACCGAAAACTCCATCTAACAACTGCTAAAATCGTGAATTCTTTCCATGGGCTGGAGCTAAGATTGCGATTCGACCGCCGCCATTTTGGGTCTTCCATCTTAGTTTTATATCCAAACCTTGGAAAGAGAACACTCAGTTGTCAGTGTCAGTTTTGCAAAGATTGTCAATGTCATCAAATCTCGTGCATTTGGACAAACAAAACCAGAGGGTGGATAGACATCTCTACGACCCTTGCCAAGGCAACCCATAATGAGAATAAAACCACTCTCCGCTACCTAAAATACACGCCTCGTCTATACATATTTAAAAGATAGATTACGTGTAAAAAATATGCAGGTAGAAGTTTATCCAAATAAAACAATGAAATAATTCGGGTTGGTTGTTGAACTGGTTTCATACATTGTGACAAAACTTGAAATGTTTACTTATTTTAGATTTTTTTCTTATCAGACGTGTTTTTGGTAGGTACCTAAACCAGATGCAGGTAGCAATATTTATTGTAATAATACGGGTGTGAAGCCCCTCTTCCACCGCAACGACCTACGAGCTAGTGTGTCATCAGTTGAACTACCAGTAGATTGTTTGCAACAGTCTGCAGTTAGCTCAATTCTTTCAATTGTAAATACTAGTTTTAATTTAATTCTATTATTTGATTGTAATTTTTTTTGTTAATTTAGAAATAGTATACACAGTTGAAACAGTTGAACTGACTCAAGACTGATGCAAACTATCTACATTTAGCTGATTTATACCTTGTTGATTTTCTGAGTTGAGCAATGGGGAACAAAATAGGTTTGATAGGAAAGGGTCCCGTTGCGCAATTCGCTCAACTGAGTTGCACAAAAGGGACCTCGCGTCTAGGTTCGCTTTGCAAGAAAATGTATGTGACTGTCCACTGCAACCCACACACACGCTACGCACGAAACTGTCAAACAATAGTTAATTGTTATGTTATGCAAGGCTGCAAAGTTGGTTTTTGGTGCGAGTACTTGTATTGAAACCTGAGCAAGCGAAGGTTTCTAGGAGTGAACCACGAGCGAAGCGAGTGGTTCAAATATTGAATCCTGAGCGTAGCGAGGGTTTCAAAGGTGCGAGATGCAAAATAACTTTGCTACCGAGTGAAACACACAATTTTTCACCTCGCTATAGTGAGGAAAACGCTACGTGCAAAAAAACAGCTTATTTATTAAATTAGTGTTTATTCATTATAAAAACTACTCACTACTACAACTAAAAACTACACTATAATATTAAAATTTTTAATGCATTTTCAGTGGACTTGCAGTATAGAAAAGTATGGAATAGAAAGGTTCGAATTTTAAAAAACTATTTCCACGCTAGCGGACAAAATGCACTTTTGCACTCAGATTTCGAATGACAAATAGAATCTTTCCGAGGTTGTGAGGTGAAAACGAACTCAGCTAACATGCGCCAAATACATCGTGTACATCGTGCGTGGCCGTGGCACAGCGGCTTTGTTTACATTTCTGAAAACGAATGAACAAACGCGTTTGAAATATGTATTTAAGTAAGCGTAGTTATTAAGTCGACGATCAGTGACTTGGTTTGAACTTACCTAATTAAGTAAAGTTAATTGTGCAATTTCTGCATACTTCTCTGTGGCTTGCCGACAACTTAGGAGCATAGACTTACTTATTAATAGACCTGCTAAATACATCTGAGCGACAAAAAAGTACTTTATGACTGACAACTGATGTAAGGGTAAGTAATGTATCTATTTTTTAAACCTAGTTTTATTGAAAAGCGTTGAAGGGATAAATTATAGCATTAAATTTGTGATTTGATAATAAAGGTGCTTACTCTTTACTTTGTCTACAATATTAGAACCTTAACAAATAGTACATTAATATCTTAGGGTTCCGTACCTAAAGGGTGAAAACGAGACCCTATTACTAAGCCTCCGCTGCCTGTCCGTCTGCGGTTCGTAAAAGGTAAACAGTTTAAATTTTCACAGAATATGTGTTTATCTTGCCGCTATAACATCAAATAATAAAAATGAAATAAACATTATAATTAAAGGGAACTCCCATAAAAAATTGGAATTTTTTGGCTAATTTTGCTCTACTTTTGTCGAGGCTGTATCTCTTGAACTGTAATAGACCTTTGAAATTTGCACAGTGCTTGGATGGGTGACCGCGTCATGAAGGCTTTTTGAGTTTATTGCCATTTAAAAAAACAATCAGTCTAGGATTCTTTTTGTAAAATAATTACGTACGATGATACGGAACACGCCGTATGCGAGTCGACTCGCACTTGGCCGGTTTTTACTTTCGTTTTGCGGCACATACACTAAATAGGTGAGTTTAATAAAAAAAATATGGGATTATTACCTCGGGATCATTATCCAAAAAGCAGAAGAATTTTCCAAATCGATCCAAAATTGGCGAGAATCTCCTCTTTTGTTTTTCTTTTGAGGTTAAAGAAGCTTTATTTCTCATAAAAACTATAAAGTTCATTTACAATGAGAATTTGTAAATAATGTTTAAGTTACATATTACCTCTAGGACTTACTTAAACATAGGTAAGGTAATCTACGTTTTTATATAATAGTGCTAATTAACATAATTTAGGATAGATAGGTACAAACAAATGCAATAACAAGCCAACAAATAACAAAAATAAATAAGGTAGATTTTTAATTTTTCATCGGTTAAAAAGGGGCACGCTGCTTCTGCCTGCTCTATGAACCGATTACCCCTTTTAACTCCATTCATCCGTCTCGACTATTTAGATGCCGCAGCTTATTATCCACTAATTAGTATTAAATCCTGATTGATAATTAAAATATCTTCCATTGATGCATGCCTTAGTAAGAAGTAAGTATTTAACTATGTGAAGGGTAGTCAAGTACCGATGGCCTAGGTCTAGGATAAGGAGGCAAAGTCGGGCCGACGACAGTACTTACCTAGGTACTTGCTTACAGTATCGCATGGGAGAGCGAGATGCAAAAACAAGTGGTCCACCTCTGTGGTGACCACAGAGTGTTGACCGTCTACAATTAGCTTTAATATGTACATATAGAAAAAAATATAGGGATGAAAATATTTAGTAACAATTCCGCGAAAAAAACCTTCTCCGATAAGTTCTAACAAAATGTAGTCCGCGTTGTAGAAGAAAACGACGATTGCTGATGTCACAGGTCACGCGTCTCAATTGTAAATACTAGTTTTAATTTAATTATTAAAATATTAAATAATTGTGATTTTATATAATAATATTAATATAATAAGATTATTTATATAATAATATAACGTGTCAAAGTTTGGATAGAGATAGATAGATGGATGGATGCTTGTTACTCAATCACGCCAGAACGACTGAACGGATCGGGATGAAATTTGGCACAAAGATAGATTATAGTCTGGAATAGCACATAGGCTTACTTTTTATCCCGGAATTCCCACGGGAATGGGAACTACGCGGGTGAAACCACGAGGCGCTGTTAGTTTATAATCATTTTTAGTAATACGTACTAACCTACAAATACCAACTACCCAGAAATCTAAAATCAGTCCAAAATAAAAACAAATAATATTTTTACGTAAATTATACAAAAACAACAGTGTCTTATAATTTTAGTATACGTTTTTGAGAAACATTTTGTCTACGGTCCAAAATCTATAAGAAAAGACATCAACGCGCTCCTCGATTTAGTAAAACGGCTTCCTAAATGATTTTTAACCGACTTTGAAAAAAGAGGGTTCATATTCTAATGTCCAGGAATATTATCATCATCAACCTATATCAGTCCACTGCTGGACATAGGCCTAATGAGCGCTACTACTACACACTTATTTAAATTTTCCGCTGAAAAGCGAATATTTATTTATTTATACAATTTCTATTCCGTTCTAGAATGCGGCTCCAAATGGTTAATCTCTGACCTTTATATAATAGGTATAGCAGCTGATAAATTCACCACATAACAGTACTTTATACTTTTCTTATGTGTGTGTGTTTATACTTTTCTTATGTGTGTAGTGTTGTGCTATCGACCCTCTATTATTAAGACGTCGCGTCGATAACATCTGCAACAGTCACGTGACAAGATGTTTTACAAATGGTGATATCAATGGAATTCACTAAGTAGGGACACTCATAGTGACTTAGAACTTTATAATACTAAAACGTGCTAATTAGTAGTCTGCGGAAAATTCGACTAAAACCATTCGACTAAAACAACTCGACTAAAACAATTCAACTAAAACCATTCAACTAAAAACAATTCGACGAAAACAGCTCGACTAAAACAATTCAACTAAAACAACTCGACTAAAACAATTCGACTAAAAACAATTCGACTCAAGCAATTCAAACAAAATTTGCATCAAAATCCATATGTGTACCAATTATCCGATTGATCGAAGATCTTAATATGGCTACAGCATTCTACATCAGTGCATTTTATATTTTAATACGGCTCGCTGGTACATGATGATGGTGAATGGAATTGAATTGAAAAGAATTGACTCGCTTTCTATTTTATTTTTATTGAAGCACTTTTAGTTGACAAACTGAACGGTGACGTCACAGAAAAAGGGCAGCGTTTTTATCAACCGAAACTGAGTGCACTTATTTTCGTTAGTAATTTATAAATTTCTGGGTGTCATATTTTTTTTCGGAGACGAAATAAAATTAAAAATCTAAATAAAAATTAAAAAATTCTATGCATAAACCCTATTGGCGAAGATATCGACCAACATAGAAAAAATACAAAAAGTCGCCCCGTGACCACGATCGCTGTAACGCGGTTGAAACGTTGGGAAAAAAAACAAAAGGTACGCGATAAATAATCTTTAAATTACAAACAGCCGAACATCTCTCCTCCTCTTTTGTATTTCTTTTCGTCGGTTAGAAGAACTTCAACAACCTTGTCTGAACCCAGATAGGTCATTTACTTGGTCATTATCTCACTCCGCCATGTTTTTACAATCCCTAAAAGGTTTCAAATAGCTATATTAAAATTGATGACAAAATTAGCGAAATGTCTTTTTGAGATTGAGTTAACAAAACCAATCTTAAAAACGTTTTATTAAACTGCTTTTGAATATTATCATTATTATTGTCGATACCGGTCAGTGACTTTATTTTATGAGACAAATATACAGGGTTATTGGTAAATTAGTGACAATACGTGAACTGCAGGTCCTGCCCATCATCACAAATATGTTCGTGAAGGCGCCAAATCTAAATTATAAAAAAAAATATAAGTCACCTCTGATACTAAATGAAAAAACATCTTTGTCTGGAACCCAACGAGTTACCTACTTAAGACCGATCTTTCACTCACATAATATCTTCTATTAAATCAGGGCAGAGCTGTTTTTAAGTTGAGTTTCAAATAAAACCTCTCTAACGAACGATTATTGAATTGCAGGGGGTAGCCATTACCAATACCAAAATTAAGAATTAAGACCTGGCGTCTTCACAAACGTGTTTGTGATGATGGGCTGAACCTGCAGTTCACGTATTGTCACTAATTTACCATACCCTGTATATGTATTGACAAAAGTTAGTAATAATTAGATGTATAACGTCAGCTATCATCATATCAGCCGTTACACGTCCACAGCTGGACATCAACGAAGTTGGCTATGATCTGCGTATAATATTATATGTGCCTTAATTCAGTTAGGTACATATTTAATTTTGTTCTTAACTCAGAAAGAATATTGTATCACATCATTTCACGTTACGAATCTGTTAATAAGTTATCAGAATAGCAAATATCTACTGAATAAATGGAGCGTATTCGCAACAAAATGTATAAAAAGACATCCTGTAGAGGAAGTTACGTATAGCCGTGATTTACTACTGTCACGTTTGTTTAATTTGAGCACATCCTGTGTACGTAGAGTTGGGGCAATCCCTATAGAATAATATCGATATTATAAACTGACAGAAGCGCAAGGTCTATAAGTTGGCTGTAGGTGATCCAGGGCTAGAATGATATTGAACTTTGAACAGTTTATAGACAATTTTTTTTTATAAATCATCAAGACGACTTATGTATATAACGTCCTTGCTTACTCTAAAGATGAGCTTCTACCTCTTTATTTGCAAAAATCTCAAGACGGTTTAAATCACTAGCTGTTCATTTGTTTTTTTTTGTACTTACAAGTAAGTTCTCGACGTTGATCTTGAGTATTCGTGAACGTTACTTTTTATTTACCTAGTGATAAAAATATTCTATGTTCATTTTATTGAGATGACCGCTCTCGTCGAAATAATTCAAATTCTATGATTTCTGCAAATACAATCACTATAAACCTTCAATGGTTTGCACATTTTTCTCAATTAGATTTTATCGATAAGTCGGCATAATTTCCAAGTGTCAGTACCTCCCTAGCAGTACATAAGTACGTTACATTTCAATCAGATATTAAGCCTGCGTTAATTACGTCCTACCGTTGCTCGTTACGCTGATTGCAAAGCAATAGAGCCACAGAAATGGTACAGGGTGACTCAAGCGAGGTGGTCTACAAAGAGCATACGTTAATTTTACGTCCTACCGTTGCCCGTTATGCTGATTGCAAGGCAATAGAGTCACTGAAATGGTACAAGGTGGCTCGGGTTTGATCAACCACTATGTTTTTACTAACATGGTACCTACATAATTACTACTTAAGTTTGCCCCCATGTCACTTGCTATCTATTTACTCAATATATTGTTTGCGAGAAGCGTGGATATTTTTTACAATAACCTGCCGAAACTCTACAAAATATAGCATAGGTAGTTATAGAAACAAAATGTTTAGATTAGTACCTACATTATTGTATTATAAACCGACATACATTACTTACATAATTAAATCGTCGTCTTAGGGTAAAATGACGATGTTAAACGGTCTTCTAAATAAATATTTGAAAATGACAAAGTTCTCCATTATGATCTTCAAAAAATACTTCTTAATCAACATAAAATACTTTTGCAAATCATTTGTTTTAATAAAATTAGTCAGTAATGCAGAGATTACGAAATCACTCCTATTTAGGTACGAACCGTTTTGGTTGAATCACCTTGTATGAAAATCATGGAAAGGGCTTACTAATTGAAAGATCTTTAGCGGAAATTAAATAAGATATCTAACTTACAGTTAACTTAAATGTTCGTTGCATTACATAACCTAGTTTTAAATAATAACTTCAAGTCAATGTAAGGGTCTGCTGCACTGTGAAATGGAATAGGTCCTTTATCACACTATTAAGAATGCGAAAGTTTGTATGGATGGATGGATGGATGGATGTTTGTTCCTTCTGCACACTTACTTATAAACAGATCGGCCTGGATTGTTCACGATGTAATACAGTAGGTCCAATCCTGGAATAACACATGGTGTTTTCAGTCACGTGATCATATATCAAAAAATGTGTAATTTTAATCCGGTTTTTCTACCTAAAAAAAGACATATTTTTAATAAAAATCACCTGATTACGCTTTGTTATATTGTCACTGACTAGGATGAAAACAATTAAGTTAAAAATAAGTTACAAGAATTTGTAACTTATTTTTAATGTAGTCAAATAGCCTATTAAATTGCCAATAGGTGAAATCGTGGTGAAACAACAGTCCATATAAAAAACACACACTATAAAAAAAACTCTTTCTTTCTTTCATATTTTAATCCTTAGTAAACTTATTTCAAGTTTGATTTACTAGTACCTAAGTACATTTTAAATATGAAATTACAAACGAGCGAAAATACCAACAAATAACCAATTCAATTCCCTAATCAATTCAATACTGCAATTTCTACGTCAACATGTCAATTTAATTGATTCAATATGTACATTTTACGTCGATGCGATGCAATGATTGAGTCAGTCATGAATCAGTCTTACCTACTGATTTATATCAGGGACTTGGGAAAGGTTAGGCCGAAATACATAATTATCAGTCGAGGCTTAGTCCAATCGCGATTTATTATTCCTTGATGTCGAGTCAAATCTTGTACAAGTAGAAAAATCTAAGTTTACGTGAGCAAGTTGCATTTTATAATGCTACCTACTAAATTGGGAAAATCAACTCCTAAACAAAAATAATCGCTTAAGAAAGGTGCATAGATAGAATTCCATTCCATCCGATGCAGATTGGTCCCAATTAGGGATTGCATTATCCGGACAATTTTCTTATCCGGATAATATGGATTACATCATTCACAAATCCGGATAATCCGGATAATTCGGATAATTTGGATAATTTGAATAAAGTTCAACTTTATTTCAACGAAAACTCAAAAATGACAAATTACAACTAAGTATTTACACGTATGTACATCAATTTCATAAAAATCTAATCAGCAAAGGCCCCGTGACCGCAAACTCGTCCAGTGTGGCCGTTCTACCGACTTTGTCGCTAGAACTAGAGGATTTTATCAATGTTTAGCGGACAAAATTCCACATTTAGCGAGAAAAAAAGTTATAGTGACTTCTAGCGACTTTTAGGCGGGTCAATATGTCGCTACAAGGGCAATCGTGAACTCGTCATAATATTAAAGCGTGATCGATTTTGGCACCTTATAAATCGCGAATTTTATCTTTTACCTTGTACTTATACTCATCACTCTAACGATTGATTTGCGGTCTTTCCCAGATCATGGGCCCAAGGCCAAACGCCGCTGATGTAGCTGCGGAGCGGGCACTTACTGATTGCTGTGCAAGATGTGAAGGCACTAGCAAGGGTATCTACATACGTGGCATCCCAAACTAAAGGCCGACCTATCTTTCAGGGAATCAGAGATACCGTCAGATCTTTTACTATCATCTCGCATAGGCTACCTGGTTCAAAGATAGCTACCACATTGACGCTGGTCCGAAAAATTATGTCATGATTAATCATCTGAACTTTATTGGTCATAAAAGTATAATAGTGCATATTTAGCTATTGAAAGGTAACCCTTTCATCAACATGTGCTAGTGTAGACTAGTATAGGGGCGGCATATGAGTAGATGTAGCTCTCCAACTAGACATTATGCCGCCCTTTATCAGCTAAGGTCTTCAACTGACATCCTCCAGCCATCTGCTAATAGTCTTTAACACATCGTCAGCCCACCTGGCAACAGGACGGTCTTTACGAGTTTAAAACAGCGTTGGTCTCCACTCCCCTTATACAAGTTTAAGACCAACGCGGTTGTCGGTTTTTCTTTGGCAGAGATGGCCCACTGCCACTCAGCTTACTAATTCTCTGAGTTATGTCACCAGCCTTGGTTCGGCTTTGGTGTGATTGGGTAGTTTTGTTTCGAATACGCAAACGAATCCTAACCATCAGAAAAACTCCGAACATAACTGGTACTTTCCATAGCTTGCTAAACGACTTTGAACTACTGCACCAGTTGTACCCTGAGAACCTAACTCATATCCCTCAGTTGTAACGGGTAGAAGCACTAGTCCATAACTTTAGGAATGGATAACAAGAAGACTTGTGTGAGCCAAAGAGTTAAGACTTCTAACTCAAACACTGACAAGCCCTCATAGTTTCACTTACTCTTGCAGCTGCTAGGAACTGCTGTAGAATTTTCTCCGGGGTGATGTATCTGGCTATGCAAGTCTTTGCCCAGGTGAATGCTACTTTGTTGCATTCATTCGGAGATTTCTGCTATGCGCTAGCTTACCTTCGCATCAAGTGCAAGTGCTAGCCTGGCTGTCAGACTTGATGTCATTTGTTGGTGTAGCGCTTTTGTGTGTACCAGTTCAGAGTGGCTGTTCAACCAATCTTCTCTGGAAAGTGGAAGAAGGCAGCTCCACAAAGTTCCAAACGCCTTGGGAGCATAAACACTACGAAAACGCATAGAACGACCTGAACAGGTAACCGTGGGAGGCGCGGTGTGTGGTGTGACGACGAAAAAAGCCGAAGGTTATACCAAATAATAATAAATAATAATTGTGAAAATAGGAAAGAACACTTCGATAGCGCGATCTTATTTTTCAAGTGGCGACATCTAGTTAAAATTCGACTCTTATTTAGTTTGAAGTGATGAGTGAGTGATAGGATAACACAAAGATGAAACGACGAATGAAAAGACCTCTTGTTTACGCCCGTTGCCGTGGAAACTAGGTATTTGCTACGAGTGATGTGAAAAGTATCATGTGATGATGCTTTGAATATGTTTTATAACGCAAATATAATTCTTGGAGGATCAAACTATTATGGGCCCACTTTAAAATCCAACAGATTTGTATAACAAGGGAAAAAAAATCAAAATCTATTAAGAATTGGCGATGTAATTCCTGTAGCTGTCGTGATTTTTCAAAAGAATTATGTTGTTTTTTAAGCTTGACGGGATAAATATAAACAATAATCCCTCGGTATTTTTTTTATGGAACCAATTTCCTAAATATACAATAGCGCATTTTTTTTTAATCGGACCATTTTTATTATTTACGGACAAATCAATGAAAATAAACATTATGCCATACAACGGGGTAATGCAGCCAGCGTCTTGGGCACGCTTCCAACTGGTATGGTGATATGGATCAGTTGAGCTACCTGTAGATTGCTTGCAACAGTCTGCAGTTAGCTCAATTGTTTCAATTGTAAATACTAGTTTTAATTTAATTCTATTGTTTGATTGTAATTCCTTGTTAATAAAGATTATGAACATAAAAAATATATACAGCCGAACATAGAACCTCCTCCTGAAGTCGGTCAAAATAGATGATCATTCTCAAACTCACCATTTTGCAGCATTTGCCACGCATTTTTGTAACGGTCTATTTACCACCTGTCATCTCTCAAAAAACGACCTTCACGAAACTGTAACTAAATGTTACTTGTGTGCGATGACAGTTACAGCTTGCTACAACGCTATTCTTTTTACTCTTAACTCGCTTAATAACCCGGTCAAGTGAGAGTTGACTCGCACACAGAGGGTTCCGTACCATCGTTGTCTTAGGAGGCTTAGTAATAGGGTTCCGTTCACATCCGTTGGGTGCGGAACCCTTAAAAGGTCATATATTTTCACTGACCCACACTCAGCACTAGAAGGAAACCATCTTAGTAGATCAACTCAATTCCAATTTTTATTTTTGTAAATGGATTCTTCGTGGTTTTTAGGGTTCCGTACCCAAAGGGTAAAAACGGAACCCCATTACTAAGACTTCGCTGTCCGTCTGTCACCAGGCTGTATCTCATGAACCGTGATAGTTAGACAGTTGACATTTTCACAGATGATGTATTTCTGTTGCCGCTATAACAACAAATACTAAAAAACAGAATAAAATTAATATTTAAGGGGGCTCCCATACAACAAACGTTACTTTTTGCCGTTTTCATAGATATGTATGGTATGGTACGGAACCCTTCGTGCGCGAGCCCGACTCGCACTTGGCCGGTTTTATTTTAACATACAAAATAATCTTAATGAAGAATATTCTTTTATTTCGTTGAAGTACAACTCATTTGTAATCTTGCATTTTTATTCACTCAAAAAGGTCTAAAAAACTCGATCCACCCATAAATATAATTAAAAGCAGTCTGCATGTTGGTTTTTCTCAAAATGGATCATATTCAACGCAATAATCGGAATGCAAATTGCATCTTACTACAATTACTAGATAATTTAAAATCTTTTAATAGCATACATAATGATTTGTATGACCTTTTGCGAATGAGGTGGTCTGAGTATCAACCCATAGTCCATTAAAGATCCTACCTGCCTTGTCTACCTATAGGTATATATGTCTACTACAAGTATTACCATGTACTTATGATCGATGTTGCCAGGTTTGCGAATTAAACCTCCAAAAAACAGCGCCTTTTAGGAAAGGCGTTAAATTTAATCGAATCATACCTAGCCTCCAAGAAAATTTATTAGGGTAGGTGCGAACCCCATCGCTTCCATACAAACGTACTTTCTGATTCATTTGGAAACTACGTTCCCGATTTACATGAAATTTTGCATACATTTGAAAAAGCTACGTTTGTACCGTTTTCGTTTTTCAAAAAACAAAATCATCATTAAATGACAGCGGTAGTAAACAATTGCTTGAAAATGAATTTAAATGATTTTTTGCTCACATTTAGTGAGAATTATGTATTTTAAAAACTAAAACAGCGCAAACATGGCTTTTTCTTCTCCGATTATGAAATTTTGCATACATTTGTAATTTCTAAATGAATATGAAAGTACGTTTGTATGGGAGTTTAGGTGTTTGCACCCACCTTAAATCCCACTTTTGACCCTAAAAGATTAGAGTAAAAATATTACAAGTACCTACCTACATATCACAATATCACTAAAACAAACCATTAAATTTTTTAAGGAAGGAAAATTTCAGGTTCTTTTTTAATAAACAAATCATCTTATTACGAAATACAGCAATAATGTCGGTAAATTCTGGTAATGTTCCAGAGCCCAACATAAAAGCGAAAACCTAAAAAGATACTGTTCTACCAACTGTATAAAATGTAAAAAGCAGTAAAAACTTCAATACAACAGAATACAGTTCTAATTTCATTTATTTTTATCCGCATTGCGGTCGCATGCTGGCAACTTACTTAACTTAACTTAGTTTTGTGGAAAAAACATGTTTTTTTACTCGAACTTACTGTTACTTCGCCATTTTATATAACTTTGATACTTACCTAGCATTTTTAGGTGACTGATTACTGATCTAAATGGATATTATAGACTGATTTGTAATATTTAAAAAAGAAAAAAAACACAGTCAAATAAATCATTTCATTTTCATAAAAGAATATGAATATGGAATTTTTATACAATGTAGGCGTAGGGTATTAAAGGTTTTCCGTTGATACTTTTCGTATGATGAAAACCAATCATTCCCTGTTCCCTCCATTTTCGGTTTACATAATGTAGGTTAGTATTTTTTATAGAATTAAATCAAGTCTTGTCCAACTTTTTCCCTTAAAAATATTTATGTATAAATTTCCTGTTTCATTTGAAGTTTGATTTTCATAGAACAAAATTATTAGTCGAAAACGCCAATGATATTTGTATAAACGACATTACGACCTCACAACCACATTCTTTTTTTACCAGGCCATCAATAAAATTTATGTACGTGACAAAACAAATCAGGCCTACGATAAAAATCCTCGAACCACAACAGGGGTGCAGGGGTGACCCCATTTAGCTCTATAAAGGTGACCCAACCCTTTCCGGCCTATTTCGGCTCTTCGTTTTCACCTGACTTCGACACGTGTCATAAATAGGTTAAATGTGTCAACCAAAACACTACAGAACATCACAACATAAAGAAAGATACATAATAATACTTAGCAGGTAGAATAACAATGAATATTACTACATTGATAACTTCTGTCAGTTTTCCATTACCAAAGCAAAATAACATAAGGCTCCTATGAACACCAAAGTAAACCAAAACGAACTAACGTAGTGCCGGAATGATTTATAACCGGTGTTTTTCCAAAGGCACCCGTTGCTATAGCAACGATATAACAACAAACAACACCTCGCACAATCTTCGACTCTACCTCAAGGAATATAAAGCAGACTTTGGAACCTCGAGGGCGATGTTAATAAGTAATTTCCTTGGATAACGAGAAATAGGGAAACGGTTTATAAGAATGCTTGAAGCATGTGAAATAACTTATGCAAGTCGTTTGGTTCTAAGGGTTTATTATGCTAATTAGAAAGCTTGGTAAATTATTTAAGTGGAATAAAAGAGGAACTAAATGCATAGGGAAAAAATCATGAAGCCTTTCTCAACTTGAGGTGGTTCGACGCGGGATGGTGCGCGAATCAAATTTTTGTGGTATTCATTTTTTCTGCGTTCCACGAACAATAAAACTAGCAGGAAATGATTTTGCCGTTAATCGTAAACCATTTTCTATGAACTAATGATAAAACTAACTTCGATTCACTGGTATTTTTTGAGCATTTGGGAAACTAAGAGATTTTGTGCTAAAAATCAACATTTTCGCAAATGCTCCCAAAATACAATAATTCAAACTTATTTTAATCATGAATTAAGGAACGCAGATTTTTTAAATCACAAATAAATTTGAATATCGCGAAACGGCTCTTTGGTTAACTGATCCCGCTCTAAACTCATCCCACGGGATTAGTTGACTAAATCATTAATTTAACTAATTTTGATTGTTCAACTGATCCCGCTTTTAAAGAAACACCTTATACGGTGATGTTTGCATCACACTTCTGACTTTTCATCATTAATCACAGTTGACTTTACCATCTGATGGGTATATTTTATACGCCTTGTTTTTTTTCCATCAAGGTTCTCCCTAAGTTTTACGATACCGCCCTCCATTTGTTCAGCTATCTATTAGGTAGGTACCTACCCTAGTACATGTTTTTACATACCTAGGTCATAAAAGTTGGATAGCAATCGACACGAACTCTGTAGGGGCAATATATCTTAAGGGCCTATCATCATCATCATCATCAGCCTATATCAGTCCACTGCTGGACATAGGCCTCCCCTAATGAGCGCCATAGCGCTGTCTTCTGTCTTCAGCTTGCCGCATCCAGCATCTGCCAGCAGTCTTTCGCAAATCGTCATCCCAAAATCGTTAAGATCGTTATAACTACCTCAAATCAACTCCACCGGATCTCCATATCTTCCAAACGTCTAAATATTTAACTTTGAAATGTATGAATGGTAAAGTTCACGACTTGCTCTATCGTTCATATGTTTTGATAACACGATTCAATAAAATTTACTCTATATAAAAAAAATCGCAAAATTACCTCGAATTTTTTATTAAAACCTGAATTTCTCAATAAACACTGATGTACCTAAAGATCTTGAGAATTAGTAAGTTAATTGAACTAAGAATAAAGAACATTTCATATGTTACATTGTTTTTTTAAATAATATTCTAATTAATAGATAATAAGCAAAAACTTTATTTATGGGCTTGCGTTGCTGTGCCCTGTCTCGCTCCTTTATACGCGAAATCATATGCCTACCCTTTTCACAAAATGGCGTCGTAGTATAGGTTCTTAAAGGTAAGCCTTCTAGATGGCTACTATGCATTCATTTACAAAGAAAGCTAGGTTTGTGTTATTGTGAAGATATTTGATTGAACACAATGCCAAAACTGCTGGATGGATAAGGCTAAAATTTTGCACACATTAAGATCGGACCTGGAGATATACCTAAGCCTACTTTTTGTACAAAAAACGCGTGCAATGCCACGGGCAGAAGCTAGTACCTAATAAGGCCTAGAATAAAATTGCACATAAATCTAAATTGGTACTAAGCTACGAGCACATAAGATAAGAAATACATAAACAAGGAACTTCAAATCTGCTACTTATCAAAAAAATCTTGGAGATTATAGATTTGTCAAGAATCAAACCTCGTACGTATCAACTTGCTACGCTACTGTGCCACTGAGTCTTCATCGACCTACATTTTTTGAAAGCGTATTAAAGCAGCAACGATCTTTTCAACCACAAACAAAAGGTTTCCCGTTCTATAGTATCTTTGATACCATTAACATAAAAGCCATCACTAAGCCATGGATGTTCGTATCACACAATAGAGTAATTTGAAAGCGAGTATCGATTGGTTTTATAAAAGCAGAAGCATTCTGTACAGTCGGCCTAGTAATTAATCAAATGCATAATTTACTTGGAATTTCCATACATTATTACGTGTTGATTGATGAAAATTTTTACTCCTTAATTTTACGGAAAACACTAAAAACTAGTAGGTAATGTAGATTAATAATATTGACATTCTTTTTCGTGCCAGAATTGTTATTGGTTTTATTGCAAAAAAAAACACACTGGCATCCCAGAGACTGAAAGTTGGTAGTGTTACACTCTCGTGCCTCGGAAAGCATCATAAGCTGGTCATCCTGCGCCCGACCTCTCCGCGGTCGTGTCACTCTGTCTCATCAGATTTTGCGAGTGAAGGAATAGAGCGTGCACCTGTGTTTACGCACACACTTGTGCACTATACTGTCCACTTCACACGGCTAGTTAAATTTCAGCTAGAAGGACCTCATCATCTTCATTCTTCTTATTAAACAAAATAATAAACTAAGTAAATTTAATCGTGGACACGCAAATGATGATTGTCAACGCTGGCTGAGCTGACTGTACATTAGTGTACATCACAACCATTAGTAACATACTCGTACTTAATAATGAAGGTGTCGTAAAACAAACAACTCGTATTACTATTTTAGGGCCAATGCCGGTTCCAAATAACATATGATTGATGTATTTCTGATACACTACTGTAGCTTGGACTCTTGAAGGCTGTTGAATAAGTAAACGGCCTATTTCTGTACCGGACACGGTATTAACCCAAGTTTGTTATTATTATCGATTTAGTCCACTTTGAAATAACGGTAAGATTCCAAGAATAGTATATGAACTACTATACCCTGGCAATTAACGATTATCTTAATTATTAGTTCCGGAAATTGCGCTTTACTAATTTCTTATATATCCGTTATCCGAAAAAAAAAATTATAATCTTTTTTAAGGTTATTTTCGCGAGAACTCATAATAAAACACTGTTTTTACCGGATTGATCGCGTATATTTTATATTTGTTTATAACCTGACGTTTCGGAGGCTTTTCAGCTTCCATGGTCATCAGCAATCCATAGCTACAACCCATCAAGACACTGTTAGTGATTACTGCGTACATACGGAACGTTATAATTAAATTTGTATAATTGACGGTAGATATGTAAAATTCAAATTACTTGTAAAGACAAATGTCACCTCAGTCTGCCTGTGACCATGGAAGCTGAAAAGCCTCCGAAACGTCAGGTTATAAACAAATATAAAATATACGCGATCAATCCGGTAAAAACAGTGTTTTATTAGAATCTTTTTTTTTTAAATTTTAGCATTTTTTTCTATGTCTCAGATAATTTCAAAAATTACAAAAGTGCGGCATGTGCTGGAATGTTAACACTAATTTTCTTAAGGGGCCTCTAACCACGCCATTTTGTGAAAAGGATAGGCATAGGATTTCGCGTTCATAGGAGCGAGACAGAGCACACCGCGTGTGCAAAAATCAAGATTTCTTCTCATTAAAAGAGTACTTGTCATCATTAGGTACATTACATACAGCTTATTGAAATAAAGTCACTCTTTTTTTTTATAAATACTATTTAACGGGTATTTATCGCGTTTAATTACCTTATTTTCCCGACGTTTCGACAGGTTTACACACTGCCGTGGTCACGGGATGACTCTCTCTCTCTTGAGTGTGTAAACCTGTCGAAACGTCGGGAAAATAAGGTAATTAAACGCGATAAATACCCGTTAAATAGTATTTATAAATATGTGTTCAGATCGCGTAAGTTTAAAAATATTTAAAGTCACTCTGTCTTACAGAAACAGAGAGGCTCTAGGCTAGAATATACCTATGTAAAGTAGGCACGTAGGTACGTAAGACCAAATGGATCTGTACAAACATAATCACAATAAACTGTTTTTCTCACATAAATATTAATAAGGCTTCTGTTATGGTAATAACGGTGAATAAGCTCATTTGCAAGTCGGCAGCGAGCACGATTTACAGTGTTTTGTATTGAGCTGTATGAAGTTGGATATTTTAATTTGGCTATTACTGTCTCGATTGACATGCTGTCATGTTAGATATTATAAGAACGGGATCTTCTGTGAACTTAAGAGATACCTAAATCGATGCGAAGACTGATTTTTAAATTCCTATTATTAGGTTGTGTTAGAACTCAAGGTTATCTTACTAATCTCACTATCTCACTAATATTATAAACGTGAAAGTTTAGATGGATGGATAGATGGATGGATGTTTGTTCCTTTATCACGCCAGAACGGCAGAACGGATCTGGTTGAAATTTGGCACAGAGATAGATTATAGTCTGGAATAGAACATAGGCTACTTTTTATCCCGGAATTCCCACGGGAACGGGAACTACGCGGGTGAAACCGCAAGGCGCTGCTAGTTTATTATATTTTTTGCACAATAACAATAAGACATAATGCCAACTGTACTTTAAACAATAGATTTGTGGTTAAAATTACGAGTGGTCCCACTCGCCCAACGAAATAAACAAGAAAAAACTAATCAGGTAACTGGGACCGCGGTCCCAGTTTTGTAGTGGGCCCAGTCGCCTGTGTCCTCTTATTTTCATCCTCAACAGCCTATAATGGTCAACTGCTGACACAGGCCTCCCCTAATAATCGCCTTATTAAAATAAATAAATAAAATAAAATGAAAATAAAAAATAAAATAAAAATTTTATTGGCACCTTAATCGGCTTTTATAGCTTTATAAAGATAAAAGCCAATAATAGGCATTAGCCTATAATCCCCACGCTGGGCATGCAGATTGGGGATCGCAGTTCGATGGTACCTAGATCTATTCTGCAAGACGCGCTGCTGGATAGCACTTTAGCAGAGCTTATGTTATGGGAATTCGTTTTTTTTTGTATTTACCTATACATTTTAAAAATAAACTAAGAGAACATTATCACGCCTGCCCAGGAATAAGATTTTGGCATTACCCCTTGAAAGGCCGGAACGAATATTTGCAGATGTAAGAAACAATTGAACCCACACGGCGCGAATCAAACCCGTCAACCGACCGAAATCAAACTTCAAACTACGTCTCAGGCCAGTATGTTAAACACTATGATTTTGTTTCGATATGTGTTTTCATTTGTTTCAGATTACCAGATTCATGAGGTAAGTCCTTTCTCATTTCATATTATCCTTCTAATAAAGACAAAACTTACTCATTGAAAAAACTCATGGAGGCGTTTGATGCGTCTATGAGACTCTTCAATAAGTAAGTTCACACCCACAGAAAAGCTGAAACGAAGCTGTGAATCACACTCCCATGCGAGATCAGTAATGTGATGATCCAAGTTCCACGGCTTCAAACGCGTTATACCTACTGGTATAACGCGTTTGAAGCCGTGGGCTGGACCTAGTATCGAGCAGAGCCAATAGTGAGCTGAGAGTTTATAGTGAGCAGAGATGAGTAAAGCCACGGGTTAAAGCTAAGCTGTCGTGGAATCGATGGTCAGTCAAGGGTAGAAATGGGCAGGAAATTTGCGGACAACCGCTGTCTACCGGCACTTAACAACTAAAAGTCGTGGTCGGAGAGCCAGCGACGGTTTTCTTTAATAACATTGTTAAGACAGCAAAAGTAGGTGTTAAAAGTGTGTGCATGCAATAAATGAATATGAATAAATTATGTGTACATTTATTTGGTTTTAGAATCCAGATTTTGAAGTACAAAGTTAAACATATCATTAGAATATTTTATTTTTGTTTTTATAGTGCACACTGTACATTTTTGGGATACCTAATAATTTAAAAATTGTCTATGAAATGAAAAATTTTATGTTTTTCTTTTGTAATCTTTATAGACAGTTTGATTAATTGACAAAGGTAACGTATTTAAGTTCTATAAGCCAGATTCAGAGTCGTCAGAGATTAGTAATCCTACCAAAACAGCTTTTAAGCGTTTTAAGTTTAAAACGCTGTTTATTTATGGTTTTAAAGAAGCCAAGTTCTATATAGGTATATCATTAACTACTCTGATTGCGGCTCTGAAAGTCCTAGAAGAAAAGATATGAAAAAAGTCCTAGAAGAAAAGATATGAAAAACGAAGACAAGAAGAGTGAAGAAGACCCCGCTGGGCCTTGGCACTGGGAGAATTCACAGGAGTTACAGTGTACCCGTGAATTTCCTGATGCCTCAGCTCATTGGGGTGGCAATCATACTAAAGAAGACTCAAGTACCAAGAATGAAGAAACATGATTTTATAGGCAGTTTTCATAAAAGAGAAGAGGGGACATGTAAAAAGAGTTTATGAGCCGCTAAGATAATTCGCACTTCTTGCTTAAATTGTGTGAGTTGACATATAATAAAAAAGACATTTAGATTGCGTTTGGTTATGTTTTTTTTGTGTCGCGAACTATCTTTGCTAGGGAAATAGAATTTAAAATACTCGTCAAGTTGTTATTTTAACACCAGGCTTGTTTTAACTCGTATCTCTTCTTCGCTTTCATAGAAACCGTCGTCATCTACACTAATCTATACTATATAGTAATAATATTATAAAGGAGAAAGATTTGTTTGTTTGTTTGAATTAAATAGGCTCCGAAACTACTGGACCGATTTGGAAAATTCTTTCACCATTAGAATCCTACATTATAGGCGATACTCAGGCCATAGAATATACCCGTGCGAAGCCGGGGCGGACCGCTAGTCTGAAATATTTTAAACCGGTGAGGCTTTTTTGAGTGTTTCTATTTTGGTTATCTGAGACTCTTTACTACCATAAAGGATCCCATCGGCTGAATCTATTTTAATTAATTTTAAAATTATAATTTTTACAGTTTTGTAGCCCCTTTGCTAACAATACTGTTTTTGTTAGCAAAAGTTATTCATTTATTATATAGTCACAAGGCGCGGCATACCGCAATCAACTCTTTATTTTATAGCTATAAGATTAAAACTTTCTCACCTTTAGACCACTTAACGAAGTTGACAAAGGAATCTGACCTTTTTGCTTTGTTTTTATAATCTGCGATCTAATCTCCCATTATCACATACAAAGTCACGCTATATTATAATTAACATAACTGTAATAGTACTTTATAAACTGTATGTTTTTGTTTTATAAAAACTGTTAATATTTAATCTCTTTTTATATTGTTTAAATGTACTGTAGAAAAACCCCTGTAGATAGCAACCCGTAGTCAGGAAGTTGGTGGTGTTACACCCCCGTGCCTCGGAAAGCACGTTAAGCCGTTGGGTCTTGCGCCTGACCTCTCTACGATCGTGTCAGTCTGCCGTCCTATCGGATTATGAGAGTGAGAGAATAGAGAGTGCACCTGTGTTTGCGCGCACACTTGTGCACTAAAATATGTCTTGCGCTCGTGGTTAGTCTCCGATAAGACTAGAGATAATCATCATTATCATCACTAATTATAGGCTGTTGAAGTGAAGGTAAAATCTCCAAGCCGACGACGATCGGAAGGTACGGAAGCGTACCTTTTGTACGCTTCCGTACCTTCCGATCGTCTCACAGATACAATAACGTTCCGTTACCGTATTGCATATGGATTACTGGATGATTACGGACCGTAATACAGACAATAGATAACTGTCGAACGGAGCCCTTAGCATCATGTTCTTGGCGTAGCGGTTTATAACTTAATCTATGCTGTAGTCGTAGTCCGTTGTAAATGCAGAATAATTCTGCTAATTTAAGAAGAGCCTTTGCTTAATTTGAGTGGTTTAGGTATACAAACGCCATAAATATGTAGTATTTTTTTCAGCCTATACCTATGTACATTTTATTTGATTATTATTTTAATTCCTAGTAGGTGTTATTAATTACATGTTTATATTAAACACGAGAGACGTCGCGGTTAATTTTATAAATTAGAAAAGTGAATCTGAATTTAGAAAAGTCTTGCGTTAAAGAAACTTATCTGGGACAAGCTCTACTACCAACTCATGCTAAGGCAGCGTTGATTTATTTGTAACGATAGTTTTTGTTCATTACAAGGTGAATTTGAATTTATAAGAGTCATTATAACTATTTAATTTACATTAAGAGTATATCTATGACTAAACCAATTTGACTAAGTCACCGAGACACCTATTTTTTTTATATTGTAAGTAAGTACCTATGTCTTTATTTTCCTAATCTGTTATCTACACTAATATTATAAAGAGGAAAGATTTGTATATTTGTATATAATGAATAAACTTAAAAACTACTGGTCCGCTTTCAAAAATTCTTTTGCCTTTAGAAAGCTACATTATCACTGACTAACATAGGCTATAGAATATTCCCGTGCGAAACCGGGGCGGACCGCTAGTGTGTCATATATAACGCTTTAAATTTATAAATCTGTAATATTTAAAGTATTTACTTCTCCTATGGCTCAGCGACTCGAACTCTTTATCGTATCGGAGGCCAAGACACACTGTCTTGGCCTAAACTAAAGTAAAGAAGCGACTAAGAAACCTTTAGCCTGTTGTTATTTTTCGAGTTGGAGCAAAACCCGTCCCAAGCTTTTTTATCTTCTAACCAATGTCGGTAGGTACCTTAATTTTACTGGATTAAAAACCAGTAGCACTAACTTATCAAATCCATATTTTTTGTCCGATGTGAGAAGGTACATTTTTTGACAATTTACTCAGCAAAAACTATTGTTGTATCTACGTAAGTAGACATGGTTTTTTACTAGCACACTCGTAACAAGCGTGTCATAATCAGTGACAATAGTAGGGAAGTGAACATATCGATGTTCGGTATGTCGTAATGCGATTTTTTATCGATAAAACTTCATGACTACATCGTTTCCGTTTTTGTCTTGATCTGTAGACGGATGGGAGTCAGATTTAAAACAATAGTGGGAGTTTGTTATCTAGTAGGTACAAGTACCTCATTAAGTGGATGTACTGTTCTTTTATAAGGGACGATAAGGCTTGTTGTTGGTTTGACGGTCGCTAAATTGAGATGGCGTGACAGGTAGCATTTTAAAAACCCATTTTCATGTTTTACTTTTGTTTTGTTGCGAGCTGCTGACCTGGCAGGCTTATTCCAGAGTTTTAGTATTAATTATTATTCTTTGTAACTGTGTAAGCTTAGTACTAAAACAAATAGTAGGTACCTTTGTTAAGGAATTTTTGGTTAGGTACCTACCACATAATCTTTGTAGCCACGTAAGACGTAACTTTGTGACTTAAAATATAAATTGTCGATATTTTAATATTTCTGGTTTTGGTACCATATGGTACCATATTACGCAAATAAAATAAAACAATGAATATTTTGACTTTAAGTAGTCGATAAAGTTATACACTTAAAAAAATTTACGATGTTTGCACGATAAAAAGCGTGAAATTTATAGGTCTTAAATTTAAAATGTGATTTAAGCGTATTAAAAAACTTAACGATGCCGTATTATAAAAAGGTAACAAAACTAAAAACTAAAGTCGTTAAGTCCTAAACCGATCAGGTTTCTTAGAAGTAAGTTAATAGCTTGGGTAATTTGGCTCGTGCCAGCCTAAATTATGCAATTTTGTAAGTTGTTTCTGAGAACTTGCTAGTTTTTACGGTAGTTGGTCGAAATGCTAGTAGTTAAACAGGCCATATTGGGAAAATTGTCTAAGTGCAGAAAACATTAGTATAAAGTTAGTCTTGTCAACGTCAATCAGTTTGAAAAAAATAGGTAAGGAGCGATTTTACGAACTATGTTTTTTTAGCGACAGAGGTAAGATTTTTTTTAGATTTGAGATGCATAGATAGTGTTTAAAATGATAGAACCACGTATACTTATAGTTATAGATAAATGCCTCAAAATGGAATCTTTAACTTAACAAAAGCTTATAGGAAAAGCAAAATACTTACACGTAAAACTAAAGGTCTGGCGCCTTCCGAGCTAAAACTAAAAAGGGATGTAATTTGACTAAACGAGCGGATGCGTGCATCCCGCGGACGTCGGGCTATTCACCAACATTATAAACTTATATTTCTTTGTTTTACACGGCTGTTCTTTATTTTTATTACCTTCGACATAGACGAAAGTTTTCCGCAAAACTTTTGGATTCAGTTTAAAAATTGTTTTAGAATTACTTCTTTAATGAAAAAAACTTTGCCGGTGTATACGAGGTTTAAATAAAAACTACTTCAAAACATTTTACGAGCATTAATTTCAATAACAGCAACATTGAATGTAAAATTCTGACACTAAACAATATTACTTTTTCACGATTTCAATTCAAAACATTCTATTTTTGTCCTAAAATACCGTCCCCTAAGACGCTGTATTCCAAAGAGAAGAAAACCTTTTTTTGTTATTCGAATACAGCAAAACATTTCTTATAAAATCCGAACACTCGTTCAAAAATCGAACAAGTCCCGCTCGCCAATCCGCGTTGCCGTGTGTCCGGTTCAATTTCGCGCGTCCTTGCGTGTCCGCTAGAGGCGCCCCGGCTCCTGTCATTACGCGGAGCATGCCGATAATTCGTCTGTAACTTCCCTAGTGCGGGGAAATATCGATAATTACTGACAATTAACTACAATTAATTGTCAAGTTAGTAAAAATGGTAATAGAAATATGATGATAGATTGAGCAAAAAAGTAAGCCATCTTCAGAGTTGTAAAGATAATATTACATACCTAGGCTTATTTTATGTTAGATATTATTTAAATTAAACCTGATTTATTTAAACTAGTTTCTGCCCGCGGCTTTGCAGGCGTTGTTTCTATGGTAACGTTCAAGGTTATTTATTTTCCAAGGGAACTGCTTTATCGGATAAAAGGGCTTTTATTCCAGGCCAATAAAATATGCAATTTCAGACCGATGCGATCTGTTGAGTAGTTTTGGCGTGAAAAAATAACAAACATCCATCTATCCATTCAAACTTTTACATTTATTATATTAGTGTGACTCGAATACCCTAGGGAAGTACATTCGGGGGCCTTAATGTCAAATACATTGTCTACTTGATTAAATTAGTTTGATAGTGGTAGGAATTATTTGTTATTCACAGACAAAACAGTACAAAATATCTTAAAAGACATTTACTTACCTACCTGCTGTCTGCTTGACGACATTCATTACATACCTTTTCTCTCAATTTAAGAAAACTATTCTTTTAGAGTAGGTTAATTAATTAAGTAAACCATAAAGAAGGTCCGGCTGCAACACACATCGTACAAGCAAATATTTGTACGATCTGCAGATATTTGTTCAGGGTTTTCTGGTTGTTTTCTACGTATAATAAAAAAAACTATCCATGAATTGTATAGTATTATGTATATAAGTCAGTTATCTAGTACCCATAACAGAAGCTCTGCTTAGCTTGGGGCTAGATAATGCTGTGTAAAGTGTCCAGCATTATTACTATTATTTTAGGCGGCTTCACTTGGCTAGCTAATGTTATGTGGATTGTCCAGCATTATTTATTTATTTTATCGATAATTCATATCGACGTTTTCCAACACTAGAGCTACCGTGCAGGTTTCGTGGTGAAGATCGGACACCTGGCTTACAATTACTAGTGTACCTTTTTCACTTCGTCATAATGGACGGCTATTTTACGTGAGCAAATACTATCTTACTTACCGCACGGTTATTGGTCTTTGAACTTGACTGTGTTAGTATGTACAGTGACGTTCATCGTTAATTGACCCCATACGTTTATAGTCTATGAAGAACACATAAGAATTTTAAAACAAGAATATTTCGTTTAAGGCACTTGTCTCACCGCCCCGCCGCTGGCGAGCAAGCGATTAGCTACCAACTATTTTCTCGCTCTAGGAACGAACAAAAGATATAGATTTCGTGTCAATAAAAGAGACGCATACATATTTTAATAGTTGATCGTTGGCAGTTTGCCGTTCACTCTGCCGCTGGTGAGAACTCTCTGTCCACAATTTTGTCGCAGCGACGACAACTATCAAAGGTAGGTAAAACTCGCTCTTTATTTTTCTGTCTTTTACAAAACAGAAAAAGAAAGGTAGGCACCACAGGATATGACCACGAGCGAAGCAAGCCGCGTAAATTTTCTTGCATTTGGTTACCCGAAACAGTAGTGGTTTGGCGGGGTCAGCACAAAGGGAAGGACGGACAGACAACGGCGAGCGAAGCGAGCCATTAAATTTTTGTGATTTTCTGCTAGTGAGCAACAAAAATAATAGGAAAAGGCAACCGCGGCGAGAAAAGGTAGTTTAAATTTTTTTTGACGATAAAAATAATATAACAAGCGAAATTACACCGAGCAAAGCTAGCCTGAGTTTAAAAATTTGGGAAATTCAATAATCAATTCAAATTATTTGGTGTTAGAGGTTAGAAGACTTGTGGTCGAGACACAGACCAAAGCAAAGTAACAACGGTTGACCAGAGTGACCCTTGGTAAACTCACAGCAAAAAATCGTGTCGATCATCATCATGATCCATCCACACGTAGGTTAAGTAAGGTACCTACTTTACAGGTATTACGAATATTAAAATAACAACCAAGCCTTAAATCACGAATAGCGTGCCGCTCCAGCGATGAAAATCTATAAAATCCAACGTAGAAAAAATCGTATAATTCTAACGGTCGGTGGGTAATTTCAGTTTCGTGACTAACTGCCATTACTAGTTTCCTACCCGCACCCTATTTCACCCCACTTTTGCACCCCATTTGGGTGTAGCACCCCTTAACACCCCCTGGCATTTGGGTACCACACCTATGTTTGGTAGGTAAATGTTTGCTGTGGCTGAATTTGAGAATATTTGAGGGGTTTAAATGTGACATAATGATGAAACGACGATATTTTCCCTCAGGACGACTTTGTCCACTTCCTAACTTGACCACTTCCAAAGTTGACCACTTCCTGAATCGTCACTTCCTAACTTGACAACTTCCAGTGTTGTCCGCTTCCTAACTTGACCACTTCCAATGCTGTCCACTTACTAATTTGCTTTGACAGGCTTTTGATCTTTTTCTCTATGAATCAACATAATCCCAATTCCAAAACCTGGATATTTTTTGTACTTATATAAAGTGGTAACGAAACCCATGGAATATTGGTGAAAAATATTTAACAACATTGGTATCACCGAAAGCAAAATCAAAGCACAGAAGCTCGATGCAGTTTTTCGTTTTGAAAGCGGGTTCGATTCCCGCCTTGGGACAAATGTTTGTACGATCTAACGGTATTTGTTTCGGGTGTTCTGGTCGTTTTCTATGTAATATCTATGTATTGTGTCATATTATGTATATTAGTTATCTAGTAGGAAGGAACACATAACATAAGCTCTGCTTAGCTTGGGGTAGATAATGCTGTGTGAATTGTCCAACATTAGATATTTATTTACAATAACTTCTTCTGCTACTGTGTATTTTCTGACTAGAAAAATCCCAATAACAATTTTAGCCCTACCCGGGATTTGAACCCGGGACCTCATTATCAGCGGTTGAACACGCGACCGCTAGACTAACAAAGCCTTTCCAAATAGTAAACTACTTATTAAGTAATAACATCAAACATGCAAAATAGCACTCCCCCTAGCATGCACTTCTATGCATTTACGAACATTGCGAACCTCACCCCCTTTTACGGGTTAAAACCGGTAATATCTGGTAAAAACCGACTATTTCTGGATACCAGGACGTGCCTGGCGCGGTTGTGCAAACTTATGCAATAGATAGGCGGCATGGAAGTTTGCCAAGTCATTTTATGGGGTGGAGAGGGTGTGTTATTTTAGTTTTAGGGCTGGGGTCGCTCGGCGTAGGTTACATCGTGGGAGCTAAGATATGGCTTTTGCTAATGTTGAAGTTTTATAACTATATCACTATCGTAACATCAATAGATCGTAAACTAGAGGTTGTGCCAACTATACTTACTTAACGCTATTACAGCCCACAGTCTCTCAGCTAGTATCTCTGCAAGATCGACATGTGCGTCCTGGGCTAAGAACGTGTTAAACCCATACTAATACCCTTAGATAAAAGTAAAAAAGGGAGATGTGGTACTACCATCTGGAATGTCTTTTCATCTGGGACACGGTTTTTGAGTGAGCGCTGGGAGAACGTACCGTATCTCCTTTTTTTTACTTTTATCTAAGCCTATTAAAATGTAAAAGTAGTACTTGACCCTTACCTTTTCACGACTAAACAGCTGAACTGACATGTTAGACTAGGGGTAAGTTAATTTGTGTTAGTTAATTAATAGACCCTTAGTTACTCGCGTTCACTAAAATTACGTAACCGCGTGGAGCGCTTTACGCCGGGGCGTTTTTAGAATAAGAAAAAAACTACGAAACATATATGCAAAATCAGATGTTTTAAACAAAATGCAATAATTTTAATCACTCTTTTTCTTCATTAGGTACAATTTTGGCGGCCTACTTTCTTTGTAATTGTACACATGATCATGACATTCCTGGGGTGTGAAGCACCCCAATCACGCTCTCCAAGCGTTTTAGACGATTTGTCCACAACAAAGTAGCTCTTGCGATTGATTATGAACTTTACCTATCATTTAGGAAGCTACCTGAAAGAACAGCGCGGTAAATTACAGTTTTTTACTCAAAATAATTCAAAAAGTGTCTGGACATGCATCGGAGTTTTTTTTTATTATTGATAACGGTAAAGCGTCTGACTGACACCTCAACATCCCCTGACCGACCGATTGATATTTAATGATTATTGTAATGTCATTTGTTAATAAACATTAAATTACGTATGTAAATCTCGACGACGACTCGATATTCTCGGGTACCTACCTAACCGAACTACGGACTCAGTTGCATAAAATAAGTTTAAATACCTACTGTGCTTTTTAATTACTAGGTAAGCAAACGAGTGAGAGATTTGTTATTCTAGTAACTACTTTTACGTACTTAAAATGTTAATTGACAAATAAATCGTTTTGTATTTATATTGTATGTAATTTGTATTTGTATCTATGGATCATGAGGATGAGGACATTTGACTTGAGTACTAAGTACTTGCACGTTTACCGTTATGTATTTAAACACACGATTGGTATTTTACTTCTATTTGACTAGTAGGTAGATACAATGGGTCGAACTTTATTACGTGTCGTATCGACGCTCAGGGTGATCGTTTCGGTTCGGCACGAATTCAACTTTTTTTATTGGTTATTTTTTTCTGATTTCTACAAGGAATAAAACTAACAGAGAAGTAATTTTCCCTAAATCGTAAATCATATGAAACTTGAATCTCGCGTGCCATCCCTGATATTTTTCGCAAAATAAATGAAAATGAATTGAATCGAATTAAGTGATTAAATTTTAGATTAATATCAGTATCAGTATAGCTCAAAGAAATTATCATTCAGTGATATAGAAATCTTAGGTATAATGTTTGGAGTATGATTTTTTGGACTAATCGTACAAAAAATCATACTCTAAAATTGGCTATATTTTGATTAGTGAGTTGTCAAACCATACTAATGCGTCAGAGTTAATCAAAATAAGATTTTTAAATATTGTTGGCTTACTTATTAATTACCGTTGTGCAAGCGGTTTTAAAACGCGGTAATTAAACAAAATACTTGACCCTAGTATTATATTTATAATTATAACGAGCTTTAGTTTTCAATACCCGACGTTTCAATAGCGTCACCATGATCGTAATAATAGAAAGTATTGACGTACCTACCGCTCACCTTCACGCATCAATTCCAGGTGAATCATGGAGGCATCATCATCAGACTACAGCGATGAAGAGGTCGGAGTACTGGCTCGAGGACAGAAACTCTGGGTCCGCGGGGTCAGATCACACACCACCTGTGCGGACATCGTGCGGGCCTTGCAAGGGCCGCCTGAAGGTAAGACTTTACAAGACTGGCAGTAGATGAGGTTCTGAATAGTGACTCGGGAGCACAAGCTTTGGGTTCGCGGGGTTAGATCACATGTCTAAATTGGGGCTATGTGACACAAAATCCTGTAGATTCTGTGAGGAGGCGGATGAAACGTCTCGCCATCTACTAGGAGAGTGTGGAGCACTGATGCAAAAACGTAGTACTCATCTGGGCAAGCACCTGCTCGTCCCAGACGAGCTACGAGATATCCCCCCGAAGAAAATCCTTCAGTTCCTAGCATCTGTAAGGGTTAGTGGCGAACTCTGAACGCCGCAGTCCTAGGGGTGAACACATTAAAGTGGCGATCACAATAGGCCTATCATGGCCGCAGTGATAAGAAAACCACCAAAAGCAAATAAAAAAAATAAAAAAAATAGATCACATACCACCTGTGCGGACATCGAGCGGGCTTTGCAAGGGGTACCTGAAGTTAAGACTTGAAGATTACCTGACATAGCACTTGGAAAACGCTCATCGACCAGGTAGCCCTTAGCCCAGGCAGTACAAGGTGGGCCTGGCGCACTGCATCGGAGTACAAAGGCCCTTATCAACTGATTGACCGCGCATCCGGTCCGAACTAAACACGCTATGGTAGCCATGGAAATAAAGGTAAAACAAATGAATTCTGCTGATCCGTGCGTCTCTGCGCGGACACTAGAGCTAGTATACGTATACCAAAGGGTCAGCCTACAGCGATGGCTTATAGTATGTTCCGCCGAGACGCGACACTTTGATTCGAAATATAACTTTATTTACTATGAAAAAAGGTTCGATTTGACGCCGCGCAGCACCGTGAGGAGTTTTCGTAAAATGTCAATATTTTTTTGAATTTTTTGCATAGTAAATAAAGTTATATTTCAATCAAAGTGCACGCAGCGTCGCGTCGCGTCTCGGTGTGAGTTAACCCATATGTTGTTATACAACTCTATGTGTATTACTTAATGGAGGAAATTGTTTTTGGTTTATGTATATCTTAAGTTTCGTAATTTTAAGTATAATGTACTGTTTATTTCCCAAATAAAACAAATAAATAAACAAACAAAGTACTTCAAAATTCGATTACGTTTGCTCCCTCGACACTTTCAGCTTTAAACTACGCTGGAGAGGACGGTTAATAAATATAAGTTCTGCCTTACAGCTGGCCAGAGCGAGCAAGGAGAATGGGTGCTGGCAGAACGGTGGCGAGGAGTCGAGCGGCCGCTGCCACCAGAGGCGCCGGTACTGCACGTCTTGGCAGCTTGGGGAGACGCGAGGCATGAGGTTAGTCTCTAGGGACGAGATAGCCATCATGCCCGGTTCACTGGTCAGGTGATAACCACTCGAAGGACCGAAGAGGTTGCACTTTTGCTAGTAATGTACAAAATGCCAGTTACCATTATACCGAACTCAGGAGTTTTTTTTAGAATAGGCTATTTGACTACATTGAAAATAAGTTGCAAATTGTTTTCATCCTAGTCAGTCACAACGTAAGAAAGCGTAATCAGGTGATTTTTGTAAAAAATATATGCCTATTTTAGGTAAAAAACGGGACAACTCACACAGCATCATTAGCCCCAAGCTAAACAGATCTTGTGTTATGGGTAAAGAAAATATAAAAATAAAATATTTTTTCCCAGGGCGGGATTCGAACCCGCAACCTCTTGCGTCGTCGCAGGCGGACCTTCACCCGCCGCGCCACAGACGTCGTCTAATAGTAAATAAATACTCAACTCCAATCTCCTCAGGTCCGCCTCTCCCTCCGTCGAATGTCAAGTGGCGGTGAAGAAGACTCCGGCCGAGACAGCGATGGCGGCAGCAGATCCGGCCGACGCAGACGAAGGCGTGGCGTCAGGCCTGTCACCCCTCCAGTTGAGGACCCAGCGGCGAAGCTTGTGTCTGTCATCCAGCATCAGAGCAGGACGATTCACCAGCAGCTTGATAAGTTGAGGTGAGGTTTTGTTTATGCTTGAAATCGGCAGAGACATCTGCTTTCCTCAGTACAATAGTTCCATTCCTCAGTGGAATAGGCTTCGTACGCTTTTTGAGTCTGTTCGATCATTTTATCCATCACTCTACGTGCATAGAAAACAATCTTTGACTCTTTCGAAAAGTTGATTTTTGATTAACGGATCAGAATTAACTAAGCTTGTATGTTTACAGAGAACAAGAAAAACTCATTGACCAGCTAGAAGACCAAACCCACAAGAGCAGAATGGAGAAGCACGGCACCAACTACCTTCTAGAATCCTACCTTCGCGACCTCGGACGAAGCAGTGAAGTCAACGACAGTCAAGCGGGCAACAGCGACAGCGGCGTCGGCGTAGGCAGTGGTACCCCACCCCGAAGACACACAAAACACAAGTCGAGGAGAGAAAGACACCTCATGAGAGAACACTACTTCACAAAGGAACTCACAGACATATGCCAAGTTAACTCCGAGAGACTCAAACAAACGCAAAACGATACAGACTCTGAAGGCTCAACCGACGAGCTGACAAGGATAAGAGAAGAAATAGAACTGCTAGAAAAACTAGCGATCATAAACAAAAGACTACACAGAGAAGAAGAACTAGTCGTGAGACTAACGGCGAAGGTGAAACGATATATGGACGAAAACAAAGCGAACAGCTGCGAAAATGCTACTCAAGTCACCATGCTTCTCGACAAGATAGACGAAGAACTAGGAACCACGACAAAAGAGATGCAAAATAATGCAACAGAACTTGCGACAGCGGATGGAGAGATACAACACCGGATGAAACTGATAGACGAGTTGACTTTAGAACTAGAGGAGGAGGAATACCAAAATGCAATATTGGAGAGGCAGCTGAACGAAGCATCAAATCGGCAGCCGATTTTACTTCAAGAGAGCTACGTACCTGTTCTGGATCAAGCCAGTTTGAGTCCAGGCTATGTGCTAGATACGCTGGTATGACATAGGCTTTTACCGGAGTTTTGTCCAAAGATTTCGAAAAAACTAATTCTTTTCCAAATGATACAAGCAATACCGTGGAAGTTTTACATAAATACGTGAACAGAAACAAATTATAGAAATAACAGAAAAATTGGACAAAGGAGTTTCTCAAGGACAACTTTTGGGACCTTTACTGTTAAACAATTAACCTACCCGGGTTTTCCAAAAATCGAAGATAGAAGAAGTAGGTTTTACCTGGCAAAAATTGGTGCTATTGCATAGTTTAAGAATTAATCTAAGCAAATCTTTGTTTATATCATATTTTCCTTGAGTTTAAGATCTTCTGCATAACTCAACGTTTAGATTCAATACCAAAAATAATTTCAAACCACCAATCACAGTAGTTTTAAATTAAATAAGAAATTAGGCCTAGTCAGTGTTAATCTCTTTATTTTAACTCATTTTATACCAGATTTCCTTTAATAACATTTCTTGATATTATGTGCAATTTTCTAAAATAGATATAGTTATTATTTTCTGTCTGTTTGTAATAATTATAATTTTCTGTAGATTGTAATAATCCTTTGACCTGTAGGCAAAAATATCAATACACGTCCCAAAAATTTTAGATTTATATACTATACGTAGGGTTATTATGTAAATAAGAAAATATACAACGATTTTATACATAGTTTGTTTTATTGATACACGAAAAACACATAAGAAGTAATGCTGAATTTCATTAGGTTTTCCTTGGCCAGTGTTTTGAGAGATAGGTAGGTATATCGATAGAAGCTGAATAATAGTATCAAAACATTTTAACTTGTACGAATGAGAGATATGTATTTTCAACTTTTATGAAGCGCTATCGCATCTGGACTATGCGGTTTAAAATACAACTTAGTCCTAAGCATTATTAATGTTTTATAAGCCTTCAAACCTAATACATAATTTAAAACGTGGAATAGCGAAGCTACCTAACACAAGTATTTCCAGAATACTTAAAAGGTGTCTTCTACTATGATTAAGACTTTGTATCATTTAATAATTAATAAAACATTTTGTATTTGTATTTTTTGTATGAATGCATCATAATACCCGTAACTTAGCCTTGTAACCCAGTTACTACTTTATTTGAATCTTCAGCCTAAGAGCGAATGCACATCGGGCGATGACGTTGTAATCGGTGCGCGTTGTTCGTACACACGCGCGCTTGAATAGAAGCACGCCTTTGAGTGTGTGCGGATGTGGGCACCTACAAAGGCCTCCTTCGTCCCTAATCCCTCGTTATCAAAGCGCACGCTTTAAAACCCTTTTTTTACAGTTAAGGACAGCAAACATTTAATTTCACTACGCGATTCAACAAGGTAATGTAACATCCAAAGGTTGCCTGGAAGAAATCGCTGCTAAGCGATAAGGCCGACCATTGTACTATTATGTTTAATGTTTATATCTGTTTCTTTTAGTTTTATTTTGTGGTGTACAATAAAGAATTTTGTATTGTATTGTATTGTAATGATCTCGATATAAAAAAACTTTATTAACGTAACATAATACATAGTAGAATCGCCTTTTTTCATATAGATATTCTTATAGACGAGCGGCCCAGATATGTCCTTACGCGAGCAGAGAAATTTAGTTTAAAAATCAGCAAAGGTAATTCAAATACCTGAAAATCAACTCAAACACTGGCCAAGGCGTTCCTTTGAACACACAATCAAAGGAAGGTAGAAGACGCACTGAAGAAGTTGCAATAGTCGATCCTAGGGTTGTTCCTCTTGGTTCCACGTCAGGGTCTTCTTTGGCTGGTCTCTCTATTCTGTCTCCATTGCCGACTGGAACAAGTGAGAAGGTGTTGTTAGTTGGTTTAATTATAATGACTAGGGACTTGTCCCGACTTTGAAAAGTAGGTAGGTATGTTACTAGAAAATTGCCAGTCACAAAAGGGTAAATTCAGATTTTTTTATTGATTATTTATGTTATTTCATTACCGGAAACAAAATCCCTGCCCTTTTTTTGTTACGTCACCGTTCAATTTGTCAACTCAAAGTACTTCTGTTCCTTCATCAAAATAAAACGAGAAACAAATACCTAAAATATGTTACAAATCTTCATGCTTGATTGTGTGTTGTGTTGTGTCTTATAAATAATTTACTTTCTTTCTTTTTTCCAATATCTCTCTATAGATATCCCGCTAAATCTTCATGACAATACGGTGAACGGCGACGTCACGTTTAGAAATTTTGATCGACTCTTAAATCTACTTTCCAATGTTTAAATTTTACAATAAAAGCATCGATAAATACAAAAATGAATAAGCAGTCAAAATGTCAATAGAGACAAATTAAAATAATCCGTTTTTTTTAAAGTCTAATGCATATTTTGACCCATTGTAGACTATGGATCAGATTACGCTATAATCTAGAGATTATAGCATAATCTGATCCATAGTCTATGTGTGTTAATTGTTTTACGAAACAAGTCTTGGTTTCCTTACACACAAGTAATCACACAATAGCTAGAGGTTAAACAAATTATAATCGAAGCTCTAATAATTTAATCATACCTAAAAATACAAGACAGCGAAAAGTGGATGGGAATTTTTGCCCAGCAATAATATGATAATGGCTGAAATAAGAAGAATATTGATCTACATAATCTTCCTTTAGGATATAAGAGATTTGCGAGTAAGACTACAAATTGATTTGGATAATATCACCTTAAACAATAGGAGTGGTCGACCACATAACAACAGTTGGGTCGTCAACATTTTCAACGCTATAGTTAACATCAGCCAAAGTCGTCTTCTGGCCCGATTTTGCCTGTACAATCTTCAAAGGCAGATCTTCTAGCTCTATAACCGACCATTTCTCATACAATTTCACTGCAAGATCCCTCAAATTCCCTGACGGTTGCATTTTCTCTATAGGCCGAGCTACAAACGTCTCTTCGACAGTTGTACGAACGTAGTTTTGTGCTATTTTCTCGTTCCATGGTAAGAAGTTTTGTTTAGCTTTAAAATAAGTGTCTATGAACGTCGACCATCTTGGTATGTAATAGTACTTGAACATTTCTGCCCACTGCTTACAAGCATAGTCTGATATCTCGCCTTTAGGACCCCAAAGTGTTATCTGATTCTTTGCGTTTAATTCGTACAGTTTTAAGTCATCGGGGTCAACAGCCCACGATCGAGCCCCTTCGATCCATTTCATAGCAGAAAAGTGTTCACTCTCGGCAAGAATCAGTGATATATCCGTCATAGCGTCCAGAAACATTGTTTTTGTAGAATTCAGAGTTTCGATACTTCCAGATCTATCTATCAGGAGTTTGAGGTATAACTGTTCAGCTCTGTACTGTAATGCTTGCCTTGTGACGTCAACCAAGTCGTATTTAAAACCTTCTCCGGTACAACTAGTGTCGTTTATGTAGACGAAGTTCTTAAACGCGTCAAATAGATCGCTGCCCTTATACCACGCCCATGGTTTAATCTTAAAGCTGGGTCGTCTGGTGACAACATACTTCCCCCTCATCATATTCAAGCCGTTGAAGCTATAGACGCTTTTAAGCAGGTATTTCCAAGCTGTAAATGCGGACTTACAACCATAGCGACTCAGTGCGTAGTTCCAGGTCCAAGATTCTACATGAACAGGTCCGTTCCTCCAAGCAGACTCCAACATCAGATCGTATACGATGTAATTTTGATTGATGCCTTCTGGAGTCAATCCGATTCCGATCATAGTACTGCCGTTCGCCTTTCTAGCTTCGTACACATCTCTGTTGATGGTTATAACGTTTCCGAACATGCCTAAAGTGCCTCCGAAGTTGTGAAGCATGCTCCAGATGAAAGGTTGGCCGTAGTACATATCGTAGATGTTGTATTGAGGCCATTGCTCAGCTTGGAGATCAAGCAGGAGAATTCTTCCATTAGGGACCACGGAGAGGAACGTTTTCACTCTTGCCATTGGCCACTTCTCAGGGTCACTTACGAACATCCAGCTTTGCAGCAGCCAAACGGATCTATCGTCAAATTCTGACAGAGAAGCGTGTATAGCTGCAGCTGTATCTTTAACGAGGGACGTTGACCAAGGCTGAATTTTGACCTCATTGAACGGATCGGACGAGTAAATGTGTCCCGTTTTTCCATTAGTCACTTCTTTCAGAAACATTTTGCTAATTTCCTTGAACAATGGAGCATTCGGATCGAGATATAATCCGCAGCAGTAATTTTCGTCAAAGCTATTCCACTTGTCCACGTCATAAAAGGTGGTATTGGGGAAGATTCTAGAAAAAGCTTTAGGTACGTGACCATTGAACGCCGGGAAAACAGGCACCATGCCGAGTTCATACATGAGATCGACAATTTCCTTCTGAATTGCTTTCTGGCCTTTGTGCCATGATTCTGGCAGTGGTCCTGCCCAACCGTTGACGTTTCCCATCCTCAACCATGATAAGAACGCTGGTCCGGTGAAATGTTCGTTGATTTCGTCATCTGTCAAACCTAATTCTTTATAGACATTTGCCCAGGCGGCTTCTTGAGCGACTGGTGCAAGAGCCAAGTTGATTCCATTGAGAGCCATCCAGGCCACATGCTCTTTCCATTCTTCCAACTTCCACCAAACGAAGGAATACGAAACCGTACACACGTTCTGGTAATACCGAAATCTGTCATTCGCGACATAAGTTATATTTATATGCGGCAATGGCGTAGGGATAGCAACTCTCTGAACTTGCCAGGCGACTTGACTCTCGCAATACTTGAGGAAATAGTTGAAGCCCCATACGGCAGCGACTCCCGAGCTGGCTTTTATCATTAGTCGGTTCTCCAAAGTCGTTAGCGTAAATACATCTTTGTTATCACTGAATTTTGTATGATCAAGTTCGATACCGACTTGATTTGAGTATTTGTTAATGATGCTAAGTGCGGCATTTTTTTGCACGGCAGGTGAGGTCCTAGTTTGGAGTTTAACCGGGTCTAAGTAGTCGAGGTTCAGCGCGCGGACACCCGTCACAATGAAGAGGAAAATGAACCGATTCATTTCGACGCGACTGTCGAACTGAGCGGTTAGATATGATAGCATTGTGTACTTGTTGTCGCCAATTAAAGCTGATCTTTAACCCCCAAGCTCTCATGTCTCATGAGTACCTACAGTGAAATATAGACCTTATCAACTTGACTGAGTGTTGATAATGTGAGTGATGATGCAGTTCAGAAATCTTAACATTTGAGTCGGAGAAAGCAATAAAATAATTTAACTGAATCAAACATTATATAATATTATAATTAATATGTTATAAATCGTAGTAGGTATTTATTTATTTTTTGTGTTAAGGGCGTTCTGTGGGAAATATTTCAAAATCATAAAAAAAACATATATTAAAGAACAAACACGATTTATACATGGTTATAGAATGGGAATGATGCCATCAGCAGGAGTTTTAAAACTGTGTCGTAGATGCCAACGCCCTCCTCCGAAATTAAGATTGAAACTGTTCCAAAAATAAAAAATACGAAGTTACAAAATATTGGTAAGCGAGATACTTTACAAAATAACAAACAACAATTTAGTTTTAGTAAAAGAAAAAGAAAATAATCAAAAATCAGACAAATATTACAAGCTAATAAGGTAATTTAGGTATCTAGATGCTTAGTCAGCCAGTCTCCAAAAAATGTGTGTGGTGTGTGTTTGAGAGTGTGTATGTGTGAGTGTATGTATGTGTTGTGTGGTGCTCCTGAGGCAACAGGAGTCGCCAGGTAGGGTGTATGCATATTATCATCTATTTACACACCTATTATCGAATTCAAAATTTACTTTATTTCTTTAGGCTTACAAAATAAGCACTTAGACAAGTCAAATTTTATACATAAACAGTTTTATAATTGGTATTTTTACATTCAAGATCTGTCATCAACATTACCTATGTAGAAATTGTCAGCACCGCGCGCCGAATCACAACTTCAGGTTCATTTATTTTGATCTTAAATTTTAATTACCCTGAAGCTCAAATAAAATAAACCTTGTCTAAGCGCTTGGGGCCTTAAAAGCAAGTAAAAAAGGGTAGATTAGCTGTAATGGAGTTTCTGAATAGCCCTGCTGTTTGGGGGGCATCTTACACTCTCAAGAACACATGGGTGATTATAACTAGCCCCCCTCGTTTGGAGGAGGTATTTTAGAAGTGGAAATATGAAGAGCTATTAGGTGTTAACGTGGTAAGTAGGAATTTGTTAATAGCCACCGGTCTATGCACGCATCGCGAATGTTTATATTATGCTGAAAGATACCCTAAAATAAATATTTAAACTATGTACTGACCCCGGGAACGTCGTCCCCCGCTGGCTCAGGCCCGCCTGCGTCCCCGGTAGCGGTCCCTGAAGTGCCACGTCGTTCTTCGCCTTCCACCAGTGCCAGGAATCTAGAGAGTTCTTCCTCATCCGACACTTTGAGCGGAGTCTTCGGGCCAACGATTGCGATCGAGACATTCTGGAATATAATGAATGATGTTAGTTTTACTCTTCGATTTCAAAGTAATAACACCTCTTTGTTGTATTTAAAAAAACCGAAATCCTGTATTGTCTTAAGAGGCGAACCTAACGGGTTAGGTTGTCAAAATCTGCCTAGATCTCAGTATTCACGGGATCCCCGTGGTAAAAATCTCGTATAACAATAAATTGAAATACTTTGGTTCCTTGGATGTGAAAAAGCCATTAATAAAAATAAATATGATAGAAAAAATCATAAAAGTGCACTGTTTAGAACATTATTTCAATAGACCCCTATTGAAATGACTTTTGTTTTGATTTGTACTAGGCTTGTTCTTAATTATTTAGTTCCTTGAACCAGTTTCTTCATAAGTAGTGTTTTCTTGTACATAAGCAAAAACTTGATTTTTGCGCTTACGCCGTTCCAAAAACGTATGCTCTGTCCCGCTCCTATAAACGCGAAATCATATGCCTAACCTTTTCACAAAAAGGCGCGTATTGCGCCCTCTTAATTAGAATTAGTTTGGCAAATTTAGTTCTTAAGGGCTGTGGATTTTATTAGTTAAAATAAATAATGAAGATCAGTGAGTTCACCATCTGATGCAGAACTTCGCCCCATTTCATGAACCCGACACTGCAGCCGCTGCCGCCTGCAAGGTAAGTCCGCGCATCCGCCATGCCACACCACCCGCGCTTTGTGTGACATCTCTATCAGTTAATATGTCAATGGCTATAGACAATGTACCTTAGTGTTAAGATCAACTTCATTAGGTAGTGTATCCCTCAAAGCTCTTAGTCCATGAGCAACCAGTTCTTGCAGATCACAGTCCTGGAAAGTATTGAGATGCTTCTCCAGATAGGTCCTCGCTGATTGCGAGCGGGCTCCGATGGCCATGGCTCGGCAATCAAAGTAGTTGGCCGATGGGCAGGTTTGGTAGATATGAGGGCCTTGGTCCTGGAAAAGATTTTATATTGTTAGGCTGGATCTATACCTGAGTATATTATTACTACTATTTAACGGGTATTTATCGCGTTTAATTACCGCGGCACGGCAGTGTGTAAACCTGTCGAAACGTCGGGAAAATAAGGTAATTAAACGCGATAAATACCCGTTAAATAGTATTTATAAATATGTGTTCAGATCGCGTGAGTTTAAAAATATTTATATTATTACTGTTCCTTAGAGAGGTTTTATTTGAAACTTAACTTAATAACAGCTCGGCCCTAAATTAACAGTGGTTGTGGGGGGTGGAAGATCGCCCTTAGTAATTCATTAGTGACAGGGTCTGGAATGACGTGTTTTTTCAGTAGTTGTTTTCCGCAATAGGGTATAACACCCATTTATAAAGTGTCTCAATTAGGTTCTACTAATTAAAAATACAAAATTTTTCATCAACATTCAATCGATAAGTGCCCTAAAAAATCCAATATATACCAAATAATTACCAATTATACCAAATAACTACACGAGAAGCGGCCGAAGGCACCATCGATTGTTTGTTTGTCACACGGCGCGGACTCAGCACGCTAATAACGCACCTACACTACGGGCACTTACACTCCTCAACAAGTTTCTTCTGGAGTTCCAACATGTGGACATATTTGATGACAGCTTAAGTTCAATTTATAATAAGTTAAGATCCTATTTAAGTTTTCACTAGTTTTCTATCCTGAAGTTTTGTAGCATAGATAGTTAACGTTTTGGACTAAGTAGTCTATAAGTTACTTATTAAGCTTGAATAAATAAATAAATAATAAAAATGCATTAAATTTTTTTTTTTAAAGTTGCGCGCGTATCTTTACGAAAACGCTGGACGCAGTGGATGACATATTGCTCTATGGTCATGACGTCAGTTGGATGTGAGACCTTAACAAATGCACTGATAATTATATATAATAAATAATTCTGGACATTCACACAGCTTTATATAGCCCCAAGTTAAGCAGAGCTTGTGTTGGTACTAGATAACTGATATATATAATAATAATAATACAATACACAGTTAGATATTTTACATAGAAAACGACCAAAACATCTGACAAATATCTGCAAGATATTTGCAGATATCTGATCTGATGTAGATATTTGCAGATCATCAAAGGCGGGAATCGAACCTGCAACCTCCTGAATCAGGAGCAGGCAGACAAATAACAACAGAAAAATAATTGCCTGGAAGGGACGTGGTATCTACAGCACTAAAGTCTCTGACTTAGTGTTGACACCACAGAATATACACCAAGCTAATCAATCTGTATTTGTGATTTCATAATGTATCTCCACTGTGATTATGCTCGTTTTATAGCCAATAAGATTCTTATTATTATTTTTAGCCAAATAATCATATTTGCTTGTCACAAATTGTCATTGTAAATACTTACATCATAGCCAGCAACTAGAAGACCAACACCGAGGGGCCGCTTGTCATATCTTTGAGTGCAGATCTGCATCTTGTTGCCAACTTGGCAGATCAGTCGACCAACGGGCATGGGAGCATCATGGGCATAACGGTAGTTCAGGCACTCTGTGCGCATGTAACGGCTGAAATTATTAATTTTATTACTTACTAAAAGCAAAAATTATTCTCTTTATAGGTACTATAAGTTAGTCCAGAGTTAGTCTGGCTTTTATTTCGGTCAATGAATAAGTATTGCCATTCAACGTGGCAATGCTGCCAACATTCTGGGCACACTGCCTTCTGGTCATGGTCTTCTGGATCTTAGATTTTTAGGCAATAGTTAAAAGTATATACTAGTGGTAATTTTTATTTTGTTGTTGTAATCTTAATAATAAAGACTTATTATTTCCAGAGTGGAATTAGTAAAATTAAGTTTAATTATAATATCTGGCACTATGGATTTTAGCTTATTAAAATTCTTTTTTTACCAAAAACCTGTTTTTTTTTAGTAATTCCTAATAGGTACTTTAAACTCGGCACTGATCTTATCTTTACTGTTGAACATTCTTGTTTGTTTTTTTACTTTACCTTAAAAAGATTGAAGTCAACAAAAAATCAAAGTGATCACTTAGTTCCTAGTTTTACATACATACATACCTATGTATTTTGAATATTTGTGACTTGTGCAAGAGTCACCTAACAGGACTCTTGGACAAGTCACAAATATTCAAATAATTCTAATTCTAAAGGAAATAAAGCACTCTGTATATTTGATATTGGTTTGGTGCCTAAATGCTGACTAAATTGTTTGGTGCTCAGAAAAAATTATCAATTTTCAAATGATCAAAGCTGAAAATTTAATTACCTCAACATGCGAGCATCAGCAGTCAGACCGGAGATGGAGATACCAATATGCTGATCAATAGCAATGACCTTCTTCTGGTAAGCAGACAGCTCACTGACAGCTCGCTTCAAGGCTATCAGTACTGCAAAGTCCTTGTTCTTCAGAGCAACAGTTGCTGAACCAAGTTTTACAGCTTCCATAGCATATTCCACTTGGTGGAGGCGCCCCTGGGGGCTCCATACTGTGACGTCACTGTCGTACTGGTTACGGAACTGGAATTATTGGAAAAGACCATGAAATAACGCGGATATAGTAACACAGAGAAGCTGTTTGACACTGTTGTAACTTCAGAATCTGGTAGGTATTATGTCTCTAAATTGTCATGTTATGTGCATTAAGAATGTCGATAATAGAAGCTTATGATCAATTCATATTATAGTTTTATTGAAGTAAATTATAAGGAAATTTATAGGTTGTTAGCCCGGCAATGACATCGCAATTTCAGAGATGTTATACGAATAGGAAGTGTTTTTACTGTTAGACATTGTAGCCAGATAATTATTGAGCATACGTACCATTTTTTACACTTTGTAATTCAACAAATTAATCTTGGATAAACGCTATAAATTCAAAGAAATGCAAGCGAGCGATCGGTGATGCGATATGATGGATGGATGACTTTCAAATTCCAGTGACAGTGACATTACGTAGTCACAGTGTCATCCACAGAGTAGACAATCGCAATCGAAAGACTATCGCGACATCTGACATTTGACGTTGAAATATATCATGTTTCGTACGGACGGAGACGGCGCGACGGCGGCGACGACGCGCGGCGGCGGGCGGCCAATATAGTACCTCTGTGAAGTTGGCCGCCAGACTTTGTTTTTTTGAAACTTCGATATTGCTAATCGTTTGAGAATCGTTTGAGAGAGATTGAGAGTTCATTAACATCGTTTGAGAGTTATTAATTTTTATGTAAAAACCATTTTAAATTTTTGTGTGAAGTTGGCCGTCATTCCGGCAAAAATGTACTTGGACGTTTAATTTTTGTTTCATTTGTTTGAGAATCGTTTGAGAGAGATTGAGAGTTCATCAACATCGTTTGAGAGTTATTAATTTAATTATTACAGTAAATAATCATTTCTGAACCAGCAATTTTGAATTTCCCCGCCAAATAGTGCACTTCCGGTCTGCGGCGCAGGCGCAGTGGATGACTGAAGAGTGAGTAAACATTTGAATGAAAGAATGAGTAGGAAAATACGTCATAGAATGACATTGACATTAATTAACAATTGACGTACGTCATTTATTCTCAGCCTTTTGTTTGTTTATATCAGACTGGGTAGCAAGCACGCAAGCACTAATAGATGGATTTTTTTTATGATGTCCCGAAAATAAAATTAGTCAATAATTTGTCATTTTGGCGAGACTATTGTACCTACATTATATAATAATAATAATTTATTTCAAATCAAGCAATTCAAGAATTATAAACTAAATACATGAACTCTTATTTGGCTTGGCATCCAGTTTAGGGTTGATTAGTGTACATGGTACAATAATATACTCCGCATATGACCATGATTTTGTAGATTTGTTAGCGCTATTTAGACCCCCGCCACGTACACCTTGGTCGGATCGGACTCACTCCTCTACACACGAGACCGCTGGATGCGACCCCGGGTGCTCCTGGAGCCTCCTCCGAAACTATCTCCCAAGAAGACCAGCAGCCAATAGGCTAATAAACAGCTCAGCTTTTAATAAATGGGGAGACCTTTGCCCAGCTGTAGAAAACCTTGTGTTAGGTTTATTACAATACACCTGATAAATAGAATAAACGATACAGGTTACAGTGCCAGCTTTATTGCTAAAAATTATCTTGTTGTGGTTCAGGTCCTGCAGGTAGATATATCAAAACCTAGTGTTCGTTATTATTAACCCATGCATTGCCCAGCTTACATCCCGCGATACAAAGTACTCTGTAGACCTTAGAGGAATAGGTATACTCGATCTACACTGTAGACCCACCCAGCCAGCACATCTAGGTACCTACATCTGTGGGAATGTGGGAAGTTGCCATGTGTTTTGTTGGCAATGAAATAGTTAGTAGTTAGGTATATTAAATGTATCTGCTACCAAACTATTCTGAATAAAACAATAAGTGTATAATAAAATAACATTATAATATTATATTATCATCACTAATCTGTTAGGTATATAATCATCAATTTTGGCATCGGTGTTGTTGCTTGTCTCCATTATCAATTTGCATGGATGACAGAAACATTTCAGGCCCTATACTAACTCAAATCAACTCTTCAAATATAAATTTCTTCCAAACAAAGGTAAGTAATCATCATCATCCATTCTACAGTAACAAGAATAATAATAGTGTGGTGTAACATGTAAGGAACATACCACACCTTTCCTCGTTTCATGGTCAGCTACTACAATGATCTTTTTTTATTAAATAAAAATTATATTATTCTCAGTTCTATAACAATTTAGTAACTTTTACTTTTTGAAGATGTCAGGCTGTTGATCTTAGATCAGAAATAAATATTATTGGTGATCAATTGTTACTTAGATTTTGTCTATAACAAGTCAAGAGTTCTGGGCAGACGATTAGGAAAGGATGCATTTGAATTATTTACTTACAAGTATCTCTACTTTAATGATTAAACTTAGCCTACCTGAACTATACAGCAAACATAATATTTGATAAGTTAAAAGGTACAATCAATGGAAAGTACTAATTAAATTTACATTAGAACTACAAATCAGTTCCTCAATCAGAATAACGTTAAACACTAAGCAGACACATACATCTAAAAGAAATATATATCAGAAAAATAAATTATGATTTTAACACAAGGAATTTTAACACTTTCTCATATAAAAAAAACTTCCGACTAACTTACTGAGAAGTAGTACATAAATGTTTGAAGCATAGATAGATAGATAGATAATTCTTTATTGTACCACACAAACACAGAAAACAGTACAGAAATAAAAGGTTACAAGATGAAGTACAAAGGCGGCCTTATCGCTATAAGCGATCTCTTCCAGGCAACCTTGGGATGGAGCATATTGATTTGTGACTGCTAATAACTATCACACAGATCTAAAATTAAAAATTTAAATGGAAAAAAGCTAAATTGCTTGGCTTTACAAAGTGTTTGTATGATAATTATTTTACAGGATAATCAAAGTTCTCTTTACATCGCATTTACATTACGATTCATAATAATGCTTCCGTTAGCTTTACTTACAATTAAATAGGTACCTACCATTCACACATACATAATCTAAATTAAAAAATGCTATATCTGCATGTTTCCCACCAATAACATAAATAGCGATGAATATTTACAAAATACTGCTCATCGTCGCAGATGTCACCGACGCAGCAGGCTCTCCTCGAGCACTACGCGAAAGGTAGCATGATATCAAGTACCAGCATCTTATTTGCCTTTTAGTTGTGATAGTGACGGAAGATTTTGCAGGTTGCGGTATAATGGTGATCTCATCTCAGTATATATAATGTACTCTGTGATCTCATCAACCTAATAATAATCTTCAAAGGCTTCAGCAGACTCTTTCGCGAACCACTTTCATCGAACGTTAAAAAGTGAAAAACTTAAAAAAAATAAAACCGGCCAAGTGCAAGTCGGACTCGCGCACGAAGGGTTCCGTACCATTATCTATAAAAACGGCAAAAAAAAACACGTTTCTTGTATGGGAGCCCCCTTAAATATTTATTTTATACAGTTTTTATATAGTATTTGTTGTTATAGCGGCAACAGAAATACATCATCTGTGAAAATTTCAACTGTCTAACTATCACGGTTCATGAGATACAGCCTGGTGACAGACGGACAGACGGACAGCGAAGTCTTAGGGGCCGTTCAAGTATGACGTAAGCACTATAGGGGGGGCGAGGGGTCCTTGCTTTGCTTATTTTGAATGACATGGGGGGCAGGGGGGTCTAGATGATGATTAGATCATCGGTAGTTAGGTATTTACTTTTTTACACAGATGGCAACCCACACATTGTCTTTCCTGAAAACGAATCGCATTTTCAAGGATTCCCACAAGTAATGCATACGTTTAGGCACTCGCTTAGAACGAAGTAGGGGAATTATCGCGCGCTATTGTCTAAATTTCCTCTGTCAGTGTATTGTTCCGTTTGGATACTATAACGAGTAGACGTATCGTAAGCATAGCAAAGCAAGTTAACATTTGTGTTACCGTTGATTCCATTAGCGAAAGTTTAAGGTTTAAATAAGATGTTGCTTCAAATAGACAAATCCAAGCTATACCAAAAATTGTTAGAAAATTAAAAAAAATCTCATACAAATACGAAAGCACAAAATGTACAGAAGTTAGTTAACGAAGTGTGGCGAAATTATAAATTACAAGCAAAGTTGCAGAATTGAAGAAGAATTGCAAGCGGCGACTAAGAATAAATCCAATCTACTAGGTACATTTTTACATTTAGAATCTATTTTCTTATTGTTAGAATTATAACTTCTGCTCATTATTCATTAAAAAAAACAATACATTAATTAAAAAATGTTTATGTAAGCATGGGGGGAGGGGGTAAGAGCTTTGCTTACTTTTGCTGACAAGGGGGATAGGGGGGTAAATAATTGTAATAAATCTGCTTACGTAATACTTGAGCGGCCCCTTAGTAATAGGGTCCCATTTTTACCCTTTGGATACGGAACCCTAAAAACGAATTGAATTGGGAGTGGGGAGGGGGCTTAAAGATCAAGAAGTGATAAGGGTGGAAGAAGCAAGGAATCTTGGAATCATCATCGACTCCCATCTTAGATTTGAGAATCATGTTCTTAATTTAGTAAAAGCTTGTTTTTATCGTCTAAAGGTACTATACAAAATTAGAAATCAATTATCTGAAGCTTCCCGTATTATTCTTTGCGAATCACTGATTATCTCTAAATTAAATTATGGGGATATTGTTTTTGGTCCACGATTACTTGAAAGTACTCAGCGAACTGTACAAAAAGTGCAGAATGCTTGTTGTCGTTTTTGTTTCAATATACCGCCCCGTAGCCACATAACACCGTTCTTGAACAACATGTCCTTGTTAAACATGGAGTCGCGTAGGCTTCTGGATCTGGGAGGTTTGGTTTTTGACGTTATTAAGTTTGGAAAGCCTGAGTATCTGCACTCAAAACTTAATTTCGTCTCTGATAAAAGATCGTTGCGCTCAGTCAGATCTGCACTGCTTTATCACAATCACAAGACCGCAGCTTTCAGAGGAAGTTTTAGATATGCGGCAACGAAGTGCTGGAACAATATTCCTCCCCCGATTAGAAATGTTAAAACCAAGTACACATTTAAAAGTTTTTGTTACAGGAACAATTTGAGGGAATTCCTAAGCGCTTCGTTTGCCAAAAATAAAAATACTAGGTATTATCGTCTCGCACTCTGTTGTTATGGTTCACATAAAGTACTAATCGTAAGACTGAGGTAGGAAACGCCACACTAAAAGGATTTAGTTATTACTCCGAAGACAAAAATATTAAGTAGCTAGATTACATATAATAATAACACATTGACTTGTAACTCGTTCTGCTTGCTCTCAATAGGTCATGGCTGAAAATCAGTGCTTTTGCTTCTTTAGCAAAATATTACACTGAGCCAAGGCCTTTTTGACATACCTACTGCAGCACACATAGACACCTTACCTAGATTTAATTATTGTTGTTTTTTTATGTCACCTATATTTTATTATTGTTTGTTTTTAGTAATGTACCTACTGTAAAATTGTTGTATTTTGTATGTGTGTGTCTGAAGTTGCAAATAAAGTGTTTATCTATCTATCTATCTATCTATAAAGAAAGTTTGAAAATGTAACTGAATAAAACAGCCAAATTATTGTTTTTTACTTTATTTTTTAGGTTCTAAGGTTCATTTTGTCATTTGAAAATGGGTTCATTTCCTCCTTGTTTCCCGCTCAAATTCAAATAAGAAGTCAAATAAAAAAAACCAGCTGTTCCAACGAAACGAACCGTGTCAGCCGTCGTTAAACTTCGCCAAACAGGGAGAAAGTTAGAAAAAAAAAGAAAAGTCATAGTCCAGCTAGTCTAGTCATAATACCATTTCACAAGTTAATACTTTGAACTATATTTAAATAATCATAAAATATCCATGACAAATATTCTAAAATATAAAAATATCAATTTAGATACTTACTACACCCAATATTATTAATAAAGCTTTTTCTTAATATTCATTACTAGCAGCGCCTCGCGGTTTCAACCGCGTAGTTCCCGTTCCCGTAGGAATATCGGGATAAAAAGTAGCCTATGTCCTATTCCAGACTATAATCTATCTCTGTGCCAAATTTCATCCAGATCCGTTTTGCCGTTCTGGCGTGATAAAGGAACAAACATCCATCCATCTATCTATCCATCCATCTAAACTTTCACTTTTATAATATTAGTGAGATAGTGAGATTATTTCCAAAGCAGCCATGCACTGCTTTGGAAATTTGATTTCCTACTTGTTCGCTACTCAAATTCGAATAATAAGACAAATAAGTTTTAATAATGAATATGCAAAAGTTTTATTAATAATATTGGGTGTAGGAAGTATCTAAATTAATATTTTTATATTTTAGAATATATGTCATGGATATTTTATGATTATTTAAACATATTTCAAAGTATTAACTTGTGAAATGGTATTATGACTAGAATAGCTGCACTATGATTTTTCTTTTTTTCTAACTTTCTCGCTCTACGATGTTTGGCGAAGTTTAACGACGGCTGACACCTTAGCTGACACGATTCCTTTCAATGAATGTCAATGTCTTTCTATGACGTCTTTTCCCATTCATTCTTTCATTCACCCTTTTATTCATTCTTCTTCACTGCGCCTGCGCCGCAGACCGGAAGTGCACTATTTGGCGGGGAAATTCAAAATTGCTGGTTCAGAAATGATTATTTACTGTAATAATTAAATTAATAACTCTCAAACGATGTTGATGAACTCTCAATCTCTCTCAAACGATTCTCAAACAAATGAAACAAAAATTAAATGTCCAAGTACATTTTTGCCGGAATGACGGCCAACTTCACACAAAAATTTAAAATGGTTTTTACATAAAAATTAATAACTCTCAAACGATGTTAATGAACTCTCAATCTCTCTCAAACGATTCTCAAACGATTAGCAATATCGAAGTTTCAAAAAGACAAAGTCTGGCGGCCAACTTCACAGAGGTCAATATAGTTGGTGGCGGCGGCGGCGTAGAGAAAAAAAACTGGTTTGCAGGGCTAAGATGCCAGCAGAACGATGCGAGCCACGAAAATCATCGCGCTCGTGACGACTACCTATATTTTTATGTCGTCGTCAGTTGCTGTGCTGAGTCATTTGCTCTAAGATGCTCGCTACGAAAGATTCAATACCCGTTGTTGAGCAATGAAAAAAGAGATCCCCTTCGGTACATACTTAACATCAATGCTGTTGTCGAGTACTTTCTAGCCGCTATAGGGTACCTATACTTCCCGTTGAGCTAGAATCATGATATTTGCAAGAGACAAGGTCTTTTATAATTAATGTAATGTTTAGTTACGGAAGGAACCCTCGTTGCGCGAGTCCGACTCGCACTTGACGTTTTTATTTTATAATAAATTAAAATTTCTCGATTTCCCGGGCACTCCCGGCAAATTGTGTTTGAGAATTCGCGAGACTAGAGAAATAAAATACCTCGAAAAACTAACTTAAAATCCCTTGCCATCCCGTCCCGGTTGGCGTAGGCCTTTAATACCGAAGGGGATCACTTTTTTCAATGTAAAATACCTACAGAATTAGGTATTTTCAATGGCAACGGAGCGCACTACGTTGCTTTGACGTAAGTTAAAGTTAGCCTGAGAAATGGACGTTGTTGACACAAATCTCTCGCCTTGGTTAAGATTTTTGATACTTACGTTAGAGACGAAAGACGACTTACGCGTGTTGGGAATAATAATGCGATGAAGCAACCAAGATGATTAGATTGTCTAAGCTACACCCAACTACAACCAACGTAAGTTTGAACTCGTCGTAGTCGGTGCCTTGATAGGTAGCAATCTACATTACCTACCTAGAGCCATTCAAGTACTATTACTAGCCTAAAGGTGCAAGCGCACAACACGTCAGCGGAACTGCGCGGCCGCGGCATGGAACTGCCCGTCAAATTAGAACAACGCAAGGCTGCCGATGAACATTGGTCTGATTGTCAGCAAAATACTTATGTAAAACAGTGCTCCTCTTGGGTAGCCTGAACAGAGCAGAGCCACGTTTTCGGTCACACGTGACCGAAAACGTGGCTCTGCTCATATCATTTAGAAAAAAAACATCACCCTGATTACGCTTTGTTGCAATATTGTCACTGACTAGGATAGGATGAAAACAATTTGTAACTTATTTTCAATGTAGTCAAATAGCACGCGTCAACGGTTTTCGGTCTAAAGGTTTATTTGACGAAGAATCACCGATATTTTCCTATTTGTTTGTCTGGAGGTTTTTTAAAAACTTATGTAACGAAACGTAAATCGGTCTGTCAAGGTCAAGTCAGTTCTGTCTGTCTGTCAATCAATCAATAATGTCTTTGTCAATCAATTTAATAAATACGGAATTTACGGAACAAATGGCATTATTTTTTTTATAACATTCAGTTTGCTGAGGTCTCTGATTTTATTTAATTTTTTAAATCGGAGATCAAACACTTGTAGGTACACACTTTATATAGATAAAATTAATTACACCATAAATAACTACATTAATGTGTCCTCGCGTAAAGTTCATGGCATTTGTCCTTTCGATTTCGAAAGGAAAACTGGAGAAACTGGAGAATTACCTATCAGAAGGAAAATTACACCTACCTAGTTAAGTAGGTTTATAAGCATTCCATTAAAACCATTTTAAATGGAGGAATGCAGGAAATTAAATGAAAACAAGAAAAAAAAGGGGTCAAACTACACGAGGGCGGAGAGAGAAGCGCTCTTAACAATTGTTAAAGAGTAAGTAGGTACCTACCCGAGCTCACTAGAGAGATATCTATTTATTTATTTAATTATGTATATTACAGTAGGTACAATAAGGCATATTGCTACTTTATTCATAACTAACCATTCACCTGCTCTTTTGCAGATATAAAGGCATTATTGAGAACAAATTTACAAACACTGAATATATAAAGAAAAAACAAAATGCTTGGATGCAGGTGGCCCGTAAATATAATTCTATGGCGACCACTGGCCCCAGAACGTGGGTACAGTTGCGTCATACATATGCAAATATTAAACAAAAAACAAAAAAAAATGTGGCCAATGTAAATACTGAAATACCATGTAGGTATTGACCGAAATTATTGTTTCATGAATATATTTTTGCAGCAGTCTAGGTGTAGATATTGATAAAAGGTTTTTTTCATACAAGTACCTACTTCATTATTATTTTTGTTATAGATCATGAAGTCTTTATTAAGGAGGGGACTATTGAGATTAAGCAAGAAACGGAATCAATTATTGGTACTAGTGTTTTTCCTTATACATTTTTATTTAACGGGCAGCCATACTCTCAAACCAGAATGCAAGAACGTTAACATAATGTTATTTTTCTTTTAGATGAAAAGGAAGAAAATTTTCAACCAAACCAATCTATACCTACTTGCACGAAAAGAAAAGGTAGTTCTTGATCAACCATGCTTCATTCTTATGTACTTTACTACCTACCTAAATCTTATTTTCTTTTTTAAGGTACCAAGAAACTAGCAACAAACACCAATAATGCCACGGAAAATACCACAAAAGAAAAATATTTAAAAATAAAATTGGGAAATGCCAAGTTAGAAAGGAAAATACTCCTACAAAGATATAGGCATGATTATATTAAGGACAATTTAGAAATACAAATATTAAAATCAAAAATTAGAAAGCTTAGCTTTAAGAAAAATATAGAATAAAATTACTTTCATATTGTTTTATTTACCTTGAATATGTACTTAAGAATTAAAATGAGTGCTTTTGTACATATTTCTTGCTAAGTAGTTTTCATTATGTACACTGTTCGTACACTACCCAGAGCTGGTTCATCATCATCTTCTCTGGTAGCATTCTCAGTATGAGTATCATCATCAAACAAGTCTTGTCTTTGTTGACAAGGCTATGATGTGAAGAATGGCACAGGCTACTATTATTTATGGGATACTAGCTGTTCCCCGCGGTTTCACATGCGTTAAATTCGAATTTTGACATTTCTAGGGGGATTATTCCCGTAAATCTTCCACGGGAATTTGATGTTTTACCAGGACAAAAAGTAGCCTATGTTACTCTCCATCCTTTCGACTAACTCTATACCAAAAATCAAGTCGATTAGTTGCTTAGGGCGTGAAGGAAGGACAAACAAACACACTTTCGCATTTATAATATTAGTTAGGATTCTCCAAATTAACCTGTAGCCCAATTTGCAAGCATGGGAACGACTTATTATTTATTCGTAGATGGGAACCTCTACTTCATTACCTACCTAGGTACTCCAAAGAGCCTCTCAACAGGGTTCCGGGTGGCAATCTGGGCCCTTTGTTCAATGCGAATGAAGCATTAGCATTACATTTTATATTCGGTTCCTAGATCTGTAGGTACCTAGGTACGCAGCATAATGCGAATGGAGCATTTCAGCAGTGTGGAAGTCCCGCGAGTCCAACCGAACCGAGCGTAATTAAACCTACGAACAGCTTATAAATAACTACACGCTTCTGTTTTCAGCGTGCTCGCGAAAGGAGCCAGTGTTGTCGTTAGCGAGTTTTTCGCTAGACCTAGATAGGTAATTTTTAACTGCTGCAACTGGAGAATTTTAAATGCTACCTGACAAACAACCAGCGATGTGATATTTAGGTGGGCAAAGTATGGTCTCACAGATGTCCTCCGCGACACACGTACCTACTGGTATCGCACGTAGGTAGGTACGGTACAGGCATAGACACTTTACCAAGGTTGTTCATTATTCTAAGATGGGTTAATTTTACTAACTAATCCCCGGGTTGTTTCATACCAGTCTGTATGACATGGGATAAAATAATGATTAATTGACGAGGGCAGAAGATTTCCACTCCCTTCTGACTGACCACGTCATTAGTGAGAAGGGTTTTAAAGTTGAATAATTTAGTATATTTATTGACCAACAAAATGTTCTGGGCTTTGGGCATGCTCAAGGGGTCAACGTATACCTACCAGATGGCATCGATCTCTAACTCTATGACAAAAATAGCCGAACGGGGTTCAACCTTAAAAATGCGTTTTTTAAGGTTGCGTTTTTTTTAATTAGGTACACCCTAATGGATGTGGGTAATGGAGCCCTAAATAAAACCGGCCAAGTGCGAATCGGACTCGCGCATGAAGGTTCCGTTACCATTAGGTATCTATCTAGAAAACCGGTAAAAAAATCACGTTTGTGGTATGGGAGCATCGATCAAAAATGTCCGGCTTTGCCGGCCCCCCTTAGATTCACAATGCGCACGCCACAACCTTCAGTAGCAAAAGAGAGACCATTTGACATGTTAGGGAAGCTTTTCAACTAGTGTCATTTTAGCGTTCAGACAAAAAGCATGGGTACAAAAAATGCAAGAATCACTCGTCCAAAGTGCTGAAAAAGGATGGAATTTCTTATTTTCAGTAAGTTTATATATACTTTTTACCCGTATATTGAGATGTGAGTCATATACTTGTGAAATCAGCATAAAATATTGTTGTTTGGTTTGCCTATGTTAAAATATTAATTTTGTTCTAAATTGATAAATGGAGAGGCTATTTCTTCTAAATTTTTTTTTTCATTTATAGTATGTATTAATATATTTTTCATAAAAATAAGTTTAATATTACTAGTTGATGATTTTTAAAATAATTAGTTGGCCCGCCCTAAATTTTCATTTGCGTAGACTCTCTAATAAAAGAAAGACTAGGTTCTTACCTACCTACCAGAAGTATGAATTTATAAAACGTTTATTTTTTTCCCGTAAAAAAAACTCGTGCAAAGCCGCAGACAGGAACCAGTTCTTTTTAATCTAGAGTGCCTGCCTGAAATTGTATTGTAAGTTTAAATTATTGTATGTCTGAAATGACCCTTTTGTATAAATACCTTGTTGAGACACCAATTTATAGTTTCATCAATAAATGATTCGTTATCTTTACCTGAATTCTGTTAATTAATCCTTATAGAAAATAAACTGAGTAGGTAGGTATATAATTCTCAGGTAGGTACCTACCTACTTACAAAATAAAATAAAATGAATTCGACTCCACCAATCTCTTGTTCCGTATGGAAAAAACTTGTCAGGCTCTGCGCAAACTGTCTGCGTCAAAACAAAACGAACCCAATTTTGAGTGACATTTTTGTAAGGCTCTAGGTATCTACGGGGGAGGCCGCGAACTCCTTATTTTTGATCGAAGTATGGGAGTCAAAAAATCAAATAGGTATTAATTTAGTTATTTATTTTTAGAGTAGGTCCTTTACCTTAAATAAATATAAAATCTTAATATTTAGTAGTTTGGAAGATATGGAGGTCCGACGGAGTTGATTTAGGGTAGTAGGTATAGGGCCTTAAATATTTATTTTATTCTGGTTTTTAGTATTTGTTTTTATAGTGGCAATAGAAATACCTACATCATCAACAAAACCTTCCAACTCCAAAAGAAAAGGTAGCTACCCTTAAGGGGCCAAAAATTTGCACCACCCTGTATAATAGACATTGCATGTTGGTAGGTACCTATTGTTGTTGTTTCTGAAGATGATGATGATGAGCTTAGCAAGTACAGTCACAGACATCAGCTTGTATCTAGGGCAATAAAACAAGACGAATAATTACTATCGTCAACTTACACTTTATATCTCGTAATGGATCTATTAAACTATCGTTCTGGCGCCAGAAATCGACACCACTGACTGTCCACAAACTATGAGACAGGCATGATGGTAACTTTTATTACCTACTAGTTGCTGCCCGCGGGTTCCCCGTGAATATACAGGGTGTAATAAAAATGAATGACCAAAACTTTACCTAGTTATAAAACCTAGTAGGTAGTATTTTCAAAATATTTTCCTCGCTTTCTATGATCGAAATTGAACCACCTCTGAAATTTTGGGATTCATACTTAAGTTATTGTGTTGTGTAGTTTTTTTAAGGGAAATAAAATTGTTTTCTTTCTTTTACTTATACAGGGTGTACCTGTACCTATGTATATGTATACGAAGAAAATTCGTGAAAATAAAAAATACAAGCACATTAATTCAGCCCCAACCTATAGGACCTTTTTGGATATATACCTACATAATATGTAGGTATACCAGTTTCACGGTCATTTGAAAAACTAATAGGTCAACTCTTTCATGACCCAAGACGCACTTATAGCAATTTGCAAGTCCTGTAGGAGGCGGCGGCAGCGGCGCGCCCTTGTGTATCGCACCGCCCGCCCCGCCCAGGCTGGGCAGTGAATGCGTTAATAATAAATAATAATAAATAATGCTGGACAATCCACACAGCATTATCTAGCCCCAAGCTAAGCAGAGCTTGTGTTATGGGTACTAGATAACTAATATATTATAATATTATACATTACATAGATAGATATTTTTTATTATACATAGATAACGACCAGAAAACCCTGAACAAACGTCTGCAGATCGAACACACATTTGTCCCGAGGCGGGAATCGAACCCGCAACCTCCTAGTTAATAGAAGGTTTTGCATAATTATGTTTGAACGGAAGTATTGGTATTGGTGGAAGTACTCCTGTATCCGCATTTGGACTCCGTTTGGTCCATTATGCGTTGTTTATGCTAGCATAGCCAGCCTAACTCCGTCCAGAAGCGCAGAATCTTTCTGGGGTCTTCACAGGCTTCGCGGAGTGACCTCGGCAAGTTGAGGATTTCTGTTCGTTGTGCTGTTATTCCCTCGCATTCCAGGATTACGTGGGCAGCTGATTCGTCGTTTGAACGGAAGATAAATTATCAAGAAGGCACAACCACAGATATATTATTGTTTAGTTCTGTGGATACAACTGTATCTACCTAGTATCCTCTATCTCCCTACGTGACCGCGTAGGCGTCAATTCATCCACATTGGACTTCGGCCAAGTTTTTGACTAATTAGAAACATTCTATTACCTAGGTAGGTACTATGAATTCCTGCGAATGGCATTTGTTTATTTACCTTTATGTGTGGTATCATAAATCAAAATAAATTCAAAATTCAAAATTCAATAACTTTATTTCTTTAGGCTTACAAAATAAGCACTTAGACCAGTCAAATTTTATACATAAACAGTTTTATAGATTATCAAATAAGAAACAAAATGTCATTGATTTTGTTCGCTTCAATTTTTTGTCCACTAGTGGAAGAAGCGAAAAATAAACCACTACCTAGGTAGTAAGTTTGTATAATGCTTAAAATGTAATACAATGTTATTCGCCTATCTAAGTCATAATATAATGTGATTTAGATACAGGTCAATATTTATATAAAACTAAGCTTAAGATTGTTCTCCTTAAATACTATTGTCGGTGCGGAACTGGGCGATATTTGGCCAAAGCTAGAGGAAAGCTAGAGCGATTTTTTTTACAAATAAACCCCGTTAATTTGTAAAAAAAAATCGCTAAACCGAGATGGTTGGTATTTTTAGAAAAGTATAGAATAGACGTAAGCACCTGTTACACATAGTTTTTTTTAATTCACACCCTAAAGGTCCAGGGTGTGGAGTCAAAGTTAAGCCAATCACTGATTCATCAAGAAATCTCAGGAAGTAGAAAAGCTACGAGGCTGGTGCATGAAATTTAGTTTAGGACGTAAGCACCTGCCAAAAACAGTTTTTTTTAGAAATTCACATTCTTTGGTTATTATGTAGCTATCTAATTAAATTTCTATCCGTGGAATCAACTGCGTGGAACTCGGTAAATAATACTCGGATGTAGGTACATTAGAGAGGTACCTAGGTAGGTACTATTCGTTTAGATATATAAACGGAATGTCTGTAAAACGTTCCAATAATCTATATTTATAAAAGAACGACAATAAACTGGGTGACACATCAATAGAACTCTGAAACCACAAGCTACGAAGATGAAATTTTGAATGGAGTTTCCTTTTAAGACGTAGATACAAAATATAAGGATGAAAATATTTAGTAACAATTCCGCGAAAAAAAACCTCCGAAAAAGTCATCAGGACACCACAATACTCGACCTTAACACTGAGAGCGCCAAGCAACAACGGCAGAGTCCCACCAGAGTTGCCACTCCGAGCTCCGCGCGCCAAGTCATATAGTTGACTTATCGGAGAAGGTTTTTTTCGCGGAATTGTTACTAAATATTTTCATCCTTATATTTTGCAATGGATTTCCGCAAAGTAACGCCTGAATCTATTATTTAACGTAGATACAATAAAATTGCGGGCGGGTCAGCTAGTTTTTTTATATTTTACTATTTTAAATGCGAAAGATTGGATATAATTATTATGGTGTTTGTTACCGCTTTACACCAAAACTACTGAACGGATCGAAGTGAAATTTTGCATAGCTCTTAACCTGGAACAACATACACCTAAGCTAATTTTAACAAGCTAAAACGCGTGCGAAGCCGCGCGTAGAAGCTAACCAAAAAATAATGCGGAATAGATCGAAACATTTCACTGCCTTGGCTCTCTAATTCCTATGTATTGACTTTGCGAAATAACAAGATTCTTCGCTAATTAAAAAGGAATAAAAACTGTTGTTTTATTTCTGTATAAGTAATTTAATTAACAAAGCTTAGTTTGTGACGTTTCTATGGCGTGGAACTCATCACGATCATCATTCTAGCCTCATATGAGAATACAGGGTGTTTTATTTGGCGGGACAGGGTTCGGTAACCTTAACCTTTGTAATTATAAAAAAATTGGTAGATAGAAATTGAACTCTTTATATTCCACACAAACACAAAATACAATACAGAAGGAAGCGCGGCCTTATCGCCTTGAGCGATCTCTTCCAGATAATCTTTGTCTTAGGAGACTACCGTAAACTTTGGGCTACTTTGATCTTACGGGTTACTTTGCCACATTTAGCCAAGAGATCAATTGTTTTAATCAGGAAGAAAAGTTTCGATTAGAACATAAAAAAAATTACTTATGGAAAACCTTCTACGTCTATAACTATGTCAAAATACCCGGTTTACGGTACTTATAAAATAATTTTTCGAGATACTTTCTACCCTAAGGTTTTTTTGTTATAGTGCTTACCCGCACTTTGGGTATCTCTAAGAAATGAAATAAGTTCTAAAAAATTCGATTCGCGCCCCACCTCAGTACGGATGTGCTCCAGCCACCAACCTTAGTCGGTTCCACCGAAAATCTTTGGAAAATCTTTGGTGGAGCCACCGGCGGCGCTAAAGTCCGTAAGAGGAGGATTTTCGGTGGAACCGACTTAGGCGGTTTCGTGGCTTAGTTGGTACACCCGTACCAGAGGGTGACGCGGATTCGAGTCCCACCAAAAACGAAATTTTTATATTTCATGATAACATATTTAATTTATTTATATTTCTAAAGATTATCAGTGTACAATAATAATTAAATTACATATTTCGTTAAACTATGTTTTATTTAAAATAAAATTCGTCAAAACCACACATTTCTTAACAAATGACATTCAATTTTAATTTCTTACGATACCTACGAACAAACATTCTGCATCGAGTTTGGCTAGTGTCTAGATAGGTAGTCATTGATCGAAAAAGAAATTAAGCTCTGTAGGTATGTGTTGAAATGCCAGGTACTTTGAGTAAAGTATTGTCTTTTAGACAAGACACAAAATGCGAGAAATAATACTGACGTAGCCTAGATTCAGATTTTAATATATCTATCTGAAAAATGAGAGGAAGACAAACGAGGCAAATTTCACCAAACGTAATCGTTTGGTGAAATTTGCCCTCCGAAAATATTAATGCGGTCACTGACTGACAAATCATTCTCCGTAGAAAGACATTGTTTTATTTACCACTCTTCATGTTCATTTCTCATACCACTTTTCTACACGATGATCTTGAGAGACATAAATAACAATAAACTTATGTATGCAACAGTACACCCTGCCCACGCCATGCCTATTGCAATATGGAATGGCTATGGACATCAGGTGGATTTCAATGTTTTCTTATACATTTCAATATAATGCAATTAAAAAATTCTTTATTGTACACAAGAAAAACAACATCTCAAAAAGACATTACATAAGACGAGTACAATGCGGCCTTATCGCTTAGAAGCAATCTCTTTCAGGTAAACTTTGTACTAAAGTAAATAGTTAATAGTTTTGAAGCAAATAGTCTTTATTAACAAAGTAAATTACAAACAAAGAAAAGAATTAAATTAAAACTTAATATTTACAATTGAAACAATAAACAAAAGAGTAAATTCAAGTAAATACTTTTTGAATTATAAAAGTTGAAAGTTAGCTAGATGCGTAGATACTTATGCAACGGGTAGTTTTAGCGATGACACATTATTTGTGTACATAATTCTATTTAAGTCGATACATGTCATAAAACTATTTAAAATTTTGCGATTTGTTCACATGTTAACTTAAATTTATCGGGTATTTATCGCGTACGTTGTGTTTTTATTTCACAATCGCGTTGCAGCAATCGTGATGATGACGGGGTGCCTGGACGTTCTCGGAGAACACAAGATGCACGAGTCCAAGGACCCTGGAGATGCATGCACCGGCGTCAGCGAGCTGGTGGCTTTCCTGGAGGACATCCGGTGGTTAGACTAGCAGCCTTCCTGACACGCAAAAAGGATCCACCTGTGACTTAGTTGCGGAAACCAGTCCAGAGACGAGTAACATGTAAGGTGCATGGAAAAATAACTTAGTAGTAGTCAACCTAGATCTAAAATTATGAATTTTGTGCAATTAAAGAAATTAAGGATAATTAATTAGGTGCCTACTGTTAACAACTACTAGTGGTTCATTTTTCGCTTCTTCCACAAGTGGACAAAAAATTGAAGCGAACCAAATCAATAACACTTTGTTTCTTATTTGATAATAATTACTATAGTATTAAGCATTCATATATATGTAAAATTTTACTTGTCTAAGTGCTTATTTAATAAGCCTAAACAAATAAAGGAATTGACTTTTTGACTTTCAAAATCTTCTGGATAATTGGACATTCATACTCATTCCCATTTACCTACACCGGGTTTTGGTCTCCAGCCAAGAGTGACGTCACAGGACACCTCCGTTCCCATATAACAGCCAGCGTAGCACCGTGCCCACCAAACCCGTGCCGAGTCCGTCACCGCGTAGACGCTCTACGCACCCGCGCGCTACGAAAACTTGGACCTAACTTGCGTAGTGACTTTGGGTATGTAGAAGTCAACTTAAATTACTGTTATTTATTACTTTTATTAGGTACTATTCAAAATTCAAAGTGCTTTATTTCCTTTAGACCTTACAGGACTCTTGGACACGTCACAAAACTCAAAAGATTACATAAGTAAAACTAGGAAATAAAGTGACCACTTTGATTTTTTTGTCCACTTCAATCTTTTTAAGGTAAAGTAAAGAAGCAAACAAGAAACCTTTACCTTGTTAGAATGTTATTATTAACTAGTTTCGAAACGCGGATTCGCATGCCTTTTTATAGGAATAATAAGTAGCCAATTTGGTGTAGCGCTATTTCGCACTACAGGTTCTCACCACAAATTAATTTTTGCCGTTTCACACCAAAAAGAGTCAGCTTTTCGACCCACATCAATGAAAAAATATTTTTTCGGCATTTCTACCCAAAAATCGTTTTCATTTCTCACATAAAGAGATGAATAGATTTTGTACAGTCAGATACAACATTATCTACAGATTATTTTATAGCTTGTTTAAAATAAAACAAATTAAGTAAATTCACCGAGCTACCAGGAGCGCATAGCGTAAAAGAGTTAATCACTAAAAGGAACGTCATCGTGTCGCTAGTTCAAAAGTTGAAACAATTGATTCAAAGTTTGATTGAGCAAATAGCTTACAGTATGTGCAACGCTTTATATCTTTTAAAGCCAAGAAAATATAAAAACTTTTTTTTTATGTCACGTGTTACGTACTTTCTTAACGGAGCGCATGCCTAAAACCGCTTATGTACAATACATTTAACTAAATAATTAGCTCACCCAACAATAGTTGTTTTCTCCTAAAATCGCATTAGAAATATATTTTGTAAGTTTCCATGGTAACTTTTCCGAAATTGAAACATAGCTTTCTTTATCATGATATTTTAAAAAGACAACTTTCTCTTATTTTTTTACCTGAGAACCAGTCTAGAAAATAATCAGGAAATAATCCAAGATTTTAAATCCCAGAAAAATGTGTGCGTTGAGACGCGGGAAAAATCTAATTAGTACATAAATTTCAGCGCATTTCTATACCTTGGGTAAATCTCGCTGTGTTTGATTACCTACTAGACACTATGAAAATCAACATTTTTTTGACATAAATATAAACGGTACAACCTATGAAGTACTACGTACGTAGGTACTTACTACTCAAGTCAAATGTTCTCATTGTCCACGTACGTTTTAAGTATGGTTATTTCATTTTGCTGTCATTTTGATATTCGCTGAATTTCATTGCCTGACAATTTTGCAATTATAACTAATAGTCTTCAACGAATTTATAACAATATTTTTGGTACTGGGACAACATTTGTCCCAGTTTTTGCACAGAACTAGTGGGACAAAAGTTGCCCAGTAGCAGTAGTACAGAAACAGAGCACAGAACTACTGGGAATAAGTGGTAAAAGAATACTTTGACTATTTATTTGAGTACCTCACTCAAATAAATAGTCGAAGAATCCAGTTTAGAGCACCTACTCAGTTCTCCCTTTGAATTTCGATAACCGCGTCATATACAATTTTCATTATAATAAAAGTAAAAGATTTTTTACTCAAAAACAGAATAAAATATGCCTTTGGACAAGTCAAATATCAAACGTAATATGATCAATACAACATGATTTTCTACCATATGTTATTCTTAAAACTAAGAATGTGAATCAAAAATATGATACATTAGGCTATTTGACTACATTGAAAATAAGTTGCAAATTGTTTTCATCCTAATCAGTGACAACGTAAAAAAGCGTAATTAGGTGATTTTTATTAAAAATATGCCTATCGCTGAAAGCGACAAAGCCACCCTTTGTATTTCTTTGATTCTCAGCATTTCCTTCTGAACTATATTTTGTGTTTGTGTGGTATCGATACATTAACTGAAAAAAAAAACATATATTATAGGGCTCCCATACAACAAACGTGATTTTTTGCCGTTTTTTTAGATAATGGTACGGAACCCTTCGTGCACGAGTCTGACTCGCACTTGGCCGGTTTTATTTTATTATCCCTAGGCTTGTTAGACTAGGTGACAATAGCTATGGTTTTCAATAGGTACCTACGTAAAGACTGTAGTTCATAAATTTTAAATATCTTGACAATAATCTAAATGTACCTAATAGGTAAGTTTAGTAAAAAACTCCCGAGGCCCCATTAAATTAATTTGAACATTCATTTACCGTCGAGAATCTTTTAACTTTCATTAATAGTTAAAAGTTCAAACAGAGAGTTGAAGAGGTCCTCGAAAAGAGATTTTAAAGACAAACTTAATTTTCCAGTGCCTTTTTAAGTTTTTAGCTAATTATTTCGATTCCTATTGACAAAGTTCTCAATAAGTTTTCGTTGAAGAGTTTTAAGTATCAACTTAATTGAAAAATAATTTTAAGTTAAGAGGTTTTGTCCAAAAATTTACAAAGTGATATATAATTATTTTAAATTTAAAACTTTTTAAACATTCTAAGACTATTGACGATCTCTGTGCGTGGGCGAGGGTCCACCTGGGTTCGAATCCCGCCTCGGGACAAATATTTGTACGATCTGCAGATATTTCTTCCGTGTGTTCTGGCATCTATGCATAATAAAAAATATCTATCTACGTAATGTGCTGTATTAAGTAGGTACGTGTATCTTCAGTCATCTCCACAAGCTCTGCTGGGAGTAGCCTCCCCAAACAAAGTACTTGAGTACTACTGAGAAATAATTCTAACGTATTGTATGATAAAAATAATGCAAAATGTAAACTTGCAACTTACATTCAATGTAGTCAAATAGCCCATTATGTCAATAATCAGAAAATCGACTTTTCTGCATATTACATAGCGCAGTTTTGTTGTAGAGGTGTGATATGTAGGTACAGAGGTTGGGTTCTGTTGGCACCCTTGTTTTCCAACGGAACTCTATTGGGTTTGGTTGGTACCTTACATAAGTTGATAGAGAAACCCCGTGCATCGCTTAACCTGATAATACAGCAGAAATTAAATTATGGCCTTGATCGAACCAGGTCACTTGCTTGAGATTGCGTAGAAATTTCCTCTTTGATAATAATGTATGTTATTTTTGCTCAAACGTGATTATTTTAATTTATAATAATATTAATAATTAAATAAAGAGTACCAAAGCAGGTTAAAGTTTATGTGACTTTAATCTGCTTTGGTACTCTTTTGTGCCTTCACCCAATCACTCACTGTAATTTATAATTCTAAGGATTTCCCAAAAAATATTTCCCTAATTATAATCTTGGGAGTCGTGTTTTTCTTTTTGATTGGACAAGTTAATCGTCCTTTCTGTTCTACCTCGGTCCCCAATTACCTGTTACCACCGAAAACCAAATATTCTTCTAATGAACGCCAACCTAACCCAGACCAGTTTAAAGAATCCTTTATTATCACCGAGGTAGCATCTATATAAAAACCTAGTACCTTATAAACCGGTAAATTCAGTGTTTTATTTCTTATGGTTTTCCTTATTTTCCCGTCGCTATAATTGGACCGATATTTTTCTACCTTTCTCTAGGAACCTTCAATTTATTTTATTTTATTTATGAACTTAGTTCCTTTTATATAGTGCTTATATTTATTTCCTACTAACTTATTATGATATTTTAAAAAGATAACGTTCTCATTTTTTGTAGTAGTAGTAGTAACCCAAGACTTTTTATCCCAGAAAAATGTAAGACTAACAAGCTTTTTCCCTCGTGGAGACGCGGGAAAAAGCTTGTTAGTACCTTAATCTCAACGCATTTAAACACGGTGGGTAAATCTTGCTGTGAATGATCATGATGATGAGTTTAGCCGATTGTGTCTAGGTACTTCACACAAATGATACCACATTTTTTTTGACATAAATAACATCGGTAAAACCTGTTAAGTACTCTACGTACCTACTTAATACAGCACATTACTTGTATAGATATTTTTTATTATGCATAGATAACACCCCGAATACATAGAACAAATATCTGCAGATCGTACAAATATTTGTCCCGAGGAGGGACTCGAAACCTCGCCCACGCACAGAGCTCGTGAATATTCTTAGAATGTTTCAGATAAAATAAAGATCATAAAGATTTAGGTCCTATGATAATTTGGTACGTTTTTTTACGATTGAGATAATTATGTATTTAGTCACTGTCTACGGCATAGTAGATAAATAAAAATAATGATGATCAATCCTCACAGCATCATCCCCAAGTTAAGCAGAGCTTGTAAAGTTTCACCTTAACCTATCATAATAAGTTTCTTCATATTTGTGATGGCGTGGCATGCCACGCGAAGAAATAAGCATCATGATGCGTGATGCTTGTCTTCAAGCAAGTCTAATTACCTACCGTTGGTAAAAAGCTAGTAGCAGCCACGGGTTATTCAAATTTTAGTGGCTATAACAACCTAGTTCTTCAGCACCATATCGTACCTACGGTGCAATAACGTCACTTATGCAATTTTTTCCAAAACTGAACTGAGTATGAGAAAATACACCTAATCTACCTCTTTACTTGGTGCGTTATTGTCACTTGTGTGGTACGCATACTTTCCACTTGAGGGCACCAGTGTCGTTATGGTTTTGGCGCGAATCTGGACGGCACTAGGAGAAACAACGTTTCATTGGTAAGTTGCGCGCGGGCCCCCGCACGAGAAGCAGTCTCCTGGAGCTACAACGTTACTAAGGTAATTGTGACAATTTATTTTTATGTTTTTGGAGCTTAAATGACACTTGTGTAGTAGTGACGTTATTTCGCCAATTGTGACAATATATTTTTATATTTTTGGCGAAATAACAACAACAACTTTTGTAGTAGTGACGTTGTTTCCCCAATCTTTGTATTTTATGGTATTGAGTTAAACGTTAGATTAATAGTTGTGACGATATTGTTCCAGTACCAGTACAGTTTCATAAATAACAAGTCATTGTTTTTATACCAAATATCATAAAATTTAGTTAATATTTAGTTTAAAATTAACCTTAATTAGTACCTAGTTATAATTTAATATACGGACCTTCATCATAGGTTCAGGAGTCGGGCGTTGACACTTCCACATAGTTGTAAAGTATTTATTATATTTATTATTATAATGATCGCTTTAGTGCTATTGTAGATATTGATGTCTTCTATAAAACTGTAACACTTACATCATTTTGTACATGTGGTAAATAGTTGCCGTTTCGTACGCTATATAAGGACATAATGTATTTGTTTTACACGTTGAGTTACCACATAATTTTGTATATTGTTTGTTTCAGACCTTCGACTTTAGAACACTCTGGGTATAACACAACGTATTATACGGACTGTTATCGACGGCAAAGCAGAGAATGATGGCTTTATTCCAGCTGATAAACGAGGAAAACACGGAAAACAATGTACCTACATTGCCACCTGAAGTTATACAAGCAGTAAAGGATCATATCGAATCAATACCAAAGGTTGAGTCACTATCTTAGGGCTAATACTAGCAGACTATTTATTGATGGGAGTTTATCAGTGGCAGAATTGCATAGAAATTATTCCGAAATCCAGAAGACAAACACAAACCTTGGCCTAATTAATAGTAAGAAGATCTCTGTTATAAAAAAGTCTGATTAATAAAAAATTTACTTTGTAGAATTAAGAAATTTTGTTATACTTATTTGCTACTTTAATAAATATTGTTTTAGATATGTATGATTTCGTGTTTTATTTGTTTTGACATAATTGACCGGTTAATTATTTTCTAGTGTCTTATCGTCACTTCTGCGAGGGTAATAATTTTTAAACGTGTATATTTTTAAAATAGTAATTAGTGACAGGTTTGCTTTTATTTTAAAATAACGTTTTATAGATGTAGTTTAGGTATTATCATCTTATTTTTTTAGTCGAGACGAACTATCTATTGTAATAGGAAGTTGAATTTTCAAACGCCTCTCCTGAAAAATTACATCACTTGCATAAGTGACGTTATTGCACCGTAGGTACGATATGTGAAGAACACCTGCACTATCGAAACTTCCAACAGTTCTCGAAGAGGCCCCTTTCGAAGCTTGTAAGGCCATCCATCAAAAGTTGCTGTAACTTACGAGTGCGAATTTGATTAGTGATTGAAGGGTGTATTATGAGCCCTAATGTCATTTGATATTTACGAAGTAGAAAATAACTTGTTTGTTCTTTGCAAAGTCACATCACTGGACACAACTTGAGTGTAGATTAACAAGAGACGAGAGAAATAGTATAGTATATAATAGGAGAATTAAGACAAATTGAAACTTGGTAGCTATTTTCAACTAATAATTCGGTAGTTGAAAGATCAGTTGAGCTACCGCGCTTCTTCTACATTGTTTGCAACAGTTTGCAGTTGGCTTAGCTGTACGAATAATGATTGGATGCTCGTGTTTTCAGCGCATTACTTGATAACGACTGGACCGATTTGGATAATTCAAATAGGGATAATTGAGTGTTTTTTTCCATGGGGCTTTGAAATAGATCAACATAGGTAAGTCTCACGTGCGACGTTGGGAGTACCGCCTCGGTGGTGTTTTTCGAAAAATATTCGAATAATTTATTAGCAGCTTCATCGGTTTTTTTTGACATTAAACTTCAAAAAACTTCAATTAAAAAGTGTTGATGCGTGTAATCCTCCTTTGTTTTCGATTGGACAACAAATAAAAAAGTTTATGTCCGTTTTCTGTGATTTCAAACTTTAAGCTCTCCTGTACCATTTGGTTTTTATTGCTTGTATCCTATTACCTTTCAACCGTCGATATATTCATTATAATAGGTAGTAATCGCCCTTCAGGTAACGTTCGTTAACTTTGCCCTGTATGCTTAGTTACGTGGCAGAGGTTAGCCAATAATGTTGCCAATAAATGACTGTCTCTGTGTACCAAGACGTAACTACAGAGACCAACCACAGTAACTCTGCAACGGGAGCCCTATTAGACGTTAATAAGACTCACCTTACGTTCTTCGAGGTGGAAAACTAACCTTTCATGAGCATATTAATAAGGTTCAGAATAACTTGAGACTTTGTTGACCATGTACATTGTCCTTGTTAATGTTGGAGATGGTGAAACTGAAATGCGAAACTTAGTAATATACAAAATAACCAAGGTTAGGTTTTTGGTCGAGTCGCCGCAACCGTTGTGATCATTATTGCTCCGTTGATGACATATTAACAAACCTAGGCTTACCATGAGACCAAACGAGACTTAAGGAGTCTCATTGAGGAATCAAAGACATTCACATAAAAGCTGAAACGAAGCTGTCAATCACTAAAAGTCCTGATCCGGTACTTCAAGGAGCTGGACTGGTTAGGGTCTGGTTAGGCAGGAGGACAATGCACAATACACTCACATGCGAGATGTCAGTGCAAATTCCAGTTCCCTACTTAGAATTAGAATTAATTTCGCCATGACTTCGCAAACTGTAAAGCAATTTGCAAATGATTTGGGTTGAGAATTATATTTTAACTAGCAGCGCCTTGCGGTTTCACCCGCGTAGTTCCCGTCCTCGTGGGAATTCTGGGATAAAACATAGCTTCTGTCTCCCCTGATACAAAGTAAGCTTTCTAATGGTGAAAGAATTTTTGAAATCGGGCCAGTTGTTTTTAAATTTATTCGTTTGTATTTAAGTATCTATGTAACATAAATACAAAAATACAAATCTTTCCTCTTTATAATATAAGTATAAATAGATGTAACAACGCAACGGTACATGCGTACAGCATAAATTAGCGTTAATTTTGTTTTTTATACAGAAAGTTTCTATTAATAGATGTGATAGATTTAAAACATGAAGAACTGAAACAAAAGCAGTTAGATATTTACTTCGACACGGTTCCATTCCATTCTCATCACGCACGGTATATACCGAGCAACATAAAATGCGATTTAATGTGATCTATTTCTTCAGAGTAATCAGAAACATTAATCGGATTTAGTCCTGTGATGTTATGGGGATCTGTAAATCGTTTTCCCGGAAAACATAGGTCCCATGTTTATCGCTAAACCGCAAAAAAATTTAAGACGGCGGAAGGTCGGTCGACATCTTTTATGAAATAAATAATATAAGTGGTTAAGTACTCCTTTGTAGGAAATTCTTTTTTGATTTAAGTATTAGAGTTTCACTGCCATTTCTTATAAACTTTTTGCTGTAGCAGTGGCATTACTTTTCTTTCTTAGAACAATATCACTAGCTCTTCCAAAAAAATTCTATTATTCGGGGGTTACCCCCAAATACTCAAACGCATCTCATATTTAAGCACGCCTCAAGTCGCGATTTTTTTGACAGTTTTGAATGGTAATCTGTCAAAAATACATCTCTAGAGACGTGCTTATATTTGAGTTGCGCTTAGTCGAACCTGGCCGAATCATCACGTAGAATCCTTACATGAAAGAACCTCCATAGTGCGGGCGATGAGAGGTTTATAGAATGATTTCAACTAAGACAAAGACGTGCTTCCCTCCATCTGTAGTTTCTTTCATCTAAGGTGGAAATATCAAATGTGTCATTTTGAGACCATTATCATGGTGAAACTATTCGGTTACCTGATTATGGTGCACATTATGTTTGTTGTTCTATTTTGTCTTAGGTTTTGCTCTATTTTCCTATCGCCATTGTAACTTACTGTAATTTTCTATTCATTATTGAATAGGTCTTCCAGTTCCATGTCAGAAGTCACAGCACTCAAAGCGAAGGAAATATTCTCGGCGCCATATTGTTGTCAGCTCTTGACAACAATGCATTTACTTTGTATTGTTTCAATTAAGAATATCTAGCCACTTGCATTGTTTTGCGCTCGTAGCACACCTCCGCTGCGAAAGCGTAGCAGCGAAACCGCTGTAGTTTCGCCATTTGTCCGTTGTACGACAAACGAAAAAGAGGCAAAACTGCTTGTTCTAACGCATAGATTTGACTATGATTCTATCTCTTTCCCGCGCGATTCCGTCGATCTGCTCAGACGCCAGCTACATATCCGCGCTCGGTCGGCTATTTCGCTGCAATACCGCGTTTGTTTCGCATTTACGTGTGACAGTCGACAATAATACTCGAATGGCGATAAATGTAGTTATTTTGCGCAGCGAAATTCACTCGAAGATGTGCTACGTACGGACCTCAATCTACTGTGATTTCAACACCAAAAACGGGTAGCTTTTTTACCGCGAGGCTTCGAATGTTTATATTGATTAGCGGACACTCGTTATCAAAATAACTAAAGCTATTTTTAAAAACGCAGTATCAATATACCTTTATAGACGAGTGCATTGAATGTAGGAGACCGTCTGGTTTCCTACATTCAAGTTTATAGTTTTTATAAACATGATCTGAAATGAGTGGCCATCTTATCTACACGTCATTATAAATAACTAGAAAATGCGTAATAAAACACAGTTTTAACCGGATTGATCGCGTATATTTTATATTTTGTTTATAACCTGACGTTTCGCGAAAATAACCTTAGAATATACTAGAAAATGCGTGATATTCTTTATAGTATTTTACATAGATAACATGGTTTTCCTTGATAAAAATCTTTATCTATTTGAATAACTCAATCTTGTAAGATTGACAGAATTCTTTCCAGCCCCAGGCATGCTGAATAAATGTGTGGGTATTCTTTGAGACGGTCTTTTACTTTGAGGAAAATTATAATATTCCTTACTACAGGAAAGATCTTTGAAATTCAACAAGAAGAGGAAGATTGTTAAGAAAATTTTAAAAAGGTACCGACCGATTTTGGGAATTCAAATTGCACTTTGAAGTACTCCGGCAGACGCACATTGTGACATATTTGTTCATTTGCGTACCTTCATATCTGCGAAACTACAGGCTAATGTTACAATTTCATAAATCGGGGCACTCGATCAGGAAAACAAACATTTTCAAAGTTTGTGTTTTTTTTTTCATTTTCAAACAATGTACAATTACATTTATTTATAGTGGACCGTAGAAATATCAGTTGCAACAATATAGGAAACTGTGTTGCCCATTATTTCTCTATTTTGTTTTTGTTTTAGTATACATTCCATTTTTTGCTGTTGTTTTTCTTCTACCTGCCCTAGATTTTGAAACAGGATTCCTTGAAATATAACCGGAACACAATATTGTTTAGTGGGGTAACGACACGTCAAGATGGTTTGATAAGGACGATGCACGTAACTACCTGAACTACGTTCGTGAATGAAACGTAAATCATAATAGTAAACAGTTTTATGACGTCACACTTGTTTGTTCTTCCAAGAATGTCTAGATTGTAAATCCCATATGCTAAACTGATTTTAGTAGGTAATTTCATATTTGCATACAATTAACTAGTACTTTTAAACATTTTTTTTTTCATTTCCTGAATTACCGGAATCAAACCCGTTTCAAAATACAAAGCGAAAATCTAGAAACAAATAAAACCAGCAATAAGCCCGCAAACCGAGACATATCCCGGGTTTATACCGAACCCCAGATAACGCATAATTAGGGTACCGCACCCGAGATTGGAAAACCGGGCACATTAAACAGATCCACATGTCAAATTTTATTCCTTTATTTATTGGTGATAATGCTAACGTTGCTTTTGGTAAGAGAAAGTTCATACTCGAGACTGCAAAATAGAACCAATCTAAAATTGGAATAGCGAGCTCATTATAATTTCTTAAAGCCCAATTAGGAGTACTAGAACTTGTGATAATTGAAAACATGTGATTAAAATATAAGGATGAAAATATTTAGTTAACGATTCCGCGAAAAAAACCTTCTCTGATAAGCTCTAACAAGTACTTGGACTTGGCGCGCGGAGCTCGGAGTGGCAACATCTCTGGTGGCACTCTGCCGTTGTTGCTTGGCGCTCTCAGTCTTAAGGTCGAGTATTGTGGTGTCCTGATGATGTCTCGTGGAGAGACGAAACTAGTTGACGTCTTGCTTTGATAGGTATTTTTTCATTTTGTAGTTGGCGTCGTTTTCTTCTACAACGCGGACTACATTTTGTTAGAACTTATCGGAGAAGGTTTTTTTCGCGGAATTGTTACTAAGTATTTTCATCCTTATATTTTGCAATGGATTTCCGCAAAGTAACGCCTGAATCTATTGTTTAACATGTGATTAATAAAACGAAACTGCAGATAGTTGCGAGTATTTGGTTTTCTAACATGTGTTTTCGTAGCTTGCTACGCCGTAGCTATAAGTTGCTGCTACAAGACCTACGAATTTCATAGCTTGCTACGCCGTAGCTACACTTAGCAGTAGTGCTACCAATTCCCACAATTTTCCTAGCTTGCTACGCCGTACCTATAAGTTGCATGCTACAAGGCCCACAATGTTCATAGATTGCTACGCCGCCGTAGCTGTGGTTACGATTGTACCTACATCAAACCAGTTGACTCGAAAAGCACCCGCGTTTGCAAGTTTTTGTATGCATATGAGTCACTACCAACAGGCGGAGGTAACAAAAAAAATATCTGCGTTGATTGTCCAGCATTCTTTTTTTACTCCAGTGTCTATACAAGCTTAGCTTCCCCGCAATGGATCGTCTTTATGTAGACATCGGGTTGAAAGCTGAGTTTATGGCTCAATCCGATCTCTAGTAGACATTAATATGTGCTAGCTGAGTGTCTTTTGTTGTAGGGCAGTAATTTAAATTGATAGTATAGTTCGTTGACCTGGGCTATTTTTTTGGGACTACAAACTTATAAACTTCTCCTCTTAAATCTACATTTTAAACATACACAAGCTTCTGTAAAAATACAAAAGTTGTGGTTATATTTCACCTACATCGCGACACAGTCGTAATAGTCAGCAAAATTGTGTTTATCTTTATAAGACAGGACATTAAAAATTCCATGAATTTGTAGGTAAGAACATTTCAACTGTTTATGAAAAAAGATATCTCCTTCGGTACCTGCGTTCGGTACACAGATCAACGAAACTGAGACCAGGGTAATTTTACTTCAATCTTTTTAGATTGATACCATAAAAAACCTTTCCACTGGTTAATCCTTGCCAAAAATACAACACATAGTTTAGTTTAGTTAGAGTTTACATTTACACTAAGTACACCTACACCTACCTATTTGCCAAAAAACTCCAAAAACTTTTGGCGTCAAATTATTTCGTTCGTCTTGTTGTTTCGTCGCTGAATGCAGGGCTAGACATTGTACATTTGATTAAAATACAACATTTGCCAAAAAACTAACAAAAAACTTTAAGCGCCAAATATTTCGGTCCACTTATTGTTTTCTCTGCAAGGTTAGACTAAGTGCTTTCCGCATTTTACCATTTCTGCAGGTCTTACCAACGCAGTCTGTTGGCGCCAAAGCGTCTGGCCGTACGACCTTGTGTGCTTTATTATACTGCGTACAATAATGGCGTATCTGATGTTTGCAGCATTATTTCGAAAGGTCAGATTTGTGTCGTAGCAGAATGAACTGACTCCCACGCATAGGGTACTTGACTACTACTGGGAAATAATTCTTACGTATTGTCTGCTAAAAATAATGCAAATTGCAATTAATATTTCTTCAAGGCCAATCGTATTAGTTATAAAAACTAATTTTAAAGTTTGAATAAAATAATAGCGCGCCAAAACGATAATCTCTGTCATGGCTCCCGTGCTCTGAGCAATGACGTCACACGCCACATAATAGAAACGAATAAAAGCTAGAATTTCCAATTGAAACAGTTGAGCTAATTACAAACTATTGCAAAGAATCTAGAGGTAGCTCAACTGATCTGATGTAGATATGCAACTTAAAGTACTTACGTCAATTCACAAAGTATCGGTGATGCACAAAAATATATACGCCTCTTAGAATTTACCTATGACGTCGTACTTAATGAGTTCAAAAATAATTTCACTTCATAAAAGGGATGTTTAAGGTTACGGCAAGATTCTAATTTGAGGTAATTGTGTGTTGTCACCTTTTATATTTTTATACAATATTTCATTCAGCGTGTACGTAAACAAAGTCTATTTTTAAGTTCATCTGACATTTTTTGAAATATGATTGACTAGCAGCGCCTCGCGGTTTCACCCGCTTAGTTCCCGTTCCCGTAGGAATTTCGGGATAAAAAGTAGCCTATGTCCTATTCCAGACTATAATCTATCTCTGTGCCAAATTTCATCCAGATCCGTTTTGCCGTTCTGGCGTGATAAAGGAACAAACATCCACCCATCTATCTATCCATCCATCCATCTTTCACGTTTATAATATTAGTGAGATTATTATACCTACCTGGTTATGAAAAGACATATCGCATTAGTGACCAATCTGTAGTGTCCCTCTCCTATTTGCACGCCAGTAATGGCAAAACATGTAGATCTTATTAAATTTATATTTTAACATAATTGAATGCTCATACCATGTTAATACTCATGTTTCTTTTAAACACAAATTTTCCGCATTCAGGTTCCGTACAATCTGGGAGTCTTAAATTCCATGAGTGAATAAGATCCTTCTGGGATAGCGAATTCTCTCTCAGATCACATCTTCGCGTTCTTGAGTGAGATGGAAGTCAAACGCATTTTCAATAAAAAAGAATTTGGTTCTATAAATTTATAAATTCCATTTATTGTAATCCCATTCATTGTGTATCCTTATTCCGAGTCAATACAAAAAACCTTCCATAAAAATAATCGAGAACCATTGTTGTTTACACGAGAAATCGACCGAAACTAGCGCGGCCACCTACTTTATCTTATTCTTCCGTTTAACAAAGGAAATTTCAAAAATCCATCGCACAGTTTGAGATACCTATTATAAGCTTTTTTTAATGCCTCTGTAATAGTTTTATTCTATTTAGTTTAGGCAGTGAATCGAAAATAGATTTTGGTGGCCACCAAGGGCAACTTCGATTCACTGCCTAAACTAAATAGAATAAAACTCCCGTTCTTATTTTTCTTAAAGCACCAATTTTAGGCATTTCTATTACCAACCATGTTGGTAGTTCTCTATCAACTTACTTTTATGACATCAATGCCGCAAACGTAACTGCCGCTGTCATGTCGAAGTGCAACAAATCACTCAAAATCAATCGAAAACTATTATCGAGTTTGTAAGAAACGATTGGATCGTTGTCATTCTACAATAAGTACTTCCGCTCGATCCGTTAGGGGTACTACAAGGCGCTAAATGTATAGAAAAGACTCGAAATCGATGGAAGTATTCGTAAGATAATGCGTACAACCCGTACTAAGCTCTTTGTCAGTTTACTCATTCATACTACAAAATTAACATAGACCTTCGGATTATTTGAACTAGGTTATTATTCTAAACAAAGGCCTTTAAACGTGTTCATTGAAGAACTAAACCAACCCCTTTCATCGGATTAAGTGTAACACTGATCTTTTGGACACGCATAAATAGCAAGCATTTTCGTGTCAAATCTATTCTTATCATTGGGGCATTATTGTCTATGACATTCCTTTCTTTCCCCAGGAGATTCCTTACCCAAAGAGTGCGACGTCATAACGTGTTCTAAACGCAAACGCGATTCCTTAGCGCGCCTTAGTGTGGAATCGAAAAATTGAATTTAGTATGAGACGAGACTAGATGTCTATGCCCCAGAGTGTTTTGTGTCTCGATTATTTCACATGTTACATTCAAAAAATTAGAAAAATTATATTATTCTACGAACACGACAGGTAAGACACAGGCAGCATACAAATATACCTAGGTACTGTAATATAACCTCAAAAGTAGCTCAACTGATCCATATCAATACAAGTCGGAAGCGTGCCCAAGACGCTAGCTGCATTGCCTCGCTGTATAGCAATGCTGATGCGCTGCGCCAGATACTCACCAGCTCTCGGGTCACGCGTCGCTTCGACCAGACGCTCAGATAATTTTTTGAAAACCCGGAGAGCCTCGGTTCCCCACGGACCTATGGTCTCGACTCCAAGATAAAGTTGTCAAATTTTACAACGATTGATAATGAAGCAGTTTTGCTGGTCAGTACCCGGCTTAAGACATTTTAAGTAAGGTATCAATTAACAAAAATCTTCAGGCATTCAATGACAAAGCTTTCTGTAGATCTATATTAAACATGTTCAAATATAATCCATCAGAGCGTAATAAATTAATTTCAAAATTATGCTGATTTATCTCCCGAATAATTTAAACAGTTACCAATTTACTTTATACCCTGAAACAAAATGGGGACAATCAGTCACGAAAAAGGTTACATCAGAAAGTTTGGTCATGATATTTTGTTACCTGTTATTGCCGATAATTTAAACTTTGGACAATTTTTAACAACGATAGGCTCAGTGTTAAATTACAGTTTAGGGATTTGTTGTCAATGTCGACCTCATTTGGAGAATACTTGCCTGTAGCTTTTTGGAATTCATCATAATAACTTGCCCAGTTTTATTTTCCTACCTACCTAAATATACTAGGCAAAATAAGTTGATTAAAGGTGCAAGCGCACGTTAGCGGAACTGCGCGGCCGCGGCACTGCCCGTCAAATTAGAACAAATGACGAAAAAGGCCGCGCGACTTATTTGGTGATTTTGTTCTAATTTGACAACAAGTGCCGCGGACGCGCAGTTCCGTTGTAGCGTAGTGCGTTTCCATCTTTATTGCAAAAGCTTTCCTTTTGACATTATTTTGCAAATAAGCTTTTGTTTTAGTCAGTATCTTGTATACAAGATTGAAAGACTTAGAGAAAATAAAATGTTATTGCTCATTTGCTTTGCTTTGCATTGCTTCTTAGCATTTCTTCAAAAGGCACCAATCATAATATGACCTAAGACTGAAGTAAGGAGTCGTGTCGAAGTAAAAAATAATACAAACATAATACCTAATTGTAAAAGTAGGTAGGATTCTATTTATAGTGGTTTTATTAAAAGGTCAAAGAAGAATAAAAACAAATAACAACAAGTATTTTGTACACATACCTTTTTTCTAAAACCCCGAACCATTACCAGAAGGCAGAGTGCCCGGAATGCTGGTAGCATTGCCACGTTGAATAGCAATGCACGTTGACTGACAATTTAATTGTTAAATAGCTAGTTTCAATTAATTGAATCAATTAAATTAAAGGTACACCACACTTACTGATAGATGATTCACAAATAAACCCCTTCATGTCCAGGCTTCTACTTATTTTTAAGCGTACTGCCCGCATATTTAAGAATAAAATGATATTTTTTGAAACGATTAATTTGTCCTTTAACTAATGAATACTTTTAATACTGAGTTAGAAAATATCACATGTAGGGATTAGTAGCGTAGCGTGGATTTGTCTCGGGAAACCCCACAATGTCGCACCCGAGGACTTGGCACATCTTTATTGTGAGACATTTTGATTGAAAAATTCAATGTTTCATTATTACCCGTCTACGGAGCCAACAAAGGAAGGTTGCAAGGTTGGCATCATAATGTATGTAGCCAAAATGTGTCAGTTCCCTCGTAGCACCGAAACTACCGGTCTAATTATGATAAATGAGAAGCAAATGAGATTTAAAAGATGCATCTTATTTCCCCGGTTGCTATTAAATGTAGCGGGGTCTTTGTACATTTAGCGGTTTTTAAGATGTAATTTGTTATTGTAGTTGTAGAATTAATTCATATAAATAGAAATTGTATTAGATAAGCTAAAGTCAGATTTTTAGTATTTTTATTTTATAGACTTTAGTACCTTTTCGTAATAGCTTTTTGGCAGACTCATTACAGCAGATTGTACCTTTTAAACTCATATTCCCCATGGTACACAAGTCATAAAATACAATGAAGGTAGTATAAAATGTTCAGACAGCACCAAGAGCTTGCGAGGCATTCTGGACACGTAACGTATTATTTTGTACGGTAAAAGCAATAACTTTTTCTTTATAACTTTAGAAAATTGATTCAGTGAAATTCTGAAACACTCCATACATTAATATAATCATCAAATTTCACAGAACATGTTAGGTTTACAATAACAAAAAAATCGTTGCAATAATTAAAAAAAATATATCTGATCGATATTTAGTAACAGCGAACAAAATAACAAGGATTCAAGTATCGTTACATCGATGAATAGATAAGATAAAATAATGTTTATTAATTATAAAACAAAACACAAATTTCAATACTAAAAAAAGTTAAGTCCGTGAATTTAAATAATAATGCCAGTATGTATATTGTTTTTGGATGTAAAATTAAATTATCAAAAATGAATGTCGCCGATGAAACAATTTTCGATATATCCAAATTCGCTCAGTTTCGTCACTTAAAGGGTCCCCTTTGTTTTGTCATAATCACTACGTTTGGCAGGCGGCTGGTCGCAGTGAAGGTGTTAAAAATACACACAAAGAAGCTGCCCTCTAGTAGGGGCCTCCACGGGCTGAGTCGGCCATGACCGTCATGGCCAATTTTCGATTACCTTTAATTGTTTATTAACCAAGTTCTACTTTCCAGATCCACATCATGAGCTGTTCTCGAAGCATGGTCTGCATGGCAGCGGTGTGGCTGGTGGTGGCCGCTGCGATGCCAGTCAGGCGGTCTCCAGACCTTGAAGCCAGGAGACGGAGTGCTATAGACAGAAGTATGATCAGGTAAGACTAGGTAAAGTTGCTCTACATAATGAGGGAAAGTGCCAATTTTATTCATCAGGCTCTACACGTTTCTTCTTTCCCTTAGTTTTTAGTGTATGTGAAAAATATATTAATAAATTATGTATTATTCTATTCTATCTTAAAGGTGATGAGGCTGATTAACAATGCTTGCCCTATACACAAAAAAAATTAGCATCATCATCATAAGAAATGAAATAAGTCCCAAAAATTATCGGTTTCGGCGGGATTCGAACCCGCGCCCCACCCTCAGTACGGGTGTGCTCTAACCAACTAAGCCACGAAAACCCTTAGTCGGTTCAACCATCATTATATCATTATAGGTTCATTTCTTAGAGATACCCAGAGTGCGGGTTAGCACTATAACAAAAAACCTTACATCATCATCATCTTGGCCAATGAAGATGTCCAAGGCCGTACGTGGGCCTTCTGCGAAGATTGCCACAACGGCCATTCCGTGCCACTGTTCATAAATGTAAATAGTGTAGACGTCAGTTCACGCAAACGACTAGTGTATTTAGTCGTTTGTGTGATCTGACCCACGAATAATACAACGCAACGCACGTCTCAAATCGCTATTTTGTGACAGTTTTTTTTATGATAACTGTCAAAAAATCATTTGAGACCAGCTCAAAACTAAGAAGCGTTTGAGTATTTGCGCGTTACTCTACCTTTTTCACCTAAAACCCGTGGCGAAGTAGGTCATTTTTATCACTATTCTATTTATTACTCGTACGTAGGAATTATTATTGTACAATGTACCTAATTCATTAGTTTAATGATTATTATTTTACTGTTAGTAAATTGGTCTAAGGTAAATGTTATATTTTTTCGTTAATTAATTCAAAAAATCTTTGTCCCAGATTCGGGCGCTCCTACCCAGCGGAACCATCGGCCGCTGACCTCCGCGAGGCTTTCGAGCGGCCTTCCCGAGGCAACAGCTTCCTTCGCTTCGGCCGCTCACAGCCCCTCAGTCTGACTTCTGATGACCTGGTGACATTACTGCGCGCGTACGAAGAGGATTATGATACTCCTTCGAAGAAGTCCGCTAGCTTCGTCCGTTTTGGAAGGGACCCTGCTTTCATAAGGTAAAAAGGCCCAGTGAAAACAATTGAAGGCTTAACAGGCTCTGTTGTAATACTGTAATCTACCCTCTTGTTTGAAATGAGATACTTTCTAAAGCTGGACCTGACGTGGTCTCTTTGCAACGAAGTTTGCGGACAGGCTGCAAATTCGGAGTATCAACTCCGAATTTGTCCTGTGCAATTGTGTTTTCAACCAATAAAAATAGCCCTAGGAAGATCAAGAACTTACGTTATGAAAATAAATTATAAAATTACCTTTTCCTTAGGTTCGGAAGATCTAACGGCGACGAGAAAGTCATCGAAGGTACAGGAGTAGAGACCAGCGTACCCGTGAGGAAAAGCAGAGCCCGTGACCACTTCATCCGCCTCGGCAGGGACAGCGAAGAGGCCAACGTTGAAGAGGAAGAAAGCAGAAAGAAAAGGGAGACTTGCTATGACTGCGAATAAGTTATGTCTTACCATGAGGCTTGCGTTGATGGGCGACTAAGACCACGGTTTTGTTATGTTCTTAAAGCTAGAAACAGATTGCTTCCATGCAGTTTACGCGACGCATTATGAGATCAGGACACTTGAATTTGCATATTAATAACAAATGGCACCCTTATTAAGGTTGCCCCACATCAGGGCTGCACCGCTGCTACACATAAAATATATGTATTTAAATGAAAAATGGACTTTACCTCGTAACCTTTTAAATACATTTTTATTGACGGCTTTAGACAACAAATAGCTCGCGAGGCACTCGTTTGAAGCTTGTGGGAGCCATTGTATATATTTAATTATTCTAAATGATTATTGTAAAAGTACCTACCTGCAATATTGTATTATCTTCTGTGTTGTCATGATTGTATTAAGTTTATATTTTCTGTGTAATTTTATATTTCTATGAACCAATACTGATGTCTGAAATAAAGAATTAATTTTAAAAAAATTATGTCACAAAAAAAGTTTTAAGCCCTTGAATGCACATTTTTATGCTGTCTGGTAACGGTGTTGGATTAATGTGCACTAAGCCCATATTTAAATGTACATTTTTAATAATGTCTGGTAACGGTGTTGGATGGAACTTTATCGTACACCACGCCATCCGACGTTTCGTACGTTTCGTAGTGTGGGCTCTTGTCTGTTTCTAGCACTGTTCTTAATTTTGTTCTAAAATGTATGAATAAAATGGCCTACATCAAAGTTCAGTAATTAATGTGGTCTCGCCGAAAACCCGCGATTGAACCTAGTGGTGATGACAGCGGGCCACATTTAAAACGTTACTAAAATTACCTGTTGTTTCTTTTTGCACAGATCGCAAAAATTTTAGTCGCATTCTAAAACTTGCTGGCTTAAAGTAGGATTTACATTCTATAGCGAAGTTTTATCGGAAATCCTGACAAAACACACTAAACATAATACACGACTTGATCCATACTTTGTGCTAGACCATTGAGAGACATTATAGCATTCATGAAAATGTGTTTACGTCTATGTATATGCCAAACACAGCCATTGTTGTTTGGAATTAGACAAAAACGACATCGTATTCTCATACACTACGATAATTATTGTAGTTTAGAACCATCGAGTAGAATCCTAGGATTCTAACTAGATGTTTAGAACGCATTCAATCACGATCCTTTGTCATTTTGCTCTACTTTTACAAGGCAAAAAACGCTCTCTAAATATTTTTTGCGCACCAATGTATGTTGGTAAAACATGTTGACTCTTAAATAATTATTTGTCACCTTTTTACACGTGTTTTTGCAAATAAATGACTTTTACTTTTCCTTTTGCTGTGCTTGCTCTACTGGGGAACCAATTTATAAATTTACTTAGCAATAAAATCAAAATTTCAAGAGTTTACTTGAAACGTAAAAAAATATTTCGTTAACTCCTACGGACCACCGAAAACGATGCTGGTACTTACGAGTACGATATAAATGTATTTACTACATTTTTTTAAACTACCAAGCTTTTTTCTATAAAATCGTCCTTATTTTTTGTCTTATTTCCATCACAATTATTTTAAAATACTAATAATAATGGTTAGTGGCCCATTTACGATATTACTGTCTTCAGAAGTTTCTCCCGGACGTAAAAGGCTAAGCTTATTCAATGTTAAAAACTAAAAGGTTTTAAATTATTTTAAACTTGTAAAATAACTACTAAAGCGAGATGCGCTTGTTAGACGTGATTTTAATAATTTTACCAAGTTTAAACTTAGTGTAGCCGTTCGTATTTATTGATAAGAACTGAATGTTGTAAAATTAGATTTTAGGATATCCATGAAAATATAGATGTTTGCAATTTTTTCTTAGATTCTTTTAGAAACGTCGTTAAGATGATGGTGGCCGTTAATTATGGTATACTATGGCGCTGCTTTTAAAAACTCTTCCTCAAGCATCTTAAACCATAAGGCTGGGTTTATATCTTGGTTTCAGATGCTTAGTTTCTTTGAATAGACTTACTTTTCTGATCTCAATATTACTCTTAATATTAGGTATATAAATTATTATTGTTGTATTAGCATAAGGTGTTGCAATATAATAAAGCATAAATGTGTAACGAAGCATAAACACTTATTTATTTATGATCGAAAATAAATTGACATTCACTAAGTTTTTAATCTTTATCTTAACACCTTACGAAACAAACGGACGGACGGACGGACTAAATTTAATTTCTTGTTTACAACAAGATAAGGATAGGGATGTATTAAGGTAGAGATCTGTAGGGGGCAATAAATAGCTCAATAAATAGTGCAGAAAAGAGTTCCTATTGTTTGTTTATTATGAATTTAGTATCAGAATTTTCTGAACACTGTGCACAACAAGTGCACAACATATAAATACACTACACTATATTCTGAGAACTACAGTCATCACATATCTTAGGAACTTTTACTAGATAGATAGATAATGACTTTATTTGCAACTTCAGACACACATACAAAATACAACAAATACAGTACCTACACTAGTAAAAACAAGCTATAAAAAATATAGTGGACATAAAAAAAACAAACAATAATTAAATCTAGGTAAGGTGTCTATGTGTGATACAGTATGTCAAAAAGTCTACTAGTCAAATCTGTTGGCAGATAACCTAAACTAACTAAGTAGCTTTAAAATGTTGTCGTCCCTTATTATACGATAAGGACGCAAAAATTTTTAGGTTATAGTTTAGGTTTAGGTTACAAAAAAGTCGGCCTCTCTATCTCGTCTCTTGAAATCTATCCGTTGTAAATAATGAAGTGCTTTTTATTTTCTTTTCTTGCCCCAAAACTTCGCCCTTGACGCTGTCCTTGCTTCGAGTTTGAAAGTTTTTAACTCTCTCTACTTTGCCTTACTAACGATCTCAGACAATGCAATCTGGTAGATTTTTAAACATAATGAAATTTGACCAAAGCATTAATTACAATACATAAATTAGAAATAGCTAATTGTCCAATATCAAGATTATAGATTTTTATTAATAGCTATTAAAACTATGTCTCTAAAAAAGACAAGGAAAATATTATCAAGAAAATATCTTTGCATATAAAACCCATTCAACCGAATTAAAAAAAACACTAACTTAGGTAAGTATACTTATGCCTTTAATGAATAACTATAAAAATATTGAAAAGCCATAACTCAATAGCAAGGTCTTGTGAAGCAATAAAGATCATTTTTCCTGAGCAAGCACTTTATGGTTCAAGGTAAGGAAAGAGTCGGGTTACGACATTTTAATTGACCGTTTCAAGGAATAAAGATCAACTTACTACATTGTAAAAATATTATCAAACAATGCAATGCAAATCGACTGTCTCATACAAATGAAAAAAACCTAATACCTAGATAGAGTTCTGGATACGTATAGGGCTATAAAAATTCAAAACACAAGGCTTTTTATATTTTTATGGAAAACTCTATGGAAGTTCATTTCCCGCGCGTTTAGAGGGAGAGAAAAGTGTACGGAAACCCATTTCTAACGTGTTTTTTTTTATGACCCGCACTATCAGCCAGTAGCTATGGTTATTTTTTTAATAGGTTAATCGACAAAAAGTTTTTACTGCGTATTCTCCTTAAAATATTATAAAAAAAGAACCATGTGAAAATCGCATGTGCGCGTGTTTATTGCCATATTTGAATTTACTCAACTGATTTTAAGGATTCTAAAACGATGATTTTATCTTAGGTGTAGTATAAAGCACATGTATCACTCGAGAAAAAGTGGTATTCCTACCTCGTGTGTTTTAAGACATGACACACTCGCTAGAAATCTGGGACTTTCTCGCCTCGGTGAACAATTTACCTACTACCACATCTTCATCAGATGGGTAGGTATTATCAACTCTACACACGAAATCTAGCACACAGCTCGGCGGCGGCGGTTTCAATCGCAGTATCTAGATGAAATGTTACTAGTACTTAAAGTTATTCTGTGATAAAACAATGATAGCTTAAGCGTTAATACTTACTCTCAGTGACAATGTAGCTTTCATACAAGGTACCAGGTACCATGCCTTCAGGTACGTAAAAACCTGAAGGTACCTTGTACTGTACCCATCTAAGCCACGCTTTATGTTTGATCATTGAAAATTTGCATGCCGTAAGTGACCTCGGATTTCGTCGAGTCAGCAATTTTAACTGGAGCGAATATTCTCAATAAACCTGAACTTTGTTCTATTGATCAGATACCTACTTAGGATTCAAAAGGTAATTTATTTTGGCTTATTCATTCGTATCATATAGAGTCATTCGGGGTAAAGTGACGCACTTTTGTCTTCTTCCGTTAATAACACTTAAACTGTCACGACATTAGGAACACAGTTATGCGTTTCATATAGCAAATTTATTATACTTCTAAAGTGCATAAAGTTTTTGGCGATTACCTAAACAGTTTTTTCATATTTAAAGAAAACTGTGGATTGGTCGGACTGCGTACCTTTGCCCCTAAATTTGGGTAAAAGTACGCAGTCGTTTGGGTAAAAGTTCGCATGTAGGGTTAAATTGTACAACTGGGAATAATTTAAGAAAATTAACAAATTTTACATAATTTATGGACTAAATTATAGAATCTTTATATAAATCAAACTTAAACTATTTCCTTTAGTTAACGACCTTAAGATATAGACGGGGGTAATAGTTCGCACTTCGCGGTTCGTAGTAGTACAATTACGAACCGCGAAGTGCGAACTATTACCCCCGTCATTTTACCCCGTTCAGCCGATAATTGAAATAATCCTCACTTAGTTAAGAAACAATTTAGCGTAGGTTAAAATATTACTGACTAAAAGAATGTCCAAAAACGACCTTAAATCGATTAAAGCTTCTTACTTCATAACAGAAACTATTGTAAGGTGGGTATTCTTCAATGAAATAGATTATAGTTTACAGTGGTGGTATATTATTATAAATAAATCATGTTAACATAAACGTATCTTCAGAACAAGAAAAAACACAAGATGACACAACTTAACAAATACAACCTGTTGCTATGGTTATCTACGGAGTGCATAGTGCATTACATTATTATTAAAACCTTATTTTATAACACCCCCACTTAATCCAATAAGCTGTATGCAGAACTTAAGCTTCTGCTTACCTACTCCTTTTGTCATCATGTCAGCAGGCATAAGGGTTGTCTCACAATATTCAATTCGAATAACCCCTTGCTCTGCTAACTCCCTAACGAAGTGATATCGTATATTTATGTGTTTGGATCGTTTTCCAATAGCAGGTCTATAAACCAACTTACTGGCACTTTGGCTGTCACTATAAACCGTAACAGGAGTGTCTGTGCCAGTCAGTTCGGAATATAGACCATTAACTGATATCACTTCTTTAGCCACTTCACAGATCGCGATGTACTCAGCCTCAGCAGTGCTTAATGCAACGCAACGCTGTTTTACTGATTGCCAAGCTACGGCAGCACCACCAAAAACAAGAGTATAACCAGAGAAAGATTTCCCATCAGGTCCATTACCCCAATCAGCGTCCGCATAGGCAACCAAAGGTTTATTACATTTTTTATAACACAGAGATAGTTCTGCCGTTCCCTTCAAATACCTAAGCACTCGCTTCAGTGCCGCAAAGTGCGTTGAATCATTGCAGTTATTGAATTGACTCAACATCGTTACTGCATATGATATATCTGGTCTTGTACAGCACGCCAAGTACATAAGTGAGCCAATCATTTCTTGATACTGCGTATTGTCACTCTTCTCACCAGATTTCAGACGAAGATTTAGTTCAACTGGTGTGCTAACTGGTTTGCAATCTGACATTCCATATTTCATCAAGATTTTGGTAATGTACTTCTTTTGTGACAAGCAGATCTCATTTCGATTCTTCCACTCAATTCTGATGCCTAAACATTCTCTTGCTTCACCCAAATCCTTTATTTTGAATGCTCTTCCAATCTGGTCCTTAACTGTCTCAGTTTCTGCAAGCTTATTTGTGAATATATAAAAATCGTCCACATACAAAGCTATGACAGTAAATACTCCTTTAGTTATCTTTGTGTATACACACTGGTCAAACTTAGATCGAACAAAACCCATTTTCACTATATGATCGTGAATCTTTTGGTTCCAACACCTGGCAGCTTGTTTGAGGCCATATATAGCCTTTTTTAATTTACAAACCTTGCCTTCATTCCCCTCTTGAACAAAAGATTGCGGTTGTTCCATATAAATGTCTTCCTGCAGATCTCCATTGAGGAAGGCGGTCGTTACATCAACATGATGTACATTCAGGTTCTTTTCGACTGCCAGTGCAAGCAGTAGACGAATCGAAGACATTTTCACAACTGGTGCAAATGTTTCGAAATAATCTTCTCCAGGTTTTTGTGAATAGCCCTTAGCAACCAGCCTGGCTTTATGGCGCTGCATACTTCCATCAGCTCCAACCTTCAACTTAAAAACCCATTTTGTTTTTATGACATTAACGTCCAGCGGTCGATCTACCAATTCCCAGGTACCATTCGCCTTAAGGGAATTAATTTCATCCTTCATCGCTTCTTCCCAAAGCTTTTTATCAGAACGCTCCATAGCATCTTTTACAGAAATGGGATCTGGATCATCCAACACATGGAAATTATAAACCATGTCTTTTTCCCGTTTCGGAACCCTATTCCGAGCAGGATAACGGCTTGAATGTTGCATATCTTCTGCCACGGGACCCTGAAAGTCGACAGAAGCTGAATTTTGCAAATTATCTGCTACAGAACACTCTAAATCGACAGAATCGTAAAAATCATCACCAGAATTCAATCCTATCGGTGACCCAGCCCTCGTTAAACTAGATGTACTTCCATAAACATCTACTTGCATAACAGGACTCCTCAAATCCCTGGATTGTTCATTAATTTGAGCATTCGAGCTAGCCACCGGAACCACCTCTACTGCAACAGGTCCTGCACTTCTTGGAAACTCTTGTTGAGTAGTGGAACGACTAACTCCAGGAATGTCATTCTGTAGATATATGTCTACAGAATCCTTAGAAACAGGAATAGCAACTTCATGTTTCTTAGCAGTTATAGGAACATTTTCCATAAACGTTGCGTCTCGAGCAATTACAACCCTCCTTGGATCATTGTTCAAATTGATAAATCGGTACGCCTTCGAATCGGTCGAATACCCAGTCATTATCATTTGAACTGTTTTTGGATCAAACTTCTTTCGACTATGATCCTTTATCAGAACATGAGCTCTACATCCGAATAACTTCAGATTCGATAGATTGACTCTCTCTCCTGTGTAAGCTTCCTCTGGAACTTTATCCTTAAGGGCCATTGTTGGAGATCTGTTCTTCAGGTACACCGCACAACCAACTGCTTCTCCCCAGAACCTTTTATCCAATTCAGCGTCGTGCACCATACTCCTAGCCTTCTCGGTTATAGTACGGATTGTACGCTCTGCCACTCCATTTTGTTGAGGAGTGTAAGGTACTGATCTCTGGTGTTGGATCCCATGTTTCTTCAGAAAAACTTGGAATTCTCTGTTGGTATACTCGGTGCCATTATCGCTACGCAGTTTCTTTATTTTCTTTCCCGTCTGATTTTCAACTAGTGCCTTAAATTCTTTAAATTTAGCAAATACTTCAGTTTTTGATTTCAGTAAATAGCAAAATGTTTTTCTGCTATAGTCATCCACAAAAATCAAATAGTACCTGTTACCGCCCCAGGATTCCACCTCAATAGGGCCCGCTAAATCTGAATGCACAAGTTCCAATAAATCTTTAGGAAATTTAAATCTTTTTTATTTTTCTCTGGTTATACTCTTGTTTTTGGTGGTGCTGCCGTAGCTTGGCAATCAGTAAAACAGCGTTGCGTTGCATTAAGCACTGCTGAGGCTGAGTACATCGTCAAACCTCACAGAACGCCCCATGACATACACATCTCCTTGTTCATTGGCTAAAATTTTTTCATTGTTCGCAGTCGTTACTAACTTAGAACCAATGTCCTTCCGATTTTCAAGGGTATGTACGTCGGACGTCATATGCGATGTTGCTCCGGAATCTACGACCCAATGACCCTCACCTACCCTTACAGATAGGGCGGTCACAAGACCCGAGGTCTCTGTACTGTCCTTCTTCTTAAACAATGTGTGTTTGTTGTTTTCAGGCTTCCGGCTATGACACTGCCATTTATAATGCCCTTTTTTCTTACAAAGATGGCATATAACGCCCTTCTTGGTTTTTGACATCAGTGCCGTCGCCTTGTCATCTTCACTTGTGTTTTTTCTTGTTCTGAAGATACGTTTATGTTAACATGATTTATTTATAATAATATACCACCACTGTAAACTATAATCTATTTCATTGAAGAATACCCACCTTACAATAGGTTATGGGCCCAGAAGATTTAAATGGATTTGTTAACTAAGTAACGAAGTATCTCAAATCTCAATATGCAGGCAGTAACCCATAACAGTTTTGCAAAACTAGTCGGCCAATCTAATTATGGCACCTGGGCCCATAACCTATTGTAAGGTGGGTATTCTTCAATGAAATAGATTATAGTTTACAGTGGTGGTATATTATTATAAATAAATCATGTTAACATAAACGTATCTTCAGAACAAGAAAAAACACAAGATGACACAACTTAACAAATACAACCTGTTGCTATGGTTATCTACGGAGTGCATAGTGCATTACATTATTATTAAAACCTTATTTTATAACAGAAACAATCTTAGGAACAACACACTTTTCTTTCACTTCACAAAATATCAAATTAAACGTTAACTTGATTGTTTGCTTTGTAACTCACAGAACACGCCGTGCATCCCTCAACTGACGTTGACACAAAATGGTGGCTTGACCTCATTCACTTTCGCCGAACAAGCTTCTCCGCTCACTCCCCCGTAGTCCGAGAAAGTGGCAGTGCGTACTTTTACCCAATGCGTCCTTTTACCCCGAATGACTCTACGTACTGAACTATCGCACCAACCCGCCGCCGCTGCCGGCCGGGCAGAAACTAGTCGTCTTTAAAAATTATTCATAATATTACAATAATGGTTCACGCCGCCGCCACTAAATAACAAATGAAAACCTACATTTGTTTTTGTTTAGCTAAAAACAAAATGTGATGCGTACTCTAAGACGCTTTAAAAACAAATGACAGACAACGATTTGTTTTTAAAACATCGAATATCCATGAAACCGCTGTCCCACAGCCACGCACGCTGTGCACGACCACGCGGTATGAGCTGCGTGGGTTCGTTTGTTGGACAATCTCGTACTCATGCATAGGGTGCGTGGGTTGCAGTGGACGTTATCAAATACAATTTCTTGCAAAGCGAAGCTAACACGTGCGTAACCTCGCCATGCGTGGCGGGGACAGCGGCTTTATGCTTTGTAAGGGTTACACTTTGAACTGACATAAGGCCTACTTTGTACTCTTAAATACCTACTTTGAAATGAATGTGGAAAAGAGAAACAGGAAACAGGATGACAAGGAAATGAAATGGGATGTAGAAATAAAGGCTGCGGCGGCATGTGTGTAAATTGTTTCTGTACGTTCTGTATTTATTAACGTTAGTTAATATTAGACTGTGCGTAGGTGTAGATACATATATTTCATACATTTCAGGACATTTCATGAAAACCACAAAACAAAGTAGTATTTTTTTGCATGATTTTACTCGATATCTGAAATAAAAATTGTAAATTTCTCCCAATTTAAACCAAACCTCTTTTAGACCAACTTCTTTTCTTAAGAATCTGTTATTTTTAATCAATTTTTTTTATATTTTCCTTTATTTTATTAGACTTTTGAATTTATAATATTAGTATCTTCTTCGGGTTGGAGTAAATAAAGTGATTTTCGGAATCGAAAAGTACTTAGTTCCTCTGAGCAACATCCGGTATCCGCTGTAAGCTCTACCGCTCTGCCATACAAAAGCTCATCCCGTCACTCTCATCAGAAAGTTACTAAATCATCGTCAGTGCTCGTTAATCAGCGAGTGCCGAATGGCTGCCGCGATCATAATGGAAAACTGACTGAATGACGAACTTTATCTTTATCTGTAACTTTACCTTCTATCTGTTTGTGTTGGGCAGTGGACGCTGTGGCTGGAATAGCGGATAAAAAGTACAGGAAATATTTCCTACCTACTTCGATCAGGTATCCGCTACGGATACCATCATCGATGCCTAACTATATTAAAATAGGTGCCTTTATTATCAACTAGCTGGCCCAACAAAATTCGTTCCACCTTAAAATCAGAGATGGCGTTACGTACGAAAAGTGTACGAGAAAATGTTTTTTTTCATTTTGTGCCTTTGTACATTTTTGATATATTTTTAATTCGTTATTTTGCTATTGAGAGGCGATACGATTGTACGCATTATCTTTCGAATTCTTCCATCGATTTCGAGTCCTTCGCTTCGCTATACATTTAGCGCCTTGTAGCGCCCCTACCGGATCGAGAGGAACTACTTATCGTAATAACTAATGGGTTAGTTAGATGGTGCTTCTCGCATGTAATTTGTAAAAAGTGAAGCCTGCTCAGTGAAACTGGAACTAAAATCACTTTATTTACTCCAACCCGAAGAAGATACTAATATTATAAATTCAAAAGTCTAATAAAATAAAGGAAAATATAAAAAAAATTGATTAAAAATAACAGATTCTTAAGAAAAGAAGTTGGTCTAAAAGAGGTTTGGTTTAAATTGGGAGAAATTTACAATTTTTATTTCAGATATCGAGTAAAATCATGCAAAAAAATACTACTTTGTTTTGTGGTTTTCATGAAATGTCCTGAAATGTATGAAATATATGTATCTACACCTACGCACAGTCTAATATTAACTAACGTTAATAAATACAGAACGTACAGAAACAATTTACACACATGCCGCCGCAGCCTTTATTTCTACATCCCATTTCATTTCCTTGTCATCCTGTTTCCTGTTTCTCTTTTCCACATTCATTTCAAAGTAGGTATTTAAGAGTACAAAGTAGGCCTTATGTCAGTTCAAAGTGTAACCCTTACAAAGCATAAAGCCGCTGTCCCCGCCACGCATGGCGAGGTTACGCACGTGTTAGCTTCGCTTTGCAAGAAATTGTATTTGATAACGTCCACTGCAACCCACGCACCCTATGCATGAGTACGAGATTGTCCAACAAACGAACCCACGCAGCTCATACCGCGTGGTCGTGCACAGCGTGCGTGGCTGTGGGACAGCGGTTTCATGGATATTCGATGTTTTAAAAACAAATCGTTGTCTGTCATTTGTTTTTAAAGCGTCTTAGAGTACGCATCACATTTTGTTTTTAGCTAAACAAAAACAAATGTAGGTTTTCATTTGTTATTTAGTGGCGGCGGCGTGAACCATTATTGTAATATTATGAATAATTTTTAAAGACGACTAGTTTCTGCCCGGCCGGCAGCGGCGGCGGGTTGGTGCGATAGTTCAGTACGTAGAGTCATTCGGGGTAAAAGGACGCATTGGGTAAAAGTACGCACTGCCACTTTCTCGGACTACGGGGGAGTGAGCGGAGAAGCTTGTTCGGCGAAAGTGAATGAGGTCAAGCCACCATTTTGTGTCAACGTCAGTTGAGGGATGCACGGCGTGTTCTGTGAGTTACAAAGCAAACAATCAAGTTAACGTTTAATTTGATATTTTGTGAAGTGAAAGAAAAGTGTGTTGTTCCTAAGATTGTTTCTGTTATGAAGTAAGAAGCTTTAATCGATTTAAGGTCGTTTTTGGACATTCTTTTAGTCAGTAATATTTTAACCTACGCTAAATTGTTTCTTAACTAAGTGAGGATTATTTCAATTATCGGCTGAACGGGGTAAAATGACGGGGGTAATAGTTCGCACTTCGCGGTTCGTAGTAGTACAATTACGAACCGCGAAGTGCGAACTATTACCCCCGTCATTTTACCCCGTTCAGCCGATAATTGAAATAATCCTCACTTAGTTAAGAAACAATTTAGCGTAGGTTAAAATATTACTGACTAAAAGAATGTCCAAAAACGACCTTAAATCGATTAAAGCTTCTTACTTCATAACAGAAACAATCTTAGGAACAACACACTTTTCTTTCACTTCACAAAATATCAAATTAAACGTTAACTTGATTGTTTGCTTTGTAACTCACAGAACACGCCGTGCATCCCTCAACTGACGTTGACACAAAATGGTGGCTTGACCTCATTCACTTTCGCCGAACAAGCTTCTCCGCTCACTCCCCCGTAGTCCGAGAAAGTGGCAGTGCGTACTTTTACCCAATGCGTCCTTTTACCCCGAATGACTCTACGTACTGAACTATCGCACCAACCCGCCGCCGCTGCCGGCCGGGCAGAAACTAGTCGTCTTTAAAAATTATTCATAATATTACAATAATGGTTCACGCCGCCGCCACTAAATAACAAATGAAAACCTACATTTGTTTTTGTTTAGCTAAAAACAAAATGTGATGCGTACTCTAAGACGCTTTAAAAACAAATGACAGACAACGATTTGTTTTTAAAACATCGAATATCCATGAAACCGCTGTCCCACAGCCACGCACGCTGTGCACGACCACGCGGTATGAGCTGCGTGGGTTCGTTTGTTGGACAATCTCGTACTCATGCATAGGGTGCGTGGGTTGCAGTGGACGTTATCAAATACAATTTCTTGCAAAGCGAAGCTAACACGTGCGTAACCTCGCCATGCGTGGCGGGGACAGCGGCTTTATGCTTTGTAAGGGTTACACTTTGAACTGACATAAGGCCTACTTTGTACTCTTAAATACCTACTTTGAAATGAATGTGGAAAAGAGAAACAGGAAACAGGATGACAAGGAAATGAAATGGGATGTAGAAATAAAGGCTGCGGCGGCATGTGTGTAAATTGTTTCTGTACGTTCTGTATTTATTAACGTTAGTTAATATTAGACTGTGCGTAGGTGTAGATACATATATTTCATACATTTCAGGACATTTCATGAAAACCACAAAACAAAGTAGTATTTTTTTGCATGATTTTACTCGATATCTGAAATAAAAATTGTAAATTTCTCCCAATTTAAACCAAACCTCTTTTAGACCAACTTCTTTTCTTAAGAATCTGTTATTTTTAATCAATTTTTTTTATATTTTCCTTTATTTTATTAGACTTTTGAATTTATAATATTAGTATCTTCTTCGGGTTGGAGTAAATAAAGTGATTTTAGTTCCAGTTTCACTGAGCAGGCTTCACTTTTTACAAATTACATGCGAGAAGCACCATCTAACTAACCCATTAGTTATTACGATAAGTAGTTCCTCTCGATCCGGTAGGGGCGCTACAAGGCGCTAAATGTATAGCGAAGCGAAGGACTCGAAATCGATGGAAGAATTCGAAAGATAATGCGTACAATCGTATCGCCTCTCAATAGCAAAATAACGAATTAAAAATATATCAAAAATGTACAAAGGCACAAAATGAAAAAAAACATTTTCTCGTACACTTTTCGTACGTAACGCCATCTCTGATTTTAAGGTGGAACGAATTTTGTTGGGCCAGCTAGTTGATAATAAAGGCACCTATTTTAATATAGTTAGGCATCGATGATGGTATCCGTAGCGGATACCTGATCGAAGTAGGTAGGAAATATTTCCTGTACTTTTTATCCGCTATTCCAGCCACAGCGTCCACTGCCCAACACAAACAGATAGAAGGTAAAGTTACAGATAAAGATAAAGTTCGTCATTCAGTCAGTTTTCCATTATGATCGCGGCAGCCATTCGGCACTCGCTGATTAACGAGCACTGACGATGATTTAGTAACTTTCTGATGAGAGTGACGGGATGAGCTTTTGTATGGCAGAGCGGTAGAGCTTACAGCGGATACCGGATGTTGCTCAGAGGAACTAAGTACTTTTCGATTCCCGGTTCGGGACAAAATGTTTGTATGATCTGTATAAATTTGTTTCGGATGTTCTTGTACAATAAAATATCTATCTGTGAAATATTTTGTACTATGTAATTGCATCGGTCATTGTGGAGAATGTGATGTTTTTTTATAGTCTATAGTATAGACCTTCGTTTGACCACATTCTCACCGATGGAAAGTGAAGATGTGGCCAACTATGTATCACGAAGGTCTAGATTCTAGAATAGTACAGATGGAAGAATAGGTATCTGCTAGACTCTAGAAGATACTTCACATCTGTACTATTCACTTTGGTCTTAAGAGAACCAGGTTTTAATTGATCGGAAAAACAGCAGCAGGGAGCGTGTTCCAAGCCCCAGTGGTATGAATGATGCTAAGCTGTGCTTAGCTTGTGTTGAGAATGATTTTAGTGATTGGTTTCATTTTAACAGTGGTCCAACTTTGAAAAGGTCAGCGTCAAGGTAATAAACCAAAACTTTTTCCGTTTTGCTATTGTGCAAACTCATAATACCACCCATAAACTAGTTCCATTCAAAATGAACTTTGCAAAAGAGTTTTACTGATTTCATTCAGCCTTCACTTGTTCGTAAACTTGCGTTGCACTTAGGTACCGACCGAAACGAAATAAACTATGGCCTCATTTACCTGTGTGTTTAATAACTAGTACATTAACTAACAAAAACTTTAGATTTGTGAGCTTGCTTGCAAATAAAATAAATTAAAAAAATAACCAATCTACCACTCTCAGTCACGAGACGAATTGTAATTGTTGAATTGTAACGAGAAAATTGTAAGTACCTAGGTACAATCCATCATAAAACTTGTATACCTATTTTGATCCTACACCTTTGATTTGTCCTCCACGAGCCCACACGCATGTTTACGAAGGACACTGAAACCCTTCTAAGTGCCTAAACCTATCAAGTTTACTTGAACCTGAGTGCGTGACATCCCTAAACAAATTGACAGATTGATGGGGGCAGAGCTCCGTTTAACGTCATTTGTAACATTAGATTTGGGCTCAGGAAACAGGTGCCCTAAACACTTAGCAGAGCCTAAAGAGCATAAAAATTATATACAAAGTATAAGACGTGTTTAAAAAATCGTAGTGTCTAGAACTTTTGTTACAAAATTCTATCCCCGTTCTATCCATCCACGGTTGTCTGGTAGAGATCGCTCTTAAGCGATAGACCGCCAATTGTAACATATTTGTTTTTTACTTCTTTTATTTTTGTTTGTGTTACATGTATTTTTTGCAATAAATATTTGATTGATTGATTGATTTGTTATATTTAAATAACAAACAAAAATAGGTAAAAAACAAATGAATATGTTACAATTGGTGAAGTGTGTAATAAAGAATGATCTATCTATTTAAATTAAATAGTAAGTGAGGATATTGTATTTTTCCCAAATCTGTAAACACATTTACTCAGAAACTAGTTGATGGAGACGACTTCTCTATCATTTAATCCATTTAGGCTGCGCTGAAATCGATTCGGGCCTCGCAGACGATCGACGATGATTTGTAAAGACCTTTCATACGATACCCATCAATCAAGCTTCCATGAATGCACAGCAATATGTCAGTATAGGACTCATGGTAGATTTGCCGACAATTGCTTTTGTACTGAATTTTCTGGGAGAGTTAGGTTGTAGATGTCATATAATCAATTTATGAATTATTTTAACGATTTTTTTTTATTTTAAGCTGCCCAAAATATATATCATTTAAAATCAATGAGTTTAAATACCACTAAAATCAATAGGTATAAACAAAAAGTAGGTAGGGTAAAATATTTTTAATTCATAAGAACTTTTTGATACGCTTTTAATGAAGGTCCTTAACTCAAAAGATTTTAAACTTTTATTCATAAGGATGTACCTAACTAAAAAAGGAACTTCGACTCATCTTCCCCAAAAATCTTACCTTCCCAATTCGATTCAATGCATTTCGAAAATCTAACGCCGAACATCACAAAATAATAGTACCTCAATTCCGTCGTTGACTACTCAATTTGATTTCCGGTACGTACTGAAAGTGTAGTGTTTTCAGGTAGCTCAGTTCCTCCACCGGAAGTCAGGGGGTTGCATCCGGCGATGCATTTGTTTATGCAAAGTCAGGTGACGCACTAAGCTAATTATGCAGGACACTGGTTCCCAAAAAGTTTTCATTTATCGTAATATAAAATAATCTCAAAGAAAGAAATATGCTTCTTCGTAGGTAGACTAAAGTAAGCGGCACGAGGCAAAATCCCCTTGACAGAGAGCTTTGTGGTCTTTATAAGGTTCTTATTTTCAGAGCTGTAAAATATTTTTAAGCTTATGCTATTAAAAAACCTGAATATTCGCATTGATTTACCTATTTTCCCGACGTTTCGACAGGGAATGACGGGATGACAGTGACTAAGTGACATAAGCCTGTCGAAACAGCTGGAAAATAGGTAAATAAACGCGATAAATACCTGTTCATAGCATATATTTATATGCTTACTGCGAAACTGTATCTGTGTATGCAGAAAATGTACCTACGATACGAGAGTATCTCATGCTAAAATAGAACGGACTCGCACCTTCCTAATTGATTCTGAAATTTGTATACTAAAAAAAATGTTGGACAATTCACACAGCATTATCTAGCCCCAAGCAAGTAGAGCTTGTGTGGGTATTGATAACTGATAAACTTATTAATAATACAATACATAGATAGATATTTTTTTATTATACATAAAAAACGACCAGAACACCCTGAACAAATGTCTACAGATCGTACACACATTTGTCCCGAGGCAGGAATCGAACCTGCAACCTCCTATGTCGCAGGCAGACCTTCGCCCACCGCGCCACATCGGTCGTCAAACCTAAAAGTTTTTTAACGTTTCTTCTATCTTCGTTTGAGACCAATCTTGTAATACTCGATTTCACTCTTGTCTAGGACTCGGTATATTTCACTTTATAAATCTTGAGCACCACTGACCCAGAACGTCGAAGTGTCCACAACCTTGCAACAACGGTGCGGTCACAGTGACAATGCTCTGGCTTTATTGGATTACCTACCGTATTTCCTGCGGCTTAGTATAGAATACCGTTCTAAGTATGTTGTTGATCAGGAAATGGACTAGATAAAAACTGCCTAATATAAGCTTTTTACTTAGCAAGTTTAAGGTATACGAAAGTAACTCTATAACAATGCATTATATCTACGGCAAAGTTATTCTGTAATACCGGTTCTTCGAACCTACTCCAGGCACCAGCCTTCACAAAACAGGTTTTGCCAACACCTACCTAATATCCTACCTAATTAATCTTGTAACCATACTAGTGGACAAACCTTTTGTGCAGATAATTTTTTTTTTATTCTAATAATTTAATATTGTTTTAAAGAAGACAAAATTAACGACAATTTGAGCGCCACCTCAGCTCTGTATATTGAGTGTTGTATACACTTCAAGAATGGTCTTTTTTTCAAAAAGTGAGAATTTTGTAGTTTAGAAACACTTGGTCTTACACTTTTGGTAATAATCCTAACAACATGGCAAAAAATCAGAACCGTGCAATGTTTTGCAACCTAACGCGATTTTTGAATGGTTCCCGTTTTGAAGCGACACGTTTCGTCGTTAATTTTATTCCATACAAATTTTTATGCGAATCATTCTGACTGGCCTGAAAGTGTATATCTCAGAAATCTGACGCCTTAAGAAAGTCTGTTATACGACATTTTTCATTCATTTTGCGCCGTGATTTTGACAAAAAAAAAACAGTGTGAAACCAATAAAGCCAAAATCTTTAAACGCATTTAGTTGTTTAAAAAGGTTTTTCGAAAACCATTGCAGCTGTTCAAATGTTATGTATAATATTACCAATAACATAATTTGAAACATATATTTTTTATTGTTTTATGTATCTGTTTTTTCTGAAACTTGTATGAAATGAAATGATATAATTATACTGTATTATTTTATTTTAATTCATTGTATCACATCTCATGTAACAGTTTTCGCTTCTTCCACTAGTGGACAAAAAAATAAAGCGAACAAAATCAATACCATTTTGATTCTTGTTTGATAATTACTATTTATAAAGTTGTTGTTAATGTATAAAATTTGACATGTCTAAGTGCTTTATTGTAAGCCTAAAGAAATAAAGTTATTGACTTTTGACTTTTAGTGCATTATTTGCTTTTTGACGACCTCTGTGGCGCGGTGGGCGAAGGCCTGCCTGCGACGCAGGAGGTTGCGGGTTCGATTCCCGCCTCGGGACAAATGTGTGTACGATCTGCAGACATTTGTTCAGGGTGTTCTGGTCATTTTCTATGTATAATAAAAAAATATCTATCTATGTAATGTATAATATTATGTTTATTAGTTATCTAGTACCCATAACACAAGCTCTGCTTAGCTTGGGGCTAGATAATGCTGTGTGAATTGTCCAGCATTATTTATTAATTTATTTTATTTTTTATGCTTTATGTAGCTTTTATGTCACTGCGACCCTCTGGTGATTGTTTGTATAACCGTTCGAATTAAAAAAATAAAAATTGAAAATTGAAATTGAGGGAAGCATGTTCATGTTCAGTAGTGGTTGTATGTACGTGCTGAAGGTCGTACTACTTACTAATATTTAGCCACGACATAGTGATTCGTACAACTTAAACATATCGACGTATCGGCGAGCGATGGACTTACTGTAATGACATTAACGTAGCGCTTCTAGTGTTGGGACACAAGTGAATATATCGATGAAACGTGGTTGGAAATGAAATGGCATGCGATATCTGCACCTGAGGTGAGGTTATAGGGTTTTTGAATTACGCACGTAGATGAGTAAGAAAGGTACTCTAAATGGTTCGATATTGTTGTTTGTTGCTGTCTTTTAAATTAATGTGATATGCTGCTTAACGCGCTCACTGCCAAGCTTCAGTAATGCGACCCGGAGGGGCGCGTCACGCGAGGAGTTGTCCTACGTCACCGTTTGTCTCGGTGGCAGTCAAAGTGTTAACTTTTACTCTGCGGTGAGTCACCAATTGCATACAATAGCGAGCACGCGAGAGCCGTACGCCGTACGAGTTATGACTTCGTCGTCTTTTATATGATTAATATTATTGGCCTTGGTCATCCCACAACTGGACAAGAGCCTTCCCCCACTCTCTCAAGACATCGCGATCATTAGCTAGCTCCATCCATCCGGGAATTTATTTAATTCGTCCTCTTTTTTTAAAATAAATGTAAATATATTTACTGCCTGTGAGTGATATTTTTTTGTTAACCAAAAACTCTCATAAAGAAAATGTATTTATGAGAGTATCGATAAAATATAATCGATAACACCAAACCAGACCAACATCCCTAGCGCGACGAGCCCTCTTTGAAAATTCGATTAACTCATGTACTTAGCGAATAGCCAGTGTCCCGTAGGACCTTACTGCGACCGCTACCACGTAGCCTCACGTTGTACCACGTAGCTCACGTATCTATGGAGTTCTGTGAAAGTGAATGTGGAAAACTGAAGAAAAGAGACGGTGAGTAAAGTTTTTGAAACAAATGGGATTAGATTATAATTTAACTATACTCGGACTTTTGAACATGGCAGCCTGTTATCCCACTGAAACATCAGGAAAATCAAAGGTAACCGTGAGAAATCGCTGTAATTAGTGAAGTAATTGAACTTAATTGTGATTTTTATTGCCTGTGCAATATGTACAGCAAGTTCATTTTAATACAAAACGTCCATATAAAAAAGTTTAGATTTTTGCGGAAGGTCACTGGCATGAGCAGACGAGGACCAGGTCTATGGCTCACCCTGTGAAGGAATAACTTTTCGCCACTTCCTACTAATATTCTATAGACGAAAGTTCGTGCCGTGTTTTAGCATCCTGTAGCTGACTACAGGATGCTCTTTAATCGGTGTGTAGACTCCATAAAGTATATTTTATATAATTTTACCAAAGATCTTTTAACCTTAATTATACTCTACACAGAGCACAGTGGCGACGACTTCGGTGAAAAGTAGGAGCTTCCATTGTAAAAATTATCTTCAATCAAACTAATGTGATACCTATATGCGAAAGTTTGGATGGATGGATGGATGTTTGTTACTTCTTCACGCCAAAACAATTGACAGATCAGGCTGAAATTTTCCATCGATGTAGTTCTATGCTTGGAATAAAACAAAGACTACATTTTTTCCATAAATCAGTTCCCATGAGTCACAAATAACCTTTAAATGGTCCTTATAAACAACTTGTACGAAGCCGGGCATAAACTAGTTTCTTATAAAAAGGTCTTAAATCTACTCCAACTCGCGCGTCTCAGCAAAAACTCCCCCTGGCAGAACATTCGATTGGACAGCTACCCTGTTAGATTACCAGCTTAGGTGTCAGTATCCTCGAACCCGTACAAAAGTTACAACTAGGTTAAGCAGCGGATTTCTTTGATTTTGATATTTGATAGGTTACACCGTTCGTGACGACCGCTGTGGCGCGGAGGGCGAAGGCCTGCCTGCAACGCAGGGGGTTGCGGGTTCGATTCCCGCCTCTGAACAAATGTTTGTACGATCTGCAGACATTTGTTCAGGGTGTTCTGGTCGTTTTCGTATAATAAAAAATACCTAAATATCTATCTATGTATTGTATGATATTATGTACCTATATTAGTTATCTAGTACCCATAACACAAGCTCTGCTTAGCTTGGGGCTAGATAATGCTGTGTGAATTGTCCAGCATTATTTATTTATTTATTAGTATAATAACCAATATGAATTTGCAAAGTCTCTAGGGTATGTCGTGATGGTAAATTAGATAGGAATTTACGATAACCGTCGGTTGTCAAGAAACTGTACCGTTTTGTAAGAATTCGTAAGGATAATTCGTATTTATGATAGACGCAAGGTCTAATAGAGAGAACCAAGAACACTATTGTAATAAAAAAATGCATTGACTTTTATTGGTTTAGCTACAGCTACGTAGATCGTGTACAAGTCTCCAGATAAGTTGTGTTTTATGTGGATTAAAAAAAATAGAATAGTTTTAAATAAAGTGTATAGGTACCTACCTATAATTAGGTCATAATTAAAGCCAGTAATATTTGTCCCGAGACGGTAATTGATCCTGCGCGAAGATAACCTTCGCACGCTACGCCTGAGGTTCATGAAAAGTAGAGTAATCAATTAATCGAATTTATTGCCGAGGGAAAGCCGAAGAAGGATCTAGGAGTTCAAAACCTGAATTAGGGGTCTCGCAAGGATCATTATGAGTTGAGATGAGATGAGGTGAGATTCTTTGTTTTGATTTTTAGTAATGATCTCCCTTTTTAAGCAAAAGATCTCTGTGATATTCATGACCCCTTTATTGACATTTTTCTAACTCCATGGTTTCGGATTTAGCCATTCACTCCCATCTCAAAAAGCCACAATGTTTAAAAATCCGTTTAAAGAACATATAAAATTTGACTTGTCTAAGTGCTTATTTGGTATAGAAGAAACAAAGTTATTAAATTCAATTCTAAAAAAAGTTGTAAAAAAACAGACATAAACGTGCTTTTGCATTGATTGTCATGTTTATTTATCCAGAGCTCATTTATTGCTATTGGAAAAATAGGATTCAATTTTTTTTAATTCTAAATGACGACCGCTGTCGCGCATGGGCGAATGTCCGCCTGACAAGAAAAAGTTAGAAGGTAGGTTGCGGGTTCATATCCCGTCGCAGGACAGTGTGTAAATTAAACTAATCTGAATTTGCCCCACTCTTATTTATATTCAACAGAAAAAGAGCCAGCAAAACCTATTGCTGATGAATAAAATCTCCTCTTTGAACTTTAAAAGCCATTATTTTAAAATATGAGTTCACATTAATAAACAAATAAAAAGCTTTTAAAAGATCGTAGGTGGTCGTTTGGCAAATTTATCACTTCTCCTCCTTATCAACGTACTATTTCGGAATATTTTTTATAAATCTAATAATTTTACGATTACGCGGTTTATTACAAATATTTATACGATTTTGATAACCACATCCTCGAACTATGATGAATTAATGGTTTCTAAACCGAAAATTGATTCGAACATTGAATTATTATGTTCCGTAATACCAAAAATGATGACTGAAAACTTTTTGTATTTTCGACATTTTGTTGTTATTCTGTAACTAGACAATATAAGGTCCCTAACAAACAAAACATAAGATATTGTTGCTTTTTGGCATTGCGCCTCTGATCTACGGCAACCTTTAGCTTTTTTTTTCAATTGAGCTACCTGTAGATTGTTCGCAACAGTCTGTAGTTACCTCATTTGTTTCAATTGTAAATACTAGTTTTAATTTAATTATATTATTTGATTGTTATTTTCTTTTTTATTAACTTAAATATTACCTTTAGCTTGGGCCTAGATTAGACAGGTGATAATCAATCTCCCAATTCCATATTTCCTTCTCTCCCCGAAATAGGGTAAAAATAACCCATGACTGTGCAAGAGCAGCGAACCAAAGTGAATTTAGTCCCGAATCGACTCTCACAGTAACAGGTTCAAAGACTAAACGGTCATAAATCGCTTGTTTACTTTAACCAGCCGTTAAAAATTTAGTGGATTTCTATGACGCGATCAACAGATTTGAAGTCAGTGTTGAAAAAATATTTTGACTCTTGCGAAAAATGTTTGAGAGTTGAAATTTTGACCAAAATGTGGTTGTAGGATGATTTTACTGAATTGTTTTGTTTTTTAATGAAAAGGAAACAGTTAATCCGAAAACCTAAAGTTAGAAGTGAGTTTTAAATTGCTAAGATAAATCCTTAAAATAATAAAAACAAAATGAAGCGACGGAAAAAAGATAGCAAAGTGAGAGTGCGTTTCAACATCACCAATGTGGTAAGTTTTTTTATAGCTTTTATAGTGTTCAGATCCTTTGCTACTTACTAAACCTACAGTTAATTTGTGTTTATTAAAAAAGGTATACTTTTTCATTAAAAAAGAAAATTACAATCAAGTAAAATAATTAAATTAAAACTAGTATTTACAATTGAAACAATTGAGCCAACTGTAGACTGTTGCAAACAATCTACAGGTAGCTCAACTGATTCATATCAATACCAGTCGGAAGCGTGCCCAAGTGGTTTCATTGCCCCGCTGTATAAAAATTATTAAAAATTTATATAAAAAAGAAAGTCGTAGCAGTCACTTATAACTCAAGAACGGCTGGACCGCTTTTAGTGATCTTTGATATGTTTGATTTGTTTCCGTCCCGAATAACAGAATAACTAATAAAATTATTAAAACTTTACGAGGTAAAAAAATATAAAGAAAATCGTTTTATTCATACATATTTTTCGTCCATCTCTAGGGAACAAAGTTGGCTGAGGTAGCTAAAAATTATAAATAATGCTGCAAAATCCACAGAGCATCATCTAGCCCCAAGCTAAACAGAGATTGTGTTATTTGCTATCCTATCTACTAGATACCTGCCTGATATACAATTTTTATAATTTTCATTCATTTTATTATACGGATAGATATTTTATCTTTAATTACAAAGAAAATTACAATCAAATAATAGAATTAAATTAAATCTAGTATTTACAATTGAAACAATTGAGCTCTGCAGACTGTTACAGCGCGGGGCAATGCAGCGAGCGTATTGGGCACGCTTCTGACTGGTATTGATATGGATTAATTGAGCTACCTGTAGATGGTTGGCATAGAAAGAAAAGAAAAGAAAGAAAGAAAATACATTTATTGGCACACACACAATAGGTACATTAAAAACATCATAGATGTTATTATTATATATAGAAAATACCGAGAACGCCGGAACAAATACCTGCAACTTTTGTCCCGAGGCTGAATCGAACCCGCAATCTCCTGCGTAGCAAGCGGAGCTCGCTCACTACGCCACTGAGGCCGCCAAGCTAAGCAGTTGTCAGGACCGTCAGGCTGACACGTCTCAAGTGGTTGATTCATGGATATAAGCCGTAAATCCTTTCCATAGACCACAAAACTCGTAACGCGTGACCGCCATCCATCAGAATAAGACCTTCCGTAATGATAGTCTGTGATGATGGAGAATCAGGCTCTGTTCGAGCTTTGTGACACTCACGCTTGCTCTTCTGAAGCCTTATGACGAGTTGTACAGTACTTACTATAGTTAAAAAAAAATCATATGCCTTCATACAATAGGGTAGATTGTATGGAAGTATATGAAATTTATTCTATAATAAATCTAAAAATAAATAATTAAGATAGCTTATTCAAAAAGCAGTCGAAAAATGTCGGTTTTACTTCATGGTGTAACAAAATAATTTTAAAGTCGTCACCGCATTTTGTCGTGTGGTGTCGTGCGTCGTGGGAAAACGCTCTTACGGTTACGACATCCACGCCGCGGCAACCGCGGCCACAGCGGCGACGGCTTCAGGAATCCGATAATCAGAATGGTTCGGGTGCTCCCATCCTTACCATCAATTCGATGTCACACGTGCACAACATAACTTTCTTTATTATACATAGTATGTATACATTACATATTTAATTATATGCGAAGATTATTCATCGGGTATTTATCAAGCGCCCCGTGACCACGATCGCTGTAAAGCGATAGAAACGAAGCGCGAAGGCGAAAATTAAAACAAATGGTTCGCAATAAATACCCGTTAAACAATCTTTAAAATGTAAACAAATCCCGAATGTTGAAATGACATTGTTACAACTTAAAAGCATAGGTACGGATAATTACTTTATCATTTGATTTTTGAGGCTTCCAATATCTAAGCTCAGTTGATCCGTGATTATGGCTAAAGCAAATCACAGTAAATATCCTGCTGTAAATTACATAATCCATGTTGTTTGAGATAGATCACAGAAAAATATCTTGTTTGACTCATCAAACAGCGGTTCCTACCTGTCTCAGTCATGTGACCTATGGCTCATCGACTATCGACCCAGGGATCTTGGCCTCCGACAGAAAACATCTCAGGCATCTCCGGTTCTGAGCTGTCCAGCCACCAAGGCCTCAGTATTCATAAAAAAAGAAAAAAAAGAGATAAAAAAGTTTATTTCCAGAAAGCTTATATACACCTATAAGAACTTAACATTACATAATTATGACTTCAGTGGTGACATTTTTAGGTGGTTATGAAGGATAACAATGACCCCCGCACTAGGCTAGGCCTGTTTCGCGGGGTATCGAAAACATAGTTTGTTTGCCATCTTAAACAGAAAAAAGGTAGTACACTAACAAATTAAGCGAAAACTATAAAGAAACGAAGGAGATGAGTGCTACAAATACTAAAAACCTATTATAAAGCTTGAAATAATTAACACTATCAAGTTGTTGTTTCATTCAGCAAAATGGTTCGCGTGCTCCCATCCTTACCATCAATTCGATGTCACATGTGTATAAAAGGGACTGTCTATTTACATATCATTCGGTTTACACTCTTGACCTTACTGTAGGCGGTACAGTCAACCGCAAAAAAATTGTTAAATTTAAGAAATAGATAAGTATAATTTCTCTATCTTTAACTTGAAACCAAAAACCATCAAAAATGATCTTCGTTACAGATTTTGTGGGGTCGATATAAATCGAAAAAAAAATAATGAATAAAGTCTCGATATTTTTAAAAAGTAACTGTGTCTATGAATTAATTATTAGGATTGCAAAATTAAATACTTGAAACAACACACACTAGGTACCTATTACGCATCGCTTTAAATTTAGTGTCGAAAATGTTATTTTTTTCTAGGTATTTTATGTTTTATGGGATTTCATTATTGAATTTTTACCGCCATCTAGTTCTTCGACAGTGGATGCATTAACGCTGATGGAGAAACGAATGCTGTTAGATAGTTGGGCTTGTTTATCAATTTGTGTCGTAGACTGTACCAGGCCTAATTGTTACAATTCGCCCTGCCCTATTTCAGTGTGTGTTAGATAATAGGAAGTGACAGTACTATCAGCACGGATAATGGTCCCTTTCACTTGGGCACTTGCTGTAGCTTCATAGTTCAAAAAATTATTAATTCGGAGTCGTCTCCAAAACTAATAAATCCTACAAATATTAAATTTGAATGTTTGAGCCGTTGTTATTAAATGTATAAAATGGTCGTCCATTCAACGTTGTTTGGTAGAGATCGCTCTTTACCGTTATAACCGTCAATCGTCAATTAATTTCAAACAGTTTCTTTTATTTGATCTGCTGATGCATAAGGAATCACTTCAAAGAATAAAAAATTTAAATAGGAGTAAAGAACAATCAAAGACTCCTGAGAAATGAAATAGTGGTGTTAAAAATGAAAAAATGTGTGCTCCAGGCGCTACTGTAGATAAAACAACGGTAGGTGGAAAAACTTCCCTTCATTTATAATAACTTCAGGATATCGTTCTACTTTGCGGCTATAATCTTATCATTTCATATTTTTCATGGAGCTCCAGGCTCTACCTACATTGTCCGCCATTTAACTATTTTATGATGGGTGTCCATGTCCACATGATGCTCAGGTCATCGCAATTGCAAACAAATTACGGACGCGCGTTTGAATACCTAGAACTAGGGTGTGAAGCTACGGGGGGCTTATGGGATCGGGAGCCCAATTCTGCTAGCCGCTAGTCAATCGCTCAACCAGGACAAAGGTAACGTAGCAGAATTGCCACGTAAAATCTCTGGATGAAAGTAACTCCAGATAGCGCGTGAGGTGCTATTGTCACAGAGAGATAGATGAATGGTGCTGGATTGATTTTGACCTTGACACTTTTATAAATAATAGATTCAGACTTTGCTTTGCGGAAATCCATTGCAAAATGGATGAAAAGCTTTAGTAACAATTCCGCGCAAAAAAAATCCGATAAGATCTAACAAAATGTAGTCCGCGTTCTAGAAAAAAAAATTCACACCAACTACAAATTGGAAAAATCTATCAAAGCAAGTCGTCCACTAGTTTCGTCTCTCCACGAGATATGATCAGGACACAACAATACTCGAGGATCAAGTATTTATGAGACCACCTCAACCAACAAGGGAAGAATCAACAAACTCTATTAAGAATTGGCGAAGATATCACCAAAGTTTTTGTAGCTAGTTGTCATTTCTTCTAAAGAATTTTGTTTCTTTTTAAGCTCTGCGGTAAAAAACGAAAAAAAATATCCAGCAGCACATAAAACCTCTTCCTGAAGACGGTAAAAGTGTTTTTTTTTTAATTTTACTAATTCAATCCGATCGAAATGAAGGAATTCATTCACACATCAATAGAAATAGTGCGCGTAAAAACAAATTATGGAATAACATATGACATGTTATATCTTATTGTATGTATATGTATGTACCTATCTTATTTTAAATTAAATTAAAACCTGCATGCCTTACTCTCTAATTATTTTTGCACACCAATGTATGTTGGTCAAACATGTTGACTCTAAAATAATTATTTATCACCTTTTTACACGTGTTTTTGCAAATAAATGACTTTTACTTTTATCTTTTTGCAGACCGCAATGAACCGAGGGTCTCGCGAGGAGCTGCTGGGCAGTTCCCAAGAGGCACTCCGGAACAGCCAGCATGACCTGCGCAACGTGTACGAGCGGGCGCTCACCAAGGAGGAGAAGACGTTCCTGTTACATGCTGATCGAGGGGATTATGTCACTGTTAAACGGTAGGCTATATATTCGAATAGGTTTTAGTGTATTTTTTCGGCCGTCGACCCGTGGGACGCCCGCGGTACCGTTGGAAAGATGTGGTGGAAGCGGACCTGCGTGAGCTACAAGCGGAAGACTGGCGAAAAACTGCGCAGGACAGGGAAAAATGGCGACTTCTCGTATCGGAGGCCAAGACTCACTTCGGGTCGCTGAGCCATAGGAGTAAGTAAGTAAGTAAGTATTTTTAGATGATGCGGATGCGATTACGGTGCGATTGCAGATGTGATTGCGGATGCGATTGCAGATGTGATTGCAATTGCAATTGCGGATGCCAGTGGAGATGTTAGAGCAGATGCGGTAGCTGTTATTAGTAACGGTGTATCATATAGGTATTTTAGCGATGCGGATGCGATTGCGGATGCTTATGGAGATGTTGGAAGAGCTGACGCGGGTGCAGTTGCAGTTATAGTATCTAACACTGCATCGCATCAAAAGAACTATTGCCCGCGGGGCGCCTGAAATTCGGTTTGTACTGTCGAAGCCAGACTTATGACTATTATGTACTTATGTTGTTATTTTATATCGCTATAACTCTATGCGTTGTACCTTAGAACTTAAAAGACAACGCATAGAGTTACAGCCAGTTAGTTTGGGCAATAAATGCGAGCTTAATGCATTCACTGCGCAGTCCTTGTGGTGAGTTCTGCACCGACAATAGTATTATGGGAGAACAATCTTAAGCTTAGTTTTGTATAAATATTGACCTGTATCCAAATCACATTATATTTAGACTTAGATAGGCAAATAATGTTGTATTATATTTTAAGGATTATACAAACTTACTACTCAGACTAAGTAAGAAATCCAAGTAGATTTCTTACTTAGTCTAGTCTAGTCTGAGACTTACTAGTGGTTTATTTTTCGCTTCTTCCACAAGTGGACAAAAAATTGAAGCGAACAAAATCAATAACATTTTGTTTCTTGTTTGATAATTACTATTTATAAAGTTGTTGTTTATGTATAAAATTTGACTAGTCTAAGTGCTTTTTTGTAAGCCTAAAGAAATAAAGTTATTGACTTTTTGACTATTTTGACTCTTTGAAAAAAGACCAGAAAGGTGGGGCCCGGTTCCAGCAGAGTTGTTAATTTTTCCGAGCGAAAACTTTAGTGAATTTTATTTGAACAATTTTATGTAACGGTTCTTAGACTATTCAGTCGGTAAATTGGAGTATAGCGATTGAATAAGCCTACTTTGCCTACGATATGAACGGGAGGTAAATCGAGAAATCTCGTGGGCTACATTGTGCTAGAGAAATCATATTCCACCCGCGAGGCGTTGGTTATGTTTATTGAGTGTTTCAATTCAGACATTTTGATCATCCATTTTGTTAGTAACATATAGACATAATATGTCAATGTGGTTGGCGAACACTCTTTACTACCACCAAAATATTCGTCCGGTCTCATATAAGGTTCTTAGGTAATGATTTTAATGATAACAATCAATTATTAGAATTAAATTAAAGTAGTATTCACAATTGAAACAATTGAGCTAACTGCAGGCTGTAGCAAACAATCTACATCTGAAACTCAATCGGTTCTTATCTTAGCTGGATTTTGGATACGCCTTCGACATCTTTTTTGGTGAAAAAAGTTAAAAGCGAGGACCGAGTAGATAGTTTAAGGATTTTATCTTTGTTGTGAATAAATTTACTCGGCTTCAAGAAATAAAACGACGACGTACCGAATCTGTATTTTAAATATTTTTGAACTGGGATAGACGGATTTATTTTTCGGCTTTTTAAATGTTAAGGTAGTCTTAGGATACTCTTAGGATATTTCAGATATATTTAATTTAATTTAGTTAACCTATTAACGAAACCTTATTAATTTCTCCTTCATCGGTTTCGTGCCACCTCCATCCACACGCAAAGTTATCTGGCGCGGTCTACCCACTAGTTTTATTAGTGGCAGCAACTCGAATGAAACGTTTTAATAAATCTCTCCTCAAGTCCTCACATTCGATTCATAAATAACTTTGTAATCGATTTCGAAACTTAATGGTTCGAGATAAACTCGAAAATATTTGTGTGACCTTATTCTTCTGCGGAAATAAAATGCTGTTTATTATGAATGACGTAGGGATGTCGGGAACTGAAAGAAGACATACACCGTTTTAAGTTTTTTTTCAATATCAAGATAGCAAACTTTGAATATACTTTGAATCAGTAAATAATTATAAACAAGAATTTTTACATGTCTTCTCACTAATATTATAAACGTGAAAGTTTAGATGGATGGATGGATGTTTGTTCCTTTATCACGCCAGAACGGCAAAACGGATCTGGATGAAATTTGGCACAGAGATAGATTATAGTCTGGAATAGGACATAAGCTACTTTTTATCCCGAAATTCCTACGGGAACGGGAACTACGCGGGTGAAACCGCGAGGCGCTGCTAGTAGTGTATATTTTATAATGTCAGACAGATTGTACTACTTACTAGACAGATTGTTGTGTATTTTATTAAATATTTATATACAACTGTACTTATTGTAAATTTCCTATTCATGCAGGTATATCTAAAAATAACACAAAACCGAAAGCAATGATAATAAAGTTCCCAAAAATTTTCGATTTCGGCGTGACTTGAACCCGCACCCCACCTCAGTCCTGTAGTCGTCGGCGTGTACTGATTTCGTGGCTTAGTTGGTTAGAAGACTGAGAATACTGAGGGTGGGGCGCGGGTTCAAATCCCGCCGAAATCGATTTTCTTTGGGAATTTATTTCATTTCTTAGAGATACCCACGTGCGGGGTAAGCACCACAACAACAAAAAAAAACCTTACTAATTCCAGGTTAATTGAGAACTACTCCAACAACCCTGAACTCCTCGACATCAACTGCGTAGATCCCTTGAACCGGTCCGCCCTTGTCGCTGCCATCGAGAATGAAAACATTGAGCTCATCAAGCTCCTGCTCGCTTCTGGAATCAAAGTCAAGGTAAAATTGACAACTAGAATAAGATTAAAATAGATTTATTGGTTCAATCAAACTTACATATTTTCTCAAAATTGAGGTATATCACTTAGCGTGAGCAGGGTACGTCACGTCAACGATGTGTTTAACTATTGTCAAAAATAACAAGCGGATGAAAAACCGGCTGTAAGTTGATGAATATCTCGTATATCTTATTGCATCTTGTCCGGCTAAAATGCAAAAAGCACAGATACAATATTCGTTTCACTTTCCACTGCCTGTCCGTGTCCATCGAGTACTGTTCATAAAATGTTGAAGTATAACTGGTCTGAGCCACCACAATCCATGGACTCCTCATTGCAAAAGACCCTAGAAAAGCAGAACACATAAAGCACCTAAAAAGGTCACGGTCACACAAATCAAGATAACATCCAAGTTGGGAAAACTCATAAAACCTTTCATCTTATGTTTTTTCTTCGAATGTCTAGTTCCCTTGAAAAACAAGCTGGTTCCCAACCATCCGTTATTCGTCTAAAAATAAATCATAGGTTCGTGACCAATGCGCATTGTTTTCTAGAGAGGACAGGTTTACGAGCGCTAACATTGCAAGTCTAAGCAATATTGCTAATATACATAATATATCTCTCGGGTCATATACAAGAGCCTGTAAAAGTAAATGGCTTTAGTTTAGCCTAGTGGTGGCCAAGTGACTTTCGCTGAAGCCTAGACCAAGACATACATTCAATTAATAGAGACGCGTTTTAAAACCACCTAGCATAAACACCCCTAAGCGCGGTTGAATTCCTAGTTACGCGCGTTTGGTGTTAAACGCGCGTTACCAAACCGAGTGCTTCAAAACGCCCAACGTCATGGTATTTGCTCTAATGTGCCTGTGATTTCACCGAAAATTTTGTATTTTTTGGTTTTAGGACGCTCTTCTCCACGCCATCAAAGAGGAGTACGTGGAAGCCGTGGAACTTCTCCTGCAGTGGGAAGAGGAGCATCATGTTTCTGGGGAGCCTTATGTAAGCCTTTAAGCCCTTAACAAAATCCGGAGTCCCACACTCGAAACAGGAGTCGTTTTACCACACAGTGCAACCCAAAGAGGGGTAATGTTTTGTCATGTCAACCTGCGAAATATTGCGCATGCGACAAGGTGAAGATATGATGCTCATTAGGGGAGACTCATGTTCAGCAGTGAGCTAAGTATAAGCTGATGATGTAAAACATTATCTTAAAGGTACCTACAACGAACATTTAATCACATTTGAAGTGAAGAGAATTAATTAACACTTTATACTGCTTCTTATTTGATGATAATTTAGTTTAAACTTTGAATAACTTCGAATTAAGCCCAAATTAATAAGCGTCATTTATTTCTAATAGGCTAAGTTTTTGATACCGACACAGAGCAAGGTTTTTTCGATGGTCGAAGTTGCTGTGGAATTACGTTAAAACCACCCATCCCATAAATGGCATCTGAAAGCCATTTCAATGGCCTTGAAAGCTCTTTTAATGCCCATCCCCATACAACTGCTAAATACGAAGCCCATTGAAAGGGCGTTGAAAGGGCTTTCAAATGTCAAAACAGGATGGGTGGTTTTAGTTTAATTCTACAGCTGCTGTGGAATCAGGTCAGTGATGGTAACCCATTTTTTCAGAGCTGGGAGTCTGTAGACTCATCCGCTGCCACCTTCACACCAGACATAACGCCATTGATCCTGGCCTCTCATAGGAACCACTACGAGATCCTGAAGATACTCCTGGATCGAGGAGCCACGCTGCCTGTGCCTCACGACGTCAAGTAGGTGCAGGATGATGTTTCTGAATCTGTTTCGGGTTTCTAAATAATTATCTGAGCGTCTGGTCGAAGCGACGCGTGACCCGAGAGCTGGTGAGTATCTGACGCAGGGTATCAGCATTGCCATGCAGCGGAGCGATGATGCAGCCAACGTCTTGGGGACGCTTCCGACTGGTATTGATATGGATCAGTTGAGCTACTTGTAGATTGTTTGCAACAGTCTGCAGTTAGCTCAATTGTTTGACAAGTGAGACTTACCCCAAACAATGATAAACACCAGTAGGTACAATTTTGTCTTTCTTAGTTTTCCGTACCACAAGAGGAAAAAAGGAACGATGCAACCAGCGGTCACATGATCATATATAAAAAAATGTCACCTGATTACGCTTTATTACGCTGTCACTGACTAGAATGAAAACAATTTGCAACTTATTTCCAATGTAGTCAAATAGCCTATTGTTTCGCTTTTATAGTCTTAGTGTGGATAAACAGATGCGGCTGCGATGAATGCGTCAACTCATCTTTGGAAGACTCCCTGCGTCACTCACAAGCACGTATCAACGCGTACCGAGCGCTGTCAGCGCCCTCTCTGATCGCCTTGTCGTCAGCTGACCCTCTGCTGACCGCCTTCCAGCTGTCCTGGGAGCTAAGGAGACTTAGCCGGATGGAGACAGAGTTCAGAGTTGAGTATAAGGTAAATAGGGCACCCCGTAGAATGCATGTAAGTTCCCGTCATTATCTATATTGTTATTTGATCTTTGGTTCATTTAAATTTTGTCGTTTAACCTACTTATACAGTGCAAAACTTATGCACAGTTACTATACGTACTACCGACAGTAATTATTAAATCAATCAGTTAAAAATATATTTTTTAAGGTGATCACTGCAAGAATCTATAGTTTTTTGGGGTTCCGTACCCAAAGGGTAAAAACGGGACCCTATTACTAAGACTTCGCTGTCCGTCTGTCCGTCTGTCACCAGGCTGTATCTCATGATAATGTAGTGATAGTGAACCGTGATAGTTAGACAGTTGAAATTTTCACAGATGATGTATTTCTGTTGCCGCTATAACAACAAATACTAAAAAACAGAATAAAACAAATATTTAAGGGGGCTCCCATACAACAAACGTGATTTTTTGCCGTTTTTATAGATAATGGTACGAAACCCTTCGTGCGTGAGTCCGACTCGCACTTGGCCGGTTTAATTTTAATATTTTTTTATTGGTGTCATAAACAAAATGTTCTTTCTGAATATACATATAATAGTATCTACTTATCTTATATTACTAATTATTTTGCGTCTTTAAAATTCATGCATCATCTTCAATTCATGCAACTCCAGCACCATAATTTTATCTTCTTTTTCTTATTTCCCACGGAAGTTCCTATCAAAAATGCCATCTGATCTTATCTAGGCACTACGTCAACAATGCACGGAGTTCGCGACGTCTCTCCTGGATCACACCAGGACCTCCAAGGAACTGGAGATCATGCTGAACTATAACCCCCTGGATGTAGACTGCTGGGAGCCGGGGGAGAGACAGACCCTGGGCAGATTGAAGCTGGCTATCAAGTATAAGCAGAAACTTGTGAGTATCTTAATAATCTATAAGTATGTATTTGGCTTTTATTTCGGTCAACGAATTAGCATTGCCATTCTACGTGGCAATGCTGCCAGCATTCTGGGCACTTTGCCTTCTGGTGACGGCTTAGATTTTTAGAAAATAGATTTAAGTGTAAATATTAGTTGTAATTATTATTATTGTATTTTCTTTAGTAATAAAAGTTATAAGTATGTATAAATAATATAGATTTTCATCCAATTGCTATAAAGAACTATTAGGAGTCTACTTTTTTAGTAGTAATAAAATACTTTCACTCTACATCATTTAGGTCATTTAGGCCTACAATCAGGATAAAAACCCGTAATTCTAGTTTTAGATGTAAAGTGATTGTAAACTGCTTTGTAAACGAATTAAAATAAATAAATTCTTGAAATAGCCTGAAACTCGCGGGGGAAAAAAACCTAAAAAGTGAACTCGAGTGTTTCAGTATTTTATAATTGTATTATTTCTTGCATGTTCACAAGAGATTGTGTTAGTTCTGAGAGAAGAAAGAATGACTAGTAATGGAAGAACCATCAGACAAAATAAATCTACTTAACCTACCCACCTAATTATTATTTTTTCTACCGAAAACAGCCATTTCTGTCAAGTTGTTCAGTGACCGTAAAGTAAAATGTAAATGTATTCTGTAAAAGCAGTCTAAGTTAGCGCACTAGCTAGGGAAATAAGAAGTTAGCTGCCATCTGAACTTTTTAGCTTTGAATATTGTAGAAAATAACTTAGGAGTTGATCTCGGACTGTGAGACTAAAGGACAGAACGCAAAAGAGAAATCCCTTATTGGATACGAAAAGGTTTTAAATCTTGAAATTTTGTCGAAGCACACACTCAACGACAAAGGATGTATGCCATTATATTGCCTCTATTTTGTAGTGAACATCATACGATCATCTCTCATGGATTCTTACTCTACTAACCAAGGTCAGAGACACAATCCGGCGGGTTGGGGCGACATTTCGGGTCAAGGGAGATCACGCACGCTCAAAAACCGGGATTAGTCTCACTTCAACCCGCAAGATTTTGGATCGCGCGAGCCAAAGCGTGATTTTCAAAAGAAATCGAAGATTTGCAGGCGAATTTTCCCTTTTCAGATATGCTTACTAGATACCTTTAATAAATGCTGTACAATTACCAAGTTCGGTTAGGTAGTGTTTTTACTGGAACTAAAGTTGTCCCAGTCGTTCTGTACAGAACTACAGCACGAACTACTGGGAACAAACGGTTTGTCAACTTGTCGCCGGTCAGCCGATATGAGTAAACAAAACTATATCGTTTGTCTACAATGTTCATACACTGAAATGTCGCGACGACACGCCGCCCCGCCGGTCTGTGTCGGTGGGTTTGGTATGTAGAGTTCATTTAAGTTTTTTTACAGTTCGTGGCCCATCCAAACGTGCAACAACTACTTGGTGCGATCTGGTACGAAGGTCTTCCAGGGTTTAAGAGAAAAAACATCATTGGACAGTGCGTTCAGGTATTCTTTACCCACATTATTATCAGAGCCGATGAATTTTAGAAAACAATTTATGTAACCTCGTACGCTAAAGGACATATACACCCCAGCACCGTACAGCGGTAGCCCGCATAGCACAAAAATAAGCGTTTAAAAGATACCTACATCTTACTGTGACAAATTGGCTAATAGCAAGCTTCAAGCGAGCCCGCGAGCTGATGCCGTCAATATAAAATACATAAAAATATTACATCCCATAATTAAATGCACATTTTTATCCGGTGCCAAAGTGATGCAGTCCAGGTTTGCGACAACCAGGTTCTCAAATCGTCGGAACTCTTCCTCGACAGTTTTGGTTCGCATAGTGCGCTCAGCATGATATTTACCTTAATAAAACCATCCAACAGTAACATACAATCACTGTTTTCTACAGGTCGCCAGACTAGGTGTAATGTTTCCCGTTTACTGCACAATCTACATGCTGGCTCCTAATTCAGAGTACGGCAGGTTCATGAAGAAACCCTTCGTCAAGTTTATATGCCACAGTTCTTCATACATGCTTTTTCTGAGTAAGTGCCCTGTCTTTCGACTCATCTATAGCCTGTTTACAGCACCTATACGTCCAGAGCTAAACATGCCTCCCCAAAAGAGGCTTGATATAATCACCACGCTTTGCAAGTGCATTGGTGATCGTAGCAGAGGTATCAGAAAGTCAAAAGTTAAAAATACTTTATATACGTAAATAAAAATGTACACTAGAAAAGCACACAGAAGGAAACTACTGCTCTTCTTCTGGTCGGTTCCGTCAGTCGACTCTTACCGCATCCAAGGGTTAAGTTGTAGAGGACGATTTATATGCAACCACGGCCAGTTACTAACACAGTTGCTCTAAATATTTTTAATTCTAAGGGAAAATAAGGTAAATAAACGCGATAAATACCCGTTAAATAGTATTTATAAATACAGTTGCTCTATTCCAGCTCTTCTCTCCCTGGCGTCCCAACGCGCCGAGTTCCTAGTGCTCGAGTGGTCTGGCATCCGCTGGCTGCAAGAGCTGGTGGAGTATTGGAAGGAGCATGAGCGCGGTGCGCTGCCAGGGCTCATCGAATTCGGGGTCATCGTCTACATAGCAAGTAAAATTGAATTTGTTGGCATGCTTTCTTGATTGATTGAGGGTGAGAGATGCAGTTTTAACTTGGAAAACGTAGTGTAGACGCCCTCGGGGCATGTAGGGTGGCCATCTGTGAAAAACTGCTGGCAAGTTATTACAAGAAAATTTCCAGCAGGTCTTTTATACGACTGATGATGAAGTACGAAGTACCCCTGTTAATATTATGTTAAGAGATCATAATGTTTTCTATTGTTGTATATAGGTAATAAACCTCGACATGTGACTAATTGCTATTCCGGCTTTTATTATCTCAGCAAAGACCTCTTAAGTTTGTCCGCGTACTTTTGATCTCTGAATTGTTGTGAACTTATCCTGTCTTTGATCTCTGAGGTTCGGAGTCATCGTCTCCAAAGCAAATAGAATTACATTTATTGGCATGCTTTCTTGTTTTATTGAGGATGAGGGATGAAGTAGCTAGACCTTCTTGCGATTGTATTGTAGAGGTAACGCAGTGGGAGAGCATGACTTTTCTGGTGTTGTATGATAATGATGGTCATGGAGAGTAAGAAGGTTGTTTGGTAAGAAATCATGGCATGTGGCATAATTTGTAAAGATTTCCTCATCTCAGCTTTGTTTTCCTGAGTTTTTCCATGCATCTTTGGTATCTCGGCATAGAGACCGAATTTTCAATGTAACCCGCGTTTTCATTAAAAACTGTCATCAATCCGCTTTCTCTGTCCATCGAAAAGCAACAAGTTGATTTAAATTATATTTTTATTCCACCACATAACTTTCCTTTCTGAGCGTTTATTAATCTCCCAACCTAATTCCCACATGTACAAATCTCTGTTTGACAGTAATATTTATGATCTAGGTTTGATCTGGGCGGAGATCCGAGCCCTTTGGACTGGCGGCCTGGTGGACTATATCAGCGATCTCTGGAACATTGTGGACTTCATCACGAACATGTTCTACATCGCCTGGATCAGTTTGAGGATATCTTCTTGGTATATTGTTCAGGTAAAGATTGTTAACAGTTGTTTGGATTAGGTGAGGTAGGCTTGATTCTGGTCTCCATCGATCTACTAAAAGTAATTATTATGTGAACCTCTACGAAACCAGTTAACAAATCTTTTATATTCCAGAAAATGGAAAACGATAAATGCAAATAATGCAAAAGAGTGATTTATAGAAGGCTTAAGCATCATTTTAATTTTTGTTTTCAGAATTAATGGACCAAATTTTTTAACCTTTTTTTACTCCAAAACATTCTTATTTACGTAATAAATTTTGTCCCCCAGCGTGACCACCGGAACGGCCTTGACCCCTGGTACCCCCGTGAACGCTGGGACTCCTACGACCCCATGCTTCTCTCCGAAGGTGCCTTCGCTGCTGGCATGATCTTCTCTTTCCTCAAGCTGGTCCATATCTTCTCCATCAATCCGTATCTTGGACCTCTGCAGGTCTCCTTGGGAAGAATGATCTTGGATATCATAAAGTTTTTCTTCGTTTATATGCTGGTGCTCTTTGCTTTTGGGTGTGGTAAGTGATTCCTACTTGCAAAGAAAAAAAGAAATTCCTACATATAGGTACGCTTTCCTTTGAAGACGTAAGAATAAAAACTTAACTGGATAGTACCGACCTTCAGTCAACAACATAATCGCTAAACACGTTTAACCAAAAAATAATAAAGGTCATCCAAAAATAACAAAAGCGTAACAAAAAAACAAGAGAAAAAAAGAGAGTAAAAGAGGACTGAAAATGTGGCCCTGTTCACCATTTAATTTTGTTCGATTGACGGTACAGTGTAAACGTCCTATTAATAAATTTAGAGAAATCTCAGAGCAAGTAGGAAATTAGGCAAATACCAAAACAGAAAACAAACCCTATAACTTTCTCCAGGACTCAACCAGCTGATGTGGTACTACGCTGAACTGGAAAAGAACAAGTGCTACCATAGTCCGAACGGCCTGGCTGACTTTGACAATCAGGAACGGGCTTGTACAATCTGGAGACGATACGCTAAGTAGGTATATCAACTTCACAAGCGAATACAATCTAAAAAATCAACAGATATCAATGATACTCATTACATAAACGTTGTGTTCATCTATTACTCGAACACAACGTTTCTGTACCTGTGTGTTGATATATTTTTGACAATTTTTTTCGATATGAAGATAATTATGTCTTCATATTGGGAGAAAAATACAGGTTGTGCCGACCCTACCTAGCGTGGGAGAAGGACCGGAAAATATATAAATATATATCTTCACATTTTCACGACCGGCTTTTTAATATCCTAAACTGCCTCAAGTAGGTAATAGGTATCCAACGAAGAGGTTTCCTGTGGTCTCCTCCTCCCCAGCATATTATATGTCCACTGCTCAACGTGTCTCTCCCTAACATGAAGGATTTGCTATGGTCTCGTAACGAGACCATAGCAAATCCTTCATGTTAGGGAAGAATGATTATGTTAGAATGATTGCACTGATTTTAGAATGATTGCACTGTTTTTTTTTTTTAATTTTAACGTTATTTCTCCCTAACATGAAGGATACGAGACCATAGCAAATCCTTCATGTTAGGGAGAAATAACGTTAAAATTTTTGAAATTCGGAGCTACGAGACTCTCGTAGAACAGGTTCTCTTGTAGAACAGTTGATATTTTCGAGATTTACCTATTTTATCTATAAACTATCCTGGAAATTCTTAATAGAAATCAATGTAATCATTCTAATGTTAAGATAGTAATCATCGCTCTGTAGTTTTAATTTAAATCGGCAGAGTTTTCAAAATTCTTAATTACATAATTAACTTTATATATTAATTAACTTTTCAGCCTTTTCGAAACTTCTCAATCGTTATTCTGGGCTTCCTTCGGCCTAGTGGACCTAACCACCTTCGAGCTGACCGGCATCAAGAGTTTCACGCGGTTCTGGGCGTTACTGACCTTCGGATCCTACTCCGTGATCAACATTATTGTTCTACTGAACATGCTGATCGCTATGATGTCGAATTCTTATCAGATTATTTCGGTAAGTTCTATTTCTGGTGATTTCGTTCTGTGTTCTATACACTAAATGATTATAAAGTGATTTAGTCTTCACTAGCGGCGTAAGGGGGGGGGCGGAGGGGCGGTCCGCCCCGGGTACCGAGCTCCAAGGGGTGCCATCTCGGCACCCCTCGGGGCGCGCAGACGGCAATTCAAATCCGAATCCGAAGGGGTGATACCGAAAACTACACACACAGACATATAAAAAAATTGCGGCTCGCTTCGCTCGCCGTTGTTTTTTTATTATGATTGCAAAATAAATACTTGAATAGTTTAAAATCGGTTGTAGAAAGGTTGCCTAGCAGAGATCGCTCAAACCGATAAGGCATTGTACATAGAACTTTATCTGTATTAGTCTTTCCCTGTCTTGTGTAACTATTTTATTTGATGTGCAATATAATGAGTAATTGCTTTGTACTGTGCTTTATTTTGTTGTAAATCGTAAAAAAAATCTTTTCTCATTCATTCATTTGTCATAGCTTACTTTTTTTGCTAAGTATGCCTCACCAATTTCAAAACAGGTTGTGACTCACTCCACTTGGTGATTTTTATTTTGTATTTGTTTCATAACAATCTTCGCAGCCGCCGCAATTTCTCCAAACGTTTCAGGGGTCGCTGTTATTAATTTGTCATACTCTACTTAACTTGTTTGTGATCACCCGAAAAAGTAACAAAAATTTCGGCGGCTCGCTACGCTCGCCGGTTCGTTTTTAGCTTTGTTATAGATAGCCAAAAAAAAATTTCGTCGTGGTTTTACAATACTTGTATTTTTGCTAACCTCACCGAACTCCGAAATTACCTATTGTGGTTCGCTCCGCAAGCCGTAGTTATTGATAAATTAATTTTTTAAATAATAGGTCACCTTTAAATTCACATATTTAATATTAATAAGGTCATAATTAAGTCCATTATTAAGGTCACCTATGACAAACTTAGATACTTTTCACCTAACATCCGAAAATCCAAAAAATATCGCGGCTCGCTTCGCTCGCCGATACTTATAATTCCTGTTGTTAGAAATTGAGGGTGCGGATAGTCAACCGACCCCCCCGGGGGGGGGGGGTGCTTGGTAGAAAAACGCCCCGGGTGCCAGCCCACGCTACGCCGCCACTGTTAGTCTTTAAGTTTAGGTGAAGTAGATTTTTAAAACGACTTATACAATTTCAAGAGGTTTGTATTATCTCTGGTAGAGTGCTTTATTGTTTTAGGTTATAATGATGTGTCCTTGGTAAGAATGATTGCCACTTTATCGTTATACAGTGGATTATAAAGTTAATAAATGGGCACATCAAGCAAACCTAGATCATTCAGGTGAGTTTAGGGCCTAGACAAAAGTCAAAACAGACTTCGACCAGAATTTATACGTAATAGAATACCTCCGTCTTTCTTTCTTTTAATCTGGCAGGCGTGTTCTCAATACGGTCATTTCAAATGGTATATTTACCATGATTTGATTGTTGAGTTTTTTTTGGCGTGGTCTCAGTCAAAAATCCTATATACTCCCTTAATATTAACAGGAAAGGGCAGACACAGAATGGAAGTTCGCCCGCAGTAACCTATGGATGTCGTACTTTGAGGATGGAGACACCGTGCCGCCTCCTTTCAACATTATCCCCACGCCGAAGCAGCTCATCGGCTGGGTGCAGCACTGCTTCGTGAACCACGACCGAGGGTCCATCATTGTGAGGAACTAAACATTAAATATGCTTTATTTTCCTATGGCTTCGTTATTTTTTTAAATGTATGTACCTAGTTAGTATTAAAATAAATAGATTATAAATAATGCTGGACAATTCACACATCATCATCCGGTCCCAAAGTAACCTTGTGTTTATGGAGTATCTTCTGAATTCACTAGGTAAAAAGAATCTTACATTTCTAACCCGATCGTGGTAAGAGAACCGATTCAATTAAAATTTAAAACTCTTTGTAAGTACCTATGAAATGGCTAACTCCCATCTCGCAACCATTCTATCTTGTAACCATTTTAAAACAATTGAATAAACGTTTTTTGAAGCGAACAGGACAAGGGAGACTGGCAAAGATAGGATGCCTATACCCAGCAGTGTGTGATGTAAAGGGCTGCTATGTAGTGTTGTTGATAATGAATAAAAGTTTTAATTTCCATACATTTGTGGCAGTTTCAACAATACTGAGCCAGATTTTTTAATTTTGGTCTTAGAATTCTTTTGATATAAATTGTGTCACTATCATATCACTTTTATTGGTACCAACTGCCTGCCCCCATGGTTATCATCATCCCCTTCTCCCATAGAAAAAATCCCGCGAGAAAGCTCGCCAAGAACACGAAGCTGTGATGCGCGTGCTAGTCCGCCGCTACGTCACGGCGGAGCAACGCGCGCGCGACGAGGTTGGCGTTACAGAAGATGACGTCATGGAGATCAGACAGGACATCTCTACGCTGCGGTACGAGCTGATAGACATACTGCACAATAACGGGATGAAGACGCCGAGGATCAATATGCAGGATACTGCAAGTGAGTTTTAACTTTACGTCTCGTAGTTACAGAATTTCTATTGGCTCCAGGGCTCCAGTTCTATATCCTTCAAAATTGTATGATCCGTCTACGTATAGGTGAGTTATTGCAAACGTTATTGTTAGTTTGATTCGTTCGGACAACTTGTACAAGGTACGGGAATGCGCTATGAACATATTTTATGACATCTGTAATCAGCGTCTACGTGGATAATGACAGTCCCTTAAGGAGGCATTGGTTGTACCAGCCTTAGCGACTTAAAGCTCGGACTGGCTCGCCTAATATGTGGATACGCGATATAAAACAGAAATTTACGATGGACAGTGTTGATGATAAGGTATCCAGAATTTACGTAGATGTTGACAGCCGCGAGTTCCCTTTTGTGCAACTCAATTGCGCAACTCAGTTCAACAAATTGCTCAACGGGACCCTTTCTTGTCAAACTTATTTTGTTCCCCATTGCTCAACTCAGAAAATCAACAAGGTATAAATCAGTTGAGCTAAATGTAGATTGTTTGCATCAGTCTTCAGTCAGTTCAACTGTTTCAATTGTGTATACTATTTCTAAATTAACTAATCAAATCAGCCTATAAAAGTCTGTATTGATACTCAATCGCAAAGCTTATAGCGTCAAACATTAGGGGAGCGATGTACCCAAGTTATTAAGGTCACTCTTGAGCCCTGAACTGACCCGTCCATTGGCTAGGATGATCTGAATAACCTACCGAATTCAGGCAATTTTCATTCTACCAACTAGTTTTCTTACAGTATCCGGCAAGAAGGGTAAAGTAATGGAGAGGCGAATCCTCAAGGACTTCCAGATCGGAATAGTGGAGGGCATCATTAAGGATGTGATCTCCAAGGAAGCCAAACCGAAAGACGTCTTCAGCCAGATCGCCAAAGCAATCGTGAGGAGAGGAAGTACGGATAGGTAAGTTTAAAACTGAACTCGGACACTAAACCCCGTATTGAAAGCTTCCTCATTCACCGATCTATGCTTGAGTACACTTTTCTATGGAATAAACGGCACCTAAGCATATATCTGTGACTGAGCAAGCTTTCATAGTACGGACCTAAGACCCGAGTTCACCAACAGATGGTTGAATATAAAAATCGGTTCTTTTGACGTTTTGACACAGTTTTTCATACATTAAACGTCAAAGTTATTCGAATAAGCTGCCTAAAGCTTAGCACGTACCTGGCCGCGCGACAGACACGGCATTCCCTGCAGTCACCGATTTTTCTAATTTTTTATATGAAACAGTATGCAGCATCGCGCACCTATCGGCAGCGAACCCGCGGCATTTCAGTAAAAGGCCATGAGGAAATTCGATGACTGCCGGCAATGCCCGCCTGCAGCGCCGATAGATGCGCGTTCAGCTTTATTGTCCCATTATCTATATCTATTCAAAAAAATTGGTTTAACCGTCTTTTCATATGTACTTATGTATCCCAAATTATCCTGCGGAGTAAGGCCCTGGTGACCCGTACCACAGGTTTTCGAACCTCTCACGGGCACCAGTCTCTTGCAAAACAAGATAACTAGCATTATATTAAACATAAGCCAAAAATTGTAAAAAATTATCTTTTGCAAGAGAAAATAAATATAATATTCAATTCAAATCGATTGGTGAACTGTTTTATATGACATACACAACACAAGTTCTGCTCAGCTTAGGGTTAGTTGATACTGTGTGGAATGTCCAACAAGATTTATATATTTTTTTATTTTTGGTTTCATGTCTTAGATATAAAAATAGAATAAAATCTAGAAACAGATACCCAAGTAAATCACTGATGTAATAACCCAAACTATTTGATAGCGGAATGGTTATGCCGCAGGCGAGGATGTTTACTTCCTACGCAGCTAAAGTTAAATGAACTTCATTAAACTTAAAAAAATAAAAAAGTACTCGTATAATGTATAAAAAGTCAAAGTTCAAAACCTATTTAATTGATTTTGTCAACCGTACAAATAACATAGGTAGGCGTTCGCGCATACCAAGAAATGCTCAACAAACAAAAGGTATAACCTGAAGCCTCTTAAAACAGGCGGAAAAAGCCGGTGATTAAGACCTAATTCAAAAGAATACCAAGTTTAAACCTTACCTACAATATATTTGATCATCATCATCAGCCTATATCAGTCCACTGCTGGACATAGGCCTCCCCTAATGAGCACCATAGCGCCTTGTCTTCAGCTTGCCGCATCCAGCATCTGCCAGTAGTCTTTCGCAAAAAAACGAAATAAAAATAAATTAAGTTTGATAACTTCTCATAAACGCTATTTTGATTCTAGCAAAAAACGTGACTGGAACGCTCTAGTGCGCAGCAACACCACTCATCGGGACCCGATAGGAACCACGGCTGAGGGGGAGATCCGGAGGAGTCGCCAGTCTCTGCGGGGACATATCTTGGAGAACGTGCATAACAGGACTATTGACCCGCAAAAACTGCTAGGTAAGGATTATGACGACGAAGTCTTTGTTCCCTGGTTAGAAATAGGTACTTTCTCATTCCACCAACCATCTTTAGATATTGTAGATAACACCCGCAGAAACTGCTAGGCAGGTAATGTAAATAATGCAAAGTATAATTAATATTTCTTCAAGACCAGTCGTATTAGTTATGAACACTAATTTTAAAGTTTGAATAAAATAATGCTGCCCCAAAACGATAATCTCTGTCATGGCTACCGTGTTCCAATCTATGACGTCACCCCGCCATACCACACCTAACAAGAAGAACTCATTGACACTGTAATCTGAGGATGTGTGACGTCACTTGCGATCCAACCAAATACAAAGTGTTTTTGGTCACGTGATCATGTATCAAAAAATGTGTATTTTTAGTCCCATTTTTTTTACATAAAAAAAGGCATATTTTTGATAAAAATCACCTGATTACACTTTGTTACGTTGTCACTGACTAGGATGAAAACAATTTGGAATTTATTTTTAATGTAGTAGGTAAATAGCCTATTTCTTACAATCTACACTAATATTATAAAAACAAAGATTTGTTTCTTTGAATAGGCTCCGAAAATACTGGACTGATTTGAAATAGATTTTCACTATTACGATCGTACGTTCTCCCTGATAAACATGAGCGATAGAATATTCTGTAAACTGTGTCCCCGTGTAAAGCCGGAGCGGACCGCTAGTATACAATATGTATAATAATAATAAAAATATTTATTCATAAAAAAGGTTAACAAGTAGGTAGGTATTTTATCGTATAGTTAAAATACTCTAAAATTGGGTAATCCTTGAACTTAACCTTTCAAAGTCAAGGCGACTCCCCGCTCTAAGTTTACACTTGTGTTTAGACGGGAGGGCTCATACCTGCGGCTTCTTCTGGGATATTGAGTATAAACCATTATACTACATGAATTATCTGCAGACGCATAAAACGCCTATTTGACTCCAAAATAAAAACAATTATATTCTAAAACAAATGAATAAGTTTGCAACATTGGATCTTATTATCTGTCTAAGGAATAAAAAAATTACGTAATACATTGTGAAATAATTCAACATTTCAGAATACAACCCCAACCTCTCGACAGTAACGCCTACCACCCGAGTAGCGTACGCCAAGTTCATGAGAAGTAAGATTAAGTCAGACTTCACAGAGCGAGAGAAGACTCGCCAGTCGGAAGGCGAGGGCAGTCTTGAAGACGAGGTGTTTGAGACGCCGAGGCGGGTGGAGAAGAAACCAAGTCCTGGGGGTAAGATATTATTTCATTTCATTTATTAATTCCACCGTAGGTACCTGTTGATACACTTGATGTCGTTGTAGTCTAAATAATTTAACATGTACTTAATTAAAATTAGAAAGAGAGAAGAGAAGAAACCCCAACATTCAAAGCTTCACCTACTATTTTCTATTTTCATTATTTTTGCAGCTCGCTCGTTCCGCAGTCGGACACCAATACCTGAGGTTTCTGATGATGAAGTACTGAAGGAGAACGAGATGCAAGTAGAAGTGGATATCGAAGACAAAGGTATTGAAATACTTCCTGCCAGAAGTCGATCGCTCGTATTATAAGAGCTTATTTTTTTTTTATAAGGCAATGGTAACAATACACATAAAGAAACATTAGCAATAAACACAATTATAGACTTTCTCTTTCAGTTTAAAGAATGTGTGCGTAAATAAAAACTTGTAAGACATCATGAGTAAGGCCCCTATTATGAGAGCTTGCTCAGAAATCGATCATTACAAAAAAGAAACAAATATTTACCATAATGATTACAAACGACATAATGTTACAAATAAGAGACACTTAAACATTGTTACCCGTGGTCCCCGCACTAGGCTAGTCCTGTTTCACGGGAGACGGAGTGTACAGGTGGATTTCATAATTAAACTAAGAGTACACAAGCCAATACTACAACAGAGTTTACTAAGAAATAACTAAAAATAAAATAATTAGATGAATACACATGCAAAATAAAAAAATAAAAATTATATTTCAAATGTGGTTATTCAGCTAAAATATTGACGTCTACAATAATTCTAATTATGAAGGTAATGTATAATTTTAAACATTATTACTATTAATTCCTAATTCTGCGGGATTCTTTACTTGAGTAACGTTTATGCCATAGAAAAGCGTTACTCATAAGCTAAGCATAAATCGATGACTGAGCAAGCTTTCATGATACGGGCCTAGTTAAGATGTCTAACAAGGTTTTCTATGTTTAATCAATACATCTGTCTATGTAGTATACGTAATGCTTTTTATCAGTGATTTTTTATTTTTATCATTTAGTAACCATAAAACAAGCTTGGGGCTAGATGATGCTGTGTGAATTGTCCAGCCTTTTATTTATTATATTTAAATTTTATGTTGGGAAAAAGAAATCGCCCTTCAAACTCAGTAAGCTTTACATGACTCTCAGTTAAATGAGACCATCACATGGTAGAACTATCTAAAAAAGGTTTTTTTAATTTCGCAGGTTCAGAAGCCTCAATTCAAACACGTCATCTAAAATCATCATCAGCCGAACCATCAGAACCCGGCACACCTGACGAGCGCCGCGTTTCCCCACCAGAGGGTTTCAGAACCGAACACGTCATCCAAATAGAACCTGACTCACCACCAACTTCACCTAAGACTTTATACATGACAAAAGAAGAAGATTCTCCACTGCAAAAGCCTTTGACTCCTACGCCAAGTGTTCATACTCCAAGTAGAGTTCATACTCCTGAAGTTTATCCACCTAGTCCGATAATTCATCCTCCTGCTCCGATGATTCCTGCTCCAACTCCGAAAATTCCTTCTCTACCAACTACTCTTCCCCCGACTCCGGGAATTCCTCCCACAAGTACGAAAACTCATTCTTCTCCAGAAAAAGAGCAGATTCTTTCAGCTTCGTCGCTCGAAGCTCAGTACAAGAGTATGACTGAAGCTCCCAAGCCCACTTCATCATCAGCTCCTCCAAAAGCTGAAGCTGTGCCTTCGACTTCTGATGGAGAGTCTATCACAACTCCTAAAGCTCCACCAGCACCAATTTCTACTCCAAAAACTCCTGTAAAACCGCCAGAAGTACCATCTACTTCGAAAACTCCTACAAAACCGTCACTATCCTCAACTTCTTCAGAACATCTAAGATCTCCCTCTCCTAGGTCTTCTAGGGTAAGCCCTTCCGCCCCGCCTAGTCCTTCAGTCAAAACTGATAAAGGAAAGTCCAAGGTCACAGGCAAGGTTGTTTCTGGGTGGCTTTAAGCAGAACCACAGCAGAAAAGCGATTTAAAAGTTATAGCAAATGCAAAAACAGGGCCGCAACCTAATGCCGGGTACAGACCAAGCGAACAAAGGCGAGCGATGGCTAACCACCGAACGCGATTGAACCAGTGTGGACGTCATGGCGAAAGCAAGCGAGCCCAAATGAGGGCCTTGGTTCGCCTTCGGCTGTGCTCCGTCGACTGTTTCTCATGTGTTCATGTGGTGTGGATACAACAGCGAAAGCGAGTGAACGTTCGTCATCGATCGTCGAATCCCATTCGTTAGCCTTCGCTCGCTTTTGTTCGCTTGGTCTGTACCCGGTTAAGGTTATAGACGTTATAGACATAATACTGTTTGTAAGGAAAAATTGATAGAAACATGACACTTTTGACACGGGTCCCTCCGTCTGTAGTTTCTTTCATCAAAGGTAAAATGCCAAAATGTGTATGAGACGATACCATTGTTATATTTAGATGAATGATACCAACACAATAATAACAAAATGTGGTTTACCTAATGTCAAAATGATTGTATGTCCCCTGAATAACCAAGCAGTTTGGTCGCTATTGCAGCCTGTGTCTTAAATTAGACGTTTAGTGAGATGCCTTTATAGCAATAATTAAGATAAGACTTGCACTTTTAGATACTTTCAGTAACATATTAATAAATATAATATGTAGTTAATTAGGTATTTAGAAAAAAACACCAAATTAAAATGAAGACGCTGAATTTATGTAAGTTTTTCATAAAAGTGCTTTTACGTTTACAATACGTAAGTTACGAGTTTACGAGTCGAGTACGTTTAAAATACGTACGTTCTTTATGATTGTATTTTGGATCCAGTTTTTAAGTTTATTATTTTTGATATTTAGCTGCATTTATTTTATAACATTCTAGTCATTGAGTTTCTTCTACAGTATTATCTACGATTTACCTAATAGTTCTTTGTTCTTAGTTTTAAGAAATGTTTGTAATGTAAGATATAATTATAAACTTACAACAGTAAATACCTACGTAACGGATTTTTAATAAACGCATACCAACCACGACAATCATACTGGTATAGGCGAGTCTCTCTTGAGACGCTGCAAGTAGTAATGCGTAAGCCGTTGAGAATAATGATCACGTGAGACGTTGGAAAAAACTCGTTTGAAATATCAAAATGCGATTCCTATTCGATAACCAGTAGGCCAAGCACGGGGATTGTTCTTTAGGGTAGAACAGACAATAATGACACCGCATTGTTATACATTGCTACATTATTGAAGTTAAAGAAATTACCTAATTTGAAATAATTTACGCATTCGATAATGAAGTGACCTAATTTTTGTCTATTCTACTCTAGACAACAATCCCCGTGCCCTACTGGATCAAAATCTAATTTGACATTTTTATTAATAATTTAAATATACGATTAGTTACATATTTTGCTTCATTTGTTTTAGAATTCGGTTTAAAATGTTTGCTTATCTCCTCATGGAAATCCAACAGTATTTTACCGAACAGTTAAAGAATAAAAGGAAATAATTTGTACGTTTGAACAACAAAGAAATGCAAGGAATGAATACTTTGAGATTGTTCATAAATGAAATAAATGTTTTCTTTTTATAAACCTGTTGTTTTATTTATCTCATTTCGTATCAGAACAACCCCGTCGTTTGACCCTCGAAAATTAAGCAACCTGTACTTTTGCCACGTAGGTACCCACTGGCTTGATTTAGAAATCGCTGTAACAATACGTTTGTAATATCAGATATTCTCAGACAATACCTACGTAGCCGGTACTTACCGTGGGGCGATTGCGTGGTACAAAGCAAGTTGGAATTTTTCGGAAGTTATTGTATTTCTCAAGTAGGAAACTTCAACTTCAAACCTTTGAAACCTGGAACCTTTGAATTATCTCGAAGGTATAGCCTGAGGGGACGTTTGGTACCACTTTGTTACTCCTACACTAAGATTTATATATAGTACCCGCTCGTGGCTTCGTTCGTGTAGCCTTTATCAGCAAACATATGTACGTCAAGTGCTGACAAGGGTGGTTTTACCATTATCTAGACGCTGGGCAGGCGCACTAGTGATGTCATGGATGTGTTAAAAATACGTAGATGAAAGCTACTGAGCTTCCTCTGGTAGTTTCCCTTAGTCGGCTCTAACAACATCCCTGGGATAAATTTTAGGGGTCGAGTATGACGCCTCTACGATTGTTTGCAACAGTCTGCAGTTAGCTCAATTGTTTCAATTGTAAATACTAATTCGAATTTGTTGCTATTATTTGACTGTAAATCCCTTTGCTAATATAGATGTACAACTGTCTAATTTATCTAATAAAATCAGCACTTTTTTTAAAGAACCCGACGTACTTTTTAATAGTTATGGTATCATAAGGCACAGTATAAATATTTCATACTTATGGTATATGACGTCCTCTGTGGCGCGGTGGGCGAAGGTCTACCTGCGACGCAAGAGGTTGCGGGGTCGATTCTCGCCTCGGGACAAATGTGTGTACGATCTGCAGACATATGTTTAGGGTGTTCTGATCGTTTTCTATGTATTTTAAAAAAAATATCTGTGTCGTATTATATTACCTATGTATAACAGTTATCTAGTACCCATAACACAAGGTCTGCTTAGCTTGGGGCTAGATAAAGCTGTGTGAATTGTCCAGCATTATATTCTATAATCATATCTAAATCTAGTTCTAGAGAAATATCTAGGAAAATTCTATAATTACCTACCTACTTATAAGGCATTAGGAGAAAGCAGTAGCGCTCTCTTGAATAGGTGCCACAGAACATTGTCAGCAGACCTTTGATGTACCTACCTAGTTACCTACAAGACACGAAAGAAATCAGAAAATACTCTTAGGTACAATTATTTCGTTACGTAGCAACTCGAAGAAGGCAAACAAAAACAGTAAGTACAAGACAAAATTTATATTTTTCTTTTAATTCGTATACAAAGCGGACATGACAGACATTTTCTTTTGAAAATGCTTGAACAATCAGTGATGTTTAGAACAACAGCACAAAAGCTTTTGGTTTTGAATTCGGCGACAAACGGTGTTTTGTAAACTGAGTCTTCATAGATTTCGCTTCAGATTAGTTATACTTATTCTAGAGTTATAACTTAAATAAGTTACAAAAGTTTTTAAGTTACGTTACAAAACGAAATACATTGAGTAGTAGTAGTCAACATTAAATTAATTTTTAAAAATCCTAAACAAAATTGTCATAAATTATTCATTTCGACTGAAAAACGAGTTTGAAGACAGTTATCTCCAAATCTTTTAAAATGGATGGCATTCCAAAAAAAAACATTGGAAACAATTAACTAAATTCACATTCTGACAAAACTCCAGAAATAAGATCCTAAAGCATTACTCATACATAAAAGGTCAAACCACGTGGGCTTTTATAGCATAGCAAGGTCAAAAGGTCACAAAAGCAAGGTTAAAGTGGACATAACAGATGAAATCGATAAGGTCACAACTTATTGCCGCAGCGGTCTATCAGAGATTTATATTAGTCATGAATTTGACGCTCTGATACTACTCGCCCGCTCAAAAAGGCCTGTATACACTGTAGCGGAGTGGAATAAAATCAGTGACAAATTTCGCTTAAAATCTAACCCGAAACTCAAATATCTACAGATAATGACAGAAATATCTGAACAGCTTCACCGAACTTCCAAAAGCATACGGTGTGAGAGCTTTTCAAAATTACCAAGGATCAGAAGTTTTGGCGTTCACTGTACGTAACTACGTCCAAAGATTTTTCCAAGAATTTCGAACTTGGAAAATGTTAATTATGTATAGATAAATAGAAAAAAAATGTACAGTTCACATTAAAAAACATGTGTTGTCATTTAGTTACAAATAATAGCTAGACAGCTTATCTTATAAGTCAATAGGGAAAGAACGAAAACACAAAATTACACAAAATTAATATAGTAGTTAGGCACTTTTTTCAATAGAACATCAACAACATCATAATTGGCTTTTACACATCTGCGATATATTTGATACATTTTCAGTACCTATCATTTTGGTTTCAAGAAGTACCAACTATAAACACATATTAGGATCTCAACTCTTCTGCCTCAGTAGAAACTGGCCTGACTGTGATACTCTATCCAAATATGACACCTATTTGTGAAAAAAAATGGATTGAAGAATAATTTAATACTACACCTTTCTTATATTAACTCAGCGCCTGCATAAAAAAAGATAGCAAACCACATAAACACAAACTTTAAATAGGGTATAGGAGCTATGTCGTAACAAAATAACACCTCTTACGAGTACTTATGCTACACGCCAAAATCCAATTATAATCAGTTGGCATCTTGGATTCAAAGCCATCAACTTTATTGTTACATTTGTTCGTTCATCTGTCGTAAGTATTAACATACCAGTTGTACTATACAAATATTGGTTGGCATAGTAACCAGCCTTATTAGGTCGATGGTTGTATTAGTCGTATGACGTATTTAGGTTGTCGCTGATCAGAGGCGCACTCCTACCACGAAGTAAAAAATTGAGTGCACTCGAATATTGGTTTTAACTCGTTAAATTTAGATACATTTTACAGTGACAAAACGGATTCCATAAGCTTCAATCGAGTGGTCTGATGCCGTCAATATAAAATTCATCTAAATGTTAAGAGTTAAAGCCCCTAATTGAATGCATATTTTTGTGATAGGAGGTAGCGATGCTTTCCAGGGGCGACAAGCTTTATCATCACCATCATCATCAGCCTATATCAGTCCACTGCTGGACATAGGCTTCCCCTAATAAGCTTTATACTTATTCGTATTCATATTTATTTATTTGGTCGTTCAACTTTTACGTATAGGAAAATAACCCTCGCTGTAACTAACTTGTTTTTTTTCCTGGCGTAACTACTCTGATTTGTGGAGTAGTAACACACTAAGTTACGTTGTAACTTGTAACTAAGTAGGTTCTCTAAATCCTGATAAGACGATGTCGTTTCAATGATTGCTCATCACTTTCAATTCTCTCTGTAATACAGATCACAAAAACAAAAGAAATCTCGAGAGGAACATCGCATCTGATTGGTCGATGATTTTCGAATCACTTCTGATTGGTTATTCTTCTACTTTCTGTAACCAGCCAGTCTTGCACTGTCTTTGAATGTTACTGTACAAAATAACGACATACCTAATAACAAAAAAAAATGTCTAATTCGCTTCTGTTTGGTAAACTGCTCCTTTTATCTGCTAAATGGGATACGGAAACTAAACCAGTGTCAGGTTGTTTCTTGATAGATTTTTGTTCAACTTGACACAAAACAAAACACATGATCTATTTCTATTTCAGAGATCACTTCTGATTGTTCAATATTTCCTACTCTCGATAGCCGACCAGCCTAAAACCGTCAAAGTAAGCAACCGTATAAGACACATACTTTTTAATGAACGATATACTCCATTTCCCTTCTGATTGGTCAATATCTCACTATCTCACTAATCTCATCTCACTAATATTATAAACGTGAAAGTTTAGATGGATGGATGGATAGATAGATGTTTGTTCCTTTATCACGCCAGAACGGCAAAACGGATCTGGATGAAATTTGGCACAGAGATTGATTATAGTCTGGAATAGGACATAGGCTACCTTTTATCCCGGAATTCAAACGGGAACGGGAACTACGCGGGTGAAACCGCGAGGCGCTGCTAGTTATTATCTATAGCCATCCAGTCTTAGGCTGTCTCTTGATAGTGGTGACCTCTCCAATCTTCTTTCCAGGTCGGAGAGGCTCCGGGGAGGCTGGTGGGATCAGCTGTTCGGTGCTGGAGGCCGAGGATAGACGTTTGGTTGGAGACGGTTCTTCGGGTGGCTGGAAAAAGTTATCAAAGTATTTGACGATTGTTTATAAATACTATTTAACGGGTATTTATCGCGTTTAATTACCTTATTTTCCCGACGTTTCGACAGGTTTACACACTGCCGTGGTCACGGGATGACTCATCCCAATGACCACGGCAGTGTGTAAACCTGTCGAAACGTCGGGAAAATAAGGTAATTAAACGCGATAAATACCCGTTAAATAGTATTTATAAACATGTGTTCAGATCGCGTAAGTTTAAAAATATGTATTTGACGATGTCATTGGCGCAGCGGGTGAAGGCCAACTTGCGACGTATGGTTACGGGTTCACTTCCCGCCTCAGAACAAATGTTTGTGCGAGCATAGTACGAGATATCAGTCACCGATAACACAAGCTCCGCTTACTTTGTGGCTAGATGTTGTGTGAATTATTCAGCAACATTAATTTATTAAGGTGGTTACCCTGACCGGCGCACAGAAGCGCCTTCACCTATTTTATTTCATTATTACATTAAACTAATAGATTGTTTGCAACAGTCTGCAGTTAGCTCAATTGTTTGAATTGTAAATACTAGTTTTAATTTAATATTTGTTTGAATTGTAAATACTAGTTTTAATTCATTAAACAAAGGATTTTTTGCAAAAACACCATTGGGCAGTTTGATACAACATAAGCTTTTTTAAATGTATCTGTAACAGTTTTCTTTTTTCTAGTTTGGGCCGAGATGCGAAGTTGCTCTTGGTGGCCACCAATTTCTGTTTGTGCATCTCTGCCTATGTGACACAAAATAAAACTACTACAAATGTATTAAATAAAACCGACCAAGTGCGAGTCGGACTCGCGCACGAAGGGTTCTGTACTATCTAATAAAACGGCAAAAAAAATCACATTTGTTGTATGGGAGCCCCCTTAAATATTTATTTAGTTGTTTTTTAGTATTTGTTGTTATAGCGGCAACAGAAATACATCATCTGTGAAAATTTGAACTGTCTAACTATCACGGTTCATGAGATACAGCCTGGTGACAGACGGACAGACGGACAGACGGTCAGCGAAGTCTCAGTAATAGGGTCCCGTTTTTACCCTTTGTGTACGGAACCCTAAAAAAGGTATAACAAACAGCCCAAAAGTTTACTTGAAAATTCCTTTGTTGTAATAATAAAATATAATAGCTGGCGGCGCTAGTTTGAGTCGGGGTACCGCCTTAAAAGATTTGTGCTTTTAGTTAATGAACAAACCTAAACTAAAAGGCAGATGTGGCAAGCTCAAGGGCGCTATGGCGCTCATTAGGCGTCGGCCTATAAATAATAATAATAAATAATGCTGGACAATTCACACAGCACTATCTAGCCCCAAGCTAAGCAGAGCTTGTGTTATGGGTACTAGATAACGATATACATAATATAATACAATACATAGACAGATATTTTAATTATACATACAAAAACGACCAGAACATCCTGAAGTAATGCCTGCAGATCGTACACACATTTGTCCCGAGGCGGGAATCGAACCCGCAACCTCTTGCATCGTAGGCAGACCTTCGCCCACCGCGCCACAGAGGTCGTCAAATCCGTCCGTCGGCCTATGTCGAGCAGTGGAATATTATACGCCGATGATGATGAAACAAAAGGCTCACTCATATCCAAAAACGGTAACTGACTTAAATATTTTTAAGCTTACGCGATCTGAACACATAATTATTAATACTATTTTACGGGTATTTATCGCGTTTATTTACCTATTTTTCCCGACGTTTCGACAGGTTTACACACTGCCGTGGTCACGGAATTACTGACCCTGATGATGGGGGGGGGGGGGGGGGGAAATAGGTAAATAAATAAACGCGATAAATACCCGTTAAATAGTATTGGTACCTGACTTGTCGATAACTTCTTATTCACTTCTTTACTTTGTTTAAACGAAAAGTATTTTCCAAGCCTCCTTATTCGACATTAAAAAAACGCATAGTACACCTACCAGAGGCGTCGGCATAGATGTAGACGGTTGCGGAGAAGTAGGTCTAGAGCAAGGCTTTGGAGGTGTCGGGGGCTTTGCTTCCTTCGTTGGGGTGCTCGGAGTCACCTCCATCGTAGGCGCTGGGGGTGCCTGAGAAAGAGGTATTCGTTTAACATGCACATAAAAGAGGTAGGTAATATGTAATTGTTTACATGACTGGAGAGGCGTAAAGAGGTAATAATTAATTTACCACTTGCAGTACTTGAGCGAGTGAGACAGTGCGTGAACAAAAATACTGGCCGTAGGTTATGTTACCGAGGTAGTTCCATAAAATTGTATTCCCATGGGATTAGTATTTATCACGAAAAACACTGTAAAATAGGGATTCTATAGTCTATAGTAGAGTCTATAGTTTTTAAGTTTTTTTTTAAAAACACCAAATAATTTCTCAAGTCTTTTCTAAAGCAGATTTTAGTTCTTAACAAAACGATGAAATATTCAGTTACCTTAGCTTTAGCAGGCGGTGGTGGTAGAATTGCCCCTCCTGCAGGCTTGATTTCAGGAGCCACTGGTCTCGCAACCGCTATGTCTTCAGCTGGTTTTACATCTGTTTTCTCTTCAGCCGGTTTCGGTTCAGGTGATTTGGAAACCGGTGGTTTGGGTTCGGGTGATTTGGAAACCGGTGGTTTGGGTTCGGGTGATTTGGAAACCGGTGGTTTGGGTTCGGGTGATTTGGAAACCGGTGGTTTGGGTTCGGGTGATTTGGAGTCAGCCGATTTTGGATCTGCTGGCGTTGCGGGAGACGGACTTGTTGGTGCCTGAAATGAATATTTTTATATAATACGATTTTTTTATATGGTCATTTGATTTTGAGGTTTCACTTTCATTCCTAGAGGAAGTTTTATAATAAAAAAGTTTAAGAGCAATTTATTTAGTTTTTTCTGATTAGACTTTACATAAGTTTACTTTGCACAAGCGATCATCGCACATGAAACTGTCGAGCTTGCGTAGTAAAATAAACAAATAATGTTATTTAATACTAATTTATTTTAGTGCATTTTAAGCTTCAAAGCCTTCATTCCTTAATTCAAATGCTAACCTGGTCATCAGCTGAAGGCGTCTGCGGTTTCCTCTTGATGACCTTCGGAGTAGACTCGCCTGGCACTCGCTTGGATACCAGTGGACTTAGTTCTATGGAGATAAACAAAAGACAATCAAATAATGAGTTTCACGCATAAAATATATATTTTATATGGGCCGTAGTATTTTACATCCTGTACTAGACTAACGTTGCCTGAAATAAATGTTTTATTATTTATTATTATTAACTGCCCAGCGTCGTCGGCGCGGTGCGACCCGCAGGGGTGCGCCGTCTCCCCACGCTGGTCCCGGTTGACATGTGCATTGTAGGTCATTAAAGTTTTAGTTTAGTTTAGTCAGTTTTAGTTTAATATAAATAGAATTTGTATGGAACGTGTTTCGAGTCAGTTTATGTTGAAACGATCTGCCATCTTCGATTTGATTGTGTGATGTCCAAACGCGTAATTATCAAATCAGTACATGGAGTAGAATTAATTATTATTAATTAGTAAATAGAAAAACACTAAAAACAAGGTTTTTTTTATTACGAGGCCTAAACCTTGCCTAGCAGCAGGAGTTCATAATGCACTTTGATTATAATTTATACTGAAATTTTTCACATGCCTTACAAAAGTCAAAAGTCAATAACTATTTCTTTAGGCTTACAAAAAAGCACTTAGACAAGTCAAATTTTATACATAAACAGCTTTATATGTAAATAGTAATTATCAAACAAAATGTTATTGATTTTGTTCTCGCTTCAATTTTTTGTCCCCTAGTGGAATAAGCGAAAAATAATAAATAAAAATAGACCCTCAAAAAGTCCGATTTCACAGCTCGAGTAGAAATAATTTACAAATAATGCAATTACCAGGAACCGGAGGGCTGTCAGCTTTCGGCAACGGACTCGGGCTGCGAGAGGCCGGCTTCGAAGGACCCTTGGACGGCATCTGAAAAAAAATAGACAGACTCGTCAAAATGCTTTATTCGCACCTACTCCTTGCAAAACGAACGAAGGTATGCGCGCTCCACTGCATAGAATGACAAAAGCTATAGGTATGCTTTTTGTCATTCTATGCAGTGGAGCGCGCATGCCTCCCTTAAGTAGGTACTTCTCTGAAACTGATTTGCTGCTTCACTGGCTTTGTTTGAGAAAGCCATCAACTTTATTTTATCATCTGATATTATTTAAACTAAAAACCAAAAGGTTCTAAGTGTGTTTGAAATCGATTTTTTTGAATTTACCTGATTCGTATTTTTTGTTGAGTGAGATGATTATACATACACGATCGATGATCGTCATTTGCAGCCAGATTTTACCCACTGTTGGGTTAATGAGCCTCCCAATGTTTTTGGTGCCCATCACGTATTGCGATTGGCGCATCCATTGTTCCAAGGCGGGAATCGAACCCACAACCTTCTGAGTCGTAGACGGGCCTTTTTTATACCACTAAGGTGCATGCGGCCCGGTCCGCCTGATGGGGAGCGGTTACCGCAGCCTATAAAAAATTAAATAAAAATCATTTATTTCAGCCCATGGACGTAACCGCTTCTTGTACAAACAGTTTTAAGACGGCGTAGTGATCACTTGTGGATTTGTGTCTGATTGAGAATGCTCCTTGGGAATTGACGTCGCCTTTTTACAATTTGCATTTGTGTAATTTCACCAGTATTAATAGTAAGTTTCCAAAGAATTGTATAACCCTAAAAATGCAAAATTTTAAGTTGTGCCCCATTTTGATTTAGTGAAAGAGATAGGTCAACGACCTGTATTACCAAGCTATCTGGCACGGAGTATAGGATATGTGAAAATTGCCAACTGAACGGGCATTCCCAAACAAGGGGTTTTTCCAGTCGTTGGATAAAACGGTCAAACGTCCAGTACTGTTCATTTATTTGACTGACCTTGACCGGTGTTGCTGGTGGTTGCTTGCGCGCAGCACTGGCGGTCAATAAACCGCCTGAGCCACCCCCACTGTCACCTGTAATAGTTTATAGTAATTTAGTGAGAGGGAATCCTGCGGTTTCTAAAGAAACCTGCGCATAAGACACAAACCTCGTAGATGCCTGGAGAAATTACCGTAAATGGAAGAAACGTAGAAGATTTTTGGAGACTAGCGTGAATAGGACCACTCAAGTCACCTGAGAATTCTTTTGCTAACTTTTGCACGACTAACAGGTCGAATATACCTACTTTTAACTTAAGAGGCGAACCTAGTGTGTGCTTGTCAAACTAGGACTAGTTCTCAGTACCCGTGGTTAAATACTAGAATTACATAAAATTCTAAATTTGTCTTTGGTTCCTTCTGCGTGAAAACACTGTAGTGACACGGATTAGCTTCAAGTTTAAACAAACTTATACAAAAACACGATAAAGAATCATGAAATTTGTTTTGCACATTTTTTTTTGGTCGAGATCTTAGAAACCCTGCGGTCTATTGAAATTACGTATGTTTTGATTCTTAAGTTATTACTAATTACATGGTTCCTTCTGACAGTTTTTAGTTTTCATAAGTTGTGTAGTTTTCTTGTAAATAAGCAATAACTCCAGTTTTGCACTTGCGCCGTTCCAAAAACGCATGCTCTGTCCCACTCCTATGAACGCGAACTCCTATGCTTATCCTTTTCACAAAATGGCGCACAATGCAGGGCGCATTGAGCTCCTTAAAGCACTTACAGCCCACCCTCAGGGGTGCGAATCACGATGACACCTTCTACATCGTCCTGTGTATCATCGGCACTCTATGGTTCGATCCTTAGTGGCTTGATAAGTTTTTGCTTTGAAAATTAGTCACAAGCGAATAGAAGTTAGAAAATATTTTGTAGACAAGGGGGATACTTAATTGTGACGCGCACTGTACTAAGGGCAAACTTTTTCGATTCTAGAAGACGAGTGGGTGTTGTCCTAACCTGGTGGTGCCAAGGAAGATGGGTGTCAGTAGAACAAACCTGGTGGATTTCAAGGAGACTTTGGCAGTCAGAGAGACAAAACTGGTAGATTCCAGTATTTTAGCCCCAGTGGGTACAAGCCTGGTGGTTTCAAGAAGACTTTACCTTGAGCGGTAAAAGCCTTTGGGTTTCCGGTAGACTAAGGCTAAGTAGTACAAACTTGGTGGTTTCCATGAGACTAAAACCTGGGTGGAACAAACACTGTAGATTCCTGTAGTCTTTAGGGTTAGCAGTACAAACCTGGTGGTTTCCAGGGAGACTTGGGTGCGACTGCGGGGGCCGCCTCCTCGCCCTCCGCGGAGAAGTCCTTGATCAGCTCCAGCAGTGTGTGACCCGGAGACACCGGCATGGCAATCGGGGACGCGGCGCGGGAACCTTCTTTGGATAGATTAGCATGAAGTTAATAATAGGAAAATAAAATAAATAAATAAATAATTCTGGACAATACACACAGCATCATCTAACCCCAAAGTAAGCAGAACTTGTGCAAAGGGTACTAGATAACTGATGACACAACTTAGATAGATATTTTTAATATGCATTGGAAACACCCGGTCCTAATATCTATCTTTAGACCCAGGGCCTTTTTAACACGGAGGTACAAGGGGTACGGGGCACCCGGAGGCCAGGTCTTAGAGGGCTCTGGAGGCGCTCCTCTGTTTCTTCCCAAGAAATCAGGTAACATTTTAAGCCCCTTGTTTTCACTCATGAATAGTTAATGTCGTAATTTGAGAGGACAAAATTGGGGCTCGCTTCGCTTGCCCTTACTTTTTCCGTATGACTTTTTATAGAACTTGATATATTTTGGATTGTTAGACGCTTTCAAAACAAATATTAAATATTATACGAGATATTATAGTTGCTAAGGTGCACCGATATTGTGATAGTTAGTTAGTTACCAGGTAAAGGCGAGCGGAGGACCATTTTCCTGGCCTCGTCCATGGCGCGTTGGAGATTTTGCTGGTTTTTGAACGACATACGGCTGCGGCAGCGACCGATCTGAGACCTGTGTGGATAATGGTAGATTTAGGAATAAGGGACTCATCTTGGATTCTCGTAGAATCAGATTTACATCAAGAGTTATCTTCACTCTAGCACTAGCACCTACCTAAGATAATATGTCAGGTAGTTACCTACCTAATACAATTTGGCAGAACCTTTTAAATACTATGCCAGAAGCACTGAATTTTATATTAATTTTCGATATTTTTTAATGGATACAGACTTAGTGGACTGCGGGAGCTGGAAGCGATTTTCAACGCGCAGTAAGACAACGTTTTATTCGAAACTGTCTAAAATCTACTCTCGCTCCTGCCACCAAAAACATTCCCCAAAACACTTTAGAACACCAGTTTTTTTTTCAAAAATGGGAGGTTTTAAAAGATAAGTTAATACTCACGACACGCCAGTAGCCTGCAGCGTCTGGTCCCACTTCGCATTGGAAGTGGAGGCCACAGCCAGCTTCGCGATCCTCCTGAACCGGGAGAGGCCATCCTCGTCCTTTTTCTCCTCGTCTTCCAAGGCCACGGGGGCCACCTGGAAGTCCTTCATCAGGCGCCGTTCCCAGACCTTCATGCGCTTGCCGAGGACAGCTGGAGAGTTACAGAAATAGGCATGAGTTTTTCTTAGATTATTTCTACAGGTTTTGAAGACTTATAAGTCTAATTAGACTGTCTAATTAGAGTATAGACTTGTCTTTCTTGTTCTATCTAGACAAACAAGATAGACAAGTTAGAGTACTAGCGTTGGACATTCCTTAAAAACACAATTTCATGATGATTGTAAGTAAATTGTTTGGTTAAGGCTACCCGCATCCAGGGGTTTGCCACAACCTTCACCAGGTACACCTTATGACGATCACAGAACAATATATCCTGACATGAGGATTCTGTGCCGCAGTGAATCGCTGCGACAAAACGCCAGATAACTGCTGCGTAACTTACATAGTGAAAACCACATAGATGCCTTATTTGTGTTGGAAGAACACCAACGTTTCATGCCTTAACGAGGGACTTCTTTTTTCTTCTTCTTCCAACACAAATAAGGTTCGTAGTTAACCCGCTTACATCCGTAATGAATTCGTCAAACTACGATAGTTTTTATAGTAAAACTAGAAGCCTATTAGATTCTTACTAGATTTTGACTTACGATTCTCCTTCCTGTCCGTGAACGAGACATCCATTCCGTTCTTCTCAAACACCTCAAGCAGCTCGTATCTCAGCGCTGACACGTCACCCTTCAGTTCATTGATATCGTCTTCAGTAACTTCTTCGTCATCCATCTTTCTGTGCATGGCAGAAACGTAGCGCCACACCACTGCTCGCATCACAGCTGTGTAGCGTACGTCGTGCTCCTTCTCTTTTTGCTCCTGACAGAATCATAAGAAGTCGTTTGGTACTTGTTTCATATATCATGACTTTTTTTATAATTTTGACTGTTGACCAAAACGTAAGTAATTCAAAACATTATATTTCTAGCTTGCGTGCCGGAAAAGCTGCTTCCAGCTTATATAAGTTGACATAACCGAATCTACCCAGCTATAAGGCAACTTTAAGCGAACCTCATGCCAGTCATTCAATATATCAAGAGGACATTAGAAATTTCCCTCCTCGTCTATCTACACAACCTGTGAACACCACTGCAACATCTAGGTTCTCCCGGTTTAGGTAGGACCTCCCTATTTCTATTCAGTCAAGTTCTGAACCACCCTTAAACAGTATTTTCCAAGCACATTCACAACATCCTCACTTGAGCCGATCTAAACAGCAAAGTATTCGCCGATCCCCGGCAAATACTTGGATCGATGAATATAGATCGAAAATCGTTACTTTAGTCTTCTCCTTCCTCTGCTTATCCTTTTTCCTGGCCCCCATAAACTTCAGCAGTAGTTTAGGGGTCGGGAAGATGTTGAAGGGAGGCGGCAGCGTAGCGCTCTCCTCAAAGTAGCTCATCCACAGTCGAGTTCGGGCGAATTTCCACTCTACATCTGAATGTTCCTAAAGATACAGAAAGATAATACTTTAACAATATGTTATCAGTGCGTCCTACCCGTCATGACTTACGGAGCTGAGACGTGGACACTCACGGTAGGGCTTGTCCACCAGTTTAAAGTCGCCCAGCGAGCTATGGAAAGAGCTATGCTCGGAGTTTCTCTGAAGGATAGGATTCGCAACGAATACATCCGATAAGGTTGTCGACATAGCTCAAAAGATTAGTAAGCTGAAGTGGCAGTGGGCTGGCCATATCGCGAGAAGAACCGACAACCGCTGGGGTAAACGTGTTCTTGAGTGGAGACCGCGACTCGGCAAACGTAGTGTAGGACGCCCTCCGACCAGGTGGGATGACGATTTGCGAAAGACTGCTGGCAGATGCTGGATGCGGCAAGCTGAAGACAGGGCGCGATGGCGCTCATTAGGGGAGGCCTATGTCCAGCAGTGGACTGATATAGGCTGATGATGATGATGATGAATATGTTATCAATGAGATCCAATAATCCAATAATGTTATGAATGAAAGCGGGTTCACGAGGAAAAACCATCTAAGTAATTTAAGTTGATTATATCTTATTCGTTTGTGTTTCACCTCAACCTATAATGGTCCACTTTTGGACGCATGCCTCTCCCTGGTCACCTTATTGGCTTTTATCTCATGGAGGGTAATGCCCATAATCGCCACGCTGGGCAACCCGCATGGGTTGGGGATCGCAGTTCGGTGGTAGATCTATTCTGCAAGAGGCGCTGCTGCCCGTCTCCCGGTGTTGTCCCTTAGTCGCCTCCTACGACACCCACGGGAAGATTTGGGGTGGTATAAATTCTAAGCCGGACACACGTTTTCATACAAAAGTTTACAGTTCGTTAGTGTTTAAGTTCTCCTTGCCTTGCATTCATTACGTTATTTTTATTGTGTAACTTTGTCACTTAGATTATTATTAAGCCTAGATAGATTGTCAACGCCGCCAAAGCGTAGAAAGAAATAGCCTACAGCTGTTACACTCTAAATTATCAACCCGTGACTAAACTTTTTTTTGAGCGTATTTTTGTGGGCATTCGACGCTATTGTAAATAATCACTATTTTGTAATGGAAGTTTCTTTACAACTGGAATCATTATGCCAAAAAAATGTGAGTTTCTCTACAACTGGTATCATTATGCCTAAAACATTTAGTTTTTAAACTCGCGTTGAGTTTAAAATCTAACTGTCGCGCCGTTTCATGGACGTTTTGCAGCGCGACGCTCTATCTAGGTATACTAATCCGAACAAAAACATTAAAATTATGTCAAATCTCGTCTCGTAATGCTCCCGTCGTAAGACTGTTGAGATCACGAGACGATCCAAATCAGCCATTTTATTATCTTGAACTATGAACTTGGCAAATTATCTACTTAAAGGTTATTCTAAACTACTTATACCAAGGTAACGTGCTAACTCTTCATTTGTTAAAAAATTGATAGCTGAAAAGTGCCGTAAGATGGTTCAAGAAAAGGGCTGCCGGTTGCGGCCGTCTACTAGACTTGCCAGGGTCACTACCGTGGACCCTGATAAATAACTGAAGCTTTATAATTCTATATGCCTTGGCTTATGCATTGTTTGTTTAGTCGACCCATAATTTTGTTCATGCTGTGTCACCCTTTAATTAGAAAAACACTAGAATTATGACCACTCTATTCTGTTATTTCGGATGTAATGTGATTTTTATTGGGACTCCATAATAAGGTTTCAATACTTTAACGAGGAGTTATTATATTTTCTGTAAAGTCTAAAATGCCGTGTTTTTTTAGTGTTTCTCCGTTGATTTATTATAAAATGACACAAAGTAATGTAAAAATAATTATAAACTAGTAGAGATCAGTTATTTGTTTATATAATGTGATAATTTTCATCACTTATATTAGATGCGCTTTAGAGAAATCTTAAAGACGGTAAACAATGGTAGTCTATGAAAGGCACCCTTGACACCTCTTAAGGCACTGCTAACTTAGCTATACAAATATTTTATGAATTAATGATCTGTCTATCTAACTCTGAATCTAAAATATAACAAATGAATATAGAAATACTTTATTAAATAAAACTTACAGTAACAGTTAGCTTACAATATCCCACTGTTGATAGAAATCCTCACCCGAATCCCTCCATGCATCACGGTTCTGAGCCAGTTAGGCACAGGTCCAAACCTTCTCTCACCTTGTTTTTTGGTCCAAAAAAACTTATTTAAAACAAATTTTACTCAATTGTAAAGTACTTACAGTGATCATAGCATATGAATTAGACATCATGGCGATAAGCAAGTTCAGAAGCACGATGACGTTGATGACCGAGTACGATCCGAACATAAGGAGGCCCCAGAAGCGGGTGTAGCTCTTGATTCCAGCCAGCTCAAAATTCTCCAGCCCCACCATGCCAAAGGAGGCCCAGAAGAGAGACTGAGACGCTTCGAAGACACTGGAATCAAGGAATAAAAAATTATTTAAGTACATACGTGAATCTGTCCCAGTTATTGAGCATTTTTGAGTAGGTCATTCTAATACTTTTGCGTTTCGTTGTCTAAGTTCAAAAAACTTGAAACTTGGCGCACTTTAGGGGGAGGCCTATGTTCAGTGGACTACTAAAGGCTGATGATTATGAAGTACCAAACAAAATACAGATGACGGAAGACAGGTGGGTACTAGAATACAGAGTGTAAGATTATGATTTGAAAGAAAAAGCAAAAAGTTGCAGCATTCATCATGCAGAAGATCTCTAAGAAGTAAATAATGACGAGTAGGTACCTACGTATTACCACGTCGTCGATGTCTTGTTGAGAAAAAACAATACTGTCTAATTTCCAAGTTTATATTTATTAAAAATTCACAATAATAAAACAACAAACCATCAAAATATAAAAAATATAACTACAAAAACGCAGCTACATAAATGTAAAAACATAATTATCATCATAAAACAATAGATTCAAAAAATAAAAAACAAAGTCAAGCTCAAATAAGTAAAAGCAAAGTTGAAACCGGTTATCCGTGTAACACCTCTATATATCAAGTCTTATAATTTTCTAATAAGCGTGATAGTTCATAGCTAGCTTCAGTTCATGCGACTGCATGAACTGCAACTGCATCGAAAAACGCAAAAATATATCCAAATAAAACATGGGTAAAAATTATTGTTGCAAAAAACCTGGTCAATAAAACGTACAAAGCGTCAAAACAATAAAAAAGTCGTCCGTTCAACGCGAAAAACAATGTAAACTTAAGTGTTTCTAAAAAGCATGATAGTCCATAGCTAGTCTCACGGTCATGCAGTCAACTTCGTCTATCTTCAACGTGTTCATCTTGACGTTAATATCCTCTTCAAGCTGAATCTGTGTCTGCAGCAAATACCGCAGAGAAGCTGTGGCTTCTTGCAGCATCTGTTGCAGCTGTTGGCTGCTGTGGCGCAGCATCTCACACTCGTAATACAAAGCCTGGCCGGGAGCATCTTTGACCAACTCAGCACCAATTCTCTGAGCTCGTCTACCAAGCCTCGTATGCGCGAGTCCAGTATTCCTTTCTTTATCAACCAGAGCCTTCTTCAGCATGGCAATGGTGTCCTGCATATAACATACTTTCTGCGAAGTCTCTCTATGCATATGTTCCAACTTAGATTTGGCGATTCTGGTCTCTCGTATGCGCTCCTTGAATAAGTGATTGCATTTATGGTAAGCTTCCAAAAGGTCAGTGATTACTTGTTTTAGGATAGCGTCGACGTAAGTGCGAATGGGTCTGGCGCTGGTGACTTCTCTGGCAGCTAGCTTAATGTTATTTGCGGAGTAAATGTTGTACTCGTCTGCTGATATCTGAGCTGGGTCTAAGTTAGAGTAACCTTCGTATATAGAGAGGCAAAGATCTGTAGGTTTCAACGTAAGAACGCCCTTGTCAAGGTCAATAGCAGCTTGCTTGTACTGCAGATCGCGGTCGAGAAGATAGCGAGATGAGCGCAAACGCCTCAGCTGCTCTTCAAGTTGTTCCAACACACGTTTGAGCAGACTTTGTACTCCGATTATCACAATCATTTCCTGCTGTAATGCTGCCTCTACTGCATCTTCGACTAGATCGGTACCGATCCTTCCGTCTCTTAGCATGAGACATTTCTGGCATGCTCCAAGAGATTTATTTTGAATAGACAAGAAGCAGTCGAGTAGTCTAGTCTTATATACGCCTAGTGACTCCAGTTCAGTTTCAATATCCTGTCTTTTTATCTCCAGTTCTCGCTTATTAAACTCAATGTCACCTACTCGTTCTTCTATACGCCGCTCTGACGAGGCTCTCATGTTTTCTGAGAGTTCTTTTGTTTCATCCCTGACCCGTTCGCAATCTGCTAGGATGCGATCTGCTAGCTGCTGCTGATCCTCTGTAGTTCTGCAGCGCGCTTTATTGTTCTGGTCCCATTCTGCAAGGGTGAACATAGAAGATCTGGGAGGTATGCATACAATAGCTTGCTCCGCTAACCTGGTGATGCTTATCGGAGTGCCTAAGGCCTGACGCACCCCAAACTGTTCTTCGCTCATTTTAAAGTAATTGAATTTTTCGTCGTAATAATTTAATTTTTAAACATTAAACTAATGAAGAAACTGAATTTAAACATAACCGATATAATTAAAAAAAAGGGAATTTGGAAATTTCATAAGATACATTAATGAGTATACATTAACCAAAAACAATAACTACTGTAAGAATATGATTTCGACATCGAGAAAAAATCTGGTCTATAGACTCCTCCTGACATCGGATAGGCGACAGTAAAAAAGAGATCCCTAGATCAATGGTCATACCCGAAGGGGATCTCTTTTTTCATTGGTTTCATTTCGAAACCAATGAAAAAAGAGAGAGAAAGAGAGAAATGAAACACAGACAAATAAAATTACCGAAAACAATCATTTTTCTAAATTTAGCTAATAGTTACATACTTTAATCTATCTATGCGTTGATGGAATTGGCTAGCCTTAGATATCTACGCTAGGCTTGAAAAGCCTGTGTTATAGACATGTGATATAGAAAGAGATCCTCTTTTAGATCAATGACCGAAGTGGATCACTTTTTTCCATAGAGTTAATAACTATAATACTCCTATGGTACTACCCATAGAGTTAATACAGTGGCATAACTCTATGGGTACTACCATTGATCTAAAGTCGGGGATCTCTTTTTTCATAGGGTACTACAAACAATCTTTATGCTGAGATCGAGGATACCATAGAGCTTTCTCTCCTCAATCAAAGAAAATAATAACTATAATACCTACTTTATATCCATAGATGAATGTAACAATGTCCGAGTGTCTGACACCATCTTGCCGTACCTAGTTCTTTGAATCTTGTTATAGGTATGTCAATAAATAGCTACCTATTTTTATAAAAATATTTGTAATTATTATAAAATGAACGAAGAACAGTTTGGGGTGCGTCGGGTCATGGGCGCTCCGATTGCTACCACCAGGTTATCTGAGCAAGCTATTGTATGCATACCTCCCAGGTGTGCTAAGTTTACCCTCACAGAATGGAAACTGAACAACGAAGCGCGCTGCAGAAACACAGAGGATCAACAGCAGCTAGCAGATCGCGTCCTAGCAGATTGCGAACGAGTCAGGGATGAAGTAAAAGAACGCGCAGAAATCTTGAAAGCCACCTCAGATCGGCGTATAGAAGAACGCATAGGTGACATCGAGTTCAACAAGCAAGAACTGCAGATACAAAGGAAAGAGATTTGCCTTGAGTTGGAGGCACTAGGCGTTTATAAGACCAGATTACTGGACTGTCTCAACTCTTTAGCATCGAATGCTCTCATAGTTTGCCGGAAATGTCTTATGCTGAGAGAAGGAAGAATCGGTATTGATCTAGTCGGGGATGACGTAGATACAGCTTTGACGCAGGAAATCACTGTGATCATCGGAGGACAAAATCTGCTCAAACGTGTTTTGGAACAACTCGAAGAGCAGATGAGGCGTTTGCGCTCATCTCGCTATCTTCTCGACCGCGATCTGCAGTACAAGCAAGCTGCTATTGACCTTGACAAGGGCGTTCTTACGTTGAAACCTACAGATCTTTGCCTCTCTATATACGAAGGCTACTCTAACTTAGACCCAGCTCAGATATCAGCAGACGAGTACAACATTTACTCCGCCAATAACATCAAGCTAGCTGCCAGAGAAGTCAGTAGCGCTAGGCCCATACGCATTTTTGTCGACACTATCCTAAAACAAGTCATCAGTGACCTTTTGGAAGCTTACCATAAATGCAATCACACATTCAAGGAGCGCATCAAAGAGACAAGACTCGCCAAATCTAAGTTGGAAGACATGCATAGAGAGACTTCGCAGAAAGTATGTAATATGCAGAACAACATTGTCATGCTGAAGAAGGCTCTGGTTGATAAAGAAGGGAATACTGGACTCGCGCATACGAGGCTTGGCAGACGAGCTCAGAGAATTGGTGCCGAGTTGGTCAAAGATGGTCCAGGCCAGGCTTTGTATTACGAGTGTGAGATGCTGCGCCAAAGCACGCAACAGCTGCAACAGATGCTGCAAGAAGCCACGGCTTCTCTGCGGTACTTGCTGCAAACACAGATTCAGCTTGAGGAGGATATTAACGTCAAGATGAACACGTTGAAGATAGACGAAGTTGACTGCATGACCGTGAGACTAGCTATGGACTATCATGCTTATTAGAAACACTTCAGTTGTGTAACATTGTTTTCGGCGTTGAACTGACGACGTTTTTATTGTTTTGACGCTTTGTATGTTTTATGTCATTTATAACAATACTTTTTACGTTTTATTTAGATACATTTTTGCGTTTTTCGATGTGCTCTAATGTGGTTACTACCTAATAATTTTTTAATAATTGCATCATCATCATCATCATCATCAGCCTAATAGTAGTCCACTGTTGGACATAGGCCTCGCCTAAAAACCAAGAAAGCAAAAAAAAACCATTATTATTGTATAGTTTATACTTATTTTGTACTTTTGTTAGTTTTGTTTTAGTCTTCTATCTGATTTGTGATTTTAGATTATACTGTATTTTAAGTTATAATGTGGTTTTTCTTCATAGAGGATCTCAGAGTCTGTAGTATCAAATAATTAATTAGAAAAATAGCTCGTGCTATACAATTCACTTTAAAAATAGGAGTTACTTCGATTAGTACCAAATTCAGTATAGTGATTCACATAGTTCATACCTTTTTCTTGGAGGTCCATTAGCTTCGAAAAGCAGTCAAAATAATTATACTAAACGTAAAAACGTATTTGCGCCTACAAAGGCGCAGGTTCGACGCCCGCCAAAATCGAATTTTTTTGAACATTAGTAAATGTATAAAGTTGTTTCCCCAAAAGAACTGTTAAAAACCATATAATGACAAGACACAATGATATAATGACAAGGCCTTCTTTGTATATCTACATCTACATGAGCACCACACTCACATACATATACCCACCACACACAAACACACACACACATGTACACACACTCCTGTTGCCCGGACTCTTATGAGACCGGTGTCCTCAGGAGCACCACACTCACTCACTTGTACACTCAATAAGTTTTTTTCATGTACCTACTTGATTATCTTATCTTAATTAGTTCTTTTATCTTTTAAGACGGAACACTTCTAATTATTTTGTTCGCGGAGGAGGGCGCTGACTCCGCTACACAGTTGATAACTTTTGCGGTAGTCAGCCCACATCTGTACCCTATAAAATGTTCCATCATTAATAATAAAGATTTTTGTATTTGTATTTTTTGTATTAATACCTATCACGCAGATATCACGTATGTCAGAAAATTCTATGTCCATCAAAAAGTGGCACTATATCTGGTATCTTTATAATACCAGAAATATAAATAAACTCGCATGTATATCAACAAGACTAGCTAGAATTAATATGTCATTTAAAGGCTCAAATATAAAAATCCTAACTAGTATAGGTACTAAATGCAAAAGTGTGTGTTTGTTTGTTTGTTCTTCCTTCACGCCCTAACTGAGAAACCAATCGACTTGATTTTGGGCATCGAGTTTGTTGAAAGGATCGAGAGTAACATAGGCTTTTTGTCCTGGTAAAACATCGAGTTCCTATGGGAGATTTACAGGAATTTTTATATTTTAATACGAAAATTCGTCCTTCCTTCACGGCCTAACAAAGCTACCAATCGACTTGATTTTTGGCATAGCGACAGTTGAAAGGCCTTGAAGTAACATAAACTCCTTTAGATCCTGGAAAAACAAATTCGCAAGGAAGAGTTCGATTTTGTATCCCCCTAGAAATGTGAAATTCGAATTAAACGCGGTTGAAACCGCAGGGAACAGCTAGTTATATAATAAATAATCAAAACATATAAAACAGAAAATATTTTTTCAAAAATAAAAATAAGATCTTTTAAAAAGCTTGGATTGTCCGGATTTCCGGATGACAAAAGAGCATGAGAAGCTCGGTACATAAAATGCAAACTATAAAATTATATGTTTATCTGTACTATATTTAGTTATTTTCATCTTTTATTAGGTACCTACTGATATATTGCAATCTTCTTTGTTAAATATAATAGAGATATCACTTTGTCTCAATAGCTTTATGTACCTGGCATTGTAAAAAGTATGTTTACTTGTGTACAACTCTGTAAACTTACTTACAAATAAATGAATTGACTTCAATTGACTTCAACATTCTATCTCGGTGTAAACGTAAGAAAAGCCGGTTAATATCTTAAGTAATATAATATCGAAAAGCACATTAACAGATAATAATTTAATACAAATAAAACTAAAGCAAACATTAACAAGTACAACAAAATTCGTATTAATAAGCATTATTAAAATGAAACGTATACCAAATGGGTATCCATAACAGTCATTTAATATCGAAAAGCAATAACAGATAATAATCTAATACAAATAAAACTAAAGCAAACATTAACAAGGACAACAAAATTCGTAATTAATAAGTATTATTAAAATGAAACATATACCAAATGGGTATCCTTATCAGTCATATAATAACGAAAAGCAATAACAGATAATAATCTAATACAAATAAAACTAAAGCAAACATTAACAAGGACAACAAAATTAGTATTAATAATAATTATTAAAATAAAACAGTATAGTAAATGGGTATCCATAATGACTACAGAGTACTAATGCAAAATTTAGTACCCCTATAGGTACCTACAAACATACCTACTACATTATAAGGTACAGTGGGTGATTAACGCCCACCTAACTAACTAACTTAAATTTGATGTAGTTTTGGTTTTTAAATAAAAATGAAACAAACAATGTTCTAGACAATAGCCTTTTCATTTTCTGAATAAATATTAGAACTTAAAACATAATTAACTTAAAATTCCCATGTTTATGAAGCTTTTAAAAAACCCTACTTTTGCAAAAATAGACTAACTAGAAAAAATATTAGTAAGACAAACAAAATCTCCTCATGCGTTATCCCTATAACACAAAAATAACCAAATAAAATCAACATCAAAGATGAATTCGGTCCAGTTAAACAATACACCCAACATCACATGGTATTTTTGTGTATGGTCAAAATTTAAACTGAACTTGTTATTATAAGAGCGTGGTACGTGACCAACTTTGACGGAACGCGGCGCCCCGCTGCCACAGTCGGAAAGCTTGCGAGCCACCGCTCGTCCCGCGCGTTGCTATTGGCTTATTCTATCTAGACACGGCGTCCATAAGCACTTAAGTCATTTTTTTCTCGAAATGCTAAAAACTGACAGGGCTTTGCTTTTTGTATAATCCTTCGACGGCAATAAGCAACTAAGTCACAGGGCTTCAATTCGCGAGCCGGTAGTAATACGCACCAAACAACTTATGTTTTTGGAACACTTCTAGTGCCGGACCGTAAGCACTTAAGTCGACTTAAGTACTTTTGTTCGTTATAGTTTTATTATTGTTTTTGACTTCAGCTATCTGACTTAAGTTGTTTCACCCACAAGATCCTCGACCTACCCTTTATTTTTTGTTAAAATGCATTATGGCCATTAGAAATTCCAGGATTTTAAGAAGTGAAGTGCCTTCGTGAAGATTTTGTTTTGAGCCACCATTATAAATAATTCTGACCCATGCTGTGGTTGTGTTGTGCAATTAATGATAATGTTATAAGTTACTATGGAATCGAGAGGGAGAAAAATACTAAACCTTGTTATAAATACAAAAAATACAACTACTGGTACGTATTATCATATTTTTTTTAATAAATACTTACATTTTAATTTAGCATTTGTTATTTAGTCTAATGTAAAAATAGGAGTAACATTTTATGAAAATTTTTGAATGATAAATTTACTAAATACCTAATTGATTTATTTAGAGACCATTATTATTTTTCAAATTTTTTATGCGAATAACATAGCTCTGTATTATTTTAGGTGACCATAGTACAACTACTACTGTGCAACCAAGTACATCTGGGACGCAGAAACCAACAACTTCTGTCGAGCCACAAAACGAACAGTCTGACGTTGACCACGTGACAATAATTCAAAAATCATCAACCAGCCCTAGTCTGCTCACAGAAGATACCGCTGTTTATAGTGATCAAAGTGTTTTTATTGATCCTGAACCAAGCACATCAGGAACTCAAACACATACAGCTCCTGATGAAACACCCAGTGACTTTTCTAGTGATGACTCTGTGGCTGACCCAACATACTCTGTGCCTGACCCTACACGCACTGAACCAAGTCCCAACCTATCTGCAGAAGATGAAGAACTGCCACAATCTCTACCTCAACAATCAGTACATAGCCGAAAAAGAAAACGAGAAAGTAAATTGAAGCGCAATCTTGGTCTTTCGTATGTGACGGCTTCTGGGAAAAATGTAGAAGAACGCAAAATGCAGGAACTACCTAATTGTCGAAATAAATGCCGAGAAAAGATAAGTAATGAACAACGTGCTGTAATTCATAAGGAATTTTGGAATCTTGGGTCATATGATTTGAGAGCAGCTTTCGTTTCATCTCTAATCACCATCCAGGAAAAACAAACAGAACGACATCGTGTCGAGGATCCTGAACGGCAAAAATTTAGACAATGTACCTACAGGTATCATTTAGACATTAACAGTGAAAAAATATCCGTATGTCAAGGTTGCTTTTTAAAAACCTTGGCGATAACGGATAATTTTGTTAAACTGATAGGTTTAAAGAAACGCAGCACTTCCAGTGGAATAATTCAACCAGATAAACGTGGAAAGAAAACTCCAGCAAATAAACATTCAGATCTAAAGATTCTTGAAGTGATTAGCCATATTAATTCCTTCCCGTTATACGAGAGCCACTACACAAGACGAAAAAGTAGCCGAAAGTATTTACCATCACACTTAACAATTTCAATCATGTATTCTTTATATAAAACGTCTCATGAAAACCCCGTCAGTGACAAAATTTACCGAAGAGAGTTTCATAAATTAAAGTTGAGTTTTAAAAAGCCAAAAGTTGACACTTGCCACCACTGTGACATCATTAAAATGAAGATAAGTGTCGCCAACGACGAAACTGCAAAATTAACCCTTGAGGCGGAACGTGAGTCACATTTGCTTGCAGCTGATATGGCTTATAATGAAAAAAAGTCTGACAAAATGACTGCATCAATAGACAAAACCATTAAGTGCCTTTCTTTTGATCTCCAACAGTGTCTACCTACTCCAGCTTTAGAGTCATCCGTAGCTTTTTATAAAAGGCAGCTTTGGACATTTAATCTTACTGTGCACGACAATGCAACGGGATTGTCTACACATTACATGTGGCATGAGGGAATCTCGGGTCGAGGTGCTAATCAAATAGCATCTTGTTTATTCATCCACCTCAAAGAACTGCCTCAGGACATTTCTGAAGTTATTTTGTACTCCGATACATGTGGAGGTCAAAACAAGAATACCCACGTAGCCGCAATGTTTACATACCTGATGACACTGAAACCCTCCTTAAAAAAAATTCATCACAAGTTTATGGTACCAGGCCACACTCACATGGAAGTGGATTTAGATCATGCCATCATTGAGAAAAAAAAGAAAAAATCTGCTATTCAAGTATATCACCCGCATGACTGGATGCAGTTAGTAAGGTCGAGCAGTAAAAAGTTTACCGTGCACGAAATGCAACAAGCGGAGTTCATGGACTTTGCGAGTTTGCTAAAAGGGCCACTAGTAGCCCGAAAAAAAGACACTTCAAACAATGTTTTTAAATGGCATGATGTGAAGTGGCTGTGCTACGAGGCGGACTTTGGAGTAATAAAATATAAAAACTCACTTTCCAGAGATGAAGATTTTAAAGCCATTAACTTCAGAAGGAGCACACGAACCGGCACCATAAATTTGACTGTTTCACCGATAACAAACAACCCAGTGCCAATAAGTATGGAAAAAAAACGAGACATAATTTCGCTATTACCTCTCGTACCGGAATGTTTCCACCATTTTTACAAAAATTTAGCAACCGCTGCAGATGCTAGGAACGTCGACCCTGATTTGCAAAGTTCTGAAGATAGTGATTAATTTTTTTATGGATTTGTTTTTGTTGATTAATGTTTTACGCATTTTTATACATGCTCAGTTATTAAAAAATTTAGTAGGTATAATGACTTACTTATATTGTAGTTTTGTAGTTGGTAAGGCGTATGACTTATTATTTGAGATCATTATGTGATATGACTTACGTGTTAGAAACACGTAAGTCATGTCTCATTACCTATTTATAAGCGGTCAAACAAACTTAAGTCAGATTTTATTATGTACTAATAAACATAGAGTAACTAGTTTAGTTTGGTGTATAGCTAATTACTAAGTGACTAATAAAAAATAATAATAAATACCATCTCAGTAGTTTTTTTTTATACCAGACATTAAAAACATCGGCCTGTAAACTTTTCAAGATACTCGATTATTGACTTAAGTGCTTGTGGCTTCCGGGTCTAGATATGTGCGCGGAGTTTAAACTAAATCACACCACATCTAGTCTGTTTTGTGTGGTGACGTGGGCGTTATTATACTGTGAGCGTTAATCACCCACTGTACCTTATACTAATACTGGGTAAAGCGCCCTTCCGGAACATTTTAAATCCTCTGTTCGATATATTCTATAATATCCACTGTGCGATATAGATCAGCAAGTAGGTAGCAGTGGCAACTCAAACAGCCTAGTACGCATGGTAGTCCATAGTATCCCGTAAGGTCATGCAGTCAACTTCGTCTATCTTCAACGTGTTCATCTTGACGTTAATATCCTCTTCAAGCTGAATCTGTGTCTGCAGCAAGTATCGCAGAGAGGCTGTGGCTTCTTGCAGCATCTGTTGCAGCTGTTGGGTGCTGTGGCGCAGCATCTCACACTCGTAATACAAAGCCTGGCCTGGACCATCTTTGACCAACTCAGCGCCGACTCTCTGTGCTCGTCTACCAAGCCTTGTGTGCGCCAGCCCCGTATTCCCTTCTTTATCACAGAGAGCCTTCTTCAGAAGAACTATATTGTTCTGCATATCACATATTTTCTGCGTAGTCTCCTTATGCATGTCTTCTAACTTAGATTTGGAGATTCGTGTTTCTTTGATGCGTTCGGAGAAGCAGTGATTGCATTTATTGTAAACATCCCAAAGATCAGTAATGACTTGTTTCAGGAGCGTGTCGACAAACATGCGAATGGGTCTGGCGCTGGTGACTTCTCGGGCAGCGAGCTTGATGTTATTTGCGGAGTAAATGTTGTACTCGTCTGCAGATATCTGAGCTGGGTCTAAGTTAGAGTAACCTTCGTATATAGAGAGGCAAAGATCTGTAGGTTTCAGCGTAAGAGCGCCCTTGTCAAGGTCAATAGCACCTTGCTTGTACTGCAGATCGCGATCAAGAAGATAGCGAGATGAGCGCAAACGCCTCATCTGCTCTTCGAGTTGTTCTAAAACACGTTTGAGCAAACTCTGTCCTCCGAGTATCGCAGTTATTTCCTGCTGCAACGCTGCCTCTACGTCATCCACGACCAGATCGATACCGATCCTTCCGTCTCTGAGCAAAAGACATTTCCGGCAAATTGTGAGAGCATTCGATGCTAAAGAGTTGAGACAGTCCAGTAATCGAGTCTTATAAACGCCTAGTGCCTCCAACTCAAGGCAAATCTCTTTCCTTTGTATCTGCAGTTCTTGCTTGTTGAACTCGATGTCACCTATGCGTTCTTCTATACGCCGATCTGAGGTGGCTTTCATGATTTCTGCGCGTTCTTTTGTTTCATCCCTGACCCGTTCGCATTCTGCTAGGACGCGATCTGCTAGCTGCTGCTGATCCTCTGTGCTTCTGCAGCGCGCTTCGTTGTTCAGTTTCCATTCTGCGAGGGTGAACTTAGAAGATCTAGGAGGCATGCATACAATAGCTTGCTCCGATAACCTGGTGGTGGCAATCGGAGCGCCTATGACATGACGCACTCCAAACTGAGCTTCCGTCATCGTGTATCTATCTCACAAAACACAAATTTTCGAGAAAAATATTTAACAAAAACTGTATCCAAGAACTGTATGTCAGACGTCCCGCCTTTGGATAATCAGTCACTCGACTGTCAGGGTATTATCGAAACTCGTGGTTGCCATGGCGAGTAAGGAGGAAGTGTACGATTGCGTGCAGGTTTTATGGTCGCGCATCGATAAAAATAGAGGACAAGGGCAGTACAGACTGCGAATCCATATATTTTGGTGGTTCATAACAACTTTACGTATTCATCGGTAAAATATTTCCCAGTTTTATGGGTAAGTGCCATGCTTTAATTGTCTCAGTGCCATGTAGCAAAAGGTACAATAAGGAACCAATTTCATTCGGTTTTTGCTTCGTTATTATTTATTGCTTTCCTATTAATTAATGATTTTACATGCTGCTTTTTTTTTAGAGTTCCGTACCCAAAAGGTAAAACGGGTCCCTATTATTAACTCTCGACTCGACTCTACTGTCCGTCTGTCACCGGTTTTATGGTCGCGAATCGATTAAGTAAAGGACAAGGGCAGTACAGACTGCGAGTCCATACATATTTTGTTGGTTTCATAGCAACTTCACGGAACCTTTGGCAAAATATTTCCCTGTCTGTTTTATGGGTAAGTGCCATGCTTGAATTGTCTCAGTGTCATATACCAAAAGGTACAATAAGGAACCAATTTCGTTCGGTTATTGCTTTAAGTTTCAAGGTCGCGTTCGACTGATTTCAACGAAGCTCCTCAGGAGCATGTTTAAATCGGAGTCAAACTACCCGATTAAAAAATAAATAAATAATAGTGGACAATTCAAGCAGCATTATCTAGCCCCAAGCTAAGCAGAGCTTGTGTTATGGGTACATAATGTAATAAAATACACAGATAGATATTTTTTATTATACATAGAAAACGACCAGAACACCCTGAACGAATGTCTGCAGAACGTACACACATTTGTCCCGAGGCGGGAATCGAACCCGCAACCTCCTGTCTTGCAGGCAGACCTTCGCCAACCGCGTCACATCGGTCGTCAAATCAATTAGCCTAGTGATCATGAGATTCACAAACAGAACAGATTCACATTACATTAACAATATCTAGCCTGTATTAAATTGCATCACGATACTTATAATAGAAATATCATATATTTGATTATAATTTGATTGAATGCCCTACTAGGTTCTGCCGGCGGCTTCGCACTCGCTTTTCTCACTCGCATCTATGTATGCCATCTACATCAAACTCACTTGCCGAAACTAATTTCGTTTATCTCCCTTTACTCCATCTCTGTATCACACATAGTCTCACTCTCTCACTCTATCTCTATCTCTATTAAAGCCGAGTACCAGAGTACATATCCTGGCAGTTTCCAGGTATGCATTACAGTATAACAACGCCTTCAGGATGTTGTTGGGGCTGCCCCGCTTCTGCAGCGCATCTCTCATGTTTGCTGAGGCGCAGGTGATGCCTTTCACGCCATCATCCGCAAGAAAACCGCCTCGCTGCTGCGCAGAACATGGGGCCACCATACCAACACCATCCTACAGGTTGTAGGCAGTAAGTTCACTTCGCCCATCATGCAGTCTTTCAACAGGGTCCTAACTCTTTAGAATCCTCAAGTTGGGATTCTGTTGAATGACTGCTTAACCCTAAATAGGTAATAATATTTTTTTATGTAATTTGTCTTTTTTTTGTTTTTGATTTTTATTTATTTTTGTGTAACTTGTATGTAACTGATGGACAATATGTAAGAATAAAGAAACTTTTAATTTTTTATTTTATTTATTACCATTATTCTAGCATTTCTACCGTTAGACTAGCAAATCTAGCTTTTTCATTTTCTTTATATAGCGCCATCTAGGTAATCTACAACAGACTCACTTGCCGAAACTCCTCCATTTCATGCAAGAATCGCCCGCGTTGTCCCAGTCCGGTAGACCGCCCGGTAGGACGTAACATTTGCGCTTCTCCAAGTCAGCAAAGTACCATAGTAACTGGTTTAGACCTTGTTGGTGGTGCGGGACACAGAAAATACTTCACATAATTTGATTTTTTGAAAAACCTAAATTGCTACTTCGAATCCCTAAGTTTTTTTTTTAATTTTGCAGAATAAGAACGTATCCCTCGGGTACTTGTGTTTTTTTTAACAACTTCCACAAGTGAACTCCTTTTCCATTCCATTCATATACCTACTCGTACATTCATGCACATAATAATTGTTTGTTTGTTTCTTTCTTTCAATTGATCAGGCTCCGAAACTAGTGGACTGATTTGAAATTTTCTTTTACCATTAGAATCCTACATTATCTCTGCTGAACATAGGTGATAGAATCTACCCGTACGACTAAATCTTTATAAAACAATTAAAGCTTTTATTATTCACAAAAGCATTCTACACAATTTTAAGAATATAAAAAAAACAAACGAGTAAAATATACCTAACCTGACTAATATGTATGGAGAGAGGGGACAACGTCACTGTAGCAACAGTGACGTTGTCCCCTCTCTCCATACATATTGTGTGCCCAGCAGGGTCTATAGTGACACTATACCTAGATTGTAAGCGCCTCTGTAGACCTATAGAATGCAATAAAAAAATGAGTAAGTATTGAGTATTTTTGTTTGTAATGTAGGTACTTACCACAAGCGAAAGCAAACAAGACTAAACTATAGATGAAGAAGAATTTGACGATGTCTATGACCATCCGTCCGAGGGAGATCTGCAGCGGCCCCAGATGAGGGTTGATGGAGAACAGGTGAACAAGCTTCAATGCACTGGGGACAATATCATTTCATTTATTTAATATCTCGTTAAAAAATACATTTTTACTATAGAAAATAAAATATTATACAACTATTCTAAGTACAAAATATATCAAAACGGTAGATCACCGGCCGCGGAGCCAGGCTCAAGCAGCCGGTGACTAGCGCTGCAAAGAAAGGAACTTCCTGGCGATACGCGCAGAGTCCAGTCCCTAAATAGTAGATTATGCACAGAGGGCTCAAAGCAGTGTCTTGCTTCGTGCTTCATTGAATCCCGAGCGCAACTCAGGATTCTGAAATAACTCACGAACGAAGCGAGGGAATTACTAAAATCCTGAGTGCGAGAGGGATTTAATAACACCCAAGACGAAGACAGCCTTGTGCTCGAGGAACATACTTTTCACACTTTCTGCGAGTACATTACGTCACGTTACCTTTTTTCGCGGCCTAAGTTTTTTATTTCGACTTCTGAACAGAGGCTAGCGAAGTCTTAGATATACGGTCCCATTTTTTACCCCTTGGGTATGGAACCCAAAAAACCTAATAAATTCTAATATATTTACACTTCATTCACACGGTTAATAAAACCGGCCGAGTACGACGTTGACTAGTAGTCCTCGTAGGAACAGAATCCAATGAACAGAAGTTTTTTGGAAGATCGAAAAATAAGCAAAAAGTCTATGTTACGCGGTCACCCATCCAAGTACTGACCGCGCCCGGTGCTGCTTAACTTCAGGGATCGGTATTCAACTTGGTATGAACGGTTGTAGACGACACACGTTGACTTATTTTAGGTATAATTTAGGCTAAGATTTAATCCCTAACCAGTAATTGTATACCCCCGATTATGATTCTAATTTGCTTGTACTGTTTTACATTTAATACGTGTTTTACTACAAGCAACGCTATCTGTTATTTTTTTTGTTATCCTGAATACATAAGATGAAGTGGGTGGCCGCAGAACTTTTGAATAAATGCTATTTTTTACAACCATGTAATATTTGTAACGTAAGTAGTAACTTTAAAAGAAGTCGCGATCGATAGCCTGCAGATGCCTCGAAAGCGTATTTAAATTTGACCTGTGGTGACATCTAGTTGTATGTTTAAGGCACCAATTTCCTTGGTTCATATGGGTTCTTGGACTCGTCGTCGTCTGGAACGCTTCGATAGCGCCTTCTAATTTTACTAATAGCGACATCTAGTTATATTGTGGCGAACTATAGTTGGACATTAATTATTTTATAGTTTGTTACAAATTTAGTTTTGGAAACACACCCCGTTCAACATCTGCCTGCATCCCATTCACCTGTCGTTAAAAATCAAGCGCGGTTTTATTCGATCGCCTAAAGACGGTATTTTTATTTATTATTACTTGTTGGCTATGCATTATAGAATTATAGACAAATTTTAGTCCCACAAAACTAATAAACATACAAGTCAAATATGTATTAAAAAATACTCATTCATTCTTGTTAATTTATGCCTACTATGTTATCTTTCGTTTAATGTGTAACAACCAGTTTTGTGAACCAAATAATAAAAAAAATAAAAAAATACCTATTTGAAGTTAGGTTTTAGATTTTTTTTCAAAACAATCAAATTATACTTCATTCATACATTCAATAACTTTAAAAACCTTAAAAATAAAAATATTAGTGCAAAAATTAGACTTGGAGCTGAGATTCGATCTTGCGTTCAACTAACCATCACACTCCAAGTCGCAGTCAGTTTTAACCCAGCCAGTAAACCAACTGAGCCCGCATGAGCCGGCTTGAAAGGCCGAAATGAAGGATCGCTTGCAATGTTCTAACAGTCTGTTTTTTTTGCGACCGTCTAATAGTAAAACAGACGGAACAAAAATTAACACTGATTTTTAAAGTTTTTACTAACTACATATATTAAACGTACCCTTTATTTAGAAAAACGCTAGACTAAAGACTATATAAATTGATTTTTGTTGGAAAATTTATGAAGTCCATAAGAAAAAAATTAAAAAATTACTTTGTTACGTTTTCACTGTTTTTTAGAAATTTCGTCGTAGGTATTTTGGGTTCGTTCAGTGGCCTACTATGAAAAATGAACAGTAGGTACTCGGCCTATCGTGTAGGTAGGTAAGTTTTACTACAGTAGGTAAGTTTTTTGTGCGAACAAAAACTACCTATGTTTGAACATTACATATTTTAGAGTAGGTACCTACTATGTGATGGGGGAAGTATGGTAGGAGTTACATTATAATATGTGCTAGGTAATTATTATTTTGCTACAAACTAGATCAGGATTAGGATTTTATGAAAATTTGAATGAATTACCTATTTTGTTATTATTTTATTGAAGTTTTGATGACTTAAGTAGTCTCTTCTGTATTAGGTCTACCTGTAATGATAGTGGTAATGTTTTAAATAAATACAAGGAAAACAAAACTAATCTTCTCAAGTTTGTAATCAGATAATTTGTTTATTAATGAATGTAGAGTAGGACGCCCTCCGACCAGGGTCGGAGGGTGTCTTACACTACGGTTGCCGAGTCGCGATCTCCACTCAAGAACACGTTTACCCCAGCGGTTGTCGGTTCTTCTCGTGAGTTTGTGGAAGTATCGCTCATTAACTTTCCTTCAGAGTACCTATTTTTCGACAGACTGGTTTTTTCGTCACTGAAAATAACTATTATATTCTCCTAATCAAAGTTACGTATTCATTTGCAAAATTAATTCTTTCACTCCGTTGATTTTCGGAGATCTCAATTTTTCTTCTGGCTGAAGGCGACAGTTATTTTCGCCTCACAGTTGACAGAGATATGCCGTACCTACTGCTGAGCGGGATTATTTTAGGTTTCACGTCATGTGAAACCTAATAAACCCGGATGATGATCGTTTCACCCATAGCCTTACTGTTCTCACCTAAAAAAAACATTATTCCTAATAAAATTGTTGTCACTAAACTTTTCGAGCAAAAAATATCTTAATAAAGAAAATCACACTAACTGTTATGTCAACTTGTCGTGCAGTTTCTTTGTTGCCGACTCTCTGTTCATGAAGAACAGTATATTTTTTTCTTATTTAGTTACAAAACTGATGTATCGTTGAAAACACTCAAAACTCTCGGAGATACGCACAAACCACACGAAATAAGACAAGAGACAATTACCTTGTTTGCTAAAAACGATATAATAAAACCCTACCCGCATCCTTAAAATAAATAAAACAATGGTAAGACTTGGCATTCAAACTATGGACTTATTAGGCCGATAAACAAAATTGAACGTAAAGTTCTACAGCTAAATAGCTCAGTTGGTTTATTGTCGAGAATGCGAGTCTTTAAAATTGGGATTGGGAAGTTCGATCCTGAATGGCGTGATTAGTTTTTGCATGTGAAAATTGGTTACAAACGAATAGAAGTTATAGATTTTATTTTTAAATAGATTATAAAAAGATATAGTATAATTATGATTTTTTAAAGAATGGGATAATTTTTATCGCGTAATGAGTGTTTCAAGTACTCTTCTATTTTGTTTGAAATCTACCTACATATTATGCTTTTAACTCACGCTCTTATCAAGCCGAGTGTACAGGGTTAAAACGAACTGCTATGACGATTAATTTATATAATCCATGATAATATCGACAAAAGTTGAAACACTTTTCTTCTTGTCTATACTAATAACAAATTCTGTAAGCGGGGCCAGTCGACCAATTCAAAACATGCATTAGGTCAACTGGACTCGAGGGGCCAGTCCGAGCGGGGCCAGTCGACTAAAGAGCCACTAAATTCTGACGCGCACTGTACATAATTAATTTAGGCTATGATTTTGTTTCCCTAACCAGTAAATGTTCAGAACATACAAGCTGTTTTACATTTAATACGTGTTTTCCTTAGCAATCCGCCATTTGTTGTTTTTTTTGTTATTCTGAATAAATAAAATGAAGTGGGTGGACGCAGAATTTTCAAATAAATGCTATTTTTACAACCATGTAATGTAGGTAGTATTTTTTATAAAGAGGTCGCGAACGATTGCCTGCGGGCAGACGCTTCGTTGGCGCCTTTTAATTTGACTGTTGTGGTGACATCTAGTTGCATTTTTAGAGAACTAATTTCCTTGGTTCATATTATGGGTTCTTGGAGTGTCGTCAGAATCCGGAACGCTTTGATAGCGCCTTCTAATTTTACTAGTCGCGACATCTAGTCAAAGTGGGGTGAACTATATAGTGGGACGTTATGAACGCGCGAGATCACCAGGCGGACGAGGGGTTAACACTTTCACTGCCACCGACTCAGCTTTCTTCGGCGGCTTGTTGCTCAGTGACGCGCCACTCCGGGTTCCATCGCGAAAGCTTGGCAGTTAATTGTTTATGGTTTGTTACAAATTTAGTTTTCGAAACACAGACCGTTCAACATTTCTGTCTAAAAATCAAGCGTGGTTTTATTCCCTCAGGACGACTTTGTCCACTTCCTAACTTGATCACTTCCAAAGTTGACCACTTCCTGAATCGTCACTTCCTAACTTGACCACTTCCAGTGTTGTCCGCTTATTCGATCGCCTACAGACGGTTTTTTTTTTATTTCTTGTTGGCTATAGTAGCAATATCGAAATATAGACAAGTTTTAGTCCTAAAAACGAATAAACACAATAAGTCAAATATTATAAAGTACCTATTTGAAGTTAGGTGTTAGTTTTTTTTCAAAACATTCAAATTATACTTTATTCAAATCATATATATTCGATAAGTTTTAAAACTTAAAAAAAATAGTGCAAAAATTAAACCTGGAGCTGAGAATCGATCTTGCGTTGAACTAACTATCACACTCCACGTTGCAGCTGTTTTTCAACTCAGTCAGTAAACCAACTGAGCCCGCACGACTCGGGTAGGAAAGCCGAAATTAGGGATCGCTTGCAATAGTTTCAATGTTCTAACGGTCTGTAAAAAGTTTTTGCGAAATAGTAAAACAAAAGGAACAAAACTGAACACTTATTATGACAGTTTTTAGTAACTATAATTAGAAGCCCTTTAATTATTACAAAAACGCGACTTAAGACTACATATTGATTCTATTCTGTTATTTTTTATGAACACCTAAGTAATTTTTGTTGGGAGTCCTAATAATAATTTAATAAATTAACTTTATTTTACGTTTTTACTACTATTAAAGTTCTTTTCACGAATGAAGTCCCGCAGAAATTAGTGGAACAAATTATTTTCAAAGGAAATTCTATAACTAACTCCGTCAGTCGGACTGCCGACAGCGCCACGGTCTGGGTTCGCTTTACTGTTTATTATTTTTCGCAGATTCTCCTTAGAGGTTGCATGTAATAAGTTCTGTAGCTATCAACCATAGAGTTAGTACTATAATATCTCTATGCTATCAACCATCATTCGTAATGTTTCGTTGTCTCTTAATCCTTGTACGTTTTTATACCCATTTTCACTGCTCACGCTCAGACTAACTGTACGCAAAAACCACCGATCCTATATCGAATGGCCTTCGTAATTTGCAATTGTACAGCGAAGGCAATGGCTGTCAAGGCCGTCGAGATGGCTTTCAAACGTCAAATAATAGGAAAAATTTAAATAAAAAAACAGCGTGTTAGCCGATGTCAGGGCCGATCTTCAAAACCCTTTGAATTGTTTTCGATCGAACCCAAAGGCAAAGAGGGTGCGTATTGGGGTAACCCCAGCCCCTCGAAAGCTGGCTTACTGCAGCTGGCTACGTGTAAAATCGACCCCTCAATTTGGCTATAGGTTTTTATTTGGGATAGTCATTTTATTATGTGACCTGATAATAATTATCTCCTTGAGTGTTTAACAGTTTTTGCAATTTTTTCAGAAAATCGACAGAACGACAGACGTGGTAAAAAGATGGATGTTTCCACCTTTTTACCACGTCCGACACGACACGACCTGTTTTTTAAGGCGGTTGAAAAAAATAGGAGAACTTTAGATAATGTAATTTACCTACCTGAATATGTTGGCTGCAGCAAAAAGTCCTTCTGCGATCAACTGAGGATCGAACGCATCCCATTGCTCTCGTGGTATAAACTTGGTCTGAGGGTCCTATGAAAAAAGAAGACGTTTAACACTTTCACTGCCACCGACTGAGCTTTCTTCAGCGGCTTGTTTCTCAGTGACGCGCCACTCCGGGTTCCATCGTGGAATCTTGGCAGTTAAAAAATGGCTATAACATTTCAAAGTCAAATTATTTATTGTTAAACCATGTTGTGTTGTAAAAAAGATCTTAATTGAACTTATAGGATTCAAACATGGACCCAGCTAGGATACAACAATTTTAAGTATTACACTAGTCCGAGCAGAGCGATTTTGCTTAGCTAATGTTTTTTTATGAGCAATTGACAAACGGACAATCATCGTAGACTGACATAAAAGGCTCCATTGGCATCTTTTAGGTACAGTACGGTACGACCCAAAATGAACTGTATAGCTACGAGAATAGGAATGTAAGTAGCGATCACGACCATCTGCATCCAGAACTACAAATGTCGTCAAAAAAAGTTCAGCACCTGTCTAATCTGAGCCGACTGCTGTAAATAAGCAGCGAATCGCAGCAGCATGACCATCACGTAGAGAGAGTTGCGAGAGAAGTCGATGAAGTTCCACATGTTCCGGAGGTAGGATCGGATGCCCTCGATGTAGATCTCCTGAGTCTCCTCCCAGATGAAACCTGCAGGAATAGATTTTAGACGTTACAATCTACACTAATCGATTTATGCCATATTCGTCCCTAATGTTCGGCCAACTTCATTAAAAAGTCCTTGTTCGTCCCGCACGATAATATTTGTCCAGATTCGTCCCTCATACCAAAATTATTGTAAGTACAGTGAACGTCAAAAGTATAATTTATCACCACAACCAAATCTGTGGTTTATCTACACAAGCATCACCACCACCCAATTCATATTATAAAGAGCTCCAAAACTACTGGACCGAGAATTTTTCAAATCGGTCCAGTCGTTTTGGAGGCTATTCAATTCAATCAAACAAAACTTCCTCTTTATACCGATTTGAAAAATTCGTCACTAAATGACTAACGGTGAAATAATTTTTCAAATTGGTCCAGTAGTTTAGGAGTCTATTCAATTCAAACAAACAAATCTTACCTCTTAGTATTATCCTAAATTATCCCTGAACATAGGCGATAGAATATACCCGTGCGAAGTCGGGGTGGACCGCTAGTTATATATAAGTCAATACGACGACGACGCAGTGATTTAGGTTGCGGGTTCGATTCCCGCCTTGCAAATATTTCTCCCGGGTGTTCTGGGTATTTTCAATGTCTAATAAAATGATTGTATATCTGTGTATGGTATTGTATTGTATTATGTATATCAGTTATCTATTACCCACCCATAAAACAAGCTCTGCTTAACTTGGGGCTAGATAATGCTGTGTGAATTGTCCAACATTATTAATTTATTTATACAGTTAGTTAAGTTAGCCTATGGGTTATACAGTTAGCTAGGTTAGCCTATGTTAGGTTATATTATTTATTTATTTATACAGTTAGCTAGGTTAGCCTATGGGTTATACAGTTAGCTAGGTGAGCCTATGTTAGGTTATATTATTTATTTATTTCAACAATCTGCAGTTAGCTTAATTGTCCCAATTGTAATTACTACTTTTCATTTAATTCTATTAACTGATTGTAATTTTCTTTGATAATAAAGTTTTATGAACAACAAAATTAGAAACAAATATATGGCAAAAACCATCGTGTAGGTATAATAAATGACTTTCTTTCTTTTAAATAAGATAACCCCTTCAAAACTTCATGACAATATGGTGAACGGTGAAGTCACGGTAAGAAATTATGCGATTGAGTCTTAAAATACATACTATCCAATGATTACATTTAAAAATCAAAAATAAATATGCTGAATATATCTTTCGGAGTTAAATCCTTATTAATCATTTGCAATGCGCCTAATTCTACTCTATGCGAATCTCTAGCGTCTATGGTTCTGACGTTGGATCAATTTTACAAGATGACAGAGAGAAGAAATGGAAGAATTCAGCTAAGTGCCTTGTTTAGTTTCCGTAGCTGTCCGTAGCAGATTGGTACAAGAAGGTCATAGAATCCATGGTAAAGAGGTCTCGCGATTCGTGTAGTTAGAAGCCCTAGGCCTGGGTCTATATTTCAGAGCTGTATTTCCATCTGGCATTACCTAAATGCGCCCGCAGTTAACAAATAATGAACCTACTCCGTTATATCTGTATCAATAGAGAAAACAAAAAATAAAAATAATCAGCTATTTTGAAGTCACATGCACATAATATCCTATAGCTCAGCATTATTTATTTATTTATTTATTTGTCGTTTCATCCATCACGCATCATCATCACAGCAAACTCAATTAGACTCGAATTTTAACTAGATGTTGAAATGATCCGGCTTTAAAACTACTTTCAAACCAATTTTCATTTTCAGAAATTTGGAGTCTGTTATAGTATTTGAAAACACACCAAATGATTTATCCATTATGTAATGTGAAAATGTTATTCAGAGTAAGCTAACTCCACAATGGAGGATGGCGGCAATCACAATTGCTGGTGACGTCACAGTGGTGTGTGTGACGTCACCCAAACATTTCCAGCCCGCGCATAACTAGATGTCGCTAATAATAGTGACCGAGCTCTAGATCGCGCTGACGAGAACGCACGGCTCGGAACGACCTCCGCTTAGTAGCTAAGTGTACATTGTACTACTACTCTGTACCGCACAGGGGAATCCGTGATCACTAGGTATATTCCGGTAGGAAGTGCAGGACTGTTTGACCGTGATCGATCATACGGTTCCCCCAGAGAGAGGCCACTTGGCAACTGCGGTTGGATGAGTTGGCCTCTCTCTGCGAGGACTCCTCGGGTGCTTAATTTTTGGAGTTGGGACCACTCAAGCACGCAAGTGCTGTCCCTCAAAGAGAATACAATTACTACGTACTAACGCATCGCCCGGCTCTCTTGTACCCTCAGGGTGAGTAAGACAACTTCCTAAAAATGACAACTTTCGAAGACGACAACTATTTAGAATGTCAACTTTCAAAAACGACAACTTCCGAAAAACGACAACTTTTTAGAATGTCAACTTTCAAAAACGACAACATCTTAAATCGTCAGCTACCTAAATTGACAACCTCTCGTCTCTGATGTACCTAATGTTTTTAATATAACAAATAAATATTTTATCCCTCTAGAAACATGAAATTCGAATTTAACGCGGGTGAAACCGCGGGGAACAGCTAGTCTTATAAATAAACTAAGAAAAAGAAGAATATTATGGAAGGCTTACAGCAGTAGCCTTAGTACTAATGATAGGTATTTTTAACCTCTATTCCTACCTTAGACGCAATCTTTGAATATGTGATAGGCCCTTTAATTTGTACCCAATAATAATAATAATTAAAAAAATACTTTATTTATAGTTAGAATCGTGAAAATTCCTAGCTAAGTTTTTTTCCTATTCAAGTATGATAAGTGCGTAATAAACTTTTTCATTCATTCCAGCGATTTCAAAGCGACGACGCAGCGATTTTGAACACTGGCGTCGAAGGCGCTAATCGCGGCGACCCGTCGCGTCGTCGTCGTCGGTCCTCATCCCAACGTGATTACATTTGCATGGGAGCCCACTTTAATATTAATTTTATTTTTTGTTGAATCCGCAAGAGAAATACATATTCTGTGAAAATTTCAACTGTCTTCCTTTCGGTTCATGAGATACAAACCCGCTGCAGGGCGGATGGACAGACAAGGCTTAGTAACGAACAGCGTAACGTATTTTCCAAGGCACGCAGGTTTAACACCGCCAACTTCCTGACTCCGGGTTGCTACTGTCAATTTTTACCTAAAACGTAGACGACGACCACCAGCTCGAGGTAGGTGGGTCCGCTGCCTCTCTGCTTGAGAAGTTCTTTCTCGAGTGCGTCTACCATCCACTGAGGACCGAATAGTTGGATGGCTTGGACCTCAGCGCGCTGGGATACCAGGATTAGAATTACTGTGGAAAACAGACATATTGGTCTTACTAAAATTGTTGTACTTTGTGGGTCTCTTTCTTTTTCATTAACATTATGGAGAGAAAGAGAAAAAAAGAAAAAGTAAAAATACTCATAAATGTTTGGCAAAGTCTGTTTTCGTTTGTCACTTTACTTTACAGATGCTGGATACGGTAAGCTGAAGACAGGGTGCTATGCCGCTCATAAAAACCGTAGCAGGCAGAATTGACTCGCCAATGTGGCAGAAATTTGTAAAGAAAGTGATTTAATTTAGTTAATAATTTCATTTGATTCATTCAATTCAATCCAATTTAATTTCATTTAATTCAATAATTTGATTTAATGTATTTTCTTGATTTTAATTTATTAAATTTTAATTTAATTTAGGTAATCTTATTTCATTTTAATTTAATTTTTGTACCTAAGGAATACTAACACTAATTGGTCATTTTAGCATACAAACTTACTAACAAATTATGGATCAGTTTAGTCCGTAATAAAGGATTTTTATTTATTTATTTTATTTATTAGGGAGGCCTATGTCCAGCTGTGGACTAATAAAGGATGATGATGATGAATAATATGTTTTTGTTTCTCTAGGTGTCACGACGTCGCCAACAGAAGATATGTTTTTATTACGAGTTTATTTTATTGTTTGCTAATAAAAAAGCATCATTCAAACAAGTGAAGCGTCAAAAACACTGTCGGACTGAAGACGGCGCGTGTGGCCGGGCTATTACCACTTTGATATTGCCCATGACGCACATGCCCGAATAGAAATCGTCTTCACAGCGGGCGCGACCGCGCGCGTCGCACCGCTATGGTTAGGCAGTGAACAGGTTTAACGTTTTATAAAGAACAGATACTCACGCAAAAAGAACAGATAACTGGAAGCATGAATCAAGAACTTCATAAACGGTTTCCTCATGAGCTTGCCGGTCGTGCAGTTGGGAGCCAACATGTAGAGCGAACAGTAGCAGGGGAACAACATGGCGACCCTGCAGATTATCATTATCTTTTCCATAGCGGTCTTGCGTCGGAAGCCGGGGACACCTTCGTACCAGATCGCGGCTAGCAGTTGTTGGATGTTGGGGTGAGCAACGAACTGGAAAACATACATAAGTTTGTTTACTAGTCAGCTGCTCAGATATGTATACACTCTCAAGTTTTCACTTTTATTTTGGTAGGTTTTGCCGAAGCTTTAAGTACGGCTAACAGAATATCGTGTTCCCCTATCCTTACCTTCTTCTGTTTAAAATCAATAGCCAGCTCAAGTCTCGCCAGTTTCATATGCTCTCCCTCCACGAACGCAGGCTCGTCAGGGTCGTGGTTCAGGATGATGGCCAGCTCCTGAGAGCTTCTCGACTGGTCTAGAAGATCCACCGCGAACTGCTGCGCTTGCTTGCGGAGTTCGAGGTATTCGGCTTTACTTTCCTGGGAGGTTATCAGTCAAAGTAAGACATTGAAAATGTAAATTTTAGCCCTTAGTTACCAACCCACATAAATACCACTTCCCAAAATGTCCGCTATAGATTTACCAACGTTATAAACATAAAGGGATTTTAGAGTTTACTTGTGTGGTTGGTAAGATTTAGATTCTCTACGTAGTGGTATAAAGTCTAGAATATTAATTTCTAGAAAGAAAATGTCTGAGCAATAATCGCCTCTCTCTCTGGTAGGCTATCACTAGAGGTTAAGTTCCCAGGATAGTTGAAAAGCAGTCAGTATGGAGTCCGTAGAAGACAGGGCGCTGAGAGACGGCAACGCAAGCGCGCCGTGTTCGTTGAGGTTAGACGTAGGAAATTTTCGTAATAAAGAGGTTCTAGAAGGTTCTTACTTACCTGTTCAGCGAACGTAAAGTTCCTGAGTTCCCAAGACAGTTAAAAAGCAGTCAGTATGTGGTCCGTAGAAGACTGGGTGATGAGAGACGGCGACGCAAACGTGCCGTGTTCGTTGAGGCGAAGGAGTAACGTAGGGAATCCTCGTAATAAAGAAGTTCTAGAAGGTTCTCACCAGTTTATAGTGATCTGTGGTTCTCACTTACCTGTTCAGCGAACGCCAAGTTTCTAAGTTCCCAGGAGAGTTGAAAAGCAGTCAGGATGGGGTCCGTAGATGACAGGGCGATGAGTGAGGGTGATGCAAGCGCGCGGTACTCGTTGAGGCGTGCCAACGAGTGGCGTAGAGAATCTTCGGAGGACATTCGTATGCACTCTTCACAACCGCATCTGAGGAGATAAGTTGGATGGATATCATAGATGAAGTTGGCCAATGGTCTTGTCTAGTTTGTAAGCGCTATGCAAGACAGAAGAAGCAATAACTGTTGTTGAAGTAACTGTCAATGTTTTATTTTTCATATAAACTTCTTCTTCGACTGTACCATAATGGAAGAATTTTATCAATAACTATGTAAAAAGCTTTAGAGCCGTAAACTGAGAAACGTTAATAGTTGTGAGTTGCCTCTTGCCTAGTTTGGACAAAAACATTAAGGGAAGATAAAATTAATTAACGCAACATTTCTAATTTTATATATTATTGGTTAATATTTGACTTGTCTGAGAGCTTATTATGTTAGCCTAAAGAAATACAAATAATTGTTTTTTTCTGAATAATAGTGGCTTTAATAGACTAGTTAATGGACTAATATAGGCTGATGATGATGATGATGATGATGAAGTAAATCAAGGATTATCAAAAGTTGCAAACATCTTTTATACCCATCAATCTGGCTACATGCCGGCTTATGTAGCCAGATTGATGGGTATAAAAGATGTTTGCAAAATAAATAAGTATGTGCCTAGTAGTGCAGTAGTTGGTGTGATTTTAGGATAGGTTGTTATAATAATAAATCTTGTCCTTACACAGAAGCTAGGTAATATTTTGTGATAGAAAAAAAATATTTGCGCCGAGCGCTGTTCCCCCAAAGTTTTAGTATAAACTATAATCCCACCCATTGTGAGATAGTGCATAGTACACGTAAAATTTAGTATACTTGTTAGGTACAGTGACCAGAGGCGGATTAATTGTCGACAGCGCCCTAGGCAAGCACCTCATTGGCGCCCCTCTGTGAACGAGCCGCGGCAAAGCTCAGTATTGGGGGTGGTGTTAGTAACATAACAACGACATAGTTCCTCAGTGGTTGACAAAAAAGTATATAAGGCAGGTAAAAAACTAGAAGTAATGACGAGAGAAGCGAGCCGCAATTATTTTCATGCTTTTGGTTAGCATGATAGAGGAGGTTGGCAATTGTCGGGGTCAGCTAGAAAGGTAGGAAAAGAAAGATAACGGCGAGCGGAAAGCGGCAATTTTTTTTGTGATTTTTCAAGATTATATAATATAGGTATGTAAACGGTGAAACGCAAAACTTTTGTGGCTATCGGTAATAAAATCATTCCCAAATTCTTGAGAAATTTATGGAAGCAAAAACAGTACAAATTATGGCAACAACGGAGCGAACTAGCAAAAAGGTTCGAGACTTTCTAGTGGTTTGACAGAAAAAATTTAAAGTCATAAACATCCAGACTACAACAGATAGAAAACACGGCGAGCGAAGCGAGCCGTAAAAATTTTAGATTGTGGCGATCGGTGTTGCACGCACGCACCACAGTGTAAAATTTACCCCAATTTTGTTCATCTCAGTAATATCACAAACCAATAGTTTTTATGATTTCAAGCACTAGAGTAAAACTCCGGCATCGATAGAACCTGTAGTTTTTTTACAAAAAAAATTCAAAGTTACGCTATATGCGGATCATAAAATATACTTAAAAAAACCAAAGAGAAAAAACTAGGCAACTTATTTAAGTTTTATCTACAGTCAGTGGTTATTATACATATAATAACAGACAATCAAGCAAGTTTTTGACTTTGTACAACGAATAGATCATTAAATATTAAACTTTTTATGAATTTTCTTTTTATTTCTTTTTCTTCCCTTTAATGCCGTATTAGATGGAGATTTCTAAACTTAACGATTGCATAAACACACCTTTATCTACAGTGTTAAAACCATAATCTAACCATTAAAACACGTGCCTTTCAGAATCTCGCGAATCTGTGGCAATGTGATTTTAAAACCTACAGCTAGCCTAATGCATAATGATTAAAGCGTCATTTCAAATCAATTTTTTTTTAACGACAACGATCCTCATAGCGGATGTGCGCCATGCAAAGCCGCCCTTGATGCTAATACAGCCTAATGCCCATGATTGTTGGTGCCTTTTAAAAAATATTAAAACAGATACCTCACTATAGCCATGCCGGTGGTGGCTTCGGGTATTACAAGGGCGCATGGTTTGGATTAGGAGGCCTACGGCTGCCACCGGGGTGCATTGCGTGGCGCCCCCTATGGTCCTGCGCCCGTGTGCGCTGCTAAAGCCGCCTCTGACGCTCGTCGACCAATATCATCATACTAATCATCTGATTTTTGGCTAAGTCCCTTCTTTTTGAATTTTTTGTTACACATACAATGACATAGAACAAAAAAAAAAACTTGAGAGGTGTCAAGGGACACCCGGATGGAACGAAGTTCCTTTCGATTTTTTTTTAAGTTATAATAAAAACTTTTTTTATTATTACAAATATAATGTAACTAGATTTTTACATATGCGCGAGCTGCAAGCAGCTCGCGAGCGTTGTGTAGATTGTTCACTTTTTAATTGTGTTCCCCTTGTCGTAACCTACACGCACGATTTGTTCGAAATCGATATCCAAGAGAGTTTGCGATTAATAAATGTCAGCCATTTTGGACATCTTTTTCGTAATCTACGTGTCCGAGTTAGTCGAAAACGACGCCATCTTGGATTTGAAAATGGACATTTTTTCGTAATCTACGTATCTGAATTAGTCGAAAAGGAAACCCATGAGTGTAATAAAACACAGATGTCTGGATAGGGGCGAACTGTTTTTATTATGGGATTACGGTTTACATGTACAAAGCAGCAGATGAGATTATTATTACAGCGTATCGTTCTGTGGTATTTGCAGAAGAGACAGTTTTCGCTTTTTACAAGACTAATGTCATTCTCGAATGACAGCTGCCTCACATAAGGCTTACAGTGACGTTCTATCTTTTGACACTGACTTAATATTGTGTTTACTTTCCAACAGAGTGATTTTTGCGATTAAAAAATGTCAGCCATCTTGGATTTGGAAATGGACATCTTTTTCGTAATATATATATACATAATATATAGGTGTCGTATTGCGGTTCGCTCCGCTCACTGCAATCCGACCCACGCCAACAGGTTGCGAACACGAAGCGCGGCTCGCTTCGCTCGCCTTGCAGTGCGATACGTGTCGTATTGCGGTTCGCTTCGCTCACCGAACACGAAGCGCACGGCTCGCTTCGCTCGCCTTGCTTTGTTATGGTGGCCGCATTGCGGTTCGCATCGCTCACCGCAATACGGCCCCGCTCGTGTTGTCACGCAGCAAGGCTCGCTTTGCTCGCGCTTGTGTGTATCCACACACCCCTGCCGTCATCAAATTCGGAATCCTCACCCCCAAGTTAGTCGAAATCGATACCCATATCAGATTTTTGTGTTGGGGGAGGGGGTTCAAGGGGGCTGGGGTCGTGGGGTTGTCACAGCACGGCTTATGTTATGTTATGTACAAAAAACCTGTATTCGTGTATTAACCTGTTCAATGCGAAATAGAAAGACGAAACGAAAATAACTGGCTTGCTTTCTATAAGAGAGAGAGAGAGACAGACAGACAAGGTTGCCAACCGTACGAGGTTCCTCGTACAAATACGAGATTTGTGGTCTTCCTTACGAGGTACGAGGACACAACCAACCTCGTACAATTATGTACGAAGTTTTGACATACTAACCACGGAAGGGTGATTTCCTTCGTCCGTGCATCAACAATGTCAGTCGTTATGTGGGATAACGACTGACATTGTTGATGCACGGACTCTTGTGGTGGTTGTTGGAAGCGTATTCTGTGGTATCTCTCGAGCGCGGGCGCGACTATTATACTATTACCTAATCTATGCAATTCTGAAATATGCGGTGTTTCAATTTGAACCTTATTCCTTTGTGATAATGTCGTATCTAACAATAGCAAAACGTAAGTGTCGTTACATACCATAGACTTAGGAGTTTCTGGGGTCGCATTTACCATAGACTTACGAGTTTCGGTCTAGCCCCCTTTCGCAACGCGCGATAAGGAACTTCGTTCCAATAAAAAGTTTCGACAGAATTAAATAATCATTTATATTTTGTAAGTACGGATACCTGCTTACTCATATAATAAATTGTATACTTAGGTATAACCTGACTTATTTAATTATTTACTAGTGTAAAATTTTCCGCGCGCGCGCCCCTTGTAATCTCGCGCCCCTAGGCACATGCCTACTTTGCCTTGGGGATGATCCGCCACTGACAGTGACAACAAGAAATAGCAGCCAGCGTGCGTAACAAATTCCAGTAGGTACCAAAATACAAATGCCAAAAACTAAGGAAGATTTAGCAGCAGGGTCTATGTTTAGTAACACGAATAAAGACATCTCTAGAGTACACTTATAGAGAACAGCATACAATGTGGGACGAAATCAGATATTTTCATGTGGGTCAAACTTTTTAGGGACGAATATGGCATATTCAATGCTCAGACTAAGTAAGATTCAATGCAATAAATGATTGAGTATTGAGCTTTATGTAATACAACCTTCGATATAAGTAAAAAAAGAATACAACTTTACCTCGTACGTAACTACCTAATATGTCAAGGGAATAGGTTGTTCTGTGGGAATATGATATCGGAGTGGTTAACAGTGCCCCACCCGACACTCAAAACGACCCACCTGTCATTGTGGTCTAATTGTGGAAACCAGTTCAGTAACAAAAGATAAAATGAACCAGGCGAATACGTCGGAAGCAAGAAGCATTCATTCAACAAGGAATATAGACCAATCACGCTTTTCCAAGGTCAGCGTTGTTACGATTTTAGTTCGCCAAATTATAACTAGATGTCGCCACTAGAAAGATTAGAAGGCGCTATCGAAGCGTTTCACGAAACGAACCGGCCGAGAACCAAATCTTCTATGAAATTAACTTTGCGCAGAGGCAATATCGTAACCAATGAGGTTAATCCGAGGTGCGATTATTGCTAGTTGAAAACTTTACCAATACCCCGCCAAGTGGACGTGAAATACCGTCCGCTACGGCAATTTTTGGACGGCCGTAAAAGGCTAATAAATCGCTTAATAAACTAAAGTATCGGCGCCATGCGGGCGGCCGGCGGTAGAGATGTCAGTACTATTCGATTTCAGTTTATTGACCGGACCGCTTTAACCATAGATGAATACTAATAAAAGCTTTAACAGTTTAACAATACCATTAATTTGTTAGTATTCATCTATGAACAATACAAATTAATGAAGTTTAAAAGGTGGGGGCGAGGCAAACAAGAGTAACTTATATAAAACTGGGCAAACCTTCAAGCTCCCATAAAAACGGTCCGCTACGGCCACTTCCTCATCTATTTGTTTGCGAGTTGTGTCTCATAATGAATTTTCTTACTTTCAAAAAGATACCTATCCCGTTAAAAGCTTCATGACAATACGATGACGTCACGTCTAGAAATTTTGAAATGAGCTTTAAAAATATCTACTTTTCAATTCTCTTCAATACTTTTCAATGCTATTCTCGAACCGAATGGTCTGTTGCGTGACTCGAGATCTGGTGAGTATCTGGCACAGCGCATCAGCATTGCCATACAGCGGGGCAATGCAGCCAGCGTCATGGGCACGCTTCCGACTGGTATTGATATAGATCAGTTGAGCTATCTGTAGATTGTTAGCAACAGTCTGCAGTTAGCTCAATTGTAAATAGTATATTTTATTTGATTGTAATTTTCTTTGATCGATAATAAATATTTTCAATTATTACCTACATTTCACAGTTAAACATAAAAAATACAAAAATAAATATGCAGATATATTTCTATATCAATAGAGAAAAAAAATAAAAATAATCAGCTTTTTTGAACTCACATGCATGCATATGCTTACCTAATACCATGGGTAGTTCAATAATCGGGTAGTGAGCAGCCTTTGTTCATTTTTAGCGATTCAATAAATAACACCCTTTTTTGACAAAAACGCGGGCTGGCGCGAGTTTTATTTGTTTTTGTGATTTTTAATTGTTCAACAAGCATTAAAACTAGCAGAAAAGAAAGCCGCAAATCGTAAACCATTTTCTATTAACTCAAGATTACGATTCCATAGAAACAACGCATGTGATGCCGAGGGCAGAAGCTAGTTTACAATAAATAAATATTCATATTCATTTATTGTCATTTCATGCATACATATTTTTCTTAGGTGTAAGTAGTGTTAGTAGGTACACAATGCATAAAAACCCTGTCAGGGCGCAAAAATTACATAGATTGAGTTCTCTAAAAAAATATTTTTTTTATTTTTAATCGCTTTCGTATAAAAATAATTTGCAAAAGAAAATAACAAAAAAAATTAACTATATATGAGTCACTTTGTGACAAAACTCCACTAAAATAAATAAAGATAAAAAAAAAATTTAGACCTAGTATGTACTTGCAATCGAGAAACAGTTGAGCTGAAGACTTGCATACAGTCTAGAGGTATCTCAACTGATTCTATTTTCTTGCTGTTAGGTACTTCTTACCTGACATCGTGGGGGTTTGGTATAGCTGCCCCTCTGTCCAGCAGGATCTTGATGATCTCGTAGTTGTTCTTGTGAGCCGCCAGCATCAGAGGTGTTATGTCGGGGGTGAACATCGCGGTGTTCGGGTCTACTTTTTGCCAACTCTGTAAAAAGGATTTTAATTCAACGTTTTACATGCTGGTTGATGGTGTCAAGAAGGAGTATAAAGGAAAACTTTCGGGGCGTAGATCAGTCGGCCGCCCGCCCTAGGTATCGCTGGATCGACGAAGTTGAAACCGATCTCCGCGAACTCGACGCCCATAGCTGGCGAGATCCAGCTCAGAACCATGATTACATACCAAGAATGGTACAGGAGGCCATTGAGATTACCAAACACAGAAACTTCAACCGTGAAGAAGGTTTCCAACTATCCGGAACCTGGAACCCTGTGGTGAGATTGTGTAAAAACCGTAGTAGTGATATACCAACCAGTTCGCGTTCGGATACCGTCAGTGTTGTGTGTCGTGATCGAGTTGCGTTCGAAAGTGAAACCGGTGGTAGTGGTAATGTTCGTAGCAAAAGACAAAGAATGAGGGTAGATCGGTATGTCTGCCAATAAAAACCAACTCGCAGTGACTTTAGTTCTTCCGTGATCATGGCGCATGAAACTGTGCCGAAATAATGGAAAACTCAAAAATTGAATCATGGTAAATATCCCGTTCTAAATGATTTCTACAGAACCATGATGCCTGGAGAAGTCTCAGGTCGGTGGCCAAGTTCCACTTTGGGTCGCTGAGCCACAGGAGTACCTCGGGGACGTAGTTTGCAAATGAATCGAATAGTACGTTTGTATGGGAACTTAGCGGTTCAGTCCCACCTTAGATAGAAAAAAAAACCGGCCAAGTGCGAGTCAGACTCGCGCACGAAGGGTTCTGTACTATTATCTATAAAAAAGGAAAAAAAAACACGTTTGTTGTATGGGAGCCATCTTAAATATTTATTTTATTATATTTTTTAGTATTTGTCGTTATAGCGGCAACAGAAATCCATCATCTGTGAAAATTTCAACTGTCTAACTATCACGGTTCATGAGATACAGCCTGGTGACAGACGGACAGCGAAGTCTTAGTAATAAAGTCCCGTTTTTACCCTTTGGGACGGAACCCTAAAAAGCACCTAAACACAGTTGACAAGACAAGACACAAAGGCTTCTTGCTACTTGTAGCATGCTAGCTCCATAAATAGCGACTCACGTAAGGTTCCCCTTCCTTGTGTATGATCTCCTCGTGCTCCAGCAGCAGTTCCACAGCTTCCACGAACTCCGCATTGATGGCCTGCAGCAGCGCATCCTTAGTCTCCACTCCCATGATAACCAGCAGCTCAACCATCTCCAGGTTCTCTCCATCAATAGCCAGAGTTAGTGCCCCTCTGCCGAGGGAATCTACGCAGTTTACTTCGACGTGCTTCTGGCGGTGGGCTTTTTGAAGTATTCTGAAAAGGATATTTTCAATCATCAAGATTGTTGGAAGTCCCAGCCAACCGAGGATACCCGAACACTGCGGAAATAATCTATATCTTTTACCGGGAACAGACCAAGCGAGCGAGAGCGAGCGAAGGCTAACGAACGAACGCAAAAGTACCAGTATGGACGTCATTGCGAAAGCAAGCGAGTCCAAACAAGGGCCTTCGTTCGTCTTCGGCCGTGCTCCGCCGGCTGTCGCTACATCAAAGCAATATGGAACGAACGTACCGATTGTCAAATCCCATTCGTTTGCATTCGCTCGCTCTCGCTCGCTTGGTCTGTACCCGGCATTAGGCGAATCCACTCCGCGTTCATTGATTTGCTAATGGCATCTACTTACCTAAGTTTAATATTCATATTATCTTTCTAGATAGGTTATAATCATGGGGTTAGAATTTACTGTGCCGAGAGTATGTAGTCTGAGTACCATCATTCTTACCTTTAAATCATAAGATATTTCGAGTTTTACTTACTCGTACCAGTCAATATCTAGGTACAAAATGAAAGTGTTAATTATTTTTATAAATCTATTTATAATTTGAATATTTTATGACATTTTATATTAGCCTCAATAAAAAAATTTAGGCATAAATATTGTAATTACGGTTAAGGAATAAAAGTTTTTTTTGTTATTTTATTTACTTTTATCGCGTATAAAGCGGGATTTAGTTTTCCAACAAAAGATTGATAACTTAGGTCTGTACCTAGTAAATATAGACCTTCTGTAGGTACCATAAATTGTTTACCTTCCTTCATCAATTCTTACCTGCGCACATTTGCCATATCTCCCCGCTCGACAGCAAGCAAATACTTCTTCTCCTCGAAAGTTAATGGTTTCGGCAGCGTAGGCAGATCCATTGGCTTGGACATAGCCTCAAGATCTGGGTCACCCTGGAATATAATACAAAATTTAAACACTTTTTAAATAAAACCACATTATTATCAAATGATAAATGAGGCCCAGAGATATACAATGCCAAAGTTGCGTTCTGTGGGCCATCATACCACTTGTGTGGGCCCTGAAGGTGATCACCATATCTGCGGTTTTTTTATTAATTGCTTCTTACTTTTAATATTATGGCCACCGGGTTCTTAATACCTCAGATACCGAACAATTAGATTTAGTTTTTTTTTAATTATCAGTGAATTTCATGAAATGCAGACATTATGTAGACATAAATTAACTGATGATTGTTGAATCTTTTGATGTTTAATATTTATTTTTGACCTATTTTTTAAAATATTTGTAGGCGAAAAGCAAAATGTGGGGCCATTTTACCACCTTCTCCTCGATACCTAATAATTACACCTATACCTTTAGCACACATGGGATATATGGGGGGGGGGACTTTTGCCATTTTTTTTAATTAATTAGTACATATACTTATTTTATCCAAAAACTAACTTAACCGTAATTCGGTTTGTCCGTAAGCCTCTATGGTATAATATAAATTGTATAATGCCTAGGTACCTACCAAGTTCAGTGCAATCTGTCTGCCTAGTCTTTCTACTAACGGGCTGAATACAACCCGGCGCGACGGCGGCGGGGCGGCGCGGCGGCGGCATAATGTATGTCGCAGCCGCGCCGCTCCGCCGCCGCCCGCCGCGCCACCACTGCCGCCGGATTGTACATTCAGCCCATTTGTAAAAAAGCTGTAGGCCGAAAAAGCTGCAAGTTTTTCTTTGTTTTATATTACTTGTTATACTAATCAGTTTTTTGTTTAAATTAGATATCGTTCCCAACCCAACAGTACAATTGATAATTGTTGTAATAATAATTAATAATAATAATTGGTATTTCAGGATAATTAATTTTATATTTGTATTGTTGCTATCGTAGTCATTATAGAAGCTTGTGGTTGCATAAGCAGTTTGCTATGTAATTTTTAAAGGGGCTCAGAAGAGGTCGAATAGTTCGTCAAAATTATAGATACCTAGATGTACTATAATTTATTTTATTTTTATTTATTTATTTATTGAGTAACTAACACGGTTAAAACTAACCAATTACAGTAGTCACTTAAGGTAATATATGTATAGCAAAGAACATTGAGAATAAAGAATGCAATAACGTCTATTTTTACCAAAGATGGCCAAGGTTACGTTACGACAGCTGGGTATGTTAAACCACAGTGACGTCACCCAAACATTTCCAGCCCGCGCATAACTAGATGTCGCTAGTAAACGTGAACGAGCTCTAGATCGCGCTGACGAGAACGCACGGCTCGAAATGACCTCCGTCCCATACAGAGCCTCCAGTATCGCTTCTCGGCCTTTTGGCTAAGATCAAAGTGTAGTATCTGTTCTTTTCAGCTTAATATCTGAAAGTTCCCTCACTGAGGGACCAGTATATTAAACTGATTTTTGTAAAGCGACGGGATGTTCGGGGCTCGCTCCACTCCCGTCACGGGTCGGCCCGGCATTGCAGTGCCGCCGGGATCGGCCCTCAGATTCTAATGACTTAAATTTCGGTGAACAGGCAAATTGCAAGATCCACTGTATTAATGTTACAGTAGATTGTCTATAGCAATGGGTTATTTAACGATAATAGGAATGTCCCAGAAAGAAGGCTTTGTATGTGATAAAATGGTGTATAAATTTTAATGATAGTTGATAGTTATGGTGTATAAATGATTATGATAGTATATTTTCAATGTTGTCAAATAGCCTAATAATGTTACTAACAATATCACTAAGTATGTGTTAGATTAGACCATCCTTTTCGTGAAAATGATTTCACAGTAGGTGAGATAAGATTGTTGAAACATATTACGTAAATGTCAAGATGCGTATTTAAAATAAGTCAAAAAGTGTGTTGGTCATTATGCGTCAGAAGGGAACCGTTCGTATCTTAATATGGTTGTTCATAAGATTTCGGATTCATTCATATACTATTATGCCTATCAAACTCTTCTTCACTGCTATAATCCATTTTATTTCAATATTTTCAATGAATAACATCGTAAATTAAAAATACAAATAAAATGTCAAAGCAATAGAACATAACCCTATATTTGTGACATAGCTACACTATGCGTTGGTTAAATAAAATAGCTTCTTTACGACGACGTAAGGATCATCCCATGCGTTGCACATTAGTCAAGTATCGTTTATGAATAAGATTTACCGGCCCTATGCGTTCGTGTGCACTGTGAGATCTCACAGTATTGTTCTTCAATACGGGTGTTAGTGATATCTTGAAGAATTCCCCTAGATACGCTTTCAGTAAAAAGAAAGGAAATTATATGGTAGGTACTCACGCTCTCCAAATCCTTCTTCTCCGCCATCACTACTGGGGGGAGCTCGCCCCCTCAGGCGAACTTTGTTCCTTACCTGCGCAAAATAATTAAATTATGTAAAAATTAGGTAATAATGGAGATTTTACACAACATCCTCTGGTCAGAAAGTCAGCAGAGCTTCTTGTTACGGATATGTCGCGGCCGATCGTGGAATCAGCCCGTTTGTAGAATGGCTAGGCCGATTGCAAAACGGCACATTTCTGATCAGTGAACTATAAACATTCAACAATATGGCTAAACGTCACATAACTATCTCGTCGAATGAAATTAATAAGGTATTCTCATTATATCAGTGTTCGTTTTTCAATCGGCCTAGCCATTTTTCAAACGGGCTGATTCTACGATCCGGCGACGACATAATTATACACCCTCCCTCAGAGTGATAACTCTGAGGGTGTACCAAGCCCTGAATTTAACAATGTCTTTGTCGCACACCTCGATTTGTACTACTACCTGTTGTATTGTAAGCACCCGTATTAGGCGCGAACCGATGTGTTAAATTTACCGCTCGAGTAGACCCAAACAGATGTTTCAATTAACATAAATATAGGTAAGTAGGCATGGTAATACATAAACATGAGCTTAGAAACAGCACCAGCCAGCTACGAAGCACCTCAAGCGTAACCCTAATCCCGTTGGCATACCGACCGTCACCTACTAACATGACAGGTGGTAACCTTTACAAGTAATTCAATTGGCATGCTGAAAAGTGAGACTTATGCCGGATACAGACCAAGCGAGCGAGAGGGAGCGAAGGCTAACGAGCGAACTCAAAAGTATCAGTATGGACGTCATTGCGAAAGCAAGCGAGTCCAAACAAGGGCCTTCGTTCGTCTTCGGCCGTGCTCCGGCGGCTGTCGCTACATCAAAGATAATTGGCAATTTGGAACGAACGTACCGATTGTCAAATACCAATCGTTTGCATTCGCTTGCTTGGTCTTTACCCACCATTATGCCGGGTACAGACCAAGCGAGCGTATTTTTTTGTGTTGCGATTTTGTTGTACTTTAGATGCATTTTTTTTAAGAATATGTTCCAACTTCTAAAAGTTTATTTATACATTTTTCAAGTAAAATTGGTCAAGTCTATGAATCTATTTTTACCGATGGTCTAAAACTAATATTATTTTTATGAATTAAAAAGTAACTCCGTGTGTCTGTCTGTCTGTTGCCATTTCACGCCTAAACGGCTCAACGGATCTTAATGAAATTTGGCATAGAGGTAGATCGGGGACAGACATGGGCAATATTTTATCCCTAAAAAACGCGGGCGAACCCCTGGCAGAAGCTAGTATGCTAAAATTATCTTTTCTTACGAAGTAAAAAATAGAACCAAATTAAAACTAGTATTTGCAACTGAAATAATTGAGCTAAATGCAGACTGTTGCAAACAATCTATGATTGCAATCATCAGAATATATTGGCCACAGAGAATCACTATAGAGTCACTGAAAAGGTCCATATGCAAATATTTATATTTATTCTAGTATAGTTTTTTAGTATTTGTTGTTATAGCGGCGACAGAAATACATCATCTGTGAAAATTTCAACTGTCTAACTTCTCTCTGTTCATGAGATACAGCCTGGTGACAGACGGACAGCGAAGTCTTAGTAATAGGGTCCCGTTTTACCATTTAGGTACGGAAAATGTGCATTCAAAAATGGGCTTTAACTCGTAACTCTATTTATATGCATTTTCATAATGACGACATCTGATGACAGACAGCTCGCGGACCACTCGTTTGAAGCTTGTGGAAAACTATTTTGTCACTGTAAAATGTATCTAAAGATAACGAATTTAAGCACATATATTTGAATACACATTTTTGTGCCGCGTGGTAGCGGCGTTGGATTAATGTGCGCTGAGCTTAACCCTCCGTAGCTATAACACATGCTCTACTTTGGAATCAGATGATGCTGTGTGTATTATCGAGCATAATTTATTTATTAATTAAAATAACACCAAAAATAAAAATAAACAAAATAAATAAATAAACTCACAGAAAACGATCGCCTTGGCTGGCGGGCCGCCACTCCTGCGCGGCAATCCCCTCCTTTCCTTAAATACCTACCCCCCATTCATCCAATTACAGTGGTGGTACGCCGGTTTCAAGCAGTTTCTAGAGAGAGGTAGAAAGATGAGTAGGTATGAACTGCGAGTATGAACTGAAAGCAAACAAATACCAATGTACATTGATAGGTTTTTGTAAATCATTATTTTTATTCCATTCATTATTTTGACTACAAAGTCAAAACATTTAAAAAGATAATAAGTTCATCATAACGCTTGCTACAACGGAATAACAAAATAAAGCTCGTAAAAGCAGATCAGGAGCCGGGCCGATTTCTAGGTAAATTTTTTCGCAGCTTCGGGTTAGTCAAGGGGGAGGCGAGAAAGGAAGGCAAGAGCCACGGAATGGCAGGCGCGTGAAGTTGAGTTAATCGTAAATCGACTCCCATAACTTACTTACTAGAAATCAAAACTTTTGGTGCTTATCAAAAAATATTTAAAAAAATTGTGTTTCATTGCCTTAATCCTTAACAATTAATTTAGTTTATTTGTTAATCATAATCATAATCATATTCTTTATTTGCTGAAATGTAGGTACAGTAGGTCTTACATTATTATAGTCTCACTACATCCTGCCTCAAAGTGCGTGCAAATCTAACATAGTAGGTACATGCATACAATAATAATAATAAAATGATTAGTAAATTACCTATGACACAGAGATACCTATATAATTTAAAAAAGAAACAAAGCAGTAACAAGAACCAACCAAACAAACACCGAGTCCACAAACATTAGCAAAACAGAATGTTTAATTCGAAATTTAAATCCATGTATTTGTATGGAAGAGCAGGGCATCCTGGCACAAGTATATTTACATTCTTAAAAGGATGTCCTAACAACTGTTTAGCTTGTAGATTAACATATTTTATACAAATAAACAATTTTTCAATTTTTTTTTTCAATTGCCTTAAAATTGATTTTCCGTAGGTAGGTACAGTTTAAACGTGGACTTCGGGACTCATTTCGCCTTAAGATAATAAATAAAAAGAGTTTACTTACGAGTAAGTAGGTACATATACCTAACGTGTTGAATGAACGTACCCTACCTTCCATAGTCAACTCCTCACAACTCTGTCAGTAATTCATACAATTGTTTGTTTACATTACAAGTTAATTATTAAGCCTGTATCGAGACAGAAGCCAGCAGATGCATTATCCAGCTCATGAATAATTCACAACAGAATACCTTATTTCCTTTTTTTTTCGAATTGACTAATGAATGACACGCGATACCGTGCCGGGTCCGAGCCGACTGCCTCCCTATATGCTGTTGACGCAGATGGCGTTACCGGACTTCTGGTGCGCGCAGAAGGCGCCTCGCTGGTAAAGTTAGGTTGGGGCTACCCGCACAAGGGCCACCACACTTAGGTGCGACCCTCGGCTTGGGCGGTTGCCTGGTGAGAATACTTTTTCATTTAACGATGATGCCGTCTTAGCCGAATTTAGACCACGGCGGAGGTAGGCATAATGTTCTTGATTTTAAAAGATTATACATTTTATTAAAAATGCATGGAAGGAAGGAAGGAAGCCATTTACCCAGGGAGTGGGCTCCAGCGGCTTATTAAGATAAGAATTAAAAGTTTCACTTACCGCATTATAATACACAACACGTTCGGTCGGACACTCACATTATTTTCTATAGATATACAGCTTTTCATTACTCAAATCAAACACAGTGATGCGACCTCCCCAAGTCATCATCATCATCAGCCTATGCTAGTCCACAGCTGGACATATGCCTCCCCTAATGAGCGCCATAGCGCCTCCTCAAGTACCTATTCATTCACACAGAATTATTATAAACTAGTTTCTACCCGCGTCTTCGCACGCGCCGTTTCTATAGAAACGTTTTAAGGTTATTTCTGTCCCTTGGATTTCTTGGATTAGAAGCAGCCTAGGTTTTATTCCAGAGAACAACCTGAGATAAGGCCCATAATTGAATGCTTAATTTTGTGCCGTGCGGTAGCGGGATTAATGTATCCATCTCCCTTCCACTCCAGGACAAGCAGATGCACCACGCATTACCACCTCTACTTGCTGGATATACCTACCGTCCACTCGCACTGAGCGGTTTTCATCCACCTTCATCATTCGTACCACTGGGGTTTGGAACACGCTCCCTGTTGCTGTTTTTCCGGTCAGTTACAACCTGGGTCTCTTCAAGACAAGAGTGAATAGGTATCTTCTAGTCTAGAACTTCGTGATACATCGTTGGCCACATCTTCACTTTTCATCAGGTGAGATTGTGGTCAAACGAAGGTCTATAGACTATAAAAAATATTTAAATAGCTATACCTTAGGTTTTTTATACCAACACTAACATACAGATAAATTTTATAATAGACTAGAATAATTTTTTATAACAGACAGATAAATTTTATGTACCTAATAGAAATAAAAGAAAATATTAAAAAATGTAAAACTTTATTACCACAATATCCATTAACAACATAAGGGTACGTTCACACAGCAGTCCGTTTTACACACCCGTTTTATCGTATCGTATAAGTTTTTATTCGGCGATGTCGGATGTACTTGCATAAGCGAGTTCACACACGACAGTATTACAAATCCAGTAAAACATATTATCGATACAAAAAATATACCTACAGCGCGGTCCGTTTTATCGTATAAGTTTTTATTCGGCGATGGCGTAAGACATGACAATGCAAATTTATTTAAGTTAAAAAATATTTGGTTAAAGGGATGTTGTGTGGCACGGTCACCTCCAGTAGCGACGGACCCGTTAAAAACGGTCCTATAAACTCGGTGTGAACATTACCTCCAGTAGCGACGGATTCGGTAAAATGGACTTTCTGTGTGAACGAAGACTAAGGTACTGTACACACCAGACTAAACATACTGACTAGTGCAAACCAGATATGTCTAAAACATCCTTTATAATCATACCTCTAATTCTGGTTGCTTATATATTTTTAATATTTCTTTTCTACGGAATTACATAGATTTATTACATAATGTTAGTTTTTTAGAAAAATTCGGTTTTCAATAAAAATGTTATAAAAGTCTCTAGATGCAATTTGACTAGAAGAAAATAGAAGCATTCGTTTTATTTTGGTTATGGACATACTTAACTACAATTTTAATTTGTCATATTTTCTGGATTTTAATGATTATGTCAAAACTGTGTATTGAAGGCGTGACAAACAAAACTATATCATTAATTACAAATTTTTTATACTCCATTATACCCTAATATATCTACTTTTGTTAAAAATGCATGCATTGGAAATTTGACTTAAAAATGTAAATAATTATTTCAACATTTCAAATTTAGTTTAAAAAAATTATACAACCAATATTGAATTTCATCATAGTATCTCCACTGCGCAATTATTTCTAAGAAAATAATTTGTTTTCTTAAGTTATAATAAAATTGTTTTAAAACACATCGTGCGCAATAGCAAATAACACGTCAATCAACACACGTTATTAAAATATTTATTGATTACAAGGTGAAATCAAATTCATAAACGTGGGTGTGATTGGACTACAAAAATACAGAAATAACTACCTAACAACATCTTGTTTCAGAAAATATTCAAAATGCATTTTGTTTCCAGACACACTAGCGCCGCCGCCTATTTTATTTTATTATTAAACCAATAATTTCAATAGAGAAGATGGTTGGAGAGTACCTGCTGCTTGGGATCCAGTCCTACATCGAGTCAGGTCCCACACCCAGCAATCCATAGCCACAACCCATCAAGACACTGTTAGTGATTACTGCGTACATACGGAACGTTATAATTAAAGTTGTATAATTGACGGTAGATATGCAAAATTTAAATTACTTGTAAAGACAAATGTCACCTCAGTCTGCCTGTGAGTGCCATGGAAGCTGAAAAGCCTCCGAAACGTCAGGTTATAAACAAAATATAAAATATACGCGATCAATCCGGTTAAAACAGTGTTTTATTATGAGTTCTCGCGAAAATAACCTTAGAATATACCAATGATATTTATAAAAAAACATTGGGTAGTTTGTGATACCAATCATAAGCTTTTTTAATGCCTCTGTAACAGTCACACACACTGTATGCAGTAACAGAGTTGTCGAAGTGCTTTTTTTAAGCGTAATTAATGAAGTTACTGAGTTTGAGTCTAGTTGTTTTATTTTTCTAGTTTAGGCAGAGATGCGTAGTTGCACTTGGTGCTCCACCAATTTCTGTTTTCGCATCTCTGCCTATAGGTACTATAAAAATAAATCTATTACAGATATATTCGAAAAGCTTATGATAGGTATCTATAAATCTTTTTTATTTATAAAATTCCATTGTAATAATCAAATCAAATAAGGTGGCGGCCCTAGTGAGCTTCGGAGTACTGCCGTAAAAAAATATATCCAAAATTGTATTGTTTTACGGTAAATACATAATACTAGTATTATTTTTTATGTTGTTTGGTACTTCATCTGTTACAAAGTTTTATGTTTTAGAACCTAAAACTTTGTAACAGAAAAAATTTATAAATATATCATAAATTTGGTTTTAGAAGAGAAGAAGCGTGACTATCGTTCCATAAACAGCATTTTATGCTTCTAGAATTATAAATAAACAACCATTTGATAGCATAATTTTTCATTTCCATACAAAATACTTAAAATTTTGAGAAATAATATAAAATGCAAATTTTTCCATCACATATGACACCAGGTCAGTAATTTACTTAAAGATTTTAAAAATAAACAACCCACATAATCATGTGAATGCCTAACTAAAGGAACATTAGGGGCCTTTTAGACAAAGCATTCAAATTTTCAAATAAGTATTTACTAAGGCCCCTTTTCTTAAAACTAAATTCCAATAACCCGCAAAATAAAGTTCATTTTATCTACAATTTGTTCAAAATTTAATCCAATAACAAAACCGGACGCAAATCTCAACCTCAAATAAGGTTCAAACTCAAACACTACGCTACCTATATACACATTTACAGTATACTGAAAAACATTCTTAGTTACAAATCTCTGTAGAACGTTTTATATGGAAGAATAGAGTACATAAGAAATGAAATAAGTTCCCAAAAATTCCCGGTTTCGGCGGGACTCAAACCCGCGCCCCACCCTAAGTACGGGTGTGCTCTAACCAACTAAGCCACGAAACCCTTAGTCGGTTCAACCGAAAATTAAAATTTGAATTAGGGTGGGGCGCGGGTTCGAGTCTGCCTATAGTTTGTCGATGTTATTAATCACAGGCCACTATATTCTTCCATATAAATAAACTGTTCTTCTGTTTTCTGATGAGTATCTTCATTTGAGGTCTTCCTCTTCTTCCACATATAAAAGGTTCTCCATTTGAGTCATAAACTTGCTATCCAGTTCATCTTCCACAGGTTGTGGGTTTTCCTGAAAAAAGAAACAACGAAATCACAAACCAACATCGCAAAACGTTCCATGATATTTAATAATCCTTCTTTAAAATATTTAAGCAAACCCAAATGGGTATGCACCATTCATTATTTAATTACTGCACAGGCAAATTTCTAAATCCCTAAAATATGATATGGATCAGTTTTGGTGTCTTTAGATTGTTTGCAACTATCTGCAGTCAACTCAACAGTACTGCACACACAGTAATGGCTGTTAATTCTAGTCTTTAATGGTTTGTGTTAATAAGTCAGTACTAAAATAATTAAAAATTAAACTTACAAGAAATGGTAAATTAGCTTGCTTACCTTCGAGGTACATAAATCACAAAAGCGTAACAAAATGCAACATGCAGACAGACATTTTGAAGCACATGAAAAATGGTTGTTCAAGCGAAAAAATATAAACAATAAATTTCAAGAAAAAATTACAAAGGCAAATAAAACCAAAATGATATTTTTGACAGCATTTATTAAAGCAAACACAGGGTGATTACAAACCAAAAGCAAGGTTAACGCTTTTGTCACTTCGAGAATGCATGCATGCAAATTAAGACAGTAAAAAATCATGTGATCTTAAAATTTAGTATTCAAACAGAAAACCCATGCAACTATGATCATTGTAGATTATGGACCAAACCACGAAGAGTTAGCCAGAACATTTTGCTAGTCAATTTCATATAACAAAGATTTTAAAGAATAAATTATCGGTATTGTAATTTTGCAACGGTCTGTCAAAACTTAGCTGAAAACGTCACAAGTTTATGAAAAGAGTTTTGTGAGCAGTCAAAAATTACAATACTTTTTCTATTCACTTTTACAATAAACAAGTATAACATAGCAGACCCATGCAAATATTCGCTTAAACTAAACATGCAGTAATTTAGGCATCAAGTAAAGGCCCATTCACACAGTGGATCCGTTCTTATAGGACCGTTTTTTACGGATCCTTTGCTACTGGAAACAATTGTTTACGGTAGCATTTGTGAACTCGCTCCTACAATACATACGACATCACAGGGAAAAAACGGATCCTGTAAAACGGATGCTGTGTGAAAGCGCCCTTATGCTTAAAATATGAGTAATACATAGTAAAATAGGCACATATTGCAACGTATAAAAAATACGTTTTAAAAGCAGGATAATCATGATACATGCTTTGTTAGTAAAACCTATAAAAAACAAATCACACATTTATTTGACTGAAAACGTATAAAACATTTGTTGTGATATAAACACATGTGAATGTCACACACAAAAAAAAACGGTGTTTTTACTCGAGTACAAAATTTAATAATATTTTATGATGTACATTTAAAAATTATCCAGTACCTTTATGGAATTAGCACATTATGCTAGTGATTTGTACTTTATTCAAAGTATTTATTTCTGCTAAATTTTTAAGGTCAACATTTGGTTTAGGAAATTTTATTTCGTTGATACAATTTACCAGTCTTGTTGTTTATATTTTTAGGTATATTTCAGTTCATAATTTTTTTCCACAGAACATTTTTAATCATGGCACAATTCAGTCTTGATCAACTTTGAAGATCTCATTACAAACTTATAAAAATACATTTATGAGTTTCTAACAAGGATCACAGAATAATTTTATGTGTACAACGTGGTAATATTAACGCTTTCACTGCCCAATATACAGAGATAGATTCACATATGCATAATGGGCAATGACATTGATAGGACAGAAGAATTGTCGTACAGAATAATAATTTTAAAATGAGTTTTAATAGACAGCACGGCGTTTAAATTTTGAAATATTTAATAGAGATATAAGGACTTTAATAAACGATATGTACTTGTTTATTTTAAGTACCAAATTGTACACACACATCACAGATTAGAGGCACACCATAAAGTAATTCTAGAGCTTGTGCTATTTGGGAGCAGGCAGAGACTTAGGAGAAACGTCGCGATGGAGTCAGGATCCAGTATTTGTTTGGGCGATTGTGATCCAGGTACGAGCACTGTAATATTAAGCATGCTTAGTGCCGCTTTCGTGTAACGTCATCCACAGCCGGATTATGCCCACTGCTGGGTGTGGGTGGACCGAAGTTTGTGCCATCCACAAGCGCTATACTCCCAGTCAAAGGCCTGGATATGTTTTGTATACAAAGGGGTTACAAAACCCAAGGAATATTGGAAGAACTTTTTTAGTTTTTTTTATTTATATAATTAAACCTGTAGAGGAAACAAGCAATAGCTTACATGCAACACTTAGGCAGCGTCCATTAATTACGTGAGGCTTTTAAGGAAGGGCGGGGTAGCCAAATCTCACCCAACCTACGTTAGGTTGGGTGAGATTTGGCTACCCCGCCCTTCCTGGGGGAGAGGAGGGAAGTCTCGACAAATATCACGTAATGTACAGGGTGGGCCAAATTTTTGGCCCCTTAAGGGTAGCTACCTTTTCTTTTGTTGTTAGAAGGTCTTGGTTTGTTCTTAGGAACTTTCTGTTTTATTTTGAAGAAAAAAAATTGCCAATTTTAGATTTTTGAAAAAAAGTACGGTTCACCCAGAAAATGACATTCGTCAAAAAAAAACAAGTTGGTCTTAATCGACTCTATTTCCAACCAGGAACATTTTTTCATAAGTAACATACCAAATCAAATCGTAAGTTTTGGCAATAATGAAAAAAACCATTCCCATACATTTGTCACTATTCTAGATATTCTAGACTACGTTCACGTACGTACGTACGTATTACATGCAACACGAATTACTGAACGAATAACCTACATAAAAAACGTTTTGAAAAATCTCACGTAAGTTTTAGGGGTGGGGGAGGAAAATCGAGCAAAATCTCACGACAAGTCACCAAAGGAAAGTGTGAAAAATCGCTAAAAACAACTTATGTAATTTATGGATGCCCCCGTAGCACAAAAACCAGAAACCCATGCATAAAAATTTGGTGTAGCCATAAGTTACAAAAACGATCAAGACTCATTAATTGGGGTTACCAACATTCATTTGTTAGGGAATCTAACAGCAGTCCGTTTATGTATCAGACATACGTCCACAGCTGTCCATGCTTTCCCAACGCGGGGCTTTTTCCATAATCACCACGTTTGGCAGCCAGATTATTAGACCTCAGTAACGCGGTGGACGAAGGTCCACCTGCGGCGCAGGAGGCCGCGGGTTCGATTCCCACCTCAGGACCAATGTTTGTACAATCTGCAGATATTTGTTCCGGGTTTTCTGGTCGGTACGACATGCACGGGCTAGGTTGGAGGTCGATTCTTACGGCGAGACCACCACGGCGGCAGTCATCTATGCTACCGTTTATGAATAAACTACTTAATCATCAGATATGAATCCAAGATATTTTATGTCAACAAGGGTCATAAAGGAATACTTTATTTTTTCACAAAGAATGATAACAATAAAAGAAAACAACAAGCTAACAGCAAAGTAATAACTACAAACAATAATACATTCAACAGCGCAATAAATACAAGACAGAACAAGCGCAGCGAAAAAGGTTCAAATTCGAATTGAAAAATAGACGACAGACTAATGAAATGATGAATGAAAGCTTTTAAAACCAAAAACTGTTTTAAACTTCTGCTAATTGCTCCAATGATAATAGTGTCATTATAAAACACCAATATTTCTTTGATTTTGTAATCCATTTGTTTACAAAAAATAACAAGGATTCTACAACCGAGTGTAGCAACAATGGTACTAACCGGAGCTCGATTACGCGGGAACGGCGCAAGACAAACGAGCAGTACAGTCATGTTGTCGCAGCCCAGGCCTCCGGTGGCGCAGTTCGGGGCCAGACAGCGGTGCATCAGGGCTTCGCAGACCGCTGCCGGCTCCCAGCCGCTTAGGAGGCGCGCGCGGCAGAATGATATCACTTCCTGTAATAAGTAAATTATTGGCATATTGATATGGGTGGAAAAAAGTCCTATTAAATATATCAGTTACTAGCTGTTGCACGCGGCATCGCACGCGCTTTTCAAGTAGCCTATATCCGTCTCCGGGATACCATTTACCTACCTGCCAAGTTTCATTAAGATCCGTTCAGCCGTTTAGGCGTGAAAAAGTAACAGACAGACAGGCAGATAGACATATTTACTTTTGAATTTATAATATTATACTGTATAGATATAATGACACTAGCTCCTGTCCGCGGTTTCACGCGTGTATTTTCTGTATAATAAGTAGCCTATTATCTAAGCTAGGCTTTCTTCTTAATGTAAGCCAAATTTCATCTCTATGTGTTCAATAGTTTTGGAGATCTTATATTACAAAAAAAAACACATTTTCTATAGAAAATGTGTTTTTTGACATTAACACACGTTTTTATTTTTATTTTATTTTATTAATTTTACAAAATCCACAGCTCTCTTAAATAAAAGTAACTTAACATAAAAATATCACTTACAGCCAATAACAGGGTTGTACGTACAACGTTGTACACAGAAAGTACGAAGCTTATAAGCTTCGTTTTTTATAATGTACCTGTACTTCAAGTGTTACGGTGTCTACCCCTTTCTATCCATTGATGTATCCAACCTTATTTGTTTTGGGCATGGTTGGATACCACAAATTACAAACTAGACGAGACCTAGCGCTGTGTACGTGTTCAGGGTGCTTCGGTTGAACTTTTCGAACCCGGATAAAATTCAAAATTCAATAACTTTATTTCTTTTGGCTTACAAAATAAGCACTTAGACAAGTCAAATTTTATAGATAAACAGCTTAATAATAGTAATTATTATCAAATAAGAAACAAAATGTTATTGATTTTGTTCGCTTCAATATATATATTGGCAGAGTGTGCCTGTGTACCCAAATTCTACGTGCAGTGCGCGTCAGAATTAAGTATCCCCTTTGTCTAAGAGTGATAGGGGATACTTGACGCGCACTGTACATAGGCGCAAGCAACCCCCGCTATTCGATGTGCCTAACTTACTGGGAAAATTACCTCTTACCCGCACTTTACACACGCTCAATTTTGGTTTCAATTAAGTTTTTTTTATTTGCTTGTTTAACGTAATAATAAGATAAAACAGGTGGCGGCGGTAGTGCGAGTCGGTAGAACGCCTTAATATTTCGATGATAAACTTACCTCATTGGACAATACTTCCCAGATCCCGTCACACGCGATCACAATAAACTCCCAGTCTTCATTCAACTGCCTCACTTGCACATCGGGGAACGCTGGAGAGAAACATTAAACGATTGTTTTAATATTTAAAAAAACTTTAATAATACAGGGTTTTATAAAATCTAGGACCAAAGTGCTTGGAAAGCCAAATCAAGCGAACCTAATCTGAACAGGATGTAGACGTTTTTTTTTTGGGAGTTTTTAAGACCACCTTCAGTCTCCATCATCAGATCAGCTCGATGGCACTATGATATTTCATTGTTACCAAACTTGCTTATGCCAAATGATAGCTCAAACGGTTGAGGATAACACCTGTTCAGCTGGACCCAGACACCTCCAGCTATTTTATACCTGTGACAATCTGTTGCTGCGGCGTCAGGCCGTAATTCCTCTTGAAGACATAGTCCCCGAGCGCGCGGCTCAGAGCCAAGTTGCTGCTAACTCTGTTCAGCTAGACCCAGACACCTCCAGCTATTTTATACCTGTGACAATCTGCTGCTGCGGCGTCAGGCCGTAATTCCTCTTGAAGACATAGTCCCCGAGCGCGCGGCTCAGAGCCAAGTTGCTGCTAACTCTGTTCAGCTGGACCCAGCCACCTTCAGCTATTTTATACCTGTGACAATCTGCTGCTGCGGCGTCAGGCCGTAATTCCTCTTGAAGACATAGTCCCCGAGCGCGAGGCTCAGAGCCAAGTTGCCGCTAACTCTGTTCAGCTAGACCCAGACACCTCCAGCTATGTTATACCTGTGACAATCTGCTGCTGCGGCGTCAGCCTGTAGTTCCTCTTGAAGACATAGTCCCCGAGCGCGCGGCTCAGAGCCAAGTTGCCGTTAACTCGATTCAGCTGGAGCCAGACACCTTCAGCCATTTTATACCTGTGACAATCTGCTGCTGCGGCGTCAGGCCGTAATTCCTCTTGAAGACATAGTCCCCGAGCGCGCGGCTCAGAGCCAAGTTGCCGCTAACTCTGTTCAGCTGGACCCAGACACGTCGAGCTATTTTATACCTGTGACAATCTGCTGCTGCGGCGTCAGCCTGTAGTTCCTCTTGAAGACATAGTCCCCGAGCGCGCGGCTCAGAGCCAAGTTGCCGTTAACTCGGTTCAGCTGGACCCAGCCGCCTCCAGCTGTGATACGGCGCAGTTCCTCCTCGTTGTTTGGCTTGTGATCATATGAAAGGATCTCCACCTGTTTAAAAACATTTTGATAGGAGTTTAAATTATCTGCGTTTGTTGTTGGGTTGTTATAACACTTTAAAGGAAGCATAATTCGCTATGCTTCCTTTAAAATGTTATAAAAAAGGGGTACCTATAAAATTATATTTATTGTGTCACCGCGGCTAAGATAGGCCTTTGTGATCGCCACACTAGAAGGTAACTCCCGTCTCCCTGCCAGTTAAATTTTAATGACTAACGGCTGAATCAATCTTGAGGTTTCATAAGGTAATGGATTGTACTCTAGAAAAGAATAGACTACGTCTTTTATCAACGTCAAACGCGTGCGAAGCCGTAGCCAGACGGTAATTCTCTGTAATTACAACTTACCGTACGTCTACCACCCATAGACTTCTTCTTTATTTTTTTCTATTTGAAAATAATTTACCTTTCATATAAAATTTGCCTATGTCCAGCGGTGGACTAATATAGGCTGATGATGATGATAAAATTTGACTTATCTAAGTGCTTATTAATAATCTACACTAATATTTTAAAGAAGATTTGTATGTATTTTTGTAAGTAAAGAATAAACTTAAAAGCTACCGATTCCAAAATTCTTCACCATTAGAAAGCTTACTTTTCAGGGAGTGAAATAGGCTATATTTTATCCCGGAATTCCCACGGGAAGGGGAACTACGCGGGTGAAACTGCGAGGCGTTGCTAGTTCTCTATATCTCTATAAATTAAAATCATAGTTAAGAAACTTACCATGCCCCTAACGCTGGCTATAGCGCGGGAATCCCCAACATTGGCGCAGTAGACGATGTTGTCCTTCACGAGGACAGCAACGGCGGTGCTGCCAGCTACCTTGTCTTGCAGCATGTCCTCTTCAAGCATTGCTTGGTCCAGGTCTAAGAAACCCTGTAGGAAGGAGGTATAGATAGTAAAATTTTCTGTAGGTACACAGGCACACATCACACAAATGTTCGTTTCATGAAAGCATGCTTAGTCATCGATATATGCTTGAGTAACGCTTTTGTAAGGCATATGTGTTCGGGCCATAAGGTGCAACACAAACAGAAGGCGGCGAGGCGAAGGTAAGGTACAGATACGGCGCAGACACAGGCGCGATATCTGCGCTAAAAGACGCGGTGACTGTACGGCAAGTTATGTCATTGTAGGGCGCAACGCATACAGAAGGTGGCCAGGCGAAGATAAGGTACAGATACGGCGTAGATACAGCGTAGATACGGTGCAGGCGCGATATCTGCTCAAACAGAAGCGGCGACGGTACGGCAAGATGTCATTGTAGAGCGTGATATCTGCGCCGTATCTGTACCTTACCTTCGCCTCGCCGTACCTTACCTTCGCCTCGCCGCCTTCTGTTTCCGTATAAACCTGACCAGTTGCACGTCATTTAACCGCAAAGGATCGTATTATTTGGTTGATTAGGGCACTACATGGTATGCTGAATCGAAAACAAGCACCTTTTGCTGCGCGCGGGCCAAAATTTCATTTTTTGGGTTAGTTTTCACCTTTATATGACCTAAAAGGTTTGGACCTTGGCCAACTGTAGGATACCTTATGTGTAGATAAAAAAGTACCTGTTTCATAGCCTCTTCAACATTGCCCAGATGGTACTCGGGACGGGCTGTTATAAACTTGTGAAGATGTTTCCCAGCATATTCCGCTATGTTGGCACCTGCAAGTAAACAGTCAACCCACTGAAAAACCATTATTTTTTGTTTTGACTCTGAACAATACATGTTGGTGGGTCCAATTGCCCTAAGGTAAGCTATTAATGTTGTGTGAATTGTCCAGCATTATTTATTCATTATTAATGAGGGTCGTTGAGAGAAGGGGTTAATGAAACTAATTATTATATGGTCCAAGCTAATCAATAATAAGTTAGGTTCAGGGAAAGTTCATTCACGATATTTTAAATAATGCTGGACCATTTACACAGCATTATCTAGCCCCAAGCTAAGCAGAGCTTGTGTTATGGGTACTAGATAACTGATATACATAATACAATACAATACATAGATAGATACTTTTTATCATACATAGAAAACGACCAGAACACCCTGAACAAATGTCTGCAGATCGTACACACATTCGTCCCGAGGCAAGAATCAAACCCGCAACCTAAATAAAATTTAATCAAAATATTTAAAAACTGTCACTTATTTTACATTAGTTTGCCTAGACATGCTGGTTGCGACATGGCTTTACTCACCACCATGTCCATCATATACAGCAAAATATGCCGTCCCAGGATCATCAGGCAGCGATAGTATGTGTGTATGCGAGTCGTCCATGGAGACTCTCCATCCTTGCATGCATGATGAGCCCACCAGGTAGCGGTTATCCTGGCACGTAGTCGACTGCTTCTCTGTCACCGGTTCTGAGAGTGTTTGACCCATGACTCTGCCAAAATAGTAAAAGTTAAGAATTAGTATGCTTGCACTAGCTGATACATCTATACTAGCTGAGGAAAGACCTCTCTTTACTTCAGTGTTTGAACTTTAAATAATAGGTCGTTTAAAAACCCTGCAATATAAATAAAATTTTAGGTTGATACTAGATTTCTCCTGGCAGAGATTGACACCTTTTTAAGTTTTGCAGATTCCTAAGCTTAACATGAAGAAAAAATCCACATGTATATTTGTTGATAATGTATTAGTTCACTGTGAGATTATAGATAAATTGCTATTCTAAAGAGAATTGTAAAGTTTGCAAAGACAGCAATGTCAAGTCCTTTTTGTACTAGGTAAGTACCTGACTGTGTCCTGTAATTTATGGTATAGTATGTTTCTTGAGTTATATTATTGTCATGTAAGGTCTCCAACCGCTTTATTGATATTGTAATGTTAACAAACAACTGGTATCGCCGAGCTAGCTAGATATGACTAAGTTCTGATGTCATAGTACTTCAGAAGATCTTATGACTTGACTTCAAATGAATTCATAACTTCTCAGACAACAAATAAAGTTGAAAGAAAGTAATTTATCGATGAAACATACAAAAACAAGGTGATAATTAACAGAAATAAACCAAAAACACGATTATGCTGTTCGGAAGTTTCCAATGTAGCAACAGCATGATTAGACAATCTATTTCATACTCACGGTTTCTGCCACTTTCTTTGGGAAATAATAATTCTTCAGACCACTGTAAAAAATCGCATGAAAACAATATTTCAGAAATAATTACCAACCGAAATGCGTAGCGTAAATACAGCATCCAAAAATCACTGACTGACAGTTACATGACATGACAATGACAACGAGAAACATGAACCGACATTAGATTGACTTTGCTTGTGTCATTCTTGACATAGACAGATATTTTTAACGCAGACAACGGCGCCAATTTTAAAAACGTGTTCACTATTTAGAAATAAATGTGGTACATTCTGCTTTGGTTACATGTGATTTATATTTCGCTCATGATTATCTAAGCTAAATAAATCTAGATCGAGTGTCAAGCTAACAACAAAAAATCGGGCCAAACCTGAGGCCACAACTGGCGGCTAGTCGCCTGAAGTGCCACCAACACAAGCGTAGACCCATGTGAAACAATCTTCGCATTTTATTTACCTTGCACCTAAGACCAAATAAGAAGTCTATTTGGTCTTGAGCCTTGCACAAGGAAAGAATAAGATGTCGGTGCCAATTAAAATTTAATAATAATCGAGAACAAACCGTAATAATCTCGATCCTGACAACATCATTGAAAAGAAAAATGTTTTCCTGGCTTGAAAAAGTTTGCTTTGCAATGAAATAATGCCACTGCTCAATTTTATAAAATAAAGTAATAAATAAATAAACAATAAAAATGTTTTGACTTGGTTCTTTTTGTCACAAAAAGTCACTTTAGAAACCAAAAGTTCTTGGGTGATGAGTTTGTATTAGCTAGCGTTGATTTTATTACATAAGGGTCCCATTCCACTCATCCAATATCTTTGTCCAAGTTCATTGACCAATATTCGATCAAATCTCTTGGATGGATGGCCATTACACTCATCTAATGTCTTTGTCCAAGATTCCTAAGTAATTTGCGTAGTAGTTGATTTCAAATAAGATTATATCACATTACACTAATTTTAAAAATGCGAAAGTTTGGATGGATAGAAGGCAGTTTGTTACTTCTTTCTTACCAGATCATGGGGCTGAAAATTTGCATACGATTAGCTCTTGACCTGAAATAAACTTTATAGGTACCTACTTACTACAATTTAATCCATAAAATTTCAGTTTCCATGTGAAAGAATTAACCTGTTTACGTTTAGTACATACTTATGGCATCAAGGTCCGTATTCATCGTCCCTTAAGCGTGTTTAACAATACTCGCCCACGCAATACTCACAAGCAATATCGCTGACTTAGCGGCTAGACATTTTTATCAACGTCCTGTGATGCGTATAACTCCGGACTCGAAACCCCAGTCGTAATTAAGGCGTCATTGTGAAATCATTGAAATATTAAATTCAACTTCAACTTAATTATTTTAATTGTTTTTAAAAATACGCTCCACGCTTTCCCATACAAGTCTACATAGAAATAACGCGTGCGAAGCTGCGGGCAGAAACTAGAATCCAAATCTTTGATCAAAATGTCGGTGTTGCTGGTAAATTGGATGAAATCATCTAAGTTCTTTGATCAAATGTACATTGGACAAAGATAATGGATGAGTGGAATGAGCACCTTATTATTTCATTTTCGTTTCCATAGAGAAAAAAAATTGTCTTCCTAACTTCTTGTACAACAAGTTCATAAAAAGGCATAAAGATTAATAGGTATTATTAACTCTATGTAGGTATCTATATTATATCTCGTCTCGTAGGCGCTAATACGATTAACTTGTCTAAGCGCTAATATGAACTAGTAGTTTATGCAACTGTGCATAATGGAGGGCATTACAACACAAGTGTGGGTTTAAGAAACGAGCCGAAGGCGAGTTTCTTAATAGCATCACACGAGTGTTGTAATGCCTAATTATGTACAGTTGCATACACTACTTTATCTACCCAAATATCATAAGGGCTCTATGATGGGTTCAGGAACCATAGGTAGGGAAATGACCAGCATTATTACCAGTGTAATGCAATAATTTATAGTAATGGTAGTTAACATTGACAGTTGTTCTGAGTGAGTGATAGTGACCTATCACTCATTTTCGACAGATATAAAGAAGTTATTCAACTTATCAGATTTGTCTACTCGTAACTGGAAATAAAAAGCTAACGAACAAAGTCACTATTCTTGTGTCACTCGAGATCAAAATGTCGTGCGATTTATAGTTAGAATGTAGATACTAGTATAGCACACTCACTTGAATTTGACACCTATTCCAAATTTAAACTCTATAACCTACGGTTTTCAGTAGGTTATGAGTTCATTACAGTTCCGTTTATTTCTGTTGGTTGGTAATGCTGGTCATTGCCTATGGTTTTTGAACGCATTAGAGAGGGTTTATGATATTTGGGTAGATAAAGAACTTATTCAACTTATCAGAAAATTTGTCTACTCGTAACTGGAAATAAAAAGCTAACGAACAAATGACAGCTCGAAATGGCGGCGTTTCGAATAGGTATCTGTACCTATTTTTATTCTATGTCACTCGAGATCAAAATGTCGTGCGATTTATAGTTAGAATGTAGATACTAGTATAGCACACTCACTTGAATTTGACACCTATTCCAAATTTAAACTCTATAACCTATGGTTTTCAGTAGGTTATGAGTTCATTACAGTTCCGTTTATTTCTGTTGGTTGGTAATGCTGGTCATTGCCTATGGTTTTTGAACGCATTAGAGAGGGTTTATGATATTTGGGTAGATAAAAACTATTTATAGTTAAGGTGTCTACTATTTATAAATAGTAGACACCTTTCTGAAATCAAATATCTGTACCTAGGTAGGTACCATAGACATAGAATTTTTCACTATCCTAAGCCTATGGTAGGTACACTTTTTGTGCAAGAGAAGTGAAAAAACTATTGGTACTACCTATGGTATGACTTCTTTATATCTAGGGATGACCTAGGTTAGGTGATAATAAGATAATAGAATTACACCTGCATCTACCCTTATTATTTTGGTAATTAAATAACCCGTAATTAAATTTTAATTAAATAATAATAAATTTTATTAATAAAAAAAAACTTCCACTTTACATCTGTTATGTAAGTTAAGTAGGTAGGTACATAAATAATTCATGCTTATTTACCATGATCGAATCCGTATTATAATTTGTTATTTTACGCTAATTTGATACGAACGTGACTATGAAAATTAATATTTGAATAGCACATGTTTTATAAAGCGCTGATTGTGTCAATCGAGCTATGGCATCAGATTTATTGGCTGAGGCAACATTCCAACATTTTTACACATGTGGTGTGAGATGTCTTTTTTCATCTTCCGGCAATAAACCTAGGATTTTATGAGAATCTTCCGCTCTCCCCTGTCATCATCATCATCATCCACAGCCGGATTTTACCCACTGCTGGGTACAGTACAGGTCTCCCGAAGTTTGTGCCATCCACCACGGTCCTATGCTAACCGCCTCCATTGACTGTCCCCTGTAAAACGTTATAATTAAAAACTGGAAAAAAATAAGGCTCGATTTTGTTGACATTGTACCTAGGTACCTAATAACACAGATATTATAATACTTGTAGGAACTAGATAATAATAAGAATTCTGAGAATGAGGGAACAGAGTGCACCTGTGTTTGCGCACACACTTGAGCACTTTATTAATGTTCTACGCACCCGGCCTGTCCTGCGCCCCGTGGTCGAAAACTCGGACAGGAGGACATCAATAAGAATTTTTGAGCCCTACACTCCAATACTTTACTACGATACGAAGTGAATTGTTCGAATTTATGTTTAGTTCCTCAGGAGATCGGGTACATAACCAGTGTTGCCAGATCGAATTTGACAAAATAAGTATAGAAAGTTGAGTAATCTATCATTCGAGAGGTTATCTATCATTCAGCAAAAATAAACTCAAAGCTGACTTGAATTCGAAATTAGAACCAAGTGAAATGTAATTTTTAATTTGTTTGATTGTTATTTATAAGGCCACATGGGTCTCTCTCAGAAAAAGCAGGTAAATTTCTCAAATTTTAAGAAATAAAGCAGTAGATCAGTAGACTGTTCAAAAATCACGTAAATCTACTGCTAAATCAGTAGATCTGGCAACCATAACTATGGTGTGGTGTCGATTACCGATATCAAGGGGAAAGGATGACGAAATCGACACCCCGTGCGCACCACACCGCAAGTTGTATCGTAAACAGTAAAAATTTTGTGCTTCCAACTAGATTTACGCCCACCAGATCTAGCTACACACGAGCGAGTTAGTCTCGTTCCAGTTTTTGGCAGATTTCATAGTGTTATCCGTGCGTGACTAATGTAATGACACTGCTTTAGGCCCTCGCACAGTGTTTCATGGGACCTAAAAAATTTCCCTATGCTGTTTTCAGCACCAATCGATCAACGAATGCATTTTAAATGCAAGAGTAGAACACCCACGTATTTATATCAAATACTTTTTTTTATAAAAATTAATGAACTTTAGGTGACCTTGATCTAGAAAAAAATTCAATAAATTCTATAAAAGTAACTGTCCAATATTTTTTTTTTAAATAAATGTAATCTGACAAAAGATTCTTAGGCGCATTTTTTCTAGTTTTTATTTTTGGAAAATCACCTCTGGTTATCGAGTAATTATTTTTTTTCAGATTTTCGTTTTTATTTTTTTTCTCCCTAAAAACTCAAAAGTGCACCTTGTGACTAGCACAGAAAGATTGCTCTTAACAAGACCTATCAGTGGTTAAAATGCCACGATGCACTTCCGCGGTCTTTCGGAAAAATATGCTGTTTTATCCTAGGGTCAAATTTCGCAAAATAGGGTTGCTACTAAAAGGTCAAATGTTTGTTGTGAGTTATTACTCACTCTTGTCGTTTATTAACAAGAAGTATATTTCTAAATCGCACACCCGTTACTATAGGGCGACTGGTAATTTGCGAAAACCTCGCAAGTTGGAAATTAGGTGAGTGATGTAATTTAGAATAATATGGTAGGTAAAAATGGTTTTTGGGAAAATTTTATGACAATTTAAAAAGTGGTACTTTCACGTAAACCTAGGTCGAAAAACTAATAATTGTGGTACCACGTCCCATACTAGTGAAGTCATGAAATCGCAAAATCGGCAACGAAGACGCAGGAAGAGACTAGCTTACCTATCAAAACAAATCGCTTTTGTTGCTAAGTATTAACGTGCAGTCATCCTCGTTGGTTGGATTTTCATTCAACATCCAATGATGGATCTTCATCGTCTACCTCAGTCAACTGCAAGTTTTCTTCGTGGATTAGTCTTAAAAGTTCACGTACAGCTTCTGGCAGACAGAGCCGCTTGGATCTTCGACGTTGATTGTGGTGTACCATAGAAATGAATGGATCCGATGATTCTAATGCACGGTGAAAGAGATCGATCATAGTTTTTTTCCTGTTTATTTTTCGGCAGTGGCGTTCCCTATCTGAGCGCCAGAATTTGTTGCGCGGCTCAGCCGCTTGCTCAGAGAGCATCCCGACAGGAAGTGAACAGGATTCAATAATCTCTTCAGTGTGCACTAAAATTTTGTGTACAGTCACGGTCATCGGATGCCAATCAATATCAAATATCAAAGTGCTTTATTTCCTTTAGACCTTACAGGACTCTTGGACACGTCCCAAAATACAAATTACATAATGTAAAACTAGGTTTTACATTTTTATATGTTTTAAGATTTTAATCGTCTAATCGATCGATATATATCGATAATCTGATATTTTGTAGTAAGCCTTTTTTACAAAGGACATGTTTGACAATTTGTTTGAATTTATTCATTGATAGTTTTTGCAACTCACTTATAGTTTTGTTGTAGAAGCGTATACACTGCCCTTTGAAAGATACATTAATCTTGTGAAGCCTAGTTATATTGTAATGGATGTCGCTATTTTTAGTGAACCGATTGATATTTCATTACGGATGTAAGCGGGTTAGCTACGAACCTTATTTGTGTTGGAAGAACACCAACGATTGATATTTCTATGAGTGTACAACAAGTTTTGATGGGTCTGTAACGGCTCGATGGTGCCTTACTCCCGTTTCTCTGGACATGTATCAGGAAGTGGTTTTAGCTTAAGCCTAACGAAGGTGGATCTCTTCCCGCGCTACGTGTGACCCTTCATCGAAAAATAAAAAAACATAATACAAAAAGCGTGCCAAAGCATATCTATTTTATGTCTTATTAAGATAAATGATAGTAATTTAGGAAAAAAATTATTTCAAAACTGAATAAAATGAAAGGTCATGTTGAGTGACAACCCTAATACTATATTTTGAAAATCAATTCCTCCTAAAAGCCGCAATAGTGCAACCTGTTATTTTTACCACTGATAGGCCTTGTTAAGAGCAATCTTTCTGTGCTAGTCACAAGGTGCACTTTTGAGTTTTTAGGGAGAAAAAAAATAAAAACTAAAATCTGAAAAAAATTAATTACTCGGTAACCAGAGGTGATTTTCCAAAAATAAAAACTAGAAAAAATGCGCCTAAGAATTTTTTGTCAGATTACATTTATTTAAAAAAAAAATATTGGACAGTTACTTTTATAGAATTTATTGAATTTTTTTCTAGATCAAGGTCACCTAAAGTTCATTAATTTTTATAAAAAAAAGTATTTGATATAGACACGTGGGTGTTCTACTCTTGCATTTAAAATGCATTCGTTGATCGATTGGTGCTGAAAACAGCATAGGGAAATTTTTTAGGTCCCATGAAACACTGTGCCTCGGTGCAAAATCTTATTTAATGCACTACTTATAGTGTTCGGATATCGAACACTATAAGTAGTGCATTAACTTGCATTATTAATTTATTATTTTTCGCTTCTTCCAGTAGTGGACAAAAAATTGAAGCGAACAAAATCAATAACATTTTGTTTCTTATTTGATAATAATAACTATTTATTAAGCTGTTTTTGTATAAAATTTGACTTGTCTAAGTGCTTATTTTGTAAGCCTTAAGGAGAATTAGCTGAGCTACTGATGAAATATAGTAATATCTAGATATTTTTTTATTTTCTCAAATAAGCAGAACATAAAGAATAAAAGCAAGTGCCTAAAGGAGCGCAGCAATGAGTTTACCGCGTACAGTTTGAAGCGTCAATCGTTATATGAAACTAACAGTGTGAGCGTAAGAAAGTAGCGTGGGGGCTTGGCGGTCCGCCCCGGGTACCTACCAAATTGTAATAGTTTCTATTTTAACTATTTTCGTAACTATTTTCTCAGTCACCGCAAACTCTCCAAAATCTTCAGGGCTCGCTCCGCTGGCCGTCATTTATTATTCCATACTATTACTATCCAGTTTGTTACCACCCGTGAAAGTAACAAAAATTTTGGTGGCTTTGTGCGCTTGTCGTTAGGTATATCTTTTTCGGTATTTTTGTTTGTGTTCCTAATTATTTCTATTTAGCAGAAAAAAACGCAAACATGCAGCGGGATTGTCAACCCTTATATCGGTTCAGGCGGCTAATCATTTGCTACAAAAACAGCTTTTTCAGCCGATCCAAGCTGGTATCACCAGTTCATTCAACGCTTAGGTACAGATAATGCGCATGCTAGCGTTTTGACTCTTGCAGTTGCTTTGCTTTGCTTGCTACTTTTGCTAGTGCCAGCCAGGCCACTAGATAGCGTGCGTGCAGTGTGTTGTGTCGTGGTGCGTTAAAGCTAAAGCGCGTCAGAGTTGTTCGTGTTTTTCAAATTTGATTTTTATTATTGTTAGTGAGAATTCTGTGCGAAAATGGCTTGTCCAATGCGGTGAGTGTTTACTTAGATTTTTCCTGTTTTTGGCTTTAGTACTTACCTAGGTATTAAGTATAATACTTATGTTAAGATTTAAATCTTTGATTTTTGGCAGAATTACGATGAACTCCACATTTTTCACAAAGAAATTAACACTTTTTTTTAAAAGTGGTTCGTGAATAATTAAATCAATATTCAATGAAAAATAATGTATGCTTGAAATATTCCCAAATAGGTATTTAGTTATACATTAAGCTTAAAAATAAATAAATAAATTAAAATAAAATAAAAATTTAAGGGGGGTTCCCTTACACAACATACGTGATTTTTTTGTAATTTTTATAAAGGTACGGAACCCTTCATGTGCGAGCCCGACTCGCACTTGGCCGGTTTTATTGTGTAGGTAGTGGTTTCTTTACAAACATTCTACATCGAGTTTCACTAGTGTAGGTATAGGTAATTCATAATTAACATCATCATCATTCTAGCCTGGTGTTATTACTTATTAGGTTATTTTATTACCCACCCACTGATGGGTACCGACCGGTAATTAGTTACCTAGATGCTCAGACTAAGTAGATTTCTTACTTAGTCTGAGCCTAGATGTAGGTAGGTAAGTACCTACCTACCTACCTAACCTATAGATTGTCCTCGTCCTAGTCAAATCTTCGGCCACCACGGCGGCGGCGACCAATCTCAACACTGACTAGCCAGATTCGCTGGAATAACACAGTGCACAAGTGTGTGGCAAAACACAGGTGCACTTTCTATTCCCTCACTCTCATAATCCGATGGGACGGCAAACCGACACGACCGCGGAGAGGTCAGGCGCAGGGCCAAAGGACTAACTTGCTTTCCGAGGTTCTGTACCTGAGTTGAGTAGCAAAAAAAAGTCAAAAAGTCATTAACTTTATTTCTTTAGGCTTACAAAAAAGCACTTAGATAGACAAGTCAAATTTTATACAGAAACCGCTTTATAAATAGTAATTATCAATTAAGTAACTAAATGTTATTGATTTTGTTCGCTTAAATTTTTTTGTCCTCTAGTGGAAGAAGCGTAAAATAAATCACTAGTAATTAGCTATTGATTAATTACTTTAGTTAGCTACTATACCTACCTAGATCAAGCAGCCTGGGGGGGAACATCGAGTAGGTAGGTACCAGATGTTATGAAAATGAACGTAGCTTAGAAGCTTTCAATATTATATTGCAAAACATGTTGTACATGGGATCTCGTAGACTCAGACTAAGTAGATTTCTTACTTAGTCTGAGCTCGTAGATAAAGTATTTCAAACATGCACCCTGCTAGGGCGAGAGCCCAAGGAGAGGGAGCCCCCCTTAAATATTTGTTTTATTTTAATTATTTATTTTTTAACCGATGCCTTGTAAAATATAAGGATGAAAATATTTAGTAACAATTCCGCGAAAAAAAAACTAAAAACAAAAAGCAAAGTAACGCCTGAATCTATTATTTATCGATGCCTTGTACCTGATGCCGTTATCAATATCGAGCAAAAACGAGCAAAAAATCACTTCTGTATGGGAGCTATTAAATACTGTTTTTTAGTAGGTAGGTATTTGTTGTAATAGCGGCAACAGAAATGCAACAGCTGTGAAAATTTCAACTCTCTATCACGGTTCATGAGATGCCTGGTCAGCCTGGTGACAGACGGACAGACAGACGAACAGCGGAGTTTTAGTAATAGGGTCCCGTTTTACCCTTTACCGAAAATGAAATTAAGTCATATCCTATGACACTTATTATGAGACAGAAAGTTAAAAAGTTAAATTAATTCTTAACATAGCTACTATTAAAAGACACCCGGTCAAGTAAGAGACGCATGAGTTTTTTTTCCTGGGGATTGGAAAGTGACACCATTCTCGTCTCGTCAACTTTTTGCATGTGGTTTAATTTACTGACCGGTTGGTTGGGAAGTAGATATAAAGGTTAATAATTTTATAAAAATATTGTTGTCATCTATCTTTAACAATTTGGTGATACCTACGTAAGGTGGTTTTATTAAAAATATTACTAGGTATTTATTAAAAAGTTAATGTCTGCCTGTGACAGCAAATATATGTAATGTCGATGTAGTGTCAGAAGTCCGGTTACAGTCAAGTCAACCGGACTTCTGAGTCGCTCGACGACTCAGTAGTTCGGTTACCTAATTCAACCGGACTTCGACTGACAGACCTACAAAGATAGTATCCAAAAAAAATATTCAATCAACACTTTTAAACAACAAGTTGACTGCATAAAACCCGGAAAAACACGCGCGTTGCCGCAGGCAAAAGCCTGTTTCATGAATATTCTAATATAAATATTTTAATGAGACAATTGTCTCTTAAGGGGGTACCATACGACGCCATTTTGTGAAAAGGATAGACATAGGATTTCGAGTTCATAGGAGCGAGACAGGGCATAGCAACGCAAGCCCAAAAATCAAACTTTTGCTTATTATCTTTTAATTACAACATTATTTAAAAAAAACGCAACGTATAAAATGTTCTTTATACTTATTTAAATTACCATGCTTATTCTCAAGATCTTAACTTCAGTATTTATTGAGAAATTAAGGTTTTAGTAAAAATTTAGAGGTAACTTTGCGATTTTTTTATCGAGAAAATTTTAAGGAATCGTGTTTTCGAAACATATGATCGATAGAGTAAGTCGTGAACTACCTTATATAAATTAAAAATCTAAATATTTAGTAGTTTGGAAGATATGGAGGTCCGACGGGGTTGATTAAGGGTAGCATAGGGCCTTAAAATAAACTATGCAGTAAGTGCATCCACTTCTGTCAGCACATCACTAGTTTCAGACTAGTTATTTTTAATAAAACTGGTTTCCAATTTCCAACCTACTAAAATATGCACAGAATAAGTTATCGAAGAGATATGAAAAGGTAGTTGTCATGTTTGTTACTGGATATCGGCAGATTTGTTTGGGAACCACTTGACGTATTAACAGATAGGCAGGTTGTGTTGATAATTTAGGCAGATTAAGTGTTATTTTCAAAACAATCTTTCTTGAGATACCTACATCGATCAAAAATGTCCGGCTTTGCCGGCCCCCCTTAGATTCACAATGCGCACGCCACAACCTTCAGTAGCAAAAGAGAGGCATTTTGACATGTTAGGAACGCTTTTCAACTAGTGTCATTTTAGCGTTCAGACAAAAAGCATGGGTACAAAAAATGCAAGAATCACTCTTCCAAAGTGCTGAAAAAGGATGGAATTTCTTATTTTCAGTAAGTTTATATATATTTTTTACCCGTATATTGAGATGTGAGTCATATACTTGTGAAATCAGCATAAAATATTGTTGTTTGGTTTGCCTATGTTAAAATATTAATTTTGTTCTAAATTGATAAATGGAGAGGCTATTTCTTCTAAATTTTTTTTTTCATTTATAGTATGTATTAATATATTTTTCATAAAAATAAGTTTAATATTACTAGTTGATGATTTTTAAAATAATTAGTTGGCCCGCCCTAAAATTTCATTTGCGTAGACTCTCTAATAAAAGAAAGACTAGGTTCTTACCTACCTACCAGAAGTATGAATTTATAAAACGTTTATTTTTTTCCCGTAAAAAAAACTCGTGCAAAGCCGCAGACAGGAACCAGTTCTTTTTAATCTAGAGTGCCTGCCTGAAATTGTATTGTAAGTTTAAATTATTGTATGTCTGAAATGACCCTTTTGTATAAATACCTACTGTTGAGACACCAATTTATAGTTTCATCAATAAATGATTCGTTATCTTTACCTGAATTCTGTTAATTAATCCTTATAGAAAATAAACTGAGTAGGTAGGAATATAATTCTCAGGTAGGTACCTACCTACTTACAAAATAAAATAAAATGAATTCGACTCCACCAATCTCTTGTTCCGTATGGAAAAAACTTGTCAGGCTCTGCGCAAACTGTCTGCGTCAAAACAAAACGAACCCAATTTTGAGTGACATTTTTGTAAGGCTCTAGGTATCTACGGGGGAGGCCGCGAACTCCTTATTTTTGATCGAAGGATACCTACCTTAATATTCGATCGAGGACATATTATATGACCTCGATCGAAACATCATAATAAGTGATCGAAGAGTTTTGATAACTACCTACTTCGTTGAAATATGTTGATCAATGCATGATTTGATTACCTATGATGCCTTTGTAATTCACTATGACAGAAAGAGAACCTGCTCGTATTTCGTTAGTACCTACACGGTACACCTACCTAAGTAACGGAAAAGCCTTTGATTGCTATCAAATTTATTAAAATGGAGATATGGACTAAGATGGAGCACAGGCGTGGATAGGATTACATAAATAGAATTGACGTGAATTAGGTTATGTTAAAACCTTTTTTCAACGTTATTTTAACGAAAAATCGAAAACAATATTTAATAATCTGTAAGATACAAGGATAATTCCCTTTGTTTCAAAAATGAAAAAAAAAAAACTATATCTGTTTTTTTTAAAACCGTTTTTCTCCAAAACTCCCAACTCCCTCCAAAATTACAAGATTTTTTTATTGTCATCATTGCTTATATTTGTAAATAAATGTCCTAATTAATAAATAATCAGAAAATCTTGATTTTTGCTATGCTCTGTCCCGCTCTTATAAACGCGAAATCCTATGCCTATCATTTTCACAAAATGGCGTCATATATCGCCCCCTTAACTCGTGATTAGAAGACTCCGAGATTTTACTCAGAACTGAAACCTTTTTCACTTTTATCGAGGCCTGAAGAAAATAACCAAGTAGTAAACGGATTTGGCTGAAATTTTGCATAAATGTAGGTTTACATCTGGAAATAACTTTTTATCCCATAAATCAGTTCCCGTGGGATAAAATTAACCTTTGAACGTTTCCATTAAAACAACGAAGCTGCAGGCAGACACCAGTATTTTTTTAAGCTAGTAGTAATTTACTTACTGACCTTTTTTGTAATAAAACAGCTCCATGATGGACGACGACTCTGGCGCCCAAGACGGCGAGCAGCTAGGCAACGAGGCAGGAATGCTGTACGGCGAGTATCTAATGCTGGACAAGCTGCTGGCAGCGCAGCGCATGCTGAGCGCAGAGTCCTCCAAGCCAGTGCACGATGAGCACCTCTTTATCGTCACACATCAAGGTAAGAACAACTGAAGCTGGACTAGACTTCATTAGCTCATGATATAAGTCCACTGCTGGGCATAAGCCTTCCCTATCAAAGATTTAACTGGGCATCCTACACCGAATAATTTGATCTGAATCAAAGATTTTTTGCAAACGTACCTAACGTTTGCAAAAAATCTTTGACTTTTTTAAGCGGAACTTATTTTTTTTTAAATCGAGCTCGTAACTCCTTAGATGACTTTTTGATAACTCTCACAGTTTCTGATTTCTCTTCAGTGGCCCCGAAAAATAAATTTACCCCGTCAGAAGCCTGAACGTTTCTGAAACCAGAGCAAACTATTTTAAACCCTGTTCTCAAGATTTCAAATCTCCATTTCCAGCATACGAGCTATGGTTCAAGCAAATAATCTTCGAAGTGGACTCCGTGAGGGCTCTCCTAGACGTGGAAGGTTTAGATGAGAGCCACACCATGGAAATCCTGAAGCGGCTGAACAGGATCGTGCTTATTTTGAAGGTAGGTGCCCACCCCAAATGACCTAAAATGAGGTATAGGATATATTTTTTAAGACAAAATAACAGAAGATTCATAAAACAGACAGGATTGACAAACAGAAACAGAGGAAAGAGACAAGAGAGAGGTAGATGGTAAAAACAAAGTCAAAGCCTATTTCGGCATGAACGATCTTATAAGGAAATGAACTGATCTAGTTTATTTTCGCACTACCCTAAGAACAAAACCTGTCCATTAGGCAGTATGGAAAGGAAGTAGTTTGGTAAACAATTATTTACAATTAAAAAACATTAATTGGCCATATGATAACGGGTCACGTGAAAATAAGACACTCCGCAAAAAAGACTCGACGCTACGACATTTATTTTGTTTATAGGGCAGTAATGAAAATCTATCATCTCGGCCTGACTCTAACGTTGCATGATCACGAGTTGTGCCTGTGATGATGTGGGAATGAAGGGTGGGGCATGTTATCGGGGAAGCAAATAACTATCAGTCATCCCGTCATAGGCTGATATCGGACGAGATAACGTCAATACGGCTTCGGATATGGGGGTCAAATGTCAGAGTCTCCTACGTAATCTTACAAAATTATGCGTAAACAATTGAACACCGAAATTGGAATCGAATTGTGTAAATCAGTGATTCCTTCTGTGTATGTGAAAGTGTGGCGTACAATAGGGATTAGTCTTGCAACCATTGTTGTTCCTTGTCTTCATAAACAATGTCTACCTATATATCAAAAAAGCGTCCACGGACAAATTATTCATTAAGCGGACGTTACCTAAGAGTGTGACTATTTTATTTTGGATCCTCCCTCTGATGGGCACAAATAAAGATCAAAATTAAATATAATAACATACGCACCTACTTTTTTTTAATTTTATTTATTTACAAAAGGGCATCCTACATGAAAATCACATGAAGGCTAATTACACTACAAAATCTTATAATCTATGTGTTTTCACACTTATGGGACGCCGTCGCCGCAGCGTGCACAAAATTTTTACTCAACTTAACAACTTATCATTATACACATGAGAACCTGAACCTGTTTTTATAATACTGATGTGATAAAAGTATCAATTCATGTTCCAGCTCCTAGTAGACCAGGTGATGATCTTGGAGACGATGACCCCCTTGGACTTTATGGACTTTAGGAACTACCTGCGGCCCGCGTCTGGCTTCCAGAGTTTGCAGTTCCGCCTATTAGAAAATAAGGTAAAAGACCTTGAAATAAATCCTGGAAAATAGTCCGTCATGGCATTGAAGCGTATGTATTTATAACAAGCTCGCACCATAGGACGGAACGTTGATCCTCTGAGGATATGATAATTATGAAGACCAATGACGGACTTAAAACGGGTAAATCGATTAGGTATTTGAAAAAAAAGTGGGAAAAATTTGCAGCACACAAAACTCACAAAACAAGAAATAATGCAACTGACATCTAAATGCTATTTATTTCTTTTACAGTTAGGTTTAAAGCAAGCTCTCCGTGTGAAATATAACCAGAACTACCAGACCGTGTTTGGAGACGACCCTGCTGCCATGGAAGCCTTGCAGAAGTGAGTAGAGTCCTGTACCTACTACATAAAATCGTTTGTTCATAAAATCGGTGGTCGGTGGTGGCCTAGAACCATGCGAAATTCCGCATGGTTCTAGGCAGAACACAACTGCACCGTACCGGCCCGACGACAATGACGACATTGTAAGGGCGGTTGTGAATCCAGATGACACAGTATTGCCAGGAGTAGTAGTAGATACCTATGCAGAGAACGCATAAGTAAGTTGTTGGGAGTCAGTCAGTGGGTGTTACTGGCTGGTTAGATATATTGACTGATGGATCATTTAGCGACAAATTCGTCTTAAAATTATTTACTACAGTTTTGAACTTTAAGTAGGTACCTTTACATAGTCTGTCCTTGCCGGACATTAAACGACATTCAGCGAATATTCGAAGCGTGAATGTTTGTTCTTCTAATGGCTCTTTAGAATGTTTTTCTTACGCTTGTTCATTGAAACCGCTCTTGCCTACTTATTATGAGGTTTATTTATTTTCAATTCATCACGCTGCTCAGGCGGAAAGCAATTACTCGTTATTGTCAGGAACTACCTGCTTATTGCTTATCTCAATCTCAAGGTCAACTACTGCTACTGCATTATCAAATACTGACTGGGCTTACGTTCATTTTCAACCGACATTTATAAAATTATAACTGACGCATAATTTATTTATCTACCTACCTAGTAGGTACCTAAATGCAGCTGGTAACAAATATGAAAACAAACAGGTCTTGTCATGCTAAATTCTTTTATCTGGCGGGATTTTTATTATGAGGATTGGAGAATACCTCTGTTATCTGTGTGGCCACAACAGTGCATTTGTGGAACCAATTTTCACTGTTAAATAAAATTATCTTCAATGTTTTTGATTCCGATTCAGGCATGGCTTTATTTGACTCACACTCCCAACCAACCAAGCATAATGGAAAAAAACATCCCCTTTCCAGATCAGAACAAGAGCCAGCACTGCTAGCTCTGATCGAACGTTGGCTGGAGCGTACCCCCGGGCTCAACACACACGGATTCAACTTCTGGGGCAAGTTCCAGGCAACCGTTGACAACATGATACGGACAGACATCGACAACGCTAACGTAAGCCTGCCAGTAATAGATTCCTTAACTCCATTCAGTACCTATAGATAGCTCTTAAACAGGAGCCAGCCCTGCTTAAAAGCTATCTTAAATCTGAAATTTTGGCTGGAGCGTACGCCTTGGTTCAACACGCGTGGGTTCTAGGTACCTACTTTGTAAATGTAAAATGTAGCGCCTTCCAAACTTATAAGTACATAATTTAAAACGTGGAAGAGCGAAATCACCTATCACAAGTGTTTCCATAACACTTAAAAGGTGATTTCATTTACTTATATGACTGTGTATCTTTTATTACTGAATAAAACATTATTATTATTATATTACTTTTGGGACAAGTTCCTGGCATCTGTCGATAATATGATACGGACAGACGTCGACAAAGCTAAAGTAAGCCTGACAGCAATCGATTCCTTTACTCCATTTGGTATAGACACTTTTAGAACAAGCTTCTTTTTTTATCTATCTTTCGCTCGCTGGTAAAATCATACCACCCTAATAACAAACAACTCCACCATATTAGATCAGAAGAGAACAAGAGCCGGATGTCAGAGGGGCCTAGATTTGCATTGACCCTCACTGTAGATTCTTGCTACGGGGTCCTATCCCGCGCCAGTCATCTCGTGTGGTTGTTAATCATTTTAATATGTCTGACTTTCAGAAAGAGCCAAGCGAGAATGTGCGCAAATATCGTCTCCAGGACGCAGAGAACCGGCGAGAGATATACCGCTCTATATTCGACCCAGCAGTGCACGATGCGCTACGTTCGCGTGGAGAACGCAGGTAAAACACATTAAAATAGCCTTTATTCGCAGAAGACATCGGGTGGTTAGATTAGCAACCCACCACCCGTCACGCAAAAAGGGCCCACCTGTGGCCTAGTTGCGGAAAGCAGTCCAGGGACAAGTGACAAGCCTTTATTCGCTGACCATAGTAAATTACATGGTTATCACAATATTTATAGTCGTTTTTAAATCTATCACTAATAATAGCTCAAATACTTCAGCAACCAGTTTGTTGGTCAGGTTGTCCTTCGCCATAGGCCTCCCATATTTCTACCACTCATCTCTGTCACGAGCTAGTCTTCTCCAGCCTTTTGGTAGGTCATCTTCTCTATCCTAGGAATGGAAAAGAAGACAGACGTCAAATCAAAGGATGGGAAGGTCGTGGTCTTTACAACGGCACAATTTTTCGCCTAGGATGTACCCATTCAAAAAGTTCAGAGTACATAATTTCATCGGTTCAATTTTAACCACTGTTGGATGCAGGCTAGCGCAGGACCATCCATGATGATAGATGGCACAAACTTCAGGAGCCTATAGGCAGACCGTTAGTTCTACCGCGCTGTGGTAAAATCCGGCGACAAGGAGTAGGTATGAATGATAAAGCTGTGAAAAAGGCCGAAGTGACTACCTCCAAAATTCATATTGGCTATAAAGTGTATACCTAAAGGCAAATACGTAATTATTTCACCATCTTTGTAACTGATTACCCTCAGGTTATCACACAAGGCCTTGCAAGGAGCCATCATGATCACTTTCTACCGCGACGAGCCGCGCTTCTCGCAGCCACACCAGCTGCTGATGCTGCTTATGGACATAGACAGTCTTATCACCAAGTGGCGTTGTAAGTACCTTCTTACTCTCTGTTGGGTTTTGGGATGATATGCACAAGTTACGTATTATTTATTACGTACCGGTCAGCTCGGGAGGTGAAGATAAAGAAGTTTTCAAACCACATGCTCGACAATGCCGAATTATAGGTCATGTAAACCCTACCGAAAGCAAGACATTAAATCCCTTGGTATTAGCCGGGTTATAATGTTGTACTGAATTTCATTATAACCCGCTGGTTAATAATATGATTTCACTTTTCATAATTCTTATTACTATATGCATAAAGTTTAATTTTGCTAAACACAATTTGTCCTAGGCCATGGCCTACTTGATTTGACAAAATAAATGAAGTTTGCCTCCGTGTGAACCCCGGTCCGGAGGAGCGCGGTGTTCGAAATTCGAATTTCGAATCTAGGACCACGGCTTGTGCTTTCGAATTTGGAACGTCGCGCGCCTTCATTTGTTCACGCGTGACGAACAAATCGAGTTCTTGTAGGTGCCTATAGAAGATTTAATTTCAAAAATAATATTGAAAATGTCGAGTGATGAAAGTGTTTTGACTCCTGAGTTTATCAAATTAGATGCCATAGGCATTGTCAACAATCTGCTGCCAGAGAAGTCAAAGGAAAACATTATTTATCTACTGAGCCTGTTTTTTTGTCTCGCATAAGGTGTGAAAAGTAGAGTATACACCTCGGGGATAAGACTGTTTTAGTCTTGGGCGGTTGAACCCCTCACTGCACTCAGGACTCAGTCTTAATTCCCTCGCTTCGCTCAGGAATTAACTTATAACTCCCTCGCTACGCTCAGGAGTTAAATTATGAGTCCTTCGTTACGTTCGGGATTCAATTCGCTCCCGTGACATAAAACAGTGCTTTATCCCCTTAGTGTATAATCTACTATTATTTGCTTCAACACAATGTAGGTAGGTAATTTTTTAGTTTCATTTATACAATACAATACAATACAAAATTCTTTATTGTACACCACAAAATAAAACTAAAAGAAACAGATATAAACATTAAACATACGTAACGTACAATGGGCGGCCTTATCGCTTAGCAGCGATTTCTTCCAGGCAACCTTTGGATGGAAAGAAATTTGAAAATTTAAGAAAGGCAGGGGTGTATACAACATAATACATAATAATAATTATTAAATATTCATAAGCAAGGAGAAACGTAAATTAACATAAAAATACTTTATAAAATAGATAATATACATGGAATAAATAAATACCAAGAACAAAGAAAAAAACATGATTTAGTACCAATATTCACTTTTGTGACAGATAAAAGTCTTTAACGCGAGCTTTGAAAACGGGTAGAGATCCAGCTTTCCTAATGGACTCAGGCAGTGCGTTCCACAGCTTTACGGCCTGGATGGAAAAGGATTTGCCATAAAAACTGGTTCGGTGGAGAGGCACGTTCAAAACCAGATTTTCTGATGACCGAAGGATGCGAGAAGGATGAGCATGGGAACAATGGAGAAATTCGAAACGCTCCTTTAAATAGAGTGGAGTGTGAGGGTTGAAGAGTATGTTATACAGAAGAGAAAGGATGTGAGAATCCCGGCGACGACGGATAGGGAGCCACTTGAGCTTTGAGCGGAACTCCGAAATATGGTCGTATTTGCGAAGCCCAAAAACAAACCGTATACAGACATTTTGGAGTCTTTCAAGCTTATTGAGCTGCTCCTCAGTGAGGTCAAGGTAGCAGAAATCAGCATAGTCAAGGATAGGAAGCATGAGAGATTGGGCTAGCACAATTTTAGTGGCAGTAGGCAGAAAATTTCGAAGTCTTCTCAACGAGGCGGCAGAAGCAAAAATCTTACGACTCACAGCATCCATTTGTGGGACCCAAGTCATGTCGCAATCCATTAAAATTCCTAGGTTTTTAACACTACTGCTAAAAGGAACGGTGACGCTATTAAATTCAATATTGGGCAGCGTAGACCAATCAATTTTTACAGAAGTTCGTGAGCTGCCTATTATAATAGCCTGTGTTTTGCTTGGGTTAATCTGGAGACCATAGGCCACGCTCCAGTCACGAATACTCGTAAGGTCGCTATTCGTCCGATGAATCGCACCAGCCAGGTCTTGCAATGGGGCTTGAGTGTAAATCTGGAGATCGTCTGCATAGAGGTGGTAGGAAGAAGTTAATTGAAGAGAGATAGAATTTATAAATAATGAAAATAATAGAGGAGATAATACGCCGCCTTGCGGGCATTGCATTTATGTTCTACTTAAATAAGCTTACAAATGTTACGGTAAGTTCAAATTAATGTTGTATTCTAACTATAACCTATAAGTAATTTTAGGCCCGTATTATGAATTCTTGCTCAGTCATAGATCTAATCTTGTGTGAATTTTATGCCATAGAAAAGCGTTACTTAAGCATAGATCGATGACTGATGTCGAGTAGGTACCTATAATACGTACGAGAACTACTGGGAGTAAGGTAAATATCAATTACATACCACATTGTAACAAAACGGTCAAGTGTGTGTATGGTGGAACCACGAAAAAGTTTGATCCCACCAGTGCTGCATTGGGACATCGCAGTGGGACCACGGTTCCGGAGTGGATTTTCCATAATTCGAGTTTACATTTTCAATTTACACAAGTGATTTTGAAGATTTCTCCTCGTAGGTGTAGTAGGTATAAAGCACTATTTATCACTCGGGAGAATGTGCGATTCCTACCTCGTGTGTTTTAAGGCCAAATTACATATTCAATAGGAATCGGGTACGTTGGTGTACAAGGTGTACAATGTACCTACTATTTTATCCCCCTAGAAATGTGAAATTCTTATTTAAGGCGAATAGTAAGGCAAATGACCTTGGGCATGTCCGCGCGCCCATATGCAGCAATGAGTGCTTGTTTTCGATTCAGCATACCATGTAGTGCCCTAATCAACCAAATAATACGATCCTCTGCGGTTAGGTGACGAGTAACTGGTCAGGTTTGTATCTCAGATTTTGTAGGGAAAAATACGTTTTTACGTTTAATATCGTTATTTTGACTGCTTTTCGACGATAATGGACCGCCACGAAATAGGTATGAACTATGTGAATCACTATACTGAATTTGGTACTGATCGAATTTGAGACACCGATAAAAAGTGAGTTCGAAGCAACTAAACACACACTATAACTAACACTATAACAACTAAACTATAATTAACGGCAAACATTTGGGACCGCCAAGCACTTCTTCAAAATATGTGTTACAGGATATATAAATTTCAAAGCTCCACAATCAATATTGTTGTCAGAAAATGGGTTCAAAAACAACTAATTTTCGTGTTTTTGCCTTCATATTCGCCTTAACGCGGGTGAAACCGCGGGGAACAGCTAGTTATGTATAATTTCAGATAACCACGTGATAATGGTGCAGCGCATGATCGGCTCCATGCAGCTTGGCACAGGAGGCTCCGCGGGCTACCAATACCTTCGGTCCACGCTCAGGTGAGACGTCGTGCATAATCTTACTTACTCCAGACTCCAGTGGCTCAGCTACTCAAACTGGATCTTGGCCATTCCTGGCCTCATGGCCTCCGACACAAGACTTCTCCCGGCATCTCGGTACCTACATAAAGGTTCGATGGTTAGGTTAAAATAGATAATGATACGGAACCCTTCGTGCGCGAGTCCGACTCGCACTTGACCGGTTTTATTATAGATAATGGTACGAAACCCTTCGTGCGCGAGTCTGACTCCCACTTGGCCGGTTTTATTTTGCGTTCTCCTTACTCTAGAACCAAGTTTTAACTTTGTTGTAGAATGTGTACGAATTCGTTGTTCAAAATAAAACAAATGACTACTCGATCTAGCTTAGAATAGCTCTCACTTGGTAGAGATCCGAAGGTAGGATATATGACTTCGTAGGTCTTCTAAATTGAATGCACCAAGTATGCACTGAAATATCAGACTTCAGTAGGTACATATTAGATCTAGTTTACAAGAGCTCTCAGTTGTTAGAGATTTGTAGGTAGGATATATGACTTTGTAGGTCTTCTAAACTGAATGCACCAAGTATGGACTGAAATGTCAGACTTCAGTAGGTACATATTAGATCTAGTTTAAAAGAGATCTCATTTGGTAGAGATCCGAAGGTAGGATATATGACTTCTTAGGTCTTCTAAATTGAATGCACCAAGTATGCACTGAAATATCAGACTTCAGTAGGTACATATTAGATCTAGTTTAAAAGAGATCTCATTTGGTAGACATCCGAAGGTAGGATATATGACTTCGTAGGTCTTCTAAAATGAATGCACCAAGTATGCACTGAAATATCAGACTTAAGTAGGTACATATTAGATCTAGTTTAAAAGAGCTCTCATTTGGTAGAGATTCGTAGGTATAAATAAATAAAAATCATTGATTTCAGTACCATGGCACCATATGATATGAATTTAGTAATAGAACTACCTAGGTACCTACTAAAAATTCAAAAATTATTAATATATAACTTCGTAGGTCTTCTAAATTGAATGCACAAAGTATGCACTGGAATATCCGACTTTAGAACATAATTCGTATTAATTAATTAATTGAACTCGGATTATAATATAGGTACTCGGATTATTGAAAAAACCCTTTCTTTGTATAATTTGTTGTTGTCATATTTTCAGTGACCGCTACAAAGTATTCCTGGACCTTTTCAACCTGTCGACGTTCCTGCTGCCCCGCTCTCTGATCCCGCCTCTAGATGAAGGGATGAAACGCAGTCTCAACCTCGCGTGGGGGGAAAAGATTAATAACGACATTGAATAAACCATATTTTAATACATATTTGCTTGTTTGATTGCCTTTTTTAACAAGGTAACTGCAGACTGTTGCAAACAATTACAGGTAGGTAGCTGTAATTGTTTGCAACGGATCCATATCAATACCAGTCGGAAGCGTCCCCAAGACGCTGGATGCACGTATTGCCAAGGCAAATCAAGGGTCGGTTTTACGACTATGATAGACCCTGATCAGGGCTTGTGCGAGTCTGTAAATTTTGTGCATATGTCTATAATGTAACTTTTTCTCTCTTATATCAGTTCTCATGGGATATAAATAACCTTTATCTAAACGTATTCAATTGTCCATATAAACAACGCGTGAGAATCCACTGGCATAAAGTAGTAAATGATATGAAAAGATTTACAATTGACGGTCAGATAATTTATTTAATTAATAGATACTAGCTAGTTACAATAATAAAATATAACAATTACAAAAGATTTACATAAAATTTGTGAATTCACGTCAAGTTATGCCGGTACCACGTGAGGAGTTCCCTGACCTTTCTCCACGCCGAACTTGTAGACAACGGCATGTTCGTACACTTCGCCGGGACTCAGGACTGCAGATGGGAAGTTGGTATGATTCACGGCGTCGGGGTAGTTCTGGAATAGAGTTGGACAGCTCTTAGTACGGTAAGGATCTAGGAATTTGATGTTGGCACTTTAGTATCAAAGATCCACGATAAAGTCACGTATAAGCTGAGCGGGCCCTGTACAAGAAACTTATCATCAAAATCACACCAATTTAATTTTATAAATGCGATATGGATTTTTAAATGTTTGGTTGTTTGTTACTCTTCACGACAAAACTTACTGAACGGGATGGGCTGAAATTTTACATAGATTATAAGTAGATTGATTAACTTCAAGGTTGTTTTAATTTCGAAATAACGCTTGAAAAAAATGTGATGATACTGTTTTTTCACTTCAAAATTAGAATTTTTGTTTTTTTTTAATTAAAATTCTTTTAAAAAGTAGGTAAATTATATAAAATAAAATATCCCAGCAATGTTTGAGTATAAGGAATAAAAAACATGGCCGCCGGAGGCATTCGGAGGACACCATCATAATTCCTACCTGTGTCTCAAGACAGAACGCCCCATGCCTCCTGTACCCCACTCCAGCCTTCCCCTGCAGAGATGGCTCCGAGGGTGCGTTCAGGAAGTTCCCCGTGTACAACTGTACCCCTGGCTGGTCGGAGTACACTTCCAGGGTACGGCCTGATGGTGGGTGCACGACGCGCGATACGAAGTTAAGACCCTGGGGACAGTTTCCGAAAGAGGTTTGAAGATTTCGGCCGTTACATCGGCTACCACAGTATTTCTTCACAATTAATAAAAAAATATAATATGTTTGGATAGATGACACTTTAACAAATAAAAACCTATGATGCCCTGACCAAAACTAGCGCCGCCACGTATTTTATCTTATTAAATATTAATAAGAAGATTATCTTATTAAATATTAATAAGAAGATAAAATAGGTGAACGCACAACTTGGGTATGTCCGCGTCAGATATTTGAGATATTCAAAATAAAGATAAAGAAAAAATCATTAGAGCATTATAGGCGTCAGATTTCTGAGTGAAAAAAAATCATTATAGTAGGTATTAGTAGTTCATCTGTGAATATCTCAGAAACCTTAAAAGATTTTTGTATGTCTTATCGTATGTATTAATATTATATTTTTGTATGTCAGTCGTAAATACTTTTGATAAATTACCTAACACCACAGACCATCGGGATGTGGTTAGAAGTTCAGAGGACCTAATTATTAACAAATAAAATTGATAAACATTATTACCTTATTTCCATGAGTAGAAACACAGAAATTGTCATCGAACAGGGCTTCGCCTTTGCTCATTGCATCTCCTAACTTAGTGGGGGTGCGCAGGTCGAAGGGGGTACCACCGACACTCTTGAACCGGCCTGTGGGGATCGATTGGGAATCCGTCTCAGTTATCCTGAAAAAAGTGGAAACTTTACCCACACGTACCATTTAGTCCTGATGTAAAGGTGCTGACGTCCCACAAGGATCTATGTTGTCTCCTGTTCCGTTTATTCAGCATACGAATGATGTTGAAAAATTACAGTCCATATTAATCGTATTAGGCGTTACTTTTGCAAATAATATAATTTTTATAGAGTTGATTTGACTGACAGTAAAAGTGTAGAAGGATGTTTTACGTGAATGTAAGGCATTTCATTTATGTGTAACTAAACTGCAACAATCATCTCATGAGAAGTTTACTTATACTTAGTTAAACTTAGTGTATTATATTATCTGTGGTTATACTAAATCCTAGCCCCCTTATTCATAATCATCCGCTTCCTTAAAACAGTTGCAGAAGAAGACAGACTGAGAAATAACATTGCTTTAAGTTAGCAGACTATTATGAATAAAAGGGTAGGTCTTTAATAGTGCTGTTGAAGATGGCATCTTGAGCATAAGTGTAGAAATATTATAGGTAACAAACTATATTGTGTGTGTCGATCCCAGTCGATCCTTAGGCCCGTATTATGAAAGCATGCTCAGTCATCGAGCTCTGCTTGAGTGATGCTTATGTCTAGTTTTGAGTGAATACTAATTTTCAAACAATGCTTGGGAGCTCATGTCAAAATCTACACTCACTCAAGTAGCCGCCAAGAGCGGATTTCCTCCGTTCACGCCTTCGAGTAACTGCTTAGACATATTATTCAACGGTTACCAAGCATTACTTGAGTAATTAACGCTTGAGTACGAGACGCTTGAGATTACGTAATGACTGCTTAAGTAATGCTTGGGGAAGCTTTCATAATACGGGCCTTAGTGTCTATGTCCCTTGTGTGTAGGTACCTCCTAAAATAATAAAAGTAGTCTGTGGAAAAACCTCGTTTTATTAATAAGTAAAGGTACTAACTTGTCAGCATTAATAGTGATGACATGCTTATACAACTCATCTGCGCCACCATCATGCCCCGACAGATTGAAGTACGAATGGTTAGTCAGATTCACTACAGTCTTCCGATCAGTACTCGCAGTGAAGTTCATGAGCAGCTCATCATCGTCAGTGACATCGTACGTCACACTGACGATGACATCACCAGGGTAACCTTCCTCGTTGTGTAGGGAGAGGTAACTGAATGTCACTTTTGTAGAGTTGATTGTTGTCAGCCAGATTTTCTGTAATTATAACGGAAACTTATTACGGATGTAAGCGTATTAACTACGAACCTTATTTGTGTTGTTAGAACACTAACGTTTCATCTCTTATCGAGGGATTTTTTAAGGATGAGTTCGGATGGAGTCGCGCACGAGTTCGTTGTTATCTTGAGAGGGTGTTCAAGATTAGGAGAATTGATTTATGTGAAGTTGTAAGGTGAATTATTCTCTATTCAGCCCGTGAGCAGCCTGGGGTCAGGTTTCCTCTCTATCGTGTAATTTTGTCGGGTCCTGTGCCATTGTAGTGTACTGGAGGTACTACAAACAATGCCATGCCATAGGTTGTTTCTGGCGGCTTCCTCTGTTCTATGCTTTTAGCATCTTTAACAATATCGTCACATTCGTCACTAATCTTGTTTGGTTGTAAACTATGCCTACATCTCAGTACTCACGGGATCCGCGTGGTCAAAAACTAGAATTATAGGTACATTAAATTATTTTATTCTTTGGTTCCAAGGTGATAACACGATTGAGAAAAAATATTACGTTAAAAACCATGAAATAGCACTGAAGCACATAATTTGGTCGAGATCTCAGGAACCTTGTGGTCTATTTAAATAACTTATGTTTTGATTCGTAGGTTATTACTAATTTTTTCGTTCCTTGAACCAGTTTCGTCATAAGTTGTGTAGTTTTCTTGTAAATAAGCAAAAACATATTTTTGCGCTTACGCCGTTCCAAAAACGTATGCTCGGTCCCGCTCCTATGAACGCGAAATCCTATGCCTATCTTTTCCCAAAATGGCGTACATTGCGCCCTCTTAAAGTACCTACCTTATCGAAACCAACAACGCCTCCATGCAAATGGTTCTCTCCGATATTCTTCGGTAAAGGGAACTTTTCGCCATCGATCTCGAAGGTGGCGCCCCCTATTCTGTTAGCGCAGCGACCGACAGCGGCTCCTAGATATGGCTTGTTTCTAGTTATGTAGCTTTGTAGGTCGTCGAAACCGAGGACGATGTCTTTTACTTCGCCGTTTATGTCAGGCACCTGCGAAAATAGGTAATGGTACAGCAGCCGAACTAGGAGACTCACGGAAATAATTCTTATAAGAAGTTTTTGTGTTTGTTGTTAAAATCTACCGTATGCAAGCACGCGCGTCTTAAATCCACCGAAAATATGCAACATCGTCGCGTCGCAAGAATCGCTTTGGATACCGGTATTTTAGAGCAAAACACCGATACTTCAAAAGTATCGATTTTCGAATTTATCGAAAACAAAATACCGGTATTCCCGCTATTGTACCGGTATAAATGGTACCGGTATCAAGCCTTTTATGTATCATACGAAAATTCACTTACGAGGATTCCCTTTTAATCTGCCTTGACCCTCGACCCGAAGGTTATTTAATGTTTATGGGGTCAACTGTTGTAGCTGGTTACCTTTATAGCCTGGACAATGGCACCATAAGAGATGGCGCTGAGAGAGAACCCACTAGAAGTTCTCCAAGTGAACTTCTTAACTGTCTGCCCTGCGTGGACACCGAAATTTTCAGCTGTCAGAGTCACCACCATCTTTCTGAAACTTGGTTTAACGCATTTACTGCCAGGCCTCTGACGCCACCTGACGGGCATTTCGTCGAGGGACAAGAAAATCTTAGAAACGTGAATAACTCAGTGTAATAGTGGTAACTCTGTAAATATTGTTGAGATAGATCTTGATACATATACCTAGGTCACCTAGGAAGGAACGAAAAGACCTTTACGGTAAGGAATGCAAATTTTCTTCCTGCTATAGTAAGTAATCGCATACGCCACCTCTACGTTATAAACCCGTACCCTATTAGCTAAATTAGACCAAATTCAAACACTTCAAATAAATGTTCCAAATTTAAATAAATAGTAATACTGGACCAAGAGACTGTATCTCGCCATGGACTACCTGTGTAGAATACCTTACCAACTACCCATTGACCTATACTCAGTGCCAAATAAGGTGGCAATACAAGTCGTTCAACCTCCCCTCGCATAATACAGGAAAAATTATTGCTATTCTGTCGTTTTCCATACGAACCTGAAGCGATAACGGTGTCGCTTGGGTTTCGTGGTACGGGGGTACTAGCAAGCAAAAGCGAAATTGCACAACCCAAAAAAAATCGAAACCGGGAATAAGAATTGAATTTTAAAGTTTTCAATGTATTCACGTATTCTTATGTTCTAAAACACCAGAGTAATTTAAAACCAGTAATATTTTAATAAATTAATGAATAATATTGTAATTATGAATGTGAAAGTACATTAACATGACTGAAAAAATAAATGAATTGTGACACAAGTACAAGAAAAAAAAATAGAAAACGTTTATAAATTCAAAATAACACAGGTCTTTTAATTTATGCGTAGTAATGAAAATAAGTTTAAAAATAAAATTAAAACTAAAAATTAACGATTTTAAGTCGTGCCTGTTTTAGATTTCATGACGGAGATAGGTCAACGTCCTGTATTGCCATGCTACTGGCACCTAGTATAGAATCATGCATGATATTTGACAAGAAACCAGGTACGGAACCATTTTTGCGGGAGTCCGACTCACACTTGACGTTTTATTTTATTATACATAGAAAATACCCAGAACACCTAAAACAAATATTTACAGATCGTATTAACATTTGCCCCAAGGCGGGAATCGAACCTACAACCTCCGTCACAGGCGGACCTTCGCCCGACGCGCCACATCTGTCGTCAAACAAAATAATGGTTCTTTAGCTCTGTTTTCAATTCTAAAAACAATCTAAAGTACTCGTACCTATGCATAGGTACGAGTACTTAGAAATTGATAGGTACCTACCTTTCCAGTAGTAAGACTAAGTGTTTAGCCTAGCAGATAGCATACAATAGAGCCAAACAAAAGTAGTTTGTTTACGAACCACATAAAGATAACAACCGCAAGAGATAAAACAGTAAAAAATACTTACAAATTTACAACAGGCACGACGACGACGGTGCGTTCTGTACAAATGCCGGTGTCGGACTGAAGTGAAGGAAGCTATCTCGGCAAAGTTTATAAATGAACTCAGCCACAAGTGTTTGATATCAATTGATAGTGTATTGTTTGTTGAAAAGTTCACTTGACCGTCCTCAGAATATCCTCAGTTAGGAACACGTATTATGCAACTAATGATGACGGTGTCTATGATCATTACATATTATCTAGGTCGGTTATAGAATCCACGATATTTTACGTCAACAAAGGCATGATACTAAGAGCATTTTTAAAATTTCTGCTATTTGCTTCGCCGATATCAACGTTAGATATTGGTTTTCCACCAATTTTGAATTAATTTTTTTGTCCCTTTTTTACAAAAGATATCTGGTCTACCTAGATATCAAGTTGTACTTACCTTTATCAACATCATCCTAGCAAATAATTTCATGTCATTTATCAAACTTAAAAGGTAGATCAGATAATAAAACGCTGTGTTTTATTTTTGGTATATTATAATTACATTATAATATACCATAAATATACGTAACATTATCGTATATTTACCTAATACTGTGCAGACCTTATAAAAAACTTGGGGTGTTTCAAATAACTATAAACCGACCTCAAATAGTGCAATTGGGTTTTGGAAGGACACTTGGATGTGAATATGAATGAGCCTTTATTTTTAAAAAATATTTAATGTTTTTACTTATGTTACTTAATACTAATTAACACATTTTTTTAAACATGTCTTGTGAAACTCAGGCCTTCGATAGCGCGATCGAATAATTCAAGTGGCGACATCTAGTTAAAATTCGAGTCTAATTTAGTTTGAAGTGATGAGTGACGGATGACACTTGGATAAAACGACGAATGAAAAGATATCTAGTTTACGCCCGCTGCCATGGAAATTTTCGAGAAATTGATATGTGCGTTTTACGGCGCACATATCAATTCCACGAGGATCAATGTCAAACCTTTTGGAGACCATCTCAAAATCCACCTTTATATACAACAAGGAAAGAATCATCAAAATTATTAAGAATTTAACTGGCAAACATATCACCAAAACTAGTCGTGATTTGTCTAAAGAATTATGTTCTTTTTTTAAGCTTGGCGGGATAAAAATACTAATCCCGCGGGAATACATTTTTTTATGGGACTAATTCGGGATCATTATCTATACAATATCAAAATTCTACATAAAATTAATACATACAGTAGAACATAAACCTCCTCCTGAAGTTGGTCATTATAAAATTAAATAGTAAGTTATAGTAAAATTGAGTTATTCCAGACTCGTCCCACTTGATTCGGCCCAAAGTGGGACGAGTCTTAAACTCAAATTTTATGCTAAAAACGTTCCGGACTCGTCCCATTTTAAGTAAATATAAACAAAATTATACTCACATTATACTGTTGTTTTATTTTCAAACAGTTATCAACATTACAAATTTAGTCTTAAATAAGTTAGTTATATGACATACAAGGATGCCAAATAGTTATGGATACCACATAAGTTCAAATCTCCCATAGCTATGCGTATGTACCCGTCTTCACCCCAGTCAGTGCCCCAGGAGTTTCTGATGATGTAGTACTGTAGCTCATCACCATCATCATCAGTGGTGGTGGCGTAGCCAACGATTTGTACCACGTGGGACATCTTAAAGGCTATGGGCCTGTAATAAAAATAATAAAATAAAGAAAAGTGTTATATAGAGAGATAAAAAGACTACACTTACTGTTAGGGTTATTTAGAATTCTAACAATATTACGGTAACCATTGTTTGACTATCAACAGCCTATTGGTCCACAGCTGGACGCAGACCTCCCCCTGATAAGCGTTTTCATGGTTTTTATCATTATGGGGTTAATGCTCATGGTTTGACGCTAGGCATGACGGTTGGAGATCGCAGTTCGGCGGTAGAAATTGTGCTGCAAAAGGCGCTTCTACCCGCCCCCTGGTGGAAATCCCTTAGTTGCCTCTTACAACGAACATGGGCAAAGTGAGCCTGGCTACCTGTCGAAGAGTCCGGCACGGAAGGGAGATCACTGCCTCCTGAGATTTATAGTACCAACAACTAGTTCTGGGGATAATAGCAATCACTGCTCTCCGAATCACTGATGCTGGCCTAGCCCATCCACTACACACAGGTAGCTAGCTCATAGATATCCAGCTTTGTGTTATGATCGTCTGGTAGAAATCTCTGCAAGGGATAAGACCGCCAATTGCAGGATACGGTAGTTTTTTAAGAACTTTCTGTACCATATCTGTAATTTACATATCTTTCTTGCAATGAAGCTTTTTTTTAATACAATCATACTGCTGTATCTCCTCTGCGAAAAGAGAAAGGTACGAAGTCATTGTCGTTCATGAAAATCACGTATCAAATTTGAATTTGCTCGATCGACGACAATTTCACTTCTGCATACACAATCTACTAGGCAAGTTCAACAATCAGGGCAGTCTTGTCTCATGAAGTTGGAATGGTGCAAATTTTAAGCTGGTATCACATGGCAAGCACAGCAAGGAGGCATTTTAGCATAATTTAAACCAAGACTTGGTTGACTTGGTAATCGAGCTTTACTCAGAGGAACTACACTCCCACACAAAACACTAATATAGCATACAGCACTTATCTGATTAAGTTTTGTTTATTTATACGTACGAAGTCTTGGTTTCTCCACATACAAGTAAACACACTAGAGGTTAACAAATAGTTTAAACTATTGTCAAATTGTAACAAGCTGATGAAAAACCGGTTTTTCATTCGCTGTATGTAGGTCATTTAATTCAGATACTAGATCGGAAGGATGCACTTACGGACAGTTCATAGTAATGATGCCTTCGACGTAGCTGAACCAGGAGACTGGATTGATGACCGCAATTACAGGGCCGTGGGTCAGGAGCTGCTTGATATACTCGTCGTTGACGTTGCTACGATATAAATATCAGTAGGTATAATTTTTGGGGTCAAAATCCTACGACTTTGATGATTTAGTGTAGTGTAGAAATTAATCAGAGATGGTCTGTTTTATTCTCGAAGGATTACTATTTGACTTAAACAACAATGTAATTTTTTTTGTTTTATAGTGCGTTACTCGCATTGGGTAAATCTTCTACGAAAACTTTTTAATAATATTATCCCAAAAAATTTCGATGTCGGCAGGATTCGAACTCCCCAGATATTTTCGACCAGGCATGTATCGATCTCGTTGCTTAGTTGGTTAGAGCGCACCTGTACTGAAGGTGAGGCGCGGGTTCGAATCCTGCCGAAATCGAAAATTTTTGGGTTATTATTAAGTTTTCGTAGAACAATGTAAATATTCTGGGATTTTATGTCTGTAGGTACTTAGATAAGTAAACAGTACAAAAACAAATTAGCTTTTGAAAAAAAAGCTAATTTGTTTTTCAAATTATTGAAAACAATCTAGAGTTCTAGCGTGGTCCGTGAACTCAATATGCAGGATGCAAGAGTACTGACCAATGAACGGCGTAATCCCCCACCATTCTTCCACTGGCTGGACGCCACTGACAGGTTCGGTTGAGAAGGAGAAGCGGATATTTCTCTTCAGTGGTGATCTTATAGTGCTGATCGCAAAGGATACCTAGGGCCCTCAATACGTCCCCGCCGCTACAGTGCTTGGTATTGTCATTCGAACAGTCAAGTAGTTCCTGAAAGAAAAATCCAAACGAAAACATTAATAATAACCCAATAAACATAAGTACCTATCATATAACCATGGTATTTCATTTTTGTTCATCTTAAGTAAGTTTTGTACACATCTGTACACGGGTTTGAAATTAGACAATAGATTTTTGATTTAAATTAGTAATGGGCCCAGTCAACTAAAGAAAAGTAACAAATTAAATGCATTAGGTCAACTGGCCCCGTAGGGCCAGTTTTTTCCGGGGCCAGTCGACTAAAGAGCCATGTAAAACTAGGCGAAGTCTCGTCTCGTAATATTTCCGCCGTAAAAAGTGTTGAGATCGCGAGAAAACGGCCCACGGCACGGCCGCGGGCGTTTTATAACATTCGACTATATTGTTGGTAAATTACCTACTCGAAAATAGATTTTAATGTTGACAACCATTACAGTTACCAAAGTTTTAGGTACGTATTGCGAAAGCTTGCTCAGTCTTCGATCTGGCATTGTCCTATCCTTAAATTGTCTTTTAATTCACTGAATTGTTTGTTACAAACGTGCTCCAGCTCTGCAGATCGTGCCCGTCTCCTGGCCGTTTCTAATGGGAGTCAGGATATTGGTTGCAAGCACTTCCTTCATATAACACTGGCAGTTTATTGGATCCCGTAACTTTCCGTGTCTAGACTTGTCTTCGGTTGGGTGCAAGGTGTTGCGCGCCTCATCAATGCCAGTGCGGTACTGCTATCGAACAGCTTGGTCATCACGGATTATCGTGCACTAGGGCTGCCGGTCGGATATCTCGCCATGCCAGTCTCAATCACATCATCCGGCGGGCCTCTGTCGCCGCTAACGTATGCTCAATTGGTCACACACCGAATGGTCTGTTGCATGACGATGGTAAGAGGCCCGACGACATGACTCTCTCCATGGGAGTTGGAGAGGCCTATTGTGTGGGACGCTACATGCGTCGACACACTCGAGCCTTCCCACTTCCGTGAGGGCTGGTGCGGCGAAGATCGAAGAGGCGCAAAAATGCCGGTCTCGACAGAGCCTACGCATTTGCTCCCCTTGGAGTCGAGACCTTAGGGCCGTGGGGTAACGAGGCGCCCGAGTTTACAAAAAAAAACCTGAGCGTCTGGTTAAAGCGACGCGTGATCCGAGAATATGGCACAGCGCATCAGCATTGATATACAGCGGAGCAATGCAGACAGCGTCTTGGGCACGCTTCCGAATGGTATTCATATAAATCAGTTGAGCTACCTGTAGATTGTTTACAACAGTCTGCAGTTAGCTCAATTGTTTCAATTATAAATAGGTACTATTATTTGATTGTAATTTTCTTTGTAAATTAAGTTATGTATTCCTGAATCTATGCATCGATCTATGCTTATGAGGTTCGCATAAGCCATAGAAAAGCGTTACTCAAACATAGATGACTGAGCAACCTGAGCAAGCTTTCATCATAAGAGGTTAACCATGATAGTTTACACAGTTTTAAAGACCTGACCTGGATACTCAGCCGAGTGAACCCCATTCCTTGGATTGCAGCCATTGATTCCATGACCCCGATTACAGAGAAGGCCCAGCAACCGTTGCACAGTTTTTGATTCAAAACGGGGCCTATAACGCCCTCGTCTCGCCTGAAAATTAGATATATTCCCAACCACCCCATTAACCTCCCCATCAATGGGGCGGTTGGGAAAAAATTCCCATCCGCCCCATTACACAAGTCAATGGGGTGGATGGCATTTTCTGCCCCATTGACTTTTTAGATAGAAAGAATAGAAATATTAAATCTCGCTATTCATATATTTGTTTTGCTATTCACATTACAATAATATAACAAATATTCATAATACTCCTAAACTTATAGTACTAATAGTAGATTGTTTTACAAGGGACTAAACCATCCCATTATATACGAGGTTGTTATACTCCCGAGCGTAGCGAGGGAGGATGACAAGACCGAGTTATAATGGGTGGTTTTGGCCCGAGTAAAACACTCTACTTTTCACTTCGATTGCGAGAAAATAAAACAATTCAAAATTAGACAATTTTCAGAAATTTTATTAAAAATTAAATGTGCAGTTAGAGCAATTTTGAATGTTTAGTGATATGTTTTTCCCGGGCAATTTTATTTCGGTTCTCTGTGATTGGGATGTGTGTGTAATATTTTGAGTTGATTGTTGTGGAGTAAAAGTTGGAGAGACTCGACTCATGCTTGAGTTTCGTGCATTATTAAGATCTGAGTGCGGCTTCAGCTGAGTTGACATATTCATCCAATCCCGCGATGTAGATGCTTGGGGTTCTGTAATGTTTGGTAGAATATTGATTCCTTCCGTAATCCGCTGCGTGACGTGATACTTGTTTTGTATAGAGTCCTCTATATAACCTTCAGCCACTTGATCGGACCTCCATCCACCGTGCCGTTTTAATGTCGTTATATTCGCACCCGAGTCCGCCAACAGAGTCGCGGATGTTCTGCGGAAACAATGGCCCGTGTAGAGTTCCGGATTTGGTAATTTTAGATAAGTGGCAATATCTTTAGGCATGTTACCAAATTTATTTTTGCCTATGACTTGCCTTGTGCATTTACCATTTTGATAATTTAGAAAAAATCTTCTCGTTGAAACATTAGTGGGACGTAACTCCTGATAGGCTTTAACTATATTAAGGTATTCTCCACTGATGACAAATTTACGCTCTTTGTTTGTTTTCGTGTTCGGCAGACTCACAGCTTGTAGGTTTGTATCCGTTTCTACGTCTTCTAGCGTTATATTAGCAAGCTCTATTCCTCTGCATGCACCGCTGATTCCATAAATTAAAGCAACCTGTTGAACAAAAAAATAAGTGTGTTATTAATCGTAATAACCTAGGTACATAATTTAGGTATGTAGGTAGGTATCTATTTATTTAGTTTGAGTTGAGTACATAAGTAGTAGGTTACCTTTGTTGCCAAGTATTGTTTATTTGGAGCGTTATTTAAAAATGTTTCGATTTCTTGTGTCGTCAAGACTTTAGATTTTTTTGCCTTGTATCCAGTGGACAATTTCTTCAGTAAAACCGTTAAATTTACATATTTTTTAATATCGACGTCGTGTCTCGTTTGTAAGGTCATTCTTAACATTGAATATGTGCTCCAAAGAGTCGACGATTTGAATTTTTTCGATAATTCGTCAAAATAAGTGAGAAAAACCCCTTCTGTAAAAGAATCCACACGTTTCTCATCTCTCCATTTCATAAAATTTTCATAACTCTTTAAATATATTCCACGTGATTTTGTCGGCAACAGATTCATAATTATTTCTTTGCCCTTTTCTTCCATTTGCATATTAGCATCTTCACTATCACTTGATGACATTTTTCACGTTCACAATTTGGAAGTAAAAGTCAGGAAGTTAAACGTAAAAGTTTGTGATTTGGAATGAAGAAAATTCTAGAGATTTAGCGCCAATACCATCTTTTTTTTTAAATCTCTATTAAACCCGCAACGAAACAGTTCGCATTCTACCGTGAAGGGAAGAATCAAGCTTCATAAAACATCACCAAGAAGGTTCTATTTTCAAAAAAAGATTGACGGAGCACCAAGAAGTCGAGTTTTTATGTAAGAGAACGAATGCTTTGTACTGGCTGATGATTTTAGACAAAAATTAAAAAGAAAAATTACTTTTTAGCCCGAGGGATTAAACTCGAGTTTTAGGCCTGCTAAGCTACACTATTATGATACACTTTTCGAGCAAGAGAAGTGAAAATGATATTATGATCTACTAACTTTTAAGTAGGATCATAGATTAATGAAACTATTAGTAATAAGCAGTCGAAGGAAAACCAGGAAATTATTTAAAAATTGCATGAACTTTATTGTTTTCATAACACAGGTGTTATTTATTTTTTGTCATTTACCGCGTGATTATCAATAACTTCTACGAAAACTTTTTTAATAATATCCCAAAAATTTTCGATTTCGGCAGGATTCGAACCCGCGCCTCACCTGTAGTACAGGTGCCCTCTAACCAACTAAGCAACGAGATCGACACGTGCCTGGTCGAAAATATCTGGGACTTCTTACGACTTAAGCGTCGTATTAGCTCCACCTACAGGGGAAACCTTGAAAGATTATCCATACCTGTTCATTGTCTAAAGAAACGTTCGTTCGTGTCGATCTCGTTGCTTAGTTGGTTAGAGCGCACCTGTACTGAAGGTGACGCGCGGGTTCGAATCCTGCCGAAATGTGTGAATTGTCCAGCATTATTTATTTATTTATTTAGGCATTCGTGTAAATAGGTTAATAATTAGAAAACATCACAAAAACTCACCAATCCAACTTTCCTCGAACTGGTGATTTAGTAACCGATTTAATTCTTTTCGGGTTACACTTCCCGAAAGCGGTACTGCAATCAGCCACCATTGGATTCGAGGGGCGCTCCTCTGCAGTCAAGTCGGAGAATTTAGTCAGCCCATGAGAAGCACCAGTTCCGTGGCTCTTGCTGGTCAGTTGGTCTATCTCTTTGAGAGACTCCTGTAAATATAGCCTGATGGTTTTTAAATTATCATTCTCATTATCAGTGGTGTAGCGCCCTAACGGGGCCCCGTACCGATCCGGCCAATCGGGCCTTTTCTTGTAGTCTTCTTTGCCCGTTGCATTTGACTAAATCTGCGCCCTTGAAACATTTTTAATCCAAGGTTACTCAGCTCGTCAATACAGATGTATTCACTGTGATAGTTAGACAGTTGAAATTTTCACTGACGATGTATTTCTGTTGCCACTATAGGTACAAATAACTAAACTGAATAAAATAAACATCTAAGGCTCCCATACAATAAACGTGATTTTTTTGCCGTTTTTATAGATAATGGTACGGAACCGTTCGTGCGCAAGTCCGACTCGCACTTGACCGGTTTTGTTTACGTTACTTTTGTTTATTTTCAACGTTTCCACAGATACAACGCGTGCTAAGCCCCAACTCCAGTTCTGCTTAGGTACTTTGGAGATAGAAGCAAACAAACTCACCTCAAAAATCAGCATCCTCTTCTGAAACTCCGTATCACTATAACTCTTATTAAACTGCCTGAGATAATCGTTAAATCTATTCACTCTGTGTGTCCAATGATAATTCTTTATTGCAATTATACCACATAGTAACAAAGCACAGTATAGTAACTTGGCGGACATAATGAGGCGTGTAATAGACGTGATATTTCCCCTAATACTACAGAAATACATACGGATTATGTCAGAATAAAAATATATTATCCTGGTTGACCCAACTCACAAGGAAAATTAATTATGTAACGTTTACAAACGTTTGCTTGTAGCGCTTGTAAATGTTTATAGGCTACGTTGTTTCGGACTTTAGTAATTCATTCGCGTGGACTTTAGTAATATCCTAAGTAATGTTGGTTTCCATGTAAACTACGAGTATCAACGTCAAAGTTTTACAACCAATCCTTTAAAATTTTTGAGTTGATATGAGAAAACCTAAAAATCCCTCCATGTGAATTTCCAAAAATCCGTTCTTAGCGGGCGATGCCTACGTCCTAAAAGGAAACTCCATGCCAAATTCAGCTTTGTAGCTCATGTAGTTTCAGAGACCTCTTGATGAGTCACCCAGTTTTCTCTTTTTATAAATGACTAGCTGCTGCTCGGCTTCGCACGCGTTGTTTAAGGTTATTTCTATCACATGGGAACTGATTTATGGGATAAAAGTAACCAATTTTTTATTCAAAGTCTAAAACTACCTGTATGCAGTTTAAGCCCAATCCGTTCAGTAGTTTTGGCGTGAGAGGTAACAAACATCCATCCAAACATCTTAACATCTCAAATTTCGCATTTATAATTTAAGTGTGATTAAATAAACACGGATAATTGGGTATAATACAAATATTTATTGGTATAAAAACCGAATGAGCTTTTTTTAGATTCGTAAATGGAGTATTTTTACACCCTGTATAAAATGGCAATTATTGTATACGACTAGACTACATTATTGCTTAAAATACTTGTACAAAATTGTATAAACTATTATATATAATTTTAGTAACCCAAAAGTATGGTTAATTATAATAAAATCATAATCACATAGCTGCTGATAGCAAAATGCTCGTCGACTTATTACATAAATTATAAAAATACATAATACACTTTACATTTTGTTTAAAATACCTTATTATAAACCTATTATAATAAGAGTGTCTATCTTAGGGACGATTACATTTTTGGATGGAACTTTGATGTCATTGTATAGGATTTTACATGAATGTGGTAAGAAGCTTTACAAAAAAAAACATCGAATATTTGAAATAATGCTATTTGATTAGAACATGGATAAACATTTAAATATAGATAAAAAAAATTAAATGTATACTTATTACCAATTGGAAGTTTTTGATAAGAATGTCATAAGTCATAACTTACATACAAGAAAAATTTAAAAAGAAACATTTACACAGGGTTATTGGTAACTCACTACACTGCATGAACTGTTGGTTCTGCCCATCATCAAAAACACGTTTGTGAAGACGCAGGTCTTAAATTCTTAAACTTGATATAGCTAGCAGGGCCCCCCCCTTCATAGAGAGGATTGAAAATTATCGTAAAAACTGTTCTGCCCTGATTTGACAGTGAGTGAGGGAGTAAGAGATCGGTCTTTAGTAATTTAACGAGTTGCGGACAAACGTGCTTTTTTTTGACAAAGGCGATTAAAATAAAAAAATTAAGACGTCTAGGTCTTCAATTCTTTGTCTTCACGAACGTGTTCATGGCGATGATGTGCAGAACCTGCTATTCACGTAGTGTCAGATTTACCAATAACCCTGTATATGATATACATTAAGTATTGTTATACTATTAAACCTAGGTATTTAATTTGTTTATAAACAATAGCGAATAACCGCTGGCAAGATCAAAATTCGTAATTCTAAAGCTGCTTCAACATTTGCGTAAAGGTCGTAGATTTAGACCGCATCGTTGTCGCACAATACAAAAATTTTGCATTCAACTGTGGGCTTTAACTCGTAACATTAAGATTCATTTTATATTGTCATCACACTATAACAGACGGCTCGGGAGCCACGCGCTTGAAGCTTGCGGTAAGCTATTTTGTCACTGTAAAATGTATCTAAAGATAACGCGTTTAAGCCGATATTTGAATGCTCATTATTATGTTTTGCGGTAGCGGTGTTAGACGGGTGAGCGCCAACCTTAAAACGACAAAATATGGAATGAAATAAGTTCCCAAAAATTTCCAAATTTGCAAATTTTTGGGAACCTATTTCATTTCTTAGAGATACCCAAAGTGCGGGTAAGCACTAACAAAAAAAACCTTAAAATATGGAATGTAAAAAGGCACATTTTAATCTTATTTTGTTCAAAGGCACTTGACTTGACACTGTCATATTTTTTTAAATAATTTACTGGACAATTCACCCCGCATTATCTAGCAGACTTGTATCCCAGAGACGCTTGGTTGTTTCTACTAGGTACGTCATTTTGTTTTTCTACTCTTATACGAGCTAGCTCGGAAAAGTAGAACGCGGTCGGAGTCTGCTGAGATTGGACGAGGGTCCACTCGGTTCGAGCATCTCTGCAAGGCTATTCAGAAACTCCGTTACAGAGGCTTCGACATGTAATCTGATACAACTTCGAGCGAAATTCAAATATTTTAGCGGTTTTTCTGCATTCCACAAGGAATATAAAAAGCCCAAAAGTAGTTTTCCGCAAATCGTGATATATTTTCGTTATATGAACCCATGTTTTAACATATTTCGATTTGGTGCTACTTTTAGAGGAATTAATTTATATAAAAAATGTGTTACTAAAAATCAACATAATTACCAAAAGCTCCATTAAATGTTTGTGCATTATGCTTTATTGTAACACGGGCTCATAGAAAATGGTCCACGATTTGTTGAAAACGACTTTTTTGGTAGTTTTACAGCTTGTAATGCATTAAAATATATTAAAAAGCGCAACAATATTTAAATTTCGCACTAGTATGTACCATTTTCCGTGTCGAAGACTCTGATACCGAGTTTCTGAGTAGCCCTGCTACATAAAATTGAAATCACTTGCCTTCTTGTACTTTACACACACGCACAGATATATTTTTTTTAAGATGGCGCGATACTCAATTTTTTTTTCATATAATTATCTACACAGACGTCAAAACTAATTAGTTAAACTCATTATAAACTCAACATAGTACATTATTCGTTGAATTGGATACCCAATCCTTAAAAAAAACCAGCTATATTTTCTAAAAATTTAAACCAACGAAACGTGGCTAGAGACTTCGCCCTTCGCCTGCGATGTCTAAACTAGAAGAGGCTCCAAGGGCCTGGCTACGGCAATGACATTAGAGTCGTTAACCTTCGCGAGGGAAGGTTTATCCAGGTTTCAAGCTCAACTGTATGGCGCGTTAATCTTTTGTTTTTCATACAATCATCCACGCTGACATGACGTCACAAGTCCAGGCCTCCAATATACGAAAAACAAACGGGGATCGCGCCGGCTTTCAAATATTTACCTACATCCATCTTTTTTCTTCAGTATTCCAGTAGAACCAATCTACTTGACGTCTATAGTGGCGACCTCGTTCGCCAGTCCGCATATATTGCTGCCTATAGCCAGCATGATGTAGCCAGCGTTTCCAAACTCAGGTCCCCAGGAGTTCTTCGCGATGTAGTATGGAACATCAGCGCTTAAGTCGTAGCCAATCAGTTGAACCGCGTGGTTTAGGTCTTTTGGGGAACCGCTGAAATATAAAAGGTGGTAAAACATTTTATATGACGTATAAGTAAATTTGACACATACCGGGCACTAAAATCTGAGATAAATAATGTTGACAGTCTACACAGCATCATCTAGCCCCAAGCTAAGCAGATCTTGTGTTGTGGGTACTAGATGACTGTTAAACATAATACAATACATTACATAAAAGGATTTTAGCATACATAAAAATACCCATAACGCCCGGACTAAATATTAGTAGATCGCACAAACACCCAACGCGAGGATCGAACCTGCAACTTTTCGCGCCAAATCATCGTCATCGATCTATGTAATTTTTTCATAACTTATTTCCCATGGTCAAAAATCTTAAACGTTGTAAGATATAACCTCTAATCCTAAACAAAATCGCAATAGCAAATCGGTACATGAGGATCCAAACGACGCAGATTGGAAAAAATCACAGAATAAACTAAATTTTTCGCATGCAACGCCATCTCTGATTCTAAAGCGGAAAAGTTTTCTGGGTCGACTAGTTTATAATTTAGTGCGGTTATACAGTACCTGCAGTGGTATTGTATTACTCCTCCCAGATAGTTCTGCCAGGTGAGAGCATTCACTGCAACCGTGACCGGACCGTGAGTAGCCAGCGCTTCTAATATCTTGTCTTCTGACCCCGAAAAGCTGTAAAGGAAATTGAACTCTAATTATGATTGTGATAAGGGTAGTGCACATTTAGGATAGGTAAGGCAAGGTTAGAATTAGAATCAAACCTCGCATTCAAAAATGCTACAGTACAGAAAGTGTCTTGCTTTACTAAAATTCTGCTAACGTAACACTTGAATGTGCTTCATTCAAGTAAATAAGTAGTAGAATTAATTTTTAAACCTTTGCTGGAAATCTTTTACGGCGGCGTAAACACCATCCAGACACGCACACCCATATAGCCCGGCCAGACGCTCTTTCTTGCGCAGTTTAGTTTGTGCAGTCACAACTGCAAAATTGTGTAAACTGGACTGCGCAAGGACTGAACTGTCAGTACGGAGAGTTTTTAATATTGTTTTTATTTCTCTAGGCATGCTTGCAAGTAAGACCGTGTAGCCAGGCTAATAGAGCTAGAAAATTTTAGTCTCTAAAACGCACACCCGTAGCGCCTTACAAGCGCCATCTTACTGATACTTCTTTTAAATCTCTTATTATACTATACTTGATCAAGCATTTTAATCGGCGAGGAAAGAAGCTCATTAATTATCTAGCTCTATATAATGGTATAAAATTTAACTTGTCTAAGTGCTAATTTTGTAAGCCTAAAGAAACAAAGTTATTGACTTTGACTTCATGATTTTAATAGCAACATTCCACATAAATATATTCTGAACAACTTTAATATTATGAAGGCAACATAGTATGTATATTTCAGATTACAATATATTACTTACTCGTCGCAAGTAAAAGTGCTGACACGTACACCAGTAGCGTTCTTCACAATTGCCTTACAAGCGCCATCTGTGAGTTTGAGCGGGTACTGCTTCTCCAGTTCGACTGCTGTGTTGGAGAGTTGTAGCCAGTCGAGTAGAAGACAGATGTCGCCACCGGCGCAGCCGCTGTTACCTAATCCTGCGCAGTCTATTAATTGCTGGAAATAAAAAAAAATATTTAAATATTTATTGATTACTTTTTAAATAAAAGTAGCCTATATGTTATTCCAGGTCTAAATCTTTTTGTGTGCACAATTTAATTTTTAATCCTGATCCACAGATTAGAGTTATCTTCGGTCAAACACCTTCACAACTGCACAACTTTCGCCTATAGGTATAATATTAGCAGAAAAAGGATAATAGTCTACCTACACTATATTTATTAACCCTGCAGTACAATAATTTCGGCTCCAAATGGACAATTTAATCGAAGTTTGTTCATCACTGCTGGGCTGATGCCTCACTCCGTGCTTGGCTTAGAAAATGGGTAACGATGTGCGGATAGCTACTTAGCTATATTATGTATTGCCTTATCAGAACATAAGGGCAGGATATTCGAACCATTTTGTGAAAAGGACAGGCATAGAATTTTGTGTTCACAAGAGTGAGATAGGGCACAGCAACGCAAGCCCAAAAATCAAGTTTTTGTTTATTATCAAAATTAAAAAAGGTTTTGAGAAAAACCAACCGTAGAATATTCTTATAAACGTCGTTGCCTATTTTCTGACATGTTTCTTGGGAGTAAAACGTTGATATACTAGAAGTACAACAACAAAAACAACAAAAAACTATCCTTTCTTCGTAATTTTTATCATCTGGTGAAGTGATAAATATCGTGTTTTGAACCGTAGAATAATCAATAATGTTAATCCAACTACAACATAAATTTTAGTCCAATCAAAACAAAGGATATTTGATCGTTTAAAATTGAATCGAACATTGGCTAAATTCGAATATCCTGGCCTTAATCGAAGTTTCTTCATCACTGCTGGGGGGCTTATGCCTCACTCCGTGCTTGGCTTAGGAAATGGGTTACGATGTGCGGAAAGCTACTTAGCTATATTATGTATTGCCTTATCAGAACATATTAAGTCCATACTGCTGAACAAGCCTCACAAACATGAGGGGTTCTTTTCCCATTATCACCACTGTTGTCAGGCGTATTAATGATCGCAGTCTGCACTGCCATCCTGGCAAGCAACCGTGTCACCTACATGTGACTGTTATTGGAAGAAAAAAAGCATAGTTAATAATACCTGCACACTGAGCACATCCAGTTTCCCATTCTTGATGGCGTTCATAGATTCCATGGTGGCCACTGTGCTGAATGCCCAGCAAGCGCCGCACAGACCCTGGTCTCTCACAGGGCCCACCACTCCTTTGTCTCGCCTGAAACCACACAGAAGATAAATATTTTTAAACTTACGCGATCTGAACACATATTTATAAATTTATCGCGTTTATTTACCTTATTTTCCCCGGGTCACGGGATGACATCCCGTGACCACGGCAGTGTGTAAACCTGTCGAAACGTCGGGAAAATAAGGTAAATAAACGCGATAAATATATAGTATATAGTTAAATAGTATTTATAAACACACAGAAGATGTTCGGTGGAGCAGGACTATTTGGATCGGAATAAAGGTTGTTTAAGCACAAAAATGTGCATTCAAAGTATGGGATGTAGGAGGATAACTTAACGGGTTCGGTTGTCAAACTACCTAGGCCTAGATCTCAGCACTCACGGGATCGTGGTAAAAAACTTGAACCGATCACGGCAAACGGTACCAAATAGTTTTATCCGATCACGCCATACAAATGCTTTAAGACTTCAAAAATTCAAAAAAGTAGGAGGTTCTATGTTCGGCTGTCTGGATTTTTTATGGTTCCGTACCCAAAGGGTAAAAACGGGACCCTATTACTAAGACTTCGCTGTCCGTCTGTCCGTCTGTCACGAGGCTGTATCTCATGAACCGTGATAGTTAGGCAGTTGAAATTTTCACAGATGATGTATTTCTGTTGCCGCTATAACAACAAATACTAAAAAACAGAATAAAATTAATATTTAAGGGGGCTCCTATACAACAAACGTGATTTTTTTGCCGTTTTTATAGATAATGGTACGGAACCCTTCGTGCGCGAGTCCGACTCGCACTTGGCCGGTTTTATTCATTGTACCTACCTACCACATACATAATTAAAAAGTCGTTATAGGAACCTAACATAATGACATTCATTATTAAAATATAAGTAATATACATTTTGTTATAAGTACCTAGTTCACACAACTTATTGACCTCGGTCAGTTATTCGGAGAACTTTCAGTTTTAGGTAGGTATACCTAAAAAATAAAAGAACTAGAAATATCAGGTGTTGGTGGCTGACAACATCATTACGAGGTCAGTAAGGCGACGAAGGTAAAATGATAGTTTACTAGAGCTAAATTAATACAAAAAATGCTAAACCAATCCCAAAGCAAACAACGCTTGTGAAATGGGTAGAATACATTATGATAATGTATGTACTAGGCACATAATAGAAGCACAACGACCCAATACCAATATTTGCTTTCCATCACAATCATTCGTAGAAAATAAGTTGTCTCTGTCCATGATTGAACCCGTTACCTTCTGCCTCTAACCAGACCGTCGTCGTCCACCACAGAATATTTCATGTCATTGAATGTTATATATTTTTGAAAAGTAACTAATACGAGAAGGCATTTGACTTGACTAAGTGCTCCTCGTGAGCCAATGGTATCACACTAATATTATAAACGTGAAAGTTAAGATGGATGGATAGATGGATGGATGTTTGTTCCTTTATCACGCCAGAACGGCTGAACGGATCTGGATGAAATTTAGCACAGAGATAGATTATAGTCTGGAATAGAACATAGGCTACTTTTTATCCCGGAATTCCCACGGGAACGGGAACTACGCGGGTGAAACCGCAAGGCGCTGCTAGTTCATAAATAAATTGAATTGAATTGACAGAAGCTAACGTACGACTTTTTCAGAATCGCTCCCAAATATTCGAAATCCTAAAAATCGTTTATGATAAGTTGATCCCCTTGGCGGGGTCTGGAATCAAGGCCTATTGGCTTATTATCAACTACCTATCATAAGCGATTGTCTTTCCTTAGATAGATTAGTAATCAGTAATCATTTATTTCATCAATTTCTTGAATAACACGTCACCTTTTTTATACATATTTAAGTACAAGTTTGTACTTACACAATAATTAAATTTAGTAATAAAAAAATCTAATGTAAATATTTAGATACATTTCAAAATGATAAGTTAAATCTAAATTGAATTAGGTAGATAACTTAATTAATAACGCCTTAATCTACTTACACAACAATAGGTAATGCGTCACTTTTACAAGCATTAAGATTAACTTTAGTGCCAACAAAACTTAGGTCTTATAACAGAAATAGTTGTTTCGACACTCTTACTGCGTCGAAACAACTATTTCTGCGAGGAACTCATAGGCAATGCCTAAAGTTGAAACATCCGTGTGGGTTATTGACTCGCTTTATCATATCGTACTTTTGCAGTAGTGTCTACCTACCTAGGATAGGTTTCTGCGTTCGCATCTTGTTATTTATTTAGCTTATCATTATTGTTCCAAGGGTATTGTAATATTTGTAATATAACTGTTGAATCATTCTAATATCTATTCTTCACGCGGCATCACTGCCTAGGTTATGCGTCCTGCAAGTGCGCGCCCTGTGTTGCACTTGCACACTTTACTTTTCCACGTGCGTCACGGGCACTTTATGTGTTATATACCTACATAATGTTTATTTTCACACTATTGTTCTTACTGAAATATAATTTAACGTTAGCTTGATAAGTATTTTAAATCTCACTTATCTCACTAATATTATAAATGTCAAAGTTTAGATGGATGGATGGATGTTTGTTACTCAATCACACCAAAACGGCTAAACGAATCTGGATGAAATTTGGCACAGAGATAGATTATAGTCTGGAATAGTACATAGGCTACTTTTTATCCCAAAATTCCCACGGGAACGGGAACTACGCGGGTGAAACCGCGAGGCGCTGCTAGTTGAAATATAATTAAACGTTAGCTTGATAAGTATTTTAAATAGAACATAGAACGTAGTCACATTCGGGTGCGCTGCGCAGCGCGAAACCACAGGCCTCTACAAGCATCGTCGCGTCGTCGCATTTCGGTGTGAGCTGACCCTCTAGCCTGCCTTCGTCATCATCGGTAATTGTTGCCTAACTACCAGCTAACTACGTATTTAATAAATTCTCTTCTACTAAAGATAGACACAATAAGCTTGTTTCTTAGTCATTAAATTTTTTCCTATTGCATAACTATTACATTATTTATGTTATGCTAATAAAAACATAGAATATTTTTTTCCAAATACCACAGCCTTAACTAGTTAGGTTCAGGAAATAGGTGTTAAATGACATTAAAAATCCTAGAATATTTTTTTAAGTTGTCTAATTAGCATTTTGAATTTGTAATTCAGATTCTTAAATATCAAGGTTTGTTCTGTAAAACCAAGATTTTTTTTTAATATAATGCGTTTTAATCTTTTTTATGACTTATTTAACATACATGATTATTATTAGCAAGTGATTATTTTATAATATTTCCAAACAAAACCTATGTGTGTCTGAGTCTATTTATTGTCATGTTCATAAACACTAAACACATCACAATTTTTTTCATATTTTTCGTTCAGAATTGCATTGAATACCTGTTGTGTTGCTCTGACATTTTGCTTCTAATAGATAGAGATCTCATCTGATAGCTGTATTGCGCATATTAACTCTGCGCATATTAATCCCATACTGTCTAATGTCTAAGTGCTTTTTTGTAAGCCTAAAGAAATAAAGTTAATGACTTTTTTGACTGCTACCACCGAGCACAAAAACAAGCATTCAAATAATGTGCTTAAATGCATTATCTTTAGATATCTTTTACAGTAACAAAATGGCTTCCCACAAGCTCGTATGCTGTCAATATAAAACACAAATGAATGTTGCGAGTTAAATCCTATATTTGAATGCACATTTATGGTATGTGATGCAGTGCAGGGGTGCTTTTAAGGTGTGCATATGCAACAAGCGCTAAGTTGACTTTAGAACTAACCCTAAATATTGTCATAAAGTATACAATAGAATAGAAAAGAATACAATCGTTGTGCGTGTGCGACAAGCTTTATGTTGTGTGTATGTCATAAAATAGTAAATCATAACTTACCAATCTACTTTCAAAGGCAAGGTTGCTCTCCTCTTCCTGATAATGATATAGATATTATCATGGGGTTCATTTCCACAGTTAGATCTGTTCCTCTGGTGACTTGGATCGTCCCGGTCAACCTTGTACTTGTCATTTCCAACTTTGGAGTTGCTCCAGCTCTTGCCGTACTGTCCTGGTGGCTTCACCTGTCTTTCATCTGATAGATGGATTTCTCTGTATTCAGCTTTGGACATGTCTGAGAGATGGGTGAGGCCATACTGAGCCCGGTACTGCTCCGGGCCTCGGGAGTCTCCATTTAGTGTGTTGATTTCATTAACTGCTGCCTTTTGGAACAAAAGAAAATAATGGGCTGACCTTGTTACGTTTTAAAATGTTTATAACCATTTTAATGTGGTCAATTTTTTAAGAGGTACATTATTGTAGGGTACAGTCAGCGCATAAAATTGCTAAAACTTGACGGATAAATCATGTTTTTCAATGTGTGGGTGAAAATCTAATCCACTCATCCATTGACGATACTACGAAACTTGTTTGGGCTCAATTACCTTAATACGTAGAACCTAATGTACCTAGATCCTCCTACCAAAATGTTGATTGAAAGAAAACTGTGGAGGATTTTTAGAGAATTCAAATAAAAGACGAGAGGGTTTACATACCACAAAATGTTGGAACCGTGTTTGATATTCCTCGGGGTTGTGATAAGTTTTGTTGAATTTTTTGATGTAATCGTCGAACATTGGCATTAATTCCTTTGGAGATTTCTCATTGCTAAGCGATATCGGTACAGCGATGAAAAGTAAACTCACTAAAGCAATCGCTAGCACCCAGTTCCACCATTTCTTCATTTTATCGTAAAAATAATAACAAACAAGAACAACCCAACACAAAACACGTCCGCTAACTTCGGCCGAACTTTTGGAAACTTTCGGTGTTGCCAGCGAGCGAGCGACTCGCTCGACTGACTCGACCAAGCGAAAGCTGGCCGAAGGAAAATACAATGAACGATTGTCTTGGATTCAAAAAGTGGCTAGTTTTAATTTAGAAGATCCTGTGTGTCCAGTCAGGCTATCTTCAAGTATTTAGAATTTGTTTAATAAGTGTCCACTTAATTTTACAAAAATAAAACAAAAAATTGGTGGTAGGTTAAGTCTCGTTGGTACCACATACGTACCTAATTTGGTCGAAGCGTACCTTTAATAAAAATCCGTGGCCTGTCCTATCATCAAAACTCTTTAAACGGATAAACGGACGGAAATATAAATAAAACGGATAATGCTGAATTTCAAAGTAGTAAGGGGCTTTGCTTAAATGTTAGCTTTATCATTTTTATTGGGGGATAACAACTGGTGATGCCTTTTGTGATTTTTACTGTGTCTAAGAGTGTATCGTCTGTTGGTGGTTCTCAATAAATAAATAAATCATTAATTCACGCTCCCAGTTCGTAGGTAAGTAGAAGCTGGCCTTAAAATTTGTTGTAAAAACATCAAAGAAAAAAAAAGCTTCATTTGTATAGCTTGAAAATACAATGTTGTAAAGATCTTATATTTTGAATAGTTTTGAAACATTGTTTTCTACTGTAGGCATGCAATTGTTTTATTACAAATAAATAACGTGATATGGTTAATAAAAACACCAAATAAGAAAAGAAATACAATAAATTAAATAATGAAATAAAATAATCTCAGATAAAGTTGGACTATTTTAAGCTGGGTAGTTATATTTAAACCAGATTTATTCATAAATTCATTTACAGTTTAATATGCGGTTTCTCGGTTTTTGATAAGAATAATCTTATCTTCTTAAGAAACAATGAACAAGGGAGTTTACGCAGGGATTCGGGGAGTTTATTGAAGATACCATTTTTAAGACGATTTTGCGCAAGAACGTGGTTTTCCAGATGTGCTGTGGGGTGGTTGGAGCAGTAAAAGAAAAATGTAATATCGTAATTATGTACTTTATTTAAAACCTAGTTTTCAGACTATTTAAATTAATATGTATGTAGGTCCTAACACTAATGCTCCTTCTTAACAATATCAAATAGAACAAAGGTCCACCTATCCGCCCCCTGTCCGGCGAAAACCTCGCCATTTTTCTGCAACACTGAATTCACACTCTGATGGGTTACGCCCGGAAACATGGACCTTATGTACGAAGAGAGATAGTCCAAAGTCGCTCCGAGGGGGTGAGCTAGTAGGAATGCTGTAAGTGTTGCCACTAGTTTTGCTTCATTAGGGCTTCCTTGCCTCTGGTTCATTTCATCGGGGGTGGGAGGTTGCGATTGGTAAGCAGGTGCAGGTGGTTGGAAGGGCGCATGCTCCATACCGGGCATTGGCGGCGGTGGCGGCAGCGGCGGGAATATTCCCTGTTGCTGTGGACAACAATAAAAAATATTATTGTTTATTGGCAGATTTGCTATATGTTTTTGTAACTTGGACATAGACTGAATAACTAAACAAGACTAGCCAAAGAAAGGATTTTCGCACGAAACGTCTTAAAACATCTTTAAACATGTAAAGTACCATTTAGATATTATAATCTTACATTAGCACAGATAATCTCATCTTCTAGCCTGATCATAGTTATGAAGTCTTGTTAGGTGACAAATAGTAGATTATGCACCGGGGGCATAAAGCTGTGTCTTACGTCACGGGCGCCATTTTATCCCGAGCGCAACACAGGATTTACGAGTTAGACGAGTGAGAAAGACTGCCTAGCCAAATTTTGGTCACAGCGGCCAGTCTCAAAGTCAATAACTTTATTGATTTAGGCTTACGAAATAAGTACTTGTCAAATATTATTCTATAAACAGCTTTATAAATAGTAATTATTATCAATCAATCTCAACAGAGACTAGCCATGTGCCCAATGACCTATAATAGTGTACAAGTGTGTGCGCAAACACAGGTGCACTCTTTATTTCGACGACGACCTCTGTGGCGCGGTGGGCTAAGGTTGGCCTGGACGCAGGAGGTTGCGGGTTCGATTCCCGCCTCGGGACAAATGTTTGTCAATCTGCAGATTTTTTTCCGAGCGTTCTGGTCGTTTTCTATGTATAATAAAAAATATCCATCTGTGTATTGTATAGTATTATGTATATCAGTTATCTAGTACCCATAACACAAGCTCTGCTTAGCTTGGGGCTAGATAATGCTGTTTGAATTATCCAGCATTATTTATATTTATTTATTTATTCCCTCACTCTCACAATGCGATGGGACGGCAGACTAACAAGACTGGGGAGAGGTCAGGCGCAGGACCAACGTCTTAACATGCTTTCGAAGGCACGGAGGCATTCTCATTGGTAAGGATACCTGTTGATGCATCCTCCCTCCGTGCAACGCCTGCTGCGCGATGTACTGAGCCTTGAACTTCTCGAATTTTCTCTCCGCTTCATCCTTGGCGAGGTGAGCCTCGTTCTTGTAGCCTTCAAGCTCACAGATCAAAGTGTCGTTCTCAACCTGCAATCATAACGGACACATTTAAGAAAATATTATAGTTTTTAGGGTTCCGTACGTAAAGGGTAAAAACGGGACCCTATTACTAAAACTTCGCTTTCCGTCTGTTATCAGGCTGTATCTCATGAACCGTGATAGTTTGACAGTTGAAATTTTCACAGATGATGTATTTCCGTTGCCGCTATGTCAACATATACTAAAAAGCAGAATAAAATAAATATTTAAGGGGGCTCCCATACAACGTGATTTTTTTGCCGTTTTAATAGATATTGGTATAAACCCTTCGTGCGCGAGTCTGACTCGCACTTGGCCGGTTTTATAATATATTCTATGTCAGTATGCAGGATGTAAAAAAAACACATAAAAAGTAGCCTAGTCTATGAACGGACGTAGGGACGGACCTGGTATACCTACTACCTCCCTGCCAAGTTTCAATAATATCCGTTCAGCCGGGGCGAGATAAGGTAACAGACAGACAGACAGGCAAACTTACTTTCAGATTTATAATAATAGGATGTATAGGGTGAGTTTAAAAGAGATGCGCTGCTAAATGTACCAAAGGCTTTAAAAAGTGTAGGATACCTTCAACTGCTCGTATTTATCAGCAGATACCAGCTTCTGTCCAATCTTCTCATGTTCGTCATCATCGAACAACATATTGAATTCCTCCTTTATGTTGGCCAGATCCTGAAAATAAAACAACAAAAATTTATAAGAAAAAAAATCTAAGTGAAATAGTACTTTGATTTTTTAAATCAGGTTCATAGCTTTAGTTAAGATTTTTCTACTTTTTCCATATGTAAGACAACTGTCAGACCTGATAATACAAATAAATGTATGTCTTGTTTTTTTTTTTAAATTTAAGGTTCATACATTTTTCCAACGTTTCGGGCCATTCTGGCAACCCCGAATATTATATCTCTATTTATTTTAAATTTTTGATAAGATACACGCATCGATAAAAAAACTATTAAAGTCTGGTCGGCTTTTGCTCCTTAGGTAACCCTAGGATAGGACCTATAGAGTCAACGTAAAATCTTTAGCCAGCTGCAAACACCCTCTCAAAGTCTTGTATACCAGTCACCATAAAAGATAAGTTGAGTGGAGATGCTAAAATATCCAATAAGCTGTCAAAATAGTTTCACAATACGACCACGTCATATATTCGAAATTCTATTGGTTACTTTTACACATCCTGTCCGAAATCGGGCGTCACCACGAAGGTTGCTGAATTCTATTTCGTAGTAGACCTTTGGTGAAATTAAACTTCGAAAGGGGTCTTGGCTCCGACATAAAAACGCCACTGGATTCTGCCTTACGCCGCCGCTGCCTCCATCCACTCAGGTGGATTCTGCCCTACGCCGCCGCTGCCTCCATCTACTCAGGTGCGAAGACTTGAAGTGAGCGAAAGTCTTTCAGGAGACTTGCAACAATGACCTCAGGCTTTAGAGAATCGGAATGATAATGACGTCATTTCTCACGCTCAGATTGGGTTCTGAGCAGGACAGCATTACAGATGACGTCATTCTCACAATCTCATTCTGCATGTACTGGGTACCTACGCGTTTTTTATTAATTTATAGGAGACACGGTACCGATGGCTTTCAGGAGTTTCAGCCGCTGTGTTGTCCGCTACAGGAACACCTTGCAAAAAAGATGAAAATGGTGGACAGTACGAATCACCATGCGTCTAATAGTTACCACTTGACATCCGCTGGATTGAATTGCTTCCAAGTTACGCCTTTATCAGATGAAGATGTCACACAGGGTTTGGTGTGGCAGTGAGAAGACAACTCAAGATTTTTTTTTTAAATAAAAACTTTCGTAGTTTTACGAATGTAAGCGGGTAACAACGAACCTTGTTTCAAAGCGCGCTGTCGACCGTAGTGTGCACAGGGACGCCGCCGAACGGGCGGGCGTGACGCGAACCGTACTCACCCTAAGTTGCTCCTCGTTAAGGGATGTAACGTTGGTGTTTTACCAACACAAACTAGGTTCGTAGTTAACCCGCTAACATTACATTCGTAATGCAATGTAAATTGCTTTCTCATCAGTTCACGAACAGGTTACCTGGTTTAACTTACATTGATTTTGGTTTTCGTTTACTAGCAAAAGAGTGCAGAGTTTACAAGCTGATACTCCTTTAAGTACCATAAATTATATCCGCTTATGGCAAAAAAACTATAGTAGTTTAACCAATTCGTTACGGATGTAAGCGGGTTGATAATAAGATAGATTAAAGATAAGGTATTAAGGATAAGGTAGATAAGGTTCGTATAGTTAACACGCTTACATCCGTAATGAAGTTCCTATAGCCTGTTTGGAGACAGTAAGATAAATTAGAAACATAGGTGAGTAGAATCAATGGTAATGTACTTATAGGTAGGTATAGGTACACAATTAGATCTTCGACTATTTTCAACACACAAATTGAATGATCTATCACAATCCCAGTATAGGTTAATAAAAAAATATTATGAAAAAATCGAAGATCGAAGTGTATAGCACTTAGGCGGACATAACGCAACGGAAATACAGCGGCAAACATATCACCAACGGAATTGATGGCACGCACCAAATACTTACCTACGTGAAGGTCGACAATAGGCTAGCGAACTCGAGATGTAGAAATTGGCGAACTCAGACATTGCTGAAATTTCCAGGATGCTTATCAAAATAAATCCACACGCGTTGTTTTGCGAGGCCAACGTGTCCATGTGACCCACGGCATTTTGAAGAGTCAAGGTTCGGAGATTTAGCGGATTTTCCGCTGCGTTTTGTCCGCTATGCACCTCAGGGTGTCGATTTCACTAAATGTTTCGATCATAATCGAAGCTACACCCTAGCCGTAACATATTGCCAGCTCTCTTTTTTCTTTCTATTAGAAAAAGATGGCGTACCTTATGGTTTTGCTTCGATTATAATCGAACAGGAAAGCACACAATTATGTGCCCACGTTAGTGTAATCGACGTGTACGTACCTCGGTCATTTTGAGCCACATCTCGACATTCCGACGCTGTTGTTTGGTGAAATGGTCCGATGCTTTCTTGTGCTTCGCCGCTGATAGAATCTTTGCCACCTGCTCGACTGTTATTCAAAATCATTGTTAAGAGCTCCGAGCTATCTGCTTCCTCCAAGTTAGTCACCATTAAATCTACTCAGCCGGCGAGCTCAAGAAATGCTGCTGTTGGGCATAGGTCTACCATCTGCTGATTCTGTTGAGTGCTGTGTCTTATCCGAGTCTCGGCAACATTGATGCCGTAGGTGGGACCATCGTTCGGGCGGGTGGTTTGCTGGTTACTACAATGTATTAGGCATTTTTCTCTATTGTAACTATAGGTATGTACATTTATATTACTCTACTGAAAGTCTGCTTCGGCCTTTTCTAAGGTGAATAGGTTTTTTTATATTTGGATAAACGTAAACATAAACGTTTGTTAAAACGTACAAATATACGGCATTTGTACGTTTTAACAAACGTTTATAGTGCGTTGTCTGTCAGTATGCAATGGAGATTTATGTTTTATCAATTTCAGTTCTACGATGGCTGTGTAAACATTTTATAAACTTAAGATAAATGTCAAATCATCATCCTCCCAGCCTAAATACGTCCATACACTGCCGTAGGCCATGGACATAGGCTTTCCCCAAAGATAGCCACAATAACCACTCCTGCACTGACTCCAGGGCCTTTATCCCACGAAATCAAACGTTTCCCATAACAATGGTATCGTCTCACGACACTTTTTGGCCTTTTTCCTTTGATGAAAGAAACTACAAAGAGGCGTGTCGAAAGTGTCAAGGGTTGAAAATATTATATCTCTCGGTGGATATAGCACCGCACGTAGTATCTAGAGTATCTTTCAACTATAGACGATTATACGACGATCATTGTCATGGTAAAGAGATTGGTTAGCAGAATTCGGTCCAAGCTGTAAAACATACGTAAAATGCTGTAAAACAAAGAGATTATTAGAGTTCAAGGTTGAAACGCCATTAACGGAAAATAAAAACGGTAGGCCTCCTTTTTTCTTGATCTCTTTTTTTCGAAAATTTTCCTAATGAAAATTAGGAAAATTTGAAAATTGATGCTTATTAGGGGGAGTATTGAAACTAAATTTGAAAAAAAACAGCAGTTTCTTTTCATGTTCAATAATGCATTTCATTGCAAAGTTTGATCCTTATCACATTTTTGGAAAATACCATTTGAGCGGGACAGCATGAGATGACGTCATTGTTAATCCATTATTTAACTACGCAGGTTATACCAGTATAAAAATTGCTACTCTCTTTTATTGTGTCTTCCCCAAATACTACAATTGATACTGCCACTCGCAACATAACTTACAAGCCCACAGCTGCTTTATGTTACTTTGTAGTTGAGTTTTCGCGTCCAGATAAAAACTTATTTGACGAATTTTGAATATTTTCGGCGTCCATGAATCCTGTTGTAAGTTGTAAAAAAGGATGTGGTTCCCAGTCTTGATGGTAGTCTCGAAATGACTGCAACCAACACGGCAGCACACCTGTTCGGGTACGCTTTGTTGGCTACGTCGTTCTCGATTGCACGAGAGCGTGGTGATTATCCAACTTAACATCAGGTTGGACTTCCTTTTGTTCCGCCTCTTTTCATTTGAATAAATAACATCCAGAACTACGATAAATTATAGATTCCGGCGTTACTTTGCGGAAATCCATTGCAAAATATAAGGATGAAAATATTTAGTAACAATTCCGCGGAAAAACTACTGCATCCAGAACTACTGCAGCGTCCATAACAGGCTAAGCTTTAAAACAAGGTTTTAAATAAAATTAAAAACAACTATGTATGGACATGGACGGATATTGTATAATCATAATCAACTTTGATTTGTTAGGACGTCTGCTCCATTTCGGATCATACCTTTTCTACACTTAGTTACTTATTTCTTACCTTGTTTCTAAAAGAACCGCTTTCGGAAAATCTTCGGATCCTATTGCATCACCTTTACACTTAAGTATAATAACTTAGCTTAATCCTTGGTGGTGTGGCAAACCCAGGGTCTTCCTTTCATTGTCAAAGTTCGAATAGTAGATTATGTACCGAGTGCGTAAAGCAGGTCTTACGTCACGGGCGTCATTTAATCGCAACGCCCCGTGAGGTACGACACTGGAATGTCTTATTCCTTGGGGGTAAAGTGGGAATAGCCAGGACTCTTAAGTCTACCGTCTCAAGTTGACACTTACCTTCAACTTACCGTGTGGTTTGAAATGAACTGGGCAATTTTCGGATCCTTGCAGCACCATCACAGTTTAGCACGGTTACTCAGCTTAATCTTTTGTGGTACTTGGACGTAGCATGAAGCATGTAGCACGAATTCAGGGTCTAGCTTCGCTGTCGAAGGTCTTAAAATGGTCTCGTCACGGGCTTCATTGAATGATACTGCTTTACACACTTGGTGCTTAATGATTCACTTACCTTCAACTTACCTCTGCTTTCAGGCCATCTTCGAATCACCCCAGCATCGTAAGACAAAATCGATGTGACTTAACTTATTTATTAGCAGCTATACATAATCATTTAGAAATCAAAGTTGATGATGAAACCATAAAGCATTGCAGTAAATCTGGATGTAAGTTTGTTTTTATATATACTTACTTATTGATTGCGTGTTTTCCGACTAAATTCGGCATCATGGAGAAATACTCCTTCCTGGACTTTATGGAGCAGAAACTTAGACTTTAAAGCAGGCAGAATAAGAGCGTCTGGATGAGATGCTGTTTTGGCGTAAGAAGCTTCGGAATCCCAGCGCACCAAACCATTTCTTCCGATTCCTATATTCTAATGGAGCTTAGCAACAAAATCAGACTCCATCGCATTCTTCGCAGCATTCGCCAGGTCTTTGCAGACGTTGCAATGAAAGACTGTTAAAAAACCTGGAGATTCGCAGATTCTTGGTTGTTCGGCAAAGTGGATGGAAAGTGATCGCGACGTAGCCTTTTGTTAATGTGACCAATTACTCTCAACATTGCAATCTTGCGTGAGCGATGCTTTTCACGCCACGGAAAACTGATGTCACGTGACAGGAGACACGGCATTGTGCAAACCAAACTCCTGCATAAAGGTCCAGATCTTCAGCATTGGGGATATCGACACGGGGATAGAGTAGTAAACTGCGCCATTCTATCAAAATATTAATAAACATAGACAGATCTGATATTTCACTTACATTGGAAGATTATGTTAGCAAATTTCTCTCTCATAGTGGTTTTGAAGGTGAGGTACTCTTCATCTACAGACATTTTGTCGTTGTACAAACGACGGACTTGGTTGTTGGTAGCTTGGATTAGCGAGTAGAAAATGTTTGCATTCTTCTTGTTACATTCTCCTTTCTCGAGCCAGCCTGCGAGTGTCTGTGAACAAATTCCGAGGTGGTAAATTATCTTAGGTTACACAAATAATGTAACTGCTATTTTTGGAATTTTGCAAAGCATTTGAGTGTCTTGAGCTTGATTAGGTATGCCACCATAAGGAAGGCATACTACAAGGGTGAATGTTGGGCACCTATGTTTTAACATTCTATTAGCAGAGGATCTGCACTAGAAACGAAACCTGGCCTGGCCAGACTATGAGTAATAATAAAAAAATTAATAATGACTTTTCATTAAATATTGCACTTTAACGCAACACATTCAACAAATAAATTGAATACCAACCGTATTAAATTAATTTAATACCAAGTATGAAGCCTATAGAATATACAAATGTTGGGTTGTCTATTTTTTTTCTGGTGAAGGTCATCCCTTTGCGGACCTTAGACTATAGAGAAATGCAAACTACAGTAAAAAATTGATGACCATAAATAATATAGACAACAAATAAAAAACAATGAATTATTGAAATACTTACAGGTGCAGATTCAGCGAAGTCAGTGTCACTCTTAATCTTATCGACGATTGCAGTGAGAGCTGCTGGAGTGAAAGGCTCAATTCTGGGTGGTGTTGGCTCACGCTTTTGTCTTTCACCCTCGGTCTGGTCATCTCGATTCTGTCAAATTAAATTAGGTTATATTATCTGTAAATAAGCACACCTTATTAATAGGTGTATTAACACTTAGGAAGAGATTGATATAACAATAAGTTTAGTCGAATTGAACTCGCAGGAAGCATACTACATTAAAAAATGCAATAATGCAAAGATACATGAGTTAATGTTTTGATATTATGTTTTTACTTGGAAAGGCTTTACAAATTAGAGTGCAAACGCACGGTTACGCGACAACGGAACTGCGTGGCCGCGGCACTTATGTCAAATTAGAACAAAATCACCAAATAAGCCGCGCGGCCTTTTTCGTCATTATTGTTCTAAATTGACGGGCAGTGCCGCGGCCGCGCAGTTCCGTTGACAGCAGTTCCGTTGACACGTAGTGCGCTTGCCTTAAAACCTTAAAAAATACCTTTAAAAATACATAATAAAATAATGTTTTTGCTATTTTAATTGCAAGCCCTCGCCCGCGCCTCGGGTAATCTCTAAAAATATTTACTATTTTGGCGGGACTTGAACCCGCAATCTTCCCTCAGTACAGGATTTCTCTAATCAACTGAGCTATGAAATCAAATTACCGCTGCCGAGTCGAAAATATTTGCGACTTCCTACGAACTCTTAGCACTGCTAGCTCCACCTACTGGGGGAAACATTCAAGTTTATCCAATCCTGTTCAAAGACTAAAGTTATTGTACATTGTAAACTCATCTGATGACTACATGATGATGATGCCGCTCACTAGGTTTTAAGAACAATTTTGTTGTAGCTTTTTACATTGGACAATAAATAATTCTATTCTATTCATTTAATTAGTTTGATGAGAGGTGTTGTTCAATTCTAAGGTTCTTGATATTATAGTAATAATAATGTCACAGATTCAGACTACTTGGATAAATAGATAAAGAACTGTTTTCTGATTTTGAGGTACCTGGCACGGTACTTACCAAAGCATAATCAATAAAGAGTGTTGTGGCCTCATTGTCACTCTGCTCATGAGACTTGAAACGATATCCTGTGAGGAAAAAAGACATCTCCACCATTTCTTGCTTCGCAAACCTTATATGACAGACTCCTTGTTTATGTATCTTCACATCATCAATGTTGCCGAACCTCTGGAATATCTCTCTGATTATATCCATACCTATGCCTGGAGGTAAGCCTCCGACAAAGATAGTTCTGCAACCAACGGGGCGTTCACGTCTTGGAGGCATAGCTGTGCCTGGGATAGGAGTAAGCAATACACCAGCTTGGATGTATATAGGTTGAGCAGAAGCCAGCATTTGCATTTGCTGTGCCACCATCATGTTTTGGTCTATCATTCCAGGCATTTGCCCTGGCATTTGTCCAGGCATTTGACCTGGCATTTGTCCATGTATTTGACCTGGCATTTGTCCGTGCATTTGACCTGGCATTTGTCCATGCATTTGACCTGGCAAGTGCCCGGGCATCATACCTTGCATTTGACCAGGCATCTGACCTGGCATCATCATGTTTCCCATCATGTTAGGATGGACATTCATTCCAGGCATCATGTTGGGATTATGCATATCCATTGGTGGTTGACCAGGCATCATATTATAGGGCGGCAACAATCCTAAAAATAATGACATACTTTTTGAAATATTGGTAAAGGTGAACTCAATAAACACAAATCATGGTCAATATCAAATATCCCAGAATGAATTAATAACAACATGATTACAGGAACAAACCTTTACTAAACTTGATCTTCTATCGATAATTAATTCAATCAAACATAGTATAACAAACCTGGCATCATCATTGTATTATCAGGCACTACTGGGCCCCCCATACCAGGGCCTCCCAGGCCTGGGAGGCCCGGATTTCCAGGCATTCCTGGCAATAGAGGTTTGTCTCTGTTACTGAACCGGCTGTTTCGCTCTCGGCCACGGCTACTGCGACTTCTATCACGGTGATCCTCTCTGTCTCTATCATTTCTGTTGCCTCTGTCATTTCTGTCTCCATGAGACCTATTGTTGTCTGAAAGGATAATATAACAAATTATCACAGAGGTTAGGTACCTAATTAATTCAATGCAATGTTGTCCAATTTTGACGTTTTTTTTTAACATGGTGAATGATGCATTTATGGTATATTATTGTTCACGTGATAGGTACATTATAAAAAAAGTAGCAATAGCATTCAGGGAGTTGACATCCAAGCTTACAAATCAAAAATCTCAACAACTTTGTAATATTATCAATGATAAATACCTCTGTTGTCCCTATCTCTGTTTCTATTCCACCGGCTATCTCGGTTATTATGACTGTCGGTATTTCTGCCTCGGCCGTGATTATTAGGTCCAGTCTTGTCTCCATTTTGGGGCAGATCGTTCCCTTCATCTTGCGTCAAATCCATTGTGTCTTGGTTTTCGGGCGGAATCGGTCCAATAAAGCCTTGCTGAGATTGGTTCCAGTTTTGTTCCAGGCCTCCGCCAGGGCCTCCCATAGTGCCGTCGCCTGACGCCATTGATTGATATTGTTCAGGAGCCCAATTACTCATGTTAATTTTCTCGCTTTCAGAATAAATAAACGTTACCGCACCTAGAAAATTATCAAGAAATAGATGTACCTATGTATTATTTTTTGACTTGTGTGAGTACCAGTGTTGCCAGATGGAATTACTTTAGTACTATACTTATAAATCTGTGGATGGAATTTGAAAAAAGCAGTAGAAATTTGGGTAAAAAAGCAGTAGATTGGGAAAAAAAGCAGGTAGATTTTAATATGTTATAAATTAGTACCTATTTTTTGTGTTTTGCGAGTATTTTCATGCAAAAAATACATATAACAAAGCTACTAACCCGTTTTTTTTAAATTTAGGAAGCGTGTTCTTTGCCTTTGTTAGAAATAAAAAGAGTGTGGTTTTATCGAAGAAACAATTTACTATTATTTTAACACCAATAATTAGAATCTATAACAACTCCGTCTCCATGACTACCTTACGACAGATCTATATAGTTTGTCTATGTCCACTAACGTGCTGGCTGAACAACACTCCTCCTCAGCACAGATGGTGTCCAGGATTCAAGTGTCGCTTCATGCTGCATGCTTGCTTCATGCCCTGAGCCCCCACAGCTCTCTCAATCTTGAAAGGCGTGGACCAGGCATTCCTTTCGTCATGGGGTCGGCTTCGTTTTCCTCTGACCCCACAAACTTCAGCTCTATCTTATTTTCACCAACACAGTCTCTAATAAAATGTATCTTCATATCAATGTGTTTGGACTTAGAAGATACTATTGGGCTCGACCCTAGTTTAATTGCTGCTTGATTATCGCAAAATATAATAACTGGCTTTTCTTGCCGTAGTTTTAGGTTTTTGTGCAGCGAATGTAGGTGAATTGCCTCTTTTGCGGCTTCCGTTAGTGAAGCATATTCAGCTTCAGCCGTCGAGAGTGCTACTGATCGCTGTTTCTTGGATGCCCAGCTGATGGCTGCTCCTGCGTATTTAAATACGTATCCTGAAAAGGATTTTCTGTCATCTTTTGATGCGGCCCAATCTGCGTCGGCCATTCCAATTAACATTTCGTTTGTCTTTTTGTAATTTATTCCCATGCTCTTAGTTGCTTTTAAGTATCTTAATACTCTTTTTGCACATTTGAAGTGCTCCTCTCCGTAGCAATCGTTAAATTGTGACAGGTAGCTTACTGAGAACATTATGTCTGGCCTTGTGGCAACCGCAAGATACATCAGCGTGCCGATAAGATTTTTATACGGTAGAGTATCCCCCCCTTTCTTGGGGTTCTTCATGAGGCAGTTACCTGGCTCGATAGGCGTCTTTGAGACTTTACAATCAGTCATACCAAAAGTTTTGAGTGCTTTTTCAATGTATGACTCTTGATACAACTTTATGCCTTCATTGGTGTACTCGAATTCGATTCCGAGTAGTTTCTTTGGTTTACCCATATCTTTTAATTCAAATTCTTTGCATACAAAGCTGCCAAGTCCCGAAGACCTCAAAGTCAAAATACTTGAAGAGTCACAGGCAAGAAATAATAAGAATGCTGAGCAACCGGAGTACGAAGAAAGATCCGAAGCTTTGTATGCAAAGAAAAAGTTCTGTACCATCTGTAAGAAGAAATCACACAGTACAGAAACTTGTTGGTCCAAGAAGAAAGAAAACAAAACTCCTTTAAAAGTTTCTCATAGAGGCAACAAGCAACAGCAAAAAGGTTTATATACTTGTTTAAATATACATAATAAAACAAAGTCAAAAATGACGTGGTGTTTTGACAGCGGATGTACATCACATATGACAAGTAACAAACAAATATTTGTAAATATTTCTGAAGACAACGGTTCTGTAAAATTGGCTACGAATGACCATACAACGCCAGTCAAAGGAATTGGAATGGCACGGGTGAGTCTAAGCAACTACTCATGTGACTTACATGAAACCCTATATGTGCCAAATCTCTCAACAAATCTACTTTCAATTGGGAAAATCACTGACAAGGGCAAGAAAGTTGTGTTCGAAAAGGACAAGGCCTACGTCGTGGAACCTAATGGCAAAATATCGCTAAAAGCACGAAAAACTGACGGCTTATACTATATACATAGTACCGAATCCAAAGATATGGCTAACTCAGTAACAATCGAATCTGAGATGATGACATGGCACAAGAAGCTAGGCCACATCAACGAAAAAGACCTGAAACAAATGGCAAAAGACGAAAAGTTACGAGGACTTGGATTCAAGGAAGACAAGCTTGAAGCGTGCGAAACGTGCATCAAAGGAAAAATGACACGTTTACCTTTCCCTAAGAAAGATTCTATCAACAGCACTCAACCACTCGAAATAATTCATACAGACGTATGCGGTCCATTCGAAACTGAAACGTTAGCCGGATCAAAGTATTACGTCACATTCATTGACGATTATACAAGATACAGCTACGTCTACTTTATGAAGAAAAAGAATCAAGTCTTCACACTATTCAAAGAGTTCAAAGAAGAAGTTGAGAATTATCACAAGATAAGAATACAAAACTTACAGTCTGATAATGGGACCGAATATATAAATAAAGAGTTCGATCAGTACCTTAAGGAAAACGGAATAAAGCGACGATTAACCGCTCCGTACACGCCTCAACAAAATGGCATTGCTGAACGCAAGAACCGGTCTCTACTAGACAAAGCTCGATGTTTACTCATAGACGCAAATGCGCCCAAAAATCTATGGGCTGAAGCTGTAAATACTGTAAATTACCTTGCAAATAGAAGCCCAACAAAACTACTCAAAGGTAGTACACCGTATGAACTGTGGGTAGGGAGATCAGCATCGGCAAATCATCTACAAGTGTTTGGAAGTAAAGCTTTTGTACTGCGAAAGACACGACGAGGGAAACTGACACCTAAAGCCATAACAGGTGTATTCATGGGATACGCGTCAAACGCAAAAAGCTATCGTATTTTTATTCCTGAAAAAGACGATATAATAGTAAGCAGAGACGTGAAGGTAGTAAACCAAATGTACTATGAGAATAAAAATGAAAAATATGAAAATCTCGTCAACAATGAAAACGAAGAGAATGAAATTAAAGGGACGAATAGAAAGGAAAATGATAAGAAAGGCAAAGCAGAAGACATTGAAATAGAATTTGAAACGAAAAAGCAAAATGACTCAACTGTACAGCATCTTGATCATGAAAATTTTCCTAACTTGAATGAAAATTCCCCTAATCAAAATGAAAGTCAAAGGGAAGAGATTGAAAATGAAATAAATCCAAATGTACGCCCCCAAAGAGAACGTAGACCGCCACAATGGTTAAATGATTATCATGTATCACGCGATAATAGCCCAAGTGAGCCCGAGGAATTCTATGATGTTTTTATGGCTTCACACAATTGCGAAGACGATGATGAAAATTATCATGATGCAATTAAGTCAGAAATTAGAGCTCATATTAAAAACGGCACATGGCGGATAGTTCCCAAAGATAAAAACATGCGACTTATTGGATATAAAATGATTCTGAAAAAGAAAATCGGCCCAGATAATAATGAAATTAAAAAGGCTAGACTTGTCGCACAAGGTTTCTCGCAAAGACCGGGCGTGGATTACAATGAAACCTTCGCACCAGTTGCAAAGCTAAGTTCAATTCGAACAGTAGTGGGAATGTCCTTAGAGGAAGACTTAGATCTATGTCAAATGGATGTCACTACAGCATATCTAAATGGTGAACTAGATGAGAAAATAACAATGAAAGTTCCTGATTATTTAGAAGAATTTGTAACAAAGGTGATGATAGACGAAAGTGATAAGGAAGATCTCAATGTTTACTATAAAGCCAGAAAGATGCTTGAAGATATAAGAAGCATAAAAGGTGAAAAAGCGTGCTTACTAGAAAGAGCACTTTATGGATTGAAACAGTCGGGACGTCAGTGGTTTAAAAGATTAGACACTGAACTTAAAAAGATTGGATTTGAGACATCATTTGCGGATCCGTGTGTGTACATATCAACGAAAGGAGGAGATAAGACAGTGATAACAATCTATGTTGATGATATTTTAATGGCTTACTCAAACCCGGAGAAAGCAAAGAAAATAAAGGCTCAGTTATCCAAAGAATTTGAATTAAAAGATATGGGTAAACCAAAGAAACTACTCGGATCTTTCTTCGTACTCCGGTTGCTCAGCATTCTTATTATTTCTTGCCTGTGACTCTTCAAGTATTTTGACTTTGAGGTCTTCGGGACTTGGCAGTGTGTCTCTTGACTCGATGGCAATTCGGAAGTTTTCGAAAGTTTTTGGCAAGCTGTACAGGATCATGATACATTGTAGTTCTTTAGGAATCTTTATTTCCATGTCCTCAAGTTGACCAACTATGTCGAAGAAATTGTTGAGGTGGTCGCGGATGTCTTCGTTTGGTGTCATCCTCTTTAGGACTAGTTGTTTTAACAATGTAGCTTTTCGGGCAGGCCCTGTGCTTTGATAAGTTTTCTTTAACGTTTCCCATACCAGCTTCGCTGTTCCGCAACCTTTTATTTGTTTTAGCTCGGAGGGCGATAACAACAAGATGATTTCAGCTCTGGCCTTTAAGTCTTCTTTGTTGAATGCCGCGGTGGTTGCCGAATCAGCGTTTGGAGCCAAAGTTTTTGTTCCGCTTACGATGTCCCATAAATCATTTTTGATGAGCACCGCCTGTGCCTGTAGGCACCAGGTGTCGTAGTTTGACTTGGTCAATGTTTCTATCGACGTTCGGCTATTTGTTGCCGATGTCATTTTTTTTTTTACACTCACGTGGATATCCAACCAACAGTTTAGTGGTATTACTATTTACATTATGTAATCAGGTAACCACGCTCTGCTACCATTTGTTAGAAATAAAAAGAGTGTGGTTTTATCGAAGAAACAATTTACTATTATTTTAACACCAATAATTAGAATCTATAACAACTCCGTCTCCATGACTACCTTACGACAGATCTATATAGTTTGTCTATGTCCACTAACGTGCTGGCTGAACAACACCCATATGCCCAAACTGTTTAGCTTTGTGGAAAGCGAGGCCAGGCGGCCTGTCGGCTGTGCTTTGCTCAGTTCTTTTCAGTCTGATCGAACTTTAATTTGTGGTTTTGGACATATATTATTTAGTGCATAGTAAAGTAATAACTGGATAAACGGTCTTACTCAGTTTGCATTTTGCAAAAGTTTATCGAACGAACGAACGGACCGACCAATCAATCTAAAACGATGAACAGACAGACCAAGACAGACAGTAAGAAAGTGGAAGCCGGAAAGAAGAAACGAAGGAACGAACAAAACAAACTCTTCAGTTTCATTCATCTGTTTCAGTTTTGTGAAGTTTGTGAAAATTTCATTGGCAACTTGTCACGTGACACTGAGAGCTTAAAAAGACATGGAGTCACTTGCTATTGATGCTCGGAAAAAGCAGGTAGATTTCACAAAATTTGAGCAAAAAATCAGTAGATCAGTAGACGGTTCAAAAAGCAGGTAGATCTACTGCTAAATCAGTAGATCTGGCATCGCTGGTGAGTACGTTAAAGTTTGTATAAATCGTACCAAAGAGAATAGGTATAATAATACCACAGATTTGTAAGTATAGTACTAAAGTAAATAATACCACAGATAAAATTATGTGATAGTGATGTGATAATACTACGAAAGTACACGAAATCGTACCAACTGGTACCAATACCCAAATGGTACCAATGAAAAAAGAAATCCTCTTCTAGACTATACATAGATCAATGAACCTACCAACACAGACCACTCAGAGAAACTATTCATACTCAAAATCAGGGACGAGATTTCTCTCTCTCCCTGCTCAAAATGTTACACGCTCGGTTTCAAAACAAATCGGCGAGCTCTTAGGCCCGTATTATGAAAGCTTCCCCAAGCATTACTTAAGCAGTCATTACGTGATCTCTACTCAAGCGTTAATTACTCAAGTAATGCTTGGTAACCGTTCAATAATATGTCTAAGCAGTTACTCGAAGGCGTGGACGGAGGAAATCCGCTCTTGACGGCTTCTTGAGTGAGTGTAGATTTTGACATGAGCTCCCAAGCATTGTTTGAAAATTAGTATTCACTCAAAACTAGACATAAGCATCACTCAAGCAGAGCTCGATGACTGAGCATGCTTTCATAATACGGGCCTTAGCTTCAAATCAAATGTCGTTTTTATAGATAATGGTACGGAACCCTTCGTGCGCGAGTCTGATTCGCACTTGGCCGGTTTTATTTATGATCCTACCACTCTACCAAAGAGAATATAAATAATACATCTGTGGTCGTTCATAAAATCATTGTCTTTGCTTGCATAAAATCAATGAAAAAAAAACGCAAGGAAATATAAACAATAGTTTGATTTTATACTAGTACCTACCTACCTACTTTGTTTGTAAACTGGTTGTCTCCGCTGGCTAATATGTGGTAAGCTGATATCACGTAGTATTAAATTCTCTTTGGCTGATATAGTAGAACAATTACGCGTACAATACTAACAAAGTAAGCAGTGAGAAGAATACGTACCTACTGAAAGAGTATAACGTTACGATTCACTATTTCAGCTCTGAATCCTTGCCCAAAGAGTTCGAGAAGACGACAGAGGTCTTACCCTTCACTAATTACGGCCTATCTTCCATACAAGATTTCCAAGAAGCTGACACTAAGATCCATCAGTTAGAATGGCTGAAGAGTGCAGGCCTAAATCCACAGGAAATCAAGCTATATCAAGATAATGAAAAGGGTCTCTTAAACCAGCAGAAGAAAGTGGAAGCCACTGCCATGAAGGCAAAGCTGGATGTACTGTATAGTAAAATTAAATTGGCTGAAAGTAAAAGGTTTGTACTGGAACATACAGTCCTTTCCTTTTTTAACTGCACAGTTAATCTGAAACATAAAATCTTGATTTTAATTTCAGTTCCAGTCCAGAAATTGAAGGTGACAAGGTCGAATTGGATGCAGTAAAGTTCCCCAGTAAAAGCAGCAGCTCAACAGTAAAATACCCCGAGGGTCACCCAATGAACCACATCAAAGAAATTGAAGTAGATCTCTTTGGACATCTGCATGAAGGTGAAATCCCACCTCTTTCAAAGAGAATGAAAATGCTGAGACGTTTTGAGCGGAAGAAAGCTCATTCGAAACAAGTTAATATTGCCACTTGTGGTCTTTCCCTGCCATCAAAAAATAGGTCCGAGGAAGAGAACAAAAAATTTACTTGGGGTAAAAATGATAATGATGGTCCAAGCAAAGAATGGCCTGATAGGCCAGCTCATATCCTCAATACGGACCTACCGGAGAGAACTTGGGGCGAGAACAGTCCAACACCGAGGAACCGCAATGACCACCAACCCGGCGAGAAATACTTCAATGAGCGACCTGAAACAAAATATCACAAATATCTTCTCAGTCCTCGAGCAAATAAGGAGCAAATTGGACCAAGTAACCGTCAGCTATACACTATAAAAGATGGCAATATAGTTCGGCTTCAACGTAACCACGATGGTGAAGATGATTATGAGGAAGAGGAAATTGTGGTCCCTGAGAATCAGGCTGAAGAAGAACTGTTGGAAGGTACCAAGATGACTATTGATAATATCAGGAAGATTGAGAGATTCAGAGAGTATGAACCAGGAGTGCCATCAAAGGTAAGAACATATTTTTTTTAATTTGCTTTGGGTGGCTTTTATGTCACTGCGGCCATGATAGACCTATTGTTATTGCCACTTTATACGTTCACCCCTGAAGCTGCGGCGTTCATAATTCGCCACTGACCCTTGCAGCTGCTAAAAAATGTAGGATTTTCTTCAAGGTAAGAACATTACTGTTACTCACCTTAGAGTATGAAGTCATACCTAGCCTTATTCCTTTCACTCTCTTCCGTCTTGTTCTTGACTTAAGGACATTCTTGACAATTTACACCGGGATGGCTAGCAGTGTGACAAGACTGAGGTAGGTCACGGCGGCGGCGAGCGGCCAAGCCAAGCTACCTTATCAAGCATTACTTTTTCTTTACTGGTCTTTTAAGGCGGTACCCAGACGCGCATTGTCGCCGCCACCAATTTTATTTTATTATTACGTTAAACATAGTATTTTGTATAGAGCAGAGATGCAAATACAGAAATAGGTGGCCACCAAGTGTAACTTCGCATCTCTGTCTAAACTAGAAATAATAAAACAGTAACAGATGCCTCTGTTACTGTTTTATTATTTCTAGTTTAGAAAAAAAGGTTATGATAGGTATCGCAAACTGCCCAATGGTTTTTTGGAAATTCCTTAGTTTAACGTAATAATCAAATAATAATAATAAAGCGTTTATTTCAGAACAAGTTACATTCCATATTATTGACAAGAAAATAGATATGGTACGGTACACCAACATAAAATAGGAGCTGACGCTAGTTTGCGTCGGGGTACCGCCTTAAATAAGGCGAGTGTAAAATTATTTGACACAGAAAGTGCTTGCCGCGTCGTCGCCGCCGCGCCGTTCCTCTGTCATCATTGTTGGTGTGAATTGAGCCTAATTCTACCAAGGCACTACTCATTAGCAACGCATACGTATCTTACCCCACTCGCTTCTTCACACACGACTTACGTCATCGATTAGTATAAGCGGCATCATTCGTGTAACTTAACTTGTAAACTAAAAAGTGGCTTGTTTCTTTTTCAATAAGTTTTTTTTCATATTCGCGAAAAAAAAACGTATTGAAAAAGAAACATAAGCAACTTTGATGATGCACACGTGATTTCTGATTCTTCCCCCTAGCCATTCATTATCTGAATGCAAAGTATCCATACTACATTGTAAATGCAAAAGTTACTATGTCTGTCATCTTTTCACACTTAAACAGCTGAACGGATCTTAATGAAATTCGGCAGGGAGATGAGCAATATCCCGGGGGTGAACATAGGATACTTGAAAAGCGCGTCCGAAGCCGCGGCCAGAAGCTAGTAACAAATAAGTACTTGATTTTGCAGTCCCTGTACCTGAAGAATGTGGCACCAGCAGTGACTGAAGACCAGCTGCGTGTTCTCTTCTACCAGTTTGTTCAAGCCAATGGAGGGCCGGTGAGCGTGCGGCTCATGAAGACTGGACGTATGCGGGGTCAGGCGTTTATAGACTTCCTAGGTAAACAACAATCAATGAAGAAGATTTACCCAGTGCGAGTAACGCACTATAAAGCAAAACGCTAACAATCAATGATTCAAATATTTCCTGTAGACCAAGCACAGGGATTTTTGTCTAGGGTAGTTTAAAGAAAAGTTTACGTCAAATGTCCACTGAGTTTGTATAGATTAAAGCGCCTAGCTCTTGTCGGAGCAATGATGCAATTTCCTCCACTGTTCTCTTACAAATACTGTCTTTTACTTCTTTATCGTATAAATCACAGCAGCTTTATCTTTGATCTACCTCAAGTAGTTAATTCTTGGTCTTCCCCTTCTACTTTTCCTTTATTATTATTATTATTCATTTATTTCAGATAAAATATCCATATCACATTTTCAAAATTAACCTAGAACTTAAAATAACATATTATAAAAATCAAATAAGTAACACAAAATATATATAAATTAAATAATACAGCGCGGGTTCGAGTCCCGCCGAAATAGAAAAATATATATTTTGGGAACTTGTTTAATTTCTTACCCTAGACAGCAGTCCCTGTGTTTGGTCTACAGATCTACTAACTGAACCTAAAACACCTATCTAGCATTAGATCTGCACCTAGAAGCTATTAAAACAACTCTGTCCGCTCTTGAGGTAACTCGCTATAACATAGTCTAATCACTCGGGGACAAACCATCGCGATGCGAGTTACTGTGCCGGTTTCCAGTCACTGTTCGTCTTACAAAGTATTTTAAACTTCTCTCTCTTTTCTTTTGCTGTAGTGTAATATAATAACTTAATAGTAATATCATCATCATTATCAGCCTATAGTAGTCCACTGTTGGACATAGGCCTCCCCTAATGAGCGCCATAGCGCCCTGTAATAGTAATAAAGTTAGCATCATACGAAATTTTCTCATTAAGCAATTTTAAACCTCAATCCGTTTTCAGATGAAGAAGTGGCGGTACAAGCTCTGACTGACGTCAACGGGACAATCATGAGCGGGCGGCCCATAATAGCTCACTTCGCGAGGAACATCCATATTGGACCACCTGGATGATTACGTAATAAGCCTGTAGGGATAAGGGGCGAGTTTTGAGTTCCCGTTACTTCGGTGCAGTAACATTTACGGAACAAAAAAAATTCAACCATCTTTAAGCTGACGAAATGTTTTAGACATGATATTTTACCAAGCACCCCTGCGTGCGAGGTGATTGTTTCTTCCTCTATTCACAATGTAGCTTGTAGTTTTTATGGCATATACAAGCCAATGTATTATTATATTAGACATACATTTTAACAGATAAATTTATAACGGAATCGTATGATAAGCGTCACGTGTTGTTTTACCAATCACTCCTTGCGTGCGAGGTGATTGTTTCTTCCTCTATTCGCAATGTAGCTTGTAGTTTTTATGGCATATACAAGCCAATGTATTATTATATTAGACATAAATTTTAACAGATAAATTTATAACGGAAACGTATGATAAGCGTCACGTGTTGTTTTACCAATCACTCCTTGCGTGCGAGGTGATTGTTTCTTCCTCTATTCGCAATGTAGCTTTTAGTTTTTATGGCATATACAAGCCAATGTATTATTATATTAGACATAAATTTTAACAGATAAATTTATAACGGAAACGTATGATAAGCGTCACGTGTTATTTTACCAATCACTCCTTGTGTGCGAGGTGATTGTTTCTTCCTGTATCAACAATGTAGCTTTTAGTTTTTATGGCATATACAAGCCAATGTATATTAAACATAAATTTTATCTGATAAATTTATTACGGAAACGTACCTATGTTAAGCATTAATGAACTTAAGTACAAAATGAAAGTGCCCCTTTCTATAATCGCAATTTATTGTAAGTTTTAAATGTTTATATTGTACTTGTGTATTTTCAAGTTTACATCTAGTCGTAATTCACTTTTGCTAGACTTATGAAGGGCCTATCAATATGATATCGTCTTAGCCGAGCGAGACTGTTCGGTGTTACGGTGCGTAATGTAGCATTCGCAGCGAGCATGATACGTTACGCCGTGTGCTACTATCCGTCTCGTTGCTCGTGTCTTCTTTCCCTGTGCTGATTGCACGAACGCTCGCTGAGTAACTCGTTACGTTACGCCCTGTAAGGCTGTAACACCAGTGGTAAACACCTTTATGTGGCGCACTTTGTTAAAAATTCGAGATAATATCAATTGATAAGTCTGTCTAAAGCATTTTTGTCCCAATTTGCTGCTTTCTTGTTGAAACTAGTTGGTGTTAGTGAATTTCAATAAAAGCAATATTTATTGATTACAAATTCGTGTTTTATTATATATGCCAACTTAAATTTACATATAAACAAGAACTAGCCGCTGCCTGCGGTTTCTCCCGCGCTTTTCAAGTATCCTATGTGTCTGTCCCCGGGGTACTATTTCCCTTCCTGTCAAATTTCATCCGTTCAGCCGGGAAAAGGTAACAGACAGACAGAAAAGACGAAAAAGACAGAGTTTCTTTCGAATTTATCATATTAGTACGTTCAGCCGGGAAAAGGTAACAAACAGACAGAAAAGACGGAGTTTCTTTCGAATTTATCATACTAGTATGGATATTAAAGATATTTCCCTAATCACATTACATTGGAACAAACAATACCTAATAAAATCTAGGATTTGGGAAGGCAAGAACATCAAAAGTAGTTAGGTCTGTGTTCACCAAAACTAAGATAAATAAATAATGCTGGACAATAACACAGCATTATCTAGCCCCAAGCTGACCAGAGCTTGTGTTATGGGTAGGTACTAGATAACTGATATACCTACATAATACTTTCGTCCATGATAATACGATACAATCATAGTTAATATAGTACTATAATAACTCTATGGATACAATACATCTATAGATAGTTTTTTTTATTATACATAGAAAACGACCAGAACACCCGGAACAAATAACTGCAGATCATACAATTTGTCCCAAGGCGGGAATCGAACCAGCAACCTCCTGCATCGCAGGCCAACCTTCGCCCACTGCGACACATCGGTCGTCAAAAATAATCGTTTTTTTTTCTAAAGGTAATCGAAATTGAGCAGCTTCGTGTATGTAGTATGATAATTTGTGTCAAAAACATCAAAACAACTGTTTTAAATTTAACCATAATTGTGTTAGTGAACTCGGGTCTTTGTAGAATAAAGTAGATAGATAAATATAGTAATCTGAGTTTGCAGATTAAAAATTACTTTATTTTATTTGTAAATGGTTAATCGTTTGTTTATAACTCTTAAAATCCAGTGAAAGTGTCGTAGGTGATCTGAGCACTGTTCAGTGCTTCAGCTGACAAGGGTATAGACACTGTTCAGTGCTTCCGCATATCAAAGGTTAAATAACTGCAATAACTATCAAAGAGAATGTAGCGCTATGGCAGTTATACAAAAGGCTTGGCGAAAATCGCCCTACCATTTCCACTTACACCATTACCACCCAGTACCCAACCAGGATAATAGAATATTGCATATCTCGAACCAAAGAGCGTTCAAAAGCCCACCTAGTGACCAAGTTATTGAAGATAGTGGCATAGACCACAAGTTCAAACGAAAATCAATTGGAGTTGTGTTCAAAAACCAACTGAAGCGCTTAACTATTTTCCGCAACCGATTGTGGCGCCCCCTGAAGCCCTACACTAAGAGCAAGCGCTCCCCTAGCCCCCTAAAACCAACACTGTTTCTGACACAGTAAAATGTAGTACAATATAGTATTGAGTCCGCAGGATTCCGAACTAGCCTAAACTGTATTACAGGACCCAAGGCTTCCCTAATAATTAACAAAATTTACAAGTAGAAAGTAGTTGGTGTAAGTAAAGTTTAATAAAAGCAATATTTATCAGAAATACATGGTTTATTAAATATGCCAATTTAAATAAAAAACATTAAAATAAGAAAGATATTTCCCTAAAGGTCATCTAAGGAATCAATACTTAGTCAAAATGGAATTATATTTCTCAGCTTGCAACAAATGCTGCACAATAATGAGTCATCTTAATTAGTATGGTTCTTATCTTAATAATTAGTTACCATAATCCCTACTGGAGTTACAGTGTAGAAGTAACATTAATCCCTACTTAAGTTACAGTGTAGAAGTAACATTAATTCCTACTTAAGTTACAAAACACAAGACGTAAAGTCTACTTAATCTATAAAAAAACAAGTACCATACTTATAGCTACACTCGTTCACACCACTGTGTTCAAAGTTCACAATCACTTGTGTCTTCAATCCATCTGCAGAAGTCCGAAGTCAAATGGACTCTAGGGGCCATATGCCAGGGTCATATCAGACCCCACCAGGTTCTCCTGGAAGGGTTCAAGGGGCCTGCTCCAATTGCCTGGGGATGGATTTGCGCCGTCGCTTGACGACGCGTTTAGGTGAAGATCATTCGGCCTCTTTCTTCGCTTGTGGATCCTCCGCTGAAAAGAACAATTAAATTGAGCTATGACAATGCAAATACTAGGTCATTTCAATAACTTCTTTCAGTTCTTTTTGCGATATGGTAAGGTGTCACTTGATGTCACATGTGACACTAAATAATTGATTTTCGATGTTGCGCCGGTCGCCTGCCCGGATTCAAAAACCTGCACAAGTCTTTGACCACAGACGCTCCGGTCCTGTACCTCCGCTCCGGTACCTGCACAGGTAGACCAGTGGACCGTAGCGTATGTGGCCGGCATAACGTATGTTACATACGTAATACAAAGGACAGCTCAGAAAACTAATAGATATTTTTTTGTGGTTCTTTAAGTATGCCTCATTAAGTCATTACCGCCGTTTAACAGTGAAGCACTTATTAGTAAGAAAGGCACCATTGCCCGACTTTCACATTTTCTAAAGAGGTAAGTACTATGAATACACTAGTTTATGTCCGCGGTTCGCAAGCGTTGTTTGTATCTCACGTTAAAAGTTAATTATATCCCAAAGTTACTCATTTATGGCATGAGGATTTATTTAATTTAAAATGTCTATGTTTTATTCTGGGTTAGAACTACAGGCCCCACGGCCAGCCACAGACAAGGCATAATTTCAGCCCGATCCGTTCAGTAGTTTTGGCATGATGAAGTAACACACATTTATCAATCCATCAAAACTTTCACATTTATAATATTACATAACTTCTATATCAATTACACCCGAACCGACGCTTCTAGCTGGCGAGAGGCAGCTCAGAACAAATTCGGCGCCAGGTCATAAACACTTACGCTTAGCGTCATGATGCTGCGGCGCGATGGGCGCAGCGTGCTGCTGGTAGGGGTCGCTGGGGGGCGCGGGGTAGTAGGGGTGCGGAGGGTAGCCTCCCGGGAAGCCGGCCGAGTAGCCGGGGTAGTAGCGGCCGCCGTATGGTGCACCGTACGCTCCTGGGGAATTAAACAAGATAATTTACAGGCATTACAACTGCTATTGCTTTTACGTGACTGCATTATAATATAATTTTTAAATTATGGCTAACTATACCGACGCCTTGCTCACGCGTGTCTGAATAAAGTGCAATTCAGTTGATTCAGTAGTTTCGGAAATTACCTCCTACTTTTAATGTAACCAACCTAATAACAGTGTAGGTATGAAACTATTTTCTTACCAGGTGGTGGAGGTCCTCCATGTGGGGGTCCAGGGGGCCCAGGGGGCCCAGGTGGACCAGGGTGGCTTGGGGGCCCATTAGGATTCGGCGGCATCATCATTGCTGTAAAACGGAAGGCAGATAGGTCGTTGATATTTTCGTCAAGAGTAATCTGATCTAAAAACACTTTAGTGGTTGGTTTGTGATGATGAGGAATTGTGGGGCGTAACAGATAAATTTATGCGGTCTTTACATTGATATCGCTGAAGTTTGGAACACACTACCAACTGCTGTTTTACTAGCCAATTACAACCTGGGTTTCTTCAAAATAATAGTTTCTTATTGACCCTTGTCATAAATCGTCGAACGCATCGTCACTTTCTATCAGGTGAGATTGTGGCCAAACGAAAAAAAACTGTAGGTATTCTTGCCACAACAAAACTTTGCCTGAGGTGTTCCTTCTAATATTGCTACAATGGTACTTACGATGATGCGGCGGTGAGTTCATTTGCTGCGGATGCCCGGGCGGCATCTGTCCCATCGGGCCGGGACCGTGGGGCCCAGGCGCGGGGCCCGGCGCAGGGCCCATGGGCGCTGGTGCAGGGGCCATAGGCTGGGACTGGGTAAGAACGGGGGCTGGTGGAATCTCTTTGTCTGGCTTTTTCTCTTCCTTGATGGTTGCTGCAATGTTTGATGTTTTATAAAACGGGTTTGTAACTTTCCATGGTGTTTCAGATATGCCCACAAACAAACTTTAAGAAGTAGAGTTTTTTTAAATATAATAATTTAAAAATCAGATATCAATACAGAACAACCTTTTTTCTTCAATTGTTTTTAGTCGCCTCATCATCGTCATCATCCGCAGCCGGTTTTTATCCACATAAAAATATATAGGTAAAAGGTATAGGCCCCCCGAAGTTTGTGTCATCCACCAAGGTCCTGTGCTGTGATGATAGATTGTCGCCTACAGTTACTTGTATCATTTCCTATCTCATCAATTAAATAACCTTATCAACGGCTATATTATGCTTTATATTATTGGCTAAAAATAAGTTCAAAGTCTGATTCCATCTGTTACATGTTACCCTGTTAAACCAAACTCACCATCTTCCTCCATCTTCTTAGGCTCTTCTTTCTCCGGTTCCTTGGTCAGCTCAGGAGCACCATTAGAATCACTCTTCACCTCCGTGGTGGAGACTTTGTCCACCTGTGTGGGTGGGTTCGGTCCATTGGTCTCCACTTTTGTAGCTTGCTCTGTTTCCATTGGCTGTATAAAATATTATTATGTTGAGATTAATACAATAAGTTTTAGATTGGTAGTCTGTACTCATTGAGATTTGCTTATTTCCTTATCAACACACATATGTCAATTGCTGGAAATACCTCCCCTAAAGGTGTTTCCTCATATATGCGCGTGCGTTTAGTGTGTACCATATAGTTAGAAAACTCCAAACCATTCGACCACTTTCTAGTAAAATTGCTATGAAAACAACAAGGTGACTAACTTCAAACTTCTAAATCATGATGAATGAAAGCTTTCAAAACCAAAAATTGTTTCGAGCTTCTGTGCTTTACTTCCATAATACCAATGTCGTTAAATATTTTCTACCAATATTCCTTGGGGTTACAGATCTGAAAATATTATAAATACAAAAAATATCCAGGTTTTTGAATCGAGACTATAGTCAAGTTATCTACGAAATGATTGATTGCTGATTAAGGGTTTTTTTATCTCAAGAAGGATCCTTCATATTGAACAAACCTCTTCTTTCTTAACAGCGCCTGGTAGTGGCTGCGCAGCTGGGTTGATGCCTCGCTTCATCTGCTCCAGAGCGCGTTCCACCATCCTCTGGAACGTCTCTTCGTCCACCGCAGGCTTGCAATGCTGAAATAAACAGCGTTTTGTAACGTTAAAATAATATTAAAACAATTCCTGTTTTAGTTATTCGCATTTTTAGATTCGGAAAGTTATTGTTTTCTGAACCTAAAAATGTCACTAAATAAAACAATGCTATCTATAATATCATTTGATTTTTTTTAAAAAACTAACTAACTGATTCGTCGCGTCGATTATCGTGGTAAACTCTAATCGTCATCTCACCTTCTTAAGTTCTTCCTGGAAGCCCTCGCTGCTGTCAATGAACTTCCTCTTCTTGGCTTCAAACTTCTCTTCAATCTGTTGCAGCTCGTCTTCCAACTTCTTCTGGTGCATCGTCAGGGACTGGACTTGTTTCTTCAGAATCTGTTTACCATAAAATAAATAAATAAAATAAATTTATTCAAAAACAATTAAGGACTAAATGGATTACAAGAGTCCATAAAATGACATTGTTACCTTGTGAGACCGTCCACCCGATGGACCGACAAAATTGTAGCAGTTGCAGGGAGTCACCGATGGAGGCGGCTTAGGACCGTGTCATATAGGGTAGGTCTGTGTCCAGCAATGGATGTGTGTAATGATGACAGTTACCTGCATCCTAGCCGTGGTGACGACAGATCGCACGTCCGGCACGACTGTGTCAGAAAATATCTCGTTGATAAGGCGATGGTTGCGCAAATAGCGGGCGTAGGCCACGTGCTTCACTGATAGGCCTTCGTCTTGATCTGGAATGTAATTTCAATTTAAAAATACAACTGTTTACTCAAAAGTCAGGATAGGGTTCATCGAAGCGACCGGCAGACTTGTAGTGAATCATTAAACTATGCCAAATAATGTCGCGTTTTTACACATCCTTGGTGGAAACTGAAAACCAAGGATGTGTGCTGATCTGATCAGATTCACACTAGACATCAACATGTCTGAAGCAGTGCATGTCGCTGAGAGCCGGAGCAGATAAATAAAATAAATAAATAAATAAATAATCCTGGACAATTCACACAGCATTATCTAGCCCCAAGCTAAGCAGAGCTTGTGTTATGGGTACTAGATAACTGATATACATAATACAATACATTACGTAGATAGATATTTTTTATTATACATAGAAACGACCAGAACACCCGGAACAAATACCTGCAGATCGTACAAATATTTGTCCCAAGGCGGGGATCGAACCCGCAACCTCCTGCGTCGCAGGCGGACCTTCGCCCACCGCGCCACAGAGGTCGTCGTAGATGGCGCAACATTGTACGGGAGAAGGTGGCTCCGTGATGGAGTCACGACCACCTACTTGCGTCGTGTCCCCAATGGGTGGGGGACACGACGCAAGGAGGAGGTGGAGACCAGTCATCAAACCAAACCTAAATTGTATCAATCTATGAGACTTGGTATAAAAAGTTATCAAGTGTTTCTGTTAACTGGTCAACATTAAGTTGTTATTGTAAATAATACCTTCTTCATCCTCAGCTGGCTGGATGTCAATCCGCCTGTCTTGCTGCTGTTCCTTCTGCGAGCTCCCTTTCTTGCTTGAGCTCTCTTCTTCCAGATTTCCTACTACTCACAAAAAGAAGATTAGCATCATAAATACTGCTGTCTTTTACAAAGTTTTGACCCATCATAGTCTAGTCTCATTTTCTTGTGTTATTATTATTAACATAGAGTGTTTGTTTTAAATTGTTTTAAATGTGGTGTAGTAGGAAGAGACACTATTAGGGTAGATCTGAATTCCAAACTGCATAGTTATCCCCTTGTCATCTTTTCGATTTACTAATAAGACATAAATTCGACACAAGTATTAGTAATACTTGATTGTATTACTTAATTGTGACGCGCAAATCTTTATGAATTCTCAGAAGTACACGCGAGTGGCTGCGCAGTACACAGAAGGGCGATAGATGCCCAATACCTACTACCAACACTATAAAATACACCAATGCGCGCGCTGCTAACGCCACCTTGTGCTAGTACCACGTTCCTACACGACTGATGCGCTTTGCCGTTCGGTAATACAGTCGAGTCGAGTAACAAATTTAACAAATTTAATCTCTTACAATAAAGATTATGCACTCAACTGTACCATGCGCAGGTACTTCATAAAGATTTGCGCGACTTATATGAGAAAAAGTTAACTAATATTTTGACAACCAAACATAGTTTGTTTTTGGGAACATATTTAATTTCTTAGAGATTACCCAGAGTGTGAGGTCTAACACAATAATACAAAACCTTAAAACATAGTTTCGAGTACGAAAAGCGTGAAAACAAGCTCGTTTAACAAATAAATAAATTGTGAAGGTGTTTGACGGATGTTTAGCATTTTCACGGATTTCGTTTCCATAACTACAGATGGTCCCAAGCATTTCACAAACAGAAAGCATGCATCCCTTACCTACAGCCTTGTTTTTGGCGGCCACGTACGCGAGGTAGGCCGGCGAATTGTGGTACGCTTTGAGAAGCTTCTCATACTCCGGCTATATCCAGTGCAGTTATTTACAGGAGTGCATGGGGAACAAACGTTTAGCTTTAGTGAGGTGAGATTAGTCACGGTGGTGGTGATGGGCAGAGAAATTATGTTTTTTTGCAAAAAACAAAGATTTTTTCTACTTTTTGCGTATATTATTGAAGTTGATGGAATGCATTTCAAATAATTTACGCAAAGGATGACGAAGTGACGTAATTTTTGTCTATTCTACCCTAGACAACAATCCCCGTGCTAGGGGGGGTGGGTTTTGTATGATGCGTGACGCAACATAAATTTGTCACGCATTTAAGAGTGAAACAAAACCGTCGACAGATTGCTTTTATAGATCCTAGAACGCTTTGTTACAGAGCTAGTTGGAGGAGGAAATTAACTTTACTTTTAAATGAAATCACTTTCTGAGCACCATATATAAAAAAACTGTAGATAACTTGTATTTTATACAAAACCCAAGCATTTCTCTGCCCATCAGACAAACAAACATTTTAAGACATACCAATGTGCGATCTATTTTCAACTATTATTTTAGTTCTTGGAACTGAATAAATGCTAGCTAAAAATCTGTGAACCTTAATGTACTTTCGTATAAGGCTTGATTTATTTGAGACTACCTGCTAGTGGCTACCTTCTTATTAAAAATAGCCTGCTAACTTAGCACATTGCTAGTTCTCTCTCTGTCTTCTTCTATTGACATAAATCAGAGTGAGAAATAACACTGCTTAACAGATGTTTAAAGTTCGCTGACCATTATGAATAAGGGGGTTAAACTTTCTAGCGCAGTTTATAAAAAATCTTGGTACAAGGCTTAGTGGCCATTTTGTTTTTAACAGAACATCTGAAGTTATATGGAGATAAGCGACAAAATGTATGAAACCCAACCAAGAAGATCGGTTCATTTCAGTTTCTCTCTAAGGTCTGTGTTCACAAAAAGATAATCGGACTATGAGGAAGCTTCATCGGTTAACTAGGACGTTTAATGTATGAAAATTTGTGTCAAAAACGTCAAAACCAATGTTTTAAATTTAACCATCTGTTGGTGAACTCGGGTCTTAAATTCAACAGATTCCTAAATGCTTCAAAGACCATTGAATCGAAGTTTGTACATGGTATTTATAAATACCATTTAACGGGTATTCGCGGGAACGGGTTCGGGGGTTGATCGCGTAAGTTTAAAAATAATTTTTGTACATGGTTTCATGGAAAACTGTGTACGATTTGCGACCAATAATTCTTCCGCTAGGTTTATTCCTTGAAGAACACAGAAAAAAAACGCAAAAATAATTGAATCCTCGCGCTATGTTAATCAAATGCTCATAAGCGACCCTTTTGGTTGGGTGTGATACACCCCGTCACTTAGCTACGTAGCACATCTTTAGTGGAAAAACCCTTAGCGGGTAAAACCTACAAATAAATAAAGCCTCAAGTGCAAATTGGAGTTTCCAGCCTAAATGTTCAATGAAAACGTTACACAAATGATATCACATAGAGCACATTTTCGTACAACCCATAAAATTCCCATGTTAGGCGTGTGGTGAAGGCGTGAGTTTACAAACTGGCCCCTCTGTGGTTTGCATAGGGTTTAAATCGGTACCTCTGCTTTTGTGCGCCTGCCATTGTATGTAAGCGGGCGACGATTGGTACGTTTTCAACATTTCTGAGTACTGCGCCTGAGTTCAAAGTTCAACTTAGTATAATTTGAAATGGTGTGAGGTTTTTTTTGACTTGTTATATTGATAAAGTTAGGTTCCTTTGCTTGTGTTTTATTTTCGCAATAGAATCATAATAAATAGCTTGCTTGATGATCAAAATGTACTACTAACGATTCTCTTGGAAATGTTTTAACTGTTGTCACAAGCGCCACAATTGAAAAGTTCATTTTTAAAACATCTAGTCAGTTGTTTTAACCTCTATGCATCTATTTGACTTGTAATTTAATTTTTTGGCAATGGATTTGTACACAAAAAGACTGGGACACCTCTAGCAAAATTAGTTAATTAAGACGGGGTGGTACTTCGCACTAGCGCCACTACCTATTTTTTTCTTATTATTAACTATATTAAACAAAGGTATTTTCAAAAATCCATTGGACATTCTTTAATCCTATCTCGAGATTTTTGAATAGCTCTGAAAGAGTTTAGGTTTGTATAAATAAGACAGATATGCGAAAACAGAGATTGATGGCCACCAAGAGCAATAACCATTACAGAGGCATTAAAAAGCTCATGCTGCTAGGTATCACCAATGGATGATTGTCATTTCCTTTGTTTAACGTAATTATCATCATCCGCGATTCGACTTCACCCACAGCTGGGTATAGGGGTCCAAACTTTTAAAGTTATAATAAGAAAAAAAATGGTGACGGCGCTAGTGTGAAGCACAAACCCGCCTTAAACTAGACTGACAAGGTAGGTACTTAATTTCATTAGGTGTGGTCCTGCAATGATAGATCTACAAAATTTAAAAAAACCAAAGCAATATCCGCCATACCTTTTCCGCTTCATATTCGTCCACAAATCCCGACTTCTCTGATTCAGGCAGGTCTCTCCACATGCCGCCGATGATGCGTCCGATCTCCCACAGCTTCAGGTCAGGATGCGCAGCCTTCACGCTGTCCCACACGCGCCGCGAGTACCGCATGTACGGCATTAGGGGCTTCTCCGGCGCCTTTGGAGGCTTGGGCAGGCCAGCGCCCTGGGGTTATGGACAGACTCATAAGTTTATGATAAAGCCTAATGACGTTAAAACTATTCAATGCGCCTGCAGTTTTAATTTAAAAGGCGTTTGGGAGATTTTCACTCTAATTTTATAAATTCTAGTTTGGATTTTAGATATTTGTTACCGCTTCACGTCAAAAATAACTGAACGAATAGGGTTAAAATTTGCATGGATATAGTAGACTAGACTTGGATTAACAATATAGGCTATTTTTATCCCTATAATTTTTAAAAACGCATATGAAGACGCAGGGAGAAATTAGTTAAAGATTAAACCTCAATATTTCACTACTATACTGGACTTTATTATCGAAGAAAATTACAATCAAATACTTAATAGAAACAAATTGTAACTGATCCATATAAATACCAGTTGCAAGCGTCACTAAGACGCTTGCTGCATTACCCCGCAGTATGGCAATGCTGCTGATGCGCTGTGCTAGATATTCATCATCTCTCGGATCACGCGTCGCTTCGACCGGACGCTAAGATTTTTTTTTAAACCCAGAGAGCCTCGGTACCTCAATGACCTAGGCTCTCGACTCCAAGGGGAGCAAATGCGTAGGCTCTGCCAGGTCTCGGCAGAGCCTACGCATTTGCTCCTATTTGCGCCTCTTGAGATCTTCGATCAGATCTGCTATACTTACTACAACCTAGTAAATGAAACTCACCGCTCCAGCCCCCTTCCCAATCTTCTGCGGCGTAAACCCAGGATGCGAATGCACGGTAGATGCAAACGGACTCGTCTTATCATCCTTCCCCTGAGCCACAGCCTGGGCCGGCGGCGCCCTTCTCGCACCCTCTGCACCGAAACGCGCCGCTGGTGAACCCCAGCCCACCCCATACCCTGGCGGGCCTTGCCCATGGGCGCTCGCACCCATGTGCCCGTGGTACTGCGGGTGGTACTGGTAATTATGGTGCGGCGGCGGTGCATTCATACCGCCTTCAAGCCAAGCCGGGCGGCAATACAATGAAAAGAAAAAAAAGAAGCATAAGGGATAGGAGGGGTGGGCGATGCAAACTAAAGATTAAAACAATTGCAGGCCGATTAGCGTACTAGCATTTTGTAAGCTTCAGGGGTTCTTCCAGCATCTCTAGCGCGGAAAGTTTTAGGATAGAAAAGATGGCGTCGGTACACGTTCACATAATATCAAACAGATTAAGTATACTATAAAGAGGACAGTGAATTGTTATGGTTCATCATTCTGTAAGTTAAATAGATGATAGAATATACTTTATTGCATAAAGTTGTACATAGGCATAATGCTAGATAGCATTCTCTACCTGCTAACCTTAGGGTAAGTTCAAAATCTATGCGCATGTCAAGGATAGCATCCAAGGTTGCCAACTATTAAGTACAAAGTAGGATGCTGGATGGATGGATGGTGGATTGTGCACGTTCGCCTTCAATTTTTGAACCTTTAGCCTTTCTTTGTTTTGAACCTTACTTATAAAATGGAATTGAAAAAAAGACTGTCTGACTAATGATTGACGTCATCTTTCATGCCAATAATCTGCCTGTACTAATAGCGGTATTTTCTTTTCGATAAATTCGAGTATTGATAGTTCAAAAGTATCGATACTTTAAATGAATAGTTCCGGTATTTTATTGGTACGGTCTAACTAACCTCTTTCTTTGAAAATACCGGTATTCCAAAGCCTGGCTGTTCTGCTCACATCAGATCCAAACTGAGGAGGACAGCATGAGAGATGACGTCATTCTCAATCTCATTCTATAGTACGCAGGTTATATGCAATCTTTACTGGAAGCATTAGAAGATGTTGGAAGAAAAGCTAGTATTAATTTTATTAATTGGCAGAAAAGATAAAAATAAACTAAAAAAACTAAAAAGTGATGGCTTGTGATGTGGAAACGGAAATCAGGTGCAATTTTATTTTATTAACCCCATAGTGACCTTGGCCAAATGTGACAGTGAGGACAAATTTTGAATAAAAACAACAAAAAGACAGATTTGTATCATTACCTTTCATCATACCGAAACTCATTGGGGGCCCCGCAATCATGTAGTCTGTTTCGACATAACAAAACATGAAACAAAACCAACATAAGAGTAACAATGTAAGTTAAATGCAGCAGGACAAATTAAAATTAAAGAAAATTAAGGTTACTAAATACTTTCAAGATGAGAAAGCACAGAGTTGTAACATGCTCAGGATTATGGCAGTTAAGCTATGTTTACACAGGTCTAGTAATCGGCAGTCACACTTACCCGAATGTCCATTAAGCATGTTAATAAAAACATTAAATTACCAAGTTTTCAATGCGGCACCAATTAGTCTTTACATTGTTAATTGCCTTGAGTAAAATCTAATGCGATGCCCAAGACAGGACGGGATGGTGGTTTACTTTACTGGACACTCTCAGCCCCATTTGGTGTTCTAGGAACATCGAACAATAAGTCAAGTACATTAATAGCAGTACATACAACTTAATAACAATGCAGTTGATATAAACTTGTGCCTCACAGTGAAAGCTTGGTTGCTATGTAAGACAAAACAAGCTTAAAGTAAATTCAAACTCAGGTAAGTGAAAACTCTCTGCTGAAAAACATGTTCAGTGTAAACTCTCGCTTAGCCAGCTATACTAAAGACTGCCTTGAAGCTTGCGCAGGCATCAACTTCAGTACTAGTTGTTATTCAGTTAGTATCTATCAACATTCTAAAACAACAAAACTGAACATACTAGGTGCAAACGGCTCTCATCTCCTATTATTGGCTGGCCTTTGCTTGGAAATATTTATTTAGGACATAAATGTGAGTTGTTAAAGAAATGTTCATGATCTTTAAAATCCAATTATCTTGTATATTTCTTAGGTTTTTTGCTCCCAGTAAACTGATAGTTGATAGTTATGGAAAGGAGACATAATTCAAAACATATATTTCTCTAAAAAGGGACCAGAACACTTTATTATACTTTTATCTAATAGAACTTTTAAAAACAAACCCTTTTAAACTTTATGCTGATGTGTTGCTTGCTGCAATTAAAACTAGGCCAGCCAATTTAATCTAAAATATAAACTTTTAAAGTTTAAGTTTTCATCAGGTTTAAATATTGTTTTTATACGAACGCGGATTGCTCTGGGGGCTCGGCATAGCCATGGAGGCGTTCTGTTTGTAGGCGTTTGGCGTAGCCATAGCGCCGGAGGTAGCCAGGATGCCTGTAAATTACGTCAGACTTAATATTATAATGGCGAAAGTTTAAGCTGTTGTGAAGATGTTTGGCTGATGGCAACGCCAAAATTACTGAATGGATTGGGCTGAAATTTTGCACACAGAAAGGTCTGGACCTGAAATAACTACGTTTTATTCTAAATAACGCGTGCGAAGCTACGGGCAGTAGCTAGTAAATATTTTTTTATATATCAATCGGACAAAACTCTCGTGCAGGAGTGCGAAATGTTTGTGTTGTGGAACAAGATAGATAGGTACAGTACAGGCGTATATAAAAATCCACAAAATGTGGGTACAGGTGTGGAACCTGTAAGTTGACCACTGGAGAGAATGCAATGCAAATTAATTAGGAGTTAAGTAAACAGGTTGCTATACAACGAGTAGGTAGTTATGTACAATCAATTGATTATTTAAAGATTTGAGTTTATAGCTTGATGTAAACATAGGTATGTTTCATACGGCTGTCGAAACAAGGTGATAGGAGTAGTAAAACACGGCAATATCATCACTTCATACTTAGCACGATCGCGTTGTAATAACAGAATGCCACCGGATGGAAAATGCAATATTCTAACCGGATTTTTGGAATTGTTTCACTGAATAGAACATTAATTCATAGTACCAACCTGTTATGATTATCAATTACTATAATTACGGACGAACTCAATCGTGAATTCAATAGAAAATTTGGATAAATTCACAGAAATAACTTAGAGTATAGGTATAAGAAATAACGATAAACGGTGCATTCACAAACGCAAGCAAGCAACGAACGCCATATTTGAATGAATGAATCAAATGAATGAATGACATGAATTGTTGGAGTGAATTTGTCTATTTGACATTGGCATTTTCCTACATACGTTTCAGGTTTGTATCCGGTTTCCGCTGCTTTCCACTCTTATGATAAAATTTTACACCGGACTCAATGGCGCGGTCTATAAGCCCTAGCCCTGTGTTCTCTTCTCTATTGCCCCTGAAAAAAATCCTAGCCTGGTAAAATCAATCTACGCTATTGACTCTATCTATAATATTATTCTCTCCACATTCACTCACCAAAATAGAGTCACGTAGGTAGAGTACCTAGATCGTATTGTCACATAAATAACACTAGCAGCGCCTCGCGGTTTCACCCGCGTAGTTCCCGTTCCCGTAGGAATTTCGGGACAAAAAGTAGCCTATGTCCTATTCCAAACTATAATCTATCTCTGTGCCAAATTTCATCCTGATCCGTTTTGCCGTTCTGGCGTGATAAAGGAACAAACATCCATCCATCCATCCATCTAAACTTTCACGTTTATAAGATTACTAGCAACGCCTCGCGGTTTCACCCGCGTAGTTCCCGTTCCCGTAGGAATTTCGGGATAAAAAGTAGCCTATGTCCTATTCCAGACTATAATCTATCTCTGTGCCAAATTTCATCCAGATCCGTTTTGCCGTTCTGGCGTGATAAAGGAACAAACATCCATCCATCTATCTATCCATCCATCTAAACTTTCACGTTTATAATATTAGTGAGATATATAATCTATCTCTGTGCCAAATTTCATCCTGATCCGTTTTGCCGTTCTGGCGTGATAAAGGAACAAACATCCATCCATCCATCCATCTAAACTTTCACGTTTATAAGATTATATACTGTGATATTGTTGTGGTGTATTGTACTGTACCTACTTCAAACAAAACAAAGGGTTGCTAGAACGAACTACGAACTTCGTATATTTTAGATCTTGCATCCTGGGATAGGTTTTCATTTCAATAGGTTTTCATAAACGTCAAAGATATCAAATTAAAAATGTTAGCAAGGCGCTCAGAGCAATTTAGTTATTGCTCTGAGGCAAGGCGTCATCTTCATCTGTTTGCTCAAGAGAATTTGTAAGGCGTTTTATTCTCCTCGTGTATGTTGTAATACCTATTTTATGCAGTACTTACCTAGTAACTCGAATAGAATTTGGTCGAATTATTTTATTATGTTTCAAAACCTTGTGGGTGGGTGAACAAGCCATCAGATTGCAGGACTCGCAGATCAATATTAGCTAGGTTAGGTTATCCGATGATGATCGTTTACAGCTGATAGGTAGTAGTTGTTGTATTAGGTATGATTTAATATAGGCATAATTTTCTTTGTTGCAACACAAGTCCCAAAACCCACGTTCTGACTGGTAGGTACCTACGGAAAATCAATTATAGGGCAATAAAACACTAAATTTTTTGTATTCTTTGATGACTATCAAAAGTATAGGATTCTAGTAAGTAAGCTACGGGAGTTGAAACAGGATTTACCTACTCAACTTGATTCGATACAAAAAAATGCAGATTCCTCTAAATCTTTATAATTAGATAGTTCTGCGGAAAAAGCAGTTTAATTTGCTAGTTGATTAACATATTCATCTTGGAAACATTAGCCAGCACTAATTTTAAGAAATAGGCTGTGCCTTGTTTTCAATAAGTACATAGGTACCTACCGATACCGTGATTTAGAATTTCTGCCGTGGTTCTGCTAGACGGTTGGAGTTCTCCGGGAGAACGCCGTTCTTTACAGTGGAGAACTTCTTTCTCCGCCGCAGTTTGCAGTTGTTGCTTTTACCATCCCTCAGTCCTACCCCATGAAAATAAACATTCCTCGTAGATCTCCAATGAGCGGGCTACGATGCTACTGCTACAGCGGACCCGTAGCCTATAAAAGGCGCATTTCGTTTTGTACCGCCAACTATGTTTCTCAAATCTCAGTAATTCAAACTCCAGAAGGAATACTAGGTTTTCACTAAAAGCGGTACCCTTTTTAGTAATAAATGTGTAAGATTTTTCTAAAAAACCTTTAATTTACTATCTCTAACCTCTCAAGAAATAAATGAAAGTAAAATTTCGTAGCTCATGGTAACGAGTTACTATGCTTCGCCGGACACGTGTAGCACACAAAAGATTTCAACGCACACCCTTCTGTGTACCAAAATTAACTTTCTCAACGTTAGGATATGTTCTCATATCCCATCCCATCCCATAAACTGAAGAAGAAAGCTTCTTCCACAAGTGGACAAAAAATTTAAGCGAACAAAATCAATAACGTTTTGTTTCTTGTTTGATAATTATTATTTATAAAGCTGTTTAGGTATAAAAATTTGACTCGTCTAAGTGCTTTTTTATAAGCCTAAAGAAATAAAGTTATTGACTTTTGAAAGGCGACTCACTAACGTCCGAATACTCAAACGCATCTCAGATTTAAGCACGGCTCAAGTCGTCGTTTTTTGACAGTTTTCAATGAAAATCTGTCAAAAATTTGTCGCTTGAGACGTGCTTATGTCTGAGTTGCGTTTGAGTATTCTGGGGTTAGTTGCAGTTTTCTCTATAGTAGATGTAAGGTGTAGAAAAAAGAGTAAAGAACAAAAATACAATACAATACAATACAAAAACACTTTATTGTACACCAGAAAAAGAACATTACAAAAAGACATTACAAAACTACTTGGTGTAGGTAGTTTTCTTCTTTACTTTCAATAATCTCACTTTATACCGTTCCAATGGTAATAATAATAATAATGTCAAACATTGTAAACAAATGGCTAGTCTTCGAGGCCGAAATTCGACTAGTGGACACACAGTGGACATTATCAAAGGATGAACAAGTTTTGTCATGGAACTTCGTAGAACGTGCTACGATGCTACGCATAACGCGTTGAAATCTTTGGTATGGTACGCGACCGTTAGTACCAAAGAGTATCTGCCTAAATTATTGTATTAACAAAAATTACCCGTGGCTTCACAGGCGCTTTTCAAGGTAGCCCTATGTCCGTCCAAGGGATACCATTTATCTCCCCGCTTATTTTAATTTTCTTAATTACAAACCTTATCCTGACAATAAGGAACACAAAAAAAAAGAATTATCCAATAAGGAACGACTGCACGTTCGGAAGTTATGCGCGTACATACATTTCGGCGATCCATTTTTATTATTATAGATTTGTTTCTAATTTTATTTTAAATGAAGGAACAGAAGCATTTTTAGTTGAGAAACAGTGACGTCACAGAAAAACGGCAGCGTTTTTATCACCCGAAACTGAGAGCAGTTTAATTTTCTATTTTTTGCAGTAATATACTAAAAAATTGTGGGTGTTATTTTTTTTTCGGTAATAATGTAATAATAACATTTGACAACTGATGTGGCGCGGCGGTAGGTCTGCCTGCGATGCAGGAGGTTGCGGGTTCGATTCCCGCCTCGGGACAAATGTGTGTACGATCAGCAGACATTTGTTCAGGGTTCTGGTCATTTTCTATGTATAATAAAAAATACTTGTCTATGTATTGTATTGTATTATGTATATCAGTTATCTAGTACCCCTAACACAAACTCTGCTTAGCTTGGGGCTAGATAAGATAACGCTGTGTGAATTGTCCAGCATTATTATATTAACCACAGAACTTTATCTAGATTGAGTTCTGTGATATTAACGTCATAACATTTAAATAATCGATAACAAAAAAACTATGCCTAACCTAGGCTAAGCTCCGTTGCGACTAGCCGCGCACCGTGGGCAAAACTCGGCTAGGACACATGATGTGATGTGATTATTTAAATCTTTGGTCACATTAGCACAATGGGTGCAAAGTGCAAACACCTAGTTCAAAACCAATATAGCACATGATCACCGCATGATTCACTACACATCTAAGTACCTACTAATCTACGAATAGGTACACTACAAACATTGTGTCTGTATCTACAAACATTTTATTGTATTTGACACAGCAGGAGTTGAGCTATTTATGGAGGAAGTTATAAAGGTACCTACTATCTAACTAATGTAATGTGAATCATCGTAGTTTGTTTACTTTATACTTATGTGTAAACTCATCTGACGACTCCATTGTATTGTGCCGCTCAGTAGGTTTTAAGAACAATTTTGTTGTAGCTTTTTACATTGGACAATAAATAATTCTATTCTATTTTATTCTTTGCGTGTTTCTCCCGTGACATTGTAAGCCAGAACAAATCGTATATTATTATTTTGTAGAGCTGTTCCTAGGTAATAAGCTTTACACTTGCGTTTTTTCGATAGTAAAACCTACCTTTTTATCAACTTACGAAATCGAAACTACAATCAAAAGAAACCAACCAAGTTGAGAAGGTAATTTAACAAAGAAATCGGCTACATACATACAAACATACAAACATAGGGTGCTAACCTCATAACCCGGTTGGTAGTCGGATAAAAATGGAGGCAGTTTTATTAAATTTTTGGTGGAGTTGAATCTTTTGTTAGAAAAATAAATAAATTAACTTTATCTAGTATGTAATATTCCATTTCGGAATGTGATGTAGTAATGTAGAGTAGAGAAACTTATTCATTGGATAGACTATTTTATTTTATTAGACTTCTCATCTATGTATTATTTAATTTTAATAAATTTACTTTATCCTCTAGCGGATAAAAATGATTTTTGCACTCAGATACCTATCGAAGAGCAAAAATACTCTTTCCTCGCTGAGGTGGGATAAAAGTTACGGGTTGCACTCGAGTGCAAAGATTTTTTACCTCGTGCTCTTTTGATTCCTTCGCTAACAACGCTCAGGATTTTAATTTTTGAATCACGAGCTCGCTTGGTCTCGTGGTCTTTGGTCATCAAAATTGAGCACGTGGTTAAAAAGCAACTTTGCACTCTTGTATAACAAATAACTATTTATGAATGTGCTTGAATGAAACAATCAAACAAAAGAAACAATAGGTTAACAAGCAGCAGATAGATCATTACTGAATCCAGGTTAGCGATGTGTCTATACTGTGCCATTTCGACTCGTACATCCTCGATGCATTACTTGGCACTATCGACATCTTGTTTTCACAGCTAAGAATAATTAATTGGTATCAGACAGCATGTTACGTGTATTCACCATTTGAATTTGCCCAGCCATCGTTTCATTTCGCTCCGTTCGCCACGCCGCCAGTTAGACCGCCGACCTCTCACAGAACGCGCGTGTTTATTTATCCACTCACATTTTGTATTTCACGCAATTAAACGAGGCAGTTATGCTTGTAAAACTCGCGTTTCCGTCTCTCGGTTCCGTATTTCCGGACGTGGACATGCTGAGGTGCAAGGAGATGAATAATTTCGCAACGGAATGCGTTCTTCCTAGAAGGCCGAAACGCACTTTGCCGCCATTACCGGAGGACAAGGAATGCAGCAATAAGGATTTGAATAAATCGAACGCGATGCCGCGAAGAAAGTACCGGAAGCAGTGCCTCAAGTTGCCAGCACTGCAGGAACATGACGAGTGTTGAAGGGATTCCAAATTCAAATATGGAGTTGGAGCTGTCCATTTTTGCGATGGATTTTTTCATTTCTATGGGAAGTTTTAAACACTGAAAAGTGACGAGTGGTGATCATGAAGTGATGTGAAAGTTCGGATACGACCCCAAAACAGTGAAAGCTAAGTGTGAAACATTGGAAAATAGATGTAATCGTTATGCATATTCACTTGTATGGATAAGCTTTGTCTATAGTATAGATAGACCTTGTATCAGTTAGGTAAGTTAAAAGTACCTAGGTGCGATTAATTTTGGATTAGATAATTTTCTTTGTTTGAGTATTGTATGTTAACATTTAATCGCGTAATCTGTTATGAATATCGATAGTTTTGTATGTTATAATGAATCACTAAATTCGTATCAGGGATGTCATATTAATTCACCAAAGTAGGCACCTAGTGTATCTTTTATCATTGCACCTTTTATCACACCTTTTAAGTAAGTACTTAAGTAGATAGGTACATAAAGATACTACATAAGTACCTACACTTTTGTGTCAAGATAAATGTTGAAGAGTTATTTTCTGCAAAGGCTTAGATACAAAGATACAAGATACAATGTGAATGTCAATTATGTAGAGATTTTGTAAATTTATCTCTTTGCATTTCTACTTTCCTGATACTTGCGTGATTAAAAATCCTTCGGAATCAAATCAAGATTGCACGAGAAGTGTGCGACAGTACTTTTGCCACCTTTCTGTTAGAAATCTCAAAATGGGGCGAACCCGGAACGATTTCAGCATAAAATTTGAATTTCCGTGTTCGGACTACTTTGGGCCGAGGCGAGTGGGACGAACCCGGAATACTTCGGTATTTCATATATCAAAGTACTCATTTTACGTCAAATGATGATGATTTATTTTATCATCTCTCGACCTATAGGTAACCGAGTGCACCAGCCCTGGCTGAGTCGCAGGTTCATTGCCCGCTTCGGGACAAAGTGTCTCTGATCTCTATCGGATTCATGAACTAAATATGAATTTTATTAATGTGACCTACGCCAATGGCAACCGACCCGAACAGTTTGAAAATCATGAATTGTTTGTATTATATTCTAAACATTATTATTAATTCGCTTAATTATTGAATGTTTGAATAAGCTACCGTAGTATAATGAATTCATTTCTGATGTCTTAAGAAGTCCCTCGTAGGGATGAAACGTTGGTGTTCTTCGAACACAAATATTGTTCGTTGTTAACCCGCTTACATCCGCAATGTAAATTGGATGTTGTTGCAGATTTTATTCATTTGATTTTCGTTCGTAGTTGTACAATATTATCAGAGGTAGGATTTAACTAGGTTCGTCTTATAAGGTACCTATCTAGGTGTGTTCTCTCAGAGAATATTGGTTCTGGTTTCTCCAGGACTTAGATATCTTTCCTTCCTCCTACCGGGACCTTTATTATCAAAGAAAAAAAGTATTAAAACTAGAAAAATGTAATAAGAACAGATTACATTGAAACGATGGACCTAACTGCAGACCTAAGAGTCATAAACAATCTAGAGGTATTTCCGGTGAGATAGTGGTCAAACAAAGGTCTACTGAGTATAAAAATAAAATAATAAATATTTTAGCCATTTTTTGACGTCAAGTTTGGTAGGTTTTGGCCGAATTTTTGACTAGGTGTGGCAGAATCATTTTTGAGATGGTTACCCGTCCTGATCGCTTTGCAAGTTTTAGCTCATCTGATCCATATCAATACCAGTCGGAAGCGTGCCCAAGACGCTAGCTGCATTGCCCCGCTGTATAGCAATGCTGTTGCGCTGCTCCAGATACTCACCAGCTCTCGGGTCACGCGTTTATTGGTTACTATTACTGCCCTATGTTCCTTTGATTGTATTCCTAAAATAGTTCTTATGCAAACTACTTACCTATAAATTACCTTAATTAAGTACCTACATATTTTTTAGTTCTGTATGTCTGTGATATGTCCAAATGTTTTGCAATTAACTTAAGCCTATATAAATGTAAGATTGTTTGTACTTAGTTTTTGTAATAAAATGAATAAGAACAGATTTCGTTGGTTTTTTTCCCGATATTTCAAAAATTTCTTCTTCGTCTCTTTTTCCCGTAGCTAGAGAGCCTCCCAATCGGGTCGCGACTCGTGGTCCCACTAATTTGACCCACTGGTGGGACCAATCTAGTATTTTTCAGGCCACAAACAGGAACAGGGCCTCAGAATTGTAGTCCAGCAATAGAATAACTATATAAAGTACCTGCTATGCTCAACCTAAGTGCTCCATTCACGCATATCATCATCATCATCAGCCAAAATAGTAGTAATTTGCAAAAGGCGAAGGCCATAAAAAGGGCTTTAAAAGGCCATTGAAATGGAATTCAATTTTTTTTAAGATGCGTGGTGTTGCCTTTATTCCACTAGTTTTGGCGTGAAGAGGTAACAAACCATCCATAAAAACTTCCAAACTTTCGCATTTATAAAACAAGTGTGATGTCATTAGAGTTAATTGATAGTTCATGGCAGATGCTGGATGCGTCAAGCAGAAGACAGGGCGCTATGGCACCCATAAAAAAACCGCATCAAAATCCGTTCCGTAATTTTAAAGATCTAAGCATACATGGACAGACAGCGGGAAGCGACTTTGTTTTATACTATGTAGTAATGTAAATACTTAGTGATTTTATAGCCAATGAGTTCAGTGCATTGTAGTGGTGTATGAAGTCAACCTGTTTATCAACATTTTCATAACGACCAGTTAACTAATTATTCAACTGGATTGCAAAATTCCACTGAACTGACTGGGCGATTACGGCTACCAATAAATTGATATTTATTGGGGGTAATTTAAAACTACATTATGGAGTCAATTTTTATATTTATTGAAGCAAATTTTTGTCATTTGATCTTCAGCTTTGTTTCCGCAATTCCGGTCTAGACACAAATACAATATTCAAATTTACACTAATAATACAAATACGAAAGTTGGATGTTTATATGAATGGATTTTTGTGACTTCTTTACGCCAGAAGTACTCAACGGATCGGGTTGAAATTTTGTATACTGGTTCCCATAATACAGTTCCTATGTGATAGAAACATCCTTAAAACGTTTCAATAGAAACAACGCTTTTAAAGCCACGCGGCCACGGACAGAAAGTAGTTTTATTTAAATCGTTATTCTTAATTTTATAGACCCTTATTCTTAGTAATATTTAAATTACCAAAAAAATGTTAATAGGGCGATCTATGACGCCATTTTGTGAAAAGAATAGGCATGGGATTTCGCGTCTATAGAAGCGGGACAGTGCAGAGCAGCGGTGTAAACGGAAAACCAAGCTTTTGCTGATTAGATATCTATCAATTAGGACATAATTATTTACTGAAATTAGCCGAAGGTTCCCTTGGTATTTTATTATTTGATACGCTGATGACAATAAATTAATCTAGTTATTGATGAAGTTTAGGAGAAAAACGGTATTAACTAAGAAAACAGATAGTACTTTGCACAATTGTTTCTGATATTTAAAATATTTTTATTTTATTTTTTAAACAAAGGGGATCTGCCTTGTCATAGATTATTATGTATTTTTTTCGAAGCTTTTTCGATAATGATAACGGAGAAAAATGGTTTTAACGTAACCCAATTCACAGATAGGTATCCTTAAATTTTCCAAAACGCGTTGAGACTTACCTACTACCTGCTAAAAGAGCAGGCAGGTTTTGGCAGGTTGACCCTCTTCACCATTGAGTCGAGAACTGTGTACCTCTAAAATTTTCTACGTAAAGTACCTACCTAGTCCAATTACGTCACGTATCTAAGTATTTGTAATGAAAATATTGGCATAGTTTTTCCTCATTTCCACGCTAACCCATAGCAACTCTGGCAACCCCGGTCACGTTGCGTTCTCATTTGTTTTTCAAACATCTTGTGTTATGGGAACGGAACGTCAAATGTTATGGTGACCGCTTCCTAGGTATGATGGCATATGGTGTGGATGGTAAATATTTTTTTTGTTACCATGGTCATCTATACCTAACCTAAATAATCAACATCCATCCATAAGAAAATCACATCATCGTCAACTCTTGTTGTCTCTGCTGGGTAGGGCATTAGGCATACAGGTTGGGGATCATAGTTCAGTGGTAGATCTATTCTGCAAGAGGCGCCTCCGGTGTATGTCCCTTATTCGCCTCTTACGACACCCGCGGGAAGAGTTGGTTTGGTGCAGGTTCTAAGCCGACACCACACGGAAGAGGACATCATTTTGAGTAAAATACTAGTAAGGTACAATAAGTAGGTACAGTAAGTTTTAATACAATACAATACAAAAATGCTTTATTGTACACCATAAAATAACATTACAAAGAGACATCACATAAGATAAGTACAATGGGCGGCCTTATCGCTAAGAAGCGATCTCTTCCAGGCAACTTTTGGATGGAAAGAATTGTGAATTTAAGAAAGGCAGGGGGTGTACCAAAGATAATCTAATTCTTTTTTTTCTTTTAATGTTTAGAATTAAAATCTGGAACGTGAATTTTCAAACCTTACAAAACTACCAACAAGTTGCTAGGCAGGAAAATCAGGGGTAGGTAGGAAGTTTCAAAACATTGCCCGAACTTTATTGGCAAGAAGTCAAAATAAATGTTTTGACGAAACAATCTAAACTTTTCCCTGAAGTCGTCACGCGAATTGGTAAGAAACAATATTTTTATGACGTAGGCACATAAAGTAGGTCTAACATACGAGGTAAGGTACCGACGCAGTTACGACGACATCGTAGTTGGTTGGTACACGTGGATGACGAATTTGTAAGAGAAGTAAATTGATTCGTCAGATTTTATTACGTATGTATACCAAATCACATGGTTGTTATTTTAAATTCATGCAAAAATCAACGTTTACCCATATGTAACGTACCTAGGTACTTATTATACTACCTACGTATACTTATTGTTAGTTATTCTGTGGCGCAACGTTGAATTTTACGAACCTATACGATGGTATATTTAAACCTGAAATATTACTGAAGTTGCAACATAAAGCATTATAATCGTGTAAAACTATACTGTGCTGTGTGTATTTAAATAAACTAAGCATCAGAAGTCCGGTTTCTAATTCAGTCGACCGGACTTCTGAGACTTAAGTCTCTGCGGTTGTACAAGTAAACCGGAACTAAATTCCTTAAATAAAAATAATTATAAACAGCTGCAATGAGATGCTCTTTGTCAACAATATCAGCACATACCTCCGAGGTAATGTAACATAACGTAACGTTAGGGGGCCATTAACTACGTGAGGCGATTTTGGCAATTTTTAGAACCCCCGATCCCACCAAGGGGAGGACCCTTGGTGAGATGTCGTGAGATTTGAGTCGACAAAAATCGTGAGATTTTTGAAAACGCATATTTTAATGTAAATAAGTTAATCTGTGCTTGATTGCATTGGATTTAAGATGTTTACGACGAGACGTTTTTTTTTAATTTTTTTGACGTAGTTTATAATGACAGTGGCAAAATCAAATAATAAAAGATCAAGAGAAGAGAATCTCGCGCCAACACGAAACGAATAACTTCTAAAATTCGCGGAAAATTAATAACGTGCTATATACCCCCCCCCCCCCCCCCCCTCTCCCCCACGTGAGATTAGGTGAGATTTGGCTCGACCCCCTACCCCCACTAAACGCCTCACATAATTAATGAACCCCCTTACGACTAAGAATTTTTTCGCCTAGAAACTACTAGAAGATTTAACTAAAATGGCTCTTGATAACAAAATCACGAATAATTCGATTATGCAATAATAAATTCCCGCGCAAAAGCTAGTTTGTCCGGTCATCAATCTCTTCCCTAAGGTCATAGCACTTCAACGTAAAAAGCATTGGGTTATTTTGGTGCTATTCAATTGCGTGTAACGAAACGCGGAGATGGAGTTGAAATTGAAACGCAAAATAATGTTTGGCCGGTGTTGGTACAGTCCATTCCAGTTATTTTACCTGAGCTTATGTATCAGAGTCATATTTATTTGTACAGTAATAAGGGATGCAGTCAGGGGTAATATAACTGTGAACGACTTTTTTTTTGTATGTACATTTTTTTGTCATTATTACTTTCGATATCATTCATTTTGAAAGCTCTTCGAAACGGAAACATTTTTAGGAGTAAATAAAAAAAAAACCGGTCAAGTGCAAGTCAGACTCGCGCACGAAGGGTTCCATGCCATTATCTAGAAAAATGAGCAAAAAAATCACCAGACCTTTATCATCAAAGTTTATTTACTTATTTTTATTTGTTTGTACATACAACAAACGTCATTTTTTTGCCGTTTTTATAGATAATGGTACGGAACCCTTCGTGCGCGAGTCCGACTCGCACTTGGCCGGTATTTTTTTTCATTGGCTCTCTCAAAGGCCTGATGCCTTTGAGAAACATCAACTAGGATCATCCGTAAACAACCAATAACAAACCACTCACGTTCGCCGTGACTCCATCCAGAAAACACCAGTGAACACTGACTCATACAACTTCATACAGCTTCATACAAATTAATTGCTGAATCAGTAAGGACTAGTTTTGTCCGCTGAAAAAAATAAGCATTTTTTAATGATGAGATCATGTTCCTTGAAAATTATTAGTCAGGGTTCTGGGAACGATTTTTGGGAATTCAACATTTTTGTAACGAGATTGATATTATTTAATTTGACTTAATGCCTTAGGTGATTTATTGTGATTTCACCGAAACTCAGATTTTGAATGCTCAAGTAACTCTATTTAGTATAAGATTGATATTAAGTAGGTATTTAACATTCTTTAATAATTTTTGGGATCTAAAAAAGAGTGTTGATTTATCTATATCTAACGTTCTTTAATAATTTTTGTGATCCAAAAAAGAGTCTTCTCTACATTGTCTTTTATTTCATGACTAGCAGCGCCTTGCGGTTTCACTCGCATAGTTCCCGTGGGAATTCCGGAATAAAAAGTAGCCTATGTACTATTCCAGACTATAATCTATCTCTGTGCCAAATTTCGTCCTGATCCGTTTAGCTGTTCTGGCGTGATTGAGTAACAAACATCCATCCATCCATCCATCTATCCAAACTTTGACATTTATCTAGTAGAAAGAAAGAAATATAAAGAAAATTTTCTTTTTTCTTTAAAAACAAATATTTGTCCTATCTTATCAAAGCTTTTATTGCTAACTGTACCAAACAATTCCATGGACCCTTTGGGAAAGGAAATTTTATTAATTTTAAAATGTCGTGGACCCATTGGGAATCAATGTATGGAACTTAGTTTTTTGAAAACAATAGAGTCTTGGACCTTTGGGAATAATCCAACAATTCTTTGTAGCGAGATTTTTAGGTAGGTACTTACCTATAGTTACAAAATTTCGTAGATCTACATATTATGACTGTTCATCGTTGTATTCCTAAAAATCATTCAAAAAAAATAAGCATCAGATAGTAGAAACAAATTAGAACTAGTATTTACAACTGATCCATATCAATACCAGTCGGAAGCGTGCCCAAGACGCTGGCTGCATTGCCCCGCTGTATGGCAATGCTAATGCGCTGTGCCAGATACCAGCTCTCGGGTCACGCGTCGTTTCGACCCACAGATTACCCCCCATAGATTCCGCATGAAAGACGACGACCGCGCATAACACATCGATGAAAATGCTTACATATAAATCGCCACTTCAAAGCACGGCTTCAGTTTCGACCAAGTGTCAGACCCCTGAGCTCCTTTGCGTTTTTGTGTTCTAATGCTAGTGAAAATTGGTTTTGTGTTAGCAAAAAAGATAAAATGACTTCATGTGCAGTGAAATGGTGTGGAAAGTCATCTAGACATTCAAACTACCAAAAGGACGGGATAACATTTCATCGGTAAGTAAAATAATAACAATTTTACCAGTTATAGAAGAGGTCAGCTTATAATGGTTGATGGTACGTAAATACGATCACTTGTTTCTTTTCCTCATTGCTGTTATTGCACTCGTTGTCCCTTTTCGGCGAAAGCACGTGTAACGCTAGTGTTGTCAATTTCACTTTCTTCCAGTCAATATCGATTGAAATGTTGGATTACGTGGATATGTGGGACTCTCGGATTTTTTGTATGAAAAACGCTAAATAGGTAAATTAGTTATTCATAAACCTGATGAAATTGCCTATAATATTAAATAAGTACATAAAAATAAATAATGCTGGACAATTCACACAAGATTATCTAGCCCCAAGCTAAGCAGAGCTTGTGATATGGATACTAGATATAACTGATATACATAATAGAATACATTACAAAGATAGATATATTTTTATCTATACTAATATTATAAAAAGGAAAGATTTGTTTGTATGTTTGTTTGACGGGAATAGGCTCCAAAACTACTGGACCGATCTGAAAAATTCTTTTACCATTAGAATCCTACATTATCCCTGATGGTTAAAGGCTATAGAATATTTTCAAAAAGTTAGGGATCCGTATGAAAACTTCGATAATGTAACCCAAGGTGTGAAAAAAATACGATGAAAAATCCTTATATCACGTACGCTGCGGAAACTATTGACAATAGAGCAAAGTGATGTACTACAGTTTTATAGAAGACATTCATATCTACAAAAAAGTCCTGAACACTATGTTACACGAAACTCGTACATTTAAAAAACCAATAAATATTATGATTGAACTGAAAAAATAGGTAATCTTTACTCGTTATTGTGCACTAAATAAACTTTTTTTTAATCTAATGGTTATTTCATTACATCTTTAACATGATTAAATAAATGGGGGGTAGTACATTAAATTGATTAAAAGGGCGTTTTTTTTTGTTTTCAGTTTGGTTTTTGATTCGAAATTTACAAAATTGTCGTTATTAATATGAAGAACTAAGGTCGCATTAAAAAACAGTTAAATATTCATGGACCTAGGTAAATTTATGTTCTTTTTAACAACATGGTATTGATATTAATTATCGACAAATTTTAAACTGTCCCAACCCTAGGTTTTAGTGCGACCTTGAAATAACCAATCACAACGCCTTTGTTCCAGTCCCCGCAACCCGCGCCTTCCTCCAATTTTGGTGAGCTAGGATCCGAACTAAAGTCCCGTAATGCGGAATCTATTGGGGGTAATCTGTGTTTCGACCAGACGCTCAGATATTTTTTTCAAAACCGGAGAACCTCCACTTGGTACCCTACGGACCTAGGGACTCGAGTTGATTAGTCATATTTTTTGTCAAATTACAATGCCGTCATTTTTCGAGGCGCGTCGTTGCAACATCTTAAAGGTATTTGTAAAAGATCTCAAGCAAGTACCCAGGGTGCAAGATTAGAGGTAGGTACTAAAGTTTTTATTTATTATAGTACTCTGGGTAATTTCTAAGAAATTAATAAATCCCAAAAATTTACGATCTCGACGGGATTCGAACCCGCACCTTCCCCTTCAGCGCAGGGTTGCTCTTTTTCCAACTAAGCTACGTGATCTTATCTACCTAGTCGACCCGAAAATCTTTGGGAGTTCTTTCGGCACTTACGCCGTCAGCGCCACCTACAGAGGAAACAATGAAGTTATCCAATTCTGCTCAAAGACCAAATTTACATTTAGTTCTTTGACGAGAGGTTTTCGTAAATTTTTGGGATTTATTAATTTCTTAGAGGTAGGTAGTTCAAGCAGTCAAGCCAAGCAGCATTGCTAAAGTCCAGGCCAGAATTCTGCTGAAGATGGGATGAGCATTTGTCTTTGGATGAGCATAATTTGAGCATCGGTTACGACAAGATAATGAATCGTCGAAGTCGTGATGCTTTGATATCATTATAAAAGGTGTAAATAGGATTACGATCAAAAGAGCTATTTTTACCAAATTTAAAGCAATGTTGCACGGTCTCTGACGTTTGTATATTGATTGGTTAGCGGGTGAATTTAGTCGCAAATTGAATTGTCATGTTTCGCGGTCCTTACTCTATGTTCGCGGACATGTCGTCATACTAATGTGGTTTTTAGGTACTGGTAGGTACTCTGGAATGCGGTTATAAGTTCCGTTGTTAGATTCGGTGTTGTAGATAAGAATTTTAAGTTAGGAAGTGTTATACTTTACTCATTAATTTAAATTTATTTTTACTAGTAGTGAAAAAATATTTTTTTCAGGCTGTGGCACCCATAAATGAGAAAAACTAGACTTAAGACCACTCTATTCTTTTATTTCACATGCTATGTGATTGGTATGTTTAATGTCCTTAAAAAAAATAAGTTATCTGCATAGAACTCCCGGAACCGGAGCTTGTAATAATAGATAGCCTTTTCTAAAATTGTAGGTACGCAATAACGGTTTACGGTTTAAAAATTTTATTTCTCAAAAGAATATACATTCGCTTACAGAGGAATACAGGATAATTTTATTGTATAACCTATTATGCAGAACGGACTTAGCTTAAATTTAAGTTGTGATTAGGCTTATATTTTATTTTATTTATTTATTATAATCACTTACTTACCTAAGTTTATTTTAAAATCGCTCGTCATAACAGTTTAATGTCATTTTACTCTTTAAAGATCCACTTAACTACTTAGAGTAGTGTTTTTGTGATAATTTTCGGATGATCATCAGTAGAAACCTGAAAGCAACACACTTGGTAAAGGGGGATAAAGTAACATTATAGATCGAGGGCGTGACCAAATAATATACACATTTTTTATCAGTACAAAAAGAATATTCGCACGCTTCGCTCGCAGAAAGGTCGATTTGTAAACCTACATAAAGCTCTATATGTGAAACTATTTTTCATTCATCTATTGTGTTCAAAATGTAATAAAGAAACCTAACCTATGTTACAATGGTTACAAAATCGATAGTCCATACTGACCCAGTTGCATGTCCAATTGATTGGCCGGCCAATACTGATGAATAATAAATTGCCTGAGAGAATCCTTGTAGTATTCATTTGTGCTCTACTTTTAATGAATAAGTTAGTTACATTTAAGTTTTACTGTTCTGCTACGACAGCAGGGAAACAATGAATTTCTTGAATAGGATAGGGAATATGAGATGGAGAGGTCTATTCATGGTCCATCTCAGCCCATAACAAAATCGGTTTCTTAAAGGACCGTTCTAACTCAGCCCATGGATGTAAATGAGGTAGAGTTAAAAAAAACGTTTTATCAGAAGTAATTGTGTTTGTATTTTATTGTATTTGTGTTGTGCAAAGTACCATCATTTTTCCTCGTTTTTCTCCTAAAAAATGGTTTCTTTTTGCCTAAATCACCAGTTTTTTTTATTGATATTAACACCTTATTAAATTTTAGAATACCAAGACAACCTTCAAGATTAATAAACAATAAGCAAAAATTCGGAAAAGGTTGGCCCCTTAGGCCGAATTAGGCTCAACATAACCGTCCCCCTATGAGGACAGGTTGGGTCGAATTTTGACAGCGTAAGTACATTGGTATACGTCATATCTTAACCTCTCCGTTAGGTATACCTTCCTGCTCATGCATAACGGAATATCTGAAATGTCCAGCATTATTTATTTATTATTATTTCGTCTTTATAATACTGAATAGGGGTTATTCCCAATGTCTCACGAGAGATGTGGTCATTTCCAACGTCTCATGAAAGTCAGAGCGTCGTGATTTATAATCTATATCATCTATTATTTATCTTTTTCCTTTTTCAATAGTGTGACTGTCCTTCAATTAATGAAATTTTATGATTATGATATTCAATGACAGCTGTCAAAATGACAGTTACTGTCATAAGTGACACTAATGGTCAGAAACGCTTAAACATTTAAAATTTAACAATAATGTCACTTCAGAAATTAGTTAAAGCGGTCGATTTAGCCGCGATGCCATAACATTTCAGTAAGTACTAGACCCAGGTCACGTTTTAATGCAGTACCTAGTATTTGAGTTTTGCAATAATTAGTTTGAAAAGCCATAACCTACTTTTGGGTGCTAAAATCGGGCGAACTGGGCGTGTAAAAGTGGAATTGACGTAAGCGGGAAGAAAATGTTTACATCGCAGTCATTTGTGGTGTCAATGGTTATTTTCAGGGCCAGTTTTCGAGTTATATGTACTTAATGTTTGTAAAATGCGCAGAAGATATTTCATTATTTGAATAAGGTTAACGGATTCACAGCCCAGCCTCTACCGCGCGACCACTAGGAGGACTCGCAGACTTGTGCGTCGTTGGCAATGAATGTGTTAGTTTAAATTTAAAGTACCAAGACGTTTTAGATCAGTTACCTTGTGCTAAAAGGCATACGAGAAAAATGATGTTCATGATGAAAACTACTGGACAGAAGAGGGGTATGTCCTGACGGATCACGCAAAAACCGATCATATCCTGACGGATCACGGCAAAAGGTGCTATCCGATATCGTGATCGGTCAGGATAAGAATCATCATCATGATCAGCTTATATTACTTCGCTGCTGGACATAGGCCTCCCCTAATGAGCGCTATTAGCCCACTGTCTTCAGCTTGACGCATCCAGCATCTGCCTATAGTCTTTCGCAAATCGTCATCTCACCTGGTGAGAACGTCCTACACTACGTTTGCCGAAACGCGGTCTCCACTCAAGAATTAAAAGCACCTAACTGTTTGTGACCAAGATAACGATAAATTTGACTTGTCTAAGTGCTTATTTTGTAAGCCTAAAGAAATAAAGTTATTGAATTTTGAAATTTTGAATTTTGATAATAAGCACTTATTCTAACTAACGAAACGATACTTAGTGATCGTATTTGTTTGTTTTGACTTTACCCTACTTTACCAAAACAGAGTGAAATAAAACCGACTTCTTTACACCGAGTTTACGCTTTAAAAGGAGTTTTACATAAAACACTTGACCTGTTTTCAGAAGATTAATAAAAATATTGTATTTCGGTCTTTTGCACTTGTGATTGGAGTAAAATCGTCATCATCATCCTCTCTACAGACATGACGTGGTATTGTGATTGGATGATCATCATCTGTACAGACAGCACGTGGTATTGTGATGGTTGTATGGGCGCAGCCACCCTTGGAAAAAGGTCTAGTCAAGACTAACAGTTTGATTGATTGACTTAACTAACCAAACACAAACCGAAATCTATCTAAGCATAATGCTACAAAAATTTGTCAAAAATGAACGATGAGGCGTCAAAGGTAAAAAATTGTGGTGCAGCCTCATTGTTGATATTAAATTAATAATACTAAAACTGCACGGAAATACAACCTAACGCCAATATACAAACCACTTCCGAGTTGTATTTTGATCGTCATAACAACTGCTTACGTCAAGCCCGTTATACACGACCGAGTTCCGATTTAGCACGATAAATTAGGTTACGGCAGTAGGTCCATGGTCCTACCAAATGCTTTGTTTGAAATTACAGCTTGGTTGTGTGATTTCAGAGATCTGCAGGCATTACCTATTGCAGATCTGCAGATCTGCAGATCTGCAGGACATTACCTATTGCAACGAAGACAAAAAAGGATTTATCAATTTATTATAAATCCTATTAGCATCCTGGCACCGCTGAAAACCAGCGCTTCTGTGGCATAAGTGCCACAGCAGTATTAAGCTGAGCCGGTGACCTTTTTGTGTAACATTTAATATAATACTAGTTATAAGAGCAATGTACCTAATACCTATGTCATAATTTAACTCTGTTACACAAATAAAGATTTTCTATTTTCTATTCTAAAATTAATTATTTAATAATTCGCCTGATGTAACTTTTGCTGATGCTTTTGGCTGTATTCTGTATTTAAAAAGCTTGGGATGAGTTGTGCTTCATCTGGAAAACTAATAATCAGATAAAGTAAATGTTCCTTGTTACTGTTACCATACCTTAAAAAGATCGCAGTGAAATAAAATTTAAGTGATTACGTTATTTCCTAGTCTTAGCCTTCCATGTAGTTTGAATTTTCTGACGTTTCTAAGGCCCGCATTGCTCAGTCATCATATAAAATAGCAAGCGAGCAATTAACCTCCAACGAGCTGCAGCGGCTGCTGCAGACCCATCATCAATGCAACCATATTGTTTGTAAGTCATAAAATATAAAACAAATGACGATGCCAGCTTTAAAAATTTTCAAAATAGTTTCTATCTGGTTGATTCAGACAATCGTTAGTGTACAAATCATACTACATACTTTTGCAGCTCCTATGCTGCATTGATAGCAAGCTTCCAAGCAGCTGTCCCCGCGTGGACAGCGTGTGGTCAGCACGTTTTGAGGCAGTGTGGCGATCATAATTTGAAAACTTGCTTCCATGACAGCAACCAACTGAGACTTTTTAACGTGTCTATACAAATCATAAAATGTATCGATGGGATCAGTTGACCGATTCAAAATATACATTAGGTCAACTGATCCCGCGGGATGAGTTCAAGCGGCCTCAGTTGACTAAAGACCCGAGAAGACGCAATCGAGTTACTATTTCTAGAACGTAGAGTAGGGGGCAGCCTGAATGGTAGAGAAGTGACTCTTGAGCGTGAGTGATTCTTGGAAACACGATATTTCAGATTCAAGAGGCGAAAACAAAGGGTGCTTGCGTAGTTATTTTCGTTTTAGGTTATGTATTTTCAGAATAAATAGGAAAACTATCGAAATTCAGATTAAAAATAGGGTTCTGATTCAATGGCTTCAAGATTTCAGATTCCTTGATTCGCTGTAGTTAATAGGTATTATATTTCTGTTTAATCCACTGCCCAAAGTCCTTTCTTCTCAGAAATTGTGGGATGATTTGTCCAGTATGTGAGCTGGTTCGGAAAAATCTTTATAATACGTCTGCTCATCAGAACGCGATCGTCTACTTGCAGTTTCCGTGTGGCAATCAGAATTTTGGTTTCATGTTCTTTTCCTTTCTTGCCTCCCAAGAATCTAAGTACCTTTTTAGGTAATAACTCATTTCGGGTTGCCACTTTTTTCTGAGAACTTAAGTTTCACTTAGACCGTTGACAAGTTCGGTCACAAAAAAATACAAACAGCTCAATATAGAACCTCTTCCTTGAAGTTGGTAAAAAAATTATTAGGCCAGGCAACTAAAAGGTATGGAGGGAAATGTTTGGAACACATTTTTTGACTTCGTAACTCTGTTTGGACTAGTTATCAAAACTCCCCGCCCGTAGCCCTTGAGCCGGGGGAGGAGTAAAGGTACCATTTTTTGGTTTTTCCCTTAGATCTCGAAGACAATGCGCCCTAGCGACATTACCACTCATGCAAAATGAAAGCTGATTAAATTTGCTACAAGTTTTACTCAGCCAAGTCTCTCTTGTAAGACTGTAATTTTGGAAAAAAAACGTTACTTAGTCCAAACAAAGTTACGAAGTCAAAAATCGTGTTCCAAGCATTTCCCTTTATACCTTTTTTGAGCATTCACTGCCTGGCCTATAAAGGTTTACAAACCAATGTGAATACACGCTGTAACGTTTGCTACGCCGTAGAGGTCACGCTGTAGCCTCGTAGACGTTTCGTAGACGACCTAGTAAGTTTGATACTTCATTGTATTGAATCCACTTTTTCTGTGTGAAAGGAAATACCGTATTCTTTACTAACAAAGAAAGTAACAATCAATAATTGAAACGATTGACCTAACTGCAGACTGTTGAAAACAATCTACAGTTAGCTCAACTGAACCATATCAATACCAGTCGGAAGCGTCCCCAAGACGCTGGCTGCATTACCCTGCTGTACGGCATTTGCTGTGCCAGATACTCACCAGCTCTCGACCATATCTTATAGCAACATTTGCGCAGGTAAATATCTCGCAGACTTCCATCAAAATACACGCCTACGACCAAATTATCAAAAAACTTCTCTATTGAAGTGACTTGGAGCTTTGAACTTTCAAAAGGTCATTCTGCGAAAGGTTCGCTCTTCGAACTTTCAAAAGGTTCGCCTACCCTATGTTCGCATTACCGCATGTCAGACGTAAGATTTATAATATAACACACGAAAATGCGAATCATCTGACTAATAACTCAAGCAAATAAGCTTCTTACATGAAAAGTGTGTGGTCGACAGTACTTTTGCCTGCCTTTAAAAAGTGGGACGAACCCGGAAAGATTTCAGCAGAAAAAAAATGAGATTCCAGACTCGTCCCACTTTAGGCCGAATCCAGTGGGACGAGTCCGGAACAACTCGAACTTTACTGATAGCATGATCTCCTATCCTATGTTGACATTTGATAGCCCTTTGAATGGATTTCAACATTCAATTGCAAATTACTAAGGCCATTCAAAGGGGTTTCATAAATGTACAGAATAGGTGACAGTGCACCTGTGTTTGCGGACACACTTGTGCACCATAAATGTTCTGCGCACATACCGAGTCTCCGTTAAAACTGGCCGACGTCATCGAAGATTCGGCGAAGACGTCATCATCATCATAGGCCAGGTGGTTCTTGCGTAATGCCACAGCTGACCGGAATTAAAATAAAGCCGGCCAAGTGCGAGTCGGACTCGCGCACGAAGGGTTCCGTACCATTATCTATAAAAAGGCAATAAAATCACGTTTCTTGTATGGGAGCCCCCCTTAAACATATGTTTTATTTTTATTTTAATATTTATTTTTAAAGTGAATATTTAATATAATTTAAATTAATTAATTATTATAATTATTATATATAATCATATTATATAATTATTATAATTTTTTTTAATTTAATATAATATTTACTTAACGCGTTATCAATATCAAGCGCGTTATCAATATCGAGCAAAAAACGAGCAAAAAAAATACACATTTTTATGTGAGCTTGTTATCAATATCGAGCAAAAAAGCAAAAAAATCACATTCGTTGTATGGGAACCCCCTTAAATATTTATATTATTGTTTTTTAATATTTGTTGTTTTAGCGGCATCAGAAATTACTCAAAAATCAGGCTTCTAGTTTTATCCACAACTCAGTTATAGGGGTCGAAAATGGTCTGAACAGCTTCGAGAAAAGGATGGTATGGCCCTGTCGCTTTTCTGTTCGACTTAACGGGGGCACTGCCGCGTCATGCAAGCAATCATCCGTGAAAAATTTTCAAATTTCAACTGTCTAACTATCACGGTTTCTGAGATACAGCCTGGTGACAGATGGACAGACGGACAGACAGACAGCGGAGTCTTAGTAATGGGTCCCGTTTTACCCTTTGGGTACGGAACCCTAAAAAACCAAGGTAATGCACACAAATCCTCTAGGATAGGTAGGTACTTAAATATTTTTAAACTACGGAAGTACGGAACCCTAAAAAGCACACTGTATGTAAATTAAATTAGCTATCAAACCGCACATTAGGCATCTAATAATAGTGTAGTGACACTAATGCAGTCAATCTAAATGTAAACAAAGACTATCTCAATCTAAACACGTCCTGAATACAAATCAGACCTAAATAAGGATGTTTGGAAACTAGACAACTCTATGATTCATTCCTCAAACGTATAAATAGAACCTCCATAGACATTGGCCGTCGTCGCGGCGAAAGAATCGACCTCTCTAACTTAGCCTGTGGATATCTTAAGAGTTGATTAAAGGAACCAAGCTAGATGTAGGTTCCTTTCTAAAAGGAACCCGACGGTTTTATAAAAAAAATACAATGATTAAACCATCTGATTTTGATGATTCTTTTGGATAGAGATTGATTTAGGGATAATTCATAAAAAACAGGTGTCCCGAAACTCAACTTCAAGCCGAAAACGGAAGACAGCTAGTTAAGATCATGACGACCCGGAAAAACTTAATCAAAAATCAATCAAAAACTAAATCAAAAAAATCATGACAACCCAGAAAAACTACACGTTCATGAGCCTCCAATCGTTTCTCAGACTTTTTACTGAAAATCAGAAATCAGCCCGGCGCGGCGCCAAACTTTTCTATGACCACAGATGTCCATATTTTGTGATTTTTATTTTTGATTTGCAAAGTCAAAATGTTTGTTTTGTTTGCAACAGTCTGCAGTTAGCTCAATTGTTTCAATTGTAAATACTAGTTTTAATTTAATTCTATTAATTGATTGTACTCATAAAAAAATACTTAAAAAAATACTTTGGTGAATAAACAAATTTACGGTTTTCGGATTTCGGATTTGGCCCTTTAATTGTGCAATAAGACCTTGCATATTGCGCAATTTTATGAACTGGAAGTACCCTAAACTTAAATTGTATAAGAGTACCCATAACACAAGTTCTGCTTAGCTTGAGGCTAGATAATACTGTGTGAATTGTTCAGCATTATTTATAATTATTATAATGATCACTTTTGTGTTGTGCGGTAGCGGAGTTGGACGTGTGAGCGCCAACCTTTGCACAGTTTTACTAGTTCCGCTAGTATAAGGAAGCGTCGGCAAATATCTAACAATAGCTTATCAGGAGATAAAAACCGACCAAGTGCCAGTCGGACTCGCGCACGAAGGGTTCCGTACCATTATCTATAAAAACAGCAAAAATCACATTTGTTGTATGGGAGCCCCTTAAATATTTGTTTGTATTTTTTAAGTGTATACCTATATATCTAAATATTCTCATGTGAATATTTCAAGCGTCTCCCTGTTGCCGTTATCAATAACGAGCAAAAAAAATACGGGTCACGGTTCATGAGATACAGCCTGGTGACAGACGGACAGACGGATAGCATGGGACCATCTCGGGATTTCATAAACAATACCTTTTTTTTATCGGTTCAGAATTGACAGTGAAATCGACGAATAAGTACATAAAAAATACATACACCTGAACATAAGATAGACCCTACTCCTTCTTTGAATTTTTAAAGTCGGTTAAAAATTACTTACCTTTGCTACCTTTGTAGATACAAGTACCTAAACATTGCCGTTTGCTTTTACAACAACTTGTACCAGGTATTCTATTTAGCATCGATTAAAATATTGTTTGATGTTCCTATCAGTTCATCGCTACCAATCATCGTTCGTTACCGTTTTTCGCAATAACTCTACAATCTATGACTCGTACAATTTCCCATAAACTCATCCATTTATTGTGTTCTCCGTAAAAAGGCACACCAAGGTCAGTTTCTGTGTTCATTTACAGTTACGGCGAAATGAATTCCACTGTGAGCGGCTTGCCTGAATTCGTAGTAATGAATGAAACCGCTCCTTGTTCACAAAATGTCGTAATAATACTAAATGAACGTAGAGCTTTATGACTAGTTAGGTATCTATCTACCCCCCGTGCCTTGGAAAGCACGTTAAGCCGTTGGTCCTGCGCGTGACATGTCTGTTCGAGAAGTCGATTCGCAAGTGAGCGAATAGAGAGTGCAGCTGGGTTTGCGTTTGCGCACACATTTGTGTACTATATCATGTCCTGCGCACCTGGCTACTCTCCTTTGAGAATAGCCGCCTTCGCCGAAAATTCGGCTAGGAAGATATTAGCATCATCAGCCTCTGCCTGCTTCATATGAGATTTTAGAAAATTGTAACTCTTTTCCATATCGTCACCATTTGTATAGTGTGTGAATACATCTTCAACCCTTCAAGGAGCGCTTTGAATTCCTTTCTGACTCTCACTCTCTCCTCTCTTTGCGTTCCTCTGAAACCCTCATCTTAAAAGTCCCTGCCCACACTACCACTTTCTACGACAAATCATTCACTGTAGGTACAAGCGACGCACGTCACCGGGTGCCGTTCTTTTTTACTTTTATCGAAGGGTGCCGTCATCCGAACCCCGAAAAAATGAGCAGTTCGGCGCGAGACCGCTAGAATTTAGTTTGAGTTTGTGACGGCCGGTTTTTTTAAACCTCTTTATCACTATCGGCGAAAAACGCTCCTGTGTTATCTTGTTCACGTATAGACAAGCGGCGGCGTAAGGGTTTCGAAACCTTAAAAACAAAACACTATCGCTTCAGTTTTTAAAATGTAGGTATCATATAGAAGAATAGTAGTCTAGTATAGAATAGTATATATAACTAGTTCAAGGCCTCCAGATATGGCTGCCCTACCAGGTGAAGGGTATGCTCCAGTTACCAACATAACGAAAACTAAATCACCTAAATCAATTAGATGACGAATTTTAAATGACTGATTTATTCAAAACACTTCAAAACTAAGGTTTCGAAGGTGCGGGTTCGAATCCCATCGAGATCGTAAATTTTTGGGATTTATTAATTTCTTACTTCAAAACTATACAAAATTTCTGTCCGCTGTCTTGCACCCGTTTTCTGTAGGCCTATAACTATCTGTGTGCAAAATTTCAGCCCGATCTGTTCAGTAGTTTTGGCATGAAGAAATAACAAACATCCATCCATCCAAGATTTTTGCCCGCGGGTTCGCATGCCTTCTTTATATGGATACATACTATCCTATGGGAACTTACAAGGGATAAAAATTATATATTACTAGCAGCGCCTCGCGGTTTCACCCGCGTAGTTCCCGTTCCCGTAGGAATTTCGGGATAAAAAGCCTATGTCCTATTCCAGACTATAATCTATCTCTGTGCCAAATTTCATCCAGATCCGTTTTGCCGTTCTGGCGTGATAAAGGAACAAACATCCATCCATCTATCTATCCATCCATCCATCCATCTAAACTTTCACGTTTATAATATTAGTGAGATTAGACTTTTTCTCATATAGAGTAAAATACCATATTATACGCTGACAAATCCAGGCCTCCAGTATACGAAAAAGAAATGGCATCGTGCTTAATTTACCCATGTCAGTGCTGATGAGGAACCAAGGAGGTTTCGAAAGCTTTGAACTTTGTAATATACTTCGTGAAACTAGTGGCATATGTGTGGCGCCATGCGTGCGCCATGAGCCATGAAGTATACTAATAGCGTAGTGCAAACGCCGTAAAATAGTAAAATAACGAACGTACCTACTCGCTAATCGAGTGCCAGGCAAATTAATTACAGGGCTGGACTCAGTGACAGTATTGGTGACGTGCCCCGGATCGGGACAACAATTCAAAATTCAATAACTTTATTTCTTTAGGCTTACAAAATAAGCACTTAGACAAGTCAAATTTTATAGATAAACAGCTTAATAATAGTAATTATTATCAATCACAATAAGTCCTGGATAAAAAAATATTTTTCTATTTAGTGCATCAGTTAGGTTATTACATGATATTGGATACGCATTTTTTTCTTATTTCAATAAAAAAAAAGCAGGTTAGGCAGCAGTGTTGAGCAGGTTTGGATAAGTATGGATAGGTTATACCTCCAAAATTTACGTGTAACGTCTACAATGGCAACACTGACTACGTCGTGGAAAGAGGAGATTACATATCGACTCGCTCTACGATAGGGCCTCTCCATACCCATATTGTGATATACCATAAAGATTTTCCTTTCTCAAGGCCTTTACCTTACTCCGGCCCTGCCCTCCTGGCTCTCAGCCAAGGGAGGTGATTCCTAGTGCGTCTGTTTACTCACAAAATCACGAGAGTCTGTCATTGCGTCGTGGCTATTTCTGGTCTGTTTGGGTTAAAAGCCCTACACTTTGCTGATATAAGGGATTCACAGTGAGTAATTTAGGTTTCTACCGACTAGCTAACAATGTACTAGTGTGTTTTGTTTTGATAGAAAACATATATTATAATAGAAAACTTGCCAAATTTTACATTCAACGTGAAACTGGAGAGTAAAAACAAAACAGGATATATCCATATTTTCTCAATAAGGAAATAATAAACCTATTAGATACCTAACTGTAAATATATCATTAAAATTTCGTAGCTAATAATAGGATAGAATATTTTGTTTTAAGTATATTTATTTTCTATTTCCTGTTGGGTTTCATTTTGGATAGGATATTTTCTTTTTCGTTTTGACCTTACCTACCAATTGTCAAAGTAAAAAAAAACAAAAACGAGTAAATAGGTACCTATATAAGTAGGTACTTTTTCAGTCTATTATTTGAACAAGCGTGATTTCCTTCAGTTCAACAGTGACTGCAGTTCGCACGTTTGAATCTCACCTTCAAATTAAAAATAGGATTGTCACGTCCTAAAATAACTCGTAAACATTACTACCAGTAAACAAATATACCTACTTACTACACTTAGCGGTAACGCACTACATCGTCCATCCGATCCAAAACCTTGAATCGAAGTTCGTAACCGCTTTTACAGTCTGTCGCGTGTACACCTATCTGTAGACACATTCTGTAAAATTTCGAATTCGAACTCGAATTCACTCAATTAATCAAATTCGATCGCTCCTTTGCAACCTTTTATTTGACAAGTAAGTTCGAGTTTCAAGTATCGAGATAATTTATGAATTCCTCAGGATACCGATTGTACGTAATTCTTTAGCGTTAATGTCAAAATCTCACTCAACTTAGTTCATTTCATGACCACGCTCGTCTCCGAGGAGCATTATCGAGTTTTACGGTATACAAAACTTTAAACCCACAGTGGATTCAGCTTAGTGAGGTTCGAAATGAGTCTAGAGAAGGAACCTGCTGCTGATCAATTCAGATCAATGGAAAAAGAAACTCTATTGGTACTCGGAATAGGGCTCTATCTCAGAGTTAATATGAAAACTTCTTTATCCTTGGCGATATCATTCTGACTCAAAAGTCAATAACTTTATTTCTTTAGGCTTACAAAAAGCACTTAGACAAGTCAAATTTTGTACAACAGCTTATAAATAGTAATTATCAACAAGAAACAAAATGTTACACACGATTTATGTAATCGAGAACCATTGGCGTCTTATACGAAAGGCAAATGGTAGTAGACACAAACGAGGTGTAGCCAAAAAAATGAGACAAATTAAATATATCCCTTGCGATCTACGAGCCTACCAAGTCTGACCCAAACACGTCAATCATAGAGGAAAAACACGCTCACTCAACAATTCTTTTGATTTCGAAGACAAAAACGGATCTATGTGTGAGTTGACAACCATAATTATAACTTCAGTGCTTTCACGCATACGAGTGCACGAATACGAATAGGAAAATGAGACGTTTTTGACTCATTTTTGTAGCTACGCCTCGTTTATGTCTACAACCATTCTAATTCTTATTCGGGTAAGACATTAATGGTTCTCGATTACTTTTATCGAATGGTTTTGTTGTATTGACTCGGACTAAGGGTACAGATCATTATGTTTACTAAATTTCACTGAAGTGCTATTACTAGCGTTCATTGAGTGCTAAATATGGCTAAATTTCAGTGTTTCAGCCAGATCCACTCAGTAGTTTTGGCTTTGTACTCGGTCAAACATCTTCACTATGAATATTTTTAAACTTACGCGATCTGAACACATATTTATAAATACAATTTAACGGGTATTTATTGCGTTTAATTACCTTATTTTCCCGACGTTTCGACAGGTTCGGGATGTCATCCCGTGACCACGGCAGTGTGTAATACCTTCACTATGGCACAAACTTTACCTTTATAATATTAATAGGAAGTAGGTGCACATAGCAAAAATTAGGTTTTCCTCCTATTCTCGTAACTGCTTACACGAACTATGTGATCCAAAACAAACATACATTGCACCATTATACCTAAGGCCGGTCTTTGACGACGTAGTAACAGGCCCATTTGGCCCATTTTTGTGACAACATGAAAATTGATTTTTCATCCCCCCTATCTCGGAACGAGTATTTTTGGTTCTTCGATATCTGAGTGCAAAAGCCGTTTTTAACCTTTAGCGATTAAAAAAATAGACCGGGAATAACACATAGGCAACTTGAGAAAACATTTAATAAGAAAATTACAATAACTTAAACATAAAATTTACACTTAAATCAATTTTCTAAAAATCTAAGCCGTCACCAGAAGGCAGAGTGCCCAGAATGCTGGCAGCACGTTGAATGGCTATGCTAATTCGTTGACTGAAATAAAATCCAGCATTCCGAATAGAATTCATAGGCTACTTTATATTCCTTAAATCAGCTTCCATGGGATAGAAAATAAATGACATTGAAACGTTTCTATAAAAACAACGAGTGCGAAGCCGCGGGCCGAAACTATAATATTCGTGTGTAATATTAATGCAAGCTTTAGCAAGAAAGTTTCGACTTGCCATTTTACACGACGATGGCAACATTTAAATCAATTGAAAAGTAACCTCGTGTACAATAAGCCTTGTTTTACAGATTCACACGGTTTACGAGTTTCCCGGAAAGTTAATGTTTTCCTTAATTATATTTACAAACGAGTTGGCCTTCATTGTTATCTCCCATAAATTATTGTTGTTTCCCTATTACCTCACGGGATGTACGTGTAGTTGACTCTACCGTTATCGTTTCTATGAAATATTTTGTTCAGACGTGGGCTTATGGACCATAATGCCCGCATCTGAAAAATAATGTAAAGGAAAAGCACAACAATACAATAATGGTGTCCTTTTTCACCATTATTTCACGTACTTATCACAAAAAATACAATATCGTGGACACAGACATTGAAAAATCATAAACAAAATTTTGCCACGAATTTCACAACAATGAAATTGCTCTAAAATGAATATCTAATATCTGTCAAAATCTTTAGTACACCAAAAAATTCATAGTACCTAGGAGTAAGTATTATGGGCTAACCCCTAGTATTTATTTAAATTTATTATCATTATTTATTTAATTAATTTAAGGAGGTAAATACCAATAAAGTCATATAAATTATTTGACCAACCAAAGTTTTTATACAAAAGCTCACCAAAACACCAACTCAACATTATTTCCCTGCCCTGACTTCTAGCGACTTGTCTTGTCAGCGACAAATATCTGCGGCATGTCGGCAACCCTCCGCGACTTTTCAAAAGTTGCGACTGTTAATTTTCTTGTTGCGAATTTTCGTTTTACCAACCCGGCGACACAACCTAGCGACTTCCAGCCGCCGACATCTCACCGACCAAACCGATTACTGCGCACCGGCTGTGACGGCGACTTGGTGTGTGCACTCCTTAAAATTGGCGTGATTTTAATTATTCTTGGCAGATGTTAATTCCGTTATGCATTATCGTAGATAATGGCGTCCGGTAGGTAGGTCATCTCATTGGGGAACCCATTCAATGACGTAAGCCATTGTCTTGGGGCCCATTGTATGTAGAATTACCATTATTGCTATGGTTTATCAAGGTTCATTACATTAAATGTAAATCCATGGTTATGGATCACGTGGAAGGTGACTATGGCATCTAGAGAGGAGATAGACATTAAATTCGATTTCTAAATTCGAGGAGTTCCACCCACCTGCCATGAAGTACCCATAACAGAAGCAGAGCTTGTGTTATGGGTACTAGATAACTGATATTCATAATTTAATACTATAGATAGATAGATATTTTTTATTATACATAGAAAACGACCAGAACACCCTGAACAAATGTCTGCAGAACGTACACACATTTGTCCCGAGGCGGGAATCGAACCCGCAACCTCCTGCGTCGCAGGCAGACCTTCGCCCACCGCGTCGCAGAGGTCGTCAAAATAAAAATAAAAAACAAAAAATTTGGTGCTACCCCAACCCAAATAGCGCATATTATTTTCTTACAACGCAGGGTTGAAAAAGGAAATAAAAAAAATCATTTGGCATTTTGTGATACCTACCTATTGAAAGTTTTTTTTAATGCCTCTGTAATAGTTTTATTTTGTATAGTTTAGGCAGAGATACGAAAATAGTGTTTGGTGGCCACAACTACACAAAATAAGAATATTACAAAAGCTTTAAAATAAAGCATAGTTATCACAAACTACCCAACGAAACTTTTCAAATTGCTTTTGTTCAACGAAATAGGTGGCGACGCTAGTTTGAGTTGGGGCATCGCCTTAATTTTCTATGACCAGAAGCAAATTATTAGAACGCAACGCGGCGAAAGATCGGCTGTTGATTATGTGGTTCTAATCATAAAAATTTATACGATTAGATTCAACTCAAACCGCATCGCGTTTCGCGGGATCGCGTGGTGTTTCAATAGTGTGGAGAGCCCTTTATACCCTTTTTTTAGCGGTCGTGTAGTAACGATAAACATGGCCTTGTATTAAATTTACTAGTGGTTGTTAACCACGGGATTACCATAACTCAGACTAACATCTAATTCATAGGTACCTAATATTTAAACCCAACGCCGCCGTATGTCTTCACCTGTTCGTTTTTCGCGCCAAAAAAATCAGGAAGCTATCAACACCCACACAATTAAACATAAATCCAGTAAAATTACTGTTTTCTTGTATTTTGTTCATAAATTACACTTTTCTCGGAAGATCAAAGAATTGAGGTGTATTTTTTTAATGATCTCAATTTTGTTGCCAACGTAGTAGATGTGTTCACATTCGAGTTTTTATTATTTTGTCGATTAATTTAAAGTGGGAGCCAATATTTGTGAATAAGGTTGTGTCAATGTCAAGCCCAGTTGATCCATAGGTAATTATAATTACACATTTAAATATCTACAGTTACAAATTTCAAATCTAAATAAAATAAACAATAATACACTATAAATAAAATAAATTAAATACAGCCTAGCCTTAACCTTGGCCTGTGGTCGGCCTAGACAGGTCATTGAGCCACCAGCGATGATACCGGTTTCAGCATCATCATCCAGTGGCCCATGATACCGGAGTGGAGGTCCTACGCCATTGGTGGTCAGCAGGCTGTCGGAGCTGCAGCGCATGCGGCCCACCAGGGATGCGACCCGCTTGCGCATGATGGTACAGCGTATCTATCGTGCGGACAGGGAACAGCGTAAGTCCCAAACAAACAAAAGACATCACGATCACGTTTGGTTATAATAATAATAATTTCATTTATTTTAACCAAAACAAAAAATCAAGAACAAAAGAAAAACAAGTAGGTACTTAGACTATAAAAATCACAATAACAATTAAGGCTAAAACTAATAAACTAATATTAATAATATATTATAATAAGCATTTATAACTAACAACTTTTAAAAATAGTAAAATGGTTACTATCGTCAAATAGACTCAACCCCCTGTTATGGTGAAGTAGTGTCGAATTATGAGAGTGGGGGAATAGAGGGTGCACCTGTGTGTTAGCAGATACTTGTGCACTGTAGTTTGTCCTGTGCACACGGCTCGTCGCCGCCGTTTAGACTAGCCACTGTGACCGAAATCCGGCTATGAGATCAAAACGATTTTATGACAAAAGTATTACATACTCATAGAGACCGTAAAAATACCTTAGAAATAACTTTTGTAACAGCAATTTTAATAATTTTAACGCATCATAAAACGTTTTCAGTTATGTAAAGTCAATTTAGCCAACAAGCCAACCAACCAACAGTAATAAAAATGATATAAAACTATGTTATGCAAGTGATATTTTGTTTTACCTACTGCGAAAGATCGAGTTATGTGTCCTACATGGCCAACATTATCGGTCTATATCTACTAGTCCACAGGTGGACATAGGCCTCGCTTGAAATGCACGATAGCGCCCGTACATCTCGTCCGCGAGAAAACTAACGAGTTGTACCTTTTTAGTGGATAACTCATCCGAATCAAAAGTCAATTAGTTTTTGTACCTTAAGTTATCTAATCGATCTTAACCTTACAATTTATTTTTACTGCGCCTTTGGACTTTTTAGGAGCTTGTTTGATGAGTTTTGTTTCTCTCCTTCAAAATATTTCATAGACTACAAAGACCACTTCCGAAAAAATTCAACGTTTCGTTTATATGTCAAAAAGTAGATTTTTTAGGAGTTTGTTGGATGAGTTTTGTTTCTCCCCTCCAAAATATTTCATAGACTACAAAGACCACTTCCGAAAAAATTCAACGTTTCGTTTATATGTCAAAAAGTAGATTTTTTAGGAGTTTGTTGGATGAGTTTTGTTTCTCCCCTCCAAAATATTTTATAGACTACAAAGACCACTTCCGAAAAAATTCAACTTTTCATTTCTATGTCAAAAAGTTGATTTTTTAGGAGTTTGTTTGATGAGTTTTGTTTCTCTGCTCCAAAATATTTTATAGACTACAAAGACCACTTCCGAAAAAATTCAACTTTTCGTTTATATGTCAAAAAGTAGATTTTTTAGGAGTTTGTTGGATGAGTTTTGTTTCTCTCCTCCAAAATATTGTATAGACTACAAAGACCACTTCCGAAAAAATTCAACTTTTCGTTTATATGTCAAAAACTAGACCACCAAACATTCCCATGGGAAATCTGTTTTTATGGGGCAAGCTCTATTTACACAAAACTTGCTGCTAGACGTAGCCCGTAGGGTAGGTACTAGAGATGTAACGAAAGTAAATTTTACACATTCGCGAACGCGAATTTGATTATTAAAAGCTCACATTTCTATGCTTTCTATGCTAATGCGAATGCGAATATTGACTTGTCGAATCAATTTGCCGCAAGTTTCTGTAGCTTTTTACTTTGATGCTATCACATACATATCGTAGTTTTCAGTTAGGTAATAGAAAAATTCAACTAACGGACTTGTATTAGTAATACTTATACTTGATTCATAAGCATAACTAAACTATAGTAATTAATGTTATGTGTTAAAGGTTTTCTTTATAATTCCTTGCATGTTTTCTAAAGTAATTCAGACCATAAAAGATGACGTTTTCTTTTGACCCTTAAATTCTGGTAACATTCGCATAATTTTTTGCAAATGCGAATGTGTGTATTGAAAATCCTGTAAATATTCGCGAATGCGAGTGTGAGTATTGGTTACATCCCTAGTAGATACACATAGACATAAAGAAAATTGTTTTTATGGACCAAACCCTTCCCTATCGTGTCCCTGGAGAACTCGTAAAGAAGGGTGAAATATTTATTTATGTATTCGTGGGTACCGTTCAAAAATTGAGATGAAAAATATTCTCTATTCAAGAAGATCATTGAACCTATCTATCATAATTAGGTACTAAACTAACACTTTCATTGCCCATGATGCACATGTAGATCTACATTCTTGTAGCGGCGGCGCGGCGGCGGCGGCGGCGCGGGTGGCGGCGAGCCCCTGCTGCGGTTCGCACAGGGCAGTGTATGCGTTAAGAGAGGTTTATTTACACCGAATAAAAAATATCAAAATAATACTGCTTTCCTGGAATTAACGTGTATAGTACTTTAAACCAGAAGCAATAACTCCATCAGTTCCTAATGCAGATTTACGGACGATCTGAAGCAGTACCACGATGTTTTCTCTCACCAGCTCTGATTTATATCTCCGACGCTCGTCCCATTTCGAAGGCGTTGTCCTGAATCACGCTATTTATTTCCACACTAGTGGAAGCCTTCAGTTTTGTATGCATACAATTTTTTTATGTGCGTCCGGACTTAGTAACATGTTATGATTGTAAAAAAAATCGGTAGTCACAGATAGCTAGGACGTGTTTTGTTAAATTGCTTACGCATAACTTTAATAAGATACAACAAAAACCAATTTACTAATTGTTCTAATTTCAATTTCCGTGTTCGGACTACTTTGGCCGAGGTGAGTGGGACGAGTCCGGAACAATTCAACTGGCTATTAGTAGCAATTAACTGTTGAATTTCGGATTTCCTCCTTAGAAACCAAAATAATTCATAAAAAATCAATGCTGAGACTTTGTCTTCGACAACCATGGCTTAGTTCTTAAGAGTCTAATTCTAGCCTCTCTTTGAAGCTAGAACACATGCTAGCAATCACCCTGTACCTATAACTAATGTTGTTCAACACTTTCACATTATTAAAATGTTAAATTATAACACGTCATTATAAAACATGAACATAACTTTATTTTATTGTTAAATATATCGATGGGTAAAAGGCAACTTGGTTTAACCGCCCTTTTGGTAAATTTACAGGAGATCCGATTAAAGTTTTATTTATCGGAAAAAAATTCACTACTTATAAAAGAATTGATCTGGCAATCATTTAACCTATATCAAGCTTGCTACAATTATATTATTGTTTTGTTGCCGTGTGGTGGCTTAGGCTTATTTGCACCATCCCAACTCTTCCCGTTGGGTGTCGTAAGAGGCGACTAGGGGACATACACCGTGGGGCGGGTAGCGGCGCCACTTGCAGAATAGATCTACCACCGAACTGCGATCCCTAACCCGCACGCCCAGCGACGGGATTATGGACCCCCCTTGAGATAAAAGTCACTAAAAGAACGACAACCAAAAGCCCTAAAAGAACAACAACAAACATTTGGTATTTAGTATTTTATTGAGTGAAGTCAAAGCCATTATTATTGAAATTCAAACACGAGGTATAGAGCCGTCCAAAACAGGAAGTTTCTTTAAGAGATACCTACAAGTTAGTCACAAGTATACACACGGTATCCGTATACCTGTATCGCGAAGATAATACTTACCTACTATTGAGATATAAAATGTCTGATTAAAATGTTTGGATGCTTAGATGGGTGGATGTTTGTCACTTTTTCTAGCCAAAACTATCGATCCGTTATCAGGCTGAAATTTTGCAAACAGGTAGCTCTAGGGCTGGAATAAAACAAAGGCTCTTTTTATCCCATAAATCAGTTTCCAATAATAGAAATAACCACCATTTTGTAAAAAATAGGCATAGGATTTCACGTTCATAGTAGCGGGACAGAGCAGACGTGTTTGGAACGGCGTAAGCGAAAAATCAAGTTTTTCTTTTTTTAAGGAAACTACACAACTTTATGGTGAAACTGGCTCAAAGAACCAAATAATTGGTTTCTTCAAATACCTACGAATCATATTAGTCATTTCAATAAACCTCAGGGTTCTTGAGATCTTGACCAAATTATATGTAAAACAGTGCACTTCCATGATTTTTTGTAGTGTTTTTTTTCTCCATCGTGTTTTCAGTTTCAAGAAAACAAAGAAAAAAAAAAATATTTTATATAATTTGAGTTTTTTTACCAACGGATCCCGTGAGTACTGAGATCTAGGCCTAGTTGAACAGCCAAACCCGTTATGGTTCGCCTCTTAAAACATTTTCATACAAACATCGGCGTGCGAAGCTACTGGCTACTAAAATCCTAATATTTTTCATCTTTTGGTAGAGCGTCATAATTATTTGCTCATGGATTGTTCAACCAATCAGACAGCCGAAATAGTTTTAATGTAGAGATTTGGTGACATTAAACAGGCCACTACACGAGAGACAGCGCGGCGCGGCGGCGGCCGCTTGACCTTTGCTGTTATTTTTGTGTTTTCTTGGCGTAGTACATTCTGCCTACCTCCCGCCAACTATTAGCGTTGCCTACATTAACGTTTCTTCTAGTTTATACGTTTCTTTAATATATTTCTGCTAGGATTTTATTTGCATGCTACGGAAGGGAAAGAATTAAATAAATTATACATTAACATATAATTCATAGCTCTTTATTGTACACCACCAAATAAAGCAAAAGAAACATGCACATTAACATGTAACATAAAAGTACAATGTACGGCTTTATCGCTAATTATATTTGTCTAGCAAAGACAAATCACACAGCATCATCTAGCGCCCAAGTGAGCAGAGCTTGTGATATGGGCTCCTATAAGATAACGAATATACCTTTAGAATGAGCAGGTAGGTTTTTACGATGGGTGATACTAACCTAGTTTGAGTTGAGATCAAAATTGTAGATATCTATTGTCAATTTTGTCAGTAAGGTAGGTCCGAACCGAAGTTAAGATCCAAAAATTTAAGACTTTATTAGGAGGTAAGGTGAAGCTTATCGCACACCTAAAAAGCATTGCTTCAGCCCAGCACTAAAATGTGGTTTCGAAATATTCGAATACGGGCTTTAACTCGTAACATTTAGATGCATTTTATATTGACGGAATCAGATGACAGACAGCTCGCGGACCACTCGTTTGAAACTTGTTGAAAGCAATTTTGTCACTGTAAAATGTATCTAATAACGAATGGGTTTGAGCCTATATTGGTATGCACAATTTTATGTTGGGTCGTAGCTGAGCGCCTCAGATCTGTGACAACCAGATATCAATTTAAAAAGCAAACTTTCTTATCCTCAACATGAAAATGTTTACGACATAAATCTAGATCGCGTAAAATTGTGCCAGCCATCACATATCCTGAAACATTACCAGTTCCAAGAAGCCGTATGAGCATGAAGGGACCGACAGTGTACGAAATGGGAACGCGCAAATAGGTACTCGGAAAAACAGACGTCTTGGCATTTTCCGAAATGTGACTCAAACCTCGCAGAATTTTATTTATTTCGTGCATAAGTAGCACGGATAAAAATGTAATTTAAATGCTGTTTCTTTTCTTGTTTAATAAGAATGTATTGAATGGGCGGTACGTGGGCGGCCATGCTGTGCCTGCGCGGGCTCGCGCTGGGTTGGCTGCGGTTGAGGACCAGGCGCCTAGCTGAGGAAAAGCCAGAGGTAATGTAAAGGAGCAAGGATCGAGCCCTTACCTATACCGCAGAATAAATGCGTTGTTTTGAAAAAAAAATAAACCGGCCTAGTGCATTTCAGACTCGCGCACGAAGGGTTCCGTACCATTATCTATAAAAACGGCAAAAACATCACGTTTGTTGTATGGGAGCCCCCTTAAATATTTATTTTATTCTGTTTTTTAGTATTTGTTGTTATAGCGGCAACAGATATACATCATCTGTGAAAATTTCAACTGTCTAACTATCACGGTTCATGAGATACAGCCTGGTGACAGACCGACAAGCGGACAGACGGAAAGCGAAGTCTTAGTAATAGGGTCCCGTTTTTACCCTTTGGGTACGGAACCCTAAAAATGACTACGATTCTCTAATATGTACGCTGGTTTTTAAGTTTTGCGGGAAAACACTACCCTCTGGTATCAAGTTTCTATCGGACCACTTTGGGTTTTTATCTAAACTAAGTAATTTTTAAAATCGGGCCTCTAGTGACGGTGAAATCATCGAACATGTACATACTAGCCGAACATATAACCTCCTCGTTTCATTGAAGTCGGTTAATAAAATAAACTACCGCGAATACCAGAGAGTAGGTACTGGATACGCCTCTGCGTGCAATAATTTAGCCGGTAAAATCTTGGCTACTTTTAATTGATCGCGTAGGCCATCAGAATCAGACCTGTAAATAAAACGTGAAGTGCGAGTTGGACTCGCGCAACGAGGGTTCCGTTTAGTTATCTAAATAATAATTATAAAACCAGCAAAAAATAAATATATTAACAAAATATAAATATACGCGATCAATCCGGTAAAAACAGTGTTTTATTATGAGTTCTCGCGAAAATAACCTTAGAATATACTATAAAACCAGGTTAAAATATAAGACGTTTTTTATAAAAAAACTGGTAAACTGAAAGTAGTCGAGACTAGAATAGACCACAGATCACTGATAAATTTATCTTTATGGTGATTTCTTGAGAACGCTTCCCATGATCAGTTTAGCTACCTCTAGATTGTTTTCAACAGTCGGTTACTCAGCTCTATTGTTTCAATAGCAAATACCAGTTCTAATTTGTTTCAATTCTTTAACTTAATTTTCTTTGGTAATAAATTATTTGTTTTATAGCCAATAAAATAAATATAATCTTGACGTAATTGGTTCCGATTCTAAGAATCCATGGGTTTGTACCTTCCTACGCAATAATCAAAACGGCTACTTGGTGATAGGTAGATTTGGCAAGTCTTTCGATTTCCAAGAAAAATCGTGAATCTCTCGGTATGATTATGTATTATGTAGATTTCCTCAGGATCCGAGACATTTTGGCAACAAGATCGACCTGGTTTTAGTTGATATGATTTTGGAAATCCGACAGTGAGATTATCGTCAACCTTTGTGGCGCGGTGGGCGAAGGTCCGCCTGCGACGCATGAGGTTGCGGGTTCGATTCTCACCTTGGGACAAAAATTCCCAAATAATAAAAAAAAAACGATTTCGGCGGGACTCGAACCCGCGCCCCACCCCTCCGTACGGGTGTGCAGTGCAGTTCAGCCACCGGCGCAAAGGTTAAATGTCCTTTCGATACGAAACGAAAAACTTTAATATATGTAGTTGAAATAAAAAGGTTGAGTTGATACAAATGTGAAATAGCCCAGAACATGGAAAAACATTATGACGTCATCGATTTTAAAATAAGACGTTTTAAATAAGGTCGAGAATGTTCGAAATTTTGGGATTGAGGCAACGAGGACAGGATAATAAAGATTTCCCAGTAGGATGAGCAAATAATCCGCACCAGAAGATTACGGTCAACAAGGTAAAACGTTACTGGAACAAACATTTTTATTTTCCTTGTCGACGCACGACGTCAGTGTCCTTTTTATGCGAAAAAATCTTTTCTTTTCTCCAGGCGAAATATAGCAAACAAAGTAGGCAACACTGCCTAGTATGCAGCCACATTCTGGAAATCGTAGAGCAAATTTACGATCAGTTTTGTATGAGATTCGGTAGTTCCACTTACGCCGAGGCGCTATTGCAAACTCAAATTCAAATCTACCTATTTTTTTTCACAATAGAAGCTTATTTGCTTACTTTTGTATTCATAACTAGCTGTTCTCCGCGGTTTCACCCGCGTTTACTTCGAATTTCACATTTCTAGGGGGATAGAAAGTCTTTTTTCCCGTTCTGTAGTTAGAAGGACGGACGAATTTTCGTTTAAAAATACGATTATTCCCGTAAAACTCTCATGAGAATTTTATGTTTTACCAGGACAAAAAGCCTATGTTACTCTCCATCCTTTCAACCAACTCTATGCCAAAAATCAAGTCGATTGGTTACTTAGTTAAGGCGTTAAGGAAGGACAAACAAACATACTTTGGCATTTATAATATTAGTTAGGATTACGGGTTTGATTACCGCCGTAGGAACAATGTTTGTACGATCTGCTGAATATTAGTTCCGGGTGTTCTGATTATTTTATATGAATGGAAAAAAAAACTATGTTATGTAACGTATTGTATTATGTAGGTATATCAGTAATCTAGTACCCGTAAGACGAGCTCTGCTTAGCTTGGGGCTGAATGATGTTGTGTGGATTTTCTAGTATTATTATTTATTCATTTTACAAGTAGTATTAAAACAAATATTAAAGCTTACATTGTCAGAGACCTATATTCAAAATTCAAAATATAAATTCAATAACTTTATTTCTTTAGGCTTAGAAAATAAGCACTTAGACAAGTCAAATTTTATACATAAATAGCTTAAAAATAGTAATTATTATCAAATAAGAAACAAAATGTTATTGATTTTGTTCGCTTAAATTTTTTGTCCACTTGTGGAAGAAGCGAAAAATAAACCACTAGTAAGTGTATAATGCGTAAAATTTAATACAATATCGCGATATAGTTCTTTATGAGTCTCAATCTGAGACTCGCGCCATAGACAATAAAGTTTTAAATAGTATACATACCTACCTACCTTTATTACTATATATACCTATATCTACAAATAGCACGAATGTCTACCTCAAAAACATAGCGGATTGATATCGCAATAAATAATTCATCAAAAGCGATGTTTGGCTTTGAAAATAAATAATGCATCGACCTGATTTCATTTCAGGCAGCGGTAAATACACCGTTACAAACAAATGTGAACAATAACCACAGTTTTTATGCTTGATTTTTAATAATTATACTTTCTTTATACAGGGTTATTGGTAAATAAGTGACAATACGTGAACTGCAGGTCCTGCCCATCATCACAAACACGTTCGTGAAGGCGCCAAGTCTAAATTCTAAAAAAAAAACATAAGTACCTCTGATACTAAATTAAAAAAACATTATTGTCTGGGACCCAACGAGTTACTTAAGACCGATCTTTCACTCTCATAGCTTCTGTTAATTCAGGGCAGAGCTGTTTTTAAGTTGAGTTTCAAATAAAATGTCTCTAACGAACGATTATTGAATTGCGGGGGGTACCCATTACCAATACCAAAATTAAGAATTACCTGGCGTCTTCACCAACGTGTTTGTGATGATGAGCTGAACCTGCAGTTCACGTATTGTCACTCATTTACCAATAACCCTGTATATATTCCTAGACATCATATTCTTATAATATTAATATCGGTTTATTAATATGCATAGAATGCATACAGTCAGGTCTAAGGTGTGGTATTGTCATAGTGTGTAGAAATATATAATAGTTACATTTGTGTGGTGTCAAACCCTGTCAGGGCGCAATAATTTCGATTTTCTTTCAGTTCTCGTAGAGTATGGAAGAAGTTAACGCGACAACTCCATAGGCGAAGGAACCGTCGCCGCGTCGTCCGTAAGTCTTATAATATAATACTAGCAGGCGCCTCGCGGTTTCACCCGCGTAGTTCCGTTCCAGATAGATGGATGGATGTTTGTTCCTTTATCACGCCAGAACGGCAAAACGGATCTGGATGAAATTTGGCACAGAGATAGATTATAGTCTGGAATAGGACATAGGCTACTTTTTATCCCGAAATTCCTACGGGAACGGGAACTACGCGGGTGAAACCGCGAGGCGCTGCTAGTTAAGTGATATTTAGAATAAAGTGAAGAATCGAAGAATTTTTCGAGTTAGAGCTAAATCCGTCCCAAGGTTTTCCTTGAGATAATCTGATATTTCATAGTAAGCCTTTTTGCCAGAAAGGTTTTGGCATTTTGTTTGTATTTATTTAGTTACCGACTAATAACTTTTTCATCCCCCACATCTCGGAAAGAGTATTTTTGCTCTTCGATATCTGAGTGCAAAAGCCGTTTTTATCCGCTAGAGGATAAGGTAAATTGAATTTAGAACGTCGTGCACGTGATGTGCATGACGTTGCGTACGTGTTGCACTCGAGTGCAAAGATTTTTTACCTCGTGCTCTTTTGATTCCCTCGCTAACGCTCAGGATTCTAATTTTTGAATGATTCGCTGCGCTCGTGATTCAATTTTAGAATCCTTCGCTTGCTCGGTCATCAAAATTGAGCGTGCGATTAAAAAGCAACTTTGCACTCTTCTATAACAAATAACTATTGCAATTCACTAGGACTTTTGTTGTAAAAACGTAGCTATACATGGCCCTTTCAAATATACGTAAATTTTGTGTAGCCTATTCTTAGTCCAAAGTCCAATATATTGTACCACCACTAGTGAACTCTGTCTGTAATCTTAGGCTGTAGCACAACAGCAATTCGTAACAGGCGATAAAACAGCCATTACATTACCCGCAACTTTATCGGTGTTATTCACCTTTGCCTAAATACCAATTTACAAACATAGCACGTGCCTGTTCGAGACCCACCTGTTCTGACTTTAGAGTTGCAAAAGGCACTTGCTTAAATATTTGCCATTTATAGCTAGACATTCTATGACAAGCTTAATTAGTTAATCAACACGTGTGAAACTTAAGGTACGGTACGAACCTCTAGGTTCCCATACAAACGTTATTTCCGATTCATTTGGAAACTATACCCCATATATATATATATACTATAAGTATACGAAATAGGTACGTTTGTACCGTTTTTGTTTTTCAACATACATAATCATCAATTCATTTCAATTAATTTTCAAGCGATTTTATTACTTTCGTTCTCATTTAATAATGATTTTATATTTTTGAAATAGTAAAACGGTACAATCATGTTTATTTCTTATCCGATTAAGTAGGTATGCAAAATTTCATTAAAATCGGGGACGTGGTTTCCAAATGAATCGGACAGTACGTTTGTATGGGGGCTTTGAGCTTCCGTTAAGGTTTCATCTCTAAAGGTGACAGCATCGCGGGCGATAGTCGTGTCGTGTAGGTACCTAATATTTTTATTGGGATGCTGCGAGACCGTCGGTCGTCAAGGTAGTTCCTTTTAGGGAGAGGTAGACTTTATGCTACATACCACACGGGACGCACGATAGAGCATCAACCAAATTCAGAAAGATACGCGCGACAACATTAAGCCCGCTATTATTGTCTAAGTGCTTATTTTGTAAGCCTAAAGAAATAAAGTTATTGATTTTTGAATTGATCCTTTCCGTATCTCAAACATTATTGAATAAATTACTTACAGAGTCATAAACACGATCTATTATCATTATCATCATCATCAATAGTTAGAGACATTTCGCCTTCGTTTATGAGCGCCAGAGCGCCCTGTCATTAGCTTGACGAAACCAGCATCTGCCATGATCTATGCAGCTGATAAAATCCGTTTAGACGCACTATTGACTAATACGCATAGTGACCAATGAAAAAAGCATCATGAATACGCAAAATGACCAATCGCTAAATGACCAATCGCAAAATGACCAATACGTGAAATGACCAATGGAAATAACATCATGCATACTCTATAAAACCATAAAATTGTAATAGGTTAACATCTAAAATATATTGTCAGCTTACCAGGAACTTACATACATTCTTATTGGCAGTACCTACCCCAAACGGGCTTATGTTTTCAGCATGTAATCATGTAGACTTTATTTTCTACCACCTCACCAAGGTGGTATCAGTCATACGGCCCGCCTTTTGGAAATCGGATATGGCAGCCTATGGAGGCCTGGAACATCAGGGACAATACACGCGTATCGCCGACCCTTTAAATGTATTGAAGACCTTATATAAAGCACCCATGTTGTAGTTTTGAAGGAAACAAAAGGATAATGTGACCATTTTGAACTTAAATGTTGCAACGCAATGCCTCACCGCAATTTTGTAATCTTAGGATGATAAGGGTGATAGTAGCTGATAAGGGTTATAGTTACAGCTGATAACAGCTACTGAATCGATCAACTGTTGTCGATAAAAGGTTCTATTAGTCAAGTGCATAAACTACCTGTCAAACTGTTTTCTATTTTCTTGAATCCGAGTCACGCTGATTTTATCTCGACGTCATCAGTTTGCGAATGAGATAAAATTGTTTTTGTGATCGGCTCTTAAAATCACGATAGTATCACGAGGCGCTTGTGTGTGGTCTTAGTACCTACCTAGTGACGACCTCTGTGGCGCGGTTGGCGAAGGTCTGCCTGCGACGCAGGAGGTTGCGGGTTCGATTCCCGCCTCGGGACAAATGTGTGTACGATCTGCAGACATTTGTTCAGGGTGTTCTGGTCGTTTTCTATGTAAAATAAAAAATATCTATCTATGTATTGTATTATATTATATGTATATCAGTTATCTAGTACCCATAACACAAGCTCTGCTTAGCTTGGGGCTAGATGATGCTGTGTGAATTGTCCAGTATTATTTATTTATTATTTACTAGCAGCGCCTCGCGGTTTCACCCGCGTAGTTCCCGTTCCCGTGGGAATTCCGGGATAAAAAGTAGCCTATGTCCTATTCCAGACTATAATCTATCTCTGTGCCAAATTTCATTCAGATCCGTTCAGCCGTTCTGGCGTGATAAAGGAACAAACATCCATCCATCTATCTATCCATCCATCTAAACTTTCACGTTTATAATATTAGTGAGATTATTTAGTGCCTGTCTGCTGGTAGATAAATACTGAACGAACAGACCATAAATCCATAGCATAAAGCCCACTTACTAAGCCGACTGCCTAAGCATGTCAGTTCCTTAGAAACTTTTTAGATGTAAACTTTTTTTCATATTCAGACAAGTTTCTCTATAGTAACAGGGTCAGTAAACAGTCACAAAACAAAAACTCTTTTTTGGCATCGTGTATAAAATGTAATAGGAAAATTATTATTATCTCTCTCTCTCTCTTTTTGGGTCGCACCACAGAATCAACTGTCATCAGCAACATCAGAGTTACGTACACAGATAACTAACGTCAATACCACAGAGCAATATGACGTCCACTACGTCCAGCGTTTCAGTTATATTACGCGCAACACCGGATAATTAAGATTTTAAATGCATTTTTATGACACCTATCGAATAAGTGAAAATATAGTATTTTTTCTGTAGTTTATTAGCACTATAGAATCTAACTGAGACACTTCTCAAAAATGTGTATCCTATTGTCTAGTAGTAGGTTAGGATCGAACTAAATATATAGTTAACATCGTAATCTATGAGACAGGTCACACAAAAATAACTTCAAAAATGTGACACGCCTCCACTGTTTTCAAATTCGATGCCAATAGAAACAAAACGAACATCACGAGACATAGTAATTATATATGTACTCCACTCGCTGTGTCAGCCATAGCTGTAGTCATAGCTAAAGTAATGTTACAACTAATTATTTTTAACTATCCAAAGAAGTAGGTGCCTACTCTAAAAATAATCTAGAGTTCTTGATACGCGTTAGAGAAGCGCTTGAGCAGTGCGCTTATAAAAACTTAATTCTGATGATTATTATTTACAACTTTTATAAAGACAATTACAATCAAATAATAATATTACCTAAATTAAAAGTAGTAATTACAAATGAAACAATTGAGCTAACGGCAAACTGTTGCAAACAATGTACAGGTAGCTCAACTGATCTATATCAATACCAGTCGGAAGCGTCCCCAAGACGCTGGCTGCATTGCCCCGCTGTATGGCAATGCTGATGCGCTGTGCCAGATACTCACCAGCTCTCGGGTCACACGTCGCTTCGACCAGACACTCAGATATTTTTTTTAACGCGGAGAGCCTCGGTTCCCCACCTGCCTAGGGCCTCGACTCCAACGGGAGCACTTTATTTTTTTGAAATCTTTATTCATCGGTGATCCACGGCTGGGCATTGCACAGTCCTTCCTTTTCACATTTCACCCCTCGTGATTCAAAGCAACCACAAACCACGATAGCGACAGGTGGTTGAGTCAGATTCAGTACTTTAACCTTAGATAACTGTTATCTAACACCTTATTTCTTATTTGATAATAATAACTATTTATAAAACTGTTATAGTGAGTACAAAATATGACTAAGTGCTGACTAAGTGCTTGTTTTGTTAGCCTACAGAAATAAAGTTATTGAGTTTGATTATGTTCGTGAGTTTTTACGAATGTAATTCGAAACACTTTTGTTCTAGCTTCAATCCTGAACTATAACATAGGTATATTAATCTCAAAGTAAATGCTTCAGTATTATGGAAGATATGATCGCTGACACTAAGCGATTATAGGTATCATCGACTCTTTCAATGACTTTTTGGTGGTTTTCCTTGCGGTCTGGTTGTAGGTTATGTTTTGGTTCTATGTTTCTCCCGTTGTTTTGCCCGTACGTGGCATTTAGAAAGGTTATCAGGGCAGTAACTCATTGTAAACCGCACTCCGCAGCTGTGCTAATATAAAATAAACAAACATTGTCTGTCGCTTTACATAACAGCGCACCAAACATGGTTGTAAGAAATTAAGATAGTAAATAAAAAGACACGTATCGCGTTGCCACCAACATCCATGTCACAATGCTTATGTGTGAATTTTCTTATGTGATGTCTCTTTGTAATGTTATTTTATGGTGTACAATAAAGCATTTTTGTATTTGTATTTGTATTTGTAATGCTGACGAATGAGGGACGTAGTCATTGCTTTTGTTCGAGCTTAGCGTTAGCCGTAAATTATGTCAAAGATCAGGAAAAAAATACATGTTTGGAGTCAAGATAAATATTGAAAACAATCTTTAAAAAAACAATCACGCTTTTTATTTCGACACTGGATGGCGCTGCACAAAAGTCAAGTATCAATGTCAAATGTTATAAAATAAACTTATTAGTTAAATACTATTATTTAATTATTTATTAAATTCATCATATTTTTTGGCAGATTTGCGATACTGTACACCACTGTTTGTACACCAGACACATACAGCACCATGTATCTGGTAATCACTTTTTTTAGGGTTCCGTACCCAAAGGGTAAAAACGGGACCCTATTATTAAGACTTCGCTGTCTTTCTGTCCGTCTGTCACCAGGCTGTACTCTCATGAACCGTGATAGTTAGACACTTGAAAATTTCACAGATGATGTATTTCTGTTGCCGCTATAACAACAAATACAAAAAATAGAAAAAAAAAATATTTAAGGGGGCTCCCATACTACATGTTTTTTTTTGCCTTTTTTGTAGATAATGGTACGGAACCCTTCGTGCACGAGTCTGACTCGCACTTGGCCGGTTTTATTTAAAGGTCGCATTGAAAAGCCCTCATTGTGTTTAAAAATCAACAACAAAAAAAAGTTATTTTAGGTGCTACAATAATTGTTACCTACAGTTACTGTTACCTTGTTTTTTTATCATTTTTGCCTACAATTTATATCGAGTATTGGTTTACTTATGTTCTTATCACATTTGACCGGTCCTGTATTTCCCGGTTTATTTGCTTTCGGTTTTACCCACAGCTAATTATACTAATATAAAAAGAAAAGATATGTTTGTTTGTTTGAATAGAATAGGCTTTGAAACTACTGGACCGATTTGTAAATTCTTTCACCATTAGAATCCTGCATTATCTCTGATCAACATAGGCTATAGAATATACCCGTGCGAAGCCGGAGCGGACCGCTAGTTTAAGATAAACTTTTTCCTTATATTCTTCTTCAAGTTCATCCAAAATTTGCGGAAAGACTGTCCTCAGTGTTGCCCTCTAAAACATCGCTGCACATTTCACACGCAAACGCATAAACTACAAATAACGATTTGTTTGGGATATAAATAGAGATTCAATGCTAACATGCTCATGTTCGACCAATGGGTCAGTGTCGGACCAAAATAATATAGTATAAAAAGCTACCTAACAGGATACAGGATGTTCGTTAAAGACATACGGCGTGATAAAGACCACACTGGGTTTTTTGACGGGTTTTTGGGGTGATAAGAAACCTATTCTGTTTTGTTTTTATCCTTTACCTACTCCATTTTTAATTATCTGCAAAAAAGTAAACAACCCAGCAGTCCTTTGCAAATAATTTGTTGTAGTTGGATTAACATTATTGATTATTCTACGGTTCAAAACACGATATTTAACACTTTACCTGACGATAAAAATTTCGAAGAAAGGATAGTTTTTTGTTGTTTTTGTTGTTGTACTTCTAGTGTATCAACGTTTTACTTTCAAAAAACATGTACAAGAAAATACGCAACGACGTTTAGAAGAATATTCTACGGATAGTTTTTCTCAAAACCTTCTTTAATTTTGATAATAAGCAAAGCTGGATTTTTGGGCTTGCGTTGCTGTGCCCTATCTCACTCTTGTGAACACAAAATTCTATGCCTGTCCTTTTCACAAAATCGATCGAATATCCTGCATTTAAAAACCACAAAAAAAATTGAACTCGCGCCAACCCGCGTCGAACTCACATGACCGCGCGGAATCGAATTTGCGGAGCCGCAACTCGAGGTCCGCAGCGCGTCCGCGACAGTTACGCATCTGTTCCGCATCTCGTACAACGGACAACATCATTGCGAAACTCTTGTGGCACCGCACGGTAGTATGAGAGCGCTCTAAACCAATCTGACAACGCGAATAATAAGGTTACTATGCATACCTTTGTTTTGGTAATACTACTCTAGAAGGGTGTATCTTAAAATCCTAAAGGTTACATGCATCCCTATCAGAAAATCGCACATTTAGTATATATTTAGCTCAAGAACAATTGAATAACGACCCGTATAAACTCTTCCTGTGTTGATAACCATCGGAGATTGTGGCTGGTGACGTCACGGTTTACTACGCCGAATTTAAATGTAAATAGGTACTTAGAAGTTATAAATAAAGTGGAAATAAACTTGCAAGTTGCGTGAAGCAAAATAACGCTTAAAATCAAGGCCTTATTCTGCAATTGAAACTTGAAACTATAGCGAACGATTTTTAAATAAAAAGAAAATAAAAAGTTTCTTTATTCAGACATACGAGAGTCCATTAGTTACACAAAAATACATTAAGAACAAACATTAAAAAAGAAAAAAATAGATAAGGTTTTAAGGTAAGGTTTAAGGTAAGGCTTTAAGGTTTTAAGGTTCCGTGCCCAAAGAGTATAACGGGACTCTATTACTAAGACGCTGTTTGTCTGTCCGTCTTTCACCAGGCTGTATGTCATGAACCGTGATAGTTAGACAGTTGAAATTTTCACAGATGATGTATTTCTGTTGCCGATATAACAACAAATACTAAAAACAGAATAAAATAAACATACAACAAACATGATTTTTTTCCTAATTTTTGCTCGATATTGATAACAGCAACAGGTAGATGCTTGAAATATTCACAGAATATTTAGTTTAATATATTCACTTTAAAAATTTATAATTAAATTAAAATTAAACCAATTTTTAAGGGGGGCTCTCGTACAATAAACGTGATTTTTTTACCGTTTTTATAGATAATGGTACGGAGCCCTTCATCCGCCAGTCCGACTCGCACTTAGCCGGTTTTATTATCAAAGCAATGGGAATGGTTTTTTTAATTATTGCCAAAACTTACGATTTGATTTGGTATGTTACTTTGGGAAAAGTGTTCCTGGTTGCTAATAGAGTCGATTAGGACCAACTTGTTTTTTTTTTACAAATGTCATTTTTTGGGTGAACCGTACTTTTTTTTTTTAAATCTAAAAATTGCAATATATTTTTTTTCAAAATGAAACAAATTTCCTAAGAACAAAACTTTCTAACTACAAAAGAAAAGGTAGCTAAAATTTGCCCCACCCTGTATAAATATAAATTATATAATTGGAAAATTCACACAGCATTATCTAGCCCCAAGCTAAGCAGAGCTTGTGTTATGGGTATCTACTTGATAACTGCTATACATAGTATTAGATATATTATTTTTTATTAAACATAGAAAACAACCAGAACACCCTGAACAAATGTCTGCAGATCGTACACACATTTATCCCGAGGCGGGAATCGAACCCGCAACCACCTGCGTCGCAGGCAGGCCTTCGCCCACCGCGCCACAGAGGTCGTCAAGTCATAATATTAGTGTGATGTGATTTCATTTGAACTCAACTAGGCAAATTACTTAGGTATTTGACAAAGATATTTGACAAGTGGGATGGCATCCGTCCAGGAAATTTGATCATATCTTGAACAAATAAGTTGGACAAAGATATTGGATGAGTGGAATGGGATAAGGTATGTATACTACGTGGCTAATCAGTAAATATGTTAACCAAACCTTAGAGAATTTAACCCGCTGTCAATGTCTAAGAACCAAACACACAACCAATAGGATTACTCTGATAATCGAGGGAGCCGGTGGATTTGGTTTGACCATTTGAGAGAAAACAAGATCTACGACGCATTGAATTTCCATCGCTTTAAGTTCACGTGTTTTCAATAATCCTACTATAAACATTGAAGTATGCTCTTAGGTAGTACCTACTTGAAAATTGTCACCCTTCTGTCATAATCCTTTGCACGTGTTTCAACTACAGAAACCATTATTGGCCAGAGTGCTCGTGCTGTAACAGTGACGTAGGCTGCACGTGAACCCTTCTGTACCTACCCTTGAAAACGCACGTGACGAGAGAAGCCCTGTCTTTCTTGACATATAGGCACAATTTACAATTTATGCTGGCAATAAGTTTTCTTAATGTCATTTCTTTAATCGTTTAATTTGTTTCTTATATTATTATTATTGTGTCTTTTTTATTATAATTTATTTACTTATCAAGGGTGGTGGCGTGTTCAAACATTTGACCCTAAATAAATAATTAAACACATTTTCTGTAGTCTGTGGTCAGTCAGCCTCTCTACTCAACTCTATGGTTCGAAAAGTTTTCCGCACCTTTGTAGGTATATCACCCAATAAGAAAAAAGTGTTTATTAATCAATAAACACTTTTTTCTCTTCTTTGCTACCTACCATAATAACATAATGTAAGGTACCTAACACTATGTTATGGTATAAGGTAAGGTACCTTACATTATGAATGTTATGGTAGGTAGGTAGTAGTAGTTTTGGTGACGTGTTTTGGTCACCTATGTACGAAGGTGACCAAAACACGTCACCAAAACTTAAATGGCAGTCTCAAATTGCCTGTCCAGCCTGTCAGAGCATTTTCACGCCGTTTTCAGAGCTTGTTTCATGTCAACACTTCTCTCTGACGTAAATCCTACGCACACTGGCTGTTTAACACAAGATATATTTAATCTACATAATTGCTTTTCAAGTTCTCAAGTTATTTTTAGCATCATTCATAAGGTTCCGTTGTGTTATTGTTTTTTTTATCAACAGCTGTCGGTTATGTAAATTTCGGATTTGGTTAGTCCGGTTCTGACGCAAGTGTTTTGTTTTGATAGGAAATACGAACACAGTTACTTATTATCACGATATCGGATAGCACCTTTTGCCGTGATCCGTCAGGACATGATCGGTTTTTGCGTGATCCGTCAGGACATACCCATTGTCCACGACGCAAAAGCCCGTCTACAGGTCCTTGGAGCGCACCGCCAAGGCTGGGCAGAGAAAGCGATAAGGTAGAGTATTTCCTATCCGTCGGTAATGGTAATGAACATTGACATTATATCTGATTAAAGTAGTGGAATTAATAAAAGTAAATTATCATTTTAATTATCTTTCTCTCAAATAGAGGTAGTAATAACAGGCGCGAAGCGCATTAGCTTAGCATTAGCAAGCTGAAGTGGCAGTGGGCCGGCCATATCTCGCGAAGAACCGACAACCACTGGGGTATAACGTTTTCTTGAGTGGAGAACATGACTCGGTAAACGTAGTGTAGGGCGCCCTCCGGCCAGTTGGGATGATAACCTGCTAAAGACTGCTGGCAGATGCTGGATGCGTCAAGCTGAAGACAGGGCGCTATAGTGCTCATTAGGGGAGGCCTATGTCCAGCTGTGGACTAATAAAAGCTGATGATGATGATAATGATAACAGACGTACCTATGTATGGTGCATGCATGTAGATATAATGTAGATGTGCTAATGGATAATCGGTCGGTGTCCTACCTACGTGTTAATTCATTAATCCAAACGCGTCATAGACGCTAGTCAAACACACTTCACCTATAAACACACGGTCTATACCAGAGGTGGGCAAGCTTCTTCCATCGCGGGCCAAATAAAACCAATGCGGGCCAGATTTCGTAAACTATTGTTTTTACTTTTAACCACTTGACCATTGTTTAAAGGATGTTTGAAGGTCTGTAGGCCCTGGGCAATAAGTACCATGGGGGAAAAATATGGAAGCTAAGACAAACGGCAAAGAGTACGGTAAAAGTTCTGTTTCCTATGTATGAAAAGAGCGTATAAAACGAAATAACGGCGATCGGAGCGAGCCACATCAAAATGTTTATACTTGTAGGTTAATTTTCAAGAGGAGGAAGAAAGCAACCAAATATCGAATACCGTTTTGTTTTGTAGGCATAAATGAAAAATATATTAAAGTTCAAAAAAAATTCATCGTAACTATAAACGATTACCTAGTAACAGTTTTGTACTTATTATATTTATTAGTAATACATAATAGTATCCAATAATGAAATAGGTACGTACCCTAAACATGGAAAACCAACAAAATTTCACTTAAGTCAGTGCTAGTTTTAGTTTATACGCACAAATTACAAATCGAGTAGGTTCAAGGATTGTTGGCAACCGCTCCGGATCAAAACACTTCTCGGACCGGACGTGACCTGCGGGCCGTACCTTGCCCATCCCTGGTCTATACACTGTAAGTACATGTAAACATACGTAAATGAATAAAAGGTTTGCGCTGGGTTAATACTTTCAGTCGTATCGACGTGCTGACGTCATTATGGCGTACATTATCGATAGCACAGTATAATGTTTAAAGTACTCGGTAGGTAAGGTCTTTACGAGAGCTAGGGCTATTTTATTACGCATGTAACTAGGTAGAGTAAATATATAACAAAATACTATTCATATCCCATTTATTAATTACTTTATTATTCATGAATTATAAATGCGAAAGTAAATAAATCAATTAAAATCATGCGTCTTTTTCTGTATCTCCACACATTACAAAATTGAGTAAAGTAATATATTTTTAAGGTTATAAGTAGAACTGAAGACAACCTCTGTGGCGCGGTGGGCGAAATTCCGCCTGCGACGCAGGAGGTTGTGGGTTCGATTCCCGCCTTGGGATAAATATTTGTACGATCTGTAGTCCTCACACTACCTTTGTAGTGTCTCTCTACAAAGGTATATACAATCACGTCAACTGGCCCCGTAGGGCCAGTTTTTTCCGGGGCCAGTCGACTAAAGAGCCATTACTACATCCGTTCGCTCCATGAGTCATAGCTAACGGTCGATAGCTTGAAATCTTAAAATATCATAATTTGCATTTATAGAACAAGTTTCGTTCCAGTCACAAAGAAAATAAAATGAGTAAATTTTCAACTTTACCATAAAGATGATAATGATGACGGCTTTATAGAAAAGCTATCTTTATCTTTATCCTTCTCTGACTTTTAGAAAAACTGCTACTGACTTATACAAGAGCAGTAAATGTCTGGGTCACCTGTTCTACAGCCCTATCACAAAAACCACTATATCGCAAAAGAAATGAAATAAGTTCCCAAAAACTTCCGGTTTCGGCGGGACTCGAACCCGCGCCCCACCCTCAGTACGGGTGTGCTCTAACCAACTAAGCCACGAAACCCTTAGTCAGTTCAACCGAAAATATTTGGGACCTCTTACGGACTATAGCGCCGAGATACCCAAAGTGCGGGTAAGCACTAACAAAAAAAAAACCTAACTATATCGCAGATTTTCTAAATGACGTCAGAGGAAGATGGGATTTTTATATCGTCATAGCAACTGAGTACAAACCTATCCACTCAGTCATTCGCAGGTAGTACCTGCGTCACATGCGTCATAACGATCCACAAGGTATTTACCTTTTTGACATAAATACGAAGAAGGTAAATAAAACGGTTGACTTTTATACTCTGGTTATTGAGTAAGCGAGCAAATTTAGCAAAGGGTATTATTTTGCGGTTGGGAAAAAGTACTTATTTCTTTCTAGTTTCCTGCTTTTAAGGGTTCCGTACCCAAAGGGTAAAACGGGACCCTATTACTAAGACTCCGCTGTCCGTCTGTCTGTCTGTCACCAGGCTGTATCTCATGAACCGGTTCTAGGTAAATAAAACGGTTGACTTTTATACTCTGGTTATTGAGTAAGCGAGTAAATTTAGCAAAGGTTATTATTTTGCGGGAAAAAGTACTTATTTCTTTCTAGTTTCCTGCTTTTAAGGGTTCCGTACCCAAAGGGTAAAACGGGACCCTATTACTAAGACTCCGCTGTCCGTCTGTCCGTCTGTCACCAGGCTGTATCTCATGAACCGTGATAGTTAGACAGTTGAAATTTTCACAGATGATGTATTTTTGTTGCCGCTATAACAACAAATGAAACGTTTCTACTCTTAACGGAAACAGTTTCAAAGAAGGTTTGTAGTTAACCCGCTTCCGCAATGAATTCACTCATCACCACACACCATCCACCACCACCATCTAGCTGCCTTGGCAAGCCAAGCCGCGGGAATCTTCCGTGTGGGTTATATTGTTTCAATGTAGAAGTTCTACACTGGTTTGCGATATTTGGAACAGGGCCAGCGTAGGGTAAGGGCGAAGGTTAAGCTTTGATAATGTCATCTTATAGCGAGATCAGTCGACCCAAATGGTTAATACCGCCGCCTGTAGAGTTCTCCGAAATTACTCTGCGTTCATTTTATACTCGTTATAGGCTATGGTTTGCACTCTTCGATTTTAATTCGTTTATTGTAGACCACGGGAGTAGATTTTTGACTTATAATGGAAATGTTGCTTTCGGCGCAGTCACTCCCGTGACTGTTTTTGACTTTGACCCGCTATATATACCAAAATACCTGCATGAATTCAGCAAGACTCAAAATACGCGAGTCGGGGGGCGTCCTACACTACGTTTGCCGAGTCGTGGTCTCCACTCAAGAACACGTTTACCCCAGCGGTTGTCGGTTCTTCTCGAGATATGGCCAGCCCACTGCCACTTCAGCAAACGTAGTGTAGGACGCCCTCCGACCAGGTGGGATGATGATTTGCGAAAGACTGCTGGCAGATGCTGGATGCGTCAAGCTGAAGACAGGACGCTATGGCGCTCATTAGGGGAGGCCTATGTCTGGTCTACTATATGAAGAAATACGCGAGTACGCGAATTAAATCTTAAAACTTCACTTCAAAAACCGGATGTGATTTCTTCGACTTTACTCACAAATTTTAGATGCCAAAGTTTCTTAATTCTCAAATTTACTAAAATTTGTTTCCTTCAACAATTAAAATTAACTACATAATTGTTAATGCCAAGTGATTGGGAAATTCTTAGCAGCCAAGCTCACTAACTTGGTCATCATTGATTACTCGGGTGACGCAACCAAGGTTGCAATAACCTAGAGAACACAGATGTTGGTAAACAGTTGTTTTTGTTATTGTTCTGAAGTTGGAGTCACATACCATAAACAAACAGCAGAGATAATTAATTATAATACAATTATGTTATAATAAACTACCAATTAACATCACAGACAATAGCTTTTTTTTGCTTTATAGTGCGTTACTCGCACTGGGTAAATCTATATATGTAGGTATTATTAAAAAGTTTTCATAGAAGATCACAGACATTGTCAGTTTTGAACATTTTCAACTTTTCATTAAACATTTCTTTGAAAACCATGCACTCTATTTAAATAAATAATAATATAAAAATCATTTATTTCATCACCCTGGCAGCACCATATACAATTAACATTTAAAATAGAATTACAAACAGAACTAAAATTAAAAACAAAAATAATGATAATTATGCACTTCGAATTCCCGGTGACAAAACTAAAAATAAACAATACAATTTATAAATTTACTAATAAAACTAGGTACCTAGTTAAAATTCACACATTATTAATAATACATTATATTTCATCTTTATTTGATTTATGAATTTATGTTTAGCAGTTTATTGTAAACCCCTTTCACGAAATAGAAAAGTTATGATATTAAATTACATGAATGATTATGAATGGAATATAATTATATTGTATTATTGATGAAACTTTATAAACAACTTTCTTGACAAAGATCATGCTCAAATTGTAATACAACATGACTTGCCATAACTTCCAATGTTATAATGGTGAATAAATATACTAATATAATAAATACGTAATGATAATGTATAATGTGGTGTGTTCTTATCACTCTAATCAACTAACTAATCGTGTAAAAAAACAAACAAAAGTACGATAAAACTTCAATATCAAACATAAAATAAACAAATGATGATCTACTCCGGCCAGAAATTATTTTTGTCAGTTTCAATTCAACCGACGTTTTGGTTTTATTTTGTGAGTTTGTGTCCACGGATCCCGGGATCTGATTTAATTGGCCACTGATACCGCCAAGTTTTATCCACCGATACCGGGATCGGTTTCCAATGAAAAACGATTTACATCTATGGCTCAGATTTAGAAAATCTTGAATATGAAAAGTAGGTACTTAATTTATAAAAGTCGTCAACTTCTGATATCACAAATAGGTGAACACTAAGTTGTTTCAGGAATCAAGTCGTCATAATATCCTAGGAAAGAAATCATATCACGTTTTTACCATGATTCGAGAAGTCACTGCGAGTGACCCAAATCATGGTAAATATCTTTATTCTTCTGCTTCCTTCTTTTTGTATGACCGTGATTCGAACCCGCTACCTTCGCATTGAAAGCAGGTAACACCATGAAGGCCAGACTGTTGTATGAAGAAATTAATTCTTTTATTACATGTTTATAATATGAATTGAAATCACGATAGGAGAGAGTGATTGGCACATGTCTTCAGTAAAGACTTGTTCGTTTATTGATGTTAACTCAATGACTGTGTCAACGGAGTTCTTATGTTTCATCATAAAGGGCACTATGATGAAACTCAAAATAAGACACGGTTGATACCGTTGACCGAATATTGACTTCCAAAACACGATGACCTCTGTGACGCGGTGGGCAAAGGTCCGCCTGCGATGCAAATTTTTATACGAACGATCTGCAGTTAAAATGTCCCGGGTCTGGTCGTTTTCTATTTATATAATACTATCTTTATTAACAAAGAAATACAATCAAATAAAAGAATTAAATTAAAACTAGTATTTACAATTGAAACAATTGAGCTAACTGCAGACTGTTGCAAGCAATCTACAAGTAGCTCAACTGATCCATATCAATACCAGTCGGTAATTTATAATAAAAAATATCTATAGTATTGTATTATGTATATCAGTTATCTAGTACCCATAACACAAGCTTTGCTTAGCTTGGGGCTAGATAATGCTGTGTGAATTGTCCAGCATTATTTATTTATTTGTGTCAATTGCCAATGTCAATGTCAATTGCCTCGCCGCCGCCGCCGCGAGAACTCTCTTGGACTTGGAATGGCCTTTCGACCTATATTGATTTATTTTCTGGTATATCTTTCCAGCCCTGGAAAACATACAGTTTATTAGAATCAGCTGCAACGCAAAAAAGTTAATTTCAGCTTCTACATCTCCGTCCAATAGCTAACAGGCGGTCTTTCTGAGTCAAGACTAAAGGGTTCCACACACTACTGAAACATCACGCGACCCGACGAAACGCGATAATTCTTGAGTTGAATCTAATCGTAACATCATATTATATAAGAATAGAATAAAGAATTGAATAGAATTTATTTATTAAAAGACTTACACATACTTACACAAAAATACATAATAAACTTGGCTTAAATACAAAAATGTAAGTCCAGTAACAAAATGGCTCTGCCTCAGCATGAGTTACATAGTCATAAAAGATACATAGTCAGAATCATATTGTAAATACCCGAAGTTTCGTTGTGTTAGTAACGTTAGGTTAGTGTGATTCTGGTCATAAACAATTAATACGATTTGATTCAACTAGAATAGAATAGAATTATTTATTGTCCAAAGTAAAAAGCTACAGCAAAATTGTTCTTAAAACCTAGTGAGCGGCACAATACAATGGAGTCGTCAGATGAGTTTACACATAACCTACCTTTGTATGCATTCAATTGCTAGGTAATCGCTTCATAGAACCGCCAATTTAGAGTAAGTAAATAATGAAAGTATCTTTAATAACAAAGAATAATACAAATAATATTATTAAATTAAAACTAGTATGTATTTACAATTGAAATAATTGAGCTAACTGTAGACTGTTGCAAATAATCTACTGGTATCTCAACTGATCCACACAACTCTAAAAATAAAGTACACACGCATTGCGTTTTGTCGGGTGCTTGGCGTGTCAATAGTGTGTTACCGGCTTAACAAACGTAGAGGGCATGTTCTCTTTCTACACTATGCAAATTGAGCGAGACTTAACGCTAATTAGCTATCTGATGCGCTAACCGGTGTAAAACTACAAGTACCCCTGGCCGATGAATAAATATTCAGCACCTCGTACAAATAGAGTCAATTTTCTTCGTTAACTTTACCTTAAAAAGATTGAAGTGGACAAAAAATCAAAGTGATCACTTTATTTCCTAGTTTTACATAAGTAATCTGAGTTTTGTGACGTGTCCAAGAGTCCTGTTTGGTCTAAAGGAAATAAAGCACTTTTGAATTTTTGAGTTCTGAAAAGTTAATTTAACAGCTTCTTTTACCACTAGCCTGATACAATACAATACAAATATACTTTATTGCACACCAAATTATTAATATATAATAGAACACAAAGACAAGCAGAGATAATGTACAATGGGCGGCCTTATCGCTAAGAGCGATCTCTTCCAGGCAACCTTAGGATGGACAAGAAGTGTTCGAAAAAGTGTAGACGGTGGCGTGTAAATAAAATCATCAAATTATTTATAATTATCCTGTTTTCTCACAATAAACTCGACTTCCCGCCATAGTTTCCTCACAAACAAGGAGACATCTCGTCAGACATGAAGAGCAAAAACAGTTATTCAAATATTTAGAGACTCCATGTTTTATTCAGTTGCGCACCTGGAGTCATACATACATACATCCATGGGAACCTTTGTTATCACTCGGTTATGGGATGCGGTAAGTAATTTGTGGACTCTTTGAGATCAAAGGGACTGTGGACCGTTATTAGACTGAGAAAGCATTATTGGAAAATAGTAACAATATGGCATTGATTAGCGTCGTTTGTGTTGAAAAATAGAACCCCAAGTATATACCCAATTTAGAAGATTTTAACGCCTCGTTTGGACCCAAATCAGGGGTCGATTTTACTACTATGGTAGACTCTAATCAGGGCATATGCGAATCTACCGTACTCAGAAAAACAAGCCAGGCTTTCAGCATTCAGTTGAGTGTAGGAGTCAATCATTATTAATTTATCGCCAATTATCTTGTTTACATTTATCTTTCTGTTGTTTATATTCGATACAGGAAAAAAATATATACACATCTAATAGATGTTAATGGAAAATTTTTACCTGACCGCTATGCCAGTACCGAGGTGCCTATTGTTATTGCTGGCTAGAGATAGCTGTGTAGATAAGCCACATAGTGCTGTAAATCAAGCACTACCGACTACGGAACGTGAAGCACGCAGAGTACCTACCTTTGTATTCATTCAATTGCTAGGTAATCGCTTCATAGAACCGCTAATTTAGAGTAAGCAAAGTATTTATCAGTAATGAATTTAAGTATCTTTATTAACAAAGAAAATTATATACAAATTAAAATAAAACTAGTATGTATTTACTATTGAAATAATTGAGCTAACTGTAGACTGTTGCAAACAATCTACTGGTAGCTTTTTTTGCTGTTTTTATAGATAACTAGCAGCGCCTCGCGGTTTCACCCGCGTAGTTCCCGTTCCCGTGGGAATTTCGGGATAAAAAGTAGCCTATGTCCTATTCCAGACTATAATCTATCTCTGTGCCAAATTTCATCCAGATCCGTTTTGCCGTTCTGGCGTGATAAAGGAACAAACATCCATCCATCCATCCATCTAAACTTTCACGTTTATAATATTAGTGAGATGAGATGGTACGGAACCCTTCGTTCACGAGTCCGACTCGCACATGGCCGGTTTAATTATTTTAAATTCATTATTTTCGCTCCTCATCCGACACCTTGAGAATTTTGGAGTCATTGTGTCGCAACCTGTTTACTAAATCATTTCGAAGATCAAGTATGTCATTAAATGAACAAAAGCAAGTAAAACGTCATATAAATCGGTCCACGTTTTAAGACCTCGACTCTATATGTATACCTGGGTACGCATTGTGTCGTACCTATAAATTGTTCACGTCGTCGTATTCTCACAGAGTAACTGTACACAATCGGACCATTTTAAAAGAGAAACTGGTGTGCAATTTTGCGACCATTGAAAACGAAATAATTAATGACAAAGTCTGACAAAATTTTTGTTTTCTGACACGTGGTGGATTGCACGTTTCTTTGTTCACGAGGGTTTGCAAAACGTGGTGTTTGATAATCTGAGTTTATGTGACTTTATCACGATATTCGGGTGTGATTAATAGTTAGTTTTAACCATAACTAGCAACTTCGTTGGCTTGGCTACTGAACCTATGTATAATGACCATAATTCCCTATTTTTTTCTCGTTTAAACCCATTAAAAAAGGCTTGACCCATTTGGATATTTTTTGTTTATGAAACAAAATATATCAAACAAAAAAAGTAAAAATAAGTACTTAACTAAATAAAATACATAGGTTATACATATAATAGAAACTAAATAATTACAGTATATAATCTTGAACACATAAATACTTGTAAGTAAATAAAAATAATGGGAAATACAAAAAAGTAATAAAAAATGTGTAAATGTACCTACTATCTACGTAGTTTCCTCTTATATTTTTATAACTTGATATAATATTACCTATATTATATTTTTATAATATGATATTCAAAAGGTAATACAGATATTTAGCACACAAGTTTGAGCCCAACAGGATCCAATAAATATCACGTAATTAGTTTAAAAAGATTTACATTGAAATTTGCTTACCTACCAAGCGAACCCAACTAAGTTTCAAGTTGGCTTAGTTAAACTTCTCATTCTTTGAAAAGAGTGAATTTTGGGCTTTCGACATTAAGACACAACATTCTGTTCTAAAGGTGAAAAATCACGTGGCTTAATAATCGCCAACTTATAAACACGAGTCAAAAGTATTCTTAAATATACAAAGCCGCTCCTTTTCTGCACGTGTTTATTCTGAAAAGAAACCAACGAGACGTTGGAATGCTTGCCAACGACCTTTACGACGGTTGATCAAAAAGTTCACCGAAACCGTTAAAAAAAGCGCAAGGAACGTCTTTGGCTAGGGTCGTACGAGCTTCCACATTTAAATGTTTTTAGGAGAGTGCAGTTATACAAATAATGAGACGAGGGAATGAGACAAAATATACCACAACATGGGAACCATTGAGACAGCGATATTGTGCAGTGCCCCAGCTAAACAGGAAATTGGCAAAAGGGTCTTGCTAAAACGAAAAAAACTCAAGGTAGAGAGTCCTTTGAAATGTCCCCTATTGTAAGCAGAATGAGACAGCTATATCTAGTGTCCTTATCTTTATTCAACCAGCTGACGGAAAGGTCACAAAAGCTCTTGCAAAACCAAATAATAAACACGTGAGGCAATAGCAGTTTTTTTGGTTGAACAGCTGTTCGAACTTAGAAATTTCTTTTAAAAAAGCACATCATTTTCGATAGTGTCAAGATAACCGGCTACTGTTAAAATATTTAATGATTATGTAGGTATTTATTTGATGATATGAATGACCAAAAGTTTCGGTCAAATCACCAAAACGTAATATGCCATTTTCTTAGACTGTCAAATGAACAAATAATCTAAAATATTCAACGTTCTACAATAATAACTCTATGGTTCTACCTCACACGACCCTACCTTGTGGACTTTTGGAAGGGTGGGTGGTTAGAGCATAGACACGTGCCCAACAGCTGTTCGGGTTCCAGTCAATGGCATCACGTTGGTCACGTGGTCGCGATCTGAATCTGTACTTGTCAGTCACGTGAGCGAGATACAAAACAATGAGTTGCAAGAAAAGCCTGGCATAACTTAGGTACCCAAGTAGTTTTCAAGGATTTTCCACTGGTAGAATGACCACAGCAAAAAATTGTTTGGTTTCTGTCAGATTTCTGGGACTTTCTCACTCACTGGGATTTTTCTGGCTAAAAAAACGGTCAGAACAGATTATAAGGTTATAGCTAGCTAGATATTAAGGTTGAAATCCCGGGTCGGACAAAACATATTATTGTGGTTTTAGGTACCACGTGACTGAAACCACGGGTAGAAACTAGTAAGTATATGTATAGATAGTTATCTATTTATATAGGTACCTACTTACTAGTTTCTACCCGTGGTTACAAACAAGTAACAAACGTGGTAACAAAGAAGACTTATGTCTTCTTTGTTTTCTGGAGGGAAGACAGGGTTGCAGTTTAACCATAACTGCGCAATAAGAAGTAACATTGAAGGGAATTGAAAGGCTTCATAAGTATCCAAGCATTTACCTACAAATAGAATACATATAGAATTATAACATTACATATGTTATAATTCTACTTTGTATCTATACTTCATGCTAATCACACTAATAATATAAATGCGAAAGTTTGGATGGATGTTTGTTACTTCTTCAGGCCAATGCTGCTCAATGGATCGGGCTGAAATTGCGCAAAGATGTAACCCTAAGCTTGCAATCAAATATAGGCTTTTTAACCCTTAAAACAGACTGACAAACGAGAACTTTGCGAACCAGAAAACCAACTTAATAGGGATATTTATAACTTAGTGAAACTGGCAAATATGGAAATTGGCGTATTCAGAAACTGTCTAATGAGTGAACTGGTGAATTAGTATGGAGAGTATGGATTAAATTTTTTTTTCATGGGATTTAAATAAGCATTAAACGTTTCAAAATTCAAAAATTCTTTATATCCGTAAATACAAAAATGTATAGGTACATAGAAAAGGTCAAATTCTTAAAATAAAACACTGACACGGAATTAAAGTGATATTTTGGATTTATGTCGCTTCGTTGACTAAAGTAAAGATGCGAAAAAGTTTCCAAAGAAACAATTCGTGCGAAACCGCAGACAGAAACTAGTAATACCTATTATCAAAGCGAAAGTAACTTTGTCTGTCTGTTACCTTTTCACACCTAAACGGCTGAACAGATTCTAATGAAATTTGGTTGGGAGGTAAATAAAATCCCGGGGATGGACATAGGCAACTTGAGGCTACAAAGCTGGTAGGTTCATAATGGCACCTAATTAAAACCAGAACAATAGAGAATGTGAATAATACAACTATTATAACATTAATTTCAATGCTAAACTAAATAATTGCTTTATTTTTTATTACTCACTTTCAAAAGCATTTTCTATCAGGTTTTCTGTCAAAATGAGTGTGCGACTTCTCGGTTTCTCATGACCTCAGATACAATTACAATAATAAGTATGCTTTATGCTCGTAAGTATAGAAATTAGGTAACAAACTACTTAATAAATAAATTATACTAAGCAATAACTATCTACAATTAAGTATATTATGTAAAACTCTTTGTCCTACTGACTAATAGTAATAGACCACGCACAGCCGAAACCGCTGGTCGTAGAATCTTAAAACTTGGAGGGTCTGCAGGCCCTGCTAGTTTAGTAGGTTGGCAGCATGGAAGGTAGTGAGGTTTGTTGGTACGTAAGAGAGCATTAAGAAGGAATTTTGAAAACTCCATTCTAGCGTTTATAAATAGGAGTTGAAAGAAAAACAAAAATGCTCTAATTTCAGGAAAGGTTAGCAGTAAACCATTTTTTTCCCATGTTGGTTCTTGGTCCTTACAACATAAACGAACCTCATACCATCATCTAGCCCCAAGCTAAGCAGAGCTTGTGTTATGGGTACTAGACAAGACAACTGATTATCTCACTAATATTATAAATGTCAAAGTTTGGATGGATGGATAGATAGATGGATGGATGTTTGTTACTCAATCACGTAAGAACGGCTGAACGGATCTGGATGAAATTTGGCACAGAGATAGATTATAATTTGGAATAGAACATAGGCTACTTTTTGTCTCGGAATTACCACGGGAACGGGAACTACGCGGGTGAAACCGCGAGGCGCTGCTAGTACTTAATAAGAGACATGATAGACATTTTTAGTGTACCTATTCTACATACATACATCTTTTAAATATCTTGGACATCATGTCGCCGAAGACCTTAAATACGATGTGGACAGAGAGAGAGAGCGCAGGACTCCGGTTCGAGGAAATATGTTGATTCGTAGGTTCTCCCGCTCTGTAGCGAAGAGGTGATGTTAACCCTTTTTTAAGGCTTGGTGCTGCCAATGCTTCTATAAGGGAAACTTATGGGTTCGGTAATTCAAAAATCTCCATAGCTGGAGACCCTGCCAGTACAAAAATATTTTCAGGATGTTGTTGGGATTGCCCCGTTACCTGTAGTGCTTTGGGGATATTTGCGGAGTACCAAGTAGATGAGTTTGCAGGACTCTCCGCAAAAGACCTCCTACCTGATGCGCAGAGTCCGGGATAGTACGAACAGCATCCTGAAAACTATTGCTGGTAGGATCTCCTCTCCTATGTGGATATGTCTTGTGCGTAGGAGGTAAATAGGTGTAATTTAACTTTTTTTTTTATAATAGTGTGTGTATTAAATATTTTTAAACTTACGCGATCTGAACACATATTTATAAATACTATTTAACGGGTATTTATCGCGTTTCAGTCATCCCGTGACCACGGCAGTGTGTAAACCTGTCGAAACGTCGAGAAAATAAGGTAATTAAACGCGATAAATACCCGTTAAATAGTATTTATAAAAAAAAAGTGTGTGTAATGTTACTAACCTTAATAAGAAGTCCTTTCTATAATAGTTTTACTAACAAAATCTGGATCTTGTTATTCGAAACAAAATATTTTTATTTTATTTTTATTTAGTCATATACCCAGAACACCCTGAACAAATATCTGCAGATCGCACAAACATTTGTCCCGGGCAGGAACCGAACCCGCAACCTTCTGCGTCGTAAGCGGACCTTCGCTCAATGCGAAACGACGAAAAATGAAAAACGAAATTAAATTCCATGCGGACAGAGCCGCGGGTAACAGCTTATAAGTAAATACCGGAATGTAGAGGACAAACGGACATGCATATGCATAACAGGCTTTCTTGTTTGTCTCAGACATCCAGACATACCTTAAACTTTGAGGTAGGTAATTATTATTAAGTAGGTAGGTATTATTTTAACACTAAGGCCGATGTGCCACTCCCGCCGAGACTGAATGTCATTTTTAATCATCTTTCGTAGATGTCGATTAGGCCAAATGATGATTATTATTTTATTAGACCATTAATAAAATAATGATTATTACTGAGAATATTTTAAAAAAGAGTGGTAGAGTTTTTGGTATTTTACAATAGTAATTAATTAAAATTAGCATTATCTATACATTATCTATGCTTTTTTTTAATAACGTCGTTGAAACCATTCCGAATACGAAGTTTCATAATTTTATGTAGGGTTGCATAATCTAATTGCCATTCAACGTGGCAATTCTGCCAGCATTCTGGGCCCTCGTCTTCTGGTGACGACTTAGATTTTCAGGAATTAGTTATGTGTAAATAGTATTTGTTATTATTTTATTCTGTTTTTATTTTGTTTTTTACCCGAGAGCTGGTGAGTATCTGGCACACACAGCGCATCAGTATTGCTATACAGCGGGGCAATGCAGCCAGCGTCTTGGGCACGCTTCCCACTGGTATTGATATGGATCAGTTGAGCAACTTGTAGATTGTTTGCAACAGTCTGCAGTTAGCTCAATTGTTTCAATTGTAAATACTAGTTTTAATTTAATTCTATTATTTGATTGTAATTTTCTTGGTTAACAAAGATTATATTATTTATTCTGTTATTGTTATTTTCGTAAATAGACTTGATGAATTCCAGCATAAAAAATATCAACCTATTTATTGCAGCCGTATCTTTATTTTTATTGTAATGGGTTAGTTTGTACAGATCAATAGGTTACTTGACTACTACTGGGAAATAATTCTAACGTATTGTCTGATAAAAATAATGCAAAGTGTACTTAATATTTCTTCCAGGCCAGTCGTATTAGTTGTGAAAACTAATTTTAAAGTTTGAATAAAATAATGCCGCGCCAAAACGATAATCTCTGTCATGGCTACCGTGTTCCAAGCTATGACGTCACCCCGCCACACCACACCTAACAAGAAGAACTCATTGACACTGTTATCTGAGGATGTGTGACGTCACTTGCGATCCAACCAAACACATAGCGTTTTCGGTCACATGATCATAATGTATCAAAAAATGTGTAATTTAAATCCTATTTTTGTACATAAAAAAGGCATGTTGTTAATTGAAATCGCCTGATTACGCTTTGTTACGTTGTCACTGACTAGGATAAAAACAATTTGGAATTTATTTTTAATGTACATAGTCAAATAGCCTTTTAAAACCAGACTTCGAGACGTTTATTACCCCACGCCTGACGTGCGTGATCCCCTTTTGTTTTTCGTATATTGGAGGCGATTTGTGACGTCATGTTAACTTGGATAATTGTATGAAAAACAATAGACAATCGCGCCATACAGTGAGCTTGAAACCTAGATAAACCTTCCCTCGCGAAGGTTAACGACCGCAATGCCATTGCCGTAGCCAGGCCCTACGCTTGGAGCCTCTTCTAGTCTAGACCTCGCAGGCGAAGGGCGAAGTCTCTAGCCCTGAGGGCGTCTACCTTATTTGTTTAGTCTAGTTGCTTTAAATTTTCACAAAATATTGCTGGTTTTTTAAGGATTGGGATTCCAACGAATAACGAACTTAGTTGAGCTTATTCATCATCAGCCTATATCAGTCCACTGCTGGACATAGGCCTCCCCTAATGAGCGCCATAGCGCCCTGTCTTCAGCTTGCCGCATCCAGCATCTGCCAGCAGTCTTTCGCAAATCGTCATCCCACCTGGTCGGAGGCTTATTATATGTTTAATTTTCGTCAGTGCCGTTCAACACTTATTCTGAGTTTAGAAGCGTTGATCGCGATTTATGTGAAAACGGCTCTTTAAACGTATTAGCCGTGATTTTGATAGCCGAAGGCCGTTACACAGCTATTTTGTCCGTTTGTTTGTTACCTTCTCACGACTCAACGGCAAAAAGGTTTTTAATGCTTGGTGGTTAGGCGATAGATTCAATTAATGGGAATGAATTTTATTCATATTAAACCAAGTGAACCATAAACTTTAACGGGATAAAAAATACCCTATGTGCTATTCCTGGCTATAATTTATCTCTGTGCCAAATTTTATCCAGATCCGTCCAGCTGTTCTGGCGTGATTGAGTAACAAACATCCATCCATCCAAACTTGGATGGTTGGGTTTAGTATATTATTAGGATTAGTACAGATTCCAACCGATGTAGATAAAGGTAGGGCAGATAAAATAGCAATTTAATTAAACCATGTTTTCGTAGACAACAAACAACAGATAATAATTGCTATGTACACCGGTGGTGTATTTTGGTGAAGTGGCTTACTGATAGGTCACCTGAAATATATCTGTTATTAATATTATACTACGAGAACTTGTTTATGAGAATGTACTTAGGCAGTTTGTTGAGAACATAGTAACAAAACTATAAAGATAGCGCGTGAGTACCAACAGTGGAATTCTGATAAGAAGGAATTATATTAACATAAGTGGTTTACCTTGTAACTTGTTAAATTTATATAAAATTAACCAAAATAATTTTTTATTATGTACTCGGACTCGACAAACGTAGGGTAGGACGCCGACCGACCAGGTGGGATGACGATTTGTGAAAGGCTGCTGGCAGATGCTGGATGCGGCATTTATTATTATTATTACTATAGGCTGACGATGATGATGACACAGCGTCACATCGAGTGTATGATTCAAGTTCTTGATTATGACGCTGCATCTGGGTTTGACACCATTCTAATAATATTGTTCAAAAAATATATATCTATGTAATGTAGTGTATTGAGTATATCAGTTATCTAGTACCTGTAAGTTACAGGTACTAGATGGCTTGCGCTGGCAGGCAGGCATGGCAGGTATCAAGCCTGTATCAAGCTAAGCAGAGCTTGTGTTACAGGCTGTAACACAAGCTCTGCATAGCTTGGGGCTAGATGATGCTGTGTGGATTGTCCAGCAATATTAATTTTTAAATAAAATAGGTTCAACTGCTTCTGTCATTCCTAACAGCCTGAAAACAGGGCGCCGGGCGCCATAGCGCCCTGTTTTCAGCTTGCCGCATACAGTATCTGCCAGCAGTCTTTCCCAAATCGTCATCCCAACGAGGGCGTCCTACACTACGTTTGCCGGCGAGAATCGATCGTCGTTAAATTTAAAGGAGATTAAAGTTCATCGATAGGGCTGGTAGCTCTCTAAGTACAATAGGTTTGTATAAATGAAAATAGTAAAAAAAATACAATTCACAGCTATTAAAAATTCAATTTCTATGCGAGTGCTTGACTGCAAATCTTTTTTTTTCTATTACTCGGCTCTGGTTAATTCGGTTAAGTCTCACTTCGGACTGCAAAATCTTGGATCACGCGAGCCTAAGTGATAATTCAAGATGTAATATCTCTATAATGATTAATTTTGAACTTTCACTTTGGCCCGCACCATTCAACAGCTTGCAGTGGGAAGTATGACATGCGTATAACAACCAACACCATATTATTCAAACAAAATTATTACAAACAAGGTTGTTTTGAAGAAAACTACAAATAATATGTATGGCGTCAGCACGCAACAATTATTATTTATAATAAGTAAACAAGAAGGTAATAACAACAATACAATTAAAAACATGTTGTTTTGTCCAGCTCACGTATGTACGCACATGCGAGAACATCCTTTTTAAAGAGGTTCATCGGTTATGTATTTTTCATTCTGAACAATGGCAGTGGTTAAGTTATTTCGGTCGTTTGAGACGACTAGATAAAGACTCTACATTCATTTGCTTCTAATTAGAGTTTTATTCTCGCTTCTTGGCTGAACTTATTGTAAGGGAAATCGTGAAATTAAACATATAATTAGTCCAGAATAATTATCTGACATCCAAAAGAGGCGAACCTAGCGTGTTTGCTTTTCAAACTAGGACTAGATCTCAGTACTCGTGGGATTCCCGTAGTTAAAAACTCGAATTACGTAAAATTCTAAATTCTTACTTTAGTTCCTTCAACGTGAAAACACGAGTAAATAAAAAAATTAGTATAGAAAAAAAAACAGAAATTGCACTGTTTTGCACATCATTTAGTCGAGATCTTAGGAATCCTGCGGTCTATTGAAATGGCTTATGTTTTGATTCGTTTATTATTATATTATTACTAATTACTTGATTCCTTCAGATAGTTTTTTCATAAGTTGTCACGTTTTCTTGTAAATAAACAAAACCGCCATTAGTGCACTTGCGCCCCGTTTCAAAAACGCATGCCCTGTCCCGCTCCTATGAACGCGATATCCTATGGTTATCCTTTTCACAAAATGGTATCAAATATCAAAGTGCTTTATTTCCTTTAGACCTTAGGTACAGGACTCTTGGACACGTCACAAAATACAAATTACATACGTAAAACTAGGAACTAGGTGCGCATTGCACCCTCTTAAGGGCAACTACACATATCCCAAACTGCTACCAAACACGGCAAGATATTCAAGCACCTTCTTTAAACATTAAATAAAGCTGAAGCAGTAGAGAAAACTTACGGTTTCAATTACAGTGAAACATTTTTCGCCACTCGTTTCAAAGAGTAACACGTCTACCACATCGGGAAAACACAATGACATAAAATAGCGGTCTCCAAGCACGTTTATGAATCATTCAAATCAGAATGCTTAAACCTTATGTTTGTTTTTGTACTGCGGTCTGCCGGTACCGTCTTGCAAGGTGGTTTGCCTTGGTTTTCCTTGTTGTCGACGTGATTGCTTCATTCTATGAGCGTTTTGTGTAGGTCATCTATGATTATAATTCCTCTTTGCTATAGATTGATGCGTAATATACATATAATAATAATAATAATAAAACATTTATTTCAGGCAACGTTAGTCTAGTACAGGATGTAAAATACTTAAAAACTACGGCCCATATAAAATATATACCTTATTCTAACATACATAAAATATATACCTATAAAATATATACATAGGCTGATGATGATGCTGATTCCTAAGCAGCGATACAGGCAGCAATCTATACCGGTGGCAATAAAATAAGTATTTCAATATTATTCAATTGGTCATTTTTTATTGAATGTAAAAGTTTACAACCTATATACAAACTTTGGTCCTTTTTTAGGGTTCCGTACCCAAAGGGTAAAATGGGACCCTATTACTAAAACTCCGCGGTCCGTCTGTCCGTCTGTCTCCAGGCGGTATCTTATGAACCGTGATAGACAGTTGAAATTTTCACAGATGATGTATTTCTGTTACCGCTATTAAGAACAAATACTAAAAACAGAATGAAATAATTTTTTAACGTTTGTTGTATGGGAGCCCGTACAATAAACGTGTTTTTTTGCCGTTTTATGTATAGTGTTACGAAAACCCTTCGTGTGCGAGTCCGACTCGCACTTGGCCTGTTTTATTAAGCTTCCTAATGAGAGAATACCTAAAATAATGAAACCTACTTATCAAAAATACAAGGAAAACATACAGTTAAATATCCCGTTGGATAACGGCCTCGTTTCCTCGCATTATTATGGAAATCAAAAGAATACCTTTCCTATTGTTTAAGATAAAATTATTCATCTACGTCTCACGGATTTCCTAAAAACTTTTCCCTTGGTAATTTACCTGATCGACGAGCACAAAGAGATCTTAAGATTTTTATGAATCATGCGGCCTTAGTGCATCTTAGATGAAGATTCTGATTGCTGATTGCATGTCCTTTCTTAACAGAGTTCGGGCCGGTGCCGACCATCATTGTAAACTTAATTTAACATGCAATTATAGTTATTACTTACTAGCGGTCCGCCCCGGCTTCGCACGGGTATATTCTATAGCCTAAGTTCATCAGAGATGATGTAGGATTCTAATGGTGAAAGAATTTTTCAAATCGGTCTCGTAGTTTCGGAGCATTTTCAATTCAAAGAAAAACAAACAAATCTTTCCTCTTTATAATATTGGTGTAGATGTAAGGTACACCTTTATAAATGATGTTTCATAAATGGATTTTATCCCACAACTCAACAGTTATGAAAGGCATGAACTGGTTAATAGTTTATTAATGAAAAATATTTTTAGGGTTCCGTACCCAAAGGGTAAAAACGGGACCCTATTACTAAGACTTCGCTGTCCGTCTGTCACCAGCCTGTATCTCATGAACCATGATAGTTAGACAGTTGAAATTTTCACGGATTATGTATTTCTGTTGCCGCTATACTAACAAATACTAAAAAACAGAAGAAAATAAAATATTAAAGGGGCTCCCATACAACAAACGTGATTTTTTGCCGTTTTTATAGATAATGGTACGGAACCCTTCGTGCGCGAGTCCGACTCGCACTTGACCGGTTTTATTTATTTAGTTATTTAATTTAAACGGACGGACCACGAGAACGATGCGATCCTGCTGAAACGTCGGGCAACGTGGTCTACACTATAGACAAGCTAGAGAAATACTTCAACCAGTATCCATCCATCCAGGTACCATCGGAACATATGCTTCAGAATATACATACATACAGATAACGATAAAATCTGGGGTTTCCCTATCAGTTTGTCTTATTTTTTATCTTCGTGATGATAAACGACTTATATAAATAATAGTAACTCGAGAAAGAATAAGTATATTTTCTATATTTATGTTATTATCTGTATAAACAAAATTACAATAAGAACACAATACAATAATTACAACTAATATTTACACTCAAATCTATTTTCTAAAAATCTAAGCCGTCACGAGAACGTGACGTTCTCGTGACGGCTTAATTGCCCAGAATGCAGGCAGCATTGCCACGTTGAATGGCAATGCTTATTTTTCTGTATTAAATTAAATAGTATATCGTTCATCACAAAGTAGACGGTGGTACAGTACTGAGTACAGAGGCCCTTGTACGACTTGAAAGCATTATCTTTCGAATATACATGGAACAAGTAGTGATTCGCCGAGTACTCGGCCTAGATTGGGCCGAGTACCTGGCCGAATACTCGGCTTTATAATTAAGGCCGAGTACTCGGTGCTCGGCCTAACTCTAAATAAAACCGGCCAAGTGCGAGTCGGACTCGCGCACGAAGGGTTCCGTACCATTATCTACAAAACGGCAAAAAAATCTCGTTTGTTGTATGGGAGCCCCCTTAAATATTAATTTTATTCTGTTTTTAGTATTTGTTGTTATAGCGGCAACAGAAATACATCATCTGTGACAATTTCAACTGTCTAATTATCACGGTTCATGAGATACAGCCTGGTGACAGGCGGACAGACGGACAGCGGAGTCTTAGTAATAGGGTCCCGTTTTACCCTTTGGGTACGGAACCCTAAAAAAGGCCGAATCCGCCGAGTACCGAATCCAAACCAAAGTACATAGTCGTCCCATGTCTAGTCAAAATGTAAATGCATCATATCACATGTTCTGTAAAAGTATGAATTTGTTTACATAAAGCTCTGCCCACTGCGTATCCAGTCCATCACTTGGCTATTATCAGTTCGTCAACCTACGTCCTCTGAACCTGGTAATACCTTAATTACTCAATTTCATCTCTAGATTGTTTCTTAAGTGAGGCCACACTCCTATGTATACACTTTTTATTGCGATAATAGTAATTGTAGCGCCACATTTCAAACGCGACACATTTATCGCCCCCATATAAATCAAACACACCAAGGACACAATTTTAGTAGTCTACAAACGTGTCTTTAAAATCAAATCGTTATTAAAACTCTTTCAAAATTCAAAATTCAATAACTTTATTTCTTTGGGCTTATCGACAAAATAAGCACTTAGACAAGTCAAATTTTATAGATAAACATACTTTAGTTCCATTAATACGATAATTCCATTAGAAAAGGTCAAATTCTTAAAATCAAATAGTGACATGGAAATAAAGTGATATTTTTTTTATATTTCTGTCGCTTCGGTAGGTCGGTATGAATAGGTACTAAAGTAAAGAAGTGACTAAGAAACCTTTAGCCTGTTAGTTGTTATTTTTCGAGTTGGAGCAAAACTCGTCCCATACTTTTTTATCCTGTATCCAGATAATAACAAATATTTAATACTTATATTAATACTAGATGTTGCGCGCGGCTTTGCACGACGGACATTAAAGAGGAGTGTCCGTCGGTCCCCGGGAGGTATCCCGGGGACGGACACTAGGCTACTTTTATTCCGTCTTGGAGGTAGATGGTAATCTACATGCCAAATTTCATTGAGATCAGTTCAGCCGTTATAAGGTAACAGACAGACAGACAGACAGAGTTACAGAGTTACTTTCTAATTTATAATAGTAATATGGATTTTATTTATACTAAGCCTTTTTACACTGGAAGGTTATGACTACTCATGACCTTGATATACGGGGCGAAAAGTATGTCGCGTTTCAAATGTGGCGCTACAATTGTCGTAATACAATGACGACCTCTGTGGTGCGGTGGGCAAAGGCCTGCCTGCAACGCAGGAGGTTGCGGATTCGATTCCCGCCTCGGGACAACTGTTTGTACGATCTGCAGACATTTGTTCAGGGTGTTCTGGTCGTTTTCTATGTATAATAAAAATATCTATCTATGTATTGTATTATATTACGTATATCAGTTATCTAGTACCCATAACCTGACCTGTATCTAAATCACATTATACTTAGACTTAGATAGGCGAATAACATTGTTTTAAATTTTAAGCATTATACACTTACTAGTGGTTTATTTTTCGCTTCTTCCACTTGTGGACAAAAAATTGAAGCGAACAAAATCAATAATATTTTGTTTCTTATTTGATAATAATTACTATTTATTAAGCTGTTTATGTATAAAATTTGACTTGTCTAAGTGCATTTGTAAGCCTAAAACTAAAAAGTTATTGAATTTTAACACAAGCTCTGCTCAGCTTGGGGCTAGATAATGCTGTGTGAATTGTCCAGCATTATTTATATTATTTTAATACAAGTGTAACTGTGTCTGGTGTGCTCACTTACAAACATCATGGTACGTTTTCGAAATCAGTCATTAAGTACATATGTCAAGTAGGTACCTACCTTGTTACAAACTCCGCTTTGTTTTGGCAACATGATTGTGAGAAATGTCCACAACTCTTTGTTAAGTCCGAGCTACTGCCGGCGGTTTCGAAAGCGTTTTTACCCTAGAAAATAGCACAATAAATCCTTCATCGAGATGCGATCTCCTTTGCCCTTTTGTATGTAACAGTCACAGCCGGTTATTCATCCGCTTCAGCAAATGACAATTGTTATTGTAATTTTCTTAATAAATGTTCTACTCTGTTTGTTAGATTAGTAATAATAATAAATAATATAATAATGCTGGACAATTCACAAAGCATTATCTAGCCCCAAGCTAAGCAGAGCTTGTGTTATGGGTACTAGATAACTGATATACATAATACAATACGATACATAGATAGATATTTTTTATTATACATAGAAAACGACCAGAACAAATGTCTGCAGATCGTACCTACACACATTTGTCCCGAGGCGGGAATCGAACCCGCAACCTCCTGCGTCGCAGGCAGGCCTACGCCCACCGCGCCATAGAGGTAGTCATAAATAAATATTTCATTTTAAATAAACAAAACATATAATTATATGAACTCTTATAAACCATAATTACATCTAAGTTTACGTTCAAGGGAGGTTACCATGGAAACAAAATCTAGCTGACCTCTCGATTCGCATGAGATTGCTCGTATTCTATAGTAGAGTGGAATGGTATTACATGACCCATTGTGTAATAAGACACCTTGCCGGTATCTCTATAATATTTTGCAAACATTGTCTTTGAGTCAGACACACAATGACGGTTTTAATGACAACGGATTATGAAGGTGAGAATAATGATCGTAAAGGTAACTAGTGAGAAAAAACATAGGTAAAATGAAATTGTATATATAATAACGTATTGTATTATGTATATCAGTTATCTAGTACCCTTAACACAAGCTCTGCTTAGCTTGGGGCTAGATAATGCTGTGTGAATTGTCCAGCATTATTTATTTGTTTTATTTTAATCACATGACACACGAGGCAGGAATCGAACCCGCAACCTCCTGCGTCGCAGGCGGACCTTCGCCCACCGCGCCATAGTGGTCGTCAATTAGCTAAGCAGTTAAATACAAGGCTATTATTAACACAATGCTCTAAAAGCTTTGGCTTCTAGAAACGACAATTTTTATCATCTTCAGTCAACGCTAAACAAATTATTCTAGATAGCACACTTTAAATTAACGATAATTAAAATAAATAAACGATTACGTAAATTACCTACAAAGAGATAAGTGTATAGGACTCGTGACGTTTATCTTTGTTTAAAACGTTATTTTTTAATGCTTATTTGATAAGCTATTTGATACTTGTACGCAAGTATAGTTAAATAAAGTGTCATGATACTTATTTAACCTCTCTACTTACCTACATAGTGGATTATGGAGTTGGCTGATATATGTATGTATGTATGTATAGGTAGGTATATATGAATCCGAAAAGTGTGATTATAAAACGTATTTCCTTACTTTATTTTTACTGGACTATCCACACAGCATTATCTAGCCCCAAACTAAGCAGAGCTTGTGTTATGGGAACTAGATAACTGATATACATAATGCATAGATAGATATTTTTTTATTAAACATACGAGTAGAACGGCCAGAACACCCTGAACAAATATCTGTAGATCGTAAAGATATTTGTCCGAAAGCAGGAACCGAACCCGCAACCTCCTGCGTCGCAAGCGGACCTTTGCCCACCGCGCCACAGACGTCATTTAAACGACGCGTCATCTAAATTGAGGAAATAGTATATACCTATGTATTTTAAAAGTGTAAATACTAGTTCTAATTTTTCGTTTGTTGCTTGAATAAATAATCCCCTAATAGGTAAATATGTGAATTTATATCATACCTATATATACAATTTTTACTTAAATCGATATTTTTTAATATACATAGGAAATTACCAGATCACCCGGAACAAATATTTGCTGGTCGCACAAACAGATGTTCGAAGGTGGGTCATGCATGTGTAATCTCTACCAAAAATTACCAGGTAGAGTCTCTGCAATACCTTAGTAAAAAATATGATTCATTGCAATCTCACTAATATTATAAACGTGAAAGTTTAGATGGATGGATGGATGGATAGATAGATGGATGGATGTTTGTTCCTTTATCACGCCAGAACGGCAAAACGGATCTGGATGAAATTTGGCACAGAGATAGATTATAGTCTGGAATAGGACATAGGCTACTTTTTATCCCGAAATTCCTACGGGAACGGGAACTACGCGGGTGAAACCGCGAGGCGCTGCTAGTTTAATAATAATTACTTTTGCGTCCAGTCGCGTACGTACGCTTTAGTGAAAGTTTCATTAAGGCCTTTCACTGCATGGCTAAGCTTTTTACAGTCACTAATAAAGTTTAGCAAACAAGGCTTTCTTTAGTCGTATATTCAAACGGATCTTAACTTCAAGCCGTTACTTGAAGTTAAGTTAGAACTTTTACGACAAAGCTGACGAAAACTGAAGGCCTATTTTAATTTTCCGTAATACGCAATAGATTGTTGTTACTTTCGGTATTTTTTTTTGTGCAAATCGATACTCTAATTCTGTGTATTAGTACACCAATTTGCCGAAACGATACACGAAATTTCGTGTTCAGGAATTAAAATTGACTGTTCAGTTATCTTAGTTTAGCCTTTGAAACCAAAAGTTGTGAATAAAAATAACTTAGCATTTCTTAGAAATGAAAAACCATACATTATGATGTTACCATAGTGTAGAGCCTTTTTTAGAGTAATCTTCTTCAATGAGGATCCTAAAGTTGGAGAACCACCTAACTATGATAAATGGTATAGGTACAACATTTTGTGACCGTGTTCGTTCAATTTTAGCTATATGTACATATATCCTGCACGCACAATAGTTTTCTACATAACGCTGCAGGTATGTCATACAAAATCAAAGTGTATCAAACTTTCTCCTAATCGTTATCTAAGCGATGTATCATAAAGTCTACATTACCTTCTTATTACTTCACCTGTAACCTACCTAATTATCTGAAGAGTACAAAAGGTGGAGTACATCCCAGTTAAAAGCAATAAATAAATTTCAACACCATTTATTTTGGTAAAATTACAATTATCCTTAACTTAACTACCTACATTGGCGTAAACTTTGGCTTTACAACGTTTTGGTTTCACATCACTAGATTTTCTTCCACTTTGATTTGCATTTTGTATATTGATCACTGTGTCCAATGGTTTAACTTTAGGGTCGGGGTGTCCCGATCCTCACGGATTGTTCCTTCATTGTGCTTCGAAGCCTTCACGGCTCTGAAGATGAAGCGAACAGCCGGCGTAACTTCACTCCTGATGTCCAACACGAGTTGATCAAGGCTCCTCATCTTCCGAGAGTGATGGCAGCGCGAGAGAGCGGCGCAGCCTCTGCTTTTGCGGAGAAACTGACTTCTGACGGCGGAGTCCTTCCGTGTGCAGCAAGTAAGACCTTTTCTCCTCGAAAACCTCTTCTGTCTCGTCCTCCACGAGGGCTGGCAAAGCGACTTGGCGCTTCTGGCGCCGCGGGCAGTCGGTCACGATCGTCTCCATATCGCGGCGTCCCTTGATGGTGGGGTACACATCCGCATACAGCGCAGACACTGTTTCTAGTTTCACAACCATGATTGTTATTGGATTTTGGTATAGAAAGTTTGAATACGTGTTCTCTTTGCGAGTTTAGAGCGCAGAGTGCGGAGGGGCGGAGAGGTGAGCGGTATTTATAGTCTCGCGGACCGTGATAATTCAGTTTGTTGGTCTGTGTGCGTCTGCTGGCATCAGGAGGGTCGTTGTGTTCGTGAGCTTTGTCTGTGTGGGTTGTTTTACGTTCCCCGCGTTTTCTCAGGAGATCTAGTGTGTGTAGTTTACGTCAGTGTGTCTTCATGATGGACAAAAAGCGTTTCCCCAAAGATTCTAGGAGATAATGATATTGAGATTTCCTAGATAAGCGGCAATTTGCTGGAAAACCCGGACGGAGGTTTTCCTTAATTTGAAATAACACTTAGCGCGTGGTTTTGGAGATGATTCGTATTTGAGTGGTAAGGGGTTTATGCAGAAGCGAGAGAGATGCATAAAATCAATAAAATGCTTGTAGTGAATGTGATCGCGACGTCCGCTAACTCGGAAGAATAAGGTCTGTGTTCACCAAAAGATAATCGGAGAATTAGGCAGCTTCATCGGTTAACTTGGTCGTTTAATGTATGGAAATTTGTGTCGAAAACGTCAAAGCAACTGTTTAAAATTTAACCATGTGTTGGTGAACGCGGGTCTAAAATGTTTTCAGCATTGAGTGCAATTCTTGTTGTCATCTAGATTCTAGAGATATCAGTGACGTTATTAATCCATATCACCTGATTATTTCGTTGCAAGTGTGCTTGATGCTTGTTTATCGAACAAAAACAAACATTTTCCGCAGGTTTAGCCGTGGTTTTAATCAAAACAGCCGTGATATTTTCGCAGCTCTGAATGCATAAACAAATGAAGTACCAGGAGACTAGAGGCGAATAGATAATGTAGAGTCTGCTTGACCTGAATTGTAGAGCCATCTCTAGAGCTTTGACAAACTGGATCTTTGGTTACAAATGCGTTTTGTACCAGAATGACATATGCATGGCTTCTGGCCCGCATGCGGACCAGGATCCGCACGCGAGCTGAAATCCGCATAACAGGAAAAGAGTTATAACTTTCCCAACGAACTCTACGAAAGAAATGGATCAATTTTACTATTTCATTACATTTTATTCAAACTTGAAAAGTACAATAACACATAATAATAAAGAAAATCTACTGAAATTAAAAGTCAGGTATGAATTGTATGGCGTGATCGGATAGCACTAATTCGTTATCTTGTTTCTTATCCTGACCGATCACGATATCGGATAGCACCTTTTGCCGTGATCCGTCAGGATATGATCAGTTTTTGCGTGATCCGTCAGGACATACCCACAGAAAGTACCAGGCAACTAGAAATGCATAGGTAGTGCAATGAGCTTGACCTAAATAGGTAAAGACCGATAAGTGCTGTATAAATAGCATCGCGATGGCTTTCCGACCTTCGTGCAACATGCGATGGTTGTTCTATGACCATTATTGTATTGACAACCGAGGTAATCTACGAGTATCTAACGTCTGACTGACCTGGTAGGTTAGAATATTATTATATAACGCTCTGCCAAGTTCCTATCTAGGTATAGAGACAGTCAAAGGGAACAATATCCATTCAAGACTCGTTTTCCGAGCCTGGAATGGATATTGTACGTAATCTACAAGTGATTGCAAATAAACAAAACACATGATGCAAATAAACAAAAGATAGAGCTTAAAATACCGAGTTTCTTTACAATTAGATAAGGACAAAATTCGTCCACTAAAACGCGAATTTCGGATGCACCTGATATTAGTTTTTTTCTCTCCTAGATATCGATTTAAAAGATATTTCTAATTCTACGTAGGGGAACTGGTTTTTGCCTGCACTGACATCTCGCATGGGAGTGTATTGTGTATTGTATCCTGCCTAGCCAGGCTCTTGGAGATTGACAGCTTCGTTTCAGATTTTCTGTGGGTGTGGACGGGTTTGATGCCTCTACGAGACTTCTCAATCGCTTTTTCAGTCTAAAAGATCTTTGGACTTGTTTGTTCTTTTTTGAGTATAAACAAACAGTATAAAATATACTCAAAAAAGAACAAACAAGTCCACTTAGAATGAGTAAACATTGGTATCTAAAACTAAGTAGGTACAACTAGGCAAAGTTACTGTAGATCTACGGCGTTTAACGATCTAGATGATAAATGCCACACGTTGGTAACAAGTAAAAGTGACAAAGCAAAAGAAAGGTAGGTACATAAATCAGAATTAAAATAAAGTGGGTAGGCGATTTTTGTCATGAACTACGGAGCTGAGACATGGACACTCACGGTGGGGCTGGTCCACCCGTTTAAAATCGCTCAGCGAGCTATGGAAAGAGCTATACTCGAAGTTTCTCTGAAGGGTAGGATTCGTAACGAATACATCCGACAGAGAACCAATATTATCGACATAGCTCAAAGAATTAGCAATTAAGTTGCAGTGGCCGGCCATAGATCGCGATGATCCGAAAATCGCTGGGGTAAACGTGTTCTTAAGTGGAGACCGCGACTCGGCAAACGTTATGTAGTACGCCCTCCGGCCAGGTGGGATGACGACCTGCGAAAATTGTAAAAAAATGTAAATGCTGGATGCGGCAAGCTAAAGGCAGGGCGCTATGGCGTTCATTAGGGGAGGCCTATTTATCCAGCAGTGGACTAGCATAGCCTGATGATGATGATGAGGTGTAGATTTCACAAATACCTAATTCGCTTCAAGTCATACGAGTAGGTACTATTCCTTGGCCATGCAAATGTCTAAAAACAATCATAATCTCACTACCTTCTCTGATCCACAGGTGGACGAAGGCCTCTCCCTGATAATCGCGTTGGCTATATGACTTTTATCTCATGGGGGTTAATGTCCATGATCCCCATGCTGGGCATGCGGGATGGGGATTGCAGTTCGGTGGTAGTGTTCTGCAAGAGGAGCTACTGCCCGCCCCCCGGTGTGTGTCCTATAGTCGCCTCTAACAACACCCACGGGAAGAGTTGGAATGTTGTAAATTCTAGGCCGACACTACACGAGGAAAAACAGCAGAGCTTAAAATACCTTGGAGAAATCTACTTACGTCTCTATCGCCTTTATTTGATGTAAATCTGAGTTGCATCATTTATTCATGCGACCCATAAAGCAAGATGAAGTTTAGTTCAATATCAAACATCTTTTACCAGCGTCAGTGTGCCAGCTACTCTCGTACCACGTGGCCTTATGCGAGATAATGGTAAAAGGCCTGATGGTATGACCCTGATTCCTTGGAAATGGGTCGGTCTTTAGTTTGGGATGCCACTTGTGTATACCCTAGCACCTTCTCATCTTTCAGGGACCTCAGTAAGGGCTGGCTCCGCAGCAACATCAGTAGAGTACCTCAAACGGGGAAAATACATAAATCTTGATCGAGGTTACCTATAGGTACTTGGGGTCCTGGGGTACACGAAATGTACAAAGACCTTACAAAACTTCTCATAGAGTCCACAGGTAATCGGAATGCTGGCTTTTATTTCGGTCAACGAATAAGCATTGCCATTCAACGTGGTAATGCTGCGAGCATTCTGGGCACACTGCCTTCTGGTGACGGCCTAGATTTTTAGGCAATAGATTCAAAATGGGACGAGTCAAGAACGTTTTTAGCATAAAATTTCAGTTTCTTGACTCGTCCCACTGGATTCCGCCCAAAGTGGGACGAGTCAAGAACAACTCGATTGAAGTATAAACTAGTTGTAATTGTTTTATTTTGTTTATTGTAATGTTCATAAATAAATCTGTCACAATTCAGTGTAACACCTGTTTTCATCAGATATGCAATCCGCACTTGTTTTATTGCATTCAACCAGCATTCAACTTATTTATTTTTTATTTTATACTCTAGTCTAATTTAAAAACCAAGTTTTAAAGAAGTCAAACTTGTTTAAAAAGTGGTATATAACAAAACAAAATATGTACAAACAAGACACAGCTGGACCCAATAATGTATAAAAAACCATAAAATTAAAAATACTGTTATCATAAATGTCAAAGTTTGGATGGATGGATAGATAGATGGATGGATGTTTGTTACCTACTCAATCACGCCAGAACGGCAGAACGGATCTGGATGAAATCTGGCACAGAGATAGATTATTATAGTCTGGAATAGGACATATGCTACTTTTTATCCCGCAATTCCCACGGGAACGCGAACTACGCGGGTGAAACCGAGAGGCGCTGCTAGTTTACAATATCAACCAAAATTATTTACTGTAAACTTGACAAGGCAAACCGTGCGTGGTTCCGGTTTGTGTTGGGATTTCATTTTATCTGTAGTTTCAAATCTATAACTAGTTTCTGCATGTGACTTCGCAATTCGCATGCGTTTTTCCGATTTAAAAGTTATTTATATTACATGAATCCAGGCCGTGAAATATTAGTTACATCTGATTTGAGTTTTGGTTAGCAACTATACATATAAGTACCTCAAATTCAGCATCAATGGTCCGCTGACTGGACGCAGACCTCCCCCTGTTAATCGCCTTATAGACTCGCTTTTATCTCATGGATGGTAATGCCCATAATCCCCACGCTGGGCATGCGGGTTGGGGATCGCAGTTCGGTGGTAGATCTATTCTGCAAGAGGTGCTGTTGCCCGCCCCCCGGTGTATGTCTCTTAGTCGCCTCTATGACACCCACGGGAAGAGTTGGGGTGGTGCGAATCCTAAGCCGGCACCACACTATGTATTATGTACATAATATATCACCAACTATTATAATCCGTAAAACTCAAATCTATAATCCCGATCAATCATCATTATCATCAATCACTCGTACATGACGATAACATAACCATCTGTTTACTTTACCCACATTTGTAATACTAGTGACATGATAAGAATATAAGTGTTTATCAAAACAAAAACAAAACAGTAATTATTGTTGTTGATTCCAGCAACACAATTAGTCAAATGAAAACATTTATTTGCATATAAATTATAATTATACAAAGTAATAAATAAGTTTTATATTAGTGGAAGTCTGTGATAGACGTGATAGTGCTCTACCAACTCCATATCTAGGCAATAACGGTATCGAAGTGACAGACGTAGCTGAATCTAGTATAAAACTGACGACCATTTACAAAAAACGCTTATTAAGGCGCATACCCCAGTCAAACTATCGCCTTCTTTGTCTTATTATTCCGTTTAACAAAGAAAATTCCAAAAATCCATCGCACAGGTTGTGATACCTATTATAAGCTTTTTTTTAATGCGTCTGTTATAGTTTTATTCCATTTAGTTTAGGCAGTGAATCGAAGTTGGCCTTGGTGGCCACCAAAATCTATTTTCGATTCACTGCCTAAACTGAATGGAATAAAACTACATCAGACGCATTAAAAAAAAGTTTATAATAGGTATCACAAACTGTGCGATGGATTTTTAAAATTTCCTTTGTTAAACGGAATACTAAGATAAAGAAGTGGCGGCGCTAGTTTGGCAGGGGTATGCGCCTTAAATCGTAAAATAAGTAGTTTGAGCAAGTAGGTTTTTCCTTTCCCAAGATAACCAACAGATGACTCTACCTAATAGTTATCAAAACAACATTGTGGTGGTCGCAGGGACTCTGTATATAGAGGTCGCGCAGGTCCGCTATTCGCGGTGAGGAAGGGGAAGCTTGATCCAGCAATGGACGTATAGTGTACTGATGATTAACAAAATAAAACTGGCCAAGTGCGAGTCGGACTCGCGTACGAAGGGTTCCGTACCATTATCTATAAAAACGGCAAAAAATCACGTCTGTTGTATGCGAGCTCCCTTAAATATTTATTTTATTCCTTACTTTAGTATACATCTGTGAAAATTTCAACTGTTTAACTATCATGGTTCTTGAGATACAGCCTGGTGACAGACGGACAGCGGAGTCTTAGTAATAGTGTTCCGTTTTACCCTTTGGGTACAGAACCCTAAAAAAAGAAAATATTTCTCATACCAGAATGGTTAGGCCATTCTGGTCGACTGAATAAGTGCCGGACTTCAACACAAACAAAAGTTGGAGAAAAAATCTAACCAAGATGGATATGAGTCAGCCTGTGCAAAATTGTGTACAAATCTAGGTCATACTGAATCCACTGACCTTTAACCGTACCATGGACCATTTTGTGATAATCAAGGTGTCATATGTACCACCTGACCTACCATCGATAATAGCTGAATTGGGTTTCTCGGACGGGCAAACAACTGTGTTAGGGTGTAGTGAACCACTCACTGTGGTAGGTAATGATAACGGATTGTTTGAGTTGTTAGACAATGCCATAATTAGGTTAACACTTTCATGCCCACGACGCACTTGCTCCGGGTAGCGCTGCCGCCCCTGGAAGTCGGACAGTTCGGGCAGTGAATGCGTGAGTCTGATTCATTTTTATTTGGCTAGTCCATATGTCAAGTACGGTCTTACGGAAACAAAGCACTTTGACTTTTGATTTGTGTAATCCATCGAAGTGGATTTTTCAGGGATTCGAATCCGCATCAAAGGAACCACATTTAGATACATACGGTATATATGTATACAGTACATAGTAAGGTAATCATCATCAATAAAAAAGTAGTTTAGTTTACCGTCGTTTTCTATATTTACAAAAAAGATTTTAAATCTGGTATATTTCGGCAAAATTACATAGCTTTTTTATACAAAACAATAAAATGTCATGTGCGAGTTGAACTCGCGCAACAAGGGTTCCGTTTAATTATCTAAATAATAATTACAAGATCTTGTTTCTTGCCAAATATGTACCGTATGTATGTCTGGTCCATGGCGAGTTTTTTTTTTGTGAATAATCTAAAAATATCCGGATTCAGATTTTTTCCTTTACCTACTTGTGCTGTAAGACTTTGCTTTTTACTAAATGTTATTGGATAAAAATGGCTGCAACTTTTGGCTGCGTTGACTTAAAAACTCGATTTATACTATGGCTACTAGAGCTTTCGGACTTATGTATATGATGTTAATTGCAACTCAACACCTCTACGCGTTCCTGAGAAAAAAGGATTGACAGACGCACAACATAGCGATCCTATGGTGGTTTCTTTTTTAAGTACGGAACCCTAAAAGTAATTATGACTTACTTGGAATTGGAACCTATCAGGGGGTTACCTATCAATGAGTGCCACTGCACCTGTTCTGCGATTTTTTCGGCTTCGAGCTGATTTGAAGTAATAATAGAAATCCTTCGCATAGTTATTTTACTTTATAAGGCAAAAAGTGAATACGTACTGTGTCACAGTCCTTGCATCGTTATTTTACTATAAGGCAAAAAATGAAAACATACTGTGACTTTACAAGCATAGTGACTCAAGGACCGACTCCCTGGGAATGTGTCATTCATCGTTGACACATTTATTAGTTTTTTATTATATTCTGTTCATATCAAGCATAATGATAACGTAAATAGGCGCCGTAGATTTATCTATTTATTTGTCCACTATCTATTTGCAAAAAACCCACGTTATAGCTTCCCAGAACACAATTTTGTTTATTTTATGACTGTTACGATAATAAAACAACTAGGTAATTTCGATTTTTCTCTTATCAGCTCCAATGGCGGCTACAAAAACCTATCTAAAAATGTTATCAATAAAATAACCACATAAAACTAATCAGTGGAAAAGTACCAGTAGTGGCGCCATATTCATCAAACAATTGCGTAATATAATCTATGAGTGAGGGTCAATCGTAACTTGTATGTAAAGCAATTATGCGAATGAATGGACTCGTCCAATTGCATGAAACAATTTTCCTAAATATTGAAAATACCTACATAAAAGGTACGTCACATTTACGTACTTCATGCTTATAACACGTGGATCCTCATCATGATCATCAACGTGCAACTTCATCATCAATGTCGTTTTCATCCACGGTTTTTAGGGTTCCGTACCTCAAAAGAAAAAAGGAACCCTGACATCCTCTATAATAATACACGGACAGACGGACAGACTGTCAACAAAGTGATCCTACACTTTGTTGTCAGTCCGTCCGTCTGTCCGTGTATCCGTCTGTCCGTCTGTCAACCCACTTTTCTCAAAAATGCGTATCGAGTTGAAATTCACATCATATACTCAGGCGCGTAACGTCTTGGAGCTTCAATATAAATCAAACTTTTTAGTCAACGGAATCAAAAGTAACAGCCGTTTATGCACAATTTTTTTAAATTTTCCAAGGGAATCACATGCACACAAAACCTATAGGGTACTTCCCGTTGAGCTAGAATCATGATATTTGGCAAGAAATAAGGTCTTTTATTTATTGATTTTATTTATTTATTTATATATTGATTGTCACAAGTAAAAACGATTTCGTGACGACAAATCCCATCTACCGGTGGGAAAAGGAATCAAATGTCTTACAAACAGAACCAAGGTTCTAACAATTCCATGTAATCGATAAGGCACAAAAAGCGCCATCTATCGACAAGAAGTGGAAGGTGGAAGGCGTGTCCCGGCGGGGAAATAGCGAATGCGCTGAAGAAAAATCATTGTCGTCGGTCTAAAAGGGTGAAGGCACGGAAATCCAGCATCCTCCGAGAAAACCAGAGGATGAGGCACTCAACTCATCAAGAAATCACAAGAAAGGCTTCCCCGCGAGGAGCGCCATCTAGTAGTACCTAAGAGTACTAGGAGAACGAACACAACACACGCGCATCGTTGTTATGGTAAGACAGTGGTCGGAAATCAAGGGGTTGTAGCGGTCAAATAAACAATAAAGGAATCGCGAGGTTTATCCACCTTAGAATTTACTTCTGGAACGGGAGGTTATCAGCAATAGAGGGCTCGGGTTGGAGTTACTCAAGAAATCGGGTTTTCGTGATTATGTGCGACATTTTTGAAGAGAAGAATATGCAAACATTTTGTGTCGAGGAAAATATGGTCTCTGGGTTCGGGACCATGAAAGGAACACGGGAAGCGATTTGACGAGATGCCAGGACCCAAAAAGAAAAACTCAAAAAAACAATAATAACAAAAGATTCAACAAATAAATAGGACCATAGTGCGTCCACCGTGGGATGCCCTGGCGGCGAGAAGCAAGCGGAAGTGAATTTGGGCTTCGAGAATGTTCCGTAGATCTAGTCATATAAAAACCCAAACCGGCGACGGTCAGCGACCATTCTGGAAAAAGTTTGAGAGGCGAAGCTTTGCTGGTGGCGAGCAGAAAGAAATTGTCGAGGTGGCTGCATATCCCGGGCGTCAATTCCGAAGCATCTCTGGAGCCGCTGGTTCCTGGAAGTCTTGCCGCAGACCGTGCCGCAAGACAACCATCATTGACGAGGAACGCTGAGGGAAGAGAATTGGCAAGGATTGGCGAACACCGGTGATCCAGGAGCGTTGGCAGCCAGCACGAGACCCCCAGTTGTGGAGGGAACAAAGAGAACTACAGATACAGGTACCGTGCGACAAAGTGGGGTTCATCAGTGGAAACGGGGGGAACTACGGGTGATTCCAAACAGGAACACCGAGAAGATATAGTAAGCTAATGGGAATCTTTTCGGGGAATTTCAGGAAGCGTACGGGATCGAAGATCCCGGGAGTACGAGCTTTGACTGTCGGCGAGGCCAGCTCTCTAGCGAGGGGAAGCAGCGTGTGAGGCGTTTTCCCGGTCGTCGGAGATAAAGCGCCGGGCACAGAGCACCGAGAGACAGGAGCGGACTCCGGGATTCGAGGTGCATACGTGTCGACGGCGGATGGGCGGCGTCACGTGCTTCTAGAGGTGTGTTCTTTCCAAACTATTTGGGGTCGGTTCCCCTTCGTCGATTTTTCCAGAATCCTAGGGCGTGTTTGTATTGGTTGTTTTTCTTTTGGTATAAGTTCACGTTTGTTGTCTCAGCTGGATTAAGTGTGTTAGGGTTTTCATAGTCTGTAGGTAGGGAGTGAATGAAGCCGCATCGGGAGATTTTGATATATAGTATTAGGTTAGGATTTGGCTTAGGGAAGCATAGGGTCAACGGGAGGCATTGGCAAGCGAGGTTACTATAAACTTAAATTCCACGGGTTCATTTTGTAAATAGGTCCGGTGAGAGTCGGCTGGCCTTTCACCCAGAATAAGCCTGCCCAACCTAGGCACACTATCTATAATAATTGTGGTCTCGCTAGCCTATCCTTTGCATAACTGGAGAGTTTATTTAATTTTTATTATTTATAAGATAGAAAACCTAGAATGTGGAAAGTTGAAATTTAGAGTGCGAGTTCATTTGCAAATCAGTTCACCCCAGTGCTCATCACCATTTGAGATCCAGAAACTAAGGGCCTAGCTCTGTTTTCATTTTTATCTTTGTGGAGAAAATCTCTTGAGCGCCCGGTCGGAAGTGGTGATCATCACTGAGCGGTCGATGCATTACCTAGTTGTATATTAACTTGTAAAATTTAGATACATTTTTTAGCTTAACAATAGCCGGTGTGTAAACATAGTAATAAGGGTAGTCTTAAAGAGTATTATAGAACCATTGGTGTTTAAAGAGTGGAAATTATTGTAGAACTTGAATATAAGGTATCAAAGAGTTTATATTTTTTTATTTATAGTGATAGTTCCCTCAGAGGTAGGACAGGAAAACTTATCCCGGATTCCCGCTCAAATCTATGCTAGCCTGGCAGAGCAGGAACCCGTGACAATAGGTAGTTAATATGTTTAGTTACGAAACCTCGTTGCGCGAGTCTGACTCGCACTTAACGTTTTTATTTTTGTTCGGGAAGCTGAGTGGAAGGCGCAACTAAGACCTTATGGATTACTGATTGCAATGGATTCCTTTTTTAAATATCCCAAGCCTATATTGATCTTACACATCTTCTGGTTGCCTGGCAGAAATCGCTATAAGCAATAAGGCTGCCAAATCCATTACTGTTCTCTTTTATATGTTTAATCAAATACAATCTGGTTTTTTTAATGTGATGAATAAAGTATTATCTACCTATCTATCTTTAGCTTGTTTAACAAGCTAAAGAGCCTAGAATGCAACTGCATTCTAGGCTTTCTAGGACTACATTATGTTGATAGGTAGGTACATATAGGAAGACAAACACCTACCCACCACCTCCCTAACAGCTTGTAAATCTCACTAATATTATAAACGTGAAAGTTTAGATGGATGGATGGATAGATAGATGGATGGATGTTTGTTCCTTTATCACGCCAGAACGGCTGAACGGATCTGAATGAAATTTGGCACAGAGATAGATTATAGTCTGGAATAGGACATAGGCTACTTTGTATCCCGAAATTCCTACGGGAACGGGAACTACGCGAGTGAAACCGCGAGGCGCTGCTAGTAATACATAGTTCTGTGCTGTTCCCCGCGGTTTCACCCGCGTTAAATTCGAATATCACAATTCTAGGGGGATTATTCCCGTAAATCTCCCATAGGAATTTGATGTGTTGCCAGGACAAAAAGTAAGCCTATGTTACTCTCCATCCTTTCAACTAACTCTATACCAAAAATCAAGCCGTTTGGTTGCTCAGTTAGGGCGTGAAGGAAGGACAGACAAAGAAACAAACACACTTTCGCATTTATTATATTAGGTAGAGGAAGAGATTATACGTCCATTGCTGGAATTAGGATTATGATAATGCAGATCTAGACTAAAAGATAATTAAAACACGCCTTTCTGGATTCGATGCATACCTAACAAGCATCCTATGCTATGCTGCAATGCAATGCGAATTTTTAATTGCATGCATGTTGTAGAGAAAATATGTATATATCATAGAACAGACAGACAGACATAAAATATCATTGATAGAGCAACTGTTCCAAATCTTCAGCATAGTGGGAATCATTGTTGAGATAAATTTGTCATTTGTACCGAAAATTTTATCTTAAAGAGACATTACAGAAATCATAGAACCTTTCCAAAACTTATCGTTTTTACACACTATTTTCCCGGGACGCACCGCAGCTACAGGAGCGAGATGATAGACAGTGGTATTGAAAGTGTTAACAGTGGGAATCTAAAAACGAAGAAAAGAAGCAGTGTTTTACCTTTTATTTTACCGTCGCGTCGGTTTATTTTATCGTGGACTGTCAGTTTGTTACGACGCAAATTGTTACTTCAAATCAGTCATTATCATCAATCTACGCAGGCCAGTGTTATCCAGTCAAGATCATTGCCTAGTGGGTTATCCGTCTAGCTCCTTGTCTAGATAGCTTATCGAGTCACATAATCATAATGAACACACATTTTGTTTTGATTTATAAAAGTAAAGGACCATATCCACAGATGGGTATCTGTCACCAAAGAGAATAATGCTGGACAATTCACACAACATTATCTAGCCCCAAGCCCAGCAAGAATGAACCCGGAAAAGACAAATTATTAAACGCGTTGAATCATCATGAATCAAAACGAGTTGAATCATCATCATCATCAGTCTATGTTAGCCATAGCGCGCTGTCTTCAGCTTGATACATCCACCATCTGCCTGCAGTCTTTCGCAGGTCGTCATCCCACCTGGTCGGATGGCGTCCTACACCACGTTTGCCGAGTCGCGGTCTCCACTCACACGTTTAGTGTGGTTGTCGGTTCCTTGCGAGATATGGCCAGCCCACTGCCAGTTCAGCTTGCTAATTCTTAGAGCTATGTCGATGACTTTGGTCGTTTACTTTGAACGTCGGACGTTTACAATGTGGTTCTCGTTTGAGAAAATTGATACGATTCGATAACTAAACACGCATCACGTTTCGTCGAGTTTCGGGGCGTTTCAATAGTGTGTGGAGCACTAGCTATTCAATAGGGCCGCCACGAACATGGAGAACTATATCCAAAGAATAAATATTTGGCTAAACAATGTACCTACTAGGTATCAGGTCAAATAATACATTAGCTTTAATGATAAAACGTTTACCATAGGTACCATACATGCATTCGAATATGTATTCGAATAAATAATGCCATTTTACGTAAAACAGCATTATCTTCCAATTTTTCCATAGCTTTAGTTTTCAATGTATGTGTCATACCGAAGCGACAGAAATCAAAAGTACCACTTTATTTCCATGTCAGTGTTTTATTTTAAGAATTTGACCTTTTCTAAGTGTACATTTTTGTATTTATGGGAATAAAGAATTTTAGATTTGATTTGAATGATTTTTCTATTCTTCAACTTCTTATAATGGCTTTATATCGTTCACCGGAGTGGCTCTGTATATTTATAAGTATAAATCAGAATCTACTATTCACAGAAAGTTATATGTATTTATCCGATAGGTCAAGAAAGGAGGCTATGTTTGTATTGATGCTAACAGTACTACATCATCATCATAGAAGCCCCATGTCATCCACTGCTGGGTATAGGCATGGACCAACTAATACTAATTTATCTATGATCCTTATAAAGGCACATGACAGAGAAGGCTGGCCTTTGCCAGTCTCTTCTGTCCTGCTTTCGCATCCAGGTATGTCCAGTGACTTTAATAACGTCATTAACTAAATGACAGATGATACCGTGTGAAATGTAGCACGAAGGATATCGCTGACGAACTGAATAAAGGAAAATCCCTTATTTTCCTCCATAGTAATAGTAATTCAATGTTTTCCTCTCCATTTTGCTTCTATTTCCTTAAATCCACCGTCCAAACAATAATCCTTTCCTAGAAGATTAATTTTTATTCCAAATCACCCTCCCTGCTGAGAGATGGCGTCAATCAGCCGTTTCAAGGAGAGTACGGTTTTCGAGGAAATTAAGCGTTCTCGGAAACTGAATGTTAAATATCGCTGAAACTACTCTGAAACTTCAGAATATACCAGTACCTAACTATGTGTCACACATAATATATGTCATGTGTTACAATAATATTAAATATCGTAAAAGCAGTCACAATGGTTACCAATATAAGCCTACTATATCACAGTTTGGTGATAAAATGCCTTGGTTATAGAAGCTTTTGTTACTTGGTCCCTTGTTTCAAAAGGCAGAAAAGGGTATCGTATCCTACTGGATAAGATACCCTTTTCTGCCTTTTCCTAGAAGGTGTTCTTTGCCATAAGTAGGTGCAGAGTGTTATTAAATCCTCGTTTGAAACCAGCCGGAAATCAGTGAAACACAAACCATGGAAAAACCAGACCCAGCCGACCGTAACTAGAGTCATGATGAGACTGAAAAGCAGGTAACTGGAGAATGAGCTATTGTGTATAATTTAGGTACCTCCAATGATGAACAGACTAAGTAGGTTAAGTATACAAGGTTATCTAGATAAAATAGGTAGATTAAAGGTTATTAAGTAGGGGTTTGGACCCGGGATTTCACGGTCCTGAATTTCCCAGGAATTTGTGAAATTTTCATTAGAATTTTAAATTCGGCCTATATTTGACGGAGACATCGACGAAAAACATTTAATAAAATATACAGCCGAACATAGATCCTCCTCCGGTAGTCGGTTAAAAAATCCATTTAACTATAACAGCGGTCAAGAATCTCTTGCTCTCACATTACACAAATGTATTTAAATATGCAATTAAGTATCTTAATCGTTGGTGGTCCTCTCGAAAGTTTCTCAGTAGTCCGCCCGCCCTGGCAGCCGCCCAACTGTCTACCTGTGACGCTGCACCTATATTCCAGAACGGGTGCTGCTGTAATGTTTATTTTGGGTCTTCAATAAACTTTATTCGGTTTTGATGTCGCGCAACGTAAAGTAATCCAACTACGTGATTGATCGGCGAAGAGAATGAAAGAGAACTGTTATTCTTTCATCTTGATGTGCTAAGAAATACAAACAACAGCCCATTAACCAGCTACCTTCCTGGCAGTGGTATAATCAGAAATAGATAGAGTTCTCATTTGTCAGAAGAGATCATTGCGCATCATACTTAGATTAACGTCAGTAAAAGCATAATCAAGAAAACTAAAAATTTGAAAGTGATTCAAACATCAGTGTTTTATTTCCTTGGACTCTTGTACACGTCACAATTGATTGCAGTGTTGATTCAACTATGTAGATTCGGCACGCGTTGTCTTTTGGTCGGGTGTGTAGTGTGCGGAAGCGAATCGGTAATTGTTGCCGTCGCTTACGGATTATAGCGTCGCGTCGGTGATTGGGTCAACGGGGTTACCGAGAACGTGTCTCAGTCTACGGAAGAGGGACTGAACTAAGTTCGAGCTTCTTTCTCTCGTTATTGCTGGTGGATTGGGTGCCTGTATTATTATCAAAGGAAGGTTTGCCTTACTTCCTGAGGACGCTGAAAAAATACTATCAAAACAAGTAGATGTGTATTGGGGGTTTTGGATCAAATAAAACCAGCGTAAGATGACTGTTGGTTTCTAGCCTGTGTGTAGGGGTGTCTAGGGGTTAGGTTTCGTTGGTTTTTTGTGTGAATGGTAGGGAGAAGCTCTGTTTCAGTGTATTTAGTTAGGGTTTGGGTGTCTATGAGCTCTGGTTTCTGGTTTGGGTAGGGGTCTCGTGGCTCCGTTATGCTGGTCATGGAGTTTGATAAGGGTTAGTTACCAACGTAAAGTGGCTCCTCGCGTCGCTACGGGCCGCTTCGAAACGACCAGTCACGTTACGCTGGTTTTATTGTGAGTCAAAACCCTCAATGCTACTCTTCGAGAGGGGTAGGTAGCTACCTATGATGGGTCCTCGAGCCGCGGCGCCTCGGGGTAGGTACCAACTTAAGATGGCTCCTCGGGCCGCTACGACGCGCCTCGGGGCGAGGAGCCACGTTACGTTGGTTCTTGAGTGGTCCAGAACATACATATTATAGGCTGGTCGGTCTCACGCCTCAGTTAGGCTGAGCGGATGTTGTGGTTTGATAAGAACTAATTTGATAAGCGGAGACATACCTAATTGATAACCTAGATTTATATGATGAATCCTAGGTAAGTTTGTATAAGTTGATATCATAATATTGTATGGAACACAAAGGAATGACAGGATGCAATGGGTGAGTAGCATTGATAGTGGATTGCTATTTAATGTGCAATTATCACCGCCTAGATTCATAGAGCTTGCGGGAGAGATCGTGAGCTGCACTTATACAGTACAAGTATTAAAATAAAAATAAAAAAAAAATGTTGCTAACAACTCTTTTACCGTGGGTGATTGTCTTCAACATTCAACATAAGAATAAAGTGGAGTTTGTGGAGAGAAGTATCACAAGTTTTTTACAAGAGGATTTACGTGACTTATGTGTGAGTAATTTTACAAACTTGAGATCTGTGAAGCTTATGGATAACTCCACTGGAGATTTTATAACGAATTGGATGATAAAATTTTTCCTATACACCGATAGTGATGAGGAAAATTTAACTGTCCGAAAAACCCACCTCGTTGTTTTAAGAAACGATCGATTAGCATGGAGACAGATCCATTTACCATTATGTAGTAATAATAATAAATTATTACTTTATAAATTGGAAGTTGCACATTCAATCAAATCTCGGTCAAAGCGTAGTAGTAGTTTAACAAATAACTTGCAACAAACCTGGTCATCTGATTTATATGAACAAAAGTTTACTGATGAGAGAGGTTTAGAGATTATTATAAAAGTACCGAGAGGTGAACCAAAGAAAATATTCAAAGTGGATAAGAATGAAGAAACGGTGAAAAAACTACTACCAAAAGATGAACATACAACGACAAGTATAATAGATGATTTCTCGAAAGAAATGGATTTAGAAACATCCAGTACTATATTATATACCCCAACCACCAGTTTTTTGAGTGAAACATGCTTACAGTATAAGCTAATGATTGAAGGTGTTATTTATTGGGGATACAATCAATTAGATAAATTAAACACAGGTGAAATAACAGATGAGAAATGTTCAGGTGAAGTACCATCATCGAAAATATAGCTAGCTGATTATTATACCCATACTTTAATCAATTATTTTTTTTTATAATTTTTTTACCTAACAAGTATTATTTTTAATTAAAAATGTGCCTATATTATGTTTTCTATGCTCCTATCATAGGTTTTTAGGGAAGGTTACTGAAAGACTTAATTATGTAAAATAAAACGTGTAAGTTAGATAAACTATCGTAGGAAAAAAATATGTTTTTGGAGCGAGGATAAGTTTAATTACTTTTTTTACAAGAGTATTTAAATTAATTCACTAGTTCCCATCAAAAACGTTTGATAAGCTATTATTGTGACGGTTATTGTGGTGAGAACTAATCATTAATTCCTGTTGATAAGGATAGATATACCTAACTTAGCTTAGTATAAATAGGGAGATCATGTTGGTTTAATATCCATTACCCCATAATCACACGAGCAGAGCAAGCCTTAACTAGTCTGTGGCTACTTGTTGAAGTTTCGAACCCTTAGAAAGCTCACTCAACCTGTTGTTGTAAACTTCAACTAAAGTTTCGGATCCTCGAAAGATTGTAAGTGTTTTTTTTTCACTTCTAACACTAAAAAAAAAAAATATGTCTTCTAATGCATTGAACAACCTAAACCTATATGGTGTGAAAAAATGGGTAAAGCTGGGTGATCTTGAGATGAATAAACCCTATAGAATAGAAAAAGCAGAAAGGCTTACTTCAAAATTTAAATCTGACGTGAAACAGACAGTACTCCATTTAAAAAATGGAAATACACTAACTTTACCTAGCAGATTTGATGATTTACACGAAGACATGTTTGATGAGTTACAAACAGGACTTTCCCTCATAGTTACAGAAAAAAATGGGAAGTCATGGATGGTTAACTTTAAAAAAGAATAAATCACCTCCATTTTTTTTTTAGAACAGATGTCTTTTTAATTACAGTAAACATGAGTGCTTCTAATAACTTGGAAAACCTACTTGAAATAATGGAAAACGATTGTAAGAAAGAGTGGATTCAATTTCTTGCAAACAATCGTGTGTTACAAATTTGGAGACATCCTTTACCTATAGGCTATTTGAGTAGCACAGTAGATCGTATCTTAACATCTCTTTATCAACTGAGCAACCTCAACGATTTTGAGATCTATGCACTCATTCAGCTATGGGATAAAATATCCAATCATATATATGATACTGTGGGGGATATTAACATTGATTTTGAAGAGTTGTTGGAGTTATTGAGCAATACCCCAGCTGATTGCTTTGGAAACGTTCTGTGTAATGACAGACTTGGGAGTTTATTAGTTAATGTCATGTTATCCTGCCTCGGCGATCACCTACAATTTTAAGCACACTTATTAAGTTAAGATAAAAAAAAGAAATTTCTGGATGTTACAGGTATCTTATTATACAATCCTGCTGTGCTGCTGCAGCCCTTAGCGAATTTTTATCTTTTTTGCAAGTGTTAATTTAGTTTATACAAAATGGATATTAATAATGTCCGCTTTTTGATTGACATTGATGGGTTCAATAGGGGGAAAGAAATGATATTCAAGGAAGTAGCAATCAAGGATATGAGGGAAAATATTGTTTTCTATTATCATTTGAAACTTCCTAAATCATTTTTAAAATATGGTTATAATAAGTCCATATGGTTCTGTGAACGATTTATACATGGTTTAGAATTTAATAATCATAGAAATGATTTAAATTATAGTCTTTTTTTAAAAAAAATTAAGCAATTAGATATTAATAGGGAATATATCTGGTTGTATAAAGGAGGTGTTGTAGAAAAAAACCTTTTAGATAGATTAGGGTTCAAAAACTATAACATTGAAGGGTTGGGGTGTCCTAAAGTAGAAATAATTATAAAAGAAATGAATATTAAAACTTCGAACTGTTATAGACATACGATGTTTCAAGCTCACGACCGACTACCACATTGTAGTAAAGTAGAGGTAATAGCATTCAGCTTATGGTTTAAACAATATTTAGAAAACCATCAGGATTTAAATTTTTTAACGTAGGTAGGTGAAGTAAATTAAAAAAAACAACTCGATGTTACTAAACTTTTTGTAAGCTTGAAACTTTGTATGTCTATGACAATTCAAAACTTTCTTAATATTCATTTTACTTTTATTAATATACTTTTTCTGCAATACTAACCAGATATATTCTTGTTATATCATTATAGTAAAATTGAGGTGATTATCTTCATATGTTGGTATATAACATTTACCATAAGTAGGTATGTGATAAGCACAGAACCATGGGAGGAGCTATACTCAGCAGTAGGTAATAAAAAGGCATATTTTTATAACAATGTTTATGTAATTAATCAATAGATATAAGCATACTGTATAATATTAATGAGTTAATTTTACCATCAATAATTAAAAAAACTTAGTTATAAGCAAAATTTATATAATCTAGGTTAAGCTTTCTTTATTAAAAATGTTTTTATTTTTATTTTATTCATTTGAATGTAATCTAGGTTATGCTTCTTAATTAATAAAATGTTTAATCAATCTTGTTTTCTTTATCTATCCAACTCATCGACTCCATACCCAACCATTTCACTAAGACTTTATTACCTCTTCTTTTTAACACCTTTTCTACTAAATAAATATCAGGATACTTTGCTTTTTGCAATTCTTCTTCATAAAATCCACCTAAAATTGCTTGTTTATTATCGTCCTGCAGTTGATAGGTAACAGGATTAGTGTTATTCACTTTAGCCACTTGAAATATTTCTGAACTCCAATTTCCAGTATATCCCTTTGAAAATATCGATTTATATTTACTTATCCTCACATAGTCACCACTCATAAATTTAGGTGTAGGTCGCGCTTTGATAAAATTGTATACATTAGATAAGAGAGCATTGGCATTTTTATGATTCACGGTTGCTGGAGCAACCTTGATAGTACTGTGTACCTTATTATTATATCTCTTTACTTGTTCAGATAATGTATGTCCAAGCCATTTGTAGGAACCATTGTAAGAAAATTTTTGCCATAACCAATGCTTGATAGTTCTGATGAATCTCTCAACTATGGATGCTTTCATTACGCTGTATGTAGAGTAATGGTTAATATTGTATTTTCTCATCAAAGATTGAAATTTTTCATTAAAAAACTCCTTCCCATCATCAGATTGAATGTTTTTAGGTATTCTATCACAACTTTTTAATAGATTCAACATAGCTTGTGTTACATTTTCCGCTGATTTAGTCTTGATTGCTTGAACCCATACATATTTCGAAAAGGTATCAATACATGTTAGAATATATTTAAACCCTTTATTATATTTAGAATAGTTTTGCATATCAATTAAGTCTATTTGCCAGGTATCATCCAACCCTTTTTGTATGAATCGTCTTCGTGGGAAACGTCTACGAGCATTTCTATGAAGCTCTTGAACAACTTGCCACTTACTCATCCTTTCTCACTAGGAGTTGAAGTATTACTAGGAGTTGAGGTATTACCAATAATTTTAGGTTTTTGGTTTCTGGTGGGTTTGATATTCTTAGCTTCAGGAAGCTTGTTATGAATATTTCTCGAAACAATACCTTGAGATAGTTTTTTAATTTTCTGCAAAAGAAAGTTTACACTCTCCTCAAGTTGTTCTTTATTAATAACATCATTCTTCAAAACACCCTTTTTTACGTTTCTTAGAATTCGATTTTCACAGTTTATCATTGTTTTTGTAACCTTTAAAAGTGATTGTTTTATAGGTTTCACCTCATTTTTACCTAAGTAACGTCCAAACTTATTCACAGTCATCTTACCACTGAAGATTAAGTAGGAGTTGTTGAGATTATATTAGCTTCTTGCAATTCTTCAATTATTGCTATGATTTCATTATCATGTACATTATTACCAGCATTTTGTGATGCTATTAGAAGACGTAATCGATCAACAAGTTCATTAGGATCATCCCAATATTTATAATCTGTTTCTGAGGTAAATTTTTTCATCAAGATATCTTTTTTAGATAAATTATTTAAAGTTTTATGACAACCTCCTTTTTTTACAGAGGAAGACGAACTTAATGGTTTTATATATGTAAGATATTTGATACTTCTATCACCTTGTAATTGCTCATCAGCTGTAAACTTTCGTCTGTGAGCATTTGTCATTTTTATGATTTTACCATAATTAACACTGTCTGCTTTTTGAATAAGGGATGTATCAGGATCTTTTTTACACAACAGCTCCATTAATCCAGGAGTACCCTTGAATTTTTCATCCCTAATTATTACATTATTCTTATCAAAATCAATAAGACTGTTTCCTATATGATATCCATCTGATTGGAGATGGATACCAAATGGTACCCTTTTCACTTTATTGATAACAAGATTATCTAAATAAGGTTTTACTGTAGGACTGAGATTATTGTTTAAGGTGAAGTTATTAAATGTTTCATCATCAGGTATCATAGTTGAATTGTGAGAATCTACTTCTTCATCATCATCATCATCTCTATAGCTATCATCATCAGCATCTTTATAACTATCAGTTTCATAATTATCATCATCATCACTTTTATCTAGGTTATCAACTTCAGTTTTATCATGATCAATATTATTTTCAGTTTTCTTCTCAGAATCCATTTGCTTTAAGAGGGAATTTAGAGGATTTGTGATTGGTTTGAATGTTTCTTGCAATGTTGAATTCAATTCAGATTTACCCTCATTCAAATTTTTAATTTTCTTTTTCACAGCCTTAACAGATTGAATCAATTTACGTTTCAGTTTTTTATCACCAAAGATCTGTGCACTTGAAGACTCCATTATATAATGTTATAAATTTTATAAGGTTGTTAGCTTTTATATTCAATTAACCTCTTCTAGACTAATAAAATTATCAAATCCTTTTCGATACCGACCTTTATTTATATCCATCTCTTTATTGATAACTAAAAATCCATATTTATCCTTCCAACATTCTCTGGAAAGATTTAAAAAAGTATCCCATGACATATCTGTATTCACATGATCATCATAGGTATGCTTAAGGTTCAGTTCATCCTGTTTAAAGAGAATAATAAAATTCGCATTATCACGTACCAACTGTTTAGGTATTCTACTATAGGTTTGACATAAATAGAAACAATCTAAACCACTATGTCTACCCATGGAGAAATGTGAACGAATAGGCTCCTGATCTTCCATCGACACATCATCAAATATTATAATACTATTCTCGTTTACCTCCTGTGGGGGTGTTACTTCAGTTTTATCAGTGAAAGTATAATAATTGACTTCTGGTATATGACTGAAAACCTTATCTAGAAATACATACTTTGGTTGGTTTAATGATTTCGAGTATAGGTAAATATTCTCAAATCTTAAGCCTTCTGGTTCTAATAGAAGAGTTAGCAGTAGATTAGTTTTACCACATCCAGATGGTCCGCAAATCAAACATCTAATGCTATCAGGTAGAAGCACACCATGTCTATGGCTAGAACCACCCTTTAAATTCAAATCCCAACCTTTAACCGATAATTGGGTTGCCTGTTTCTTAAACCTCATTTTGTATTAGAGTGATGATAAAAACACATGCGTATGCTTTAAATATCTTAGATAGAGAGTAACATTAGTTGATAATGCTCGTACATCATAAGACCCACCTCAGTAATCGTAAAGCTTTATCAAGGAGTGGATGCGGATTAATTAATAGTATCATCAATAAATTACCCTTTGAATTACATATACCTGGTTATAATTACTGTGGACCTGGAACCAAACTAGAAAAACGTCTCAATAGAGGTGACTCTGGTGTTAACCCTTTGGATGAGGCATGTAAATTACATGATATTGCATACAGTCAAAATTCATCCTTAGAGCACCGTCATAAAGCTGATAAAGAGCTTGCATTAGCTGCAGAGAAACGTTGGCGTGAGTCAAATAGTTTACCTGAACGAATGGCTGCTTTTGGGGTTGGTAAAATAATGAAGTATAAAGTGAAAAATGGTATGGGGATGCATTTATCGAGTGTAATATCAAACACTCGTAGAGTGATAAAAAAACAATTATTAAATAAGAAGAAGAAGGCTAGTCATGCACATCTGCTAAATGTAGCTGTTAAAGCGGCAAGAAAACTTATCCGACGTAATTCTAAACATCCCCTAAGGAGACCGAGAGTCATACCATTACCGAAAAAAGGTGGATTTTTACCCCTTTTACCTATTCTCGGAGCTTTAGCAGCTGCTGGGAATATAATTAGTCCAGTTATATCAACAGGTAAAAAAATCTATGATTGGATACAATCAGCTAGACAAGGAACTAAAGTCCCACATGTTGTGGTAGGAAAAGGCATGTACATGGCACCCTATAAGCAAGGAATGGGCCTCTATTTAACACCATACCAAAAAAACTAAACATTGCCCTTCCGAAGCGTGCCCTCTTCGACTATGAACTCATGCAATATGTTAAACGCATGAAAATCCCCCATTTTCGAGGTGTTTTAATGAGGGATGATCTACTCAAACAGCGGAATGCAAAACCGTGGAGGTGTCAGACGGGAATTATTAATTTAGATACATCGGAAGGGCCTGGTACGCATTGGGTAGCGTATGTGAAGAAAGATCAACATTGTGAATATTTTGATAGTTATGGAGATTTACGTCCACCACAAGAGTTTCTTAATTACATTTCAAATAATGGTGTAGTTGATATTCGATATAATTATAATAATATTCAAAAGAATAATAAATATAACTGTGGTCATTTATGTTTACGTTTTCTATTTAATGCATGTAATCACACGTTTAATTGATGTGAATTATCTAGTAATATAAATGTTATTATCATAAGAAAAATGTCTCATTCCATATCCCTACAGTGCTTAGTAACAATGTCGCTTACAATAACAGTAAATGGTAAAGATTCGATTCTGAATGTTGATTTTTTACCCCCCATAGAACTGGGGGTAGGTGAATATGAATGTGCATTGATTTACTTTAAAACTTTTCATTCAATACCAAACGTTGATTCTAGTAACAATCTTTTTCATTATGATGAAGATAAGGTTATCACTATCCCTGAAGGATCCTATGAACTGCAAGATATTATAGAATACCTGGAAAATACATTGGATGATATCATGGAGGATGATACTAGCAAATTAATTGATATAGAAGCTAACTCAAACACTATGAAATGTTCACTTTTTTCACCAGCATATGATATACACTTTGAACGTGCGAATAGTGTTGGAAGTATTTTTGGTTTTTCTAAAAAAATGTTATCTAAAAAGCAATTACATATATCAGATGAACCGATAAATATACTCATTACCAATTCTATAAGAGTGGAGTGTAGTATTGTTCAAGGTTCATTTGTAAATAACAAAGCAACTCAAGTGCTACATGAGTTTACTCCATCAGTACCACCTGGTTTTCAAATTATTGAGTGCCCTCCACATCTTGTCTACTTACCTCTGAAGTATAATACTATACAAAATCTTCAAGTACGTATAGTCAATGAACAAGGAAACCCTGTAAATTTTAGAAAAGAAAACATTTCACTACGTCTACACATCAAAAAGCGATGATTGTATATAAAATCGATAGTGGAACCTTACAAAGCCATAGTTCACCTGATAACGTGAAAGAGATAACACCCCCACAAAAGCTGAAAAGTATTGCTGCTGTTGTATTATCTAATATTGATAATTCACAACAAAAATTAAGAACAAACATACCGAAACTACGAAAAGATAACGTGTTGTTTTTAAAAACTTTAGGACTTACAACGAATTGAATATGTCGATATCATCAATTTTAAATATTGGTGAAAGTGTGGTTTTCGATGATAGCATTGAGGGTATTGAATATCACACCTATACACCTTTCAATGAATCATATAAAGAAAATGATGAGGTACGTATTCATATCAACAATCAGGATGCTGTAGTTCTTCCTTGTGAGAGTCAACTAATAATTGAAGGAACTACAACCAAACAATCAGCTTTCATCAACAACGCACCGATGTATCTATTCCAAGATATCCGCTATGAATTAAATGGTGTGGAGATTGATAGATCAAAGAACTCTGGCATTACCACTACAATGAAAGGGGTTGTATCATATGGTGAGGAGGAGAGTAAATCCTTAGAAAATAGTGGGTGGAATATGAATGGGTTTAAAGAATATGATGGGGAATTCTGTTTCACCATCCCACTTCGACGTTTGTTAGGTTTTGCTGAAGATTATAATAAGGTGATTGTGAATGCAAAACATGAACTGATATTAAACCTAAATTCTACGAACTTAAATTGTGCTGTGCTCAAAGAGCCAACTAAAAACATTGATGTTAAAATAACTAGAATCCTTTGGCGTATGCCAATTGTTAAAGTATCTGATAAGGAAAAGCTTCGATTATTGAATTATGTGGATAATAACATTCCGATCCCCATAGCATTCAGGACGTGGGATCTATATGAATATCCTACATTACCATCCGCTCATAAACATGTATGGACGGTAAAGACTAGCAGCCAGTTGGAGAAGCCTCGTTTTATTATACTCGGATTCCAACATTCACGCAATAATGATGCAAGCAAAGATAAAAGTATTTTTGATCATAGCAACTTTCACAACGCACGACTTTATCTCAATTCTCAATACTATCCATATGACTCATTCTCTGCAGACTTCGAGAAAGGGGTGTATTCACTTCTGTATCAAGCATTTATTAACTTTAGGAGAGAATATTATGGTATCAAAAGTGCTAGCAGTCAAATAAATATAGCTCACTTCAAAACTAAAACACCTTTAATCGTCATTGACTGTTCAAGACAAAGTGATTCTCTTCATTCAGGAGTTGGAGGTGCTATTGATATAAAGCTAGAGATGGAATTTAAAAAGAGTATACCAACCGGTACTACTGCTTACTGTTTGATTATTAATGACTCTCTATTCGAATATAGTATTCTAAGCAAATCAATACGAAAAGTTACAAATTAGAATGTGAATACTATCTTATCAGATTTACACCAGAACAGATCTCTTATCTCCTCTGTTTATCACATGAATAGGTCTGATTAATACATGAATAGATCTGTTATCTACTCTGTTTATCACGTAAAGAGATCTGTTATCTGTTCTGTTTATCACATGAATAGAAGAGATTAAATGATGAAGAGATATGATTTTAATGCTGAAAACCATTTTTTGAATTCAGTGTCTTTGTATCAGTTCAACCGCAAAGATGTGTACTTTACTACATTCTTCATATATACCATCAATTCCACTATTCAATTTTGAACTCTGTAAAAACACCTACCACGCTTCAAACACCTTCTCATGGATAACTACATATCTAAAGCCTTCGGAACAAATCAATGGAGGATTAGATGTATGTATTAATATTGATAATCGAATGGTATTAACCAAACAGGAGTGGAGTAGAATATTCATGGAGAATATCAAGGATATATCAGAGTTTTTCAGAAATGGTTCTATTCCATCCTCATCATCAGCACAGTCGGAGATAAAATTTTTTAATATGCAAGAACAAGGAAGAGAAGATTTCATATTAATTTATGCAGGACTTCAATCAATGACATTACATGGTGAAGAATGGTGGTGCTTGTGTCAAATTATGAATTGTTTAGATTTACGTCTTCAACAACTGTATAGGATTAAATTCTACTACGAAAACCGTATGAATTTCTTTAGAAAGAGATTTAAACTTAGTCAGGTGAAAACATTGTATGAAGCTTCTATTTTTCTGGAAAATAACTATGATTCCACATCTCTAGTGGATGTTGAAATTAAGTGTTTCACATTAGAATATTTGTTTTATTCGTCACTCATTTAAAATAGATAATAATTGTAGTAATATGGGTACCTAATAAAACATTCTTATCACAAAGTTCTGACATTTAATTTCCCCCCTCGTTACTCGATCGACTGTAACCATGCATAGATAAGGGTCTATATAAATAGGTTAGGTGGGGTAATGCTAGTAACATATTCAGTTACGATTTGCATTGTTTAGGAATAAGATGTATAAGTGCTCGTTTTGCAATGAAAAAGTTGAGGGAAATCAATTGATTGCTCATTCAAGAAGTAAACGACATAAGTTATTATGTAAGCAATATTCAGATGATGAGTACTTTACGTATAAGATCGATTCTGCATTTAAATGCAGAATCGCTTCCTATAGAGTAAATGCACCATCGAATATTTTAAGCCCAAGCCGGTACATGCAAGCTGCTGCTAAGAAGGTGTTGGATTTGATTTCTATGGAATTGAAGATCCATGGAAGTATCAAGGTACATTTAGAACTTTTTTGTACATACCTAATATTATCAACGGAAGGAGATGGAAATGAAGAGCTAGAAACAGATCTAAAGTCATTCAATACAAAGAATGTAGTTTTGGATAGCTATTCAGATTTATCCATTTTCTATGAAGAAATGTGCTCTAACATTTTGAAAAAATGTGAAGAATTTCAAGAAAGAGATAGTGGATGGACATTGGAAAAAATTGAATTCTTGGAAGTGAATATAAATAAACATACTCTGATGGCAGGTTGCTCTTACACTCCACTCCCTAGTTGGATACAAAATAAACATGCTTGCGTTAATGTAAAAAACAATGATAACGCATGTTTTTTCTGGGCTGTTGTGAGCGCCCTTTATCCAAAAAGTCAGAATACAGATCGCACATCATCATATCCACCCTATGAGAGTGTCTTAAAAGTTGAAGGGATATCTCAACCAGTTTCTTCAAAGGGAATCAAGCGTTTTGAAGTGTTAAATCAAATAAAAGTGAATGTGTATGGTATTGATAGTGTAAAAAAACGTATCATCCCATTATATACCTCATCAAAAAATGAGTATACACAACATGTAAACCTATTATTCTATGAAGATAGAAGTGCTCAAAGGTCACACTATTGCTGGATCAAAAACTTATCTCGTTTGATTCGCTCTCAAATTACCAAACATGCTTGTAAGATTTTCTTTTGTGATGGATGTCTGCAACGTTTCAATAGTGAGAGTAAACTTCAGCTTCATAGAAGAATAGGTTGCCATAAAGCTTTAATAGAATTACCCTCCCTCAAAGATAAGTACTTAACCTTTAAACATATTAGTCATCAACTCCCTGTACCTTTTGTCATCTATGCTGATTCAGAATCAATACTCACCCCCATGATACCCTCAAGTGAAACAAACACATATTATAGCCATGAACATGTACCATATAGCTTTGGATATTATATTCATTGTAACTATGATAAGACCTTATCAAAATATGTTATGTATCGTGGGGAGGATTGTGTTCAAAAGTTTGTTGATAGCATCTACATCGATCTTGAACATATTGCAGGAATTATTTCACAGAAAACTCCAAATGAAAATGTTAATTTAGGAGATGGTGAAGGGTTGTCTGAGGGTAATATCTGCTTCATCTGTGAAAAAGAATTTTTAGATTCAGATGTAAAGGTTACTGATCATTGTCATTTAACAGGTAAACTAAGAGGTCTGGCTCATCGAATTTGTAATTTAAATTATATAATACCGAATTATGTACCTATATTCTTCCACAATTTAAGCGGGTATGATAGTCACTTATTTATCAAAGAACTGGCTAATAAAGATGGTGATGCTATTAATTGTATACCCCAACACAAGGAAAAGTATATTTCTTTCAGTAAAAAAATACATTTTGATAATAATAAAGCTATCACAGTACGCTTTGTTGACTCGTTCAAGTTCATGTCAACAAGTCTAGAAAGATTAGCAGGCAATTTATCAGTTGATCAATTTCAAATACTACCTCAATACTTTCCAAAACCTGAACAAATGAATCTCTTGATGCGGAAGGGAGTCTTTCCTTATGAGTATATTGACTGTCTTTCTAAGCTTGAAGAACAATCCTTACCGGATAAACAGTTATTCTACAGTGAACTAACAAAAAAACATATATCAGACAGTGACTATACTCATGCTCGAAACGTATGGGAAAAATTCGATTTAAAATCTTTAGGGGAATATTCGGATTTATATCTCAAGACAGACATCATACTCTTAGCAGAAGTTTTTGAAAACTTTCGCAATATTTGCTTAGAAGCATATAAATTGGATCCATGCAGGTATCTAACAGCACCCAGTCTCTCATGGGATGCTATGTTGAGAGAGACAGGTGTAAATCTTGAACTCCTCACAGACTATGAAATGATTCAATTCTTACAATCTGGTATTCGAGGTGGGATCAGTCAAGTTTCCAAAAGACATGCTAAATCCAATAATAAGTTTTTAAATAATAACATGTATGATCCTGAAAAGGAAAACAATTTCCTAATATACTTAGATGTTAATAATTTGTATGGTCATGCTATGTCTCAAAACCTACCGTACGCCAAATTTACCTGGTTAAATGATGATGAAATCAATACATTTAACATTCTTGCTCAACGATTCGATTCAAGCATTGGCTATATACTGGAAGTGGATTTGGAATACCCCGAATCCTGTCATGACTTACATAATGACTATCCCTTTTGTGCTGAAACCAAAGCCCCACCTAACGGTAAAACTAAGAAACTGCTACTCACACTCAACGATAAACAGAATTATGTGATTCACTATATGAATTTAAAACAATGCTTAGAGAATGGTCTAGTTTGTAAAAAAATTCATAGAATCCTATCTTTCCAACAATCACCTTGGCTTAAATCCTACATTGATCTTAATACCATCAAAAGAAAAGCTGCAAAAAACTCATTTGAAAAAGACTTTTACAAACTGATGAATAATTCCATTTTTGGGAAAACCATTGAAAATGTTGATAAAAGAGTTGATGTAAAACTATGTACTTCATGGTGTGATGAAAAAACTAAAACAAAGTGTAAATATGGGGCTGAGAGGTACATATCTCTTCCAAATTTTCACAGCTGTAAAATATTTTCCGAAAATTTCGTTGCTATACAAATGAATAAATCGACAATTTTATATGATAAACCTATTTATGTTGGATTCTGTGTACTAGAACTTTCCAAATACGTCATGTACGACTTTCACTATTCCTATATGCTACCCAAGTTTAAAAATAACTTACAACTACTCTACACTGACACAGACTCTTTTATCTATGATATAAAAACTGAAAACTTTTATGAGGATATTAGATATGATCTACAAACTAAATTCGACACCTCTGACCTTCCAGAGAATAATATCTATAACCTACCTTTGGTCAATAAAAAGGTGGTTGGTCTCATGAAAGATGAGAGTAATGGTCGTATCATCAGGGAATTCGTAGGACTAAAGTCAAAAATGTACAGTTATGTTTTAGATAGTGATTTAACTATTAAGAAAAACAAAGGTGTATCTGCTGCAATTGTAAGAAAATTACTCTTTGAAAACTATCAAAAAGCTATGACTATGGATTATGAATTGTATGATAATATGTATACCTTTACGAGTGATAAGCATAATGTTTACACAAAAGTTACTAAAAAGAAAATAATATGTGGTAAGGATGATAAGAGATACATTTCCCCCAATGATTGTATAAGTACCTTAGCGTGGGGGCATTTTAGAATTAAGTAAGTTTGATAAATAAAAATACTATAGTTGTGTGAAAAATGTCTTTTTTTATTTCTTGCACAACACATCGAATGAACACTTTTTATTATTATTAAAATGTGCAGAAACGAGAGCACATTGGCCGAACCAACGTAAATGTTCCATCCAAGGATCTTCGTTATCTTCCCAATCCATAAGTCCACCACCACAGAAATAACACATTGTTTTATCAGCACTCCCCACATAGAAGAAACCAGCTTCAGCAAACTGTTCAGCTTTATGATATATTAGGGGTTTAGGCCACTTTTGGAATGTGAGTAATCTTCGTTTTTTACTCCGAAAGAATGGAATTAAAGGTAAAGAGCATTCCATTATCTTAAGTGTTTTTTTTTAAACTTGAAAACAAAACAGTAACACTTTTTATTTATATTGAAAATAACACCCCGCACACGTGCGCTTCGCTAAAAATCAAAATGTATGTAGCGAGTGATTTAAAACCCTTATCAATAATTCATTATCACCTAAAATTACATAACCAACGACATAGTTAACTCCTTATCAAACCACTGCATCCGCCCAGCCTAATGTAGGCGTGAGACCAACCAGATAAAATAGAACTCATAGGACAGCCAAACCCCCCTATCTATAATTACACTGATATATTCTCGACCACTCAAGAACCAACGTAACGTGGCTCCTCGCCCCGAGGCGCGTCGTAGCGGCCCGAGGAGCCATCTTAAGTTGGTACCTACCCCGAGGCGCCGCGGCTCGAGGACCCATCATAGGTAGCTACCTACCCCCTCTCGAAGAGTAGCATTGAGGGT